>JAWNNT010000068.1:0-1312954 GCA_035044645.1 Scaptomyza parva | reverse complement strand
AGCGTGTGTGTGTATGTGTGTGTGTGTGCGTTGGGCTACGTGTGGCTAAACGGGAGACAGCAGACGTAAGCGGGATTTATGTGTATGTGTGTGTTCCGCACAAATCAAGACAAATTACACGTCCAGAGACGGCGATCCAAAATCAGACGAATGCCAAGCATCATGCTTAGTAGTAGGGAGGCAAGTTGGCTCTAGTGTGTGGCATTAGCATTGGCGCAGTCATAAGTGGGGGGATGGCTGGGATTACACTGGGAAAACTTCAACTTAAACTTTATTTCAGATCCTGAATACTTTATAATAGATTTGGAATACATAAGCAAAATCTTAGTTTCTTCAAAATGTATTCCCAAAACAATGTTTGGAGTGCCATTGACTACTAAGTTTTTCTAAGTGTACGCTCAATGCATGTAGCGCTGTCCATTTGAGCAGACTTCCCACGCTTGTCAGTTGCCGGTAATCCTTGCTACAACAGACAGCGACACGCCAGCACAACCAGAACCAAGAACGCAACGCAACGCAACGCAACAACCAACCAACAGCCATATGTGAGCAGCTCGTTTTTCACTTTTAAACTGCATTGCATTGCATTTTTGCCAGTTGCGGATCCATCTCCATCTCTCCAGTTGCAGCTGTTCCGGCTGCAGCTGCAGCTGCAGCCAAAGAGCAACAGCTACCAAACAAATCTCGCGCATTACTCTTCATTTTCAGCTTGTCTGCGTGCGCATCCGGGCTGTCCGGTTTTTCCAAGCTGTCCTGGCAGTCCATCTGCTTGTCTCTGTCCACCAGTGTTCCGTGCGTGTAATCCTGCGTACTTGCCACTGACAGCAATCTAACGAAGCGCATTGCATGCCGCAACCACACGCCGTTTGCTGTTCCTTCATGTTCCACATACGCCCCATTGTCTCCATGGCACTTAATCGTTTAAGCATTTGAGACTATTCTATTGTTGCATTTCAATTAATATGTTTAATATTCAACGGAAACAAAATGTTTATTAATATTTCCATGTTTTTAGATCGCTTCCGTGCCGATGATATGATACAGGATGCTCGCGAGGATTGCTACTTGTCCACACTACACATCCACCACACAGATGAGCACGATTCGCGTCCCTACTATCTGGTGGTGGAGAATGAGCGGGGCGCCGATCGTCATGCAATTCATTTGATTGTGGAGGGTACGTTTGCAGGTGCATAGTGTTTTCTTTATTTTTCCTACCATTTAAACACCTTAGTTACACAGAAAATTAATAGCCATAGTTTTTTTTCACCTATATATGTATGTATTTATTCCTGCAAAAAGGACATATGAACATGAATATTGTTGCAGAAATGGCCTTTTGGGTCAATTGCCAATGGGTAACTGCAGTGCGCAGCAGTCCAATCGGCACTTTTCAAATTAATTAAATTTCATATTTTTTCACAACACAATGCATGCGAATAAATAACTCATTAAATATTTTTTCATGAGTACGCCATATTAATTATTCCAATTAAAAATCTACCATATAGTATATACATATATACCAATTAAATATTCCTTTTACGCTTGCATAATCAACGCCGTTGAATATCAATATCCAATGTTCATGAACAACAATCAACAACAACAACAATAACAATTGGGACCAATTGTTTGCATTCGGCCAACGTACAGAACCTTTGGAGATGAGCTACTTGCTGGGTGTTGCCGGTGGCTGCATGGCCGCCATTTTGATACTGATCTGTCTGTGCATCTATGCCATCAAGAGCAAAAAATGCTGCTTCAAGGGTAAGTGAAGTCTTGTCCTTTCCTCTCTTGTCCTCTCCTGTCCTGGGCAACAACAAAGCTGCTCGCTCATTAAAAATAAAAATTCAATTTTCTCCCAACAACGAAAAAAAGCCCCAACAACAATTGCAATGGCTGGCAAACAATTGCCAGCTTAAACAGGACCGCATATTAATTACAAGCGCCTCAAAGCGAACGCGTCGCAACAATTAAAGCATTTCCCTCATTATGCCGCCAGATGGCGTTGAACTTTTTGCCACATTTTTGCTGTCATACTTACTAATTGCAAGAAATACAAACACACAGAAACTTGCAGCCAAGCCAAAACATAGAAAAAAAAAAAAACAAAATAGAATGGGGAACTTACCAACAACTACAACAATAGAAAAGGCGCGCCATATTTTTTTCTGCTCAACATTTTCTTTCTTTGGAAACTCAAATAAATCTCATAAAATATTCATTAGCGCATTTTGCGCCGTCAGCGCCTGCGGTCAGTTGGCCAAAACACAAAAGGGTTAAGGTCCGCCCAAGAACAACCAACAACCATTTATCCCCCACTTCCACCGCTAGAACCATTACTAGAATTTAATGTGTCTGCTATTTAAGGTCGTTGGATTTTTTTTTAATTATTTAGAAATCAAAATCGCGCCGCCAAATAAGAAAAAAGTTTCTCCCAACGCGCAATTGAAATGCACATTTGTAAAAACAATTTACGAAACTCACACACACACACACAGAAAAAGAAAAACAATTTCTAGAAGGGGGGAGGAGGGGATAGCAAAACTTTTTAGACGAAATAAAAGTTTACTCAAGGACATTTAGTAGCTAGGAAAGTTAAACGGAATTTACGCTTAGGGAATTTATTTTCGTTGGTGTGGAGCTGTCCAAATTGGCTGTTAAGCTAGCTGATATAAAACTGTAAACTTGAGTCTTGTAAATAAGAACTGAATCCTTTCATCGATTCCTTTCGCAGCCAGGCGCGTGCAATTTCTCAGCTGTCAATCAAAATGTCAATTTGGCACAGAGCCGCACAGCAACAACGTGAAAATTTGAGCAACTTCCACACAGCTGCCACCCAACTTGCCCCAAGTTGCCTCAGTTACCTAAGTTATCGCATGGCATTTGACAGATCTTCAATTGCCTCGAAACGGATAACCCATATACCTCTGTGTGCTTTATGGTACCCTCAATTTCATCTGAGTTGGAAATCCATCAAAATTACGCCACTCTTAAGACTGGCGGGCTTAAGGCAACTTAACACCTTTTTGGCCATCAATAAGTTTACGGCTCATTTGTCAAACGGCTAGAGCTGCAGATACAAATGTATCTATGTATCTGCATGTGCATCTTGCAATCGATCTTTGTCTGTCTCCCTCTCTCTATTCATTTCTCTCTCTCTCGCTCTCTCGGTCTAAGCGTGCGAATTACTAATTCTCACCATTTTAGCATAGCGCGAAAAATCCACTCCATAAAGCTGATACACATACATGCATAGAAAATATGCAAAAGTAACAAACGAGTTTTCTTTTCTATATATACAATTTTATATATTTTTTATTTTTGCTCGCCCTTGCAGGTTCCACTGGCTATAAATCATCAGATAAGGACAGGTAAGTTGAAACGAAACACACAACCCTACTCACACACACACACACAAACTATAAGCTATCCTTACACACTTACACACACACTCCGTAGAAGCACCCACAACAAATGGACGGTTATGATACATTTTCATAACAGGGAGGGGGTGGGGCGCATCGAACAGCCAACAGGTGGCATTGTCGTGCCAATTTATGCGTCCCGCATGGCCATATCCATGACTAATGCGAGTTGTCCGCTTCTCGGGGTACTGGCTATGAGCGATATATATACATATTTTGTATAAAAACTGTGACTGTTACTTTCAAATTCGAGAAGAAGAATTTTAAAGTAATTGGGTATTATTTTTAACCATTATGTATTTATTTAGAGATTTTTAAACCTATTTTGCATATAACATGATAAAGACTGATAAATCTTTGAGTTTAATGGTCTTCAAACAAGCCCAAATAAAGTATCAAAATCTTGGTTAACTGTATAAAACATTTTGTAAACAAAGTATCTTAAACAACTGTCAAAAAGCTTAATTTTTCAATCATATACAGCATATACAAATTATTTAATAAATAGAGATAATAAATGGAGAGCTTATATTATTTGACATAATTTACCAAGGGGAACTGGTCTGATCTTATTTGAGAAAGTTGCTTTCCTTCGGTATCAGATAAACATCTCAACTCTATTTAAGAATAGTTAATTCTCCTCGATCTTTTGCACGTAATTTTTACTATCAGTTTATAAAAATTCCAAAGACGATAATAAATATTAAGTTTAGTTAACAATTGAAAATTTGACTGAAGCTGAATACTCTTCAAACTTATGACTGTAGTTCAAAGAACCAAGAACTATTAAAAATATTCTGGTAACTGTTTTAAGTGAAAATCCCGATATTCTCTCAATGAATATTCTGTAGGTCACAGGTAAAACACGCATCACTGACGTGCAGTGTACTTGTGATATATTCTACGTTTTTCATATATTCAATATTGCAAAGTCGGCTTTTGCAAAAATATTGCACTGTTTTGCCGCGCAACGTCAAGCACACACACACACACTATACTCGCACATTCACACGGCAAACACGCCCCTTAACAATCGCTCATTGGGGCAGCGCCACCCTTTTTTCTGTTGAGTCTGACATGAGTTATGGGGCTGTGGCGGTTATTTGGCTCGCCGCTTCAACGTGGTCCGCCTTCTCGTATTGCCCCATTTAAAAATTACCATATTTCGTTTATGGAGCACACACACACACATACTTGTACACAGACACTAACACACGCACACACACACAAAAACACACACGCATGTTTGGCTAAAAATTGCATTGAATAGTTTTTGGGGCGCGCCATTATGGCAGAGATTTTTATTGTTTGGTTGAGTGTGTGTTTTTTTGGTGTTGTTGCTGCGGAAATGGATTTTGAATTTCCGTTATAAGTATATTTGGGCATCGCAACAGCAACAGCGGCAGCAGCAGCAGCCAAAGCCACAGCACACATTTCCTAACGGCAATCATTATTTATGCGACCTCTGTAAACCAAAACCTAAAACTCTAGCCTCCAAAAAACTAACAAAATTTCAAATTCATACAATATGGTATCAATCAAAACGAAACAGGATCTTTGTTAAGCAAAAGCCGCCTTCAGGGACATTTCGAGGGGCTGATATATATGTATATTAAATAACCCAATCTCGTTGCTGTTGTGCTTCGAGTAAACAATTGCCGGCAGCCAGATGAAATAGCTGAATATTTAGATATGCCATTGGCATTAAATTTGCCAATCAAACGGCAGCAAATTACAACTAGAATAATCAGAATTGAAATGACAAACTTTGAATACTCTTAAAGGCGAGATTTTAGACAACAACTTTTGTAAGAAATATTGTATTTGGTGAAATATCTAATATATATATAATAAAAATATTTTCAAGAAACTAAAACTTAAAAATATATTTTTTAAATATTTTGCAGTTTTGTTAAGGTTAATGCATAATGTTACTAAGATAGTTTCTCAAATTCAAGTAGCAGTTTTCATTTCAACCTTATCGTAAAATAAGCTTAGCCAAAAATCAGGTATACAAGGAAAAGACGAAGTGTATCCAATAATCTATTCCATTCCCCACACCCAAACGAACAAACACAATTGTCACTACAGCTTTATCTGCTCAGAAAATTTTGCGCTAACAATTTCTGTTTTCTCTGTTTTGTTTTTGCCTGCAGCGAAAAGGCTGATTTGAAATCACGCTCAGATAGCACAAGTGGCCCCCAAGGTGATTCAATTTACACAACGCCCGCCGGCTTCCATCATCACCAGCAACAGCAGCAGCAACAACAACAACAGCAACAACAACAACAGGCTGCGGCAGCAGCAGCGGCAGCATTGCATGCAGCATCACAGCATGCTCAACAGCAACAGTATGCGGGACATGGATCGCCGGAGGCAATGAAGGTACGCATGGCTGCAATGATATTACAACCG
Source organism: Scaptomyza parva (assembly GCA_035044645.1). NCBI lineage: Eukaryota > Metazoa > Arthropoda > Insecta > Diptera > Drosophilidae > Scaptomyza > Scaptomyza parva. The sequence goes on along the minus strand of JAWNNT010000068.1, from coordinate 1,307,108 downwards.
CCCACTAGGGTCTAGCAGGCAGTTGATAACGAAAGCACCGAGCTTCCCTATCAACAACAGCCAGAACAACAACAACAACATGAACATGATAATAGTAATGCTCACACAAATAACAACAATAATACTGACACATCAACAACAGCAACAACAATAACAACAACAGTATTGACTGCCACAACGACAACAACTTTGACCAATATTAGTAATAACAATACAATTGAATTAGCCAAAGCAGCCAACAGCAGCAGCAACACTAACAGCAACAGCAGCAACAGTTCACATAGTTTAAGCCTAGACAGTACGCTAAATAGTAACAAAAATCATAATAGCACCAGCAACAGTAGCACCAGCAGCAACAACATCAATAAGCAACAGCAGCAGCTAGAGAATAATATGAACTGTGAGCTAAAGCCAACAGTTGCTGGTGGCAAGCTCTTAAATTTAAATGTAACCAGTGAAGAGCAGGCAGTGAATAAAGCAGTAGTTCAAGCAGTTGATCGACAGCAAGCAGTTCAACTAAGCAGTGAGGATACGCAGCTTCTGCTGCAAAAGTTAAGCATCAATAATCCTTTTTATCGCTTTCGCAAACAGAGCAACTCCTTGCGAGAGTTAGGACGTTTGCGTCGACGTCGTCAACTGCGTCGTCATAGATCAGAGACAGATCTGTCGCACACACAGAAAAAACAAACCCAACAACAACAGCAACAACAACACCAACGCATTGAAGCCAAAGTTGTAGTTGTATTAGACAGTAAGCAGCATTTAGCATTAAGTAATTCTAGAACTGGCATTAAGACTAGATCCGTAAGCAGCCTAGCACCCGATAACTCAACGGTCATAACGAATCCCTTCTCCATATTCCATGACGATGAGATTCTAACGCTTGGCGTCAATCCACGTTTGCGTAGCGCAAATAATTCAGCCAGAACTCAACGCAATACTGGGAAAGGATTGCGTAGACTATTCGAGAGTAGTACTAGTAGCCGACATGATGCTACAGCACCGGCTCCAACTGAGATCAGTCATCATTATTTGCATGGTGTGCCAGTGCGTCGCTTTGAGCGCCAAGACTTTAGCCAGGACGCCAGCACCACGGGCAAGACGAAACGTTCCAAAACGTTAATATTCAAGCAGCTATCGTTACGCAAAATACACAAGAACGAGGATCAGCTGGCACCCAAGCTAAAGCTCAGCTATCGCTATCCCAATCGCACACAGAGCATACAGAGTATGCGTGCCACGGGCAGCGGTGGCTACGATATACAACACACTGCCTACCGACCACCGAGATTAGTATCTACCACACCCAAATCCAATTACTTTGAGCGATTGCAGGCCAAGACACGGCAGGGCATACAAAAGATCCGCGACAAGTGTCGCAATTTTAAAACCAATACAAGTAGCAGTGATGCCAGCAGCAGTGGCAATGCCAGCGAATTTAGTGGCTTTCATACTCTGGCCAAAGATGAGAGTTTTCGCTTCATCAGCGATCGTGCAAACATCTCCAGCTACGAATCACGGTGTGCTGCGGCGCATGCCGCAGGGAAACAGGCAACCATATATAAAAGCTACAAGTCCGAGATTGATCTGAGTAAGAATCTGCACTACCTAGAACATTATCTGGAACAGAACTTTGAGCAGCAGTTGGGCAACAGTAAACAATCGGCACATTCTGTGGGTCGCATAAGCGGAGCTCAACGTAAGGCTTTAGCTGCACAGCGTTACAGGGAGCGGGAACGGGATCGGGATTGGGATCGGGATAGGGATCGAGAGGAAGAGACACCACGAAGACGCCATAAGCGTAGCCAATCACAGGCCAACAACTGCTATGAGAATCTGGGCACACTGCCCATCTCAAGAAAACACAATCACCACTCCGATTCGCTAAGCAGTTCAGATTATGCCTCAGTCTTCAGTGCACCAACAGCAAAGCAGTCGCTTGAGCAAGAAGTGCAAGCAGTTGAAGAGCAGCCATTGCAGCAAACAGCTGCTTTGAAACTGCGCTACGAGCATCCAGATAAAATGTGTGAATATTATTTTGATAATCTAAATAGCTATGCGATGGCACTGGAGCAAAGTGAAGATTTGCTGTTGGCCGAAAGCGTCAAATCAGCGAGTTACTTTCACAATGATAACGATGAACTCGAAACCGATGATGATGAAGATGAAGAGGTGGCGGAGAAGGCAACAACTTTAGCTTTGGCTACTAACGAGCCGGATTATTTGGCGCGTGATATACGCATACGCGTCAATGTCAACGAGTGTGACGAGCATGTGGATTGGTATCAGCAACAGCAACAGCAGCAACTGGAACTGGAACTGGGTACAACAGCAACAACAACAACGACAGCGGCGGCGGCAACAACAGTGTATAATGAAAATTTAGCCGAGAGCACTTTCTATCAATCGCTCAATCAGCATTTGCAGCGACAGGCAATTGCCGTTGACAGCGAAACGCAGCAGCAGCAGCAGCACCACCACCAGACAAGGGAGCTAACAAGGGATAGGGAGGCGGTAGCAACGGCAGCTTCCCTGGGTGAACCCTACTTGGCGCATTTTCAACGCAGTCGCAGCGATGTAGAGCGAAGAAACGAAAACTTGGATCAACATTATGCTCGAGGCGAATATTATGGTTTTGGTAGTAGTGGCGGTGGCGGTGGCGGAGGCGGTGGCGGAGGGGGTGGTGGTGTAGGTGGAGCTGAGACGGAGCTCTTGTTTGCGACCAAGCAGCGTAGAGCAGATTTAATGGAAGCGCACTATGCGAGAAGTTATCCAACAGCAGCAGAAACGGCAGCATCATCATCTTTAGCAGCAGCAGGACGTAATTTTTTGCCCAGCACCCTAGACGCGGACAGCAGTAGCAGCAGCAGCTATAAGCGCAGTAGAGCAATGAGAACGGCAGCAACAACATCGGCCACGGCAGCAACTTTAACCGCAACAAGCGTAAGCAGCCTAAGTTTGTTACGTCCCACCACTGATGCGCTCTATGCTACCAGCAGCAAACAGCAGCAGCAACAGCATCAGCAGTTGCAGCCAGTGTCAGCTGCAACACCAACAACAATTGCTGCGCCTAATGCGGGTAGCTCGAACTCAAATACGAGCGCAAATAATCGCTATATGTTAGAACATATGCGCAAGTACTATGCAAATCAACAGCAAAATCCGCCCGCACATTCCGTCAACTCATCGTCGCTTTCAAATTCATCATCATCGAACTCATCCATGTCCCAACAGCAGCAGCAGCAACATAAACTAAATCTAACTAAGCAGCAGCAGCAACAACAACAGTTGCAACAGCAGCAGTTGCATTTGTTGCCACGTCGCAACTCGAGCACATCGAATGCCTCATCGACGGCTGACAATTTTGACAGCTTTATTGCGCTTCGTAATGCAACAGCAACATCAGCAGCGGTAGCAGCAACAGCAGCACCCTCAACAACAGCAGTAACAGACTACATAAGCAAACAGCAGCAACGTCGCAGTCAACACCAGATGACATCAAATGCTGCTCCGCTAATCTCAGCGCTGAACTATTATGGTCATGGCTTGGCCAGCGGCAGTAGTATCAGCAGCAGCAGCAGCAGCGGCGCCAGCGTACTCGCATACAATGGCAAATTAACGGCAACCGCAATGTTGTCCCAAGTAAATTTGCCGAGATCCACATTGCTGCATCAGCAACATGGCACGACGCCATCATCGTCAGCAGCAGCAGCAGCAGCAGAAACATCAACAACTTCCGCATCCGAGACCTTTATACTGGAATATGAGTGTTAGCGCACGTTTAATTTACTATCGATCCAATGTGGAGCCCTGTGGTTGAACCTTAGCGCCACCTGTCGACAACATTTGGCCAGAGCTCTCTCTCGCTCTCTCGCTGTTTTTTGGGTTGATTTTATGCAATTGCTTTGGGGTTACGTTTGCCGAAATTACAATTACAAATTGTTAACGCAACTGATTGGATTAACGACACCCTTCACCCCCCTCAGCAAATCATATCGAAATGTGTACATATGTATGTCCTATCACTGAATACCAAATAGCAATACTGCAACCGTATAAATATATACTATATATTATGTGTGCTGTAGATGTAAGCTATATATATATATACATATATATATATATACTAACTAACTAACTACTAAATGTGTAAGTAACGTACTTGTGTATTCATATATGTACATGTATTATTATTATTATTGCCGTTGATTAGATAAGAGTCTAAGATTATATGAAAATACATACAATATAAACGTATACATATATGTATGTATAGTTAGGTATACATTATCGTAAACTACTGACAATAATAAAATTCAATTACCGTTTACATTAATTAGCCAAGTTATTAGCAAATTACGACAAAAACAACAAAATTGTATTGGAAATCTAACGAAAGAAATGCATAAATCAAATTTATAGTTATATCAAAAATACAAAACAAACAAACATCATATTCCCCTACTCGACATACATACATACATATAAGTACCATGTAAACCAAAATTATCCTTACAAAAAACAAATTATCGAATTTTGATGAACTCCAAGCTAATCGTTAACAAAGTTTTTGATATATATATAAACTATACAAAACGCGATTCAATATTCAATTGATTTCTCAGTGCTGTTAAGTTTTTCTGTTAACAAATCGAAAAGCAAGTCCATAATTATTGTTAAAATCTATTGACTTTCTATCGGAGATCTACAATGGGTAACCTTCGTGTTGAAAATCAAACTAGTTAATTTAAAAATTTCAGAATTACAGTATTTTATGTATTTAATTTTTTTGACAACTTAAAAATATTTAATAAAAACTTAGCCGAATTAATTTTCTTTGTTATTGTAATTAACTTATAAGCTTTAAAGGAACGAAACACTCATTGTAGATTTTTGATATCTAAGTTTTAAAAATACCTACGTATACTCAATATACGTGAAAAAAATTAAGTTTAATTGAAAAGTTTAATAACGAAAAAAAAACTACAATAAACATAAATAAAACGCAGCGAAAAGTTAAAATAATATGCGACAACAACAATTTTGAGCTTCCACACGTTGACATAAAGGAAATTAAAACCGCTCGCTGCAACTAAATTTACAACTACAACAACAGGCAGTGTAATGGCAAAACGCATAAAAAATGAAAATCTGTAATTACGCTGAAAGCAAATAATAAAAACTACAAAAAAAAAAACAATAAGAGGGAGAAGCGATGCGAGCGACAACATATTAAATTTATTTATTTATGCGGCAAAAGCGTATTACGTAAAAGGATGTTTGCGGCTTAGCTGGCGAGGCGCCGCATCAGATAGACATATACGGAATATATGAAACTTTATATATATGGTATAAATAAAAATACTTACTATGTGTGACTTCAATAAAATGTTTAACTTTTAAGTGCAACAACTGTAAATACAACTACAACTAAACGACGAAACGATAAGTAACAAAAATCAACACACACACACTCACACTCACACTCAATGCTCATTACTTTTCTCAACATACAGCGCGTATGCGTAATATTTTCAATCATAACCCACAAAAAGCAAATGTTACATACATACGATTGTACATTGTATACTTCAACTGGCTTCTTACTTTTTCGAAAAAGTTACAAAAGATATATACATATGAAAATTATTGCGTACCGCATGTGCTCGTATTTTTCGAACCCCTCTTCCCGCACACCCGCCCGCCTGTTGCGACGCCCAAGCAATTATCTGTGTGCGCGCAATTTATCTCATTTGCGGCTGAGTTATTTTCAACTGCAGCAAATAGCTCTCTCTCTGTCTCTCACTCTCTGTCTCACTTTTGCTCTGCAACTACTGGGTCCCACTGGGTATTTTTTTTTTCATTTCTGTTGCTGTTATTGTCGGGCAGCCAACACACTTTTCCGCTTAATTTACTGGCTGGCAGCTGCCCCAAAAAAGAAAAAAAAAATAAACTGAAACTGAAGAGAGAGAAGTGAAGAGAAGAAGCCGGGGTTGACAACAGCAATTGCTGCATTATGCATATGCCGACTGGGTGAGCCCAGTTTGTGCATCGTGTTGATCCCTGGCTGGGGACCTCAACAGCCGTTTCAATTGCTATTTGCTTTTTTGCCCAACAGCAACAGCAGTAACAGCAGAAACGGCAATAGTGAAAGCAACAATAATAATTCATGGCATACTTTATGGCTGACCATCAACTTATCGGCAGTTGTTTGCTGCATGCCACACACACACACACACAGACACTCACACCCCTCACTCTCCCCATCAACAACAATGTTCAGACAGTCGGCATATAAATTAATGAAAGTCAAATTAAAATTTCTTTGATGCGGCGCACACAATACGCATTGGACTCGAATGTTATCAGGTTGCAACAGTGTTGCATAAAGTATTTAATAACTTATCAGCTGCAAGACATGCAAGCCAATCGTGTCAATATATTTTTTGTTCTTTTTTTCTTATGCTAATGAGCTGCGGAGTTAATTAAAACTAAATCAACTGGCAAATGTAATTAAATCATTTAGCTTGAATGTGTAATGCGGTTAAGAAACGAAAACAATTATAGGTAAATGGGGAAGAAGATGAAGAAGACTGCTTTCGATACTTGAGAATTTATATAGAGAACAAAAGTCGAGAGTCGTACATAGAGACACACCAACTATACTATATACACTATCAAACTGCCTGTACTAACACAAGAACTTGAGACTCAACAACAACCAGATACTGACCCAACAAGACACAGTTATATATATTCCATATATACTTCTATATATATATATACTTTTTTCCCCCCAAAAACAATTTTCTAATGCCTAAGCCTATGTTCGTGTTTACCAAAATTTGTTTTAAGTATGCAACAAACTCAAAAAAAAAAAAAAAAAAACTTTTAATAATATCAACAGCAACTGGCAACCAAAAAGCGCAGCCTCAGCTGCACCAATTTAACATTTAACTTGTATGATTAAGTAATCCGTATGATTATGATATATACCTATATACATATATATACTTAGTAATTTTTACTTAGGACATCTTGCTGCATTCGTCTCGTATTAATATATATTTTTTCCTTTTAATGAACAAACATTGTGCTAATGTTAATTTTAGTTTTATGTTAATTTACAATTAGTTTTTGATTACTTACGTATGATACTTAACTTTATTCAATGAGATTCTTTCACAAAATGGGTTGTGATAACAAAACACATACACACTCCCACACACACACACTCGAATACATATGTAATAATATCTCATCACAAACTACACGCAATTGCCAACGGAATGTGAACCCACAAAAAAAATATGAAAAAAAAACCAAAAAATTCTTATCAATATGTAAAACATCAACAAATCAAAGCAAGTAACCAGTAATATTTCTGCATACCACTACAAATTACATACATATATATATATATATCAAATTTATCCGTAACAATGTATGTGCTCCATGCATTTTGTGCATTATTGTCTTTGGTAACTCTCTCAACAAATTGAAATTCATAACAGTTACAGTTCCTGCGATCTACTTTAACAACAAAAATTTATGATTTCTGTTCGAGTTTTGTTTGTTTTTTTCTGTTCACCTTCTTTGTTTGATGACACTTCTCGCTCTCTCTCTATATATATATCTGTCTGACTCTATATATATTTTTGAATAACGTTTGTACTGTGTCTAATAAACCAAAAAAACAAAAAAAAAACAAAAAAACAAAAAGCAACCCGAATCAGCAATTACGGCAACCACTGTGCATCTGTACCCCTTACCTAACCCCTTACCAATTATTACTTCAATTCAGTTCGAGCTCGAAAAATATACGTATATATATTTTTGTGCCTGACTTTTGCACGCGACTTTTAGCGACGTGTCGCAAATCATGCAACATGCAACATGCAACAATGTTTGTTCCTCTTTATTTCTCAATTCTCATGTTTTGTTGTTTTCAGTGTGTGTTTTACTGTCTGTCTCTGCGAATTGAGGCATGTTTTTGTGTTTTCGTTTTGAGTCAGGTCATCGAAATACGTATATAGCATATAAATGTAAGCGAAAGACAATTTTTCAATTTTTGTTTACTTCAGTTTGCTGGCAAAGTTCGTTCTTCTTTTTTGTGTTTATGCCTCCAACTTTTGTTGCACTTTATATAACACACACGTATACACACACATACACATGTAACATTTTGCGTTTTATTAGCAACATCCCTGGTCTAACAGCATATACATCATCATAAAAGGCTAAGTCTTCCTGTGCCTTGTTTTATTACTTGTTTACTATGCCTTACATAATAGTTCATTACTTTTTCCCATCTTCATTTTGTGTATATTTTCTGTTGTATTTGCTCATGCGGCATGCCATGCTGTCTGCCTGTCTCTCTGTATGTGTGTGTGTTAAACTCAATCTGTATGTGTGTGCAAGCGTGTCTGCGTTCTCTTGAATTGATTTCATAATCTTCATATATATAGTATATATACGCTTACAAGATACAATTTCATGAATCCGATTTTCTGAATTGTTTTACCCCATGAAAATGCATTGCAATTAATACCTTCAGGAATATAAGTTTTCTGTTGTCTTTTTTTGGTTTTATTTCTTTTTGTTTGCGCTATATGAAAACAAACTAACAGCACTCGTAAATAAAATGCCATTCAACAACAACGCAGCCAACACGCACCACAAAAAAGTTATGCCAACGAGTGCATAAATCAAAAGTTCACAGTTCCTAACCATTTAACCAGAACCCTCTCTTCTCTTTCGCTCAGTGCAGTGCCAAAGCCAAGGCTTGGACAACATGCAAAACTTTTTGCCTAGTGGCAGCAGTTAACATTTCATACAATTTGTCAGGGCTGAGGCTGAAATCAACACAAAAATACTTAAGTGCATAGCCACTAAAATCAGTTAACGTATTTTAAAACTCTATGCCAAGTTCTGTCTGCAGCTGCTGTTAGCCAGAATATTCATAAGATGGTTGCTAATAAAATAATCCATTTAATTGTTCCGAGTTTGCTTGTGGGCTTAACAACAATGCAAAAGTTTTTCGACTCAACTCAACTCTTTCAGTTGTGCATTTGAAATTAACCAAGTACCAAAGCGATAAACTCGACAGCAGCCAAAATATGGATCAGCCAGCAGCAGCAGGTATTTTATGCATATTATGGCCAGCACACATTATGGCGCGCACTCACAAACAAACACAGAGCATGTGCACAACCCCCACTTGACATACACTGTTTCACACACTCAGGCACACACACACACACACAGTTTTGCATAAATGGTAAAGCGCACTTTGAAGCCCTTTTGTGCTTGCAAGTTTTGCTTGCTTAAAACTTTTTTATAACAAAATTAAACATATGCAATGAGTTGATGCAATAACAAAGTACTACACCGAAAAAAGAGAAACTCATTTCACGCGCTGTCAGCTCGACAACAGTGCATTAAAGCATTAAGTGTGCCACTGGCATCAATTATAAACTCTTAATTACAGCCAATTAAATCTGAGAGCAACAAATTATTAATCCAGCCTAGCAATCATCATCACCCAAAGGCCAAACCACTTCAAAGTCCATTTGCGATTCGCAAACAAATCAAATGCAATGCATTGCTAGCAATAATAATACAAAAATACATACATGTCAGTCACAAAATAAAAAAATAATAATTTCCTTATATTTACATTTTTTGTGTTCAATTATTAAAGTGATAAATATTTGTATGCAACTACAACAGAAAAATTAACAATATTAATAAATATTAGCGCAATAGCGAGACACGCAAAAAAATGGACTCTGTTGCATAATAAACAAATTACAAAAATAGTATCCAACGGCACGTTTGTTATAACTTTTTATTTTGAATTTTCTTTCTATCTCTCGCTATCTCTCTCTCTCTCTCTCTTTTGCCTTGTGTGGACAACAAACAGAAATGCATATAGTACTTGTTTAATATGACCCATGATATATATTTTTTATTTGGTATGAAAACTTTAAATAACATTTTATTTGGTTTATTTCGTGTGAGGCGCTCTGCTTGGTTATTTGTTTTGATTTAAATGTGTTCAATTATTATTATACAATAATATTTAAGTACAACATATACATACATATATATTTTAGATCACCCTCTTTTATATGCTACCAATTTATCTATACATATATATATAAATTATTAATTGATCGATGTTTTAATTTTAATGATTGAGCTGTATTTATGCCTTTTAGTTAAAAGTAAAGATATACGAAACGGCGTCTTTGCAGAAGCCCATTAAAATTGATATTACAAAGACGGGGCATATTAATGATCAAGATGGTAATGATTATGATGATGATGATGTTCATAATGGTGAATATGACGTTTGAATCTCAAGTGAAATGCAATGTAAATGTATGCACTGTGTATTTAATTTTGATTACTAAGTGTATATTACAAAATAAAAACTATTCATATATCTATTTATTTGCAACTGAAACGCCTAAGAGCAACCGAAGTTGTAGTTGATTTTAAACAATAAAAAAATACTACTTTATATTTTATTGATTTTTAGTTTTACTTTTTTGCCCATATGGAATTGCGGTCAACAACAATCTAAATAGCAAAAAAGAGCACTAAGAGCAACTAATCACATACCATGCATTCCTAGATTGAGTCCTGAACTTGAAAATAGTACAATTATTTCATCACGAAATTTAGTTCAGTTTAGTCAGCTTTCGTAAGCTTTGTTTCAGATAGCAAATTAAACCCGATTATCCGTATAGTGTGATTAAAAAATCATTCAATTATTAATAGTTGATTATTTATTTTTCATTCAGATCATGTAAAAGTTTGTATTTTATGTAGAAAAATCTTTATGAAGTTCAGCAAACCACAATGAAAAACAAAAAACAAAAAAAAAAATAAAAAAAAAAATTAAATAAATAAGTTATACAAATATTTATATGATAATTATAAATAATGCAGAGCAACTTATTTATAACAAAAAAAACGAAAAAAAAATAGATAAAGGTTAAAGAAAAAACAAACTGAGTACCGCATTAAATGATGAACAAATTTATAACAAAACAAGAAGAAAAAATAATAATATTAATAAAAAAAAAAACAAAAACAAATACAATACAATTTAATTGCGTATGCGTGTGTGTGTTAATATTTAATCAGTTGAGTTTATTTTTTCATAAATATTGCATTGGGCATCATTATATTTATAATTATTATTATTATTATTATTAATATTAATATTAATAATTATTGATTTTGTTCGTTGTTCATTCGTATTCCACCTTTTTGACGCTGTATGTGTGTGTGCCTTGTGCAAACGTTTGGATAATTTTCTCTCCTTCTCTCTTTTACACACACAAACATTCGAACACACACCTACACACATATATATATATATTCCCTCTTGTGTATGGATGGAACAATAAAAGTGTTGTTTTATTTTTCAGTTCTGATTTATTCATGAGCCCTGCGCTGCGCTCGCTCCGTTTGTTATGAATTTTTAAAGCTCTGTGCGCTCACTGTTAGTTGATTGAAAAATATATAAATATATATATACATATATTTCCTCTTTTTTTCATTCTGTTTTGTTTTGTTCACAAATGAAAACAAACAATGAACAATACTCGATACTCGTCAACACCAAACAAAAGTATTCAAAAACAATCGAAAAAGACTGCAAGTATTCGTAATTGGGATTGTTGCTGGCAATCAACAAATGCATTCGTTCAGTAAATGCCCTTCCTCAGACCCCCCCAATAAGCACTTACATATATGCAGCATCTTTAAAGAAACACAGAAACACATTTATACACCTTTACTTATACAATGACACCTTGGCAATTATCTTAACTTGCATATTTACTACATAGAATTAACTTGATTCATCTCGAAACTATAATTACTTTTGTATCATTTCTGCGTTGCGCCCCTTTATGAGTATGATAATATATAGTATAGTAAAACCAACCAAACAACCAACCAACCCACCAAAAACCACCCAGCATACGCCACCCACCAACAATTAAGAGTTTTATTTCACACACCCACACACCACACACACACACACACACAAGAGTGGCTGTAGGGCTATAATTATATAAAGTTCCAACAGGCAATTATCAAGTTAATTAACCGAAACGAGAGAAAATTTCGTGAAAACAAAAACGTTTCTGACCCTTTCTCTCTCTTTTTTGGTTAGTGTTAAAAATAAAAAACCTTTCTTATTAATGCAAAAAACTCTTATCGAAATACTCGATAAAGATAAAGAAGACTTAGTTTTTTTTAGTTTTAATATTTATTTTCTTAATGTGGACTTGGTGAGCGCCCCCAAACCTGTTTACTTCCTATCTCTCTCTCTCTCTCTCTCTCTCTTATCTCTTGTGTCTATATCCACCTGTCTCTCTCTCTGTCTCACTCTCTATATAAATATATATATATATAAACCGCATACATGTAAATTGTTTAATTGATATAGATTGATGAATTGACCTTAACTACTTATAATATATATACACACAAAAAACATATATATATACATAATACCATATATCTAATAATAATGAATATATATATTTCTGTATATGATTATTTTATTCCTTCTTTTGATGACCTTTGATGATGTAATAATAAGCGAATGAACTGGATTGAATTGACTTTTTACTTTGATATGTACATTGAATTGTCATTTATATCTACATACATATATACATAATATATCAATCTATGTATTCATATATATATATACATACTCGTACAGATATATATATATATATATATGTATATATACCCGAACACACACAAAAAAAAAGAGAACGCCGGAAATTGCTGATTATTCCTACGTTCGTTCCTTCGTTCGTTCCTTCGCTCGCTCGTTCGTTCGTTCGTTCTGCTGATGATCGTGATTTGCGCATACAATTTAATACAATTTACAATTACAACCATTAACAGTTATTAAGCATAATTACATTAATATATATATATAATATACTACCTACTACTACTACTACTAATTGTACTTGTACCAAGCCTAATAATTTGATGAACTGATAATGATATGATCATGATTTGTTATGTGGTGCAACCCCTGGCGTATATATACGAACGTTTTGTGATTATGTTTTTCATTTTCGTTTTGGAATTTTACTTACTTTGATCAAAACACACACAGAAAACCAAAACAAAAACAGAAACCTAAAACAACAACATTATTTTTAATACTTGTACTTGTATACAATATATATACATATATATAACATACATATTGCCTATTAATCTATTAACGATAATTATTATTATACGACCTAGTCATATATACTACATATAGTGTACGCATCATCCAATGCATATTGTAATTTTTAAACTGAATGTCTTGTGATAACCAGCGAAGCGCAACAACAACCAAAAAGTGATCCTCAAACAAATAGTTATACCAAATTCTACATATATATACACCCAAAAACTCATACACACACACACACATCCAAACTAAATACTTTACACAGATCACAGATATACTTAACATCAAACTTGCAGCAGCAAAAGCCACACAAAGGGCCTTTAATACACACAAAAACACACTCTCACTAGAAACACTCTTTAAGTAATTAGTCTGCACCATTATTTATTTACACACACTCGCACACACGTACTATTTACTCATAAGCACGTATTGTGTGTTTATGTTGTGTCACGATCATTCAAACGCACATTGCGTATACTTAATGCTGTGTGTGTCGATCTGCCAGACCAAAAACATTTCTGGTTGATGGCTTATGGTTTATGACTCGGCACAGCTGCCATGGCCAACTCATTATAAATTAATTAAGCCAGCAATTAATAATTTCACATTCCATTTAAGTTTGTTAATGAATTAATATGCTCCACAGAGAGCACACACACAAACACACACACACATAGACACACACAAGCACAACCACACGGCCTACAATAACAAGAAGAACAGCAAAAAACAATAGGCTATATTAGCACACCGCAATCACCACTAACCCACACCCCACCACTACCACCACCACTACCACCACCACCGCCACCACCACCGCCACCACCAGCAACCACCACAGCACAGTTCTCGTGTCTCGTTTTCGTTAACATTTCTTTCTGTTTTCTACGGTTTTTTTTCCTTTTTGACTCGTTCTTTGCATCGTAGCTTTATTCAGACAACATAACTACCCGTGAAATTTAACACCCTTAGCGTTTCTAATGTGCACCCTAAAGTAATTTGCATACAACAAAGTTTGCGTTTCGTTTGGATTCAGTGTGTTTTATACCCGTATTTTTTTCTATAATATTTCCCATTTTTTTCGTTCGTTTTTCGTTTTTGGTCTTTCGTGTATGTGGAAACTAGCGAGCACAGTTTGAGAACTTTTTAAATATAATTTAAGTTTTTTTAACTGCAATTTGTGTGTAAAAAGAGTTATAAAAAAATTCAAAAATGTAGCTAAAATTTAATGAGGCTTTTCACCTGCAGCATCATATAAAAATTTTGTATTTCTTTCTTTTCACTCTTTTCGTTTTGCATATAAAAATATATTTTAATTTGATTTAAGTTTTAAGTGCACTAATTATAATTGTAATTATAATTTCCACAATGCCACCACCATCACCAGCACTAATTGCACTTCTGCATTTCTAGTGCACCTGCAGCTGCTTGTTGAATCGCTTGCCACGTGCATTAAGCTGCATTAAACTGCAGCAGCCATTCCCCTGCCCCTGCAAGATAAGTGACCCCCCTACACCCAATGAATTATATTATATTGCACTTATAAGCCTGAAGCACTCAACAGTTTTTTTATCGCCTGACATACTTTTATGAAATCTGAAATATTGGGGAACATCTAAATGTATTTATCAAATGTTTTTTCGCTCGTTTCGATGAATGCAATCCAATAAAGCATGGCTCGAACTTGTTTGTGAAATGTTCAAAGCAAATACGCAAACAATAATGATATGCGAATTTGAATTATAAACTGAGTTGTTCTAGCTAATGATCGTTTTAGAAACAGTGGTCAAAAAGTATATTTTGGACATAAAGGAAGGCAATTTTATTTATTTACTTATTGTGTATCAAAATTTATTATTATTATTCTTTAGACATATTTATGCAAATTGTCAAACCTTATACCTCTTTCTCTGACAAGCTTTAAGTGTCCAAGATATACTTTACAGACGACAATTTATCAACCTACAATATAAAGAAAATCAACCAAAAAGTAAGTACCTTAATCAAAAATTACCCTATTTTAACAAAATTCGAATATGTGGATATCCAAATTAAACATATATTTTTTGAGCCAATCTTTGATAGTGCTTCTGTACATATTCCTGGGTATGAAGACGTTAAAGAATGCTTTTGAAAGGACTCCGTTTGTCACTTGCCGTTTATCAACAACCTCTCCAATTTCTCCAAGTAATCTCTCCAGATCCAAGTGCTTTTTTGCAACAATGCAGGAGATTTTCCCAATGACCTCGTATTCAAACTTAGACCATGCGATTCTATTGTAAATATATTTTACTTTATTAGTAATTTCGAATGGAGTACAGTCATTGAATACATCGTGCACGAGTGCATGCAGGTAGCATGAAATGAAATATTTCACAATGCAAAGAGATCAAATAATATTTTTGAATTATTTAATGTCATTCCATAGAAAATATATTATTGATAATTCAATGCGTGGATTTTGTTAGCAGTATGAAGAATACAAATAATTAGGAAAAAAGATTTTAATCAGATTAGTTCAATTAGAATAAGATTAAAGTTGAAATGGGAAATGCAAAGGTCAGTCAGGCCAGAATACAAATCTTTCGCCACCTTACTTAAACCAGCCTTCATTTGTCTTGATAACAGTTCCACCTTTATCATTCCCTATTCTCAACTTAGAGCAAAAATATTGAAATATTGATAAGCTGCCTGCGGCTATTGAGTAATAATTTCAATGTGATCTTTCATATAAGCTTGTCTTAACACAGTAGTTCTTGTGTCGTTGCTTTCTTATATCGCCATTCATTTGATTTGCCTTTCAGCGCCATTTTAATGCCCCATTGCACACGAACACACACACACACAGAGACACACGCAGATACACACATACGGCATACAAAATATCAGAATATAATGCCTTGGCAATAATTTTATTGCATCTTTGTTGAAGCATTTTCTTACATCATTTGCTTGCTGGCCCGTGGGCAGGAAATGCAAAATTGTTCAACGTTAATAAATTTTATTATTGCTATGTATATACACATATAGTATATTGTAAGCCCATTGTTGTTGCAGCCCTTTGTGTGTGTGTTTGTAAGTGTGTGTTACGTTCTTGGATGTCGCATCTTCGTTGCAGCTGTGCAGATGTGCAACAACAACAAAAACAACATTTTATTGTATTTCATTTTAAGTTCAACGCACCATAAATTTCCGCAAGGATTTATGTTTGGCCAGAGAGTATTCTTTGGGGCCCAACTCAGCCCTCATTCTTCTTAACCCCATTTCTCGTTCCCGTTCCCATTCCCATTCCCTTTCCATTCGTTCGTTGCCATGTGTGTCGCTTCATTCGGCACGGCTATAATTTATTGCTTTTGCATTTCCGCATTCAGTTCATTGCGCTGCTGTATGGCCAAGCGACTCGACTTACAATGCACGTCCGGCCGCCTTTTGTCTCTTTAAGAGAGAGACACACCCATCCCAGACCCGCCCAGCTGTAATCATTATAACATTTTGGCCCTTTAATTGGAAAGTGTGAAGAACAACTTACAACAATTTAAAGTAAATTATGTCGTTGATCAAAAAACAAATTTTTCGTTTTTTTTGTTTGCCTCCAAGTTTGTGAACTTGTTTGGCCACAAAGTTGCCTTAAGCTGAAAACAATGCTACATAAATTTAGGCAACTGCTGTTGCTGCTCCTGCTGCTGCTGCTGCTTGCAATGCTAAACTAATGACAAGTGCCACGCAAAATGAAGAAACAATACGCGCATAAATTACAACAAAATTGCATAGAAATGGCTAAACGAGAACTAAACACCAGTTGAAAGCAGCAACAACAACAAACAAACTAAGAAACAACATCGACAATCCAAAAATTCGGCTGACACTAAATTGTCGTCGAAGACAATGAAAAACGCATGCGGCAAACAATGGCGCATCAAATTACACCAACCAAACAACAACAACAACAGCAGCAACAAGCAACAGCAAAGGAAAATGGCAAAAGCTAAAAAAATGGAGTTGTAGAATATAGAAGAAGCGGTGGCTATAAGGATACTCCCACTATCTATCGCCATTGTCGTGGCTTTTGTTTCAAAGTGCCACAGCGTATACGCAATTTGCCTGCACACACACAAACATACGTTTATCTCTATGTGTGTGTGTGTGTGTGTGTGTTTGTTTTGTGCGACTGCCTATTGTAATTTGGCGCTATTATTAAAAATCCTTTATGATGCCAGCAACAGCAGCAACGGCAGCAACCACAGCTCAGCTTTCAGCAAAACGCATTTTGTGTGCTCTAATTGTACCATTAAAAGATGACAAACAAAATTCGTAGTCTGTGTATATGTATGTAGTCCATAATAGTCCTGCTCCAGACGCTCATAGACGCCCCAAAAACAATGGCGCTAAGAGTAAGGCATTTAATATGGTTTTTATGCCATTCGCCATTTTTCCTATACACTTCACACAGAATGGGTATTCTCCTTCTTATAGAAAGTTGTGAAGAGATATTAGAAAATATGTAGAATGCCTCATGAAACATATACTTACGAATCATATTTGCATTCGACTTAAAGCAAGTATATTGTTAGTTTCTTTTACCCTTAGTTCACAGTTTTAGATAGGTAATGACATCAAAAACACATAGATTATGAATACTTTTATTAACTATATTGCAAGAGTATCTAGACTTCAACAAACCAGGTAAAAAATGTCATGTTGCTTTTGCTATTGTTGTCAGCGCTTACAGATTCTTTTTTGTCTGCTTCTACTTTTTGGTACACGGATGTCATAAATGGCATTCTGCAAAAAGAAAAGGAGGCTTAAATATATACCGTGTGTACCGTGTATGTGTATGCGTGTCGGTTAGGGTATGTGTCTCCACGCTAAAGTTTGCGCCAGAGCCACTATAAATGTAATTTATTTGCATATATCTGTGCAACGAGCAGCGAGTATCACCATCTGCAGGTGTTTTTTATATATTTTAATATGCTTAAGCACCAAATACAAATTTGCATTTTATTGCTTAATACTTAAGCGGAAGTTATCTACTACAACTACAACTACAACAAAGTGAAAGAAGCTTATCAAAAATAAATACACTAATTCGAATTTATTTTATAAACAATTCTGTAGTGCAGCAGTAATATAGTAGGGAAACATTTTTATTGTATGACATTTTGGGACAGTAACCATGCAAAGTCAGAGATGAAGCAAATTTTATCAATTTGACTCTGACTTGGTTTCTATAAAATCCAAAAACACTAAAATATCTTGCTAAAAAGATAAGAACACAAAACAAACTCAAGCTAATCACAACAAAGATTTTCAAGATTCGGTTTCCAAGTTCTAAATTCATGTAAACTAGTTCAAAACTACTTGCAAAATACAAACTTTTATATTTATTTGTGAGTTCAAAATTTGAAATTATTCACAATTACCCACAAGGCATTAAATTTCTCAAACTCGTAAAAGCTTTTTGAACCTAAATAAGCCGATATCAAACACGCATAAATAGTCTAATAAATATATCTCTAAACTAAACATTCTTCTGGACTAAAAACGTTCAACATCCAAGTGTTTTTCTCTTCATACAACTCTTGTTGAACTTCATAGCACAAAAAACTGGAAAGTTATGTTAACTATATAATTGTTGCCAAAGTAAGCAACTGACATGTTTGTGTATCACTTACCAAAATCAATGTTGAATACATACTTAACATAAATATATGTACATATGTAGGTGCGTTAAAGTTGTTCATAATGGTTATTTGATTAAATTAGGAAACGCATTTGGAACCTTTGGCAAATGTTTAGCGGAGTTACTTTCAACTTTTTTCTTTAATTGGCTTCAAAAACCTCAAAGTGTTTCGCATTGCAGCAAATTTTTAGGGCTCTTTTTTCTTGTCTTATTGAAAAATTTAGCTTGTAATAAAATGAAATGACTTTGCGCTTTTTAATAAAAATGCGTTAGCTCCCTTCGTACCTCCCCCCTCGTTTTAACTGTTTCTTGACGCTCAACTAATGCCCACAATTTAAGCGTAAATTTGTGTTCATAATCACAATTTTCGTACCTTTTCCTTTCACTTATTTTTTTTTTTTTTTTTTTGTTTTTTTTGGCGGTTGTGTTTTGTAATGACTATACAGAATTTGTGAGGCAGCAGCCCCTCACCCTGACCCTTAACCCCTGGTCATCCACAGTAAAAACAGCACACTGTGCGTGCAATAAAAAGTAACGAGGCTGTTAGCATTAAGGCAAACGGTCAAGAAGTCAGAGGAGAAGGTTAAAACAAAAAAAAAAACCGAACCTACCCACAGACTCATTGCCATTAAGTCGGCGTTAATATTTAAATTTATATTGCGGCCGACAGACGTCGACAGACGCCGACGTGGCGATACTCCGGCTTGCTGCCCTCCTCCTTCCTGCCTCCGTCCACTCCAACACCTTGTTTGACCATCAATTCTTCTTTTAATGCCTGCACAAATATTTGCGCAATCAGCAAACAAAACAAGCGTTGCCGATTCTCGTTTGCCGTTCAACATTCAACCTCGCGTTCGTCGTCTGTTTGAGCAAAGCAATTGACCGTTGCTCTTGGACACGGCAATTTACGTGCTTTCAGCAACAACAACAGCACCAGCAACAGCAACAACAATAAAAACACTTCCACAAACTTCACTTCCGTTTCCGCATGTCCTTGAAACCGTTAATGTGGCTGGGTGGAGCGTCCCCTTGACCGCGATATATTTTTGTGCAACATACAAAAAAACGTTACTCTGTGGTGCACGCACAACCAGCACACACAACATACCACGCCCACTCCGCCCACTACCACAAGCCCACAAAACTAGTGGCTTTTGCTTTTGGGCCAATTTAACGAACGGCGCGTGCGGTAAATAATCTTGTTAATCATTTAATTTCGGCACGAGCACATGAGAGCTCATGCTCTATTCTCTTCCCCATCCTCCAACCTCCCCCCACCCCATACACACAAACACACACACACTCACGAAAATTCAAATATATGGCTGTCGCCTGTGCTCTTCTAATTTATTGTGATTTACTTTGCTGCCATTTGTGTGCGGGCAACGTGCAACCAATGCCAAAAACCTCATTTTTATGCCACACTTTTGCCTAATATTTTTTTGCTTAATTGCATTCAATCTCAGCGGGCCTACATGCGTATGATTAATGGGGTGGAGTAGGTGGAAAAGTTGGAAATAAAATCATTTTTTATACAGTTAAACAGAGCAGCGTTTAGCGACCTTCAATATGAATTGCAAATTATCAGAAAACTTTATTTATTTTCATACCATTAGGAAAAATAGATTTGGTAAAATAAACGATGTGTGCCAAAAACTACCTTCGAAATTAAATATTTCAAAACTGTTATTCATACACTCACTTTTTAATCAAAATTCATAATTGACCAAAATATTATTTTGCTGGTAAAAAGTTAATGCAAACAATGAGAGCAAAAATTCAAATTAAACTAAATTAATTTGCGTATTTTGAATTTTTTGTTTTGCTGGAAAATTAGGATTGTCAGAAACGGGAAATATTTGCATAATTAAAAATACCTAAGGCACTGAAACTGTTAATTGCATTCGCTGTTCACTTCAACGCAGCATGCTTTAAAATAACTTTTGGTCCAAAGGGTGAAAGATCGGGTTTGGTAGAGGGGGCAGGTGGCCAGCATTGTTGCATACTTTTGAGAGCGCAAATTTAAATACATATTTCTCAGTCAGGGACAGGGACAGGGACACTGTTGTTGTTGCCAGCAGTTGAACGTTGCACGTTGCACGTTGCACTATATACTATTTATTTACAACTTACATAAGTACGTGCTGCCTGCCACATTCAACTTGTGTTCTGCCTCTGCCGGGCCATCGTATTTTTGGAGTTAACAGCATTTTCTTGCGCTAGAAGTCGCACACACAAAAATGCAAAAGTATAAACATTCTTGCGCTGGCAGCTGTAAAAGTTTTCGGTAAACGCATTTCAAACACTCGCTGAGATAGTTATTACAATTGTACACAAAAGCAACAGCAGCAGCAACAGCAACAACTGCGGCAGGGGGCAAGTTGAAAAACTTTCCTGCATTTTCTTCAAAATGCAAAATGCAATACGCGCAACTCGCAACTCGCAATCCAACACACAAACACACAACACAAAGCAGTTTTCTTTTTATTGTGTTGCGCATTGCAAGATAGAAGCCATTTTTGAAGTACAGTTAGCTTTGATCGGCATATAGGGCGTGACGTTGCCAGGCGGATGTAGACGAGCACACCGGAAGTCAAAGGGACAACAACGACTGGGCGACGCTGAACGACTGCTGAGCCAAACATCCGCTGGACAATTGATGAAAGCATTGTTATTGTTGCTCTTCATGCAAAGAGCGCAAGAGAGCGAGTTTACTTATGTAGCTAGTAAGTTTTGGGCCACCAAGTAGCAGTCACAGTTGTAGTTGTTGCTGTTGTTGTAGTGCAACAAGCACATTTGCCGTGTGCAAAACTTTTGTGCAGCTGCTGACAACCAAATACCAGGATGAGATCCCAGTTCCGCTAGACGGTTGCCCATTATATATATAGAAATATTTATACACATATATTTGTTGCTTGTTATAAACATTTATACCCTGTTCTAAGAGGGGACAAATCCTTTATACCAACGAGAATTGTATTAAATTTATATAAAAATAATGCATTTATAGGTTTCTAAAGCATCCCTACTCCAGATTTTTAAAATAATATAAATAATATAATAATATAATAATAATAATAAAGCTACCCAAAAAAAATTTTCGATAATTGAGAACCCAATTCTATTCATAAACAAGTTTAAAAAAATAAATGAGTAACAAAAAATTTTAATTCAATGGTATTCCCATAATAGGAAAAAAAACTTGGATCAGAGAAAATTTTCGACCGTGCGTAAATAAATTAATAATTTTTTACTTACTTAAAAAAAAAAATAATCGAAAAAAATCTATTTTTTAAGAATTTTTGAGATATTAAAAGTAAACAACAAATATATTTTCATATATAACATTTTTTTTACAAATTTGCATATTTTTATACGGGATTTTGTTAAAAAAAAATAATTATTCATAGTCAGATAATAAAAGCAAAAACTATTTTTGGTAGCTCAAAATAAATAAGAAAAATGACTCTGTCTAAAAGTAAACTTTATAATAATGTTTTAGGGTATTCTTATTAACAAGTATTTATTTTTGTGTATTTGTTGTTGTCGTAAGAGGTCCTGCGCATCGTCGCCTGATGATGTTTTTCTTTTTCATTTTATTTCGTTTCGTTTCGTTCCGCGCCAGCAGCAAAAGTGCACAGCGCTAAAGTTTTGTTTACAAAGTTTTCAAATTTTTGTGGCACTGACTTGAACTTCCTGCTGCTGGTGGTGCTGCTGCCAGTGCATTGTGCCTTGTGCCTTTGCCTCTGTGATGGCAGCCAGGCCATGTTAAGCGACACTCAACTTCCGGCTGTTGATGATGTTGATATCGGCAAACTATGCTGGCAGCCCATCTTATTCCCATTGATAATCTAACGATATTTACTTGCAACTGCTTCAAATGAAGTGCACCTTTCAGCTTTTGGAGAAGCACTCTGCCCGCAGAACTGCTTTTGACTGCAGGCTGGCCAATAACTGTTGTTGTTAACCGTTTGTCCTAATCTATCATTAACAGCGTTGCACAAATGTAAACCGCAATTGTGTGGCAAGTTTATTAAAGTGCCATCAATGAATGCACTTGCTTGTTAGTAAATGATGCAGAAAATGCAGCACTTACTAACTGCCTTTTCTTTCGAGACGTTGGGTGGTTGCAAGAGTGCTTGCCACACTATGTATGTGGCACTTACGTACGCGCTGCTCTTATTCGCCTCCAAGGCACTTGAAGGTCGCGCATCCGGCGCCACCGGCTGCTTCTTCAGCTTGTCACTGCGTGTAAAATTATGTCAACGCTTGTCAACTTTTATATAAGAGAATGTATTTGTGTGTGTGTAGGTGTGTGTGTGGCAAGTAAAAAGAAGTTCTGCTACATCCCCTCGGTTCATCACTTCAGTTTTGCCACAGTGAAGTGCCTTTGAGTGTGCATTGAGCGAATGAATGAATGAAAGTTTCTTTTTTCGCCGCGCATATTTACCTCCCGTGTGTATGTGTGTGTGTTTGTGTGTGTGCGCCGCCGCCTCCATTTGTTATTGACTATGCATAAAAAGTGCAGTTGCTGCATGGCATCGTGGCAGTGGCAGTGGCAGTGGCAGCTGCACAAAGTGCCCCACGACTTGTCTGGAGAAACTTTTTAATTTTAAATGTAAAATGTTGCGACTGGAAACTGGCAACTGGCAACTTTAAATGTGGCAACTTTTTTTTTGGTAACCCTACAAGTTGCACCCACCATTGCAACACACAGAGTAACGACTGCACAGTTGCTGCCACACCAACTCATTTTCGTCACACTTCTTAATAAAACTTATGCTCACTTTTTCATCCCAAATTGTCCCGACTAATTAGCTTCCGTGGCAGCTATTTTTTCTCAATGCTCTCTTTATTATACACTTGCTTGGATAATTATAAATTTTTCGTCAAGTTAGTGACGTGTAAAAGGAGTTATATCTGTCTGTAATAGCATTATTTTTGCTTGCCTCACGTAGAGAAAATCTTATTTAAATTTAGAACCTTTAAAAACAACTCATCCAATTTGATTGTATGGAATTCTTTTATTATATAGAAATCAATAAAGAAGTCAAGGCATGAGTTCTAGTAAAAAAAAAAGGTTTATTTCTTTAAGACATTCTGAAAAAACTTACTAGTTTCCAGCAATATTGTTGCAGCACTTAAGTTAATTAAACTTATATCAAAGACTTATCGATTCGAAAATTATTGGTCAGAAAAATAATTCTTAACATAAAATTATATATTTTTTTTCTTAACTTGTATCTAATAATGGAAAAATATATAACAAATCTCATTTTGCAACAATAAAATATTTTTCATATAAATAATTAATTGTACTGCCGTGCTCTTAAAATTCGTTTAGCAAGTGTATTAATATTCGGCCTGCCTGAAATAGCTTTTTTGCTGTCTTTGATTTTATTTTTATGTAAATTTTCATTTTTATGCATTTGGGGTTTGCTTAATGTGCTGCTGGAACTCTTGTCATTATGCTCCACCCATCCATTGCCTGAAGTTTTTTCTCTCTATCTCATTGTCACACTCCCTCTCTGTCTCTGTCTCTGTCTCTGTGTCTGTCTTCTGCCTGAGTTTATCAAGTTTTACACGCCATTTTATGCTGCATACCACAGCAGCCGCATCGATGCATGAAATTTCGCTTGGCCACGCTTGAAATTTATCTTATCTCTGGCTGAATGCATATACTAACGCAAGCTAACCAAAAACTAAATTTAGATTTCTAAGTTGTACACAAATCGTAATCGTCTTTATATATACATATATATTGTAATGTGCTAACCGTTCATTAAATGTATGTAAATGTCTTTGTAGAATATAAAACAGCTTTAAGCTAAACTAAATATTAATTTTTAAATATTATTTATTTAATATTTCATTAGTTTTGTACTTTTTCTAAAAGCACTTTGTAACCTGATTCAATAAGTGTTAGATGCAATATAGAGTATTTAAATATTTTTATAAATCAGACACGCCCTGCAGACAAAACAAAACAATAGCAAAAAACAAATATTAAAGAAAAGAACTGGGCTACCTGACGCACCACGTTGTTATGAGGAAGAGACACACTGTCACACACACACACACACCAACATACTGACACACACATACTAATACATATAAGCAATATATATATATCTCATACACAACTTATATGATAAGTGTCTACTCTTTTCCTTTTTTTCGTCTCTTTTTACGCTCTGAAAATTTCATTTTCCGATAACAACCACAACAACAAATGCGCCCAACAACCACCACAACAAAAACCACACAATGCACAACAACAACAACAACACCAACAACCACAAAAATTCACAATTGCAATGTGTAAACACCAATAACAACAACAACACCACCAAACCAAACGAAACGAAACCAAACCACCACCAACAACCACCCAACCACAATCAGAGCGTGCCAGTGCTGCGCACATTTGGCGGGCATCACATCGCGTAGCGGGAACTTAATGTGGCCAGCACCACCAACAATATGAACAACAACACTGCTACAACAACAGCAACAACCACAGCAACAGCAACCACTTGCTCATCATCGACAACCACGATAACCACGCCCACTGGCACACCACCATTACCGCCGCTGCCCAACACATTTATTGCCATCAAAACGAAGAGCGACAACAACAGCAGCAGCAACAACAGCAGCAACAGTCTTACATTGCACAGCGGCAACAATAGTTTTAAATCCAATGGCAACAACACAAACCGCAGATCACCAAATTCCCAGCAGCAACAGCAACAACAACAACAAAATCCACCTCCATTGCCAATGAAAAATGGTGCCAAACAACACAACAACACTGACTCACACTACCAACATCTCAGCTACAACATGACACATTTACCACACTTCAATTCGCGCAGCAACAACACACTTGATCGCAAGCAAAACCAGCTGCAACAACAGTTGCAACACAGCGGCCCAGAGGGTGACTATTGCACCCAGATAAACCCGCACTATCTGCAGACATTCGATAGTCTTGATCATGATCATTATAGCGTGGCAAATCTGCATCCACATCCGCATCGCAGTCAGTCAAAGTCACAGATTTATAGTTACGGCAGCAGCGGCACTGCCAGCGACACTTCCAATCAGCAGCAGCAACAGCAACAATTCCCACAGTATCACAGCAGCAGCAACATAGCGCACATTGAGCACCACTACCAACACGGTCACATACACCAACAGCAGCAGCTGCAGCAGCAGCAACAGCAGCAGTTGCAACCAACACCACACCACCAACATCACAGTTTGAAGCACACAAAACACAGCAAGGGCCACAAGAGTAAGCATAGCTCAAAGAATAGCAAGTCACAGGATGATTTTAAGGCTATGCATAAGCAACAGAAGTGTAACAGCAGCAGCAATGGCAGCAACAGCAACAAGCAGCAGCAGCAACCACATAAACGTAATAGCAACAATCAGTCGTTGCCACAGCAACCACAGCAGCAGCAGCAACACTATTCCAGCTCGAGTGATAGTCTACCATTTGATAATAACTATTATTAAAATTTTGCACAAAAACACACACACATATACACTGACTTACACGATTACACACTCAAACACACGCACTCACTCCCACTTATTGCTGTCTCAGTTGTAAAATGTTGTCGTTTGCCCCAAAGAAAACACAAACACACACACAAAAGTCATTTGTCTAAAATTGCACAATCACCAGCAAGCCAATGTGTCAACGCACTTAAACACTGAAGAAAAACACTCATAAACACACAACTTTAAATTGTTTTAGTTTGTTTACTTACAACATGGCGTATGCATAATATGCCAAATACAAAAAACATTGCATACTTTTTTGGGCATTGTTGCTTTAACATTTATGAATGAAACTGAAAGTATGAAGAATGAAGACAAAAACTAAGCGAGAATCAGCGAATAATATTTAAACTTCTGGCGAGCAAATAATCACAAATTTATAATGATATTTATTTAATGTTTTAAGCGAATTAGGAAGGACTAAAATAGTTATCAATGGAAGGAATTTACAGTATAAATTTTAAGTTTTAGTATTTTGGACAGAGCTTAATTAAAGAAAAACTTGAACAGTAATGTAAAAATCGTATACTTTTGAAGACTTCTTGAACTCACGAGCTGTATGTAAATTTGATATTTACTATCAAACCTAGATAATAGCAGTTACTTGAATTAAATTGAACTGATTTTTGTGACAAAGTATTAACGCTTAATGTATTCAATTGCATTACGAATTTAGCAATAGAATAAAACTGATTAACGCAAGATTTTTGTCACCTACCTTGTTGGTGCCGATTGTATAAACAGGTCAAATGGACTAATGCAATCAAATATTTGAGAAAAAAATTATTCATGAATGTTGAAGCACAAATGCATACAATCGAAACTCACTAACAAATAAAAACACCCAAAAACCAAAACAAATAATCCACATTTATACAAGCTCGAATTTGATATCGATGCTGCTGTGCTAAATTTTGGCAGCTGTTTGTGTTGTTGTTCATTATTGAATTGCAACCGCAAGCCACAAAAATAAAACTGAATTTAGATTAAATTCAAATTAACATTTAAATAGTTTATCAAACATAATTTAGATGGTAGTTCAAATATACACACAAACACACCCACACACATTATAATAATGCCAATAACAAAAGAATAATATTTATGCAATGCGTTAGTAAAATACCCAAAAAACATTAAACAAAAAAGATTCAACTTCTTGAGATGAAGTCAAATGTTGTAGGTGTTCATATTTTGTTTATAAGCCAAAAGTCATTTATTGTTAAATGTGTGGTCAATATGTGTACATATACATTAAAAAAAAAAGCAAAACGTATTTAAAATAATAAGTCTAAGTATTTAAGCTAAGCATATTTAGTGTTTAAGGCCCTTTAATAACCGCCCCCGCCCTCCGCCCCCACTTGCTCACCAAATCAGCCACAATTTCTATGTCTCTATGTCTGTCTATCTCTCTCTTTCCGTCTCTGTTTCCGTTTCGCTCTATCATTTTCTTATGACCCTTTAGCTAATCAGATATATATCTGTTTATTTATTTATTTCATTAACAATTTGCTTGAATTTCAAATGCCAAACAACTTGTACACAACAACAACAACAACAACAACATCATCAACAACAACACATACAACAACCACAACAACAAAAATATATCCCTTCACCAATCTAGTCATCTAGTTTGGCCAGCGCCAGCGCCCATGATGAACTGGGCAATCTGCTCTGGCAGCAGGACGCAAGTGAATTTATTGAGCAACATCTGCCCTGCATGGCCACACCGCCTGTGGTATGCCCCCTGCCACCAGTGCGCCACTGTCAACACGCCCATCCACGCGCCACCAGTGTAGGCGGCAGCGGTGAATTGTTGTCCACCCAGCAGCGACATCAGCGTGATCTCTTTAGCGGCGATCTGGGCATCCCAGAGATCAATACTCATGTTGGCAGCGTTGTACATAACTTTGAGACGTTGGCGCTGCAGCGACGCCTGGCCGAAGCCGATCGTGAGCAGAGTAAGTATGAGATGCAGCGTGGCACGTGCAACATTAACAACACCAGCAACCAGAGCAACAAGTACAATCAAGTGAAGCGTAGATCACAGGAGCTGCGTCAGCGTTTGCAGCAAATGCACAGACAAAAGCAGCAATCACTTCAATTCAATCACTTTCATCAACATCATCAGCAACTGCAACACCAACAGCAACAGCAACAACAACAACCAGCACATGCACCCAAGTTAAGCAACAGTTGCAGCAGTCAAAGCCTGGCCACACAGCTGGCCAGCCTGCCGCGTCCCGCAGTGGTGGCACATTCCACTGAGCAGCTGCCCTATGGCTGTCTAACAGAGGATTACCGCAAGAATCTCTTCGGCACCTTGAAGGCGAGACGACAGCAATCGAGCGCCGAGGAGCTACAAGATGAGTCCTTCATTGTGAATGCAGCTTTCGATGAGATCTTTGCCCGATACGATGATGATGGCGACGAGTTAACAGAGGATCAAACACCTTGCAGCTACACCAACACCAACACCAATACAGATGACTTATTTGAAGATGAACACATGTTGGTTAGCCTCAGCGAACTGGATGACGATGTGTTTGCCAGTCGGGCACAGACAGCAACAACTTCACCGACAACAGCGAGCACAGCGGGCAGAACACCTAAGCACAGTCAATCCTTGCAACAAAAGTATCCAGCTCCAGCGCCGCCGTTGCAAGAACGCTCCAGCACACTCACAAATCTCTTTGAACGCTTCAAAAACACCCAAACAGCAAACAAGCAAACACTAGGCAAAACCCACTCGGAGCAACAGTTGCCGGCGGGTGCAACTGCAAAACCACTTCATAAATATGCTGCACAGGTGCAGCTGAATGCCGAACCGGATTTCAATCGTGGCTCCACTTTGAGTCAATCGTTTGTGCGGCAACTGAAGCGGGTGTCGTA
Organism: Scaptomyza parva; assembly: GCA_035044645.1. Lineage (NCBI taxonomy): Eukaryota > Metazoa > Arthropoda > Insecta > Diptera > Drosophilidae > Scaptomyza > Scaptomyza parva. The sequence goes on along the minus strand of JAWNNT010000068.1, from coordinate 1,277,724 downwards.
TAAGCAAAAGAAACGAGCACCACCCGCACCACCGCCGAAGCCTCGCTCAAATGTGGCACATGTGACACCGCTGCGCAATGCTCTGATCTTTCCCAAGCGCTCCAAATCCTCAAACGAGCTGCTTTTGGATGATCTCAATGTGCAGGCGCGTAAGTATTTTCGTCGCTCTGAGCATAGCGCAGCGGTTTAGGATTTATAGGAAGCACCCACTATATATAGTATGAACCATCCTCCATCCTAATTGCTCACCCCATCCATCCCATTTTTGCCATATCTGTTTTCTCGCTATTATTTTGCTCAACTCACTCAGTCTGTTAATAATATTTCTATTGATTCGATTCTTGGCAGAGGCGACGCTTTTGTAGATTATATATATCCCCTCGACCCTCGAATATGACCCTCGATAACGATAACGAATACGATTACGATTAGAAAAAAACCAGCTGTGGATTGAGCATAGTTAACCCGCCGCCGCAAACAGAAAAAAAGAAAACCCAAAAATAAAGGAAGCAAAAATAAGTTTCTCATAATGGAACCAAAGAGATTTGCGCCATAATTGGATTGAAATATTGCCAGCACTCGTAAAACCAGCTAATTGAGTAAATTATAATATTAAGTACTTACAACTACAACCACAGTGGTCGCTTGAAAACAAAAACAATTATTCGAATCGAAGTACAAAAATATCAAAACATTCTTTTTGTAAGATTGTATCAACTAAATAGTTTTTCCTTTATTATAAGATCACATAAAAAAGGGTGTCGATAAATAAATTATTTTTGAAGCCAATATGACCGCTTCGTTCTTTTTTTTGAGCGACCACTGTACCTCTTACATTACGTTTATGCAAAGCTCGTTAAAAATTATAATAAACAAATAACAATTAAATGTACTTATAAGTTAACAGCTTTGATGTACTTACAACAAAAGGAAACATACACAATTGACGTATAATTCTTCATATATATTCTTCAAAAAGAAATAAAAATATATTTAAGATGCATGCGAATCAAATTATATATATTATTATATATATATATATATATATATATATATACATATTTATTGAAAAATCTCAAAAAGATTATAAGCAAATATATATTCCTGTACAAAATATATAAATTTATGAAAATCAAAATAAGAATTTGTGCCCATATAACAAATGCATGTTATTTATGTAATTTTTTCAACAAAAAATCGAGAATATTTATATATATATACATATAAACATAAAGTTCGCATATTATAATACTACACCCCGGTAAATAAACACTTATTAATGTTGTCAAGTGTATGGCGCATAACAAGCATTTGTGTACTTATCGTAATCTGTTGTAACGTGTAGACTAATAATAACAGGAATCAGATGTAAACCACTACAAAAAGGAAAACATAACTAAACTTTTATGTGCATGCAATAAAAAAAAACATCAAAAACCAATATCCCTGTATTTATCACTGGTCAGAAAGGGCGGGATATTTTTTATCCTTTCTTGCAGATTGTTGTATTTACTGCGTAGCAAGTTGCGTTGTAGCAGCGATAAGCTATAGCCAGCGATGAGCTATACGTAAAGCTTATTGGTGGTTGTAGTACAAAAAAGGTTGCTGCATAAGCTAAATTCCCTAATATTTAATAAGAAGTGAAAAATTGTTCCCTTTTAAATATCACCTGTGCAATTTAAAGAAATAACAAGTAAGAAGGCTCTAGTCGAGTAAGCTCGACTAGAAGATACCCTTAACCCATGATCACACAGACGGACAGACGGTCGGGCTGACAGACACTCTAATATGACAGAACTACTCAACATTACGCTTAGTTGTTGAGGGTATAAAAAGGCTTAATTATTTACAATACGACTCCACTGGATCTGCACTATATAAGGAACAAGCAACAAGCAGCAGTGAGCTTATATTCAGATGTACGAAAGAAGTCTAAACGAACCAAAAAAAAACTTTAAACTGATGTATTAGTTTTGCCATTCATCCAAATCGCACAACATTAACTTAAGTGTTTTGAAATATTTATTTTGTATTAAAAGTACAATAGATAAATAAAAATATACTTATTTTCTTATTTATTAAAATAACGCTTATGTGGATGCTCTCGAAAGCAATTGCCATACTGCTCTCTGAAGATTTCTGTCACACCACGGACAGCTATTACATAAAAACTAGTCCTCCACCTCAACTTGTGTCTTACGTTTATGAGAATTGGATGTTAGTATATGCTGCGTTAGATAACTTTGAAATTTAAAAGTTTTTTGACAGGGTTTGCAAGTGTATTTCACACCATGGTTTTTTATGTGATTATTCATAACATAATAGCTGCTAAAACGGCGATCGCACTGGGTGCAGGTATATGGATGATCGCCTGTATGGGTGCGCTCGTGAAGTTTAAATTTAAATCTTGTCACGAATCGAAGATCGCATTTGCTGCAGGCAAATGGACGTTCGCCAGTGTGCGATCGTTTGTGGATTAAAAGAAAACTATGTTGGGCAAAGGAACGCGAACAGATACTGCAGGGGTACCTTTTTTTGACAGGCTTCTCCGAGGTGGTGGGTTTCTTTTGTTTACTGGTTTCCTCTCCGCTGTGCTTGGGTATATGCTCGAGAAGACTAGTCGCCGACTTCAGACATTGGTCACAGTAGACGCAGCAGTAGACGCATCGATAACGCTTTTGTCCATCATAAAGCAATTCACAGTCTTTCACTCCACTGCAGCTATGATCTTCTAAGTTACTCTGCTTGGTGAAGCAAAAATCACATTTGTCACATTGGTAATGAACTGCATCTGGGTGTTGGTTTGTTATGTGCATTTTTAGCCTTTTTGTCCGGCTAAAGGTTTTGCCACATACGTCACAATTGAAGTTTGCTTTTGATTGTTCGTCGTCGGCATTTGCCTCCTCCCAAGGGTCATCATAATCAATAAGTTTGAATTTCGTTAATTCATCTGTATTAATATTGCCCTCGGTCTTCTCATCATCCCCTTTAGACAACTCAGTTTTAGCCAAGGCAGTTTCTTCGGCTTCCAAACGTTGCAAACATCGCTCTTTCACCGCTTGTTCCGTTGCATCGCACTTGTCGCTAAATTTCGCCGCGATCAGCAGCTCCTTGGTACACTCTTGACACAAGAACTTTGAATAAGAATCCGACTTTCGAGCCTAAGATTTAAAACATATTCCGTACAATTTCAAGAAGCATAGACTATGTATTTTAAGTTGTACTTACTTTTATGTTGCCACAGCGCTGAAGCAGTGTACATAGATCCGGTTGATGCTCTTCCACATGATTATAGATGTTAACTAAAGACTCTTCTTGCCTAAGACAAATGCGGCAATGTAAATCACTTAATTGGGCGGTCATTTTTTCATAGCAATTATTTCTTATTTATATAGCTCATATTATATTGTTAAGTGCATCTGCTATTTTGATTAGAGTTCAAAGCGTTATGGCAAATTTAATCCCTTATCGGCAACAGCCGGCTGCGCCTTAGTTATCGATACAACATACATACAACATACGCGCGCAACTCAAGTAATCATATTTTAAAAGCATAGCAAAAGTTAATTGTTTGCACTTCGCAATCTTGGTCTCACTTTCTTTATAAAGGTAAGCGAGGGCGCACAAATGTTTCGAAACATTAATTTAACTTTTATTGTTGATCTAATTTCTTGATATTATTATAATTGTGAAACTTAAATAGTTTATGTATGTCTTATCAAACAGTGGTTTTTTTGTAAGCCGAAAATAAAACAAAATATTTTTAACAGAAAACTCGATAAGATCTTTAAATATAAAATAGCTAGACCAAAGATATCCTGAACCCTAAGAGCTTGGCTAGATAGTCAACTTAATATGTTTGACCAATGCGCTACTCTTATGTAAATTTTACAGCTCTTTATTATTTCATATATAGTTTCCTATTCTGCTTCGTCACTGACGTCAGCAAGGCTGATTGCGTTTTGCCTAAAGGGCATTACCGATAAATTTCGGTTAAGTGAGTGGCAGTCGCCCATACAACTATAAGTAAACAAAAAAATTTGCTCATTATATATACATTTTGCAAATGTTACGACTTTTTGCCGCTCTCGCTAAGACTTTTTTGACAAACCAAATGTAAAATTAATATAAAACACGCTTCAGAATTAAAAAATTCAAGATTTTATTATCGATGTCAAGTAAGTATGATATGAAAAAGAGTTGTGGATAATTTAATGCAGACTAGCTGTGCCTATGGTTTATCTTCCAAATCTGAAGCGTTTTTCCTCAAATTTAATGGGTTCACATACATTAGCATGAAAACGTTGTTTTTCCATTACATGGGTTCAGAAACAAAGAAAGCAGTTTCTTATTTTAAGAAAAAGTCACTTCAAGTGACTCCGGCTCATGCTTTATGTTACGTTTCCAAGTGCCGGATTTAAGTTGTGTTAGATACTAAGTAGTTGAAGGCACTTTTGTGGAGCATGGATGAGTAAGTAATGTTTTACAACAGCATTCGAGCATGTCGAAGTGTGTGTTTCGAGTGTGTCTACGCTCATGAGTTTGGAGATTAGCCTTCATCACAAATCGACGATTACACGTTAGATAACTGGCTAAGGTGAAGGATGAGACTTTGTCAGGATGGTGGGTTGCTTCTGTTTACTGGCCTCCTTGCAGTCAATTGGAGCCTATTCTTTGGTGTGCTTGGATATATGCTCGAGAAGACTACTTGCCGACTTTAGACATTTACCACAGTAGACGCAACAGTAGAGACACCGATGACGTTTCGGTCCACCATGAAGAAGGTCAAAGTTTTTTGGCCCGCTGCAGGCGTGCTCTTCTAAGTTACTCTGCTTGGTGTAGCAATAACCACAATCGTCGCATTTGTAACAATTTGCAGTTGGATGTTGTTTTTCTATGTGTATTTTTAGTCTTACTGCACGGCGGAACATATCACCACATTCATCACAAGAAAGGTACTCTTCTGATTGTTTAGTTTTGCTTTCTATTGTTCCTTCACTTTCGTCTTCCAGCACTTTTGTTTCGGTCTTCTTACTTTGGTCAGTTGTGTCCATGTCATCTTCTTCGGCTTCTAAACGTTCCAAACATCGCTCTTTTACTGCTTGGTCCGTCGCAGCACACTTGTCGCGAAATTTCGCCGCGATCAGCAGCTCCTGGGTACAGTTTTGGCACAAAAACTTCGAATAAGTATCCGACTTTTCAACCTAAGAATAAACAAAAACATAAAAAAAAAGCAGTATTAATTATGGGTACTCACTTTTAAGTTGCCACAGCGCTGGAGCAGTGTGCATATATCCGTTTGTTGCTCTTCCACAGGATTGTAAATATTTATAAGAAGCTCGTCCCGCTTCAGGCAAATGCGACAAAGAAGATCACTTAAGTGTGCAGTCATCGTTTTATTGCAATTGTTTATTATTATAATAGTTCTATATGAATATGTTCATCATACTAGTCCAAAGCGACGTCTAGCGTTCAATGCGCTATGGCAAATTTAACCCCTTATCGGCAACATTAGTTTGAAGTATGTTATCGATTCTATTGATATCACAACTAATTGCCGCGCAATTAAAACTTAAAACTCCAAGCGTCCTTTTATTTTTATTGCTGTTATAAAATGTGTCTGCTCATAAATTTGGTTATTTTGGTAAAGTGAATGATTGCGCTCATGTGGCATACCAAACAATACTAATTCGAAATTAAAAAGAAAACAAGTGAAAACGTGTTAGTCGAACACAACCGACCATGAAAAAGTCTGATGCCAATATTACTTCACCAATTTCGTGACTTTATTCTAAATCCTGTGGCTTAAATCAGACATAAATGAAATAATTATCTCATATATATAACGAGGACAAAAATATACTAAAAGAATTCGATAAATATATAAACTACATGAATAAAAATAAAACCTTTTTAGAAATAGACAAAAAGAGGAAATTTGAAATTGACCTAAAATGACCTTAAGTCAATATTTTACAAATCAAAACCTCGCAATTAATAAAAATAATTTAATTAATCCTTTGAATTGTTTAATGAAATTAATTAAAGCAATGTACTATCAGAATATACACAAACAATGAATATATGTAAGTAACAATACAAATAGATCATAAATACTGACAAATTAGCTAGTAGCAATTGTTTTAAAAACACTTACATTATTATATTTAATAAGAGGTGAAACTGAAGTTTCTTCAACGACCGAAACTTTGACAAAACGCTCTCATATTCGTCTAAACGTTATATGGGATTTCCCCTATTATTTTGGTTCATGGACATCCAGAACCTAGCACTTTCGGGCAAGCAGTGTGCATTTATAAAATTAAAATGCCAGTTTAAAATGGTAATAGAAAGTCACTTTATGGCAGTTGTAAAATGGATTTTTTTTCAACAATAAGACCTATGACTCTAATACCACTTCAATTTCTGTTTGTGAGTCCACAGGAAGGCAGGATTTAAGTTGATGCTTTTTAAGCTGGCTTGAACGACTAAAAGTCTTTTGACAAAGATTGCAGCAGTGTCGCCGCTTGCCAGTATGAATGAGCTCGTGGCTTCGTAGAACGCCCTGCTGGGCAAATCGACGATCACACATGCTGCAGGCATACGGACGTTCTCCTGTATGGGTGCGTCTGTGCACTTCGAGCTCATTAACACGGGCAAAGGAGCGCTGACATGTAGTGCATGTGTGCGGTTTATATCTTGTGTGCCTCGAGATGATGTGACGTTTAAGATTACTGGACTCCAGAAAACCCTTGCCACAGTACTCGCACTCAAATGAAATCATTTTCTTGTGTCGCTTCTGATGGAGCTCAAGTCCGCCATTGGTTTTAAAGGTTTTGGGGCAAACGTCGCAGGCAAATGGACGCTCGCCTGTGTGTATACGCAGATGCATGACCAGGCTAGCCGCCGATTGTAGACACTTGCCACAATAGACGCAACAGTAGCCGCAGCGATGACGCCCCTGTCCCCCATCTTTGGGGCACGACAGTTTTTTTGGCCCACTACAATTATGCTGCTGTAAGTTAATCTGCTGGGTGAAGCTATGGCCACATTGAGTGCAAGTGTGACAACTCGCATCTGCGTGTAATTTTGCTATGTGACGCTGCAGCATTGTTGTCCGACTGAAGGCAGCGCCACATTCATCGCACCTGTAGTCAGTTTTCAATTGCTTGGCTTTCGGAGCCTCCATCACATTGTACTCTTCTGATTCTATTGTCTCTTCGCTTGCAGCTGCTAGCACTGTAGGTTCGTTCTCCTCATATGGTTCAACATTTTCAATAGGATCAAATTCTATTAAATCATCTGCATTAAATTTGCTTTCCACTTGCTTTTCACCTATTATTACTAGCTCTTCTCTAGCCAAATCGGTTATAGCCAAAGCTGCTTCTTCGTGCTCAAAATGCTGCAAGCATCGCTCTTTTAGTGCTTGTTCCGTTGCAGCACATTTATCGCGAAATTTTGCTGAGATAAGTAGTTCCTGTGTACACTCTTGACACAAGTACTTTGGATAACTATCCGACTTTTCGACCTAAAATAATAATATTATATTCGAGGAAAACGCAATGTTTTTTTTAAGTGCTCACTTTTATGCTGCCACAGCGCTGGAGCAGTGTACAAAGATCCGTCTGCTGCTCTTCGACATGCTCGTAGATGTCCACCAGAAGCTCATCCTGCTTCAGGCAAACACGACAAAGGAGTTCACTTAACTTTGCATTCATTGTTTAATAGCAGCTTTTTGTTATTTAAAGAGTTTTAAAATTTTCAATGCGGTAGTGGTGTCTAGTACAATTTTTTGATGGCAAATTTAGGACCTTTTCTACAACAGCTGTTTGTAAATTAGTTATCGATACCAACGAGTACGGAATCTATTCTACTCATTTATTGATACAACTGCACTTCAATTCCCGCGAAATTGAAATTGATATAATTTTACAAAATGATACAAATTATATATATATTGATTGTCTGTATATATTATTTGACTAATGTGTTTTTTTGCTCTTTGTAAAATTGGTCACATTTTTTCTATAATTATTCCAACTTCTCAAAGTATCCCAGATGCAAGAAACGTTTTAAATGGAATCTAACATCATCAATATAGGCATCGTTGTGATATAACATCGTTCTTAGCTCTTGATTTTCTATTAATTCAGAAAGTCCAAACTTGCCATCCTTCAGTGCATACGATAAAGGCAAAAATGTTGTAAGCAGAAAGAATTCTACAAGAAAATTCATGTATTATTAAAAAACTAAAATTTTTTTAAATATATTTTCTAAGCTTACCAAAATATCTATGCCGAAATAGTTGTTGTCTGAAATCATATAAATTAGGTATAACACCTTCAAAGTTAATTTTCTCCAGTGTATTTATAAAGGTAGAGAAGTAAAAGTAAATTATTTCATCGCGTTGTTTTTGTCGTTGCTCTGGCGAGAGCATCTGATAGATCGAATATAGAATATCATTGGGCATGGGACCCACATTGCTCATCTGGAAATCCAGCAGCATGCAATCAACCAAATTCCCATTAGATTCATTGTGCCGAAACATTAAATTCCTAAGATGAAAATCACCATGGCAAAGCACATAATAAGCATTATCCTGCCGATTTTGGCGATGCTCCTTAAATGTCTCCCTGCAGCGTTTAATATAGTTGACTTTAATTTTCTCGAAATACTTCCTATAGAATGTTAAATCCGGCACTGCCTCAAGCATCTTGATAAAGTGATTCATGCCCCGTGAAACAAATTCATCTTTCTCAATGCCCGGTAATTCAAAGAGACTGTATTTGAACTTCTCTAGAGCTTCCGGTTGCTCGTTATACAGTTTAAAACTGACTGCATGCCATTTGGCTAGTTTGGAATAAGCACCGCGAATCTCCTCAAGAGTTGGTTCACGATCACGTAACACAATATATCCCTGGGGCAGCAGATCCTCAAAGATCATCACCTGTCGGGGACTCAGGCTGTGATAGATGCACGGCATATGTAGTATAGTTTCATCTCCAATTTGTCGCAATATCTCCTCAAATCTTGGTAGGATTTCTGCATACATCGCAATCTCTGTCTCAAAAATATGCGATTCACCAATCATTTCCTTTTTGTGACCCTCTTTCTCCGGCATAGTCTTAATTATTAGTGACCTGAACAGGTTGCTTTTAGTCCTACTCGAATATTCCACAGCTGCTCTAAACATTATACTCGCATAGTGATCTCCCTTGTCGCTTGCAGGTGAGATTTTTAAATCCTTTATTTGCACACTCTCATCATTTTCATAGGCACTCAACACCTCTTTAAAGTATTCGGAATTTAACCATGAGGGTGCCTCCAACTCATCGGAATTAAATGATTCACTATTTGGTGGCATTCTTTAATTTCATCAAATTCTTTACAGCTTCCAATAACACCTGAATGTAAAATCTCACACTATAAGCAGATGGCTTTTATACATCTTTGCCTGTTATCAGGGCATATCTAAATTACTTTTTCAAGATTATCTCACATTCATATATATTCGTCTTGTTTCGTGCACAATCATTGTATACATTGATAATATACTGTTTCTGCTGCTGCGCTGCTTCAAGTAAACTTGGAAACATTGATATGATGATGTTGTTGGTGTACGATATTTAAGTCCCATTGGTAAAGATAATATTTGATTGAAAGATTGGAGCTAAATTTACATAAATTTGTGTTTGTCATTAAGAAAATATTATATAATTTATATATAACGCCTTTTTAAATGATCTTCGTTTTGGAAATACTTTAAAGTTGAAAAGCTACTAGGTTGTGCGAGCAGTTAATCATCATATACATTTGCAGTTTCCTGAAACTCTGAGATCAACAATTTTCCTTCACTCACTAAAGTTTAATTTGAACAGTCATAATATATTTTGAGTTGAGGCGCGTGTCTAGATAAGAAAGACAACAAAGTGATTTCTATATATTATTAATGAAATGTTAATGATGACTCGACTGCTCGACAAAAATGTAGTACAATCTAGTATTTTGTATGTGTTATCTAAAAACAAATCAACTTGTGTCTACTCATTGGAAAAAAAAACATGGTCATGATGAAAGCTTAAGTCAAAACGTTTTATTTACACTTAACTTAACCATTTTAATTGCAGTGCTATTAGATAATATTGATAATAATGTGAGCGTCTATGTATGATATAAATATACTAATAAATATCAATTAGAATGCAATTGTAATATGACTGTCATTTGATTTTACGCCAATTATTTAGTAGTCCAGTTATAACAAACTCATTAATTTTGTATTTTGCCTTATCTGTATAATGTTTTTATTATGAAATTATTTATTTATTTTTTTTAATGGCTTAAGGGTAGGCGAATGCAAAAGCGAATACCAATTAGTAGTTGTACTTCTTATCAGTTAACAGACTTGTTCATGTTAGATAAGCCAAACAAAACTAACAATTGCACAAACTTGCAAGGTTTTTTCACTATTGATAAATAACTATTTTGCGAACCGCTCAAAGTAACCCAAATGCAGCATTTGGGGCAATAGATATTCCAATTCTTTTTGATAAGCCTTATTAGCATACAATGAGTTACGACGATCTGCATCTTCCACAAGTTCAGCAGGATCTATGCCCATACGCATACTATAGCTGAACGGCAAAAATGTTGTTAGCAGCAGGAAATCTAAAAAAAGTATATTTAATTAATATAAGAATAAACAAAAGTATTGTATTCTAGACTCACCAGTATATCTTCTATCGAACATTTGTCTACGAAACTTAACTATACTTGGTTGCTTGCCTTTGAAGCCAATTTTTGTTAAGGTCTTTTCAAAGGTATCAAAGTAATGGTAGATTAGTTCATCACAGTTCTCCAATCGTTCCTCGGCACCCAACAGCATATATTTGGCATAGTGTAAATCGTTGGGCATGCAACCCACGTAGGACATTTGAAAATCAAGTAACATACAATCGTTGCCCTTGAACATCATGTTCTTTATATGAAAATCACCATGGCACAAAACGTAATAAGCATCATCCTGACGATTCTCACGATATTCCCGGATCACATTCTGCCAATTCTGAATGATATTTTCACGCATTGGCTCAAAGTATTTACGATAATCCTTTAGGCTTTCGATCCCACCCAGCATATTTATAAAGTTCGGCAGCCCACTTGTCATAAAATCCTCTTCCATAAAGTTTGAAACCGTTGTAATATCATATTTGAGTTCATCAAATAAATCCGACTTCTCTTGCAACAATTTGTAGCTCACTGCATGCCATTTGGCCAGCTTTTCGAGTGCCGAACGCAACTCTTCCATGGTCATATTTCTATTTCGTACAACTTGATATCCTTGCGGCACCAGATCTTCAAAGATCATCACCTGTCGCGGCTCTAAACTGTAATAGACACAGGCTGCACAGAATGTTATCTCCTCACCGGCGTCTCGTAGTATTTGCTCAAATTTGGGCAGCACCTGGGTATACATAGCAATCTCAGTTTGGAATATATTGGAATTGCCAAGGAACTCCTTCTTATGTCCCTCCACCTCAGGCATTGTTTTTATAATCAACGATTTTGAGAACTTTTTCCTTTGTATTAAGTACTCAACATTACCTCGAAACATGACACTTGCGTAATGATCCCCTTTAGCACTTGCTGGAGACATCTTTGCTTCGGTTACTTTCAGTGTGGGCTCATCAAAATGCTTAACCAACACATCCTGAAAGAATTGTTTGTTCAACCAGGTGGGTGCTTCCAGTTCGTCCGCATTGTACGCATCATTATTGGGGGCCATTTTCAATGAGACAAATACGTTCTGTTCTATCGCGAACTTTTAAACTAACTAAGCGAGCAGCTGATATAGTACTTTATTTATACTTATTTTGCTACTACTATCATAAGCTTTTCAAAAGCTATTTGGTTTTAATCGGTGGGTTGTGAAATGCGATCGAGTTGGATTTGAAGAGCGAGCCATGATAAGAACCAGAGATAATGTTTGGTATTGACTTGCACTTTTAATTAACATTTAAGTATTAAATATCAAAAAAACATATGTGTATGTTATTACATAAATTTCATACTCGAAAACTAAGCTTTGTTATCATCATACAAACTAGAAAATTAAAATTCCTTGGACGAATGCTTCTAATAAACAAATATTCTTAAGTTTAAGTATTTTTAATAAGAATATGTAAGGAGGCCCTAGTAAGCTCGATTCGAAGATACTCTTGACCATACCCATAGGATCAAATACAGGTTCACATATTTTCATTATTTTTTCTACTGTTTCAATATTGCATACGATAAAGGCAAAAATTTTGTAAGCAGAAAGAATTCTACAAACAAATTTATGTATTATTAAAAAACTATAAATGATTTTAAATATATTTTCTAAGCTTACCAAAATATCTATGCCGAAATAGTTGTTGTCTGACATCATATAAATTAGGTATAACGCCTTCAAAGTTAATTTTCTTCAGTGTATTCATAATTAAAAGTAAATTATTTTATCGCGCTGTTTTTGTCATTGCTCTGGCGAGAGTATTGGATATATCAAATATATCATATCATTGGGCATGAGACCCACATTGCTCATCTGGAAATAAAGCAACATTAAATCAACCAAATTCTTATTAGATTTATTGTGCCGAAACATTAAAATCCCAAGATGAAAATCACCATGACAAAGCACATAATAAGCATTATCCTGCCAATTTTGGCGATGCTCCTTAAATGTCTCCCTGCAGCGTTTAATATAGTTGACTTTAATTTTCTCGAAATACTCCCTATAGATTGTTAAGTCCGGCACTGCCTGAAGCATCTTGATAAAGTGATTCATGCCCCGTGAAACAAATTCATCCTTCTCAATGCGCGGTAATTCGAAAAGACTGTATTTGAACTTCTCTAGAGCTTCCGGTTATACAGTTTAAGGCTGACTGCATGCCATTTGGCTAGTTTTGAATAAGTACCGCGATATATCCCTGTGGCAGCAGATCCTCAAAGGTCATCACCTGTCGGGGACTCAGACTGTGATAGATGCACGGCATATGCAATATGGTCTCATCTCCAATTTGTCGCAATATCTCCTAGAATCTTGGTAGGATTTCTGCATACATCACAATCTCTGTCTCAAAAATATGCGATTCCCGATCTTTCTCCGGCATAGTCATAAATTTTGTGACCTGAACAAGTTGCCTTTACTCCTACTCGAATATTCCACAGCTGCTCTAAACATTATACTCGCATAGTGATCTCCCTTGTCGCTGGCAGGTGAGATGTTTAATTCTTTTATTTGCACACTCTCATTTTTATAGGCACTCAAAACCTCTTTAAAGTATTCGGAGTTTAACCATGTGCCTCCAACTCATCGGAATTAAGTATTCACTTTGGTGGCATTTTTTTCATTTTTTTTTTTTTCATTTCACTTTTCATTTCATCCAACTGTTTACAGCTTCCAATAACACCTGAATGTAAAATCTCACACTATAAGCAGATGGCTTTTATACTTCTTTGACTGTTATCAGGGCATATCTAAATTACTTTTTCAAGATTCAGCTGGTGTACGATATTAAAGTCCCATTGGTAAAGAAAATATTTGATTGAAACATTGGAACTAAAATTACATCAATTTGTGTTTGTCATTAAGATAACATTATATCATTTATATATAACGCCTTTTTAAGTGATATTCGTTTTGGAAATACTTTCAAGCTTAAAAGCTACTAGGTTGTGCGAGCAGTTAATCATCATATACATTTGCAGTTTCCTGAAACTCTGAGATCAACAATTTTCCTTCATTCACTAAAGTTTAATTTGAACAATCATAATATATGTTGAGTTGAGGCGCGTGTCTAGATAAGAAAGACAACAGAGAGATTTATATATATTAATAATTAAATGGTAATGATGACTCGACTGCTCGACAAAACTTAAGTATAATTTATTTTGTATATGTTATCTGAAAACAAATCAACTTTTGTCTATTTAATACAAAAATAACATTGTCAAGTTGAAAACTTAAAACTTAACTTAAAAGCTTTAAGTACACTTAACTTAATACTTTTAATTGCAGTGCTATAAAATAGTTTTAAAATTTAGCATTTTTTCTTTTCTTTATAATGTTTTTATTATGAAATTATTTACTAATTTTTATGGCTGAAGGATAGACGAATGCAAAAGCGAATACCAATTAGTAGTTGTACTTCTTATCAACGAGCCGCTCAAAGTAACCCAAATGCAGCATTTGGAGCAATAGATATTCCAATTCTTTTTGATAAGCCTTATTAGCATACAATGAGTTACGACGATCTGCATCTTCCACAAGTTCAGCAGGATCTATGCCCATACGCATACTATAGCTGAACGGCAAAAATATTGAGAGCAGCAGGTAATCTAAAAAAAGTATTCATAGTTAATATAAGAATAAACAAAAAGTACTGTATTGTAGACTTACCGGTATATCTTCTATCGAACATTTGTCTACGAAACTTAACTATACTTGGTTGCTTGCCTTTGAAGCCAATTTTTGTTAAGGTCTTTTCAAAGGTATCAAAGTAATGGTAGATTAGTTCATCACAGTTCTCCAATCGTTCCTCGGCACCCAACAGCATATATTTGGCATAGTGTAAATCGTTGGGCATGCAACCCACGTAGGACATTTGAAAATCAAGTAACATACAATCGTTGCCCTTGAACATCATGTTTTTTATATGAAAATCACCATGGCACAAAATGTAATAAGCATCTTTCTGACGATTCTCACGATATTCCCGTATCACATTTTGCCAATTCTGAATGATATTTTCACGCATTGGCTCAAAGTATTTACGATAATCCTTTAGGCTTTCGATCCCACCCAGCATATTTATAAAGTTCGGCAGCCCACTTGTCATAAAATCCTCTTCCAATAAGTTTGAAACCGTTGTAATATCATATTTGAGTTCATCAAATAAATCCGACTTCTCTTGCAACAATTTGTAGCTCACTGCATGCCATTTGGCCAGCTTTTCGAGTGCCGAACGCAACTCTTCCATGGTCATATTTCTATTTCGTACAACTTGATATCCTTGCGGCACCAGATCTTCAAAGATCATCACCTGTCGCGGCTCTAAACTGTAATAGACACAGGCTGCACAGAATGTTATCTCCTCACCGGCGTCTCGTAGTATTTGCTCAAATTTGGGCAGCACCTGGGTATACATAGCAATCTCAGTTTGGAATATATTGGAATTGCCAAGGAACTCCTTCTTATGTCCCTCCACCTCAGGCATTGTTTTTATAATCAACGATTTTGAGAACTTTTTCCTTTGTATTAAGTACTCAACATTACCTCGAAACATGACACTTGCGTAATGATCCCCTTTAGCACTTGCTGGAGACATCTTTGCTTCGGTTACTTTCAGTGTGGGCTCATCAAAATGCTTAACCAACACATCCTGAAAGAATTGTTTGTTCAACCAGGTGGGTGCTTCCAGTTCGTCCGCATTGTACGCATCATTATTGGGGGCCATTTTCAATGAGACAAATACGTTCTGTTCTATCACGAACTTTTAAACTAACTAAGCGAGCAGCTGATAGTATTCTGTATTTATACTTGTTTTGGTGGGTTGTAAAATATGTTCGAGTTGGATTGGAAGAACGAACCATGATAAGAACCAGACATAATGTTTGGTATTCATTTGCACTTTAAATCAAAATTACAATATTATATAACAAAAAACATATGTGTATATTATTAAATAAATTTCATACTCGAAAACTAAGCTTAATTATCATCATGCAAACTACAAAATTAAAATTAGTGCTTATAAGTGGCAAGTTTTGTTTTTTCCCTGGACGATAAACAACGATAAACAAATATTCTTAAGTATATGTATTTTTAATAGAAATAAGTAAGGACGCCCTAGTAAGCTCGATTTGAAGATACCCTTAACTCTTGACCATACCCATAGGATCAAATACAGGTTCACATATTTTCATTATTTTGTCTATTGTTTTAATATTTATTTTCAAAATGCAAGATGATCGATTATCATCGTTTCTGAAATCGACGAAATGCTATATAACATTTTCCAGCTTTAATTATTTTTTATTCAAGCCAAGCTTAACAATTTTTTTTGGTAGCCTTAAAATCATCAAATACATAAGTGAATAGTCTTAATTTTTTTATTGTATGAATAATAAATTTACAAAAGTGTCTTAAAATCTACATTAGCATATAGCTTCGACAACATATACTTACCTTCCAATATATAAAACTAACATTAAATATAATTTACACATACTTATGTATGCTACCAAATATACATAAATATAATCATTGGCATAAAAGCAATTACTGATCTACATCCAGTAAGCCCTCACGATCAAAAATAGGCAAAAGGACACGAAGTACGTTCTGCGTAATTGGATTTGTGTAACAGGCATCCTTGAAGTTAATTGCTCGCTGGTTTGTTTCCATTAAGGCATTAAAGTCCGCGTCATCTGTTTCCACATTACGCTGAATGGCATAAATGCCAATACTCGTGTGCATGGCTACAAAATGTGAATAACATCGGTTAATATTTAAGAAAAACACAAATTTTCAAGCTCTTCTCACCATAGAAAGACTTTTTCTTCAACTCCAGATGAAAATTGTGCAAACTAGGAATGTGCGCCTTGAAACGTAATTTTCTTAGTGTTTCGGCGAATATGTTAAAGTAATGTTGAATAAGTTCCTCCTGATGATGCAAATGGAAATCGAATTGCAGCGATGAATTCAGAAAGTAAAACAAATCAATGGCTGGCGAACCCCAGGCAGCATATTGCAAATCTATAATGATGACATCCTCTGGCTGACCGTTTTGCTCGTTGTATTTGACCAGAACATTATTGGTCCAGAGGTCACCATGGGCCAAGACATTAATGCCTGGACCGAGATCGAAAACACGTTTGCCCAACTCCATATAGATGGGAAGCAGAGCCTTTAGCTTCTCTGCATACCGTTCAAAGCCCGGCCATTGAGCCACACGTCTACTTGCAGCTTCAATCATGCCCACGTAACATGGCGCATAGTTGTCCGTATAGCGATTGAACATGCCACGATCATAGCTCTCCAGCACACCACACTCTCGCTCATTGAGCACAGCCGATGCGGCATGCATCTTGGCCAACTTGCGCAGCACTATGCGAGCCAAGGGCAAATCCAAGCCGACCAAACGATCTGGCATCACAAAACCTCGAGCACTCAGATCCTCAAAGATCAGAGCCGAACGATCGTAATCCACAGCCATTGTTTCTGCAAAGATTTGCTCTTCATCTTCGATTTCCAGCAGCAGTTCATTGAGTTTGGGCAAGATCTGTTCATAGATGGACATTTCACGATTGAATATATCGTAAGGTTCCATTGTTTTGCGCGAAAACTCATCACTCTCGAAGGACGTTTTGATTATGTAATGACCACACTTTGAGCTGCCATCGCGCATTGTAAACTTTGCCTTAATGCGTGTTAGAACTCCGCCATAGTTTTCACCACGTGCCAGAGCCGGACGACCATCTATTGCGGTGATCCTTAGTTTTGTATCATTATAGAACTTGCGTAATGCATCCTGCATATAGTTTTCTGTTAGCCATACGGGCGCATCTACAATACTTGGATTTGTTTCCATTGTAATTGTTGACACCTTATGAATGGCATCAAATGCATTTATCAGATCCGTAACGGACATTTTCTTAAAAAAAAATATTAGTCTGTTCCAAATGGTCTTGCTCTAGACGGTTCGCTGTGGTATTGCAATTAATTTTTTTAATTTCGCGGCTTTTTATACGACATGCTTGCCTCTCACAATTGTGATTTATCTGTCTACTAAATAAACGAAAAGCGGCTTGAGATTATTAATTTTATTAGCTATTGCCGCCTCCACTTATTCAAATTCTCACTTTTTTGCGCTGTTGCTACTGCTACCTAATGTTTAATTGGGGGTCGGTTGTAGACAAATATATAGACTTAAATAGCTTTATCTAGTCGTAAAATAATCAGGGCTGAAGAATATAAAAATAGTGAAAAAGATTTCTATCACAAAAAGTGTGTTTAACATTAATAGGAATAAGATAATCATCATATAATAATACTATTTATTACAAAATTATTTTTTGAATATATTTCACATTTTAACTTAAATTTATTTAAAACAATTTAAGTAAATATTGAAAAAAAATTTCGTAGTATGTCAGACAGATATCTTTTTTTATTTATACAGTAAGTTACAACGTCTGGGCAAATAATTGTCGTGATTTAACAGATAAACTCTTTTAAGGATATTTTAAAACGGTTACTTTGTATATCTTGTTTACGACTATAAAGACTCGTCAGTGAAGTAAAAATGTCATTGTCAAAATTATAGTGAATGTGGTTGTACATGCTACACAAATCAACAAAACCTAATAATGAACGAATATTAAAAAAAGTAGTTTTGCTGTATATTATTATAAAACGAATCAACTAAGTATATCATGTTTTTTTTATTAAAATCACTGATAAAATAAATGTTTGAGAATGTCAAGTATATACTTTGAGACTCTTCTGTAGTAGTATCTAAATTCATATTAATTTTTCT
The DNA here is from genome assembly GCA_035044645.1 of Scaptomyza parva. Lineage (NCBI taxonomy): Eukaryota > Metazoa > Arthropoda > Insecta > Diptera > Drosophilidae > Scaptomyza > Scaptomyza parva. The sequence continues at coordinate 1,259,140 of JAWNNT010000068.1, read as the reverse complement.
GTAAGAAATGCTATAAAAAAAAGATTATAAGAAAGCAAATTGACATAACTATTAGGATATTAGCATATAGGTATAAAGTTGGCAAAAATAGTTTTTGCTATAGTTATTTTTTTCCTAAGACAATTCAAATATTTGGATTTTGGAATTGGAAAAAATAAACCAATTTGTAAAGATTTGAATTTTTAGCATGATTAACTAATAAATAACAAATAAATGTATGAAAAAATATGAAAAGTTTACATATCATTCCTTAAATGGCAGCACTTCCATACCAAAATATTAAATTTGTAGACTTAATTTTTGTTGTGTAGTTTAATATTTGATGATGACCAAGACAACCAAAACTGTGTAAGGCTTTGGATACTTTTCAACTAGAATAACGTAGTTCCCAGCCGTATATCAAATAAATTTACAACACTGTCTTAGATAATTTTTCCATTCGCATTCACAAGTGGCAATTTGACTGGCGCACGTCACAGATCTCGCTACGATCTGCACCTGTTGCCACACAATTGCACTAAGCTCTCGAGCAAACAGCATAGCTATAGAAATATATAGTCGTCGACGTCGGCAGAAGTTTGCTTTAATAAAAGTATCGTGCGCCAGGAGAGTGATACATCTTTTACACTTAGAAAAAATCTTTTAATGTACTTTTTTCAAGACTAATGAATTTTGATTCTTTAAAAAATGTTTAAACTTTAAAAAAAGTGAACCAAATTGTAGAAGGGAATACCCTTTTCCAGCCTTTCTATTTTTAAAATATCGTTTTCGTTACTTAAAAACTTAAGGGTTTTTTTAGAATTTTCTCTGATGGGACAATTTATAATCTTTTGGCTTTTTCTTTTCCAAGTGTAATTCACTAACAAAAAATGTATTGTATAAATTTCACCTTCATCAAAGGCAGTAAGTAGATAGAGATCTACTGTTACCCACGACTATATAAAAGTCAGTGAACTTATTTGATATGCATCACAAAAGTTGTAGGCTTGTTCATAGAAAGACATTATGGCGGCGGCACCGGAATGGCTGACACATGACTATATTAATAATGCACTGAGAAATCATCACAAAGATGACCAATTGCAAATTGTGCAGCTGGACCTCAATCCGGCTCTGGGTCCTGGAGAGAACTATGGCGGTGTCTTGACTAGAGTTCGAGTCATATTTACGCTCTCTCACAAACCAAAGGAAGAAATATTACAACATCTGATCGTTAAAACCGCCATTGAAGATGATGAGTTGAGCAAGGAGCTAATGGCGCCCTATGACATCTACAATCGTGAAATAACCATCTATAAGGAGGTATTGCCTAAGTTGAATGATCTCTTAAAGGAAATCGATGAATTCGAGCCACTTTTTCCCACCGCCGTTTATGTGGATCGCGAACACGTGGCCATCATTTTTGAGGATCTGGCTGTGGAGAAGTATGTGATGGCTGATCGTGTCAAGAGGTTGGATAAGGAACATGCACATTTGATTCTACGAAAACTGGCCAAGATGCATGCCACATCAGCTGTGTTGAATGAACGTTCCAAAGGTTGTTTGGAGACATATGATCGGGGATTCTTCAATCAGTATACAAATGCATACAGTGGATACTTTGTAGGTGGGCTGCTAGCAGCAGCACGTTGGATGAGTCAAGAACCCGAGTGTGCTCAATATGGTAAGAAACTGTTTGAGCTCGCTCCACATTACATGGACATTGGAAGAGAGTGTTTTGCACCCTTGCGTGATTCAGTGAATGTGTTGGCTCATGGTGATGTCTGGACAAATAATGTGATGGTCAAATATGATGAGGTTACGGGTCGTCCTTTGGATATACTGTTAATAGACTTTCAATATTCGTTTTGGGGTTCACCCACAATTGATTTACACCATTTCTTTAATACCTCACTGAGGGAACCTTTGCGTCGAGAGGAACAGGGTGCTCTATTCGAGTTTTATCATTGCATATTTAGAAACATTTTAACGAAACTTTATTACAAACAACAACCAATTCCAAGTTTGCATCAGTTTCAGCTTCAAGTGGAACAGAAACGTTTCTTTGGTAATCAAACAAAATATTAAAATCTTTATAAATATTTCAAACTAACTTTATATTTGTTTTTAGCTATGCATTCGGCAATTGTTGTGCAGCCTGTGATGATCAGTGAGGATCCGACAGATGCCTGTTTCAATGCTCTGATGAATGATGATGAACGCGGTATTCGGTTTAAGAATCGTCTCTATAACAATCCCATTGTTCAGCAGAATATTAAGGCTCTCTTGCCAGTTTTCGACAGAAAAGGACTATTGGAGGTTAATCAATGTAGTTGAGCTGTTTGTTTTATTTTAACTATTTAGATATTAATAAATATTTTAAGAATACTTCAATAAATGTATACGTAAATAAATAACCAAGAAAGACGGTTCTAGTCGTCATAGACATACCTGACAGACATACCTGCACTATTGTCCCAATGCTTGATGATTTCATATCTCCGGTGTTTCTCAACCAATCATATTTGAACCAAAATTTTACAGATTTTATTTATTTTATTAATGCTTTCGATTCCCATTTTTAAGTTTTCGAAATTAAAGAGTTTTTGTTATTGATTAGGAGTGCTTATTGCCAAGTATGGAGTCTCCAGCTCTAATAGTTCCTGAGATCGACGAGTTCACACATACAGGCGGACAGGCTATATCGACTCGGCTGTTGATGCTGATCAAGAATATATATACTTTATGGGGTCGGGAAAGCTTCCTTCTGCCTGTTTCATACTTTTGCAATATCATTATACCCTTTTTGGCCCATTTCGTGAGTTAAGGGTATAAAAATCTATTTTATCAATTTCGGAAATCAAATTATATGCGAATTTTTGTACTCAAATTGAATATTTCGGAAAAAATTAGTTTTTATTTTTTGTTTTGATTAACTTATTATAAATTTATTAGATCAATACTGAAGGAATATTTTGTATCTCTGATTATAAGGTGGCTTATTGTAAAGTTTTAAATAAAAATTCAATATTTTTTGCGTATAAGAGAGACAAAAATGTTTGAACTTAATTTAAATATTTATAATTTTTAGAGGAAAATAAATAATTTTAGGGGATTTTTTTTTTTATTTATCTATCCTTGATTTGTTCCTAATTATACCTTATTTGTAAAATTTCTTCTTAATTTATTGAGTACATAAAATAAGAATTTTTTGTATAACTTATGATGGAAGATTTTTGCATATATTATTATTTAATAGCTAGTATTAAAATAATAATAATACTAGCAAAGTTATTGAAAAATAGTATTTCGAATAGATATCAGTCCACTATAACATTTTATTCCAGTCTTTAAAACAGCGTTATACAAACAGCATAAAGAAAAAGAGAGTAATATACATATATTCACTCAGAGATGTGTATACTTTCCATATGCTTGCAGCAACCTCTGACAACAGATTACATTGCGTGCTAGAATGACGAGGAAAGCGACTTAAGTAATTAACTAATTTAGATATAGTCGTAGTCGAAGTCATCGTCTTAGTGACAGCTGTTCGCTTATCGGACCCTCGACTATTGTATAAAAGTGGTCCAACTCAACATATTTTTGTCAGAAGTGTCAGAACTTTTAGCTTTACAATCATGCCAGAACAGACTATTCAAGAGTTTCTTGCCGCGCCCGCTTGGCTTACACGCGATTACGTGGAACAAAAGCTGCGAGAGTATCTGAAAGATTCAAAGCTGCAGTTGCAACAACTTCACATTAAGCCAGCTACGGCAAATGGAGAGAACTATGCCAGCGTTATGACTCGAATAACTGTGGATTATGTGGACAAGGATAAGCAGCAAGAGAAAACTACTTTTATCATTAAGACCACATTCGCTGATAAGGATCCAGCTGCTCATTTGTTGGAGCAGTATGGCATCTATGTGCGTGAAATGGATATGTACGAGGAAGTTTTGCCCAAACTGGCAAATTTGGTAATGAAGGAACTTGGCGACAGCAGAAAAATGTTTGCAGGCACTGTGAATGTGGATCGGGAACATGATTCAATAATGTTTGAGGACATGTCCCTGGAGAAATATATTGTGGCAGATCGTATTAACCAATTGGACATGGAGCACACTTGCTTGGTATTGGAGAAGCTGGCCAAATTCCATGCCGCTGCAGCTGCACTTAATGAAAAACAACCTGGAATTTTCGATCACAAATACGATCGGTGTTTCTTCAATCCACATACTAGAGCCTACAAGCCCATAATGCAGAATATGCTAAGATCTATGCTGGAGTCCATTAAAGATGATAAGTTGCTCTATCAACGCTATGCAGCTAAGGTAAATGGAGTAATTGAACATATTATGGAATATTGCGAAAGGGCAATGGAAGTGGAGAAAGATGATTTTGCAACTTTATGTCATGGTGATCCATGGACTACGAACATGATGTTCAAGTACAGCGATGATGGCAAGCCAAGTAATGTCATCTTTATAGACTTTCAATTCAGTGTTTATAGCTCACCAGTCATTGATCTCCAATATTTTTTCGCAACCTCGGTGAAAGACGACATTTTCCAGCATCATCAAACTGAACTAGTTCAATTTTACCATCAGAAACTAGTGGAGCACCTGACTAAACTTAATTTTACCGGTCATGTGCCAAGTTTATTCGATTTCCAAAGACAATATCAGATGCGTGGTTTCTATGGTACGTAACTTAATGATGTATTGAATTAAAATTAAATCTAATTCACATATGTTTTTTCTATTTTAGCAATTTTTGCTTCATTAATTTTCCTGCCCGCAATGCTTCATACTGGCTCGGAGGTATTTTCTATTGAAAAGGCGTTGGGTCATTCGGAGAGCGATGTTGCAGTCAGGTCATTAGTTTATAAAAATCCAATAATGCAAAAGAAAATTAGAAGCTTTTTGCCCTATTTTGATTGCAGAGGACTTTTGGATAAGATGTGAGCTTCAATGCTCCTATTCCGTATTATTTGTTATTCAGTTTTAATATAAAATAAAATTAAGTTTTTGTTAATTAAAAGTAAGAATAAATAATTTTTAAATATTTATATAGAAACGTTGTCGTGGAATGCATAAACTAATAGAAGCTCGACTGCTTAACAGCTTAGTTTCAGTTGCATGCAAACATTTTTGGGAGACTCTTTGCTAAGGTGGGAAAATAATCTGAAATAAAAAAAAAATCAAGAACAAAATATCTCTTCAACAAAATTCTTTAAGATTGAGTCTATAATTTGTATCAAGCGAATTAAATAAATAATAAGCAACACAACTTGAATGCGTGTCTCACTTAACATTATAAAACTTCGAGCACCGTCGTCATGAAATTCATAATCTAGATAAAACTGGAAAGCATGACATATGAGTTTTAAAAAGGCGTGCAAAAATCTCGCACATTCTTTGATAAGGTGGGAAAAAAGCTAAACTAACAAACGACTAACAGTACTAAACGACTAAAGCTATATTTATAGCAATTTTGTTATGTAAGGCTCAACCAGATGAAGCAGATGTTTTTTTTTAACAGTCTCGTGCCGAGAAATGCATTAAAATTTTTTCAATCATTTTAACTACATTTTAATTTTGCATATATACACAGAACTGAATAATTATTTAAACATTTTGAGAGGTTTTCCGATAATAGTTAAAGCTTTCTTTCGTTAACGTGAACTATTTATTGTACTGCAAAATAATAGAAAATTTGTTTAGAAATAACTGGGAGAGAGCGATTCGAAAGTAGCAAAATAAATAAGCGAATTTAAAATTTAGTGTATAGAATAATTGAAGTTTGAAAATGTAAGAAAAAACATTTTTTAAAAAGCAATAAACACCACATATACATATTACATATAACTGTTTAAGTACAAATCCTATTAAAAATCTATTATTTTTTTCTAATTATGTACAAACAGACGGAAAATTTTAAGAAACAATCTCAGTTCTGTTTCTTTAACTTGTAGGTGGGTAAAAATGGAACATGATAGGTCCATTTCCATCTTCGTAGGGCATCCATGCTACAGGGAAAATCGTAATCTGTGGCAGTGCCATCATTAACATTATCATCACCCAGCGGCATCTCATTGGCCCAATCCACTAGTCCACGGTCAGCCGGTGTGCCAGGTATTATGTTATCCAGTAAGCAACCAAGTAAGCCACCAACCAAAATAGTTGTGCCCAGGAGCACTGATAAAGTGGAGTCAACAGTTTCATTGCCCGTATTAATTGCACCAGGATGTTGTTGCATCCACGGACACAATACCATAGGAAAAAATATGGAAAGACCGAGTATATACAAATTTCTTGCGGAGCGCAAATCCACTTACTGCAGTGTGGACAAGCCAAAAGCAATGATCATGCCGAACATTACACAAAATATGCCACCAACCACCGAATCGGGGATGAGTATAAAAATGGCACCAAACTTTCCAATAACGCCCTGAAGCACCATTATAAAAGCAGCCCATTGAATCACACGTCGCGAACCAATCTTGGTAACACCGATAGCGCCCACGTTCTCACCAAAGGTATTTGTGCCGTTGCCTGCTCCCCAAAGGCCAGCCAGAACTGTGCCCAGACCTTCAGTACCGATGCCTCTATTAATGGCATGAAGTGGCGGCGATTGGGCTCCTGCCATTTGTGAGACTGTGGGGTAATAGCTCAAAGATTCAACAGTGCAAGCGAGCACTCCAGCCAACATGCCCAGAACACCGGATAAAGTCACTGATGGCCAGCCAAACTGACCGGGATATGGCACGTAGAACCATTTGGCACTGGTTAACACATTGAGAAGCACAACTGTGCGTGATGGATGCGATGGTGGAAACACATTGGTGGCTGTTAGGATGCCGCACAAACTCCACATTATTACGATAGTCAGCAGAACGGGAAATAGGCGAAACAGTTGGAATCGTCGCACCTCCAGGCCATGTCCCTTTCTATAGGCAATCACCGGAATTGAAACGTCACACATGATTTGCTAGAATAGAGTCAGCATTCCCGTTGTGCCCACCGCAATGCCCCAATGCTTGGAGGCTGTATCTGCGGCATGCTGAAAGAGTGTTAGACCCACCAAGGACACCGTGGGCACGATAGTCAATGGCGTTACATATTTCAAAATCTTGACCACGAGTCCCGTATAGCCCAAAACGACTTGCACCATGGCAGACACTGCAATTGCTCCAGACAATTCACGCATTCGGATCTGCCATAACTCTTCGCGCTCCCCCACATCCATGGCATCCAGTTCCGCTTGAGGTGGGCATTTCCATTGCGGCAACGCTAGAATGGCCAATGTGGCAACAGGAACGATATGGTTCCACCCTGAACTATGGGCAAACGGACGCCCCAAGTCGCCTGAACGTAAGTCACAATGCCAGTGACAAATATCATTGTGGAAATGATGATGCCACGATTAGGATCCTCATCGGACATGCAAAGTGCCGGTGTCAATATAAACGGTATCGATACTATCGCTCCAATCATTGTTAAATATTGTTGAAATGCCAAAAATATGCTTAGATACCATTCTGGATTTTCATTAATAGCATAAAGCAGCTGGGGCTTTGACCGTTCAGCTTGAGGTGCCTCAATATTCGATGTAGGCGGGGCAGCTCCCACGGGCGTTGGCCTGCTGTTCAATTCGTTTAACTTGTCTACATCAACTGTTAAGTCATCCAGGCAGTAGGTTTTTAATGCCCTGGCATAAATCAATAAAAAAAATTAAACAATTTGTAATCCTCACTACTGCAGTCACACTGACCTGGCGAAGTCAAGTGTACGGGAGAGACGCTCATGTAAGTGATTTATAAACGGCACACTTCATTAAAATACTTATACTATATATTTTGATATGGCTATCATGCTATTATCTTTTCTACTATCTATGTTATTACATTTCTTCTCTTTTCTACTATCTATAGTTATTACATTTCTTCTCAGATGACTGTGCAGTTTATTTAAATTTTTGCAATTACAGTGCTTACTCGCTTAAACGAGTTGGCTTTAAATCTTGATAAATATTATTTTTATTTAAAAGTATTTATACAAATTTTAATATATTTATATTTATAAATTTTACATACAAACTTTTGCAATTAATTTTAAGATTATATTCTTGATAAATACACGCGTTACTAAAAAATCATAAAATGATTAATAATCTATATTTTATATATCTTATAAGATTCAAAACTAATTATTAATTTAAAAAAAAAAAAAACAATGGTTTAAAAATGTGATAAAATAAAATTTTTATTTATAATCATTTGTATTAAACTAAACTGCTTACAGTTATTATTTTTCGACGGACCACTGTAAATATTCATGTAAGAATTAAATTTATTGTTCGTGAGAAGGTTGAGACAGTTTGACAACGACACATAAGGAAAGCAATTGTCTCGAGATTTTACAGCCATAATAACGTGTAGATTACATGTGTATGTTTACTATGTGCATTGAAGGTGACCTTTCGGGAACGTTATATAGACGAACCCGTTAGACTATAAATTGAGACTGCTTGACGAATCGTTGCGAGAGAAGCAAGCCACCATGGTCGAAACTATTAGCAACGGTGGGACTAATGGCAAAAGCCAAGCAGATGCAGATAACTTTCATCCTGCACCACAGTGGCTAACTGTGTCCTACGTGGAATCGATTTTGCGTCGTCATAAACAGGATGCGGCTCTAATTATTCAAGATTTAGAAATCAAACCGGCGACTGCCAAGGGTGATAACTATGCCAGTATTATGACAAGGATCAAAGTGGAATATTTGAAGGGTGGCAGCAATAAAACTGAAACGGAATTCTTTATAGTGAAAACAACCTATGAGAACGATCCATTCATCTCAGGCGTCTTTGCCTCATACGAAGCCAGCAAAACGGAAATGATTATGTACGATAAGATTCTACCAAATCTAAATGCAATGCTTGAGGCAACGGATCAGTTCGAAAAACTGTTCGCCAAGACACTGCATGTGGACTATGAACATTCAGCGATTTTCTTTGAAGATCTTGCTGTTTCCAACTACGTTCTGGGCAATCGTTTGATTGGTTTCGACTTGGAGAACACAAAGTTGGCACTACGAAAACTGGCCAAGATGCATGCAGCGGCTACGGTCTATAATGAACGAGAGCCCGGATTGCTGACCAAATTGGATCATGGCATATTCAATCGCCATTCACGCGCCTTTGCGCCCATGTTCGAGAGTCTGATCGGCGTGGCAGCACAGTTTGCTGGCAAGTGTCCGGAGCTGGGAAGTGTTTATGAGGAGAAGTTGAGACGTTTGCAAAATCGGGTGATGGAATATACGGAGATCGTCTACGATCCACAGGAAAAGGACTTCAACACGTTGACCCACGGTGATTTGTGGACCAATAATATAATGCTGCGGCATAAAACCGATAAAAATGAATTGGATATGTTGCTGATTGATTTCCAGTTCTCTGCCTGGGCATCGCCAGCTGTTGATTTACATTATTTCTTGTGCACCTCGTTGCAATCTCAGGTAAGGATCGACCATCAGGATGCCCTGATTCAGCACTATCATCAGGTCCTTGTGGAAACCTTGCGCGCCTTGAACTATAAGGGGTATATACCGACCTTGAGACAGTTGGTAATGCAGCTGGAAAAGGGTAAATTTATGGGTGAGAACTTGAAAAACTGAACTAAAGATATTGAAGATTAATAATAATATATTTTTTGTTGATTTCTTAGCTGTAACTGCATCCCTGACCTGCCAGGCAATAATGCTTAACGATGATACCAAAGATGCGGACTTTAATGGTCTAATGCTGGACGATGAGAGGGGTAGAAACTTTAGGAAAAAAATGTATAAAAATAAATCATTTCAGAACCATGTGAAGCAGTGGCTTCCTGTCTTTAATCGCAGTGGTCTCCTTGATTTATTGGATTAAGATTTTTTGTGTGCAACAATGTAGTAAAAATATACTTAAAATTAAGAATAAAATATATAATTATGTTTAAAATTAAATAGTCAACCTTTCATTTCATTCCTGTCTTCATATATTTAACTATAGTCCTTCAGGTTGTTATTTAAATTTTAATAATGAAAAAAACAAATTGGAACAAGTAAGAGGGCTCTAGTCGAGTAAGCTCGACGTGTACCACTGTACCAATGTTTGATCAAATCTTCGGTGTTTCTTAACTGATATTAATAAAAATTTCACAGATGTTCAGTGTTTTGTTAATAGTTTCAATCCCTATTTTCAAGATTTCGAAATTTAAGATTATTTTGTTATCGATTATATGTGTATATCGTAAACCGGAAAAATTATCGAAAATTTAAAACAAACTTGCTATGCCTAGGGATTAGCTGTGCTGATATCCAAAATCTGGAGACTCTAGCTTTTGTAGTTTCTGAGATCGACGTGTTCATACATACGGACGGGCGGAAGGACAGACAGACGGACATGGCTAAATCGACTCGGCTGTTGATGCTGATCAAGAATATATATACTTTATGGGGTCGGAGAAGCTTCCTACAGCCATGTCCCACCACTCGGCAGGCTTATATCCATGATTTGATATAACCACGATAAGGGCAGCAAGTAGTACCAAGTGTTTCATTTTGTCAATTGTCTAGAATACCGAGAATATCAAACGTATATAGGTCCTTCCAGTTACGATTTGACATCTTATGCAAGTTTCAAGCCGTAACCAAGACGAAGTGAACAAATTTGTGCATTTTAGCTATGCATATTTTATGTAATTGGCAAATCTATCTGCCAAGTCCTTAACTTATATAACATACTGACTGAGTATTGAGGTAAGAAAGTGTAGTTCAAATTGTAAGGGAACTAAGACATTAAAAATGTTTTTAAAATAATCCAAATATTAGTTTCAAGGAGTAAGAAGCTGTAGAAAATAAATGAAAAACGTTTGCCTCAAATGAGATAAAAGATAAGATAAGACAAAACAAATGACAAGAAAAATGCACAACATAATGTTGTTTGTATACATATTATGACAAGATGCTCTTAAAAATAAGGTAAAAGTTAAACATATTATAAAACTTTGAATGAATACGAAAAATAAATATAATTGAAACACCCTAAAACAAGGGAAATATTATAAAACTTTGAATGAATACGAAAAATAAATATAATTGAAACACCCTAAAACAAGGGAAATATTATAAAACTTTGAATGAATACGAAAAATAATAGGTAACTATAATTGAAACACCCTAAAATAAAGCAAAAATACATTGAGTATGCAAATCTAAATGTTTTCATTTGTAAATGAAATTGTATTTGTATTAATTAACAGATTTGAATTTTAAATTATATATTGCTGTCCAACATATAGCTGTCCATCGTTCGCCGATTATATTTTTTTGCCGGGCTTCAACACCGCAATAAGTAGTAGTAGTGCCAAGAGCTTCATCTTCTCAAATGTTTAGACTGCAATATCAAAGTTATTGCATTTATAGTGTTTCGATTTTACACTTCATGCAAATCGTAACACGTAACCATAACGAATTTAACAAAATTACGCTGTTTAGGTTCGGAAATTTCCTGGATATTCATCCATCACTTGTTGCATTACATTATATAACTGTAACATATAACACTCCACCCTGTTTTATCTATCCATATCTATACGAGTAGTTTTATTAACTATTTTATTTATTAGCCTTTGTCCATAATTTCTGACATTTCACACTTTCAATTAATGTTGCCGGGCTCTCGGGGAACAAAGGATGAGCAGAGCACAAATGGATAAGACATTTGTTTTGATAGTTTTTAATAAAATCAAGTAGGAAGGCTCTAGTCGAGTAAGCTCGACTATTAATTTTTTAAAAAAAATATGTTTATTACTAGTAGTTATTGCACGGCGTGTGATTTAATTTTGTTGTACAAAATAAAATATTTTAAAAGAAATACGTATGATTATTTAATCTATAATCGTATACTAAATAATAGAGTTGCGTTTTAATTTATATATACCTTATTCATTTTAAGAACAGTTTTGAGAGTATAATTATACTAGAGATCGAATTAACTATAGCAAACACTAGTATCTACTCCTACTATTATCTACTACTAAGATATATGCTACTATCTTTTTTTATTTAAACCACGCAAAGTAACATTATTTATGATTAAATCAACAAAATTTTTTTCGCAAAGACTTATGATTATTTCTTTTATCTCATTCACAACATAATCTAATTTCATCATTAAATGAAACAAATGTTTAAATAATACAATTTGCATTTACAAATTCACGTTCATCTAGGAAGACTTATCAACACTTATCTTCTTAAATCTGTTTAACCTGCACCGGTCTTTACTAAACTTTTGTAGAAAACTCACAAGTGCTATTGAAGAAGGAGTGCATTACAATTAATAGTTACTAAAATTATTTCATTAAGTAATTCACACAATTATCAATTTTACAATGGATTTAATTGCTTTATGATCAAAGTTAAATAGTTAAAATTCCATATGGATGATCTAGTTTTTAAAGAGCGATAGTCCAACATCTGCATAAAACATAGTTGGGAGTAAAGCCAAAAGGCTACAAATTTACAACAAAATATATCGCTTTTAATGGAAATCTAATTTTTAATAAGCTGTACTCGAATAAACTAGGAATATATCCGAAAACTTTACATATCTGTCTATCTGTCAATGCCCTTAGCATATTTTAATATTTTTTTTATATTAATAGACTTGAATGCATTTGGCAAATCTGTTAGCCTTTTTCTAAAATATTGCTAGTGTTTATAGCAACAGTTGAGCGTGATATAGGGTTACATTATCCGATCAGAAAGTTTTCGTTTTCCAGGTTCCGATCCATACTAATAAACCTGCTAAAGTCAGCAAATTCCCCATTATTTATATGTTCCCGTTTTGGCATCACCACTTCATAATCACTTAACGAAAGTTAACACCATGTTCCCCAATAATATGAGCTGTGAGATTTGTTTTCGTGAAAAGAAAAGAGCCTGTCTATTGATTAAGGTTCGATTCAATTCATAACTCTAGCGTAGCTCCCAATGATTGGGATATACAACTTCTGCTGAATTTATTCACTTGAGAGCCAAGCAGGATTAGTGAAAGCCAACTGTTATTAATTATTAAATAAATCATACACTGGGCATCTATAACTTTAAACTGTATCTCTAAAGCTGCTTGACTTTTATAAGTATTTTAAGGCAACGCAAAACGCCTGTAAACATTTTAATTTTCTAGTTATTTTTTTGAATGGTTAATAAACATATGTTAACAATTGGATATGGTATCCAAACGTGATTTTTCAAACTCTGCACATAAAGGTAAACATTTATAATTCATCTACTGAAAAACGAAAAGTCATTTAAAAGAATTATATGCTATATTATATTGTAAGGAGAATAAATTTACACATTTTTAGTATACAGTGGCCCTTAGTTAAAAAAAACTAAAAATCCCAGCCGGCGTACTCTTTAACCACATCCTTGTTCTCCTTACGATGACGATGCACTGCACTCGCCTCTCCCTTGGCCACACAACGCTTGCGTTGTTCTCGCTTCTCCTTTACGTCCATGTTGCGACGTATCCGATCTGTGATCACCGAAGGAGCTATCGTGCTCGCGGTTGTGGAATAGGAGCGTTGACTGCGTGCATCATTTAGCAGCTGTTCGACCATCTTGAGGCGATACATGCGAGAATTGGGGTCAAGACCAGCCATCTCGGGCATATGATCTGTCTCCGAGTCATTGGAGCTAATGGAACGGGCATCTTCTGTAGCTTGAGGAGGTTCTATAGCAGTAGGAACAACTTCTGGTGTTTTAATCTCTACAACTTCGACTGTCTTCTGCTTAGGAACAGGTTTAATTGGTTCATCGTCAATGATTTTGGGTGTTGCCGCCAAAGCTTGATCAGTGATTTCAGGACCAACAGTTAGATTGCCTAAGTATTGTGTGCATGATTCAATGTAACGTCGAATTGCATCATTTGATTTCTTTTCCGGGCTTGTTTCACTGTAGGAAACCTCATTTTCCAGTTGCCTGCGGCATTCATCAATTTCAGTAACGCCAGCCTGCACCAAAGCAGGCGGCTCATCATCACCAAGCTGTTCATTTAGCTCTTCCTCCTGCCCTTCTTCATTCTCATCCTGCTCAATCATGCCATATTCAATCAGGAGATCTTTTTCCATTTCCTTGGTAAATCCATAGCCGGTGCAATGTACCTCAGCATCCAAATCATCCTCACGAACTAAGTCACTGAACTTGGGATAGTCTTCACTCTCGTAGCCAAACTTGCGACGGAACATTTCACGCACACAGTTCACATCGCGGTCAAAAAAGCTGTCAGACATAGTTTATTAAGTTAGTTTCCAATTAAGCAAATATAATCACTTACAATTCGGCATTCTCGTGTGAGGTAGACATCATTTGGGGGAAATCAATTAAGATGGGTTTGCCGGCATCGGTGACCATCAGATTGAACTCATTGAAGTCTCCGTGAATGACACCAGAGTTGCCCAGGCGCACAATCAGATTCATAAGGTCATCATAAACCTGTGGCGCATCTAACAGTTCATGTACTTGCGTCCTTTGAGAGAAGAGATTTACTTTAATATAATACAAACTAAATAAAGGACAGAAATATGTTTACTAACATGGGCCAACCATTGACAAGATCCATTAGCACACAGTGGCGATTAAAGTCAATGGGCTTAGGTACGGGAAAACCACGATCATACAACGCTGACATGTAAGCAAACTCTCTTGTTGCCGAAATTCTAGACAGATACAGCCAGGAGGCTTTGTGGCGACGTCCGTGATAATCGCGTTTCGCTTTTATATTGCGAAAACAGGTACGTCCCAGACGATGCAGTTTCAGGCAAATGGGCGTGCCATCTTCGTCGGCAACCACGTAGATATTCGACTCCTTGCCCACTCCAATCTGATTGCCAAAGGAGCTCACAGAGCCGCGGAGTGTTAAAGATTTTAATGCGAGGTAATCGTAGCCAGTATTCGTTAGGCGATAACCATCGTCTAAGAAAAAGAGATATCAGGAGTTAAAAATGGAAAATGATAATACAGAAATGCTTCTTACACTTCTTGCCACGCTCGTAAGCAATTAGCTTGTGCTTGCAGAGCTCTTTGAGCAGTTTGTGAACACCTCCAGTTTTCAGGTTGGCAATTGCAGCGGCCAGTGGACCAGGCACCAGTTCATGATTCTTCATGCCCATCTCGATGGCTGTCAGCACGCGAAAATCCTCCCTAGTGAGGTAGCGCAGCACCGTTACATTTAATTTACCCATATTTTAGTAATTTGTGTGCATTTATTTTGTTTTGCGTTGTACACGTGCAGGCTGAGTAATTACGAAGACCGATGCATCGATATTCGCATAAAGAAAGCATCGATTAGTACTCACAGCTGAGAAAGCATCGAAATGCTGTAGGGCCGCATTTCTTTGTTTGCAGAACGCGGTCACACTTCATATCGTCGTCGTGTACAAAAATCAATTACTATTACTGCTGAAAGTGTGTACGAAAAGCGTTTCCGCGAGTAAACAAAACGGCAGTCAACCACAATTAGCAATAGAGTTTGTACGTGTTTAAACTAAAAAATTGTTCCAATCAAATATCGCTTCTTTGTGTATGTTTGTGTGTATGTAAGAGCGGTTGTCTACAATTGTGTATGTGTGTATATGTGCGTATGACTCGTGCTTTTTGCCGACACAACTGAAAAAGAAAAAGAAAACTAACTAAATAATGGGCAGTCAAAGGCCGCCTTTACGTACAATTTATCACACAATCATCAACTGATGAAAAAGTTTGTAAACGCGAATGCATAGCTATTTTTTTGCTCATTGTCATTGAAAACATACGCATGAAGTGCATCCTCCCCCGTGATCGCGTGTGTGTGTGCATTGTGTATGTGTGTGTGTATGTGAAGGTTGCATTCTCAAGTGCAACACATTCAATTTCAAAGAAATCTAAATCAAATTTCCCCTTTTATTTCCTCTCTCTCTCTTGCTATTCATTGCGGTCTCTCGCATGCGTCGTATTGTGTGTGTGCAGTAAACCAACGGAGCAATATCATTTGAAAAAAAATGCAGATCAAAGAATTGTAAGTAAAAAATATTTAATTTGATTTTGTTGTCAATTGTTTTAAACTAAACTGCAAAACGTTGATTGTGATAAATCGATTTTATGCTCACTGTTTCTCAGCTGTGACGCACTCGCGTTGCTTACCATCTCTCGGGCTCTCCGTCTTGCTCTCTCGAGTCCGTTACTTGAGTCGCGTTGCCAACTGCACGACAATTACTTCAATTTATTAACTTTCTACGGTTACCTTATGGTTTTTGTTTTTCTGCTCTCTTGTTTTACACGACTTGTCCTAGAAATGTTGTTGCATTATCAGCAAGAAATCGCACATTTTGCTTTTCATGCTTGATTTAAGTGGTTGCGATTGTTTGTGTTGTTTACATGACTTCGCTGATGACGTAATAAATGGCAATGCCAACATTAACCAATATGCTGAGATATGCAAAGCAATTACGTTTTCCAATATCCATTACGTTGTTGTCATTTAGGCAACGTTACTTATTTACATGTGGCGCTTAAAATACCTGAAATATTGCTTTTGCCACGTTACCAATTTTATTCTTTGTCAGAGCTGACGGTGCGAATATGAAGTTTACAATGCTTTTTTGGTGTGACTCATTTTCTTGACAACTGTCCTCTCTTTATACATATGTGATACGTGCACTCTTTCTCTCTCTCTTGTAATTTTTGGCTTCGCTTTTTGTGCAACTTTTCGCGCCGGTTTCACAGCTGCGTTATCAGCAGCAGCAGCAGCTGCGGCAGGAAGGCAGACTCGCAACTATACTTTTAATCAAACAAGTTGGCAATATTGATAACGTACGCGACGTCGCCGCTTGCCGTCGCATGTTCCCGTTACTTTTGTTTGTACACGTGTGTGTGTGTGCTAAATTTGCTATCTCCCTTTCGCATTGACTGATTGACTATGCTATTTATTGGCAAAGTGCAATTTAAGGCATTATTTATAGGATTTTAATGTGCAATTACTTTGATCATTTGTTTGCCGGTTAGCAACTTAATCGATGCAGCTATATATATTCAGATTCGAATCATATTAAAAAATTAAGTATTCATTTCAGTGTAAATAGGCGAGCGGATATTGTTTGAAACTGATAAGAATATTTTTAGATACTTGTGAATGGACATAGAACCTAGATATGTTTACACTACTTTCCGCTCATCTCCGCCCAATCATAGCATTTCCACTGACACATTTAATTTCGATTCAATTAATCTCTTCTCAATTGTAAAAATCATGGCATTGCCTCAAATGTATCTTGTTGAGTTGACGCATCAATCAGTCATCAGTTTATTTTATTATTTGCAGGTTGTTCACGTAGTCTCTCTCTCTCTCTCTCTCGTATCGGCCATCGTATTGCCATCTGTTTGCAGCACCAAACACATTTTCATTCATGAGCGGATATTGCCAAAAAGAAATCTATTTAATTTTTAATTGATTTGACATTCGTGCAGCAATTGAAGGCTAAATGGCACTAACAATAGTAAACTGTACCTATATATATTATTATTTACATCAAGTAATTTTTTACTGTTAATCGTGTATTTTCCATGTTCATTGTTCAATTCGAACTGCCACGTGCCGTTACAGTTATCGATAACAATGTACTTCCTGAGAATTCCCATAAAAACGTAATAAAAACAAATAAAAGTAACGCCAGATGGTCACACACTGTGCAATTAAACTGATTACCTGCAAATACATATCGAACACAAACACTTTAAAATTTGTATGTGATACATGTCTGACTACAAATTGAATCCTGTTTGTTGTTCGAACACTTTGCCTTTGTTGTTTATATTCGATTGGCAACGAAAATAAAAATTTCAACGCTCCGGTTAAATGAAGCAGAAAGTGCGCCCACTGTGCGAGAAAATACATAAATATTTCAATGCCCGTTGGCCACAATAACAAAAACTATCAATGCAATAATGGCAATTGTTATTGTTTAATTTAAGCGCCAGTTCCGTAGTCACCCTGCTGGCTAGTAATTAATTACTGATGTGCAGGGTTTTTAAATTATTTACTTTAACTTTATCCTCTTTAAAAGCTGTTGACGGTTTTTCATTTACATTGTCGATTATGCATTTCATTTTAAATAAATGACTAAAAATATATCGCTTACTTGACAAACACCCGCATTTCCTTTCCTTCCATTCATAATTTTTTTTGCATATAATCACATTTTTTTAATTGTAGTTCCGTCAATTCATTAGGGTTTAATTATTTTTTTCATGTATACTTTGGCCCCGATATCTTTTTTGCAAACATTAATTTTGCCTGAATTCTTTGGGCTGCGCATTTATTTTAAATTAAGCACATTAATATCAGATATTCTTTCAATAAGCTGAATCGTATTGAATTTTATTACATTTTTAACACAAAGTATTTAATACATTGAAAAGCTACATAAAACTTATTTTCTTAAAAAACAGCTATTGCAATCTTAACTTCAAGGTTTAAAATAGTGCAGAATAAAATAAATTTGCTCTTTTATTTTGTAGGCTCTTAAAGAAAGCAACTTCAATCGCATCAGATATCTTTTAATATATTAATATTAATGATATAATAATGCTATCTTATTCCTATAATAAGCATAGCTTTAAATCGGGCCTTAGCTAAAAATTTATTTAATATTTAATTTAATATAAATTTAATTTGAAAATCAAACCACATCTTCACTAAGCTTACATTTTGTTGTCCATAAAAAGTAAACAAAACCTTTATTCAAGGTTTTCTAAACAGAACTTTTGAACCAATATAAAATTGCTATGTACGCACTTGAGTTAAATTTCCATTCAAATCATTTTACTTTGTGAAAACCGTAGTATAAATAAGCCTATTCCTGGATAATCTTAATATTTTCCTTATTAATTTAGTATCAAATATAAATATGATTAACTTGAACAAAGGCATATGTTAAATTCAGAATTAGTATAAAATAGTGAAATCAATATTATTATTAAAGTATCGACGTATTAATATTATCTATAATTATTCATATTAAATTTAAATATGAAACTTTTTTTCCAATCATTTCTGATACCTAAAATCAAGGTATGACAATTTTTATTTATTATTTACATCGCATGGCTTACTAGAAACTTTAAAACTTTTTTTTTATTCATTAATTATTTAAATATGTTAATTTTCCCGTTCAACTTTGTAGTTGAATCGAAATGTTTGATCGTTAAATTAGCTACGTTTCATATTTACAACCTGCATTATAATATTAACTATTATCAAAATTGATTTTCATGCGGTGTTTTTCTCTCTTTACAACTTGAATAATTGCTACGTTTTGTAGCAGCTCCTATCTCCTAACTATTTTGTTGTCCCCTATTTCACTTGCCCCCCATTTCTCTTTGACATATTTTCCCCCATGTTCTACTTTGAGGTCAATTTGCCAATGGTACACGCGCTCATTTGGCCACAATTCGTGAATTGTGGTCTGTTAGTTGTTGGTTGGTTGGCGTTTAAATTGTTTGTGTTTCTCTGTACCTGGTTCCACCGATTAGATAACACGTCAGACAGTTTATAGTTTGCCCTGCCTTTGCCCCTACCCTCTACAACAAATAATGTTCCGATAACATTGTTCCAAAGTGCTCCAATTTTATAGCTGGTTATTTTTTGTTTGTTTGTTGATCGTAATGGTGTGTGAACTCAGCGCGGCCCCCTAAAACACCGGCCAAGTATACAATAATGTTTTCTTTTTAATGTTAATGGAAGCGTTTAAGTTGGGCAATCAGTTAAAATTATAAAACTAACCTTTAACCTTTGACGCATAAAATATTACAGCTCTCAAAATGAGATGTTATGAAAAAGAGATTTCATTTTGAATAAGCGAATTCCTCGACTCAATTCTGATATTTCTTCTTAACTTAAAAATGGTTAATAGACAGTGTTTTCAATATTAAATAGACGCAAATTTATTAAGAAATAACAGAAATTAAATATATACAAAAAGCTTGCTCATTTATTACAGAACGTTAGGCCTTAAATGTCAAATCTGTAAATTGATAATAATAAGGTATAGTTTTATATATAAATATTTATGGCTCTAACTATATTATACCTTTAATATTGAATGATAACGATTGATATTGCTGCAATAAATCCAAACACAAATAAATTTATAAATATGGAAATAGATAAATAAAGTCCAACAAAGTCGACTTATAAACACATTAAAAAAAAATTTTCAATATTATTGAGATATATTCTCTCTGTCTGTCTGTTGTGGTCATCATCAACTATGAAACCCACAAAACAACAGACCAGACCGCACACACACACACACACACACACAAACAAACAGAGCAGAGCCTTGACCAAGTATTTTTCATTTGACCAACACATATTTACACCCACACACACTTACTTAAGGCCTCATATTCGCATTCACATTCACTTTCCATTTTCAATTACGCCAACACAACAGAGACAAGACAATGCCTCTTATGTGTGTGTGTGTGTGTTTTCAGATCCGGTTTCAATAGGGTTTTTCCTCTCTCTCTCTCTCTCTCTCCACCTCTCGCTCAAACCAAACTAACGAAATTGTCTGCGGACTCTTTGGTCCGGTCTTATTAAGGGTTCTTCAATATTTTTTATATATGAATATGGATGTGTGTGGGGTTTTTTCGTGACTCTCTTGACTTTTATTGCCCCATTGTAACCCATTTTGCCTTTCCCTCTTCCGCACACATGTACATATTTTTATCTTTATTTTCATTTTCAACACAGCTTTCATCTTTTGTTTGTTGCCACACACACACACACACACACACACACACACACACATAAGAGTAAAGTATTTTATTATCTAGTTTCACATTTTTGCCCTTGCATAATTTTGTTGATAGCTTTCGTTACTATTATATTGTTGTTGTTGTTGTTTTTGTTGATGTCTCAGTTTCTATCTCTTTCTATTTATTTGTTGTTGTTTTGCTTTGCTACAACACACACAACAACATTCGTTTGATCTCTCACTACCATTTGATTTTTGACCCAGTTATCTCCAAAAAGAAAACTTATTGGCACCAAAATTTGCCGCAGTAATTTTTAGTGTTTGCTGTTTAGGGTTGTTGTGATTTCTTTCTTATTTTTATTGATATCGTTTGTTACTTTGCAGCAAGTTCTTGGTTTATGTGCGGCAAAACTTTTAGTCAATGCCACTGGGAGAGGGGGAGAGGGGGAGGTGACGGACAAACGGGACGGGCAGAGGACAGACGACATACTTTATGAGCAATTTACTTTATCAGAAACTTTTCCAATTTGAATTGATTTAACCGGCAACTGATTAAAGTGACAAGCGAAACGTAAAATTAACGATTTCGGTTGTTTAAATAGGCGGAAAATTTGTGTTAAGTAATTTCTGATTCCAAAGTTTGTGAAATGGAAAGAGATATTTTGTATAAATATGTCGCAATGTTATTATGTGGACGGTTCATTATTCGGCTGAACAATTATTAAAGTATTAAAAAAAAGAAATCATTTCAAAGAAGATAAACGCATAAACTCAACCAAGGAACTTTATAATATTTGTAACTTTAAATCTACTTCAGTTTAACACTTGAACGACTTCAGGATTAAGCTTTTTGCTCACCAAACTAAGTGTAAATAAGTCAATTTGCAAGACAAACCCACTTTTGACGTGAATAAATTGCCCCAAAAAACACGCCCACACTCAGCTTAAGTCAACTGAACTCAACTCAACTCAACTCAAGAAGCCAAGTGTGCCTAAGCGCACCTTTAGCCAAGTCAAGTTGGATGAACTTTAACCTTTATTAAGTTTCTGCAGTCGCAGGAGTCAACTTTTTGGCATTAAATCGCCTCAGCACTCGTGGCAGTGGCAAGTGGCAAATCGCAAGTTTTAGGCGACAAGAATGGCGGCACACAAGAGTCCAATACAGAGACAGATGAGGAAGAGCCAACCGATGTGGCACGATTAGGCTGGCAATTAGCAACACATCATTACACGTGTCAACAATGGCAAAAGGTTAATTGCCACTGGAAGTCGTTGTGTCTAGAGCCAGAGCCCAAACGACGACATTCTCGACTGGAATTTCCTCTCATTTTTTGCTATTTCTCATTCTCATATTGTTGCTTAATAAAAACAAAAAGAAAAAGGAAAAATGAAAATGGCAAAGAACATGAAAATGAAAATGAAAGAAAGGTGACGATGACGAGGCGACGGCAACAACTCATAAAATGTGGCTAAATGAGAAACTTGACTGCTCCAGTTTTATGGGCCATGTTTTGCACCTTGGCCAGGCTAACGACTGCAACGCAACGGAAGTTGCTTGCGTCACGGCCAAGAAGCTCTCAGATTTTCTGCTGTTCCTTGCTTGTTATATTGCCAATTTCACTTTTTATTTTCTAGTCAAAAATGTTAGAGTCCAACGATTTGAGGGAATAAAGCAATACTGAGTCCTGCGTCTCTAAGCAACGGAAAGTGTATACAAGAGTCAACGTTGTCCAATTCACACTTCTTGCTTTTCGTAGTTGCTGGCGATAGTAAATTTTTTAATTTAGGTTCTGCCAGAGCAACCGCAACGACGAAGTAAAGCGCCAAAGCAAACAAGTTTCACGGCCGTCGCAATTATGTTTTTTGACTTAACTTGTGGGTGGTGGGGTGGCGAAATTGTCCTTCACATCCGTACCACGCCCCTCCCCGCTGAAGGGCTGAAGGCCTGTTAGCTGGCTGCTGTATGTTTTTATGTGGCGTCGAGGCGTCGCTTATTTAAACTTTAAGTGCGGCATACTTTTAGGTCGTTTTTTCTTTTCTTTTTGTAAATCAAATGAGAATTTTGCAGCCTGACGAAAGTTTTGCAGCGCGCAGTACGCTTGGCCTACATTTAATTAATAGCAAAGTACATGCATATTAAATTTAATTAATTAAAAATACCATGTTTTATTTACTTACACACACACCCACACAAATACTCACATCATGTTTCTGTTGCTCTTTATTTTGCAGCCGCGTTACTTTGCCATTAACCGTGGAAGAGGTAAGTGAGGGAGGGGTGTTTCTGGTTTTTTGGTTGACAAATTGTTTCGTTTCTCAGTATCAAGTAGCACAATTATTCTCGGTAGCGGAGGCGTCAAAGGAGAACACGGGTGGCGGCGAGGGCATTGAGGTATTAAAAAACGAACCCTTCGATAATTTCCCATTGTTGGGTAAGCTGCCATTCACAAACGGAATAAACGGCATATGCGACTTTTATTTTACTTATTCATTTCTTCCTTTTTGGCTGTCCGCCCTGCCATTTTTTTTTTTTTTTTATAGGCGGCAAATACAATTCCGGTCAGTATACATATAAGATCTACCATCTGCAATCAAAAGTTCCATCGTACATAAGACTATTGGCGCCCAAGGGCTCTTTGGAGATACACGAGGAGGCATGGAACGCTTATCCTTATTGTCGAACGATTATTACGGTAAATATATTCAATGCAACAAAACTTTTCGTCATTCGTTTCTTGGCGAAACGCTGCGAAACTTCTCCAATCTACATAACTAATGAAATCCCTTTCACAACTGACTTGCAATTGTGTGTATTGTGTATTCAACTAGCAGTCCAAATTCAGATGGACTTAAAACAAGATAATTTGAGTTAGCTTACTTTATGTTATGCAACACCTTTTGATTGAACTTTTAATCATTTTTTATTCAGTTTTAACTGCTGATTAATTTTCTAAGTGAAAATAAAATACAAACCAAACCGTAAAAGTCTAAAGTCAAAAATAAGTAGTGGTTAATTAACAATTAATAAAATTTGTAATCTTTAGTTCTTAAATCAGGTGAAAGATCTTGATTGATGATGATTTTTTAAAAGTTTATTTTTGGATACTCTTGTTGATTGATATAAATCATGTGTATGATTGAGATGATATATGAATCTGGATGAAAATCTATATTATTTGGAAATAGAAAAAAAACTTAATTTGATTTAATGCGGCTTAATTTTAGAATCCCAAATTCATGAAAGATGCATTCAAAATTATCATCGACACGTTGCACGTCGGCGATGCGGGAGACTCAGAGAATGTAAGTGTATTATGTATACAGTGTTTAACTAATTTGTGTGTTTCTTTCTTTTCTTCTTCCATTTCGTACAACATATAATCTATACGCATAAATAC
Source organism: Scaptomyza parva (assembly GCA_035044645.1). NCBI lineage: Eukaryota > Metazoa > Arthropoda > Insecta > Diptera > Drosophilidae > Scaptomyza > Scaptomyza parva. The sequence goes on along the minus strand of JAWNNT010000068.1, from coordinate 1,234,915 downwards.
TAACAATATCTCTAACAAACCAAACTAAAAACGATTTCGCAAAACAACTTTCTTAAAAACCGTTCATTTCACATTGCCAATTCGTTTTGTTGATTATGGAATTTGAATTTGAAACTCATTGGGTGCGTTTGATTTGGGAACTTTTCTTATCATTTTTGACTGTTAAACGTTAGAATCCCGGCTTTATGCACGAAAACTTTCGCATAGTTATTGACTCACTACATGTACCCAATGATATTGGCGAGTCGGAGAACGTGAGTGCTTTGGGTATTACTCTATCATTTCATTTTATATTTGCGTGTTTCCTTATCATTTTTAGTTTACTCTCTCGCTCTAAGCTTCAAAGGTTGATCAAAATACTGTTATTTTCTTATTCTTGTGCATGTCCCTATTGATAGCCGCTAACAACTCTTGCCAGTCTTCTTGTTGTAATTGTAATTGTAATTTTAATTGCTTTGCATGTTCTTATCATCATGTATCATGCTCTTGTTTTATAATTTGGAATGTTTATGATCAATTTTGTTTCAGGTGCATGAACTGACGCCAGACAAGCTGAAAGTGCGCGATGTTGTGTACATTGACATTGCCAATGATCCAGTTCTGCCTGCGGATTACAAGCCCGAAGAGGATCCAACCACGTAAGCTGTAAAAAGCTGTTACACTATATGATTCACTTAATAACGTAATCAATATTTCTTTACACAGCTACCAGTCAAAGAAAACTGGACGTGGTCCTCTGGTGGGTCCTGATTGGAAAAAGCGTGTAGATCCCGTCATGACCTGCTACAAGCTGGTTACGTGCGAATTCAAATGGTTTGGCCTGCAGTCAAGAGTAGAGAATTTTATACAAAAATCCGAGCGACGTCTCTTCACAAACTTCCATCGGTAAGAAAAGGATACTAAATCCCGATCTCAGTAACCAGTAACAATATTAATATTGTATGCTTTATTATAGCCAAGTTTTCTGTTCAACTGATCGCTGGTACGGTCTAACAATGGACGATATTCGCGCCATTGAGGATAAGGTGAAGGACGAACTGGACAAGGCGCGTCAGGTTGGCGAGGTGCGCGGCATGCGTGCGGATAATGAATAAATCTAGTAGAAAATTTTTAAATATGTACATGTAAAAACAAAACACAACACAAAAAAAAAAACACTATGATTAAAACAAAACACAAGCAAACTGAATGATATATAAAAAAAAACAAGTGGAAAAGCTTAAATAAATTTACAAAACTAATTAAAAATGAAAACGAAGTAGATTACAAACAAAAACAACAAGAAAAGTAAACACCAAGTGTAAAACAACAGAAAATAAAACGAAAACAACAACAGCAAAGCTTAGCTCTAGTTTAGCGACCACACAGCTCCCAGGATCCAAAACAAAACAAAAAAAAAAAGAAACAAAGAAAAACAATGCCTGTTAGTTAAGTTTTATTTTGTACGTAAATGTAATCAGGAAACAAAAAAACACACACACACACACACACATGCAGCTCAATAAGCATACACACACACAGACGGATGAAGAAAAAGGACACTTGAAATGCACACACAACATCCTATCAATTCACAAGCCACAAAAGCCTCACCAATAAAAGTGACACTAGCATTAAACATATATAAAGTTGAAAACAAAACAAAATGAAAACTGTAAGGGGATAATTGAAAAGTTGTTTACTTTTATTCAATTTGTATTATTGGTATAATTCGTTTAAGTTGCAGCTGTAAATGAAATCAACTAAATGAGAGCCAATGTAAAAAGTTTAACAAAAGAAACAAAACGTAAAAAACGGCTGCATACAAATAGGTGCATTAAATAAATGAAAATGAATAAAATAAAGCTCATCAAAGCCAAGCGAAACCAACAAACAAAAAATGTAATTGACTTAAATTATGGTTTGAAATTACTATAGAAATACACACACACACACATATATATACATATATATATATATATATACAAACATAGATAAAAGATTGAAGAAATTCGGAGCATATTGTATTTGCCTGCATAGATATGCAAATTGTGCAACGGAGCTGACAGATTTAAAACAAAAAATATGTGAGTGTATCTTGCATTCGATTTGCATTTGGAGCTGATGTATCGTCTGTGGGGAAATGCTTAATCATATTCAGAATTTGAGTTCATGAAATATTCAAAGATATGTGCAAAGAAATCCACACAGAATCGGATTGCCGGTAACAAATGTATGCAATATGAATGACAAATGCTGAAACTAAGTAGTTTTCATGTCTTTGCTATCGTGAAGGCGCAGGCTCAACTTACCTAGTTGTTGAACTTTTCTTCAAGTTTCAGACAAACACATCTAGTTTTTAGTCATATTAACATCTTTTTTAATAAGTAAAAGATATACTGCCACAATTGAAAGACGATAATTCCACATATTACACCAAACACCAAACAATTTGGAACATCTAAGGCACCGCTAATAACTCCGAAATTCCGCTACACCGCTATTTTCTGCTCAAACAATATATAAACTTTATCTATGTATCTATAAAAACAAAAACGTCCATTTTAACGAAAACCTACAACTAAACAGCTTTTAACACAACAACAAACAACAAAAACAAAACACAATCGTTTAACTAAAAGTATAAAAGTTAGTGAAACTCTATTTTGAAGATGATGACAAACTGATGGAGTACATGTAAGAAAAACCAAACAAACTCGTGCTATGAACTTAATTTAAACAAAGCAGTGAAATTAAAGGAACCTCATAAGCTTAAAGCGTGTATTAGAGAGGCAAAAAATTGTGTGTATAAAACTGTAAAAGTGTGAGAAGCGCCGACAACAAACAACAATTTACATAATGCCGAAAGTGTTGCATATTTAATGGGGTGACCGCGTTTGTTTGCACAGGCCCAAGTGAGACGCGATTTTTGTTGAAACCTTAACGCCCAAATACACACACACACACACATGCAAATTTGTTGTGTATGTACATTATACATACCTACAGATATATAGAAACTGAACTAAACAAAGAGAAAAAGAAAAATATATATGTTACAATATATAAATGCGTTACGAGATGATGATGATGATGTTCAAATATATTGTATAAAGATAAATTGTTATTTGCTGTGTGAGTTCCCGTTCAATTTCGTTCCATTATTCAGCAATTGTACCGTATTGTACCACTTACTATTTGTAACCTTTTACACTTACACAATGTATAGAGAGTTACTCATACTTATACCTTTACAGATACAGATACAGATATATTGAAAAATACATTGCAAGTATTGTGCAAAACATATTTTTATCAAATGCGCTCTAAATGTTTTTCTCGAATTTATTATAACTGAAGAGACGAAGGCGGAACGAGTACATTTTGTATATTCGTATAAGTGTGTTCTTTACAAATGAGTTCAACGAACATCGATTCTTAAATGACTAATATTGGTATAATATATTATTCTGATATGATTGCATGATGTTTGACTGTTTGTGAAGAATGTAAAAGCTTCGGCATTGTCGGAGTTAGCTGTTCTCGGTTTTAGATTGTTTGGGTTCTTTTTTTTTTTTTTGGTTTTTGCAGCAACTGTCGAAGGGACTCAAGTTTCAACAATAAATCCATTTAAGTCCCATTTTATCAAATCCATAAGCTAAACTCATGATATTGGCCGAGGTAGCCAAAACCTATTGCACACATTCTACAACAAAATGCAAAAATTAGATTCGAAATACAATTTTAGGCATTAAAATAAAATATACACGACGAATATAGAAAATGAATAAGAAATGAAGAAAGAGACATTACAAATGTAATTACATTTTGATCAATTACGAGTAATGCCAATAAACAGTGAAAACTTATAAATCAAATCAAATTTTTCCAAATTAATTCGCGTTTAAAAGTTTTCTTAAATAACTTAAAAAAATAATTTTCAATTCAATTGCCGTGTTAATTACATATATTATTTGAAAGTGTAATAAATGATAACAATAATTATATATACATAAATAAATTTACATATATATACACATACATGATAAATCACTTTAAATTAAGCTAAATTAAATAATTATGTATGAGTAACAAGTTATAAGCTGTTAAAAACAAATACAAATTGTATTGTAGCAAATATTTTAATTAATTGAAAAAAAAAAACAAAACAAAAACTAAAAAACAAAATAAAGCATTATTAATGATATATATATATATATAGATTATTTTATTACACACTGAATGATTTGGTACGATATTACAACACAGATACACTATGATAAACATATATAATTGGCATTTAGTTGCCAGCTCAGTCGGCCAGCCAAAAGAACTGACGCACCTCCTCCTCATTGGAGGGCCGGCAATGCGGCGGTGCCTCAATAAGCGAATTACGTAATTCCTTCATAGCCAACATATTCCGCTTTGAGGCCACCGACAGATCAATGATACGCTCCGGATAATGTACCCCAATGAGGCACTCAAAGCTCTCCTGATGCTCCGATGTCATTCGCCACGGTTCATGGCTACAAGGAGCAGGGAAGAAAGAAAGGAAAAGAGGAGAGTATGAGCATAATTCAAATAAGGTTCTTTTGTTTGCCTTATTCCAATTAGATTTGATTTGCTTAGTTTTTTCACTCACATGAACTCCCTGGGCACATGCTGCAGCTCCGGCACGTATTGCTTGATATAAACTCCATTGGGATCGAGTCTTTTGGCCAGTGCCACCGGGCAGGTAACCAGCGAAGAGTCCAGTAGCCTCTCGAACGCCGAACTGGACACCCACATCCAGTTGCCAGCACACACAGACCAATCCGCATCAAGCAAATACTTGAGAAAGTGCTGCAATCCGAACTCCCAGTTCTGCCAGAGACCGCCACGAGTTAGGAAAGTGGCCACCGTGTTGCGAAGGGTATGGTGGAGCCAGCCTTCGGCAAGTAGTTGCCGCATGGCAGCATCTATGAGTGGAAAACCCGTTTGGCCGAGACGCCAGCGTTGCAGGTGATCTTCATTGGGCTTTGACCACGGTATGCTCAAGCAGATCTCATTGCCCTCCATGCGATCAAAATGAGGATTGTTCACAGACATCGTGTAGAAGTACTCTCGCCATATGAGCTGTCCAGTGATGTGGGCACCACTCGACATTTGATCACCCCGCACACTGGCGCGCAGCTGGACATTCTTGAAGAGATCATGAACACTCCAATAGAAATGACGCACTGAGAGGCAACCAAAACGCAGATGAGCGCTCATCGATTTGGGCGTGTCCAAGATATTGGGCACAGCCTGATTGGGCAGATAGAAGCCACGCTCAAAGGCATGCTGTTCCACTTTGAGGCGTTCCCCGAGCAGTGACAACGCCTGTGACTCTCCACCCATCCAATTGATCTTGGCCAGGTAGCCCATGTTATCGCTGTATACGTTAAAGTATTCCGGCGCCGGTGTCTGATCAAAGCAACCGATATCCCTGCGCTCCTCAGCCGACAATTGCACGAAGCCAACGCCATCAAATGAGGGATCCCGTACGGGACGTGGAGGCAGACCAATTATGTGCACCGTGTGCTGTGTGGTGACCAAGTATCAGAACATGGCGATATTAGCAACTGACACGCAAACCAATTAAATTTCTCACCCCGGACTTACCAGAAACATTTGATATGTCAATGGAGCAATGCCACCATTCGTATCGATGACCGTCCGTGGATCCCACAGGGTGTGGGATACCTTCTCCACATACTCGATGCCCAGTTCGCGACACAGTGTTTTCGTAGCCTCATCCCTTTCGTTCCAAATGGGTTCACAGTCCTGTTCCACACAGATCTTATTCAGGCGCACCTGCTTGTGCAGTTGACGAAAGATGTCCGTGGGTTGACCCTCGCAAATAAGTAGGCCACCGGCGCCATCTGTTGCCTCCCTCAGTTGCTTATCGATGTCCTCTAGCGAGTCCAATAAAAATCGCATGCGATTATAGCCCACGGTTTTTGTGCCTGAAAGGTGTTCAAATTTGAATAGTTTATAAGAATATTTTTGCATGACAAAGTGCGATATTTGAATACAGAAACTGCAAAGGCTTTTGAAAGTAATTTAAAGAATAAAGGAGAAGATGAGACCATACATTAAAGGTTTTTAGAATATATTTAATATAAACATTAATTTATATGTTTCTCAACACAAATAGTTTTGATATAAAAAACGCAATAAGAAGGAAATGTAAACTAACAAATTATTAATAGATTTAATGCTTCTTAAAACGTAAGAATTCCGAATATATAAAACTTGCTTAGACTATATGTTAAATATACTTAAGCTTTTTACAGCTAAATGACTAGTTTGCAGAAAAACTGAAGGAGAGACAAACATTATCTATGGAAATTGATTCGGCTGTTAATACTGATCAAGAAAATATATAGTTTATGGGTTCCATTACATACTTTTGCAAAATAGATTCTTTACAAATATTTATCTTCAATTAACTTACCTTTCCAATTTACTTGTCTTATTTATTGGCCTCCTTTTTATTTGCAATTTACATGTATATAAACATTTACGGGTGCAATCAAACGTACATAGTATAACTGTAAACGAACATGTGTTTCTTATCCGAACAAATTGCATGCGATTTTGTTTTATCTCTCTCTCTCTCTCTCTCTCTCTCAGTTTGCTTTGTGTCTGTTTTCGCGCGTTCAGACAAATTGCATTAGAACGCGTCGTTTGTATGTTATTTGTTTGTCAAAACAAAACACGAGTTACACACATGATACCCCACCTGCACCTCACTTAAATGTCTCTGTTTGCATGCACGAGTGCCGTTAAACTAAACATTTTCTCAGCATAAAAAATACGTTGAATTGGATTTTTAGCGGAACCCGCTAAATGTAATCCATGCAAAATTAGTTACGTATGTTTGACTATGGGAAACTTACCCGCGCTCTCGCCGTCAAATATGAATATGGGTAATAGTGCAATGCCATGATCTTTGTCCGCCAATGCGCACAACAAAGCGGGATTGTCATGCAGTCGTAGGCCATGTCTAAACCAAATAACGTTAGCGCCATACAATGACATACTGAAGGTATTATTTTTGTTTAATAAATATTGTTGATCACTTTGCGAACTTTAATTTAAACTTTTGTTTTATTTTGTTATCAAATATATTTCGTGTACACGACGCGCTCGCGCCAACGTTCAATTTGCGAATGGAGCAACTGCGACGACGTGGGCAGCCGAGACTACAACTGTAGCTAACTGGGGTCGCTTTGACGCCGCAGTTCGCATCGTTCTCGAGTGCGTCAATACAATAGCTGAGCGCGTATACCCGTCTCTCTTCTCTTAACTGTATACGTTGCGTGTATGTGTGTGTGTGTGTGTGTGAGCTTGTGTTTGCTTGTGTGTGCTTCTGTGTATGGAAGCACTTAACACACGGCTCGTTGCATTTTGAGCACTGCACTACGCTCAGCTAACCAGAGACGCACGCAACCTCTCCCGACACCAAAACCCTTCGCCTACCCCTCCCCCATACCTAACAACACACCCCCCCCCCCCCCCCCCCCCCCCGAGATCAACAATAGCAACAAGCGTCAACTCTAAAGTTCTGAAATCGTAGCCACAACTGTTGCTGCTGCTTATTACGTCGTATGCGATTTAGATACCGTGAACCCTTAGTATATAATGGCTATTTCATGCAGTTTGCATAGCTATAACATGAATTAGTTAGTTTTATTTATTAAAATATTTTAAATTGTTTATAAAAAATATTTTAGTAATTATATTGCGTAGTTATGTTACGAATCAACTTTTAATTTGAAAAGACTGGCATACATAAATGGATCGCTAAATAATAAAATGATGTCCAAAAGATAAGCTATACTTTAGCTATAATTTTAAAGTATACTACAAGAAATTTATTGATACAAAGTATATTAATACAAAATATAACTATATAACTAAGGACTTAGTGATTTGAAAGTGAATAGGTTTGGTTTTTATTGCCTGTACAAGAAGTGAATTTGAAAATGTTGAATTTAAAGCATTACCTTTTATACATATACATTTTACAGCTGAAAAAAATCTTTAATCTCAAATAGTCTGTTACTAAACATTTCATTAGCTTAATATCCATGTTGTACAATACTCTCCATGTAAGGGCACCATCAATTCGTTCTTGTTCATTTACAACTAATTTATTCCACCTTATTGTACAGTTGTGGTTATGGAATTGACAGCGCTTTGGCATGCCAATCCGCAAACTAAGCCGACAAGCGAGTTTCTAACGGCTATTTCTTGCTTTTGTCCCGTTTGTCGTTTGTTGTGCATTGCAAACATTTCAGCTTTGCATGTTGCCCAGGTGAATTGAGATTGTCGTGACGGTAACCGGGCAATATTGGTAACTATTAACTGGCACTGGCACTGCCACTGCCACTCTGCCAGTCCATGGCTGGCTCAAAGCTCGGTGATGCACGTGACCCACGTGTCCAACTCGAGCGTTGCATTTGGGGGCAACAAAGGCAAACTGGCAACAAAGCTATGCCATTTCAAATTAATGAAGACGCAGGCACCAATGAAAAAGGGGACGTGCCTTTAGCAAAACTGATAAGAAATGAAATACGGTGTACAATGGAAAACGTAACCAAACATCTGATGCTGCTCTGCCAAGCAACTTGAATATTATATAGGATTTGACTTAACAATATAATACTTCCAAACGAAATACAACAAAGAATTGCATGGAAACGACTAACACAATTGGTTTCAATGCTATTTTACCCCTTAAAAGTGTTTCGAGTTCTTGTCAACTTATTTCTTAAGCTTTTAGTATATTAGGTTTCTGACCACTGTAGAGTGCTTTTACGTCTACAGTGCATCTGCTGTTACGTTCTCAGCTCAGCTGAGCTCAGGTGCGCCGCTTTGAGACCTTTGCGATCCTTGATTCAGCCGTTGCGGCTCCTGGCTTCTGAAGTTGCTGTTGACAGTTGCTTGTTTCATTCTTTCGTTCAGCACGTCACCAAGGGCTTGACGTTTCTTCGTTCCTTTGTGCAATTAGTACAAACATACTCGCACACACACACACAAACAGACAAACAGGAACACATTGCACACATACACACTTGGGATATTGCCTTGTTGTGCTCTCCTCTCTCTCTTTCTATCTCTCTCTATCTCTGACTGCAGTTGGCAGTGTTTGTGTTGATGGTTCGTTACTTTACATCATGGCGAGTGCACGTCCATGACACTGAAACGAATTGTGAATTGCAGCTTGTTGCTGCTGCTTTTGCTGTTGCTGTTGCTGCTGTTGCTGTTGCTGTTGGGCGCTGACTGTTAAATAAAATTTATATAATTTTTCATTGCGCAAAGAGAGTTGTTGTGTATTATTTATTATGATTGTGTTTTCGCTCTGGCTGTCATTAGATAACATTGTAAACAATATTCTATATGAAATATGTACGCTATATGCTGTATCGCTTATGCTACCATAAAACAATCCCTCAACAAGTTTCCCATGCATAAGCATAAGCAGGCTGCTCTGTTGAAGTGCGTAGACAATCAATCAAAACTCCCTTGCACAGAGCATCTCGCCTTGCCGTCAGTAAGTACTAAGAACTGAAGAAGTTTTATTACTCTATGCTCACATGGTTCCTTGGTCCCTTGGTCCCTTGGTCCCTTGGTTCCATGGTCGTGTACTTGACAGTGATTCGAAATATTTCACGTGTCAAAAGCGGATATGCAACTCTCTCTATTGACGTCAGTCAGTCGATGATATGTCCGCCATCACAGGCTTAAAAATAAATACATATGCACAAACTTGAAAATAGAATCGAACGCATCGTCTATTCGAAAGTTTTATATGTTTTTGACAGTTGAATGTTTATTCTTTGTCAAGGAAATGCTTGGCTACGTTTGACGTCATTCGTGAATGACACAACTAAGGATTGTGGCCTAAAATAAATGTGTGTGGGTGAAAATGACAATGACACATGTTAGGCTGTAAGCGGACATATAATTATGTATTTAAAGGCATGATTTTGTTCCATTATGCGTATTATTAGTTTAAAAGGTCACACATTAATTTCCCAACTAAATGCTAAACTAAATATATATTTTTTAGTGGAATTAAATAAGGTTTGTGGATTGAGGAAATAATATTTTCATTTATTTTTGCGCCATGGACACAAAAGTGGAAACTTATTTAATAGAACATACAAAAGATATTCTATTTAGAATTTTTTTTGCAAATCCTTAACAATCATAACTGCTTTGTTGGTTGGCCAACTTGCTATGCAACTTAAGGCGATTATAACAAGAGGCAATAACACAGCAAATGACAATTTCGCAAAAGAATGAGAGCAATCAAAATAAGCCAGGGAACAGGGAGCAGGGAGCTGGCCAAGTGGCAAATCCTTTGACTTAATCGCCTTGCTGCACACTCGGCTCACAGTTGGTTATAATGGTATGAAATTCCTTTCTCTCCCTACTTTCTGTTTTAGAGCTTTGTGTGTCTGCTTCGGTTATTTTTTATTGTTTCCTTGTTTTCTCTGTACCGTCACTCGACAATTCATTGTTGACACGACTAATACAGGTGCAACAGTTCAGTCCACACAGTACACACGTACAGTGCACACATATCAATCATACGCACCGTTGAACTTTTATGTTTGCGACACACACACACACACACACAGCGACATACACTCACGCATTTTATTTGAAACAATATCAAGTGTTATTGCAGTTCAATACACAGTACACAATACACTTCAAGTAGGCATAACAACTATATTATGCAGCCTGAAATCAATACCTGTTTTGATCATTTACCTGAACGTTGTATCCCATAACACTTATGTACTTATGTTTGCATTGCCCTTGTACATAAGTATGTATATACATACATGCCAATATGTTCGTTATTAACTGCCATTAAGCGTACCCTTAACGTGTGGTTTACTTTTTGCACCACGCCAATTAACTATGCATTTAAATTACAAGTTGTCTTTTTATACACTACTCTGCACTACTGGCTGAAAAAGTGAAACATTTCCATTGAAATTTGCAGGCAATTAGGGTAAATACTTTATTAATTGTATCTAGACGGATGGAAGGTATATAGGGTTTATATAAGGTATTAATGTAACTTTTAAAGATCCCAAAATATTTTAAAGTGTTTTATGACAAATAGAACTAGTAATATCACCAACCCACAAGAAATCTCTCCTGTTCATATCATCTCTATTAACATCCTCAGAATATATACTTTAAGTTTGTCAAAACTAATTATTTTATATAAATAAGAATTGGGTTCATTGTGTGGCTTATTAATTACCAGCTATCAAACAAGATAACAAAATGAGCTGTCAGTTAGGCTAGGTTTGAGTTGTGCAACAAGAACAATTTTCAAGATTATTTGATTATTTACTGTTCAAAACTGTTTTGTCATAATATTTGCCATCTATCTATTGTGTTAAGGCTTTCAAGTCTAGCAAATCACTTCACACATTCAGTGAAGTCTACTCAAATGTATCCTTAAGGGTATTTGGAATTCATCTTATCTGTTGGTAGCAGCTTTCATTTGTTATTGTAGTAGCCGTGTTATTCTTTTGTTGCTGTCTCTCTATTGTTTGTTTTAAGTCAAATGCCAGACTCATAAACACCCACAAGACCATAATTGATAGGTGTGTGTATATGTATGTGTGTGTGTGTGTGTGTGTTTGAGTACTTTTGTCGGCGAATGTGTGTGTGTTGGTATTTGTGTTAGCAAGTCAGTTGGCTGTCAGCAGCAGACACCACAGGGTACAAATACATATATATATATATATGTGTTGACGCAGCATGCCTCAAAGACAAAACGCACTGCAATCATCCATTGTCCATTGAACCCGAAATATCTCTCAATCCATCGCATCGCATCGCATCGACCTCAAGTGAAGCCAATCGAATTAATTCGTAGTTCGTTTTCAAATTGTAAATATTGTTTTATATCTGATTGATTACCAATACCCCACCCCCAACCCCAACCAACTCAAACCAACCCCCTTGAGCGTCATAGACATGCGTGCCAAACAAATTAACTCTTATAAATATTTATGCTAAGCAGAAAAGAGGATGGATTCCTTTTGAATTCACACACACAGAACTGGGCCTAGCTTCAACCTCAGCAACCAGACAGCATCGCCTGTTCAGTTCAGCGAAGGTAATTCGTTAAGGTTGCAAAAGTAGGTCGCTGAAAGATGGTGCAGATTGTTGGGGGTGGGTCGGTGGTGGGAGACGTGAAAGGGAAAGGGGGTGAGCAACTGCGAACGTGGAATATTATTGAACAGCGGCAGTGCGAGCTGTAAGCCAATTAGACTGTGATTTAATACGGCAACTGAATGTCAGTGAAGTCTGTAAGTTATTTTATAAGAGAGAAAGAGAGAGAAAAAAAATGGAGAGAGAGAAAAAGAGTATGTGCTACGTGGTTAATTGCTTGGGGAATGATGCTTCGAATGCAATTTAAAACCTATTTGTACACTGAGAAACTGAACTCGTTCTCTTTCCAGTGTAAATTCAATAACAACCGTTGACCAATCCTCGAATTTCTTAATTTTCGAACGATTTTCTTCAATTAAGAACGGATTTCTTAAGAGAGCTGTTATTATGTTGAAATTATTATCAATATGATAACATATTATTCTCGATTCATAGACGATGTCTGATTGTGTGTGTTTTTTTAGGAAGTCTAAAATAATTAGTCCGAAATCAGCTCATAACATTCGGTAGAGTCCAGTACAGTTTAACATACTATAGAAACAAGAAGACATTACACATATTAGAAATATATTTGAAACCATTGCCCTTGCCAGGAACCAAATTTAACCTTGCTCGTTTGCCAAATGGATGCCATTGTTGGATTTACTTGGCCTTTGTATTATTTCCAAACTAGTTTCCTAAGCAGTTGAGTCGAATGGCTTCGTAAGAAAATTCGCATCAGCTTCGGATATTAAATGCGTTCTTAATTCATAAACATTGCCGTTAATTTGCTAGATGACAAAAACAAATATTTAGATTTTCAATCAGTGATAAAGGGAAAGCTCTTTTAAATCAGTTGAGAATCAAAAAATAACTTACAAATAAATAACTTTAATAACGCAGTTCGTTTTTAATATCCCCAAAAATACTTTATGTTCTAAAGTAAGAAATACTAAAAAGATTTGTATATTATTTGATTTATCTCAGTGTATTTTTCACTCTGAATTTTATACCTCAATTCTTAACTTTGTTGAAATGATATGTCTGAAATAAACAAAGAGAAAAAAGAAAATAACTCTCATTTTAATTTTTTTTATTTACCTAAGGGATTAAAAATACTTATTTCGCTGTATAAATTGAAAGCTCGGGTTTTTTACCCGGCTATAATTAAGCAAAAATGATACCAGACTTAATGTAATTAATCAGTCTGCTGATAATTAATTAATTGCCTTGAATTTAGCACAAATATGAAATCATTTACACTTCAATGGAATATTAAAGCTTTAATATTATACACTATACATAGTTTTGCATTTGATTTCTTGTTCTTGTCCTGAACAGAACTCACTTCTCACACTCAATTGCTTGGCAGTTGGCACTCACATGCACATTAGTATATTATTTATTATTATTATACTATTTGTATTACTTAAGCAACTCATGCATGTGTATGAGTATATATGTGTGTGTGTGTGTGTGCTGGGAGGGATAAGAGGTACGTGACAAATACGTTATATAAGAAAATTGTATTTGATTTGATAAAAGCCTTCTGCCTGAACACATTTTCTATGCGTGTCTGTGTGTGTATGTGTGTGTGTGTGAGAGAGAGAGAGAGAGAGAGAGAGAGAGAGAGTGGGGGGAGGGGAGTAGGCGCATGTTTATTTCACTTATTAGGACATATTAAGGGTACTCCTCTCAGTTTGTGGTTATAGCTTTGATGTTCCGATATGTATTCCGTATTCCGTGGCTTTAAGCACAACAAACTCAACTCAACTGGAAATATGAGCCTAGAGGAAAGCGACGAAAAAGAAATCATAAGAAAGCACAATAAATTTTATACTGGCCAGGACCGCAATAAATACAAATGTCTTTAAAAGATTTTCTGTGTGTATGTAGTACTATAATTAATATCCTAGGTACGCCAAGCACACGTGCGAAAGCTTAGTTTGTATTATGAGAACAAAATTCAAAGCTCAATGCTAACACGTGTGGTTAAAATGATGAAAGCTGACCAAAGCCCTTACCTTTTTTATGGTTATTTAAAAGGGCTTACTGGAGCAAAGGGTATTTTTATTTTAGTTATGAAATGCGTAAAGCAAAAAGAGATAAAATGAAAGAAAAAATTAGGTCACACTATTGAGTTTATTTTATATTTATAACTAGTTGAAGCTTATCCCTGGCAGAGTGCGGTATTCCCCCTAGTCAACACTCTTTGTTGAGAGCTTAAATATGATTTAAGCGAAAAAAAAGTATTTCGTTTTCCATTAGTTCCTGGTATTGAGGGATAGCAACTTATCCCTGAGTATTGAGTAATCTGTGAATTTTCATAATTTAAAGCCAATGCTCTTACTACTTAATCTAGTAAAAACACTCTGAGTTAATGTATTAAACAATAAAAATAATCAGTCTTTTAATTATTCCTGTAAATCCCAAAATCCCCCTCAAACCATTCCTAAAGGCCTTAACTAAAATAACCCTGATCTTTCATGGTTTAAGGGTATAAAAACAATATATAGTAATTTAAGAGGTCGAGTTGAAAATTGTAATTGATTTTTACACACATCGCGAATTCATTTCTGTCGCATTGTGTATTATATTTAATGGCACGACTAGTAATTTCTGCCGTATGAACAAACAAAGTGAACAAATGTTGAGCTAAATTTTGATATTTGCGGTCCAGAAGCTTTCCAAGGCCTTTGCGTGTATTGGCTATGCACACATATAAACATATATGTATTTGTCATAATAATTCATTCAATCATTACCCAGCAGTAATGTTGATGTCGATTGAACTACCTACTTCACTTCTTCCTTAAAGATTAGTTCAGTAAGCATTCCTTTGATAAGCAAACGCTCAACTTCTCAGCTGAAACTAAACTAATCGAAAACCCATCAAACTAATCAGTTAAATGATTCTAATATGGATAGTTCAGTGGCAAGTGGACAATATTAAGTTTCAATTTCAATACAAGCTACCCGTCGCATTGACGAAGCATATCACAGTTAAATCCCTTCTCGATAAGCTTAAGGTAAACATTTTACATTAATTCTTCCATTCTTCCATTTATAATTGAATCAGGAGAATGAAATTATAGTTTTAAGTCTAGTCGCAGATGCCAAGTTCCCACTCTCAATATGGCTAGCCAAAACTTGTTCGATATACCTTCGATGTTTCTTTCGATATGTCGATTGATCATATAGAGCGGACATTGCATAGAAAAAACCAAATGAATTTTCATCAACTAGTTTTTCAGCCGATGACAGTTATTAAGGCTAAAACACATAGTAATATTGTAAAAGCATTTTGTAGGAACATAACTGAAAAGCTTTGAACAGAAAATGTCAACTTTCAGCCACTCATCGGAACTGAACTGCTCAACCAACTCAACAGCAAACACGAGAATTAATCATTTTTCGTAATGAGATAAAGTTCTGCGGCAGATTTATGAGTTCGGCCCAGCCCAGCACATCGCTAGCCATTTTAATAAATGCTTGGACCATTTCTGGGGGGCATGAGAAAGGCGTGCAGAAAGAATAAACAAATATTAATCACTCTTAATGAATTTTATGTCAAGCATGAATATTATTATGCAACTTTTTCGCTATGAGCGCTGACAGATAGCCCAGGTATTTCCCCTGATTAAAATGCTTTTGCACACAAACAGACGAAGCCAAAAAAAATGTCTATGACTCGGGCTAAAATACAGCTGTGGTTCTCAGGGCATTCATATAAGTAAATTATGTGAAAGGAAAACTTTTTTTTGGCAACTTTCTGAATAAGAACAAGTTTCATTTTCGTTGTTCATTTTCATCCGAGATTCGAGCTTCATTTCCGTTTACCATTCAGTGAGTTTCAGCTTTGGCTTTTCAAGCAAAGTTCATATAATTGTTGTGACCCAAACACAAGCTGAACCAATTTTCTTTTCCCAAGTAAGTTTCACATTTCGTCTAAAAAAATTCGTTGTCCATTCTCGTTTAGTATTGCACTTCTTTTGCGTCTGTCCAAATGACATGTAAGAAGAAGAAAAAAAAACATTTGCACCAAAGAAACAGCAATCGATAGTTGAAAATTCTCGGTGTTAGCCAAAGAATGAAAATAATGAAGTTATGAAAAAGTAGTTTCAATTGAAATGGAAACAAAATGTTTAAAAGCTTTTGTTTGTTTTGGTAAATTATTTGAAAAAAAAAAAGACTTTTCCTGCTTTAATTTAGTTAAATAAATCAAAATGGATATAAAATGGCAGTTTCCATTGTGGGCTGTCCCCTACCACAGTATTATATATGTATGTATATGTAAGCATTTGCTTGAACGTTTTTGACAGCTTCTTCTGCGAGCTCAATTGTGAAATTTTTCTTCATTTTTGGTGGCAAGGCGCCAAAAAGCTGCAATTTTGGCTTTAGGCGACTTAAAGACAACATAATCTTAATGCTCAGATCTGGATTGAAAAATGGCTTGATGCGGCGTTAAGAAAGATTTGGACGCATTAAATTCTGTCGTTTATCTCTCCAACACACACACACAGACGCGCGCACATACCAAATACTTAGACACATCTTATGTAGCCGAGGCACAAGCATACTTGAGAGCACCCTTACAACAACAACACCTTCCTACACCGACCGACCGACCGACCCCGACACCCGACACCCCTCACCCACTGTGAACAAACAAACGTGTGTTGCATGTGGCTACAAGAAGAAGAAGGGTGGCTGTTGTTGTTGTTGCCATCGGCGGTGTTTGCTTAATACGCTTCAGCTTCTTTGCCCATAAGCCAAAACGCAGACGCAGCCATACAAACAAACAAAGAGGCAACTAACACACACACACACACACACACGCACGCACACGCACAGTAACAAATACAGGCGGCCATGTCGGCATGTCAAAAGCACGTGCAATGCAGTATAAACAATTTTAGTCACACACACTCACCCACACACACACACACACCTATGGAGAAGCCATGTGGTTTATGTGTGTGCGTGGATGCTGGACTAACCGGCGGCATTTTATTTTACGCACACAATTCTTTGGCCATTGGCCCTACAGCTGCCCTACTACATAATATTTTTGTTGTTATTGTTGTTGTTGTTTTTCTTTTTCACAGTTTCCGTTACGCTTTTGTTGTTTTTTTTTTTTTTGTTTTGTTTCACAAGTGGCACCACTAACTTACACACACACACACACACACACACACACACACACACACACACACACACACACACACACACACACACTCACATATACATATATGTATATAAAATTTTTTACATACACATCACACGCGGCGTATACACAATGTCAAAAACTATCGATGGCAAATTTACGCCTTGTTGTTGCCACTGTTTTGTTTGTTGTTTTTGTTGGCACTTTAGTTTTTGCATTCGCACCCCGGCTTACATTGGATGTTAATATACCCTGTAGCCATTGCCATAGATACATACATATATATTCTCCGCTTTGGCATATCAAAGTAATCCGAGTTGTATATGTGTATGGCATTTATTTTGTGCTTTATTGCCATGCAAGGGTATTATGGCGCTATTTTTTCTACTCCACATAGAACGTGTGAGGTAGCGAATGTATATTTTCGCGAACATAAAGTTTATTTTGTTGTTAAACATAATAGTATGTTGATGTTATGTCTGACTGTTTTTTGGGCTTGTCAGTTGAATTGGGTCACAATACAGTTATAAATGACAAGGGACTTAAAGAATTGATATTTTTAATGGTATTGGCTTTGTGACACAATAAAAATGGCATTATTTAATTACATATTATGGCATTTATATGTTGGAGTCTTGCCTAGTCTTGCCTTAACAATCAATTTTTCTGTTTCAATCGGCAATATTTATTTTAGACACCTTGACAGATTCCGTGTGAGTTTGGCCATGGCATAAAACATAAAGGGAATCTCTTACATGCCCGCAGCGGAAAGAATTTAGGTTAAAACTTTAATAAGCAAAAATGTTTTTCGCCAAATATTTGTCACGTGCGGCCTTCGCTGTAAGCCAATTTTTTTTCTAGGGTAAATTTGAGGTCTCGTACATATATGCAGCATATTTGTTCTTAAACATTTTTTTTTTTTTCAATTCTTTTTTCTGGCTCTTTTTGTTGGCCGTTCTATCGCATTTTTCACTACATTTTCATTTTAGCGCGTTCTCAATATGTACACACACACACACACACGCATGCCCAGGCATACGTACACACACACACACACACACACATACACATACAATGGCGCATTTCCTGTTTCCGCTTGTAGTTGTAGTCGCCATCGCCCATAGTCATGGGTCAGGGGCAGTTCGAGAGGGAAGAAATTTGCATAAATTTTACGTACTTTTCGCACAGAAGGCAAATTGCATTTTCAGCACAACACGTACTCCATTCAACTTACCCACACACACACAGTCAAACACACCCGCACACCCGCATATACACACACACACACCCATTATCGTAGTTTTTGTTACTCGATGCTAAAGGTAGGCCGCATGTTTTTGCCTGACGCTTTCGTCTGTGTGTATGTGTTTGTGTGTGTGCGTTGGTTTAAGGCATGCAAATGTTACGAAAATTGCTTTTTACTTTTCATATATGTGAATGAGTTTACACACACACAATCACACATACTTATGGTATGCGCAAAAGTTGGAGTATTGCACCCCATAACTGAAATCGAGGACGTGGACCTGGACCTGTACTAACACACACACACACGCGCACACACACAAAGTTAGTTAAGTGTTTGCCTTCAAGTTGTTACTACAGAATTACCTTTTATTGTCATTTTGGAACAGGTCAGACAGAACATACTATACAATGGCAGCCAACTTGATAAATCGAAATCAAAAATCTAAAATTCAAAATTCCAAAATTCCAAAATTGTTGTATCAACACAATAAATCATAGTTAAAAATCATCAAGTTTTGCGATTTCTATGCAAAAATCAACAGCGAAATGTGCTAAATTATTCATTGCTATCTGGCATTTGGTACATTTTGTTCGTTTGTTGTGCTGCAATTTGCAATTGGGATTTTTTGGGGTTTTCCACAGCATTGCAAAACATTGCTGTGTTGAAATGACAAAATATGCATTGAATTATAAGCAATTCGATGGGAATCCAATTAAACAAAAATATTTAAATTTTACGTACTTCGTTGCATTCCAAAGGGTCTACAAAAAAGAGCATTTATTAGATGCTTTTTATGCGCATGCCACAAAAACTCAAATTAAATTTTTACATAGGATGAAAAAGAGAAGAGTTTTTTTTTCCGCTTGTCAATATTTTTTTTTGCGAATAAAAATTTGTGTTTTAAATATGCAAAAAGAAAATACAAAATGGAACTGTCCAAAAATTTAATAGAATACTATATGAAAACCCATATAACCCAATGTGTGTAAAAAAAAACTTTTTAGTTATTCAACATTTTTTTTGTTTGCTTTCCACAAATTATGTTATTTTCACATATTAATAAATAATCAGATTTTAAGTGTTTATTGATGCAAAACATTAATTAACACATAACAAGAAATATTTAATTAAATGAAACTAACTTTCATTAAACTTCTAAACATATCAGATTTCATATACCAACAACAACACATTTCTGTTGTCAACCGATGTTAACCACAAACACTTCGATTTGAGCCCATTGTACAAAATCTCAGCTTGACTTACCTCTGTCTTTCATCTCTCTCTCTCTCTCTCTCGGCCTGCTGCCTGATGCTGCATGGCAGTCTGTTAAATGATGTGTTGTTAGCCAATTTAGAAAAAAAGCTCTTCGTCTCTTCGTCTTTTGTGGTAGACACGTATGCAACAAAACGAATTTAAAATGATTTATTTTGTTATTTAGTGTGCAACTTTAAAGCATTTAATTACTTTGAGACAACAACAAGAATAGCTGGATTGGTGTCTCTTTCTCTCTCTATCTCTCTTTCGCTCTCTCTTTCCATCTCTATCTTTATCTTGGTTAGGTTTTCAGTTATGCATGCAAAATGTTAAATGCAATGTCGGGCGCCAAAAACGTGCTCAAATAATATTCTGCATACCAAAAATAAAACACACTTCTCTTAATGGCTGGCATTTTAAAATGCATGAGCCCTTGCCACTTGTCCCTTGGATCCCATCTTTTTTTCTTGCTCGTATCCAAGAATGGTAAGTGTGTATTTGTGGCAGTATATTTGTATATATATGTATATGTGTCTGTTTGACAGTGTGTTTGTTTTTGTTTTGTGAACTGTTGAAGTTTATTTTCTGAGATTTTAATATGTATGAGTTGAAGATGAAGCATTTATGGCAAACACACTCACACTAAACACTCACACACACACACACACATTCAGACAGCTAGTAACTGTTGTGTATGTGTCTAGCATATTTATGCAGGCTCTCTGGCTTTTTGGCTTTCAGACTTGTTTTGGTTGATACTTTCATGTTTTTTTTTTTTCCTTATTTTTGGTTTTCTTGGCCGCATTTCTTCAATAATTTCTTGACTTTCCTTGGACGGGTTGGCTGTGTTGGTTGGTCTGTGTTTTTTTGTTTTTTCGGTTTTCTGTGAAACATTTGGCATGCTCGACAAATTCTCCACTGCCAAAACCAGTTTGACTAATGTAACTTACGTGTACAACATATTCTGGCAACGCGCTCTTTGAGTGTTTCTTGTCTCTAAGTCCTAGTAGGTCCTTCTGCCTGCTGTCCTAATAATGCAAAACATTTGTTTGGCAAAAATGTACAACCACAACCAGATAGGGTCTTCATTTTATGTCAGCCATACACACACACACTCACTCATACATATACACCCTAACACCTACACCGAGTGCAGAGCATATTTTTTGCGGCTCGTTAAGTTAGCCAGATGCCATTTGTTTTATGTGACCAACTCAATTTATGAATACCGCACATGCAAACCTTGTCGCTGGATTCTCTAAGTAATCAGAAATTGTGATAGTAATGATAATATATCCAAGCAAAGAGGGCGACTGCCTTTTAAAATTCTATGCCCTGCAGGCATAAAAATTACATTCTTTATTAATAAACAGATATTTATGGTGTAAACAAAAGGTAATAAACATACATTTTTTAATAGTTTCAATTTATTATTTAATACATAAGCATCTACAAATAGTTTTATGTATGTTTATTAACTATTTATCTTTTAAGCTGCTGGCAATTGCAGCTTCTCTCTGCCAAACTGAGTTTATGAACTGTCGACACCATTTATTTTATTAATTTTATTTTAAAAATAAAGGATTTAAGTTAAATGCTTTGGTAAATTGTGTGAAGTATTTTCTAAAAGCTCATAATAAGTTTTATCTATGCTATTTACTGTCTTTGGTTTGCTTTTCTTTACTTTTACTTACATAATTTCTACAAAAGTCAAAAAATGTTGCATATAAAAATAATGTTTTGTATAATTAAATACTTGCAGGCATTCAAAAAAAAACCATATATAATCTTCCATTGTGATTAAAAAGCCGCCGAAAGTACACATTAAGTAGAGTAAGAAGGCTCTACTCGAGTAGGCTTGACTAGAAAATACCCTTAACCCTTGATCTTTATTTAATGTTTAATGATTGCACTTTAATTGTTCATATCATAGTGCTTCGTAACTTATTTTAAAACGACAGACACAGATATTCATTATTTTGTTAATGTTTTCAATCTTGCACTATGTAGGGATTAGGAGTTTCAGATCGACGTTTTCATACATATAGACAGTCGGTTAGTCGGACATGGCTATATCAACTTGGCTATTGATGCTGATCAAGAATATATAAACCTTATGGGATCGGAGAAGCTTCCTTCTGCCTGTTACATAGGTTTGCACAAGGCCATTATACCCTTTTGGGGTTGAGGGTATAAAATGATAATAATGTAATAATGTAAAAAGGAGATTCTTTATTACAAACAGATAAACAACAGATATAAAAAAAAAAATTAGAAATATGACAAAATAATTCTAATCAAACCTATATCTCAAATTTTCCCTCTATACCTAAATAATTGTGCATAAACAATTTTTATACAAATGACTAAAAATGATTAAAGATACATCTCTCTGGTATTTAATACTCAATCTTGTTAAGAAGTAAACAAATGGAATTTATTGCCTTCGAGGTCAAAACACAAATTGTTTCCGCCCCTTGGTATCTCAACACTAAACTAATTGCTATTCCTAACAATACACCCAAAATATATCTACGAAAATGGCTAATTAATATTTCCAGATGATTTAATGGCTGCGCTACATAATGAGAATCTATTTGATATGCCTGTGACTCTGCTCTCTGTGAATAAATATGTCACACAAATGCCATTGACAGAGCACAGAGCACATAGCACACAGCACATAGTGAAATATATAGTGTTGACGACATCCGTATCGTATCGATTGTTGAGTGTCGAGCATTACTAAGCACAAATTGAAAAGTGTCATTGTGTTCTAATATTTTGTCTGTTGTTTTGGGCAACTTAAGCCGCAAACGGGTTCACGGCTTCTGCTGCTGCTGTTGGCTGTTGGCTGTTGGTTATTGCTGCGATCCGTCAAGTTGGCTATAAAACCGAAGCGTTGATTGCCAAACAACATTCAGTTACAAACAAGTCAACAGTCGACAAGAAAACCAAATCAAAAACCAAAACAAATCAATATGAAATTCCTCATCTGTATCTGTTTGTCTTTGTGCATTGCGGTCGCCCAGGCGGGTTTATTAGCTGCACCTGTTACCAGCTATGCTGCAGTGGCACCCGTTGCCACCTATTCGGCTGTTGCTCCCGTTGTTTCCACTTACTCTGCCGTCTCGCCGCTCAGATACGCGACCACGTATGCCGCTGCTCCTGTCTACAGGACACCAGTTGCCACTTATGCCGCAGCGCCTGCCACAGTCTACACAGCTCCAATTACCACCTATGCGGCAGCTCCCCTTGTCAGCTCTGTGTGGAAGAAATAATTTAAGTACTAAACTTTATTTCTGTCCAGACTTAGCGATCGTTTGACCAATTAAATACTATAAAAATAAATAAACAAATATTAAAGAAAGAAAAAAACACCTATAAAATCAAACTTCTTACAACTTACTGCATTAAAACAGTTTTCACAGCCACGAGAAAAACTCTTACAATGTTTGTTGAATGAAACTGCTCCTTGATTGAATTGTTGTTGAATGGAATCGGCCTTGTCACTCATACGTCTTGAGTACACAAAAGAATATAACAACACAAGAATGTGTTCTTGATTACAATACAAAACGTTTTGAGAGTGAAAGAAGCAACATAGAAAAGCCAAAAGAAATTTATTGTTATATAAAGTTATTGTGTTTGTTTTCATTTTCTTCTCAAAACACAAACTTATTGAATGTTTAAACATTTGATAGCTTAATTTTAAAGCTGTCGAAAGTAAATTAAAACATAAAATTGATGTGAACAAAAAGTTGTATTTGAATCAAGACATAAGTTAAATTTAATGAAACAACAACTCGAAATTACCGATGATGAGATAAATGTAAAGTTTACAAGTCATAAATGGAATACCAACTAAAGTCCTATAACAATGAACTTAACTGTAAAGTCTCAATTGCTACTGTACTATATAAGCATTGTCTTAAGTCGAATTCCAGTTTGCGTGCTTCAGCCCGTTGCCTTAACTTAATTGATGTTAGCTTATTTTCTTTATAGCTTAAGGTTTCTCTTGACGTTTCCGTTTCCGCGTAGCACACAAATAAACATGTTCGCACACACACACTCATACACATATGTAAGTGTGCGTGTGTGTGTCTGACATATCCTGGCCATGTTATTTCGTGCGTTTTACGTGCTCATTACGTGAGCTTCCGAATAATTAGATTCAATTACTCACTCGTCTCTCTTCTTATACTGTATATTGACAGCAGTCGTTTCTAATAATTTTCTCTACATCCTCCAATACCCCCTTACACCACCTTAAAACCTTCATTTCAACCCCGCTTCGACTGGTTTTGACATTTGAAATATGCTTGACTCAGTTCTCAGTTATCGTGTATGTCGAGTGTGCTGTTTTCTCCATTTAATTTTGCTAATCTATCAATTTATCGCTGGCATCTTTTCAGAATCATTTCTCCAGTTGCGTTTGGGGCAAATGGCAGAAGGTAAGCAGTGGGGCAGATTAAAGAGGTATTAACACTCATCAGTAAGTCAATTGCCTGTTAAATTTTCAGGGATATTCATCAGACTTTGGGGCCGTCAGCTTTTCCTCGTTGCCATGGTTATATTGAGCCTTGGACAGGTTTGCTTTGCCATTTCGTTGGTCTTATTTATCATTTTGTGTGTGTGTCCTTTTATTTATCTTGCTGCACACCAAGCAGCAACAACAGCAACAACAGCAACAACAGGAACAACAACGGCAACAAACACTTGAACACAGGATTATGTTTAATGATGCCGATTTGTCTGCTCAGTGAAGAGAGAAGAAATAAGTTAAGAGGCTTTAAGACGTTACAAAATAAATTCCTAACATTTAATCAAAATAAAGTGGATTCAAATATTAAAGACCAATTAAAGAAACTTTTTGAAACTAATCGAAAACAAACAAACATTTATTAATTTTTAAATTGCACCCACCGAAACACTTTAACATTCTTCTCCATTTTTTTTTTACCCGTTCTTACCACAAAAGAAAGACAATTTAATTTTACATTGTTTATGATGTTTATCGTAAAATTACGTATATTTTGTGTATATATTTTTGAGTATTTGTTTTTGTCAATTTGCTTTGCATTCTTAATTCAAAAATTGTTATTTAAAATCACACATTAAATGAATTGCCTCTTGCACTTAAGGATTACATAGTACAAAGTTATACCTATTATTATTAATATTTATATAAAGTATGTGTGTGTGTGTGTGTGTGTGTGTGATTGTGTGTACTAATGCGTGTGTGTGTCATATTATATCATATCATATTCGATTATTAGTCATTACGTGCAACAACTTACAAATTAATATCACTATAAATGCACAAAGATTATATAGTTTGTTTTGATCTCTTCCTATAAACATCTGACAGACAGATCGTGAGCTGGGTTCGAGTTTTTCGATTGAACATTGGAGGGGACGGCTTGCAAGAAGTGATTGTGCGTAAAAGTGAAGTGAAATTAGAATTCGGTGTGAAAACTGTTAGCCGTATCGATCATCTTTGATTGCAGAAATATCTCAGCATTGTCAGTCATCTAAAAAATGAAGATGAATAATGTCTGTGAAATGTAACATCTTCATCTTTAGCTTCAGCTTACCTCCTTAAGTGTTAAGAGTTCATCCTTGTTCTCATCACACAGACTGAAAAGTGTGGCAGCCTCTTGGAGTGCATAGCGTGGTGTCTTCGGATTCACATAGTTAAGCAGCTCGCCCCGATCAGCCTTGCCATCGTGATTCTTATCAATAATGCGCTTGAACTCCTCCCGACGTTCCACTAGAGTCTTTGAGATTAATGACTTCCGCAGCAAATCCTCATCGTCGTCCACATTCAGGTCAGAGAACTCTTCCAGCGTCAACTGATCATCGCCGTCCTGATCGAATTGACGCAACAGGTCATCCACTAGCTCCAGCAAGTTGGATACACTCGATTCTGGATGCCTGAAACTCAAGTACTCATCAATCGTAAGAGTGAATATATCCGTGCGTGCCGCCTCCGTCCAACGTGCCTTGTCCCTCATCATATCCTCCCTGGCCTTGCGATTCAGCGTTGTATGCTTGATCTCATCATGCTCGTCGATATCCGCCTCTGTCATGCCATGTTCGCGCAGAAAGAAACGATGATACTCATCCCATGTAATCAGTCCATCGGCTGGTGCAATGTCGACGCGTCGAAACTCCCTCGCATTGTTCATAATCGCAATGTCAATATGCTCGACAATTCGTTTGTTTATGTATTGTCCCAACTCTTGTATGGACACGCGTCCATCATGATTTCTATCCGCTCTGCAGTTGCAATGCACAATGAAAGTAAAATTAAAAACATTTTTGTTATTATAAGCGTTAAATATTGATTTATTTTTCATTATTTTGAAAAATTGTTAAGCCGCCCATCTATTTACAAATATACATTTACAATATTACAAATAAGATTGTGAATACGAAAGTTGAATTTTTGTGTATGAAAAACAAAACTTTTCCTCAACCAAACTTTAACTTCAAGGGCGGCAACTAAATATTCACTTAAAAGTTGCTAGACAAACTAATTTATTTCACTTTTAGCCTCACTCTTTATGATTGTGTGGTGTGAAAATGTTGATTAAAAAAAAAAACTTTAAAAAAATATATATTTTTATTAATTTTTTGTTTTATAACAAGGTAAATGCAAATAATACCCAAGTGTTTTCCAAATTATGCTTGTGCAAAGATAATGTAATATTAAGATTATCTGGGGAATAAACATGAAGCATACAATGAAAGTGATTTATGGCTTGTCGCCTAGGCATTAAACTCCAATTAAACTGACCGAAAAATGTAGTGATAATTGCGTGTATGAAATTAATAGCCATCATTTGCGGCTTTTGCATTTAAATTTCATTTTAATAATGTGGTCCACATAGTCAACCAACCAGCCTCAACATCAACCTCATTGTACCCAAGTGAGTGGCGAGTGCCATTTTAAGGGGCAATTAAATTGTAGCTGCAACGTTGACAATTGTTATAAATTTTAATTGTGCACCCTTTTTCGGGTGGGCTGTCTGTTGCACACACCTACACACACACACACACACACACACACCCACACATTGAGTTCACTGTTATCACACGCGGCGGCTCGTTAATGTGCTGCCCGAGCATTCCAATTAGGGGCACACTCGTGGCAATAACCCTTTCGGCCTGGCTGCGTGACTGTCTGGGGTGGCTGGTACTCACATTGATTTAGCACTGCGCAAAAGTTGCACACTTCCGCTAACGCTGGGATACCCTCCCCCACCACACACACATGCACACACTAACACATACAAAGAACTAGCACACAAGTTGCATGCAACGCGCAACGGTCACAGTCACAGCCGCAAGTCGCAACAGAATGAAAAACTAAAAGCAAAACTAAACAACTTTCCAACTAAGAGACTATAGAAAACAACGGGTGGTAAATACCAAATATATATATACAAATATATGTATATATATTCGAAAACGCCAGTTGACTTTCGAGACTTGTGGCATGTTCGGGACTGAATCTGATTTATTTATGCAAGTAGAATGGGTATCGCTGGGAGAGCCATAAATTTGTTGCATTCATGAGACGTTAGTTCTAGATATGTTTACCAATTTATCCTTGTCATGAAATCACTTTTTGTTCTCCTTAACGGTCCAAAATGCTCAACTCTTCTTTCAACTGCTAAATTTTAAAATTCTTGTGTTGATTAAGCACTTACTGACTTTCAGAACTTCAAAAATTACCCAAAGACATTTTCCGTGCCATTTTCAACAGCTATTTAAATAGATTTTAATATGCATCACGCCACGTTAAATAACACTTTAAAGCTATTTTTGTTGGCTTTCACATTGCCTTTGCCATTTGATATCATTTCTCTTTCCTTCATTTTTTATTTTTTTTTTTTTGTGGTACAAGCACAACTTTGACACAACCCAATGCAAAAAGCGAACCCAAACCAAAGATCTAATTTCACAAAATCTTTGCTGTCTCATAAAAAAATATCTACCAGCTGCAATTGAGAAAAAAGAAAACCGCAGGCTTATGCAAAATGCATTTTTCGCCTAGTAACTAATCCCACGTCCTTGTACTCGTCTTTCACTCGTCACCCTACAAAAACAAAAAAACGAATTGAAATGCTTGAATAGGAAGTGTATGACTAGAAGATATTCTGTTTTCTCACTCAGCCATGAAAAAATCTTTATTTCACTATTATTTTCACTTTATAAAGATTTAACTTTCATTTAAAATCTTCAACTTTAACCCTTTCTGTTAGAAAAATAAGGGTATTCAGAAAAACCGAATAAAACGAAATATGTAAAAGATGCAGTCAAAATAAAAAAAAAACTTTTCATTCAGAGTGTGTGCGTAAAAGATGCGAAAGAGCACAAAAAACCAAAAGAGATTTTGTTCCGACTTTTTTCACAACTTTGTTTTTCTATACATTTTGTTTTGTTGGTTTTTGTTTTTTTTATTTTGCGCGCTTTTAGCCCCTTGGGTCACCGAAACTCAAACTTCAGCTCTAACTCCAACGCCAACTGGCAAGGACCACAACGCACATACATTGCCAAATGGATGAAGCACTCCTGGTGCGTGGGGGGAGCGTTGAGCGCGGAGCGTGGAGCGTGGAGAGGAACAAACAAAAGTTTTGCGGAAGGAAACTAACTTGAAATCACTTTAGTTGTCAGTTTATTTATTTAAGTTCTAATGCCTCAACTATATGCTAATGAAACCACTGTGCGGTGCACCCACAACTTTCCCTCCCTCCCCCTCCCGCTCCCGCTCCTGTTCCCAGCATCATCATTATCCTCCCAAAGTACATGAAACACAAACGCAAACACAAACACAAACTACAAACGAAATAATCCCCCAGATACGCATTGACACTCCCCTTGCACACATTTCGTTCATTATTCCGTTGGTTAGTTATCGTTTGTCTACAATGGGCGCCGCACCCTTCACCACCCACCCCAGTCACCTCCTCGACCCAACCAAATTGAAAACTTTCATAACTGACACCTGTGTTGGGCAATCACATTACTGACAACACTGCTCAGTCTTTTTTTTTTGGTTTTTTGCCCAAGAGCTCACATTATTTAGGCACACAAACACTTCAGAGCCTTTCCTAGAAAACCATCTTCTGTGTGTTGAGTAATGTGCCTCGAGTGCATTTTGTGCTACACAAAGAGTGCCAACATCTCAAGTGTATACAATATTCAGGGGCGGCTTGAAAAAAGTTGAGAATTAGTTAAGTGTTCTTTTAACCTGTTTAAACAAGTGGTAATTATTTAAGTTACAAGAAAAATTGTTTTTTAAATATAGTTAAGAAGACGAAGAACACTTTTAAATGAAGATATTTAAGTTTGAAATATATAACGTTAATGAAAGATATGATAAATTCGATCAACTGATTTAAATTTGGTCTCTACGTACGCCACAAAAGCAAAATATTTTGAATATTTTATAATTATAACAACACAATTCTGATGCTGGATATTTGCAAGCATAATAGCAAGCGTATGATAAATTTGATTCATTGAAATTAATTGAAAAATTAAGATATAATCAACATAATAAAGTAAATGTGAAAATTGATATTTAATTAACATATTTTGAAGCTCTGAACTCGATTAACTCAGTTAAATCAATTAATTGTGAGTAACAAATTCAATTTCAAATACAAGCGTTCGCAAAGCATATTTAAAGTAATTATACCCTTAGCACATGAAATGGATAAAAAAAAAGGGTATAATGATTGTGTGGAACAGTATGTAACAGGCAGAGCTCGATCCCATAAGCTATATATTCTTGATCCGCATCAAGAAACTTCAAACTATCATATAGTATCATATAAATCGTTAACAACAAAAACACGAATTTGGAAAGCTTGAAAAAACAGTTGAGAAACAACGCAGATATGAAAAATTTACTTTTAGTAATCAATCATTGGTGAAGTAGAGCAGCAGGTGGTGTTTCCTAGACGAGCGCCTTCTAATGTGTCATTTTCTATTTAATGCATTCGTTCCATTCGTGAAATATTATGAAAAGACTCAGTGTTCAAATATTCTTCCATTTCCATTAAAAGTTGAGCGTACTAAAGCTTTAAGGCCATTGTAGCAAAGTAACAAAAAATGAGATTTTCTTTTATATAAATTTATTTGCTTGAATTCACATAATTGCTCCCAACTGAACGGCAATAATCGTTACAAAAAAGCACTTGTAATTACTTTAGTTACTATAATATATGGCTTGTTGCCTCAGCAATTGCGTAATTAGTCGGGCTATCCCTAGCTCTGGTCAATATACCATATATATAGAGGTATGTTTGTATGTTTATTGATGGCAAAAAAAAGTTCAAAACGTGCTATTTAAATTGCAATTTTGTGTGTTCTGTGAGCAATCGAGCGAATAATTGCTAGAAACTCTGAGCTTAGACCAACTTTAAGTGCGTTGAGTAATTTGTGAATTGCTTAGTTGGAGACACCAATAAAAAAAAAAATACATAAAAATAGCAAAAGTTGAATGGCAAACAAACAAAATAAAAATAAAGTTTGCCAACAGCTGCCAAATCTGAATTTCAGTGCAATATCAAATATATTTTCTCTCTTTCTTTTTGGGGGGCAAGAAAAAAGTTTTCCATTTACCTCAACGAAAAATATAAAAATATCGAGAAAGAGGAGACACAAGTTGAATATATAGTATATGCGATAGCAGCGGAAATATTTTGATGTGAGCTTATTTCTATTCAATAAATATTAAAATCGAATTTTCATTTTGCAGTGCTTAGCAGTGATAAAACTGATTGCAGCTGCTCTCGTTCTCTCTCTTTCTCTCTCTCTCTCTCTCTCTTACTCTTTCTATAATGCCATCAAAATGACATTTATATTGAATGCCGTTGGCGGCTATTCTCACAGGATATAAATAAGCATAAGCATGACATTTACCTAATCAGAATTAATGATAGTTCAATGCGATTAAATGCGGATTGAAACAAGACCAGCAGCTGCTATTTGCTATTTGTATGTGTATGTTTTGTGTGTGTATGTGTTTGTGAGCTGTGTTGACTGTATTAATATTTGACTGAGGATTTAATATACAAAATACACACAATGCACAATGCAGCCTAAGAGCTGCTATGGGATTTGGCTGCTCTGGTTTATTCATTGTTGCTTGTTTTTGTGATTATAGAAATGGAAAATAGATTTATTGTACATTTTATTGAATTTTATGCATTTGCGTTAAAGCTGTTCTCAAGCTATCAAGTTTAATTGTTATTATTGAAATCGTTTGTTGATTTTTATGGACAAGAATCTTACAAACATGAAATATTTATTTCACGGCAAACCAATAAAATACTAAATAATTCAATATTTTTGTGAGTTGCACCCAAAACGTTCATAATCTAAACCTTAACCTGAACATAAAAAACAATTTACAATAGTAGTAGTAGCCACAGGTAGCCCTGTGGTTGTTGGCAACATTGTTTTTTGTTACGTATTCTGTATTATATTAATACCGCAAAGCAGCAATCAAAGGATTAAATTCCACGAACAACTTAGCTCAATGCCCAAAAAATAACCTGATATGTACATTTTTTGGATATGGCTGTTTCCCTACAAAACCAAAATTTTTAAGGGTTGTTTCTAATACGGCCGGCACGTAAAATTAATCACATTGTGTGTGTGAGTTTCTGAGATATATCGAAGAGCTTTACTTTTGTTTCAATATTTTATCTTGCTTGTGCAGATTGTTTGCTATTTTTAGAAGGGTTTGATTCAATGTCACACAACATCAACATGCCCCAGTATTAAAATGTCCAAAAAGTTTTTTAATTATTGCAGATGGGCCGCGCGTTTATGGTTTTGGCTTTGTGTAGAAATCATAATACGTTAGGAATGTTTCTGTTTTTCTCTAGCGATCACAATACTTTAATGGATTTTTTACAAAGCAATAGGTATATCTATATGTGTATATAGTTCAAGTTGTTCCATACTTTAGTGTAATTGCCAGCATTATGACATCTAACCCCAAATGTCGTTAATCATACGACATGTTGTCCAAAAAGCTTATCTATAAACGTCTACCTAATAATTCTTGTGGCTTATCTAGCAATAAATAAGCTGCCTAACCAAAATGATTTACAGATATTAAAGGATACTCGTTTATCTGCAAATGTCACACTCAAGTGATTTAAAGATTTTTGTCGAGATTTTTCCATTCGAGTAAGTTTTTGTTCTGATTCAAGTATCAAATTCCATGCAGCATTCTTGCTTTAAGCCTGTATCTCGAAATAAAATTGATTACAATTTTGGTTACCTTCATCACGTTGGCCCAATCAATAATTATTATGATTGCCTTTCCCTTGTCCCTATAATCCGATTATCCACCGTCCAATCCAAATCATTCAAAAATAACAAATCGCATTTTTGTGGTTGAAACCCTCTCTCAACACCCCCTCCACCCACCACCTACCATAAAAAAAAACACCGCACGCACGCTTTTGCACCACACTCGCCACATCCATTAACAGCTGATGCTGATGCTGATGCTGATACTGCTTTGGTGGTAAATCAATGGCTCATTGCGCTGGTCTTGTCATAAATTTCACAATTTGTCGTGCACACACAATTTTGGCACGCACTGTTATGGCCCACTCTAATTTTTGCCTGTATGACTATTCTCATTCCTCCATTTTCTATCGCTTTCTCTCTCTCTATATATATCTCTCTATCACTGTCTCGTGGCTATCCATTTCAGTGCGTGAACAATAGCCGTCGGGCAACAATGAACACCAGCCGCCAAACTAGCACCAAATTATCAGCCAAACAGTTAAGCGGAACTACCAAGGGACTAAGACAGATAGAGAGAGGGAGAGATAGAGTGAAAAAGGGAGCATGCAAAAAAGAAAAAAAAAAACTATGACTCTTGGGCGTAAACTTACCGTTTGAAAGCTTTTGCTAGTATTTGCTTCTCGTTCACATTGCTAGCCGTTAATATAACTGTTTCAGGCTGTAGCTGCTTCTGCTGCTGCTGCTGCTGCTGTTGCTGCGACGTTTTTCCACCCTTTTCTCCACCCACTGCATTAGCAGCTATCGGTTGCAGTTTTCGTTGCTGCTGTTGCTCCTTCGCCTGCGCCTGGGCATTGCCCAAAACAAAATTGTTCGTCGTTAGCTTTTGCTTTTGCTTTTGCTCTTGTTGTTGCTCCAATTCCTCAGGCTGCTGCTGCTGCTGCTGCTGCTGCTGGTCACGACTATTACGACCCCCATTGGGCAACGTTTGAGTTTGGGCCTGCTGCTGCTGCTGTTGCTGTTGTTGTTGTTCGCGCTGTTGATGTTGCTGCAGCTTGTGGCTGGTACTATGCAATATGAGCCCAATGAAAAACATATAAAACAAAATGGCGCACAATGTCGAGCAGCGTAGCCAGCGGAAGCTTTTGCTCAGCTTGTTAACGAAAGTCATTTTGTGGCCGCAAACCGGACGTTGGATT
Source organism: Scaptomyza parva (assembly GCA_035044645.1). Taxonomy (NCBI): domain Eukaryota; kingdom Metazoa; phylum Arthropoda; class Insecta; order Diptera; family Drosophilidae; genus Scaptomyza; species Scaptomyza parva. The sequence goes on along the minus strand of JAWNNT010000068.1, from coordinate 1,201,560 downwards.
GCTGCCACTGCCACCACTGCCACTGAAGCCACTGCCACCCACAAGAACGGTACCTCAGACCTGGGGAATGCAGCCTCCTCCTTCTCCTCGGCCTCCTCGTGATTCGCTTAACTTACGTTGCGTGTAATTTGTAGAAATTTTTGTTGCCAGCCGCTTCCGCTATGTGTGTGTGTGTGTGTGTGGCGGTGACGAGGGCGGGGGGGTGCGGTGCTGCTGTAGCTGCTGCTTCTTGTCGCCACGTTCGCTGATTCACCAGCGATTGTTGTAATTGTTGTTGGAATTGTACATTAATTGACTTTTATGTTGCGCAGCCAGGCACCCAACGTTGCTGCAACGAACGTTTTGTTTGTGGTGTGGTGTTTTTCTTTTTTGTTTTTGTTTTTTGTTTTGTTTTTTATTTCCTTTAACTTTGGACTCGACCCTACGCTCGGTACGCCCATACGCCCATAGTTTTTAGTATTGTTCACGAGTTGTTGGCTGTTGGCCGCCTCCTGCGGCTGCTACTTGTTAACCTCTAATACCAATTTGATGTGCTGTTTCTTGCTTCTGTTTCGTGTTACTTGGTGGCGCTGGCCCTGGTGCTGGTTCTGGTTCTGGTTCTGGTGCTGTTCCTTGCTACGCTCCATTTCCATCCATTTGCTTTTAACGCAATTTTACATGATTGTTACAGGCGTTTCCATTATGCATTCAACGGGGCGCATTCCAACTGCTTTTCGGTGAGAAGGGGAGAGAAGAAGCATAGAGTTAAAGTGATTACATTAAAGCTATTTGGCAATTTGCGAAACTAATACAATTTTATCTGTTCGGGTAACAAGTTTAAAATGGAATGCAATTTAAAATGCCAGTAAATGATTAACTTGTTTATGTCTATCTAAAATACTTGGCCATTATTTAACATGTTTTAAAAGCCAGATCTTCTATAAGATAGAAAAACTAAAGTTTATGATTTGAGGGATATGGAAAGAGATATCGAAATGCTCATTATCTACACTATATTCAAAAGGCTATATATAAAAATGAGCTTTTTTGAGCTATATTTCATTCGCGAAGCTTTAACAAACTTTTCTGCCAATCTGTGAGCTTTAATGAGCTTTCATATTCCAAGTGTCGACACTAAAGCATTTAAGGGATTTTTAATATACAGGTTACAGAACTTTTAAGAAAGCTTTTAATCACCAATTGACTTTACATAAATCGCAAACTTTCAGTTCGAATTAAATGAATATGTTACAATGCTTAAAGAAAGATCTTCTCCAAGCTTTACTATCTTAAAAGGCCATTAATTATTCAAGAAAAACTCCCAACTTGAATATTCATAAGAGAGAGCTTTCAATTACTTTTTGTTGCTTTAACCTTTGTAATTGGCCCCTACTGTTTTGGCCTACTGTTGTACTGTGGTAATGCCTCTGGGCTCATCCATTAGGCGACCAAGAAACAAATTAGAAAATCGCATAAATCCGTTGCAGATTTGTTTTTGTGCGAAATGAATGAGCCATGGGACAGTCATTAAACAGGGCCACAGTAATGACTGACATTACGCCCAGCACTAAAAATCAGTCGTAAAACAGATAAGATGTGATACTGTTTTGTTCCTGGTCAGAATGCCTCAAACTGTACCCTCATACAATGAACTTTTCCAAAGTTGAGTTGAGTGGAGATGAAAATATGAGTACCTACCAACGAGAATGTTTTATCATGTAGTCAATTATACTGCGCACTTTAGTTTTTACTGTTATTTTCATTATGTTTATTATACAAAATACTTGTTCGATGAACAGATAGCGTTTGTGTTTTGCCTGTTGACGTGGCCATTGTTGACCTTTTGTTACACACATGTTGTTGTCCAACTCTGATTGTTGATTGTTTGTTTTGACTAATTGACCTATTTGCTTGTAAAATGATTCGATGCATATTTTAGTATAATTATGATTAGGGAAAAGCCTTGCAGCCTATAGCTCTTCCATCAGAATCAAGCAAGTAATACGAAAACTACTTTTTTTCCCAGCTAGCTATTCCTAGCTTGGTTAGCTGACTTATTCGTCTACAGAGACCGGTGACGGTCCCAAGTCTATTGTTACCCATATATATTACTAGCTTAAATGATTTGATTATCTTATTTGCCTGATTGCCGGTGTCTTTTCCATACTCACATTTGTATACCCTTAACCCATGCAATGGGTAAAAAAAGGGAATAATGGTTATGTGCAAAAGTATGTAACAGGCAGAAGGAAGCTTCTCCGACCCCATAAAGCATATATATTCTTGATCAGCATCAACAGCCCAGTCGATATAGCGATGTCCGTCCGTCCGTATGTATGAACGTGTCGATCTAAGGAACTACAAAAGCTAGAGACCCGAGATTTTGGATATGAGCTCTCCTAATTCCTAGGCATAGCAAGTTTGTTTCAAATTTGCGATACATTTTCTGGTTTACGATATACACAAGTAATCAAAAGCAAAAAAATTAAAAATTTCGAAAACTTGAAAATTGAGATCGAAACTATTAACAAAATAATGAACATCTGTGAAATTTTTATTAAAATCGGTTAAGAAACACCGGAGATATAAAGCCATCTGGCATTGGCACAGAAGTACACTTACATATGTGTATGTTTGTCATAATAATTGTTTTCAACATTTTTGTCATGAGTTTATTGGTATAAATATTTAAGCTAAACTAAGATACATTAAATTATACATGGCTTAAAAACTTTTGCATTTTGTAATTTTTAAATATCAATGGCTAAAACGCTTTTAAAATTATTTTGCCAAAATGCAGGTAAAGATTTTTTGGTTTTCAAAACTTACCCGAAAAGTTTTTATCAAGCGTATTTTTTAATTTAATTGTATTGCATTTTATATCATACTTTTTTTTTGAGTGCACAAAAAATGCAATTAATTATCATCCGCTTAGATTTTAGATTTTTAAAGTCACGTTACGTTACGGCTTTGACAAGTGAAAATTGCAATTTCTTTCAATAAAAACCTTGAAAGCATAAGAATATTATTGCAATAAACTTAGAAAACAAGTAAGAAGGCTCTAGACGAGTAAGCTCGACTAGAAGATACCCTTAACCCTTGATCATACAGACGGACAGACGGTCGGGCTGACAGACACACTCATATACCGCTGTACCAATGCTTGATGGTTTCATATCTTCGGTGTTTCTTAACCGATTTTAATGAAATTTTTACAGAAATTCATTATTTTGTTTATAGTTTTAATCTGCATTTTCAATTTTTTGAAATTCAAGATTTTTCTATTACCGATTACATGTGTATATCGTAAAGAGCTCATATCCGAAATCTGGAGACTCTAGCTTTTGTAGTTCCTCGACGCGTTCATACATACGGATGGACGGGCGGACAGACGGTCGGACAGACAGACGGACATGGCTTAATCGAGTCGTCTTTTTGATGCTGATCAAGAATATGTATACTTTATGGGGTCGGAGAAGCTTTCTTCTGCCTGTTACATACTTTTGCACAAAACTATTATACCCTTTTTGTTACCCATTTCATGGGTTAAGGGTATAAAAACGTTCGCTTCAATTCTTTCTTCAACCGTAAGTAAGGTTTGTGCTTTTATTTTTTGATGGGCCTTAAAATAACAATACCAATGATGAATTAACAAAAAATGAAAAATAAATCGTTCGTGTTGCAAGGATATATAGATTTTAAATAATAATTTCATTGGCTATATGGACTGAGCCGTTGATGTAGATTAAAAATATGTTTGTGTACACACATAGAATGTGTGTATAAAAGTATGTCCCAAAAGGGTCTCTTTTGCTTCCGTTTGCTTCTCCCATCCTTTGCACACACATTTTTATGTGTTCGGGCTATAAAACAAAATTGTTTTTTTTTTTTTGAGCCCCTAGGGACAGCGCTGAAAAATCTCATATGTATTTGTATATGTATATGTATATGTATGTAAGCATTTGTCCTAATTTGAAATTGATGCAGAAATTCTTTGTTTTACTCGGAATCATTTGGGTTTTTTTTTTCTATTTTAGCTTGCGAATTGCACAGAGTTGTACAATAGTAATTGTTGTATTTATAGTAGTTGCTAGATTTGAAGATTTGAAGATTTATTCAAAAGTACGTACTGCAAATGCCTGATAAAATACCAAGCTGAATTCTCCTCTCTCTTTCTTTCTTTCGATCTCATTCTTGTTTTAATATTATTTTGCTTATTTAATATTTTTAGTAGAAACATAAATGTAAGAGACTTTTATCCAACCGAACCACATAAATATTCCATGTAAGCAAACTCCATTTCTCAGCGTAGCCGCACTCAATTTTGATTTTCACTTATGCAACATTTATTCGCTAACAATATAAAATATATGCATTCAGTTGGGATTTCATTAGCGCCATTCTCAAATGGAATCAACACGTTTTTGACTCAAATTTGCGTTGACTTACTGACTCAATTTATTAACTGATGTGGAATGGGTCTATTTGACTTTCGCTCTAGCTCTTTGCAGTTATTGTTATTGTCTTTGTCGATGTCGATGTCCATGTTTCTTGTTGTTGTTATTGTTGCTCTTTTGTTGCGCGCTGTTTACTTTTGTTTTCATTTGGTTTTGCTTCGTTGGTTGTTGTGTTTGTTGTCTTTTATTGGCTCACAAAACCAGTTGAACATCTTTTTGAGTCATCTTTTGCCGCACACAAATAAGCTTAAAAGCTCACACAAACAAACACACACACAAACACACGCACACCATTACATCATGGCAGAGTCGCAGCTGTTTGCCATTTGTTGCTGTTACTGCGATTGCCTTTTTTCATGCTTTTTATTAACTGCTGCCCTTTTTCACTTTTGTGTCTTTTATGTCTCTGTGCATTTTTTGTTGCTTATTAGTAGAAACATGGAAGCAGCTGTGCCGCCAAGAGCGACAGAGATAAAGAGAAAACGAAAGAGAGAGACCGAGACAGAAAGAAAGAGAGAGAGAGAGGAAGAAAAAGTTGGCAATAAATTTTTAATAAAAATTTTCACTCATCTGCGTACGCAAAGCGACTTTAGCGAGCAGTAGAAAAAGAAATGTATTTAATGAATTTTACTTCATATCACAAAATCTAATCCAATTAGCAACTTTATAAGCTTTCTGCGTTCTGCAAGTGACGTAAGGGTGGCGGGCTGAGGGTGCGGGCAATCACCCAATTTCATGTCTTCTCGAGTTTCTGCTCATTAAAAGTGTCTCTGGCAAAATTGTAACACTGATTCATTGAGCGCTTCCCCTTCCGACCACCCGACCCATTTCCCTCCCTCCCTCCACTCATCGACCAGCCCCCTCATCGCTTTTTGTCGACTTTGACCACTTTGTCGTCCAGATAGTGTCAATTTCAATAAAAATTGATGATGAAGCAAAGTGCATGAAGCAAAAAATGCGTTAAACTTTATTGACGCAAACGCAGAGAACGGTGAGAGTGTTGGGTTGGGTTGGGTTGGGAGTGTGGGTCGGAAATGGTCGCAAAGCCTGCAGCAGCATCGATAAGCACGCAGCTGGCGCAAGTTTAAAGATTTGATTTGCAAAGCTCTCCTCTAAGTTCATGCTCTCGTCGTCTCTTCTCGGCTGGATATGAATGGATAAAGTTACCAATGGCCGTGTAAATCTAGCTCTATGGCGCGTTGATGATGAAATGTTTACTTTGCCTTTGATACATATGAATCGATAAAGCAGCAGCAGCACCAGCTACTGAGCAAAGAAATAAAGAATATTCGCCCAGTACGATTATTATATTGAATTTGTTAGAGATAAAACTACACTAAACTACATTATTATATAAATGCATTACCAGTAAATAATCGAATTACAAACATAGCCAAATGAGCCTTTCATTTTGATCACGCTTGTCAGCGGAGTTGGATTATTTAAATTAAAAAATACGGCAACAAACCTACTTAATTACAATTATATTGCAGGTATTAAATGCATACCAAAATAGCAATTTGTTAACAAAGTAATTTTGGACATTATTGAATTTAGGACAATTTATATTAATATTCGCATTGAATATGACAAATAAAATGCTGTCTGTCCATAAGCCAGCGGCCGGGCATCAAGCCAAAAACTTGCATTTAAATTTAATTAAAATTTCTACAGAGTAAAATATGAAAATTCATTTAAATTCTGCATACTGCAAACAATTTTGCAACTTTGACATTCCAGCTAAAAATTCCCAAGAGCAATGATAGGCTTATGATGAGGATGCTACACACGATGATGCTGATGATGATGATGATGATGATGATGATGTGGATGACGATGACGATGATGATGATGATGTTGACGATGCGCATACATTGCTGATTATTTTAATTTAACTTTTTAATTGACTTGAAGTGGCTGAGCTTGAACTTTTACAAAGCAAAAAAAAAAAAAAGAGTACCAAAAAAATAATTTCAATTAAACAAAATAAACCCTTTTACGAAAATAAAATTTGGGTCGCTTTTGATAATGAAAAGTGGCAAGATTTTACGTTCAATTTATTATGTGCATGTGAGTGTATAGATAAATATCTTTCCACCTTCTCAACTTAATTTCCCCTTTAAAGCGTAATTGAGTTTTTACTTGAAGTACACTCAAACATACTATTTCTCATCATTTTGCATTTTACTATTGCTTGTAATCGCGTTACCTGACATTTTATAATCAACTTTCAAGTTGACCAAAAACCACTCCATCTATACATGTATTGTGTGCGCAATGTGTGCACAAACTGAACTCAATCAGTGCACAAAACAAACAAACAAACAATCAAACAAACAGCAAACTAGCTGGCAAAAGAGCAAAACAGCAAAACCAAACCTCAAATAAGGCTAGACTGAGAATGAGAATGAGCCATGCCACGCCACGCCGCATGCAACTCAAAATAAAAGTGTGCGGGAAAATTTGAGTTGATTTTGTTTGTTGTTTGCATATGAGTGAGTGTGAATGCAAATCCCCGAAAAGCGCATTCAAATGTTAACTGAGCCAAAGACCAAAGCATGCATGGATAGATATGTATAATGGCAGATGGGAACCGTCCATCCATCCATCCATCCATCCATCCATCCATCCATCCATACATACATACATACATATAGAGGATAGCAATTGCAGTTGGCAGCTGGCGAGAATCAACAGCGAGCGGCGGCATTTAAAAAACAAAGCTTGTTTGTCTATCCTTGCTTAACTGACTAGATAGATATGTATGTATGTAGAGTATACGCAGCGTTGCTCAAGCGCATTCAAAAATTATACCATACCAGCAGCAGCAGCAGCAGCAGGTGGGTGAATTGCAATTTAAACATACGCACTCGGAAAAGCCAGGGGAAAAAGCCACATGAAACGCTCCTTAAAATGGAAGCGTGGCAAATGCACAACAAAACTTTGCGTGCACTTTAAACGCTAAGCGTCATCAACACACACACACACACACACATACAGACACACAAAACACAAGCTTCAACACAAACATGCCAACCTTTACGTTTGGTGTGGTGTCAAATACCCTAAGTTTGAGTTTTGAATAAAATGTAACAAACAAAAAGCGTGTTAGCATCTTAATGCAATAAATGTTATAATAATAAAAATAATAATTAATAAAATGTCCACTAAATATTTGCAAAATTGTTAAAAGTTCAAGAAAATAAATCAAACTTAGTGTAAACACTTAGAATTGAGTAAAAAACAGAGTAGAAAGTGGATAATATTATTGGAATTTGACATTTCATTTCGATTCATACATAAAAAAAATAAAATGAAATAATAAAATGTAGATTTTCCTATATTTATGTCATAAACTGACGACCTTTAGCCCGTTCTTATTTGGTTTTTTTTTTTTTTTTTTGCTATAGGGTATTAACAAATACCCTTGCAGTTGAGTTGCAGATGTAAATGCAACTGAGTGAGCGCATGGAATGCTGTAGGTTAGACATGTGCACTTGTCACCCCACTTTATTGTTGTTGGTGTTGTTGTAGCTGTAGTTGCTGCTGTCAGAACAACGTGGCAGCAACATCAGGTTGGCAGACTTCACCCCCACCTTTGTCCATTTACAACACCCATTCCCCATTCCCCATTCCATCCTTGAGCTGTTCTGCCATTTTTTATATCATTTACACGTTGAATGTCGTGTATGTTGCAGTCGACACATTTCAATGTGTGCTGCTCCAGCTCCAGCTCCAGCTCCAGCTCCAGCTCCAGCTGCAGTTGCAGTCAAGGTGGGCATAGGGCCAAGGGCAAGGGGTAGCAACGTTTAGTGCCAACTATGTGTGTGTGTGTGTGTGTATGTGTGCGCGCGCGTTGCAAATACTGTGTGAATGGAAACCAACATTGCGAATAGAAATGTAGAGAATTTTTATTTAATATTGATTGTCATGGAATGTTACTTGGCATCTCTAGTAAAAGTACCGTCAACTATTCAGGATATTCCAAAGCTAATTCAAGGAGGCAAACCACTCAGCCACTCAACCAGTTCAATTTGAAGCTTGTGTTTTTACTTGTCGCAGACGCATAACTGACTAACATTGACTGAGTGACATTTAGGTGAAGATACAAAATGTTATTGAGTAGAAAACATTCATATATAAAGCATATGGCTAGACCTTATATAGATTTTTGTCACAAAGTTTGATTTATATCTGGTTGATTTTTGTTTTTTTGATTGATTGCGAGCAAACATAGTTTTGTTGTCAGTTTTGTTTTGATTTATCTTTCTATTCGTTTTTAATTAAACTCAATCATCAAAATCAATTTGTTTCATTTTCTAGCAAAGTTTTTGGTTACTTAATACAATCATTCATCAGCCAAAACGCAAATTAACAATTTGCCAGTTACTTTCTGCCAAGCTCCATTCTTTTTCTCCCCCCTTTCCCTATCTCTCTTGCTTTTCACATATCAATCATTTTGACACTCGTAAGTGGAAATGTGGTAAGTACAAGTTTGAGCTAGCATAATTTGAAAATTATAGTGCTTAGGATGAATAAAGCGGTAATTTTTGAATTCATTTTGTGTTTTGTTTTGCTTGCGTTTGACAAACTTTTCTTTGTCAACTCGTTAAAGTTAAAGGCACTTAAAGTAAAGTATAATTATCTCTCCATCTACATCGGTGTGCGTTCATCGACTATAAATTTCTATTTATAATCGAGCCTAAGGTTCACCGCAAAATGGGCGCCACGCGGCGTATGCGTGACGTGCTGGTCAAATGATTGAACAATTAGGCGTATGATTAATATTGATCGAACCGGTTTTTGTGTGCTATGTGTACATTGCATGCATTGGGGCCAAAAGCTAGCGGCAATCAGAAACACATTTTCATGCGCTTGCAGATGAAACGATTCATTGACGTGTGCTGCAATTATAAATTTTGCATCAACCCTTCTCTCCCGTTCTCTGCCCTTCGTTTATGGTCGACCCCCTGTAGACATGCAGTTTGCACTATGATTATGTTACTTGTTACTTGGCCAAATGTAAAATGCAAACCACACAAAAGGCCACAACACAACCGGTTCTCTGTCACCTCTATTACTCTGCCTCTTTTTTACTCAATCTCCATCTCTTTCAGCTGCAATCATGGCAATTGAATCATTTGGCTTAGACAGCGCATACATGATTTACGTTCCAGCAGCAGCAGCAACAAAAAACAAAACCAACAACAAAAACAAAAATAAAAACACCAACAGCACAGAAACAGCAAGAAAAACTGTGACTGACTGAGACTTAAAAACTTAAAACCTGGTCATGATTGTCGTTTTGCCAGTTTTTGGTTTTGTTGCAGAGAAGCAAAACACAAAAAGTGAAAGTGCACACTTGGGGCCAACACAACAAACAGCTCTTATAGGCACACAACACACACACACACACATAGATATATATATATATATATATTTGCATATGTTTGTTTGTGTAAGTTGTAGTATATGCATACACTGAACAAATATAAAAGATATTACATTTCAATTTTATTATTTGGCTAGAAATTGTATTTAGAAATCATTCATTTTTATTTTGGTTATCTGAACGGTTTGTGTACAAAACTCAGTTTTATTAGCTCAGTTTTTGTCAGTGTAGTGTATGTGGACCGGCATTTAAACGTAACTGATACTTGAGCTCTGACAGCAGCCACCATGGAAATGTCAGGCCGACTGGGCAAGTCAAGTCTCGTGTTATGCTGGGCACGGTAGCGGCAGACCTTCATGAATGAATGAATGTAACTAGAAGTTTGTACACTATACGTCTATATGTATTTGTATATATGTATGTATGTATATGAGTTTTTGTACAACAATGGAGCGTGCAGAAGTGCAACAAAATGCATGAATAAACAACAACTCAATTTGAATAAAGCAACAAGAATAAGATCGAAAGAAAGAAAGAGAGCGGGGATGTCAGCTTGGTATTTTATCAGGCATTTGCAGTACGTACTTTTGAATAAATCTTCAAATCTTCAAATCTAGCAACTACTATAAATACAACAATTACTATTGTACAACTCTGTGCAATTCGCAAGCTAAAATAGAAAAAAAAAACACCCAAATGATTCCGAGTAAAACAAAGAATTTCTGCATCAATTTCAAATTAGGACAAATGCTTACATACATATACATATACAAATACATATGAGATTTTTCAGCGCTGTCCCTAGGGGCTCAAAAAAAAAAAAACAATTTTGTTTTATAGCCCGAACACATAAAAATGTGTGTGCAAAGGATGGGAGAAGCAAACGGAAGCAAAAGAGACCCTTTTGGGACATACTTTTATACACACATTCTATGTGTGTACACAAACATATTTTTAATCTACATCAACGGCTCAGTCCATATAGCCAATGAAATTATTATTTAAAATCTATATATCCTTGCAACACGAACGATTTATTTTTCATTTTTTGTTAATTCATCATTGGTATTGTTATTTTAAGGCCCATCAAAAAATAAAAGCACAAACCTTACTTACGGTTGAAGAAAGAATTGAAGCGAACGTTTTTATACCCTTAACCCATGAAATGGGTAACAAAAAGGGTATAATAGTTTTGTGCAAAAGTATGTAACAGGCAGAAGGAAGCTTCACCGACCCCGTAAAGTATACATATTCTTGATCAGCATCAAAAAGACGACTCGATTAAGCCATGTCCGTCTGTCTGTCCGACCGTCTGTCCGACCGTCTGTCCGTCCGTCCATCCGTATGTATGAACGCGTCGAGGAACTACAAAAGCTAGAGTCTCCAGATTTCGGATATGAGCTCTTTACGATATACACATGTAATCGGTAATAGAAAAATCTTGAATTTCAAAAAATTGAAAATGCAGATTAAAACTATAAACAAAATAATGAAATTCTGTGAAAGTTTTGTTAAAATCGGTTAAGAAACACCGGAGAATGAAACCATCAAGCATTAGTACAGAAGTACACAGCCATATGTGTATGTCTGTTAGCCCGACCGTCTGTTCAAATGGTCAAGGGTTAAGTGTATATTCTAGTCGAGCTTACTCGACTAGAGCCTTGTTTTATTTGTGTGTGTGTTCATTTCTAAAAAGCTGACTCTCAGCTTTCAATTTTCATCAAAGTCAAAGAATACAAGTCGCTTGTGTTGTTCTTCACATAACGCTTACTAAGCTACAATCCAAAGAAACTGAACATTACAAAATAAAGTGAATGGATTTGTGTACACTTCGTTCGGTTCCGTTCAGTTATTCCAAGCAATACATTATTATATTTATAAATATAAAATAATATAAAATAAATCAAGTGACCAGTCCCAAAACTATTGTTAAAGGGTCTGCATGCAAAGAAGCAGTGGGAGTAGGCGATTAGCTCGGTGCTCATAATTTTATTTAAACCTATTTTTTTCTTGCACAAAAGTATTTTTTAAGACATTTTCCGCTTAAATAAAACCACTAAGCATACAATCAATATAGAGGTCTCAAACACGTTCGATATCTAATTATCCCATACCTAACACAATGGATCCCCTTAGACAAAAAAGAGCGAGAGAGCGGTTTTCGGAGCTCATTACGCTCTCCGAGTATTTCGCGCAGAAAATGCAATTTCGATTTTATGCTTGGTGATAAAATCTAATGTTTGTAGCCTCTTGTAACTGAGTGAATGTGGTGGGACATCGACTAGAAACTATCGATAGAACAATGAAGCTTATATATATTAAGCCGATATATGTGATAGTGATCTTCATTCGGGAGATATGAAAAAAGATCATGGTAATTAAATTTGAAAAAAAAATAATATTTTACTTTTAGAGTATTATTATAGTATTATTTTAAATATAATAACATAGAATAAGAACTAAGAAAAAGTAATTATCAGAACAAATAAACAAATAATAATTTCAAAATATTATGCAAACCTAATATTTTTTCTTTCTGCAATACAAATTTGTATTCAAAAAGTAGGTTTTTTTCAACCTTTGAAGTTAAAATTTCGGATTAAATGCAATCTATTTTAACTTCCATAACTATTTAAATTAATACAATATTCTTATAAGACACCTAAATTATACATAGACATTTCGCGCATGTGTTGGGTCTACAAATAAGGAAATAGATATATTTTATATCTAAGGAGTATGTCTCAATCAATCTATTGCTTATCAGCTCCTCAATTCGTTGGAAACCCCAAATTCCTTATATATTGGGGATTCCCCTTCTTAATCGGCAACGTACTATCGAGTGAATAGCTACCGATATACGCAAGTGATTTGCAATATCTAGTTTCATTTGGAACTGAAGAAGAGGCAACAACTGCACGCGCCACCGAAAAACGTGAATCACACAGAGAATAACTAAATTAATTTCATTAATATGGAAAGATCTGATCCTCAATTTACTGTTAAATTTGAAAACACATGGACCATTGAAAAGTTTAAATTGTGGGCTGAAAATGAGAGTTATTCTAATTTAAAGTCAATTCCGTTCGTACCATTCAAAGATAGTCATGAGTCATATATATTAAGACTCACGAGATGTAAAAGATCTAATAGGCTATATCAGCTCACCGTAGAATTGATCGGAAATCTTGATAAATTAGAATCTTGGCTTTACATTTCTTTGGCCCATTCTATTCAAGAGAAAAAAGGAAATTTATTGACTTTTGAAATCAGCTCTTATTATATTGAGAACAATGACAATCTTACCATACGCTGTGAAATCATTAAGAAATTCACTGATTTCGTGTGTACAATTGAAGATATAATCTTAATTCCCAAATGCCAATTCACGTTCGATTTTGGCGGGTTAATAAATTCAGAGGAGCTCGCTGATGTGAAGATTGTGACAATGGACGGCAAACATATACCGGCTCATAAGGTCATTTTATCAGGTGAGAATTAATATGAAAATACTATACACATATACATATGTAATTCGATTGTAACAATAAATTCATTGCATACAGCACAAAGCAAAGTTTTTGCTGCCATGTTTAAACATCCGTTCGAGGAGAGCGATAAGAATTGTGTTACTATCAGCGACATCAAGTACGAAGTTATCCTTGAAATGCTTCGTTTTATCTACACGGGATGCAGTCCGAATTTAAAGGACATGCCTGAAGAATTGCTTTCGGCTGCTGACAAATACGACCTCGAACGTCTAAAAATCATGTGCTTTCAGTATTTTCTGGAGAATTTGTGTGTAGAAACTGCAGCCCTGACGTTGGAGTTGGCTTATCTATATCAAGAAGAAATATTTAAATCATGTGTACTTGAATATATTAAAAAAAATATGGATAACGTTTTTAAAACAACGAGTTGGAAAAATCTCAATACATCAGACAAAAACGTAGCACTTGAGTCAATTTGCTTGATGTCTAAGCACCGATATTGAAGTTAATGTGCGTTATTAAGCATTATAATTGAAACATTATAAAGAAGTTTATGTTAAAAATATAAGTTAACTGAATAAATTCGATATTATTTTTTATTATTGTAAAGTTTTATTGGAATCCCTTTAGTTGTTTTGCGTGTAAGAATTAAAAACGTTCACAGTAATAATTGGTTTTTGTTTATTGCGTTCATTGATCTAGAGCAGTCTATATAAACGGACAGAAGCTGCAAGTCCGTTAAACACTACCCTCACCTTACTGGATTCCTAAATGAATTACTCATAAGTTAGTGGAAACTTTTTTAATTTTAAGTGATATCTACTAAATTTAATTGTTTGTTTCATAAAATGCTCTGGCTCATATCCTATTGTTTTTATACCCTTAACCCATGAAATGGGTAAAAAAAGGGGTATAATGTTTTTGTGCAAATGTATGTAACAGGCAGAAGGAGGCTTCTTTGACCCCATAAAGTATATATATTCTTGATCAGCATCAACAGCCGAGTCGATATAGCCATGTCCGTCTGTCCGTCTGTCTGGATGTATGAGCGCGTCGATCTCAGCAACTACAAAAGCTAGATACTCCAGATTTTGGATATGAGCTCTCCTAATCCCTAGGCATGACAAGTTTGTTTAAAATTTTTGATAACTTATCTGGTTTACGATATACACATGTAATCGATAACAAAAAAATAATGAATTTCTGTAAAAATTTCATTAAAATCGGTTAAGAAACACCGGAGATATGAAACCATCAAGCATTGGTACAGCGGTATATGAGTCTGTCTGTCAGCCCGACCGTCTGTCCGTCTGTATGATCAAGGGTTAGTCGAGCTTACTCGTCTAGAGCCTTCTTACTTGTTTTCTAAGTTAATTGCAATAATATTCTTATGCTTTCAAGGTTTTTATTGAACAAAATTGCAATTTTCTCTTGTCAAAGCCGTAACGTAACGTGACTTTAAAAATCTAAAATCTAAACGGATGACAATTAATTGCATTTTTTGTGCACTCAAAAAAAAAGTATGATATAAAATGCAATACAATTAAATTAAAAAATACGCTTGATAAAAACTTTTCGGGTAAGTTTTGAAAACCAAAAAATCTTTACCTGCATTTGGGCAAAATAATTTTAAAAGCGTTTTAGTCATTGATTTTTAAAAATTACAAAATGCAAAAGTTTTTAAGCCATGTATAATTTAATGTATCTTAGTTTAGCTTAAATATTTATACCAATAAACTCAAATGTTACAAATGTTCCATTAAAGGGCTAGAACAATTATTAACACAAAAAGTGATTTGTAAAACTTTAGGTTAAACTTTATATACAATGTATACAATGTTCGGTGTTGCTGGCGCCGTGCAGTGCATAATTATTATTATATTTTCTGTTTTTATGTTTATTTTATAAACTTCCCAAAATTGATATTCACTATGACCTGCGTATTTGTTCAGCAGACAAATGCAAATCAAATTTTGAAAGCACTTTGGCAATAGATGGCGCCAAGAGTAGGAGGCAGGAGCTGGTGAAAGCATGACAGTGCACAATAGCGTGATAGACAGAACAATAACTACATAATGAACAGTTAAGCAAACTTAAAATTGACAAATACAAAGGCACTTTGCCCTCACACCCACACACACACACACACACACACGTTGGTAAAGAGTTTGTTGTTGATGGGTGCCACCTGACGGACGGTGGGAGAAGGCGTGGACTGCAACAGAAATGACAAACGTACTTTTGATAGACTTGTTGACGACAAGTTCTGGCACTTGGCAGCTGTCAGTTACAGCCAAAGCAAATATCTGTCTGCTGTGTGTGTGTGTGTGTGTTTGTGAGTGCGTGTTGGCGCCTGCTTGTTAGCATGACTGTGTATGTGATTTTATACATATATATGTATATACATGTGTGTGTGTTTACATGTCGAGTAACGGACGAAGACATGGGCAGAGCCACAATTTTTGTAACAACTTTTTTTGCATTCCTCTTTTTTTACGCTTGTCTTTTTTTGGGCATTAATATATAATGGACTAAAATCAATATACATCATTTCTGGCCGATTGCCGCAAATATTTATCGGCAAAACACTTGCATGTACACATGTACTTATAAAATATTTTGTGGTTCAATCTTGGTAATGGCAATTACATGTTTGTTGCAATTAATTTATTATGTTTTTAATGCACAACGCGTCTGATGTGGTGACGACAACAACTACAAACTTAAAACAAAGCAGTAAGTAACAAAAAAATTGCACTCACTTTGGTTTGTTTTGTTTTTGTCGTTTTTTATTTACGCGCGCGTAGGGGAAAGAGACGATGACGAAACTTTTGGCGTGTTTTTGCGTTGCGTCGCTTATGCAGCTAATACGACAGCACGTCCAACTCGCAGTAGCGACGCTTACGTACTAACTTAACGTATCCGCCTTACGTACTGTCCAACTACAGCCGAAGCGCTTTGAGCCCGAGCCGAACGAGCAGGCACTGAAAGTGAAATTTTCAGCGTTGCACGTTAATTGGGCAACAGTTGAACAACAAGAGAGGGAGAGAGTGAGAGGGAACAGTGAAATATAAAAGAATAACGGAGTAAACAAAGTTTGTAGGCAAAACAAAAACTTGTTTTACACCTTATATTAGGTAAAAGAGAAAATCGAAAACATCTGAAATCCAGATCCGGTTTATGCAAAGGCAAAAAGAAAACAAAGCAATCATATATGTATATGTATATGTATAATAACTTATTTTAATATTCTGGCTGCTTGAAGAACAAACTCAAATTCAAATGGACTTACAAATGGGTACGTTAGATTTGAAGATTGTAAGTGTTGACTAATATTTCTGTCTCTAAGCATTTTGGTACTTTGGTACTAGTTCCAACGATATCGCTATCGGTATTAGATGGTATTTTTGGTATTTTTTGGTAACTTATCGCACATATGTTTTATATTTAGTTTCTTGTTGTGCATTCAACAATGAAAATTATAAAATTCTACTTCATCTGACAATTCATATGGCTTTAAGTTTTCTAATTTGATTCAACTTATGCCTGTGTAATGCTAGAAAACATTTCTTTGTGTGTCATCAAAATCGAAATCGATTTGGAAGCCAGTGAAGGTAAATGAACCCGTCCAAAAAAAAAAACAAAGTAATTTCTTTGTGAGGATAAAATTTTCAACACAATTACTAAGTTCACTTATTGTTTACAAGAGCAGAACAAGAGGGCGCCGTTTCCGCAGAGCATCCAACCAATCCGCGTGTGCAAAAGGAACGCGAAAGAGATCGCGGACTGCGTCAGACACGCGACATCGTCATCGAAACATACACAAATCAACGTTGGACCCGCGAATTAAGCGGCGATTGCGAATCGAACAAAATGAACTGGTCCGCCACTCTGCAGCAGCACACAAATAGTCCAACGGCCGGCAGCTCTCGTGAAACAACACCACGCGTCGGCGATGACTCACAAGGAGGTGGGGGCGGACAGGCAGCCTCAAATTTTCCACAGGAAATCGGCTATTTTTCCGGCAATCCCATTGTCGAAGTAACCAAGGGCATTATACATCTGTACAAGAAAAAGTGAATATTATAAAACCGTCTACCCATCATACACACTGATGCACGTGATTTTTGCTTACAGCGAGCGCAAGGCCATCAAGGAGGCACCCTCGAATCAGCTGTGTCTGCTGGCTGTGCCGTCAACACTTAATTGTCACGACTTGCTCAACTTTATAGCGCCGTGTCATGCCGAGATTAGGCATGTGCGCATTGTGCGTGACGGCAGTCCTAATCAGTTTATGGTGCTGCTAGAGTAAGTTTAATGGCAATTAACTGCATATCGGTGCAAATACTATTTGAACTTTCCCTACAGATTTCGCTCGAATGAATCAGCATTGGAGTTCTATAAATCCTATAATGGTATTGCTTACAACTCGCTGGAACCAGATTCGCTTTGTCACGCTGTCTGGGTTTCAGAGGTGGAGCGTGGGGAGCATGGTTTGCCTCCGCTGGGACATACAGAATTGCCCACGTGTCCTGTTTGCTTGGAACGCATGGACGAAAGTGTTGATGGCGTTCTGACCATACTTTGTAATCATGCTTTTCACGCCAGCTGCTTAATGAAGTGGGGCGATTCTACCTGTCCAGTCTGTCGTCATGTGCAAACTCCAGAGCTGCTTGAAGATTCGGTGTGTATGGAGTGCGAAGGCACTGATTCGCTTTGGATCTGTTTGATCTGTGGTCATGTGGGCTGTGGTCGCTATCAGGGTGGCCATGCAGCAGCGCACTATCGGGCCACTAATCATACGTTTGCCATGCAGCTGGGCACATCCAGCGTTTGGGATTATGCTGGTGATAATTTTGTGCATCGCCTGTTCCAAAACAAATCCGATGGCAAACTGGTTGCCTCGCAAACCGAAAAGGATGAACGTGAAGAAAAAATCGATTCTATGCAAATGGAATTTACCTATTTGCTGACTTCACAACTGGACACACAGCGCAAGTACTATGAGGAGCGCATGGAACGTTTGGAGCAGGAGTGGCAAAATTTTAAGGCTGATGCCAATGAGGCCAAGTCGGAGATAACCGAAATGCAGCAGCTGCAACAAAGCATGCAAAAAGAAAAGCAAAGTCTGGAACGCAAACTGGCGCATCATACTACCAAGTAAGTCTTCAATTAAATATCCCCTTTATTCGTTGAATAAGCTTTAATTCTTATTCTTTGCAGATTTAAGGAGGTACTTAAGCAACTGACCGAGGAACGTGAGCTCTGCAAAGCCTTACAGAACAATCAATCCTCCTGGCATTCCAAATACAAGAACCTTGAGGTGCAGTACAATGAGTTCAAACAGAACCATGACAAGGAGGTGACCGATCTCAAGGAGCAATTGCGCGATGTCATGTTCTTTTTGGATACCCAGCAGAAAATGGCCAACACGGAGCTATCGGGTGCCTCCATCACAGGCGTTACAGATAAGGAGCCACCGACAAATTCCCGTCGCGCCAATCGACGTAATAAGTAATAGGAGTTTTTACGGATTTAGTATTTAAGCGTTTGGGTTCGAATTAGAAGTAGTATCATCACATTAAAATGGCTGCTGCATTAAATTTTTTTTCTGTGCACATCTAAATGCCATCGAATTTAAGTGGCAGTGTTTGTGAGGGACCTTTAACCCATGCCTAAAGTGAGCTATATGTCGTCGTGTAGTTATAGTTTAACAATAAAGAAACAACAACAACTCTATATGTGATTTCCTTTGTGAAACAAAATGCTAAAGCATTGAATATATGTATATTAATGTTTATATATATTAAACCAAAATGGATTTAAGGCTAATATTATAGATTAAGAAGCATCTTTTATAATTTCAATGTATGCGTTCGTATTAAATAAAGTTTAAATGAAAACTTCATCTATTGTGTATATGTTCGGTTACCCGAATGTAATCTTGAGTGTTTAATTCTGCATTAAGCAAATTAATTTGAAAGTAATATAATTATAACAATTATTGTGACTGAGGACAATCTGTGTCACAGTGATACGTTGGATCCGGCAACTCTTTGACCACAGTATCCTCATGATCCTGAAATAGATTTAACTTCTCCCGAACCTCCTGTTCATTGCGTTCCACATTCATGAGATAGCTTGCAATGAAACCGTAGGGATCCTGCGGCATATGAAGATGCAACTGGGCAAATGCACTGACCAGATTCTTACCCATCTTCTCCTTCAGCTCATTGGCAATGGCATCGACCGCCTCCATACCTTTGCCCGGTGGGAGCCATTCATAGTCCTTGAAGCAACAGCACTCACAGTAAGCATTCGGATCAGATTCCTGCAGTAGTTTAAAGAAGGGCTGCAGCTGTCTCTCACAGTGCTTCAGATTGGCCACCTCCTTGACGAATCTCTTGTGCATCTCGCAAATATCACTCTCGCAGCGACGAATCACTTCCGGCTCCTGCGACAAGGTTGCTGTACGCTTAATATAATCCACAGTGTTCTCGTGAAACGATTTGAACTTGCATTTTTCCTCATTGTAGGCCTGCATGCACTGTCTGCCGTAAAGGATTATGCTATCCCGACGCTTACGTAGCTCCTCGCAACGTTTTGTGTAGAAATGTTTCACTTCGTCCAGATCGATGAGACGCTTTGTATACTCCGTTAGATCTTCGTCTGGTCCACATACATGACTCTTTTTGATTTCGCACTTCTCGGCCTGGCGTTCCTCATGCGCCTTCTCAATTTTGCGTAGCTCTTCGTTCAGTTCCAACTGAAGATTTCTGAGTTCTGTATTTAAACGCTTTACATCCTGATCATTGCAGATCAAAGTATTGAGCATTGTTTGCAAGCAGCTCTTGTGTGGATTGGGCAACTCATCGGGACAAGCAGTAAGCATTTTGATTTATTTTACAATTTTCAATAATAGATGAATACAAAATATTTGTTGTACGCTGTTTCTTGACCAGATGAAATGAATTTTTGGTATGCTCCCAAATATATTCCATAAATAAATATCTAACATTTTTTATTTCTCGACTGCTTCGATTTTTGAAAGGGAAATGAAATGAAGAAAGTTGTGTCGGTCAAATCTTATTACAGAAGCTTAACAATTCCTTCCAATAACCAAGAATCAAAAACTAATTAGTCTTTTTGTTATTTTTTTTTCTATTTGAAAGTCGATTGTGTTGCGAATCTTTGGAACCGGTTTGACAAGAAACCGAATCTTTACTTAAACTGTATTTGGTGGTAAAGTACAGTAGTCACTGGTAATTGAAATCTCAGCACTTGAAGAGTTGATTCTAATGCGATACAAAAAAAAAAACAAATTACTGTGACTAAGATATGGAGATTTTAATTATTTAATCTTTTTATTTTTATTTATCGCATTGGATCTAAAATGTTTTTTCATTGTTATTTACTTCTTCTCATTTATCTCAACGTTTCATTGTATCGAGTGAATACTGTTTTTTTTTTCTCTTCTAAAACTTAATACAAGAACAACTCTCCAAACAAAATTTTTAATTGCCATATATCGGCTTCCCACTCTTCGTCTACTTAGCTTCCATCAACTGGTATTCAATTAATCATTTATTTTGTTTTATTACTTGTTTTCTCTTTTTCCCCCATATTTGAACTGTCGATTGTCCATTTTGTTTACAAGCGCAATTTTAAACGCGCTGATTTTTTTATTTATCGAAACGCCCCTCTCTCTTTCTACCTCGCTTCCACACGGCATTCCCTCGGAACTCTTAGCCATCTCCCTCAAACCGTCAAAAAATTAGTTTTGGCACAAGTTAACCAGTTTGGTGTGAGGTCAGTCGGAGATCTTCATCGCTAGTCAATTGCTGGGTCGACAGGTTGCCTCAGCTTACGGCTACGGGTTTGTAATTAAGTAAATTAATTAATTTTAAACACAAAAAACCGCTTTTTGATTTTTAAAATTCGCATCTTTCTGCATATATTTTTATAAAACGTTGTTTGTGTTTTTCTTCGATATTTGTTGACTGCATAATTTTTGCATATTTTATATTTTTGTGTTTTTGCTAATTAATTTTATAGAATTTGATTGATTTTTATCTTTTGATGTCACATTGTTTGATTGATTTTGTTCGATGACTTTTGGTTTTTTTTTCATTTTTGGTGCAAACATGGAGTTTCAATTTAAAAAGTTAAAATGAATATCCATTCATATCATATGTTATTTAATGATAAGTTTATTTAATATTAATACAACTTCTAAGCCAATATTTTGTTACCTAAATTGAAAAAGGAGAATAAGTTGATCTGTATTAAAAACAAAAAGTTTCCTGATGCTGTCTTTTTTTTTCAGTTTTAATTCGTAATTGATGAAAGATGTTTCCTCTATCTATAGAAAGCAGCTGCATTCTTCCATTTCATACGCAATCCTTTAGAGATGGAAATGTATTGAAATAATTAGAATTATTGAACATGACTAATGAACAAATATTGATTTTAACATTTTACAAAGCGCACAAAACGTCACAAAGACTGAATATGTAAAATAGATAAGCAAATATAACAGCCCAAGGCGTTATCAAAGGGAAGACGCACAAAATTCTGCACTTACCTCGGGGTTAGCCTGCGGCTGACTCCTTTTTATCATTTGCATACGCTGTCTACCTATAAAATGGGATACTGGGCAGATGACCCATGATGGATTTGACTTTGATTCTATTTAAAGGTCTTGTCTACATATTGAGTAAGTATTTGCGTTTCTTTTCTATTTGAAAGAACATTTTTTATTTCATTTTTTTGTGAGTTTTTTGTAATGGTTGAAATGAAAAATGATGCTGACCCTGGGCGCAACCCTTGACAAAAGGACTTGATCAAATATGCAAATTGGTGTGAAGAGCGGACGTTCGACTATGACGACGACGACGGCAAGAAGCAAACGGGATGCACAGATATCCTGGGCGAGGATCACGTTGTTCAACCCTTTTTTTGTTCAAGTCTGTCCGTGTCCGCGTCCGATCCGCGAACGTGTCGTGCATAAATTAAGCGCTTTTTTTTCCTATTGTGTGCACACCCTTTCTACTATTTAAGCATTTTGTAGCGCGTCCGCATGGAAATGAGGCAAAAAAATCCGGATTTTTTTTCTAGCTGTCTTTCTTTTCTGTGTGTGTGAGACGTTCATCTTATATCCTTGATCGTCACCCAGGTCTGTGGGTAGTCTTGAGCGCACAAAAAAAAACACGGAAGAAAAAAAATCGTGAGAACATTTCCAGCGTCAAATATTCAAATGAGCTTCCAAAGGCCACCCGTTGCATACTTTTTTGGGTGTAGTAGGTTTTTTTTTCCTCTTTGCATAAAAAAAACATCAGGCTACGAGCGCATCCTCGCTGCAAGCGCGCCTTTTATTCAGCTCATCAGATTTTTTAACCCATTTTTTTTTTTTTTGTTAAAGGCAGCATTTTTTATGCTTGATTACAGAAAAAAGTCGTTTATAATTGGGTCTCGTTTTTTAGCGCCGGTTTTTTTTCTTTATTTTTTACTTCTACAGGAGACCTTTTGTATGTATGTTAAAATGCTGTATGACAAGTTTTTTTTTTAGCTGGGCTTGTGAATGAGTATTGTTAATTCGTTACTGTAAATTTTTAGCTTGCCGTGTTTTCTATTTTTTTTTGTGGAGTTTCTAAACATTTTTACAATTGAAGTTGTTTTTTTTTTTTGGTAGTTTTTTTTTTTTTTGCTCAAAGGTTAGCGTGAAAATGTTAATTAAATGTATGTTAGTGCGTCATTTTGGTTGCTTTCAAACAGGATTCCGAATTGCGTAGTTTGGTCTTTGCGCTGGAGAAACACGTGCTATGAGCTCTGCTTTTAAGTGGTCCTCTAAAGGCGAGTGGTCTGTTTCCAACCAAAAAAAATTGGTGTGACAAAGTTTTTCGGTTGCTTGTGTAAATATTAGCATATTGTTAATGAAACGGTATACAGTTTGAGGGGGAAAAAACATTATTTTTAAAACATCAATAATCAAAATTGTTACAGTTTTAAAGTTTTAGCCGGATTATACTACGCGATAAAAAATGTTCTTATTCAATAATTTAAAAATGATTTTTATCTGGCTTGAGTGGACTTGTTTGAAAGATGATTGAAGTTAATGAATTATCTCTTAAGAAATGTTTTGCAATTGGTTAAACATTTCGAAGTTATTGAAATCAGTATTTAGTAGTGTCTAAGCTTTGGCTCTGCAAAAAAAGGTTTTTTGTTGTTAATATAGTTATACCTTTTGTTTATATTGGAGGTGGCAAGAAAGGTTATAAGAGATAAGGGTTATCTTGCCTACTTGAATGCGGTAGTTTCAGGCAGCATAAATGGCAGTTTGGCTTATTATCCCCGGTCCATTATTTGGGTATTCGTTTTTTACAAGAGCAGATTATTTCAAAACGAAACCGTCTTCAGTTTACAGTTAGTGTATTCATACATTTTTACTTCATTTAGTGTTTCAAGTCTGAATAAGTGCGTCAGAGTTTATTAGATATCGTCACTCACAAAGATTATCGTCAATAAGATGCTAATCGCTGCAAATTTACATCGAATCTATAATTAAATATCTAAAAATTTTGCAATACGATAGCATACAGAGAAAGACACTAATAACATATCAATCGAAATGATAATCAGTTGAGGCGAATTCAATGCCAACATAAAACCCAGAACAATGCCACAAACAAGAAAACCTCAGCAATTAAGCCCATTGTACCATATGTACATACATATATACAAAATAAGGTGTATTTCAAAGCGAAATAAAGGGGGGAGCTGAACAAAAAGTCTGTGCAAAAATGGAAAAGGGTGCAAAATCGAATAATAGACAAAAATCGCATCAAATTTCACAATATCGCACCTTATTAGAATCGAACAATGCTCTAAATGGCAAAGATACAAATAGTGATGAGGTCGAACAAAGACTTCTGTGTAACCAATATGCAAAAACCGCTAAAGAATGGAATCGGAATGGAATCGCTGAACAACACAACACAAAAAGGCGCACACAGCCAACAAGAAGTTATGGGAAAAACATACACACCTCTCCTTCGGAACTGAAGCGAGCTAATCGAAGCACCCCACTCGATATATTGTGAGCATTGTGTAATAATTTCATAAATAGTTTATCCATAAGAATACGCTGAATACTGACTAAATGCTTTTGCGAAAAATGCACGGGTTACATTTTCAACATACACACAGTTTCATGGAAAAGGCTTCACACGCAAAAGAATCGAACCCGAGTCTCTTTTCTTATGCTAAACTGAGTATGGTTTTTTATGCATTGAGGGGTTCTGGCAACCCCTGAGCATCCTTCCTGAGCACCTCTCTGTTCTGATCCTTATTGAAAGCAATTCTGTGTGTTTTGATTATGTCTGGAGTTTAGAAACCATAAATCTATTGATGGCATTGATGCCGCCTTTCTACAGCATCAAATTATCTTTTGACATTGAAATCACACACACACACACACACATATAGAATTTGTAAATCGATGTAGTTTTCATTTACATATTGGCTTAGGGCATACAAGGATGCATTAAAGGTCGAGTCTTGTGACTATAAGTTTTCATTTTGTTTTTGTTTTTTTGCTAAAGAATATTCAAAATTGGTATTTGTCAAGTTTCTTAAAATATAAACGATATGAACAAGTTTTGCATTTCATATTAATCTACAAGTATATTTTTTTCATACTTAGACAGTAAAAACTATCTAAGTCTTAAGTCTTATAACTAAATATATAAATATTTCAGTACATTTCTTTTGAACTTCATAAAGTTTTTTTTATTAATACTTTCAACAAACTTTTATTAAATAATTTAAGCTATATATTTTTAGTTTCAGACAAACATATAATTTTTATTGCAGTGTAACATCTTAGCTTCTAAGCAGATGTTTCTTATTTATTTTATCTTTTTATCAACTCACTTTCCAACGTGACCTCAGGCATTGCATTCTAATTATCATATCGATCATGCCCGGTAGACGTAGAAAAGTGACAGTGAGCTAAAGAATCCTGTGCCAGGATACATCGATTTTTTCTCATAGTTAACATAACAAAGGCTGATGATGCACACACAGAGAGGAAAACATAACAAGAGGAACAGCTTCGTGATGATTTCAGCACCCAACATGACATGACAGACCCAGGGCCCAGAGCCCAGAGCCTAGAGCCACCCCAGAAACTGTGAGAGATCAGGTAAACAATGATCATAACGGAGATAATAACTGGATGCTGCACAACCAAACCAAACAACAATCCCATGATCATTAGTGCATTTATAATACTGTATATTGATATGCTAATCAATGACTAAGCAGACGAAGAATAGTTTGTCTCGATAGATATGGACCGAAGTCTCAAGTTGAATGGGTTCGTTGTATTCGTTTTTGTGATCGATGCAAAAATCAAATCGTTTATCAATTAAATTATTGGCAAACATTGCGCAGCGCCTTCGAGATAAAGAGATCTCACTCGAGATAGATGGCGAGAGGGTTGCACAAACAATTGGCAAATTTCCCTTTTTTCTTTCACAATGGGCAAAAAAAATATAAAACTGCCAAATGATCGATTATCAATCGGCATTATGGGCATTGTGTTGAGCGATCTTTGTTTCGGTTTCTCAAACTTGTGCTCTCTGCGGTGTGTTTGCCAATTCTTTTCATTCGCTCTTTTGTGTGCCGGATCTTTGACGGGTTTAGCGATGATTTGTTGGTTTATTGCCCGGCTATCCTTAGAATAGGGATGTTATAATAGTTGTGCAAAAAATAATAATAAAAAAAGAAAGGATGCAAAGGATCACTCGTGCCGAAATGCCTCAGAAATATCCTTAAATTTTGCATTGTTTTCAGTGCCCAAACCTTGTTGACAAACAGACAATTGTCTAAACCCTTTTTGAGGTCCTTTTACAACTTTCAAATTGTGCGTTCCATTGACTTTTTGTGGGTGCTCTATTGTTTGATTCATTCAATTTGAAGAGGATGTTTCGCCGTTTACCAAATTTAACGAGCCCTTCCAGCGAGACCAACTTCCTTTTATGAGGCCCTCATAAAAATATCGTTAAATTCGTTGTTTCGCCGGTTTTTATTGCATGTTTGTTTTTATTTGCGCATTTTTGTATATATTTAACACAATTTGCGGCTATTTGCTGGTGGTATTCAAATGACCCAAAACACCTGTTTAGAACTTGAAACTGGTTTTGTTGTTAAGCAGTTTTTGCATTTCTCGTTTTCATATTGAGGGATTTACATTTTTTTATGCTTATGCTTGTTAATTTGGCATGAAATTATTTCGAAATCGATAAAAAAAAAAATGTACTATAAATAATATTTGATTTGCCATCATGGCCTTTAATTTGTCTTTAATTTTGATTCTTATTCCATTTCTTTGTTATCTTTGAGATGAATCTGTTATGTCAATAGATTACCAATTTTGCTCCCATTCTATTCTTTATTTTACAATTAACAGCAGTTACGCTCAATAAGCACAATCTCAAAATCTTCAAACTTCGCTTGAGAACCTTTGATGTACTCATTTCAGTAAAGTGGACACTTGTTGGCCATAAGTTGAAATGCGTGATGTGCTCAGTAGTCTTTATAAGCAGACACAAGTATTATAAACAGTCATCGTTGCTTTTGGTGGTAAAGTCAAAATACCCTATTCAAGGGAATAAATTGGATAACTGGGTAAATACTAAAAAATATATGTATACAATTATTTTGAATAATCGACATACACTTTTTATTGATCTTTTTATTAGAAACACTCGTTTGAAGATTTTTTTTAATACTTGCAATAAATAGATATACCTCATTTAAAGCGTATTTTATTGATGACTAATATAAATTACACTGCTAAAATAAAAGTTAATTTTGGTGGTATTTCGCACATCCGTTTCAAAGTATACTGTAATATCTAAATATATGTACATATGTCCAAAAGCAAATCCATCATTAATCTTTAGCAGCGACGTCAAACTCGACAGCAGCAGCTGTTGCCAATTAAAATTTGGTGTTTGGATGGATTTTAGTGCCAAAATAGAACTTAGGGTATTTGTAATTTGCCTGCAAGATGCATTCTTCATATAGGAACATAAATCTTCTGTGTCGCCTTGAGCACATTGTATGCGAGAAACGTTGCGTCCTTTTGATCAACTTAAGCGGATTAAGTGTACTTTTTCTAGACCGCTGCACCTTTTGAGAATTTGTAAGCCCTTGCGGTTTTCAGATTATTGAAATACATTTATAAAATTCATTAAGAACACAAATTGCTTGGGCTTTATAAATAATTTTTCGAAATTTTTATTTATTAATTTATACATTGTTTTTTGTTTTGCTTCAAATCAACTTCGGTCGTCAACTCTGCATGCAAGTGGCATAAATATAAAAAAGTTCTTAATAAATATTGATACGAGTCATTATTATTAATAGATACAAGTAAGATGATTGTATTAACCACGTTTATACGTTGTTGACTTGTACTTGTACGTATGTACAATTTTGTATGTATGTATACAGAAACTATCGCAGTACTTTGTACGGCACCTATGATACTCTATATTATAGGTTGTTGTATAGGTACAGACTTAACGCAAGTAACCCAAAAACAGTAAGCCACACAATATATCATGTGGCTTAGAGTTTTTTTTGGCATTGTGTAAATATTGCTTATACAAGTTATTCAAAATTTGTGTTAAAAGCTAGTTGAAAAATCCTGAGTTTTTGCTTGAAGATACATTTATGGAACTGCTGTCAATGTTAAGGTTATTGTGAGAGATTTACTATTTTTTTATATGTGGCAGTGTTGATAGTTCTATGGGAGTCTGTGTGTGTGTGTGAATGCATCAATGTAGCACGGAATAATGTTTAAGCTTTAGTTCACTTTACTGTGCCACATTAAGGATTACGGCATTGACAGCATATCCAAAATTAGCCTCGACCTAAACTATATAGCTAAACTACACTAAAACTTAAGCTAATTGTTGTTGTCATCGTAGCTGTTGGTCTTTTGGCTGCCTTTTGTGGGCCGTGGCCCGATACTATTGAGCCTTCTCCTTGGCCATAGCACTGAGTCCTAGCGCCAAATGATCGCTGGGAATCAGACCAGCCCCGGGCTGATGGGCATAGTTGCGTATCTGATGCAGCGATATAAGCTGCGTGGGAAACGCTGCGGCGGCAGCAGCAGCATTCTGCTGATAAAGATAGGCGGCGGTGGCTGAAGGCGGTGCACGATGCTGTTGCAAATGTGAGGGGGGAGGCGCCACACTAGCACTCAGCGGCGTAAAGGCAGAGGAGCCGGGTCCGGGTGAATGTGCTGCCTGCTGATGTTGTTGTTGCTGTTGTTGGTGTTGCTGTTGTTGTTGCTGCTGCTGCTGTTGTTGCTGCAAATGATGCTGTGGTGTGGTTTGGCGCAGCACCAAATCCTCACCAGCCTCATCGTGCGGACTGTGCGAATGTCCAGGCGTCTCGCCACCGCCATTGGCCAAACGTTGGTGATGCTGCTGCAGTAGCTCCTGTTGCTGCTGCTGCTGCTGCTGGTGTTGCTGTTGAAGTGTTGCAAAATTGGCATATGAGCTGCCATTGGCCTGTGGCAGCTGTTGTTGTATGGCCTCCGCTAGAGTGGCAGCTGCGCTATCGGCACCCATTTTGGCCCAATACACGGCATTGGCATCGTTCATGGCTTGGCGCTGCAGGTTCAGGCCAATGCCACCAGCTGGCACATGTTGCTGCAGATTGGCAACTGTTGGCGTTGTGTGGCGCTGCTGCTGTTTCTCTGCCTTCTCGGCATGCTTCTGCAGATGCTTTTGCAGATAGGTCTCCTGCGTATAAGATTTGCCACACAGCTGACAAATGTGTGTCTTCAAATGCTTGGAATCTTTATGCTTGGGTATGTGCTCCAGCAGCGTCACCTCATCCGTAAAGCACTTGTAGCACGAGTTGCATTTAAACGGCTTGTCCGTCTGATGGCATCGTGAATGCGATTGCAGATTGGACAACTGCGAGAAGGCCTTGGGGCAGCCGGCATGCCGACACTTGTACGGCTTATCGCCCGTATGTGTGCGTATGTGCTGTTGCAGGTGCGACAGTTGGGTAAACTTACGCTGACAGATCTCGCAGCGGTACGGCTTGATCCCCAGATGGATGCGTGTGTGTTG
Source organism: Scaptomyza parva (assembly GCA_035044645.1). Lineage (NCBI taxonomy): Eukaryota > Metazoa > Arthropoda > Insecta > Diptera > Drosophilidae > Scaptomyza > Scaptomyza parva. Next base: position 1,172,084 of record JAWNNT010000068.1, on the reverse strand, counting down.
CGACAGATACGAGGAGTTGGCAAACGATTTGGTGCACGATGCGCATTTGTACGGTTTCGTTTGCTCTCCACCTGAACCTCGTTGATCTTCTGGCGATGAGCCGTTGCTGCCATTGCTACCCTGCTGCCGTGATGGCGATCGACTCGGATCATACTGAAATTGATGAAAAAAACATTTATATATAAACAGTATTAGTAACTAAACAAAACAGGTATTTTTATAGTGTTCCCATTTCAAGCTCAAAAAATATATTTGTTATTTATACAAGTGTTTTCTATCTATCTTTTTTCGACGTAAACAATTTCTTTTATTTGCTTTGTGTGGCTTATACTTTCATTAAAGCATTCAAATTTGTCAACCCATTGAAATGAGATTAAGTTCTGAAGCTAAATGGGCATATGTTTGACAATTTGTATATTTAAAAAATATTAAAGTCATTTCTTATGATTGGCTTAATAAAAATCTTATTACATTACATCTTTAGGACGGCAAAACTTACTTTCTGTTCCTGCTGTTCGGTGAGCTGTGTTGGTGTTGGCGGCGAACTGGGTGCACTATAGTTCCCCTTCAATTGGGGCTGATGATGCAATTGCTGTTGTTGCTGCTGCGATTGCTGCTGCGACTGTTGCTGTTGCTGTTGATCGGAATCATGCTGATGCGATGACTGATGCTGATCCACAAGTATTTGCTGCTGCTGCTGCACAAGCCCATTCTTGAGAGAGTAATCCAGACGCTCAACGTTCTGGCGAAACTCGCTAATGTTGAAGGGCTTGTAATCGTGGACCAGCTGCGCCGTGCGAAGATCCGCCTGTGTTAGGTGGCTCAGAGTGCGCAGCTGATCAATGGAACGATGTAGATAGTCGCCACCAGCGCCGAGGGCAGCGCCGTTTGGCGTTGTCGGCAGCTCGGCCATAAGCGGCTGCCCGCCCAGGTTCAGCGGTCGATAGGCGATTGTCCGTGCGTCCAGATTGGGGCCTTTGTTTGTGGTTATAAAAAGAGGTTGCGAGCAGCGAGCAGCGGGCAGCGGGCAGCGGGTAGCGGTACCGAGCTGTGCAACGATCGCGACTAAAATGTGTGACAAGCTGCTTTTTTCAGCTTCAAGTGTCGATTTACTTGGCCCCGGCACACGATTTACACAATTTTTTCTTCTTCTTCGTCTTCTGATTCTGCTACTTCGTCTTCTTCTTCGTATGTCGTTTTGTGCTGAAACATACAAAAATATTGTAATTGCTATTTAGGCTTCCGTTGCTTGGGCGCAAATTTCTGTAGAGTCAACAGAACAGCTCTTAAGCTACATTTTTCATTTAGCTTTCGATTTTTTCATATGTATATAGTATATTTTTGGTTTTGCACTATTTGTACATACATTTTAGCATTTTAACATTAAAGTGCATGAATTAATTAATTGTTTATGAATTAAATGTGCAAAAGGTAATACAAAAGTCGCTGCAAGCAAAACAGTTGGAGCACAGAAACAAAAACTTAAGAATTGCATTTAAAAAAAATAATAATAAACAATGACAAAAAACACAACATAAACAAAAAAGGCGCTTGTGCCCAGCAAAAAACAAAATTCGATGTGACAACACAACATTTTAATTATATAAAAAAATGATTTCTTTTCATATTTTTTTCCCCTTTCAATTTCTGTGTACAATTCAACTAGCATAAAAACCGAAACTAAAAGCAAAGCGGGACACAGCGAGCAAAGGGGGGAAAACGGGGCTGATACAATAGGTAGTAAGGCCAGCAGAGAATCAGGGGCGCTAGTGGAGAACGTGTCAATCACCTCGAAAAACACCACTACGAAACTGGGACAACTTTGTACACAATATGAACCTAAAAAGATGCTTAAATAAGAAAATATCTTTCTATCTCATCGGATTTAAAATGCATTAAAGAATTGAGCAAAAAAAAACTCTGCTAGATTTTGTGGTATGTAAAATAATGATGAAACGAAACTGCAAAAGTTTAGATAAAATTAAAATAAAATATTTAAAATGCCTATTGATGGTATTTATAAGAAATGTAAGAATTAAAGTTGAAAATTTATTTAATTATATTGGTATATCTGATTAGATCTGTAAATAGTTTCTAATCACTGTTTTTATAAATGTGAATCGATATTTCATTTTAAATTTCAAAATATAGATAACTGAGCATACCTCTATACAAATCCGTTTCCCATCCCGCCATACACTTATATTTTATCTAATCATCTATCTTATACTATACGATTATATGTGTGTATATACTTTCACTCTTACAGCTTTATAATCCTTCCCGAGTGCAATGAAACACACTGCTGACCCACAAAATGAGTGAGAATTTGTAAACAAAAACCTGTCACAGGTGTCTGCGGTGTCTCTTGCTTGTTTACGCGTGTTTTCATTATCAGTTTTTCCAATTTTTTTTTCCTTTATTTTATTTTTTACGAGCTAAAAAACATCACAAAAATCAATAAGAAGAAAAACAATCGAAATTGGCGCGCGCCGCCTCGTAGAGGAACAAAACAAATTGAGTTATTAAATTGCGAGAGAGTGAGAGAAAGAGCGAGGGAGAGCGCCGGAAGAGTGGATAAGTGAGTGACACACATACAGACACACTGACGCATCGCGTAGCTGTTTTTTTGTTGTTGTCTCTGCTGCTGCGCAGTTGACGTCAGAAGCAAATTCTTTTTTTCGTGAGTGTTTGGTTTGTGTTTTTTTAAACATTTTTTTATAGCCTGCTGGTCAAAATAACCGGTTGTTGTTCTTGTTGCTGGTGCTGCTGACGTTGGTCCGTCAGTTAAAAAGCAGTTAAACAGCAAGGGGAAGGGGCGTTAAGACACAGGATGCTTCGGCTGATTGTTGAGCTTGATGTGAGGAGTGTATGAGTATTCGTAAAAAAAGATTGTAGTGCATTCACATTCACATGACGCATACATGTAATTACATATGTATGTATAAAAAACTCACATAACGCAAATATAACTGTCATCTGCAGTTTATTTTCATATTCATTGAAAGTATCGTCAAACAAATAAACACAAGCACACAGTCTAATAAAACACGTACTCATGTATGTATGTAAATATGTACATATGTTAGTACTCATGTTGTACAAGTGAAGATACATTCACTCGACCGGCCCCAAAAGCACGCCAACGTTGCTGTTCAGAAGCATATGAAAAAAATGGTATACACAAAAAAAATTCACCGAACGCACACACACACAGCCGCAATACACAAACACACACACATTGAACAAAAAACGAATCAACGAAAATTAATTGAGCGCAAGCAACGACCGCAGCTGAGTAGCATAGCAGCGGGAGAGAGCGAGTGAGTGAGCAACATAAACAAATGAAGAGCCGGACAGAAGCAGCCTGCAAAAAAGAAAAACCCGAATAACCAAATACAAGCATTTAGTGCAAAGCAAATAAACGATAAAGGCTGGCGGGGGCGAAATGAGCGAATATAAGAGAACAAAAAAAATGGTGCGCGAGAGTGCAAAAAACCATGGAGATAAAAAAAGAAGACACACAAACCGCCACCGAATGAATGGCACACAAAGAAGTCAAACAATGACCAGGGGCGGGTGGGTACATTTTGCCAGCCGTTGATGCACAGTGTGGCAATTGTGGTTTACTAGGGAACTTTATTGATGAACGAGATAGTTATTATCGAAACTCAATTTATATATTCGAAAAAATAATTATTTTTTAATGTGATTTTTATTGCTTTATGAACATGATATGGTTGGCAATAAAATGTTGAGTTGCATTTTAAATTTTTTTGCAATTCACCAACATTTCAATTAAAGTTTAACCACAGTAAATGGGCCCAAAAAAACTATTTGCACAATAAAATAAAAATAAAACACATTTTGAAGTACTAACCAATTGGAAATTGCTCTTGATGTTTTGGTTTGCTTCGCAACTCTGTTGATATTTGCGTAGTAAAAGTAAAAGCACGTGTTCTACGACCTACTGTCACAGAGGGGGAGTGAGCGAACAGATCTTTGCTTTAACTCCTGTGCTCCTTTCACAACACTTTTTTGTGCTTTTCTGTTTTCATTTTTGGTGATGCATGCGTGGGAGGCAAAGTTGTAAGAAGTTGTAAGTTGTCGCTTTCCAAATAATTACGTTTGTTTACATTTAGCATTTTACTCACTTCTTTTTTCAACCAATATATCTAGGTATATAACTCACTTGTTTTTTTTTTTTTGTTGCTGTTATATGTTGTCTTTTTGCGCTTTTTACGGTTTCTCCTCTTTTGACTTTCGAGTACACTAAGCACACACACAGACACAACTAAAGACTTGAGTGCTAAGGAAAAAATGGCCGCGCACGCCAAAAATATATATGTATGTACACAGTCTTACACAGTCGTGTGTGTTATTTTTTGCACTTGTGCTGCCCCCTTTTTTAATTTTCTTTGCAGAATTTGGCGCGACTTAATTTTGGCGCCTTGGTTAATTGTAATTGTTGGCTGCGAGCGGAGGTCGCGCGATTTACAGCACGCTTTCGTTACGTCTCGATTCTGGTGTAAGCTTCGTCTCGCCCCACTATGTTTACATGCCGTGCGTGCGCGAACGACAAATCACAACGAAAAAAGCAAAACAGACGGGTGTGAAGAAGAAGAACCGTTCGGCTCGGTGGCAAAAACTCGACTGAAAAAAAAACCACTCAACTTTTTTCATGTCATAGCGAACGACCAGCAGCTGTGAACGTTGGTATGTGTGTGTCTGCTATTGCTCTTTCCTTTTCTCCCTCTCGCACACGCAATGAAAAAATGCTTGTTTATGTTTTTTATGTGTGTGTTTTTTGCCGAACACTGTTGCGCTCTCTGTCTCGCTCTAGGACTCTCTGGTTCTCTCTGGTTGTTTAATTCCGGTTTTTCTCTGATTGGTTGTGATTTTTTGTGGGTTCTTATTGTACCCTGTTTTATTTTTTAATCAAATTTGTACAATAAAATGTATCCCTAGGTGTTACTAGTGTTACTATTTTACATACGTTAAAAATTGATCCAATCATCTTTATTAGTTTCACATTTCATTATAAAATTGTACATTCCGCCGTAAAATACTTATTTGATTTATTGGTGCTTGACGGAGTTGTTTGATTTTTGGCAATATTTTTGTATAAAAAATACTGATTATCCGCTAGATAGTGATAATCCTCTTATATCCAATAATCTAACATTCCACTTTTTAATTAAAGCTGTAAATAATTCTAAATTAAAACTGAACTCAGCGCCATCTATTTTTTTTAATATCGATATATAGTGTAGCGATAGCTGTGATATTCTTGCACACTGTTTTTATTGAATAAGGCAGTGCTGTAAATCATTTAACTGTACAGCTGTTCTGCGCGTGCAATGTTATTGTTTTGGCGCTAAGAAATATTAATTTTCTACATATTTCTTCCATTAATTATGTCTGCATCATACCAAAGATTTCTTAAAGTACTTGAAAAGTGGCCAGCAGAACAGACCAAAGTGGGCAGGTGAGTAAATCAAAACAACACACACACTTCAAAATTAATGTTCGTTCAGCAGCGTTTTAATTTGCTATTATCTAACAACTAATGCTATTGAGCGTTGCAATTGTTTAATATAATTTTCAAGTCCATAACTGTTTCTTAAACGCCGGTAATAGATTTTAAAGTATCTTTGCATTTAATATTGTGATTTTCTGTTAGCTTATGTTTGCTTTGTGCCATACTGATATCTGTTCCACATTGTGGACTGTGTTTTGTAGTCCACGCTTTTGGTATCTCGGCCTGCAATCATTCAGTTGCCGGTTTTCGAATTGGTACATTGTGCTTCTTGTGTTAATACCTTGTGAATAAAAGTTTGTGGTGTTTTATCATGTCTTCTAAATACGCTTACCAATTGATACCTATTCACTTTCCTAATGGGGATGAGCTTGAAATGATGTAAGTGTTGAACAAAATGTTAACAAAATATTTCAAATTCAAATATAATTTGTTACGGTGATCCATAAAAGCAAATTCCTTATACCAAACAAAAAAAATAGAAAAAGATGTGTGCATATTTTAATATTCCGTAAATTTATTGGCAAAGTTTCCTTTAAATTTAAGGAGTGCGTTTTTATAATTTTCTTTAATTTCTTTTTTCTTCAGCAGGTTGATTGTATTGAAATTCTGGGTTTTAAACACCTGTTCATATATGGCGATTATATACATTTAGTATATACATAGTATAACATTTCTTAGTATAACTATTTGCTTTTGAACCTCTTATTTCTCTTGTGCAACTGTTTAAATTTCATTGCTTAAACAATTGATTTCTTCGTTAGATTAGAGCTGTTTTGGTTTCTTGTTACTCTCTGTAAAGTGAGTAAAATCAACACCAATCAAAAATGATATATTCAAAGTAATGGCATCGATATGTTTATTCATATGAGTCAGATTTTTTTTCTTCTTTGGTTATGCTTACATTTTTGATTGTTCAACAAAACGTTTCGCTGCAACGAACATTACAACACCAACATCAACACCAACGAAACAAGGTGCATAAACCAATCACAATAAACATTTTTTTACTCACATCTCAAGGGATCTGGGCGAGCAAATCCGCAAGCAAGTAACCCGACTTACAGACGCCAGCAGACTGACTAGCGAAAAAAACATTGAGCTCGATCGTCAAATTGACGCCTTGGAACGTCTCTCGAAGAACATCTACGGCAAGAAGTATCCGAGACGCTACGAATCGACTGCCACGGGATTAACAGCTGCCCAGTGTAGTCAGGTGCTCAGCTCGGAGTTTTTGCAGTACCTAAACGATGGCAAACGCAAGTAGAGCTGGCAGTATAATGACTCAATTCCTGACTAGATTAAGAACAAGGAGGACAATTAACGTACAACAACAAATTAGACAATGCACGGCAGCTGCGACAGATACAACGCCGCCACCAACGCCACCTCCTGCTCCTCCTCATGTGCCCGTGATGTGTCAGACGGCAATTGATTACCTGGAACCACGTGCACAGGGCAAATATATTGACATGACCTTTGGCGCTGGCGGACACACGCGTCGTCTGCTGGACAGCTGCCCGGAGGTGACAGTTTATGCTTTGGATCGCGATCCCAATGCCTATGAGCTGGCGCAACGTTTGAGCATGGAGTCGCAATATATTGGCCGATTGGTGCCACTTCTGGGAAAATTCTCGGATCTGCCAAAACTGCTTAGCTTCTTGGAGGTGCCGCGTCAAAGTTTCGATGGCATACTATTCGATTTTGGTTGCAGTTCCATGCAGTTTGATGAGGCTGCTCGTGGTTTCTCTATTTCACGCGATGGCCCACTGGACATGCGCATGGATTGTGGACGCACTGGTGGAGTGACTGCTGCTGATGTCCTTGCACGTGCTGAAGAAGCAGATATAGCGCGCATATTGCGTGTTTACGGCGAGGAGAAGGCAGCCAAGAAGATAGCACGCGCCATTGTGGATGCACGGAATGCGCTGCATCGCATTGAGACCACAGGGCAATTGGCGGATCTTGTAGCCTCTGCACTGGGCGATTCATATCGGAAGGATAAACTGCAGAGACCGTCGCATCTGGCAACGAAAACATTTCAAGCTTTGCGCATCTTTGTCAACAACGAGCTGAATGAGATCAACTATGGCATGCTGCTGGCACAGGAGTATCTACGCAAGAATGGTCGATTGGTGGCCATTACTTTCCACTCACTCGAGGACACAATTGTTAAGCGACACATCAATGGTAATGTGATTGAGGGTGTGGCCAATCCGTTGCCACTCAAATATAGCAGTCATCATTTGCCCCAAGACTCAGAGCTCTTGGAATCCCTTGTGCAATCCAATTGGCAACAGCTTCATCGTCACGTCATTGTGCCTGATGCCTCAGAGATCGCCAGCAATAGTCGCAGTCGCTCCGCTAAATTGCGTGCTGCAATTAAAATTAAGTAATCATTACAAAAAGTTTTGTATACACTTTAGTCAGGAATAAAAAATATAAAACCTGTGTCATGTCTGTCTCACAGCTAATTTGTTGAAATATTTTCCTCTTTCGAAATTGTTAATTTTTGTGTCTATTTGTTCTTTGACATGTTATCTGCTTACCAATTGGCACTCTTTTGATAAGGCACGTTTATCTGTATTGTTGTTATTTTTGCTGTTATTGCTTTTTTTCATCATACTTTTGTTTTGTTTCACACCAAATTCTGTTATTTGAATAGATTATAAAGGTAGCAAAACGAACACAGGCAAACAGTAGTTAAGATTATAAATTGCCTAATGTTAAAAGTCGCAAATTTTTTGTTGCCTTCGATTTTGTATACGTTTTATTCTGAATTTAGGTATTTAGAAGATTATTATAATCAGTATTATGGTCATATAGCAAAATATTGGCAAAGTTCCAAACTGATTTGTTCTTTTAATTTGCTTACTTTGTTTTATATTTAGTGTTTTGATAGATTTTATGAGTTATTAACAGTTATTTCAAAAGTTTATTGTAAAAAATGTAAATTTAAAATTTGTTTTTTTTATAGTACATAATTTTATTTATCATTTATTTTCAATCACAGTCTCCATCATTAATATGTCATAAATTTCTCTCTTATAAAATTGGGCATATTTTTTCAGTTTCAAAATTCAGAATTTTTCACCTTTTTTGGCAAAAAAAGAAATTCCATTTTTTCGCAATGTTTTAAAACCTAAATTTTTCGCCGGCTCAAATTTTTTCGTGAATTGCTATTTTTTTATTTAGAGACAAAATTTTTAAGAAAAATATTTGAAACTATGATTAAACTACAGTTTGCTCGATTTACTTTATTTAGACGACTGTGTTTAAAGTATGTATCAAATATAGAAAACCTAACGAAGTTTTTATTGATTATAAAAAATAGGAAAAACTATATTTAATCTAGTGTAGAGACAACATTTATTAACCTTCCAAAAGAGTATTAATATAACCTTTTAAAGTCTGCCTGCATATTTCTTTAAAATCGATACCATCCTTATAAAATACTATCTTAAAAACAATAACATGTTTTTAAGGGTCGATTACTATTTCGAAGCATATGCCGCAACGATTCATCCGCAAATTTGTTTTCCCTTTCTCAACCACCTTGAACCACATTTCAATGCATCGGAGACGAGCTCACATGTCATTTTGTGGTCACAGCTCCCCTGTAGAGAGTGAGAGAGTATTCCGATAATAGCCTGATGATGATGTTGATGACATCTTAGAAGCGTCAGATAGTTGCGTGTATTTATTTACGTAGAGGAGGAGCTGTGACCCTTGTGAAACCCGAAACCCGATAATCTAAAAAGCGTTTGCGGGGCAAACTGATAAGCAAACGCTCGCGATTGGGATTAATGTGTGTGTGTGCGATAGACACACCGAAAAAAAGAAACACCTATTACTAGGGGTATAGATAGTGCCGGTATGACCGGTTGGCAGTCAGTTGCATTTGGCGGGTGTTGGCTATCGTTGCTATCGAGACGCGTTCCTTTACTCCGGACATTACGCGGAAATTTTAAATTTGTGCATTCTTACAGTGACCTGTCGACGAGCATCATGGAGGCAAAAATCATATCCGGCACGGCAGTGGCTAAGTGAGTAAATCCCCAACTAATTTATATGCATAGAGAGTTGATATTCATATGCCGTATGGACCGATTTTCATCAGGAATATAAGCGAGGAGCTGCGTCTGAAGGTGAATGATTTGATTAAATTGGGTCCACAGTTTGTGCCCGGCTTGCGCATTGTTCAGGTGGGCGGACGCGAGGACTCTGATGTCTACATTCGAATGAAGGTTGAGGCGGCCAAAAAGATTGGCATCAATGCTGTTCACATCAAGCTGCCGTGTTCTATCACCGAATCGGAACTGCTCGATAAGGTAGGTTGCTTAAGTCAATTAGCGGTTATGCAACACGTAGCCGATAGAAAAAAACAAGTGTGGTATGCCGAATAGTATATACACTTAACACAAATACTTCTGGTTTTGTTTTCATCTTCATCTAAAAGACTATAATTTGAATGGCAGCTACATAAGATAGTGGTCCGATCTTGATATTGACATTTGATCTGACTGCAACAAAAAGATAGTTATGTCTCAAGTTTAAGATAGATAGGTCAAAAAATAATAATATATCGTCTCAATTTTGATGTTTTTTTTTGAAATGAGAGAGATAGAAACTATTTTATTTAAGTGCAAGATGTAGTTTTTAGCAACTTGTGGGTCTAACATTTATTCACATACCCTACAAACTAATTAAACTATAATACATATGGGGTGTCGGACATTTGATAGTAAAATTTAAGTACTTTTCGCAAGTGTAGCGAAACACTTTAATCTCGAACAAGAAATTAGCACATTGACAAGTGTTTTAAATCATTTCACATATTTTTCCTAAAACAGTTGAACGAGCTAAATGATGATCCCCAGGTGCATGGCATAATTGTCCAAATGCCTCTGGATTGTGATACGAACATTGATTCCCATCGGGTCACAAATGCCGTCTCACCTGCCAAGGATGTGGATGGTCTGCACACAATGAACGAGGGTCGTGTGGCTGTTGGAGATTTGTGCACGGGATTTGTGCCTTGCACCCCAATGGGTTGCATGGAGCTGATCCGAAGCACTGGTGTGGAAATTGCCGGATCCACTGCGGTGGTTCTGGGTCGCAGTAAGATTGTGGGCACTCCGGCAGCCGAGCTACTCAAATGGGCTAATGCCACGGTCACCGTTTGCCATTCGAAGACACGCAACTTGGATGAGATAACCCGCCAGGCGGATATCCTGCTGGTGGGTATTGGTGTCACGGAGATGGTTAAGGGTTCTTGGATAAAACCGGGCGCTGTTGTCATCGATTGTGGCATTAACTTTAAGCCAGGTGAGTTGTCTTGCATCAAATATAAAATTCTAAATACATACATATAAATATGATTTTTACAAAAAATTATATGAAGGGGAAAAAAAATGTATGTTTAAAAATTTTATAAGATTATCTATCAAATAAATTTAATTTGTTTTGAACATAAAAATATAAAAGCAAAAATGGAGAATATATTCTCAAGACTTAAGAGGATCTATTTCGATAAATATATAACTTGAGTAATTAAAAACATAATGGAGACACCTTTTTTTAGGGAAAACCATCAGATAATGGTCGAAAACCATTTCTATAATTTTTAATAAACTATTTAAGCCAATTGGGCATTGCACAAAACCAATACACCCTTTATCTTCGGTATCAGAGTATAATGATTTATTGAATAATGATAAGTCAAACCTAGTTGTTTACAATTGCTTATCACAGCACTTGACCCCTACGCCGCATCCCCCTGATAAGCTGAGAAAAATCAGCTAGGTTTTTTCCATACAAAGTTGATGTTTAGGATTTTTAGTATTTGACATCATTTTGAATTAAACACACACACACACACACACAGCGAGTTCAAAAGAGAGTATTAAGAAAATCTTGATTTGCATTGCAGATGCAACCAGGAAGCTTGGCACACGCATGTGTGGCGACGTTGACTTCGAGGAGGCCAAACTCGTTGCTGGATACATAACGCCAGTGCCCTTTGGCGTTGGTCCCATGACGGTGGCCATGCTGATGAAGAACACAGTAGTCTCCGCCAGCAGGGCAGCGGTGCGTGCCCAACTCACACGTTGGCCGCTCGAGGTGCTGCCCCTAACACCTGCTCGCCCTGTGCCCAGTGACATTGTCATTGCACGCTCGCAGCGTCCCAAGAATATTGGACAACTAGCCGAGGAGATTGGACTGATGCCGAATGAAGTTTCCCTGTATGGCAGCAAGAAGGCAAAGATCTCGTTGAGTGTGCTGGAGCGTCTCCAGAATCAGGCATCGGGTAGCTATGTTGTCGTGGCGGGCATTACACCCACTCCATTAGGAGAGGGCAAGACGACAACGTTGATGGGCTTAGTGCAGGCGCTGGGAGCGCACAAGCATCGAAATGTCGTTGCTGCACTGCGTCAACCTTCAATGGGACCAACCTTTGGCATCAAAGGTGGAGCCGCTGGTGGCGGCTATGCCCAGGTCATACCCATGGAGGAGTTTAATTTGCATTTAACTGGCGATATTCATGCCGTCTCCGCCGCCAATAATCTTGTTGCTGCACAGCTTGATACGCGCATCTTCCACGAGGAAACGCAGCAGGATGAGAGTTTATATAAACGCCTGGTGCCAACTTTGAAGGGTCAGCGTAAGTTCAGTCCCATCCAATTGCGTCGTCTGAAACGTTTGGGCATTGAGAAAACCGATCCCAATTCTCTAACCGAGGATGAGGCCAGAGCATTTTCACGTCTCGACATTGATCCGAATACGATAATGTGGGAGCGTGTGGTAGATATTAATGATAGATATCTGCGTGAGGTTACCATTGGGCAGTCGCCGAGCGAGGTGGGCAGGACACGCAAGACGAAGTTCTCCATTTCGGTGGCCAGCGAGATTATGGCTGTTCTGGCGCTCTCCTCCAGCCTGGCGGATATGAAGGAGCGTTTAGGAAATATGGTTGTAGCTTTTGACAAAACAGGCAAACCAGTGACTGCTGATGATTTGGGAGTGACCGGAGCTATCTCTGTGCTGTTGAAGGATGCACTTGAGCCGAATCTAATGCAATCCCTGGAGGGTACACCTGTTCTCGTCCATGCTGGTCCGTTTGCCAACATTGCTCATGGCTGTAACTCCATCATAGCCGATGAGATCGGCTTGAAGTTGGTCGGCAGCGAAGGTTTCGTGTGCACCGAGGCAGGATTCGGTTCGGACATTGGCATGGAGAAGTTCTGCAACATCAAGTGTCGTACTTCTGGACGCAAACCCAATGCCGTAGTACTGGTTACCACCGTCCGAGCCCTCAAAATGCATGGTGGAGGTGATGCCGTTAGACCAGGTACTGGACTCAGTAAACAGTATATGGAGGAGAATCTGCAACTGCTGGAACAGGGCCTGCCCAACCTAGAACAGCATATATCGAATGGACTTGCTTTTGGCATGCCGGTCATTGTCTCCATCAATGCCCATGTGGCCGACACCGCCGCCGAGCATGAGCTGCTCAAGAAGGCTGCTTTGAAGGCGGGCGCTTTTGATGCAGTGATCTCCACCCATTGGTCGGATGGTGGTGCTGGTGCTGTGCCACTTGCCGAGGCCGTTATAAAGGCCTGCCAGCTGGAGAATAAGTTTAAATTGCTCTACGATCTGGATTTACCAATGGTGGACAAGATGAACAAGATTGCTCAGACCCTGTACGGTGCAGGTAAAGTGGTGCTGACCCAGGAAGCCCTCGATCAGGTGGAGCGCTTGACCAAAGCAGTAAGTTGACATTAAGCTTGTTTTTAGCTTAGTCCGAAAATAGGTGAAACATTGTGTATTGATTAATTGTTTTGCTAATTTTTCAGGGCTTTGGAAAACTGCCTGTTTGCATGTCCAAGACATCTGGATCTGTGACTGACAATCCCGACATAAAGGGCGCGCCCAAAGGATTCACACTGACTGTACAGAGCGTTTATGTGTCGGCTGGAGCTGGTTTTGTTGTAGCCATGTGCGGTGATGTTACCAAAATGCCGGGACTATCAACTCGTCCAGCTATTTACGACATTGATTTGAACACGGAAACGGGACTTATCGAAGGACTCTTTTAAATTTGCTTTGTCTAAACTGATAATTCGTTTGGTACCGAGTGCTGCTAGAAAAATATTTAATACAATCGAAGTTAAATATTTTGTTTTATCAGGAAAAAAAAACGTACATAAGTAATTGTTAATACGTTTACCCATATCAGAGTTATCATCAGATAAAAGGTCAAATTAAATATAGTAAATTACGAATAATAAAATTTTTATAATAAAAGTTGTACGTTATTCACATTTTTGTTTGTTTGTTGATTACCAATATTGAATTAAATTCTATTTACAATACATAGAAAATAAAATAAAATAATCTATTTACAAAACTTAGATAAAAAGTATTAATTCTTTTTTTTACAGACCAATCATTGTATCATTATTAGTTCGTATTTTAGTAAAAATATTACCAAAAATATAATTTTGTGTAAATGGACAATAAAAATAGAGGTAATTTAACCGTTATTTTCGATAGAAAGAACACTTTGTAACTTTGGTAATAGGCCCTTAGTAGGAACACATTGTCTGCAAATCTAGCAATCTTTATATTTGTACAACATGCTTAATAAGGTAGTTGACGTTGTAAGGGAAAAATTTCAGATAAACAATTAGGCAACTGTTTTGAGAATGCTCAGATCACGTGTACGCAACATTGCCCATCCAGGCATTAGGCAATTCATTCTGCGCACAGCTGTGCTGAACTACTTGGGTAAATGCCTGCAGTTGCGGTGGACCGAATGGCAAAATCAACGGATGCACTTGCGTAAGCTGCAGGACGATGGAGCCACAATACCGAATACGGATGCTGTCGTGGAGGAAGCACTTGTTGAGGCAGCACGTAAAAAACTGGACCAGTTAATAGTGGAGCTTGGCAAGAAGGTTGCCAGCACTCACAAGCTGCTGGAGCGTGAATATAACGAACTGTTCACGTACATGATGGACAAGCGAGATCTGTGGGACAGTTCCGAGTACTTTAGAGCCAAAACGGCATTGAACGCAGCCAATCGTCATCTGAGAATGTACATTACTGCGGACAAGTGACAAGAGAATGAGAAATGGATGTAAAGGAAGTTGATAATAATCAACATTTCGATTCTATGCACATCATTTTTTTTAAAAACTGTTTTAAAGTACACATAAAGGGCATAAATTATTTGTAAAATGGTATTTCCACACGGCCCGACTTTGTGTTGACTGTCTCCCAGCAGGTGCACATAAACGTGGAACGATCCATATGATCTGTATACAATTTGCCATCCAAATGATCCATCTCATGCTGGGCAATGCGAGCATTCCAGCCACTCAACTCCAGTTCTGTCTGGGCGCCCTCTCTATCCAGACCTGATAGCTTAACGCTCTCATAGCGTTCCACTTCCGCAGAGAAACCGCGCACACTCATGCAGCCTTCTGGATGCTTATGTTTGGTATAATTGGTTATAGTCAGCTTAGGATTAATGAACACCTGTTGAAAAAAGATATGGGCAATGTAAGTATGAATTAAAGTTTGTAGTTAGGTCTATCTCATTCGTTTTACGGTCATTGGCAGCTCTGACATTTTTCTTGCTTTATATGTCGCTTCAGAAAGATCCTTTCTGATGCTCCGTTTAAACTCCATAGCAATAATGCGCAAGGATACGCCGATTTGTGGCGCCGCTATACCAACACAATCATATTTGCGCAGCACATGTACCAATTGATCAACAATTGCATGCATTTCCTTGCTGTCCACACATTCCGTTGGCACCTCCGCGGCCCGGTCTCGCAGCACCGGGTCTCCAATCTGTGTAAAGTGTTGGTAGGGTGGCAGATTCGTGCGTTTTGTTGTCCATAGCTGTTGGTACCATTTCCTGAATGATTGCGTTACCATGAGACTCGTGCTAAAGGATCTCTGTTGTTGTCCACACAATTTGTGTAGTTTAAGTAACATTTTAGAGCTTTTGTATTTACAAATAATATTGTAGCCGGCGTTATCGTAACAGCCACAAGAACAATAAAAATAGGTTAGTCACTTAAAAATACCCTCTATTTTCGTGCAATAACCCAAACAATTTAATACTCGGCATTATCGTTGAATATAATAATAAATTTTATTAAAAGGTAATAAATTCTTGAAACTTTATTTATTTGCAATTGTAAACAATTTAATTACTGTATATTGAAAGAGATTTTATCATAACATGTGTTTTAATAAGTAACTTATATGCCCGTTCATTAATGCTATGGCTGGTGAACAATCAGTTCGATTGTTGAACTAAACAATGATTACGATAGTTGGAACTAACTCCGCTCATATTGTGAATATGAGCTTGGTGCAGTTTCATAGTGCTGTCAATTTAGCTGTTTATGTGGGCCACCAATTTCTTTAACTTTATTTTTTGTAACTACCTAATATGTTATTTCTGGCATTTAAACAAATTTTAACACTCATATCAATTCAATTTTCTTCTATTGGTAAATGATTTTACCAAGTTTTTCACTTATCAAACACAATAACTGCACGTCCTTCACTTTCATTTATCTGTTGCCAAGTGATGCAAGTAAAGCTAGATACGTCCATGCGATCAATGTAAACAACGCCGTTCAAATGATCCATTTCATGTTGTGCTATACGCGCATTCCATCCCTCCAGCTCCAATTCAGAAGGCGTACCAAGCATTCCGATACCGGTAACTCGAACGCGATCATATCGTGCTACTTTTGCAGAGAAACCGCGTACACTCATGCAACCCTCTAGATGCGTGTGCTTCACATCACTGATTATCTCTATCTTTGGGTTGATAAAGGCCTACATGCAATAAAATGTGATTAAGTTAGATATTAAATAGTCATTATAACAGAAGCGTACTGTAAGTGGTAAATGTGACATCTTACGCTCCTTGTATACTTCAGGAGTAAACTGTTCCTGCTTTCCTTCACGGAACTCCATTACAATAATGCGTAGTGGTGTGCCCAACTGAGGCGCTGCCACACCTACACAGTCGTAGTGCCGGAGTACTTTTACCATTTGCTTCAAAATATCATTTATTTCTTTACTTTCTATGCGTTCCGCGGAAACTTCTTTTGCACAGTGCCGCAAAACCGGGTCTCCAATTTGCGTAAAGTGATTATATGGCGGAGCCGTTAGAGCAATTTGTTCTGAATCCATTGATATCAACAATAATACTAAACGTTCAGACTGTGCGAACTAGTGATAATATGAATGTAGGTATAATGAGCTGATGATGTTGGGAGACAGTCTCTGTCAGAAGTATGCGCCACAAAAGATAGCTAAATAATATATTTTATATATTAAATCAAATACACATATTTTAGTACTAAGCCAAAATCATATTAGGGCAGGTTGTTGTTTAGGATATCGCGTACACGCACCAATGACACAAATAAGGTTGCTGTATTGGATATTACACGACACATACATAATTATCTATTTGCTTAAATCGATGGCGCTAGAATACTGGGATCAAAATATATATATGACAATATTTTGTGAATGCTCGTTTATTAATGTTATTATATAGATTTCATTGACAGATAATGAAATTGTTGATGTTGATATGCAAAGGCATTAAATCAAACATCATCAAGTTTTTCAAAGTACCGATCTTCACCAATTGCTTGGTGCGTTTTGTGTGTGCTAAATTTGAGAGTTCCCTTGCTGGAACGATCATCAGGTAGCGTAGCAGCGTTCTTACGCAGTCTGGAAACGACCTTAAAGTACTTGCTTATGATCTGATCAACAGGTGGACCATATTGGTCGCTGGCCAGATCCTTCTTGCAGCGCAAATAAATGTCCTGAAGGACACCGCCGCTGCGATAATAGTTAACGACCTTCTCGCGACGACACCACTTGGAGAGCATTTGAAAGCTGCACGGTTCATAGATGCGAAACAGTTTAAAGAACTGATCGTATTGCTTGGACATTTTACGCATCTTTATCTCATCAATGTTGGGTATTTGCAGATACGGCTGCCGCACTATATGGTAGGGATCATGTTCCACAGAGTAGTTTGCAAAACGAACGGAAGGCCAATCTAAATTCAAAATCGTATCGTACAAGGCTTTTGGATGACCCAGCACACCGTGGGCCACATCAATCATAAACAGCTGCGGCCCTGGCACAATATACTCTAACTCTATCTGGACAATGCGTGTATCTGTGCCCCGATACTTGCGCTCCCCTATCCACAGTATAGGCATGTCCTCTTCGGCCACATGCTGCAGCTCCTGAATCAGCGGCGATACCTGAGTGCGATAGTTTACAATCCTATCGTTCCGTCCGAAAAGCAAACTACGCTCTACAGGTGTAAACTTCAGATACTCCGGCCGATTCATCACAAAGTGTTCGGAGCGAAACAAACGATTCATTTCCATCTCAATTACATTGTAGGCACGTCTGTGCATTGTGATCCAAACTATTTGTATTGCGACAGCCAGAAATTGCTCGTGAAAAGCCTTGTCCTTTATCGTGGCCGATATATTTACTATCTCTCTCATGTGATAAAACTGTGCCATATCGCCTTCCCCCTTCAAGATGACACTGTAGTTTCGGGCCACCAGCATGCGATATTGGCTCAAATAAATCGAGAATATTCGCTTCATTTCATTCGTTTGCTCACTCTGTATCTGGGCCATGTCGCCCCCGATCTCATCTCTTCGAATCAACACAAATTCGACCAAGCGCAGAAAATACTCAAAATATATGATGAGAGCATGAAGTAACCTGTGCACCGCGGGCTTGTGCATAAAATCAAGAAATTTCATTGTCAAGAATTCGGAGGGCATTAAAAACAACACCAAATCCCGAACATCGTTAATTACAACGGTGTCCGTATCGAAAGTGGATGCGGAACGTACATACTCCTGTCGAAAGATCACCTCCTCCTCTTGATTGATTGTGCGCAGAAATTTAAATCCGTTTGTCTCAATATATCGCTCCCTGGCATCTGATAAATCGTTATGTGGCTCAAAGTGCAAGCTATCAGCACTCTTATCCCAGGACCACTTGCCACTGTGGTATTTGGGTACATAGGTATCTGCGTAAATTCGCTTCATCTTGAGCGTAAATTTAAACCTTATAAGATTTTCAGTATAGTGTGTACATTTGTGTATTATTGGTTGTTATTGTTGGCAGTTATTTAAAGTAGTAAGTAAAACATTTTTGGTTTTGAAATTAATTGAGTGTTAAATCTCAGATCTGAAAATCAAATCAGGTCATATACACACAATCTAATATAATATATGCTAAAATAACCATATAACAACGAATATAACAAGAGTAGAGAGTTTTATTTTTGTTGTCCCTCAAGTTTGGTGCTATCAAGCTTAAACTTTGGTCAAGGTCTTCTATTCTTCTTTGTTGTTCGTACCACTATGTCAAATAATTGTCAAACGCAACCAAAACTATATATTTCTATGAACCGTATTAAGCTTCCGTTAAGCTAATTCAAAATACCCCTTATCTATATGAAAAAATGATATTTTCAAAGCTTTTGATTTTGTTATTAATATCTAACAGATATCAATTTGAAGTTAAAAATCTATATGACACTTCTGAATTTTAACATACGCCCTACAATAAAATATTTTACATGTGAAGAAATTAATGAATGCAATCCGTTATTAGTGTTTTGCTTTGAAGTGTAGTAGTTCAATATCTAAATTAATTTAAGTGTAATGAATAATTGAGGAATTTATTCTTTGAAATGTGAAGTGACATGCAGAAAATTACGTTTCAGCCAATTAATCACTGCACTCTTCAAAGAAGTGATCGGCATGGGTTGATTTAACTATTTTGGCAATGCTAGTATTGCTCTCTTTTTTGCGAAGCCTCGAAATGTTTTTGGAATAATTATCAACAATGTGTTTGACTCCCGGTCCATATGTGGTACTATTAATTTCCTTTTCACAGCGCCTGTAAATGTCTATAGTGACATCTCCGATAGCCTGATTGACGATTTTATCGCGTTGCAGCCACTTGGTGATATGTCGACTGTAGATGGGTTGGTAGATGCGAAAAATCTTAAAGAAATGTTCAAATTGCTTGGACATTTTGCGCATCTTTGCTTCGTCTATGTTGGGTATTTGAAGATGCGGTTGCCGCAAAATATGATACGGATCGTTCCCCAGTGAGAAATTTTCCATACGCACCGCAGACCAGTCCAGTTTGAGCAAAGTGTCGTAGAGTCGTTTCGGATGTCCCAGAATGCCACAAGACATGTCTATCAAATGGAGCTGCGAAGTCGGCACAATGTACTCCAATTCGATTGTGGCTATGCGAATGTCATTGCCGCGATATTTGCGCTCCCCAATCCATAGGATAGGCAAGTCCTCCTTGGCCACATGTTCCAGTTCTTGAATTAAAGGCGATACCTGCATGCGATAGTTGACAACCTTGTTGTTTCGTCCATACAGTAAACTTCGCTCCGCTGGCGTAAACTTCAGATAATCCGGGCGATTTAACACAAAGTGTTCGGAGCTGAATAAACGGTTCATCTCCATCTCGATCACATTGTGGTCACGTCTGTGCAATGTGATCCACACGATCTGTATGGCACAAGCCAGAAATTGCTCGTGAAACAACTTATCTTTGATCGTGGAAGATATTTTGATAATATTCTTCATATGATAAAACTGTGCCATATCACCTTCCCCCTTCAGAATCACACTGTAGTTTCGGGCCACCAGCATGCGATATTGGCTCAAATAAATCGAGAATATTCGCTTCATTTCATTCGTTTGCTCACTCTGTATCTGGGCCATGTCGCCCCTGATCTCATCTCTTCGAATCAACACAAATTCAACCAATTTGAGAAAGTAGTCAAAGTAGAGGCTTAAGGCACGAATCAGACTAAGCACTGTGGGCTGGTGCAGGAACAAGAGAAGCCTTTTGTTCAAAAACTCTTTGGGCATTAGAAATTTAACCAGATCTACCACATCGTAGGACGATATTGTGTCTGTTCCGTACTTAGAATGAACAAACTTCTGGCGAAAGATTAGTTTCTCTTCATCATTTATCATGCGCAAAAACTTGAATCCATTTGTCTCAATGTAACGATCTTGATCGTCAGACAAATCGTTATATTTCTCAAACTGTAGACTATCGGTTTTACTGTTCCAAGACCATTTCCCACTCTGGTACTTGGCCACAGAGCATCGCTCAGATAAACGCTTCATAATAACGCCAAAAATGTAATACAAATATTAAACTAATTAATTTAGCTGACCATATGAAAAATCTTCCAACAACAAATACAGGGGTTAAGAGAATAAATAAATCAATTAAATAAACAAAAAATAAACAAAAAATTAAAATAAATGTATATCTTAGTAAGAGCAAACTAGAAACAAAATGTTAATGAAATAAAAAGCAAAGTTAAACGTCGGACATTTCATATTTTATTTGTAGAAGTTGACACTTAATACGATCTAATTGGATTCAAAGGTGGATAAATCAGTTTTATTACTTATAAGATATAAGTGTTCAGAGAATTTTTTTCAGAATTTCTATCACATGAATTGTTCTGTTTGATATCTTCTCCTACCTTACCAATGGATCAAGGAATCAACCCATAAAATAAGTGAATGTAAACAAATAAAAAGCTAAGCGTTTATACGAGAAAAATGTAAAACAAATTACAGCTTAGGGCACTTTTAAAAATTAATTTTTTTTTGTTTTAGCTAAATATGTTAATATGAACACAGGGTATAATTACTACAGCCCAATGGCATTATGGTGTTTATCTGATTTGTTGGCTTCGTTTTTTCCTCTTACCCGAATAAAAAAGCAGTCTGTGATTTAATAAAAATTTATGTAGATTTACCAGCTGCAGGGCAAATAAACAACAAAAACAAGAACAAGAACATAGTAAGCCATAATCCTGCGGCCATTATCATGGCACGCATTGACTGGGTTACTTATCTCATTATGAATTTATGCCTTGGTCGCGCGTTAACGTTTGCCACTCATAATGCCAGCCGGACAAAATTTATGAGAACCTTGCAGCAAATTTATGTGAGAGCCAAACAAGCAAGCAAAAAAAAAAAATAAAACAAAATGCTGTCCTTAATTTACTCAACTGTCGGCTATTAACGGGAGATTCCCCGCCGGCCATACACTGTCTCCACTTGTGCATTTTAATATATATACATACAGAAATGCTTAAATATATTTAACAGCATATTTGGGTGGCACAATGGAACTCGTTACCTCAATTTCCGCCCAATGCCAGTCATGACTGGTCTTGGTTGGATCTTTTATTTTTTTTGTGGCATGTAAATGATGCTTCTGTTGTTTCTCTGTGTTTTTTATTGCTTGTTTGTGGATGTTGTTTTTAATACCCAATCTTGATGCACAGTCAGTGACATTTAAATATTGTTTGTTAAGTGTTTTTTCTCTTTTTGTTTGTTAATTGAATGGTTGAATAACTGTCGACGTCATTTGCTTCAAATTTAATAATTTCTGTTAAGTAAAGGAAATAAAATTAAAGTCTATATAAATGTAAAAGTTTTGAACATATTTGTCACTGTATCTTGCATAAACTACTAAATGGTTTTTTATAAAATTTTAATAGTTTTTAATAATATTATATGATTGCAGCAGCTCTGCGATAGAATAGTGACAAGACAGAGATTAAAGTATTAAGGCAAAAAATAATATCATTCGGTATGAGTGCATTGTTGGGAATACATTTTCATAACCTTAAATACAAAAAGATTTTAGTGCCGCGAGCAGTTTACCAACAGCACATTTCAATTTCAACTTTACAAATCACATGCTTCTCTGTTTAAGCAATTTTAACAAATTTCATCAGCTTTCATTTTCCATGCCAAATAACATAGCTTGTTCTACTATTGCATATTGTAACTGGCACTCTTTGTGTGGCAGTAGTTTTGCAAAATGTTGCAACTTTTACTATTTGGTGTTGAGTGCCATTATTATTACTACTATTATTATGGACTGTATTTCGACGAGCTTAGGTTTCATATCAATCAAACGTTATATTTATTTTTAAAGTGTACTTTGATATAAGCTGCATGCTGCATATTTCCAATATAAAATCAATTTTACTCAGCATAAGAGTTCGGCTTGAACATGTGTGAAAATTCCAACCATTCAAGCTGTGAAGGAAATATAAGTATATTTTTTTTTAAGCCATGTGCCATAAAAAGTGTTAAAAAAAGTAAATAAATATAACTGGCCACAAAAACTATTTGATTAATAAGAAATGTGTGTGACAAAAAATGCATATATTTTTATACCCCTAACCCATGAAATGGGTGAATAAGTGTAAAATGATTTGGTGCAAGACTATGTAACAGGCAGATTGAAGCATCTTCGACACAATAAAGTATATATATTCTTGATCAGCATCAACAGCCGAGTCGATATAGCCATGTCCGTCTGTCTGTCTGTATGTATGAACGCTTCGACTTTAGGAACTACAAAAGCTAGAGACTCCAGATTTTGTATATGAGCTAACCTAATCACTAGGCATCGGTTGAGAATGACCGGAGATATGAAGACATCAAGCATTCGTACAGTAGTACACGTATGTGTGTGTATGTCTGCAAGCTCTACCGACTGTCCCCATGTATGATGAAGGATTAAGGGTATCGTCTAGTGGAGGTGGCAGGCGGCAGGTGTGGGCATTCCATACGAGTTTTCCAACTTTTTTGGTGAGTTGAGCTGTTAAAACGTGAATTCCACATTATATCGATTTTCACATTGATGCGTATCACCTTGAAATCGATTTCCCAGTCCCCTGGTAAACGTGACTCCTCAATTTTAACACATTGTCTGACAAGAACATGGACCAAGAAAGTCGCTAGCTTTAAGAGTGTCGATGTGGTTTTCTTTGGTGTCAGTGTAAAATAAAAAGTGACCGTTTCTTCTGTTAATCAACTTGTAAATGTTTACAACTATTTCAATCTAAAATTGACAGAAATGAACAGAAGTTGAGTAAATACCAAAACAGCGTTATACACTCTAAATATTTAGAAAATTTCACAGCAACCAAGAAGACAACAATACATTCCTAGACATTTTGATTCCAAAAGCGCAGCTTTGGATTTAATTTGGTTTGTAAGAGATAAGAGCTACACAACGGAAGGAATTAAAACCGTGCAGACAAAAATGCGCAGCTTGTGACAATAACAAACAAGCAGTAGTACAAAGCTAGTCAGTCCTCTGTTTCTTTGTTTTCTTTGACATCTTGTCAACAAGCAGCAACAGCAGAAGCAGCAGCAAAAGCAGCAGTTGTTGAAGAATTTTGTACCATCTCTGTTGAGCATGTAATATGCTGCAGATGGTTGGCACGCAAACAAAACGAAAATAAAATAGGGCCAAGGAAAACACCAAAAAAAAAAAAAAAAGAAGCAGTTTGAAAATGGGTTTAATTTTCTTCGTCGCCATTTTTGCACTGCGCCTTATTGTTAACCGAGAACTGTGCTTTCGCACGAGAGATGTAAGGTTGTCGCTATTGTTTTTCGTTGACCAGCATAACCTGATTTTATTGTGTTTTTCTTTTGAGAAGACCTACACCTGGAATTCCATTGAGTTGGCAGCTTGGCCAGGTAAGGCCAAGTTGTGGTTTTTCGTTGTCTAAATGCAGAAGCGTGCAAAATACATTTTTTTCCCCTTCTCGGAGTTGTACAATTAAGAAACACACGCATGGAAAAATAAAGAATTCAATAAAAAGCAAAAGAAAAAACTTTTTTGCGTTGCCATAAAAAATGGGTGAAGTCAAAAAATTTATTTATATACATTACTTTAAAAGTAAACTCATAAAACATATTTCTGTGAGTAGTTGATATTTTTTTTAGGATACAACTTTTTATAGAAATCAAAAAAATGGTTTTATCTAAAATTAAACTTTAATTATTTTATTAATATATCAAAAATCAACAAGCGAAAACTAGGCGATACTGCATAAGATATTTAGTTTTTAGATTTTTGAAAATAATAATTATTGTTTCTATTTTTCAATCATATTCTCAGATACCGAAGGTAAAGAGTAGATTGATCTGTCTGTCATTCCATTCCTAGTCTAGTGTCATCAAATTTGGGTGGAACATAGCTTAGATGACAGTCCCATCTAGGCCGCCCGCAGCCAGCTTGACTCACCACATTTGATTGGAAATTAATTGATGGCATCCCTTTAAGATCTATGTCAACAAACTTTTGTATATCACGCCAAACCCTCTCGCGACCATGCCTCCTTCGCAAACAGATTGAGTACTTATTTACGTCTTATTCGAGTATTACGCAGTTGGTTGCGACCGAATGTAACATTTTTATTTATTTTTCTAATTGATTTCACAAGCATTTTCTTAGCCCCACTTTTGATTTGTTTCACTATAGATAAAGATTAAAAGTTCTTGAATTTATTACGGATTATACAAAATGTAGACATTTGCATTGAGTTTTAAGAAATATTAAAAACACGCCATTAGAACCATTCAAACGAGTGAAATGAATGGCCTTAATTTGATTACATTGCAAATGCGAGTGTCTGCAATAGTCATATATTCACTTACACATACATACATATATATGCATGTGTTTGTACGTGTATGGCTTTTAATTAAACAAACCAGTACATATATTGTAAATGGGAAGTCAGCGATGTGTGCCAAATGCCCTTTAAGCAGGCAAATATTTACAAAATAATAGATGCAGTCATGAGCAGTAATTATGAAGGGCTTACAAATCAAATGCATTATGCGCGAACGAAGTACATTTCCATTCATTCAAACAATGCAACGTGACAACATGAATGGGAAGTGATTTGAAATGCCGACAAAAAAGAAGATGCCACTTAAATTAATCCTCTTAGGTTTGATGCATTTGTGTGCTACTGACGCAATAGCACATCGAGTCAATTGCTAAATTTACGAACTTAATTCGAGTCTTCGAGTACAGCGTCTGGCTTAACAAATTTATAATTAAATCCCATATGGCACTGTCACATAGCATAAATTGTAATTATTGTTGAATAGCTTTAGCACAAAAAAGAAGCCGTGAGCAACGCATGAAACAGGTGCTACCAAAAAAGACCCTTAATAATAAAATTCAATATATTAAAACTCGGGCAGCGACGCGCAATTTAAACACTCCCAACGGACGAAAGAGCTGGGGAAAAAAATCATGCACACTGCCGGGAAATAACACGTATGCGCCGCATGTTGCGCCCAGGTTTCAATTGAAAGACAGGAAGTGGTGCGAATACTCATGTGTACTGTTCGTTTGGAAGGGCGGGGCATATAAGGAACCCCCCATTAGCTTTTTTTTGTATTCCCCCGGCTAACCTTTTGTCAGCAGCTCCTTCTGGCTGAGTGTTCACTTTGAGTTTCTTAATGGTTCGCTGGCAGTTATGGCTATACGTTATATTTTAGGCTGCTTTTGTGGTGCTGTTAAAAATTTATTAGCCAACTGATTTATTTGTTCAATTGCGTGTCAACGCGTCATATTGTACTTGACGTGGCTAAGACGCCTATGTTAAAGAACAATTTGGCGTGTCTGATGCATTTTAAAGCAATCTAAGGTCAAGGCCTGGTAATATCTGTGAAGCCAAGGTAATTTGAATACTCAACTTTCTTAAAATAATATGATATATTTAGCTACTTTGGCACCTTGACACCTAAAAAGGAAATTTGAAGTACCAATCATAAATTCATATTTTATACACTGCCGAGAGTGACGTAAATTAATTTCAGCTCCACACAATAACAAATTGCTTCAAGTTGCCACAAATTTGTCTTTTTATTTGAGAAATTAATTATTTATTTCAGTTAGCTTACACAAACGAAGAACATTAAATATGTGTTACAAAATGTCATTTGCCGTGGCCAAAATCATTAGTTTAAGTATCAGGGATTAATGAATTTTAATTTAAATATTATGTTATGTATAAATTGTGCATAATGAGGTACGAAAATTAGAAAAATGTATAAACTAATAAAAAAAACCTGACTTCTGCCAAAAAGTTATAGCAGCTGAAACTAGCAAAAAATTATGTTTGTTATCCGTAAAATTTGTCGTCAGCATTTTAAAATGTTATACTCCTCGACTTCAATCAAAATGTTTGACTGATCATTTTATATAAGTTGCACTTAACATTAAACTGGCTAATGTTAGGTTTTTTTTTGCTGCTCATTAGCATTTGCGTTCATTATAATCGGCTTAACATGTAAAGGGATACGGTAAATACCAAGACAACGTTTGTAAGCAATTAGTTAAGTACATGCTAGGCACAATGACAAAGACAATGCAGACAGATATTAATTACGATTTCAATGGAAATTGAAAATCATCATTGGTCTGGTCAAAGGGCAGTGCTATTTACAACAAAATATACATCGGCTTAAATATTATTCAATAAAAAGCAGTTGCTCTTCCATCATTAATGCATTTTCATGTTTATGCTCACTTTTCATAGCATAATCCGTCTTAGCTTAGCTTGGGCAAATGATTATTTTCTTGATGGCAGCTACAAACATCTCGTTGAGCCGTCTCATTGCTGTCATTGTGCCTTGGTATCTTGGTGTCTTGTGAGAAATTGTGAATGCCTTTTCTTTGATTGACGGGCATTTGTATAGATTTGGATGCATAGCTTATAATGCCAACAGCTGGGTAATTTTAACTTGTATAATTTGGCCACAATTCGCAAGCAATCCGAACAAATCTCCAATGATGGAATATAGTGTTTAAAGGTCAAAGTTATTGTGGTATTGAATTTAATATATCTTAAGCTTACTCGGCGTATGCTTAGTGGAAAGTTAATAGAAATAGACGACCAATGGTCTGCTCTTGTTGAAGATGTGTATGACTCATACTTCATTTAGATATTTAAACTTAAACTTTCTTTACGTTAAATACATGTTTACTGAGTATTGATTTGAGTAAGGAGGTTAATAGATTATAATTCATTAAGCAATCGGTAATTTGTTTTGAATATATTTCAATTCAATTGAAAGTCCCCATTCCATAGTCGTTTGTAACTTGTGTGTCATTTGCCTGCTCATGTATATTTAATTTAATTTTTAGCTTTATCGGTGTAAAATAATTACCTAGCTTTTTGACATTTTGCGGTGTTTGTTGATGTTACCAACATGTGTTTGCTTTACCGCTAAAAGCCAATTCAAATTCAGCCCAGCTGTCACAATGGCGCTTGTGGGCTAAAACTTCTATAAGGCGCAGAGAAGGTCAGAGGGTATCTATGTAAATATGACACGGTGTCGGATGACGGCGTGTTGAAAGCGAACAACACGTGGCATTGATTAGCTTGAATTGTCGGCAGCAACGAACTGTGTAAAGCAATATATTAAAAAAGTAGGGAGAGATACCGGTGAAATTCAGAACAATTCTACGTTTTATACACGGTCTTTTAAATGATGTGTAGAATGAGTATCAAGAAAATGTGTAAGCTTAAAACGCCCAAGGAGTTGTCAACGATGTTAGTGCTGTAGTAATAAATTAGTCTATACGGTTGTCGAAATATATTGATTTGTTAGATTATATTTAAAATTTATTGAAACATTTAATCTGAAGTATATATATATATGTATACCATTTGTTAGATATACATTACTAGTCAATTCTTGTTTATTTTATAATTTTTTATAAAAATCTTGTGCAGTTTTATTTAATTTTATCAAATACCAAAAATTTTAGTATTCAGATACAAAATACATTTTGAGATATGAAACTGAGATCGAAGGTCAAATGTTTTAAAACTGTCATATATAATATATATGATAAAGCCCATAGCTAAAGTTGTCATAAAAAGCTTTTAAGTTTGGATTCGTTGCGTTAAATACTGAATAAAAAAATATAATTTGTGTATTGAAAAAGTACAGAGGCCACCAATATGCAAGTTCTACCGGATCATCCTAGGGTCGATGATCTAACCATCAATGAGGGTCGCTTGGCAAAGATTTACATGACTTCCGCCGCCTTTTTGGTCATGGCCTTAATGCAACTGTCTGGGGTTCGCTCAACCGTATTGCACGTGATAGCCTGTGTGCCAGCGCCGACTTTCTTGTGGCTGCTCATCGTCTTGGTTTGCCTGACTCTTATGATTTTCATGGATCTGTTCGATAAGTTTCCCATCAATTGGGTACTGGCGAGTGTCGCTGTGGAGTCAATGACAATGTGCATTATATGCTTTTACTGGAATAGCTTGAATCTGCTGAATGCGTTCATAATTGTAATAAGCGTTACAGTGGTTTACTGTACTTTGTATCTGATGGGCGCTTTTCTGCCTCTGGCCGTACTGCCTGGCTTCAACGCCATGATGAAAATCACAATTGGCTTTATCGTTGGCTATATACTTATAGTAATATTTCTGCATGTATTGTCCACGATTAAAGTCTTAAGGCTCGTATTGGACCTATGGAGTCTGTGTTATACTATACCCCTAATCCTTTATGCAAGCACCCTAATACACCATCGCCATTTCAACTATTTAGTTTCCGAGGAATATATTCTGTCTGCAACCATTATATCTACATTCTTTCTTTATTTGATTCATATATGTACTGCTATTGTAGCTCATACCTTATTTTTATTACATCCAGAATAAATATCGCATAATTATTCGTTGGTTAAAGAAAAAATTGCCATTGAACTTGGCTTGAAAATTATAAGCAACTATCAAATGGAATTTATGAAATTAGCATAGCTCCAGGCATAAATAGAATAAGCAATTTGAAAAGTTGCTCAAACCATGTGAGCATTAAAGCGAACAAAAGTAGAACAAACAAAAATCTTTCTCTAAAAGGGACAGCAAAAATGCGACAGTACAAGAAACGACGAAGCATTTATTTGTATAGATACGTGTGTGCTTATATGTATGTGTATTGTGTATTCAGGCAGAAATGAGTTGATAAAAAAAATTCAAACACCCAAACACCAGAAAAAAAGGGCACCCAAAAAATTGTTCACAAAAAAAAGAAAATAGTCGCATAACCCAAGCAAATAAAATGTATTCCACGGAAACGGAAATGAAATTTCGTACCAAAAGTTCCGAACGAATCAGCATACGTCAGCGAGCGTTTTGTTTTGGGCAACCATCAACCGAAAATGTTTTGTGAAGTGAGGAAATTGCGTCAAATGTCATAACCAATGCTATGTCAAATAAAATGTAACAAAATTATAAGCGAAGATAGATTTTGTTAAAGCATATTGTTAATGTAGCTTCGTCACTTTTTCTAACAATCAAATCCGACAGCATTTCGAACAAAGTCCAAAACAAATGTATCATTAAAAGTAAAATATTAAGATTAATGCACTTCGTATTGCTTATGTTAATACTAAACAAATAAAATTTTGCTTCCTTTGTTTATCACTATTAAAAAGACACATATTGAAAAAGCCGATTACTCAAAACCATCTATTTTTGACATCAGCACAAAAACAAATAATTTTTTTTCCTGGAAGCAGCCCTTAACACTTTTGTGTTTTTGGGCGAAGCTCTTGCACAAGTTGATTGCCATAACGACATTTTTACTTATATTCGGAACCATAATAATATTTCTACATAGAACATGTTAAGCTAAATTTATTGCAAGTACTTTCTCGCATCGATAAATAATGCACCATATTTTAAATGGTAAAAGCGCGTAAGCGGTAATCACAATTTTACATTTTTGCCTACGCAATTTTTTGTTGAATTATTTAATTTTAAGCCTTTTCCTTTTGTATTTACCAGAAAACGCCCTAAATATACAGAATACATAATTTGAAAAGAAGGAACCCTAATACTTAAAGCTGCAGGCATATTTGTTACAACATAATTGAAAACGAAAATTGTTTATTTTTTTATTTGTTTCAATTTTTTGTAAGCAGGAAAGATTTATGTATTCAAACATAATATTCGATTATGTTTTAATGATGATAAAATCCAAAATGTGTCATTTAACAAATGACATTGCAAAGAACTCATCTCGATTTCGTGAATGCACAAATTACATTTGCGTGGCAGACATTGGTATGAAAATGGAATTATAAAAGGTAATTACATAGGAAAACTGAATCGAGGAACAGGTTATAATATTATTCAGATTAGTTTAACACATATGTTGTAACTTAACTTATTTTCAATTGGGAGCACATTTTTTTCTACCAGTTTTATACCCTTAACCCATGAAATGGGTAAAAAATTGTATAATGGTTTTGTGCAAAAGTATGTTACATGTTACAACCCATAAAGTATATATATTCTAAATCAGCATTAACAACTGAGTCAATATAGCCATGCCCGTCTGTATGTATGAAAGCGTCAATCTCAGGAACTACAAAAGCTAGAGTCTCCAGATATCAGCTTCCCAATCTCTACGCATGAGTAGTTTATTCTAAACTTTCGATAAAGTCCGTGCAATGTGTATTAATAATATATTAAGAAACTTCGGGAAATGAAATCATCAAGCATTAGTATGTATGTGTATGGCTATCCGTCCGACCGTCTGTCCGTCAGTATAATCGAAGGCTAAGGATATCTTCTAGTACAGCTTACTCGACGAGGGCCTTATTACTTGTTTTTTATACATTCGCTTTACACTTAACTGCAGTTGCTTTTCCAATGAACATAATTACAATTAAGCTCGTTAGATTAATCCAAGCAATCTGGCTTGCCATCGCAACTTTGATTATCTGAAATGACATTTACAAAATATTGACACTTTGCATTGAGGAATGCAGCATGTATGTCTTTAAACACTTATCACAATTCCCTGCACCACTGCAGCTAACTACCTGTACCTTATTGAAATTTATCTAGCATACGTTTAGCTCTGCCTTGCAATTGAGAGGTCTGACATTATTCGAGCACTTAAACCATCTTTATTCAGTTGTTAAAATGTTGTTTCATTGTTACGTTTATTTGCATTTAAACTTTTACCTTTGCTCTTGACTTGGCCTGCTTAAAATAAAGAGATAGACACAAAAGGAAACATTTTACCGAGTTACCTGAACTCGAATCGTAGTCCGAGCTAGATTGAGCTGTTGTTATACACTTGAAAAGTGAATGAATATGAAATCTGTAATGCATAGAACAAAATAAATGAGACCCTATATGGCATATATATTCTTGATCAGCATCGCGAGTTGAGTCTATATGACATGTCTATCTGTCTATTTGTTTCTATGCAAACTAGCGTATTAGTTTTGTAATTATCGAGTTGAATCTTTTGTTGATGTCTTTATGTTGCAGTTTATTCATCTAAATCGCCGAGAACGAGCCACTATATAATATAGTTGCCATATAAATGCAAGGTCTTTTACAAGATTTGAATAAAACAAAAATATAGGTTTATTTAAAGCTTTCGTAGCTTATTTTCTTTTAAATGAGCTTAATTAAAAATTTGAGTCAGTATACTTAAAGATAACACAATTTAAACATTCTTACAGTGTATATGAATAAAAGTGAGTGTATCAGAAACTTTCTATCACAACACTACAGATGACCTTCATGTGGGTAAATATGAATTGTACGCACGCTTTCACATAAGCTACATTCCTGTTATTGAATTCCCTGAGGCTTTAGTATGAGTTATATTTTACTTAAGCTTTCTTTAAAGGCAGTGTAATTTATTTTTGTGTTTCCGTGTATTTAAAGATCTAAGTTCAATGATGGTACTACATACTTACTGTGCAAACTGTTAAATATATTTTTTTAAATGTTTAAAGTTGCTTTCTAAGTAAGAAATTTTGATATCAGCAAAGAAATTTATTTGACACTAGGTAATTATTATTTTACATGTGAAAAACATTATTGATCTCTTTTATGTTTGCAGAATTATTTTTTTCATTTCCATTATTTTGAAATGTCTGTTGCCTTTTTGCCAATTCCAGTTAATCGTCTGGCTGCCTTGTCAGTTATATTTTTGATTTTTTCCACCGGCTTGCTGAATATTTACATATTCATACCCTATAAAAATGTTCGAAAATGGCTGGCTTTTCAGCAGGATGGAAAAATCAAAAATATAGAAAATATTCAAGACATATTGATCATGGAAATAATAACAAACTTAATGTGAAAATCCTATAAAAATAATGTTTGCTGTTGCTAAAGTAGGGTATCTTTTAGACAAAAACATGTAATTGCAACAGCTTTTTTTCATTTTCTCTTTGAAATAGATGAAACTCAAATAGACAGGTCAATCAAAGCATTTTTATGCATTTAATTATGCAGTGCAATTATGATGACAAAAAAGGCACACTGATTGCATGGCATCTGAGAATGGAAAATTGAATCATTTATGCCATCAAAAATTAACTGAACGGAATTTTGTGACATGCATCAATGAAAAACAAAGATAGCGACATCGAACATCGTTTCGAACATTGATTGGAAAAATCGCCAACAATTTGTACGACAAATGCTCAGATTAATCATTTGAAGTTTGTTTGACCTGTCAACGCCACAAATTTGTTACAAGTCAAGTGCAAAGTGAAGGACGACATGCCACAAATCCTTGGAGACAGCTTCCGTATATACAATTTGGCTCCACATTTAGTTGTCTAGCGTTGTGCGTTGTGCCAGGTTGAAATGCAAAAAGTTGCCAACTATTTGATAAATGTGAAAGTGAATTTCTGCTGACGGCCAAGTAGACAAGAAGACAGTCGGAAAAGTTTCTCTCCCTACCTGTGGGACTTGTATTGAGGTTAATATGTATTCCAGTTACGTAGTTGCCTTGGGAAATATAAATATACAGCCTGAAAGCATTCAAAGCAATTATGTTAAAGACACAGTCCAGATTGGAAGCAATCTTTCTTTTTTTTCCAAAATCCAATTAAAGAATTGAGGAATTCAAAGTTTTTTAATTATTATCTTATAGCTTTAACAATTTTATAATCAATATTTAATGCAACACTTGCCTCTTCAATAATTTACATCTTGTTGTTAAAGTTAAGAAACAAATTCTTCGTAATCGTACCGTAAAACAATTTCAATATTTTTGATGGAATGCAATTAAAACTTTAACGATAATGTGTTTGCCTTTACGATTTGAGGGCCGAAAAACTTTTCAAATTTTCAATTTCTTAAGCGCAAAACACACAACTGCTGCCTCAATTTGTGCCACTGTCTTCACTGACAATAACCGAAGCGCTCAGCTTAAATGGTAAACATCAATATAAATATTGACTTGGACTGTGTAAGAAAGCGCGACCCAATAAAATGGCTGACAGACAACTCAACAGCTGCTTGATGTTATTGAACGGAATCTGGAATCGGATGTTAAGCAACTGGATACTGGATGCTTTAAGCCGCAATTTAATACAATGCCAACTTTTTGATAAACGAGCTTAATCAGCTGTTGTCAGGACTGAGTGGAATGAGCAGCATCAAGCAGTCAAAAGCTTCAGGTGAGAGTTGACAAATGAAAATGTTGCTTGTCGTGTGGCTTAAAGGGCTTTATTGTGTATTTTATTTCGATGCTTCTCGCCGCTCATCTCTCTATGTGAATAATGTGAATATGTACTGGAAAAATAAAAATACCACTCTGCTGGCGGCGTAATTTCTCATTTTCGCTATTGACACAAGCGCCAGAGCTGGTGGGATGTAGGCAACCTAGGCAACTGAGGGAAATGGGTGTAAAAGACCGAAGCGAATGCTTAGTATACGAACTAACAAGGATTTTATTCCCGCTGATGCTTAGCTTAGGAGTGTACGGCAAATCTCAGTCAGCTATATGCCCACATACGGACAGTTAGTGCGCGTAATTATTCTGCATATAAGAAAAATGGCGAGGTAACCTAAATTTTCTGCTAAAAATACAAAAGGGGTTCTTACAAAAATTGTGGCTTGCATATGATGTGAATCACATTGGCAGACAATTTTGTAATATAAAGTGTTTAAGTATTTTTTGTAAGATAGAAAAAAATATATATTTGCAAATATTTATATAAAGAAAGAAATTAAAAAAATATTAAAAATGCAATAGTCTTTACCCTCTGAAATGATATTATTTTTTTATAATGGTTGAAATCTAAGTTTTTCAAGTATAAAAGTTTATAAAAGGAGAACGTATACTACAAAGAAATTTTGGATTTAAATGCAGCGATTCAATTATTCATAGTAACATGTCCGTGTGTACTTTTGATTTATTGTGTTAGTTAAATAATCCGAAAACTGTAAAAATTAATAAGTTTGAGTACTTTTGCTGCTAATTAAATTATTTATGATTAAGAGCAGTGTTTCCCAAGTGGGCGATAACGCCCCCTTGTGGGCGCTGCAGGTCTCAAGGGGGGCGGTAAGAGACCCAGAAAGAGCCCGTTAGAGTTAACTTGAGACCTAAGCGCCGTTGTATGTTACCTACTGCGCTCAGGTTGGGGGGCGCTAAAAAAATATTTATTCTCAAAGTGGACGGTAGACAAAAAAAGTTTGGGAGCCACTGATTTAGAGGATATAAGTAATTCTTTAAGACCGTTCCTTGGTTTTCCATTTGTGAATGCTGAAAGAAACAATTGTGAACATTTACTCTATTTTTTAAATCAGATGTTAATCAATAATTAAATTTACATTTAATGCATTTTTGACTTACTTCATACTATAAATTCAGACTGAAATAAATATTTAAGTGTCCACGAATATTAATTAATGGCTCAAGAATATAAAAACTTTGTTATAAGCTAATATTATCTTTGCACCAACAAACTCGGCAAGAAAGTTGCTTAAAACTACTTTAAACATTTAATTGTAGAGAGCTAGTTTCGTAAGCGAAAACTTGTTGAGCTTCACGTCTGAATAAAAATTCAGCAAGCAAGTTGTGAAGCAAGCTAAGAAAGAGCGCTGCTTAATACTTACATGCATTCTTTTCAACGTGTGACCAGAAATATTTACGAATAAACTATTTCCGAACAATTTCCCTAGGGGATTTCTGTTTAACAGCTTGCCAAATATAGTTCGTTCATATTAGACACTAGCAAATTATTTTGGTTCTAGCCACAAAAACCAGTGTTAAGCATTAATTTGACAGCCGTTTACGGAGAGTGAAGAGTAAAGGGAATGTGTTCTTTTTTTGGCCGGGACTTAATTAAGAATTGTTGGAACAGATTGCAGAAAACTGAGCCAAGATAAATCCTGCTGCCAGTTTGGCCCTTTCCATGTGTGTTTGTGTGTGCTGGCTCAATTCTTTGCTTAATGACCTTGTTGACATTTGGAGAAGCCTGGCAATATGTGTTTAGTCGTATGCTTTTGGTCATGGCGTAATGAATGCTCAGACAAGTGCCTAAAGCTTATCAGTACAGTGTCCTGTCAATGCTCCTGCTAGTGATGCTGCTTCTGCTGCTGCTGCCTCGCTGCTGCGGTCCCCATCGAAACGCCAGAAGGTCGCTGAGCCCTGTCGAATGTGCTATTCCATTCCATACCATTATAAAATGTTTGCCAGTCATTGTTGCCTAACAACCAAAAATTTAGAATATTACATTCACAGCGGCAGCTGCCTTTATTTGAAATTTACCTAATCGAGGGACACCCATTGGTTTTTGGGGCTAAAAGTTCTGCGGGTGGCCGCAAATACAATACACAATATATACTGTAATACAGGCAACCGTTTGGCCAAAAAGTGTTGGCAATTGACACAATGTAATGGCCCTAATCACAAATGATATACGAGTTCATTTGCTGGTTGTCCCACTGTGTGCTGTTAATAGTCTTTAAACCGTCATCAATGCCAACAATACTTTATTGAATTAAAAACGAAAAGAAAAAAAAATGTAAGCAAAAATGTTTTTTAATATTGAATAAATTTATTAGTACAAATGTTTTCTTTTATCAGTACGTGTTAATGCTAAATGGAAAGAATGAATGGATAAACTTTAAAGTTTTAAACGCTTTTGGCTCTGTTGGCTATTGTAGCTGTGGATAGAGTTTCCATCATGATAGATTGTTGACTTATATTCGATGTGACATTTTTTACTTTCGACTTTGAATTTCACACTTCTATTCATTCTATCATCCAATTTTAAACGATAGCACATTCAAAATTTAAGTCTTACATTCTATCAACGATAAGCTTAATTAAGAACATTTATTCACACTTCATATTACGATGTAAAGCTATTGTCAATACCATTAGCATGGTCAAGGTTTTCCAGAAATGGGAACTGTCTTGAGTGCATTTCGTGCATATTAATTTCTGACGATATTTGTTTTTGAGAATGGACAAGTCACAAACTGAAACTAATGCAAGTTTGCCAGCTTTGTTGGCCGTGGTAACTAAGTCGTTGCGACATGTCTGTGCATCAGCTAAGCAGATTAGTTGACACAGCAAGGAAGTACACTGAACAAAACTACACTACATTCAAAAGTTACTTTACTGGTACATGATTATATTGGACGGTGTTGTTAAGTAAGTTATTTTAAAAATTGATAAAACTGAAAACATATTCTTTTTTTTCAGTGTATTTCATTTGACAATGGTTGTGTGGTGGGCACGTCTCAAACATTGCTGGTTATATGAATTGGAATGGATTCGTCGAGCAGTTGCATTATATTGCATTAAAATGCGCATTGCTGTTGTCCCGACGAACCACGTGACGTATACGCAACTCGTACTCTGCCCTTGTGCAGGAGGCCGGTTTTACTGTATCTAGCTGTATGTGTAGCTGTAAGTATAGTTGTATCTGTATCTTAATCCTGGGCAACGCCGTTGACAGCTGTCAGAGGCATTTAACAATTTTTTATGTTTCATCAAATGATGATGCCACATGCTGTTGCAGCTCCCATATCGCAATGAGGCTTTTCCCGCAAAAGATTTGAGATTATCATGTTGTCAAGCTCAGTTGCGCACTCGTCTTATCATTATCTGAGTTAAGCCAAATGACTGCCGTTTCAGCTGCTGCTGTTGCTGTTGCTTTTGGAAAGCAGCTGGGCTTAAATTTAATTAAATATTTGCACAAAGTCTAAAGCTAAAAGAGATAGAGAAATACAAAGAGAGAGAGAGAGTTGAAATAAATCAGCTAAGCAGAGCAACCAAAAAACAGCAAAATAAAAATAACCAAGCAAAAGCAAACGCTAAAGTTAAATATATAAATATATATGTATTTTTTATCTCCGACTTCTTTGTTTGTGCACAT
Source organism: Scaptomyza parva (assembly GCA_035044645.1). NCBI lineage: Eukaryota > Metazoa > Arthropoda > Insecta > Diptera > Drosophilidae > Scaptomyza > Scaptomyza parva. The sequence continues at coordinate 1,134,385 of JAWNNT010000068.1, read as the reverse complement.
TTTGCGCTTGTTTAACCAGTTTACACGCCTGGCTGCAGCTTGCCCGTCGACCACTGCAATGTCCTTTGTGTCCCGACTTGTGCGACTTGATAAGTGCGACAGACAGTGAATAACTTTTGTAATACTCTGATTTCGAAGTTAAAGGGTATATTGATTTGTTGGAATGTCTGTCGTGGTGCCTTTAAAGCTGAAAACTGGAAAAGGTCTTTGTCAGACAAAGTTTCAGGGTCACCTGTCGATAATAATCGATAACAAGTAGATACACCACGAAATAAAATTGGTAGACCCTTATATTTTCCATATTTAAACAGCTAGAATCACTTAAGATTCCTAGTATAGCGTGATAGAGTATTCCGGAGTCGTTTGAGTTCGACTGAAACGTTTTCACTTGTTTTTTTTGGTAGCTCTTGTCTTTTGCTGGGCTTCCCGTTACAACTGACGCATTCTGATTAATTGGTTCCACTCCAAGCAACGCTTTAAATATTTTTTTCTTTTTACCTTAAAGTCTTTTACGTGCATAAATTGTTTGTGTCAGCAACATTTCAGCTGCAGCGTGTTACTCGAGAGGTCTCCCCTTCTAATATTAAAGACAAATAAAACGTGCAAAATTCAGCAAGTTTCTGTGTTGCGTCGCTGCAATACCTGCATCGGAGTATCAGTTGCAAAAGCTTCCTTTTCTGACATGCACATTTTAGGGACGTTGAATAAAAAAATTCCAAATTGATGCAAGAGCTCAACTTGGATATACCATGTAATCAATTTGGTTGCAGATGGATATAGGGGAAAAATAGTATTCATAAAAATTTGATTTGGTTTGTAAAATTGCATTTGAATATCTAAAATATATATGATTTGAGGAAGCTTTGCATAAAGAAGCAATCAAATAAAAGTTGAGGGATTTGCAATATCTGCGTACTTGTTTAAGTTTATTCTAAAACAATTGAAAACCACCAATTCATTGAGATGAAACATTTCAAAATTTAAATATAAATGAATTAAGACACGTGAGCCAAAATGTCGGATTAGTTCAACTTTCTCTGCACGATTGTAAGTCAAAAGCACCTTTAACATACTGCATGACCTTTGACGCGAACAAACAGAATAACACGTAAAAATCACGTTAGCTGCACTTCATGTTAGTTAACCTTGACTAAGCGGTATGTAAAAAAAAGAAACCGGAATAAAATGTGCTTGTACAAAGCCAAAAAGCAAAGCTGATTGCAACATTTTAATTGCATAAATTTAACCGAACAACTTAATAAATAAAATGCAGTAAAAATAATTGTTTGTGCTAAAAGCATGAAAAAACACAACGAATTTTTTTTTTTTTTTCGTTTGAGGCGAGGTAAAAGAACAAATAATAAATTTTGAATTGAGCAATTGGGAATCAGACGAAAAACAATACAATATTTTTTACGCTACGTTTTTCAATGGCACTTTGTAATGGAGTTTTAAGTTGGCATTTAATTAAACTGGCACAATACAATGTAATGTAACATTGTATTGTGCCAGTTTAAATAAATAAATAAAATAGAAGAAGATAAATAGAACAATTCAACAATAACAAAAGCATTACCATGACAAAATTGAAATTGTGCAGCTTGCTAAACAAGCCTCACAAATGTAAATACACGTGTCCACGTTTGGGCAACACCTAATGAGCACGTGCCATTAGTTAGCTCAAGTCCCAAGTACCAAGTGCCAAGTGCCCAAAATGAATGAAGAGGAAGCCAAGGCAAGTGGCTGTTTGTGCACGTGTGGCCGGCAGGGGGGCACAAAATATTACACAAATCAAGTAAATAAACAGTCTTGACCAATGTCCAAACATTTGCACAGCCACTTTGCTACACTGTCGACCACCTTTTTCCAGTCAATTTGATTTTAAGAGTGGTCTCCTGGGCATATTATTTATTAAAATGCTGTTGGCCATTCTCGTTATCCGTCCGAGTCGAGGTGAACAGCTCAAGAGCCTACTTTAAACCAGAGTACAATTCTAATGGAAGTGGCCTCTAATTGGATAGTTTAAAAGAGCCAAACTTATACATTTGAATTTGTTTATGTTTTATTAAATAATATTTATTATTTACTTTACTTGTGAGTCAAGCATATTTTTGAACCCTTCCATTTGAAAACTGGTTACCTTTACACATCTAGGTCACCGAAACTGATGCATCGCAATTGCTGAGAAGAAAAACAGAAAGAAACAGAAGCTACTCTCTCGTGGCGGTCATTTATCATGCCAAGTTCATGATTTACTGTGCGTATGACGTATACGCACTGATGACCCTTGGCAAAGAGCTGCAAATGATGCGAATGGTGTAAAAAACGGAAAAAATATAAATTTTTAAGGCGAACTTTAAAATGAAAAAGCAGAGAAAAACATTTTTTCTTTGTTTATTTTACATTAAAAAAATTTATATTGAAAAATAATATTTTAGTAATTTATTTGCAATAGTTTTTTTGTTCATCATTTTTTATTTTTGCACATTTTCCCTTTCTGACAACTTTTTCTTTCATCATTTACTTATACTAAGAACAAATTTACAATATTCTCAACTAGCACCTTTTTTTTGTTTTTGTGACCCGCAGGATGCTACCTGCCTGACAAATTTTTTGGTCTTTGATTTTCGGTTATCAGCTAAATGCTACTTTGCTGCGCAATTGTGATCATGCGCCGGCGCCAAGAAGGCTGCCGCTATAAAAAACCGAATGGGATGGGCAAACAAAATGAGAAGAATTTTCTATGCTATGTATTTCCAATTGCGACGTGCAGACTATAAAAAAATGGGGCGTGACTGGGGGTATGTTGTGCTGTCAAATCGACGTGCAGCATTCGACAAACGGGAATTATTTAACTTTCATTTCATAAAAAGCTGCTGCAGCCCACACCCTTTATCTCATTCTATGCTTGTTTAACTAAATGTGCAAAAGGCTGGGAGCACTGCCATGGAATCTCAATTAGGTATTCCCGCTTAACACGTAGCATCATTGTTTAGTTTGGAGAGTACTGCAACTCTTTTACCTTTTTACCTAATTAAATAATACTTCGTGGCGTTAGAGTGAAAAACAAAAAAAAACTCTACTGCAAAATGTATAAATAATTGTGAAAATTTATTTTTTTTTTTTCCAACTCTTGCATAAACTTATGTAAATTATTAGTACGCGTTTTTTATGCAAATATGAATGGGCAACTTTGCAGTAAAATTTGAAATTTTGCATTTATTTATGCATTCAAACAATATATAAATATATAAAGTATAATTTATAGTGCATTTAATTTGTATCTGATTTATTAGAATGAAAAATAACTTCTGCTATGATTTATCCACTTTACTCTTTTACTATCCGACCTTAGCTTATATTTCGAAGGTGAATCGATATGTAACTTGGTTTAAATACATAGACAAGTCTCCAGTTCGCAAGCAAACATTAGGGTCTTCGTTAATGGTAGCTAAAAATACATCAAAGCGGGTCAAAACATGATAATAATTTACATTTAAATGCTGGCGCTTGACGTCAATCGCAGATTCATCTTTTTTATGTCCTTATGTGTTCCCCCAGTTGCTTTTACAGTGATTGTTGTTGTACAAATAAAAAGTTAACGAAGCCAATCTAGTGTTGTTTTTATGATGCCAGAAAGCTTTAAATATAATTTTAAAGCCTTTTCGCTAGATATTAAATACCCTGTCGACTGGTGTGAAGTTACATGCAAATGGAGAAGGCTTTGAAATTTTAACATCATATATCTGTGAGTTCGAGGAAAAGGTAACTTGTTACTTGATAAAGTACGTATATTTACAGAATGTGTTCTAGTTGAGCAATCTCATCTATAACAATGTAACTTGTTGTTATATTTAGTATCACATTTACTTAACGCGAATCCATTTTTGATCATGACTTAGAACTTTGTAGTCTTTGAGTTGGTTTCTGTTGTTGTGACATCAAATCATTGCCAACTTCTTAAATATATTGCATGAAAGCACCTTGAAAACAGTTAACAAAATGTAACACAAAGCCTTTTGATTTGACAAACTTTCTGTCAATTCAAATGTCAATCATGAAAGTATTTTCAAGCTTTGTTGACAAACTGAAGCCTTAATTAACTGCCGTTTTGGTTATATGAGCCTCGACGTTGCCGTTGACGTTGTCGTTGCCCTCTGCGGTTTTTGGCCAGCTGTCGTTTACAGCACATGCTTGGCAACACAAGAACACTTGGTCAGGGATATGCTTAAGTCCCTCACAGTTTGAAAGTACGGCTCCAGGGTCATTTATCTTTCGTTTATGCGTTTGCCAGAACATTACCCCGTGTCAATAAATGCTTAGCATTGCCAATGAAAGTTCAAGTGAAAGAACTAAAAGTACTAAAAGACTCTTTTGGCCCATTTGGCAGTCCATTTAGCAGTTTCATCAATTTATGCGAGCTCGCGATATCGATCTGGTATTTTGCCGAAAGTGTTATTGTACTTGCCCCATACTATCACTAAACGACTATCTGTAGAGCGCATCAATGATTCGTCTATTCGGCCGAAATAAACATTTGTTTATGTGTGTGTAATTCCATTTTGCTTCAATGTTAAAGTTTGAAGAGTTGTAAGTCTACAGAAAGTTGCAACAATGCTCAAGAGCATTAAGTTCATTAAACAATCCTAAAGTCATAGGTTAGGTAAGGGCACACATATTGTGTATATAATCGAAAAATTTAAATGATTTATAATTTTTCATGGATTCTGCAGTCATTAAAACCGTTTTTGTAAATAAATACTACCACTTCAACAAATTAAAATAATTTCTTTAAGACCGAAACACTTAAATTCTCTGTTAATAAAAAATGTCTTCGTATCAAATTTAGTACCATTTCAGTGTGCCATTTTACTAGACGGATTTTTGGTTGGTCTGCATTGCGGCATTTCTTCTTTTGACTAATTAAAATTGAAAGGTTTTATGCGTTTGGGCAACAATATCCTTTTAGTTTTAAGCCATCAATTAGGCCAAAATAGCAGTTGTCCTTTGTTATTTTTGGCCTTTTGACACAACTAATTAGACAAAGGAAATCCTGTTTGTGATTTTGTGCCAAGAAAATGAGCTTACTACATTTTATAGTGTGCGTACAAGCTCTGACGTTTTGGGTTTATATGCTGTTTTATAAATAGCTTCCGTCGATTCAATTGTATGATAATATATTCATTTCTATTGGTTTGTTATTATACATATGAATTAAATATTTTTTGCTTTCTGTTTTAATTAGCTTTTAATAAATATTTCATATGCCACAATTCAATATTCTGATCAATATTTTCTTTGCCATTTTGAAGTGTATTTTATCTTCGTTAAATCAGCTGATATTTATTTTTCTCGTTTTTCATTTCTCTTTAGCTAATCCAGTTATGCATTAAATACGCGATTAAACACTGCGGAACAAAGTGCAAAAATCAGCAATTTAATACTTTCACGCTTCAGATTCTCTCGACTGTTTTAACGCCTCGTTCAGCTTGCGTTGAAAGAAGGGGAAACCTTTTGCTACGGGGTGCAAGTGTGATTTTGAATTACTGTTTCAATTCCAGCTAATAAAAATAATAGGTCGTGCAGTATCAAGAAAAAATATTATTTCACGGTCGAAGTTTAAAGTTTAAGAAAAATTACCCTTAAATTTAATCAAAGGTTACGCCTGCAAGCGATATCAATTTAAATTGATTTTTATTAAATATTTCTTTTAACAATTTGATTACCACATAAAAACCAATTCATATCTTTATAAATTTATTTGGGACAAGCATTTTCTTCTTGATTAAATTTTCACTTGAAATGTGTAATTTAGTTTTACTCATGAAATAAATGAATAGAAAGAATTTCATTTTAATTTCACTTGTATCTACGTTTTATTGAGAAATGTGTCAATGATTGACAGTTATTTGAAGTCAAAAACTTTTATTGTTCTTAATACGTATAGAAACGACTTTTCTTTCTCACAAAACAATTTTCATATACAATTTAATATTTTTAATAATAATAAAAATGTATAATATTTCTTGAGCATATCCTTTCAGATTTGTAAAATTAATATCGAGAACTAGTTTTATTTGCTTAAACAAATTTAAGTTTTACTTACACTCTTTTTTTAAAAAAATAGAATCTTCACGTAAGGAACTTAATTTAGTTTATAGATATTTTCATAACAAAAACTCATAACATTTCTTTCTTAAATCAAGCTATGTCGAAAAACTGACCTATTTGATATTTTTCTGATTTTTTTAAGTCTAAATTATTTTAACCATTTTAACCAAGTTTAAGGTATTTTAACCATTAAAGCAATCTGCCTCAAAATTAAACTTTTTTACTCAATTCAAACATTTTTTTCCTAAAATAAATTTTGCAAGACATTTAAAAATTGTATTCGTCTATTTCAAATGTAAACAAGTTCGAGTATTTATTTACTTGGACTAAGAATACCACTTATTTCGGATTTAAGCATGATTTCACATGAATCGAGTAACATTAAGTTCAAAATAATCCTAGAAATTTTTGGATTGATTGAATGTAATATAATTATATGTAAAAGTCGCCACATTTCATAGATAACTGTTCCCCCTTATTTTATAATCAATTTACTGTCTCAACCGAAAGCGGGACACATTCCAAGTGCGTGACATATTATTATCACTACACAAAAATCATAGCACGTTTCCAATGCCAACTGCGGTTGTTCGTGCCTGGCTCAGGAAATCTTTTATAATTTTATACCCTTTAAAAAAAGTCACCTAAGACAGCATATGTGTTCGACTATTTTGAATTGAACACATTTTACATATATATTTTTAAACAAGCCATTAAATATTGAATATGTTTAAGTACATTTTGTGAAGTTCATATTAAGATTGACCACTTAATCCTTAAACGAGCTGTAACTCATAGTCGAGTATACTCGAATTTCAATATTCTTGCTTGTTTGTGTTTGCTTTGGTGCAAGCCGCAATCAAATGAATTGCTTGCCTTGCAATTTACTCTGCAGTACCAACGCGTCGCAACTTTGCCAGCAGATGGCTATTCAATTAATGTCTTTTAGAATTCGAATGGTAGGAACCACAACTACTACGTGTTTGTTGCAGGTAAACCGAATTGAGCTAAAACATGTGAAACTTTTCTCTGGATGGATTTTCATTTGACGAACGGCACACACACACACACACACACACACACAGACACCCTCCCATACATATCGTTCTTTTTACGAGTCGGCCATCAAAAGGCATACAATTAAGCCGCTTATGTTGCAAAGAAGTATATAAGAGCAAAGGCTGGCAGGCGACTACCAATATATGTTTTGTCTGCTTGCATTAAAGCATAAATATTTGTATGTATGTATGTCTACCCAGAAACAAGAAAGTAAAGTCTGTATTAAGTTTTCAATTAAATGTTGACAACTAAATTCAAGCCTTTGAAAGCTTTTGCATCAAAAGGAAAAATATTATTTAGGAAAAAGTTAGTGTTAAAGACAAACTCAAAATAATAACAAGAAATAATACGAAATCTATAAACAATTAAATAATAATATTAAAAAATCAACACACTAATATTATAAGCTTAAACACACACACACACAGAAAAGACGGGTATTTTGTAGTCGTAGCTCATCGCAACACTGCATTTTACCCAGTTTTCTGATGCGGCTTACAGTCAGTGCTTGTTCATGTTTGACTCTGATGGAGCTCCAGCGTCTGCTAAGCTAGCAATTTGTCAAACAAAGTTTACGACTGTGCCGGTGTCGGTGCCGGAGTATTTAAATTACGGAAAACACAAAACAGAACAAAAAAAGAACTGTCACATAAAATGGTGTGTCAAAGAAAACATTTCTGGCCTGTTGTCGTTAAAAGCATCATCTTCCCCAATTGCACAGTGTTTCATTGTGAAGCATTTTAAATGCTTAATTTCCCGGGTGTCATAAAATGTATATGTATATAACCCCAATATGTCTGCAGGCAGGCGTCACAAATTAAATTATTTCGTCTTTACAAGCGATTTGATGGTGTTTTTGCAGCACTCAACATAACTCTTAACTGGGCCAATTTTTGTAGCAACTCTGTGGCTTCAGCCGCAAGACACACACACACACACCACTTTGGCGTCTTTTTTCTAATTTCAAGGCACTTTATTGGTAGGGCTGCTATTGGGAGAGCTCCCAGCAGGTTCGGCAATTTGAGGTAAAGTTGTAAACTTTGAGCATTTATTAAAATTGATATTGAGCGGGAAACATGCCCAATATGATGAAGACATTAAAAGCAAGATGGTGGCTTTCGTTCGTGTTGGAAAGCGATAGCAAAAGTGGCCAAAACAAAAATCAAAATAAATTCTAGACAAGTACGGAATGGGAAATGTTAGAACGGTTCACTTAGTTCATTAACTAACTTTAAGCAAGTATACTAAAGTATTTAATATATATTGCTCGATTGGTTTGAAGTATGTTGGTTATGTTTGGAATTTTTGTAATTTTTTAAGGCTTGGCCCATTAAATTCTGTACTAAATTTGTAGGCAATTCAAACCTTATAAATCAAAATTAGTGTAGTATTGCGCTTAAGTATTCGTTTATTTTCGTATCAAGTCCCCTAAGACTGTTATTAATAACGTTCATTATTATATTTTCAGTCAGCTTAATTCCTTGTTAAACACTTTTCTCCACTATACTCGCTTGAAACGTGACTCAATCTCAGTTGAAATATTTATAACCTAACCCGCTTAATTCCCACACATGTAGAATGTGTCCTGTCACGTCTCTGGCATATTGTATAGTGTTGAACATATTTGCCACCAACTAGCATGAAAAAATGTCTTAGTCGAGTCGACTTGGCTTAAAATATTGCAGCTCTTGACTGCAAGCATAGTTAACTATATTTAGACGTCATGTCTAGTATAACATCTTAACTTAATTTTGCCCTAATTGTCATGTTTTGCCACTAACTTGGGAGAAGTTAGTGCGACGCAGATGAGAACGAAGCTAAAAGCGCATTCGTAATGGAATGTTGTGCTAAATTTAGAAGTTAAACATCAAGTACAGCGTTTACATGGCCAAAACATTAACATTATCCGTGACTCTCTTTTGCTTCGTTTGGGCAACAAGCAACTTTGGCAATGTTCAAATCCCCATGCTTTCCATGTTATAATTTACCACACACACACACACACAAAGAAGTGAAATAACTATACTACAAACTTTTTTGGTAGATAAAAAATTAAAATTTTACATAAGCACAAAGTGAAAATTTGTTGGACATTGCCATTTTGAGCTCTGGGTTCACGACCAGCTTGTGGCTACCTCACTGTGTGCCCGTCAGTTGGCTTAATTTATATAAATGTTCCACGTACTCCCTAGAGCCCCTACTGAGAGTAACTGATTTCACCGTCAGATTTAAATATTTGCTTAGTGGAGTGTAGGTTTAAAGTCCACCGACTGCTGCTGTCCACAATTGCTGTGCAAATATTCGTATCGCATTCCAGACAACTAAAGCCACTCGAAAGTGTGGAATGGTATGTTGTATATTGCATTTTGATTTCGAACTCAATTTCGTCGAATTGTGTTTACACATCGAATATCATCGTATATACAACCAGTTAGCAATGCACTTTCTAAAGGCCAAAGCCAAGGACATCAACAACAACGATTACTGTCTGATAAAATATTTTCCAATAACGAGCTTAAACGGGCTCATGTTTACCGCATACTTGTGTGTAGCAGACCATGCGATATCTTTAGCAAGGTTGAACATTTTTATATATATTGCAAATTTAATTAAAACAATTTTTCGATATGATCATTACTGTTGCTATTAATGCTATTTAATTGAACATCTGCCTCAAGTTAAAGAGCCACTCAAACTTGTCCCGCTCTTCCCATCTAAATCTAAGTAATTTCCGGCAACATTAAATGCCAACATAAGCTTATAAAAGTGTCTGGTGCAAAACAAAAAAAAAAGCGTGTGGAAAATGCATTCACTGAATAGTTGTGAAGCCAAGAGATTAGCTTAGTTTAACTGCCACTAAAAACCATGTCCTTTCAATTAATGTGCTTTCATTTTTACGACCAACCAAATTTCAACCAACAGCATAAAAGTTTTAAGCCCAGAATAAAAGTTCAGTTTTGTTGCCAAATCCAGTGGACTGGTAGAAAAAAAAAATGTTTAGCTAAATAAGTTAACTTAACTTCGCGCCTGGCATTCAGAAACGAGAAAAAAGAGCGAAACATTTCGTTATAGCAATTGTTGTCATAAATATTAAATCAACATTATATGCGGCTCATAAATTTCTTGGCCGCCAAGCGAGTCGCATAAAAATAAGTGACACAAAAAATCAACCGCTAACGAATCCTCAAATTGTTTTTTGTGTTTCATTTTTATTATTGCGTTTTCCATAGCTTTCGTTTTCGCTTTTCGTTTTTACGTTTTCGTCACGTGCCGTCCCGTTGTGCATGTGCAAATATAATGGCACAGTTTTAATAACCTTTCCTTAAACATTCTTAAAAGTCACCTCAACATTTTATATGGTCCGACCACACTTGTCATTCCATGCGCAACATGAAAAATAATAATAATATTCACTGTCATTCGCCATTCGCTTTTGATGGTGGTATTGGTTGGAGAAACAGACAAACAGACAGACAGATACTATGTAAATATTTAATATTGGGCAGGAGTCAGACAGACTGTGAATATTGCTGCAGTCGTCCGGTCATGGCCTCAAATGCAACATTTGAAAATACTGACGAATTGGGCACTGAACAAAGAACCGGAACAAATAAAACTCACATCAGTTTGCCACTTGCCAAGCTAATCCTATGTTCCTATTAAAATGTACCCAAAGGGGATTGCCACTTCACACATACAGATACGAGTGGAAGTATGTGTGTACGTGTGTGTGAGAGTGCATGGAAATTATCTACTCTGTGCCTCTAATCAGCTCTTTCACAGTTTGCTCTATTGATTTTTAAACTGGCAAATGAGTGCTACCAAAAAGTTGGCAGCTGGCAGCTGACAGCATTTTAGTCGAACCATTGAACCGAATTGTTGATAGGCAATTAGAACAGAATTTTTTAATGAACTTAGTTTAGAATGAAATTTTTTTTAACACACATAAAGCTAGAGATAATCTTGCATTACTTCAAAACTTAATTCAACTTAAAACAAATTTCATTTTTCCGGTGAAAATTGTAAAAACTCAGAACTTAATACATATTTGTATTTATTTACAGTTGGTTGAGTAATTTCGCACAAAATGTAAATTAATAAATTATGTCCGAACTACCCTAATTGAAAAATATTTACATAATGTAGAACAAATGAATATTTCGAAGAAAACTTTTTCATTCTGCATTTCAGAGACTTAATATCCGATGATACCAAAAATAAAACATAATAATGTATTTATTTTTAGTAGTTTTTTTTGAACTTTTTTTTATGAACTTTCCGACTAATAAATTCAAATAAACTAAAGGACTAGCCGGCGCCTAAACATATTTAAAAATATGTATGCAACAAACTTTTTTTTGTTTATTTTCTTACAGACGCTAAAACTCATAAATATTTACGAGTCGTTATCACAGTGAAAAAGGACCTTGGACATTGTTGACTTTTTGTTGATTTTTTATGTGCCTATCATATTACATTATTGTTTGTTATCTTGTTTATTATAATATTACGAATTTGTTTGCGCTCCTTCATTATTTACATTTTAAATTATGTAAAAGGCGCTGCGCATTCTTATTATTATTATTATTTTATTATTGTTTGAAAACAAGAAGAATCAAATACAGAGTCGAGTAGCAGTCTCCTTATGCATGAACAATGTTTCTTTTTGTCGGATTCAATGAAGTGTAAGGCAATACGGCTTCCATATGGATACGTACATATATATATATATTGTGGGTGTGGCACAAAAAAACGAATAATAGACTTAGACATTGGGGAAATCTTTCAAATTGTGTATATTTTCTTTGTTAATCTTTTGTTTTGCGTGTCTTTATTATATGTATATATGCAAATATAAAAACAAAAAGCTCATTATGTTTTGAATAAACTTATTGACACTGTAAATTTTGTGAATTTGAACTTTTGATTTTTAGATGTTCAACCTCGAATGAAGTTTAATATTGTATTAGAAATTTATTTATTTATTTTATATCTCAGCGGTCTTCAATTCTCGCTTTTCTATATGTACATCAATAATTTTTATTTTCATGTTCAGCGAAATCATTTTCAACGTATATTTAATTTTGTTAAATTTTTTATTAAACTGTGATTGTGAAGAAAATCGGTTGCTAAACCAACTGGCGGCTGGGAAATCAAATCTGCATTAAAATAAACCAAGAAGACCATACCCATTCCTTTCAAAGCAGTTCCCCCAACACACGTTTGTATACTGATATTAGAGTATTCCGAAATCGGTTACATTCGATTGCAACGTTTCCACTTGTTATTTTTTTGCCAGCTACGACACTTAATTGAATGCCGTGACTGTCGCCATAACTTCATTTTAGCCCTTGACCCAAGAGGTTCACTGCCAGTTGCTGGTTTTCCGTATGTGCCAACGAAATGTACAGAGGGAAAGAAAAACAAAATGAAATAAAACCTCAGATTCGTGACAGCAGATAGCTTGCATGCTATTAAGCTTCACCAGGCATCACGATCAACCCTAGTTTAATTCGTGGATTCGGCCACTGTTACCTGGTCTCAGGTGACATTTGAGTGGCATCTTCAAATAAATTTCCATTCACTTTATGCTTGCTTAAAGACATGTTACAATCAATGTAAATGTGTTAGATAATGTATCGAACAAATGCAGAATTAAGCACGATTTCTTGGTTTAATACCCTCATTGATGAAGTTCTGGTCTGGTCATTTGATATGCTTGTCATAGGCATGAAAATGAACTACAAAATCCTTCTTTTTTTTTGCAGCTGTCGCACAACTATAAAAACTTTGGGACAAAATATGTTAGTACTCTTTGGGGCTGTATGACGCAAATCCTTTGACGACATTCCCAGCATGCAAACAATTTCAGACAAGTCGAGCCGAGTCGAGTCGAGTTGAGTCGTGTAAAATGTTGGCAAACAGTAGAAGCTGCCGAGAAAGAGGACTCAATGTGCCTGACGAGAATACGCTCTGTTAACTGATTGAAATAGTAGTATAATGTATGATCATAAACTAATAAAACTTTTTATGCCACTTTTACTATTAACAGTTGACACCATTTCCTGTTGCTATTTGATATAAAAAAGCGATAAAAAACGGATACATTTGTTAATATTAAAATCGATATGAAAGTGTTATAAATATCATGTCAATGCTGACCAAAATCAATACCCTTTATTGTTGTGCAATACCATAACTTTCCTTTATTATCACCTTTGTTCATCTATGTCTTGGGTACAGGGTACACAGCCATAAGCACATTTGTAAACACACACAGAGAGAGAGAGAGAGAGAGAGAGAGAGAGTACAACAAGCAGTAGAGGAAATAAGTCGACAAGCGCAATTCCTTTTTAAAACTTACCAGACTGGCCCACAATGCACAGCTGTTGTAGTTTTTATTTTTGGTGCAGCTTTGAGTTGAAAAATATTTTATACAATTTCACTTGGCGTAGCTTAAATTAAAGTCATCAAACTTACTTTGCAATAAGCTCATTTTTATGAAAATGCAAGTGGCCAACACAGTCTTTGGATAGCCACTGAAGTGAGTTAAGTGCAAATTGTTTGAAATACTTTTTTAAATCCATTATTAAGTACTGGTACAACAAAGCTTATGAATATTCTGAATTATCGATGCATTTCTGCGAATGTGTCGCATTGTTAATAAGCTTTGTTCAATGTCAACAAAAAAGGATTGCAGCTTATAGTCTAGTTCTCAGAAAGCGCTAATTATGTACATATATTTTTTAATCTGCAATCGCACCTTTGAGTTAATTCTATAGTATGCCTGCTACATTAATATGATACTTACTTGGTTCTTGGTACTTGCTGAAATGAAATGAGATTTCAGAGAACTTTACTTCCACATTGAAGTTGCCGGGTTATTTTTGATAACGAAACGAATAATTTGTACATTTTATGAGTGTTTGCTAAGTAGCTTCGTTGCTTAATCTCTTGAGAGCAATTTACTTGACTTTTCTTTTAATGTTGCATTCGTTAACCCTTTCCTGCTTGCTCGCTGCACCGAAACAATATAAAATGTTGTAGGTACTTCCGCTTCTTAAGAATTTTCCAAAATTTTCAAGTTTTTCCTTATAATATGCGACCTAAATTTAGTCTTCATATCTTTCAAGCCGAAAAGGTCTTTGATCCAACAGATAAAAATATAAATTACCATTTTTTGGCATATTTATGATACACGTAACCTTTTTGTAACGGTATCATTTGTAGCTTTCAATTAAACTATAGTAACTCGTACCTTAACTTTGGACCTGTGTCCTGTGTTTTTGTCAAGGGTTATTTGAGTTCATTTTTGTATGCTGGGGTCACACAAAACAGTCAAAGAACATGGGTAAAAATTGCGAGTTGTCCTGTATGCTGTTGTTTCTCTGACTTTTCACTTCAGAACGCAAACATAAAAATGTAATTCGAAACAGCTGAGGGTACAAATTGTGGAACGTGCGAACAACTGCAATAAAATGAAATAAAACTTGATACACACACACACACACAGCAACCACTATCAACACACAAACGCACACGCACTCACACACTAAGGAAAACACACTTCTACATACACTGCTGTGAAACAAATTTCTGCGAATCGTTTAAATGTGTTGGGAGTTTTGTTACTTGCTTTGTCGAAAGGCCGAAAAAACAAACAATTCAGATAACTTAAATGGTTGATGCTCGACTAAGCGGTGCGCTGTATAAGATACGCTCACAACATGACAAATACTCTCACCTATTTATTATTTAAACTGTCTACTGATATTATTCCTCACAAATCATTAAATGCTCAGAAAACCTTCTAAATACACTGATAAGGGTTCACTTAAAATCAATTAATAAATATTCTTATATATTGTATTTACGTGTAGTTTATACGCTTACTTAGGAAAAATAATCCCCTCGTATCATTGGCATATTTGTTAAAGCGTATGCAAATACATAAGTGCAAAAGAACAAACAATTGTGTGCACTGCAACGAAGTAATTGTTTATTATTCACCAATTAAATGGGTAAAAAAGGGTATAATGGTTTTGTATAAAAGTATATAACATTTAGCAGGAATCATCTTCGACCACATAAAGTATATATATTTTTTATCAGCATCAATTTAATTGAAAACATTAATACCGGAGTTATGAAAAATTGGAGTTTATTCATCTAGAACTTTTGCAGTGGTACAGGTATGACCCTGTTTGTAAGGCCAAGGGATAAGGGAATCTTCAAGTTGAGCTTACTAGAGCCTTTTTACTTGATTTTTTACTTTTACCCAGGGTTTCCATTTTTATCTATTGTTCGTAAGACGTACATATATAAACCTTTAAGCTATTTTGCCTGTATGTAACATACTTTTTAAGCATAACGGCGATATAAAAATACCGATAAAAAAAATTATATATATGTTTTTTTAAGGGCATTTCGTATTTAAAACTGTGTATATGAATATACCTCTTTTACCCATTGTTTAATACAATACAATTGTGTTATGTTCTCGGATATTGCGGCCAAACAAACTTAAATGTGAGAGAACATTTTCACATACTTTATCGGTGGAGGTTTTTTAATTAATTTGTTGTGTCCTCAGCAAACATGCGTGGGTTGAGTGTAGTATTTACAATAAAAATATGTATGCACAATATGCAATTATTCATATTCTTGGACATTAATAATTCAAGTGTGAAAAGCCAAAAAATACGCTTAAGGTTGTTTCTCTCAGTTATTCTTTTTAGTTCAGTGCATAATAAACTCAATTAATAATTTTTGCTCTTTACTTTGCTTAATATGAATTCATAAAGCTCGCACACTATCTGCTGAGACATAGTTAGCCATTTTTCCCCATTTCGCTGTTAGGCCGTTTGACATTTTTGTTTTCTCTTAATGACCTTATCAACGTTAACAAAGTTAGATTGCCTGAACAGGAGAAATAGAACGTCAGAAGTCTAATTAATATATGTATATGTATGAATGTAGAAATGCGATTGCTGCCGCTGATGATGCTACTTTCTTGCCTTGACTTGCGTAGATAAATGTCAAAGTTGTGGCTGTCAGGACAACAGCGATACGAAATAATTTTTCATTAAATTATACAATTTTAGGCAAGCGTTCTAATGGAACTCCGTTTATGTCTGTGAGCTCAATTTGGAAATTTGTCTGACAACAAAAGCGACACAGATATTAACGCCTCCAGCGCATTCTTGTTGTTGCTATCTACAATATTCACACACGAAAGCTGACTTACTATCTGTTGAGTGCAGGACAATGGTAAGAATGGTGATGAAAAACAGCGAATTGTGTAATTAAACGCATTTTGTTGTCTGCACAGACTGCTATGCTCAGAGCCATAGAAATTCTTAACAAATGAAGAATTTCCAAGGAAAAAACTTCGATTACTATATATTTTAATCTATTGGCAGCCCTTTAGAGAAAAAGGGCTCTTAAAAACTTAATTATAAATCTAAAAGAACTCTGATTTTTGGAAGTGAAATTGTGAATAAATTTTATCGGATCTAATATCAACAACTCGCTGAAGCATTTATTTTTTAATATTACCCAATTTATTCTCGTACATTTTATACAAATAAAATTTTTTTTTAGATATTTACAAAATCTAAGATAAATTAAAATAGAATTGCACATAAGCCATTAAACATTTTATTGTGTAATAAAAATAAAAAGGAAACATTTTACTTTGATTTGAAATAATAAAAAATAATATATTTGATTTTTATTCTAATTTTTTACTGTGTGAAAATCGTAACAAATCAAAAAATCCCGCATTGAAGTCCTAACAAAAGTCACGCCAAATTTAAAGCCCAACTTCTTAGAGATTAACGACCTTTTCTTTTGGGTTGCCTTTTTGTCTAAGTGCCCGTGAGATTTGTTTGCCGTGTTGCTTGGGGTTAATATCCGCAGCCTGTTTCTATAATGGCCAACATGACAGTACTGCCACGGCCCAATTGTCAAGACAAAGGGACAGACACAACTTTGCCTGTGTATATGAAAAGTCTATTTAAAGTGAAATGTGGTGCAAGCAGAGATAAGAGAAAGGTCACGTAGTTCCACTCAATACCCGCACAAACTTGGCCCACTAATATAAGTTAAGATGCTGTTGTGCCTAGCTGGCAATGACAAATGTCCTGTGTGCTTGGGGTCGACTTGATGCCAAATTATGCACAATGCGGCAAGAAAGTAAAGTCAGATGGGATCGGTTGACCATTTCCTTACTCACTTACCCCAGTGGGCAGTTTATTTGTCTGCCAGTCTAAAATATATTTCTGGCAGCCGGAAAGGCACTGGCAGCCATTGTGTGATGGTGTGCAGTTGGCGCAAGTCAAATCAGGAACAGACCCATACAACAGAGAGAAGGCTCTGACACACAATGCAAATATCTAGTTAATCTTGTCAGTCGGACTGTGTGTTTGCAAAATAAGGTTTTAATTGTTTTGCCAAACGATAGAATGAATTCTGTCATGCGAATATACAACTCAGCAATCTTGGACGAGCATCAGATAAATGTGTTAATTTGAGAAAATTAATTAGTAACGTGAATGAAGTTTAAATGGCAACAAGTCAATACCAGTGAGAAATAAAAAAAAGTGTTCAACAGTATACTTAAAGACATTCATTTACAACTTTTGATGATTCTTTCGAAAAACATCTGCAAAAGTATGTGCCGGGATGTTAACGTGTTTGTTGTACGCGCTTATTGCCATTTTACGCATTTATCATTTGCGCTGCGTAATGCTAAACAACCAACAAAATACACCAATTATCGCGCTTAAACTTTTAACAATGTTTTGTATGTTTTAATTACTTACAAAACTTATGAATGTATTTAAGATATATGCCAGAAGTAACAAGAAAAAACATTTTTTTTTATATTTGCGATTTTTTGTCGATAAATATATAACCGGTAACCAACTTTTAAATTACTGCAGGGTATCTCAAGTTAAACTCACGCGACTTTACAACTTTTACTTGTGTCTCAATAAAGTTTTGCTCTGTTAAGAGATAAACACACACGCACAGTTACATGCACAACGCAAAGTCTCTGCGCTACAAGATGTCTACAGTATCGAAACGAGCGCTAAAAAGTATGCTATGAATTTGTTCAAAAGCTAAAACATCAAAGTATGTTTAAAGTTTGTTTAGCATTCAATATTTGATATGATAACTTACAGATACATAGAAATGGAAAAATAAAAACGTTCTTACTAATTACTACGATGTTTTATGTGTTTTTATTTGAACAGCTTAACTTAAATCTTGTAACAATTAAGAGAAATTTTGTCATATTAAACGATTTTGAATTGTCATTCAACACTTCCGTCGTCTGCAATGAGACCGGGGATCATATTATCGAGCACAGGCGGACCTGTCTGTGCATTGTTCGTGTTGAAGTTGTTCAGCTTGTATACAAGTAAGGCGAACACTTCCGCTGGCAATGATGATCGCAAGCAGTATAGCAATTTACCCGGCTTGCTGCAAACCACAACTGCATTCATCAAATGTTCAGCGCCAAGTTCAAAGTTACCCTCGGTAACCAACAGTTCACCGTGACGAATTTCTTGCATAAAATAGCGTTCAATCGAACGATGATCAGACAAAGTTGGTGGATCCTGTTCCACCGATTTCTTGTTGCGGCGACGACTTTCAAAGAGTTTCTTCTTAAAATCCGGATGACTGCGTCGCTTATTGTCAAAATAGACGCAATAACCAACAAAAGCAACACTGGCCAACCCAGCCACAAAGCTTAGCGATGTCTTGTTTAAAAACATTTTAAAGGAAAATTTATTGAATTTTATTTACGAAATGTGTTAGGAGCTGGTAAAATCTTTGACTAAACGATGCTTGCTTGTGTTGTAATAAATGAGACTGACAGTATGATTTATACTAATTTAACTACTATGATTGATAAAAGGAAACAATTTTGTGACCCCAAAAATACTTTTTATTTTTGTTTATCTATAAAATATGGTTTTTTATGCATTAAAATTTGTACTTAATTAAAAACTAAAAAATCATTTTTCTGAATATTGACAATTATTATTAAAGTTGTCAAGACTTGTGAATTAATCTATCGATTAGATTTTTGAATTGCTTATTAACATGAGGTTATCTTGTTTGGAATTATTCCTGAAGCAGATTTTATTCGTTATGATTATGCTTAAGTTACAATCATGAATAGCTGGAACTATCTAATAAAGCGGTTCTCAAACAGCGGTTGCTCGTAATTAGATTTCATATATTTATTTGGCTGTTTAACATAACTGCAAACATATTTAATGCCTGCCAAAATCGCTACAGACCCCATGCGAATTCCAATCACAATCAAAATCGCAGGAACTCCCACTGCTATTCAACCCCATGTCAAGCTGTGTGTGGCCTCTGGCTGTGCATATTTCGGTGTATTTTTGTGTGATTGACTCCACATTCGATTAAAGGTTTCGCATCGCTGCTATGCCATAGACTTTGCCAAAAATAGCGCTTGAAATCTGTATCTGCAACCAAACCAGTATGTGAATTTGATATGCGAAAAAGGCAAACACAAAAATAAATTTTGCAATAACTTTGGTATTTGACAGTGACATGACATTTGTAGCTGGTGTACGAGAAAAGTGAAAATTTAATTTTAGTCAAGCACATATAGAAAGCAGAAAGCATATTTACTTACAAGCTGACCTATATCAAACTGATATTTAAATAGCACATGCACGATTCATTTGAAAAATATATTTTTGCATATGCAATTTGAGTGTAAATCTGAAGGAAAATGTGGTATGTTTATTTGTTGATGCATACATAATTGAAATGCATTATTTTTGTATAATTTTGCAAGTCGCTTTTCAGTTGAAAATATTTGTCTGTTTGTAAAATACATTTTATTCTCCAATTTGAGAACATTTCATTTGAATCAGTTAATTTAAGTCGGATTTGAGTGTCCGGGTTTTCAAACTTTTTCACTCTTGTTGCAGTATCCATAGTATCAATAAATAAATTGCGATTACCTAGGACTTTCAAAAATCTTTGCCATGCATTCGCAGAACAGCAGCTTAATTGTTGAACATAACATAAACATTATGGTACACAATATTTTCTGTGGGCGAGCCAATTAGCCAAAAACGTGAACTTGTTGCGCGTTAACAAAATTTTCTTTCATATTTATTTATATTTATATCCTAGCATATGTTGTACATACCATTGGGAAAAGTTGATTGTCATTTGATGTGACTTGTGTTGGGCGCCCATTCAAAAAACTCACACCAGCACACACCATATTCAACAGTCTGTTTATGTCTGTTGTTGTCTGTTGCTGGGCCAACGTGGTATGATTTTGCAGCAAATGATATCGTGGCATGTAGTAAGTCGTATGTCGTATGTAAGGGATTCTTTTCAACTGAATTTGAAGGCTTTGGCTGTCATGACAATGACCTGAAATAAGCGCAAAATGAAAAACTTGATACTGTGACAGCGAATTTGAAACCGCTAACCGAAAATCATCTTATTATGCAAATTGTTATTTTATGCCATAAATGGCATTTCAATGAAACCTATTCATTGTGCTGCTAACTGTCTCTTTCTCTGTAATAGCATCTCTTTTTTTTGTGTGTGTGTGTGTGTGTGCACCAAAGCCCTTAAAATCCTATTACGCAAAATGTGCTGTACTTGTTGTTGTTTTTGTTTTTGTTAGATAATAGTTAATAGGAATTATCGCCAAGTTATCACAACAACCAATTGAGACAAGAAAATACGCCAGAACGTCTATGGCGAATGTTTTACGCCGCAGTTATATAACATTGATTACAAAATGCGGTGATTAAATTTGAATATTTGGGTCCAAGACTGTAAAATCTCATTCTTGTTTTGCGTAGGAAAAGGATACAAGAGACTTAAGCCAACTTAGCACCATGCAAACATTATTTTATATAAAAGTTAAAAGCATTTTTTACAAAACAGCAGACAGTTCCAATGAAATTCTTTCTTTCGTCAAAAATTCTTTTTAAACAAACTGAATGAAATTTAAGCTCAATTGAAAAGTTACTTTTTTCCATAATATTGTGTCTTTTTTCTAAGCATAATCGACTTTGTATTTTATTATGTAATCGGATTTAAATAAAAATTTGAAGAAATGCACAAAAGAACTATTGTAATATTTCTAACTTACTCAGATTGTATTCACCATTGAAATAGAGATTAGAATTAGAATTAGAAACTCCCTTTCAGTCGCAATCTTTTATTTGATTTTTTTTATGCACTTCCAATGCTAAAAGTATTCGCCTTAAATGGTTGAATGAATGACACATTCGGATGCGAACTCATTTACATTTATTGAATACAAAGTGACCCCGGGGCTAGCAAGAAATTTCACATCAAGTATCGGGCAAATGTAATAAGAAGAATTGTGCCCGGCTGACTTGTACATATCCTTAAGCTAATTTTTTTTTTTCCTTGTAATTTGCATTGAATTCTTATTTATTAAGATTTTTATGTGTATTAAAATTCTTGAAATCGGCTGCGAGCTGTCTGAACTTTCTAGTTCGTCAAGCGAGTTAATGTGAATTAATGCATTCAAGTGCAAAAAAAGTTATGCAAATAAAGTTTTGAAACAAAAACACATTTAATGCAATTATATATTTCTGATTTAATTAAATATTTTGATGCCAGTAGTTATTTGCCTCGAGCAACTATTAAATATTTAAGCAATTATAATGACAAACTTTCAATCTGTGAAATAATAACGAATTCATAACTATAATCATTGATAGTCAGCAATTTATTTCCATGTCATTGTCAAAGAAAATATTTAGAATTCTATAAATACTGTTCTGAAAATAAGTTGACAAAAGTAACACCCAAAATCATGTTGCATACATTTAAGTGTCCCAAATTGCTATGTTCAACTATTTGCGCCACAATAACATGTAGAATATGTAAATACAAACTTAGCTGATGTTATGGTGGTGACTCTCCACAGGATGTCAAATGTAGCATCACCAACAGATACTCCGTTCTATTCTTTGGAAAATCTTAGTTGTGCAGGTTGGCAATACTTGACGTTGAGTTGTTAACTTAAGTATCAAATGACATACCTTGAAATACACTGAAAATGTTTGTATTGTTGTATTCTTTAGGCATTTTGTATTTTAACCAAAACATGACAGAAATAATTGAATATCGGGTTAAAATTTCACAAACTTTTTACAATTTATTTACAAACTCACACAAATGAACATACAATTGTGTATATATGTGTATGTATACGTATGTTGTTTGACAGATGTTAGCGCCATTGACAGAAAATGTCCTTGAACAACAAAATGAACATTCCCTATTTATTATCAAAATTTGTCGACTTCTTGCCAGTCAACAGAAATATTTCAATTAAAATAACAAAAAAACAAAAGAAAAATTCAATAAATGACAAATTCAACTAGATTACAATTTTCCTGTCGATTAAAACAATTATTATATTGTTATTATTATTAGTAGTATTATAATAGATATTCAAATAAGAATAAAAAGTCGTAATTAGCTTTAGCTTAGCTGAACATGTAAATACGTACAACAAACATTTTCAAATACATAATAATTACTACGAGTAGCTACATTAAATACAAATTTATACAACAGTTAAAACTTACAGCTCTTCGATGGCATTATTTATTATTAGTATTAATTACATGTTGCACATTAAGTACAGCTAAAGTTTTATATGGTAACGCTCTATGAATATAATTATAATTATTATTAATTCGTGTTTAATTTGTTCGCTGCTGCTGCTGCCACAAATTCAATTCACGTTTGTATTTACAATAGAAGTTCCATTCCGTTTGATTGGCTCTTTTGAAAAGGAAACCGCCCACGAATTTTCCCATCACAGCTGAACCATGCGCCGTCCATGACTGTGACTGTGACTGTGACTGTGCCGATGGCTGTGACTGTGACCATGACTACTTTCAGAATCGTGCTCAATGGGATTATTGTCCTCATCGCATGAGATATACTTTATTTTTACTCGCTGTCGCTCACCGGCACTATTGTTAATGGAAAGGCAAATGGGTGAACTATTGTCATCCACGGGACGCTCAATGATGCATTCAACAGCGGTATGGTTCAGCCCCTGCAACGCCCCCGGATGTCTCTCCCGTGACGATGAAGTGGGCACTTGCTGGATTTGAGTTTCCATTGTGCTCCGTTTCCACTGACTTTTCGTTTCGGCTGCAGCACAATTTGGTTACAAAATATCACTTGATTGAGATGCTCACTCACACTGTGATTTGCATACGTACCTCTCGTATTTCGATGTGAGCTATTCTTGTTGGTCGCCTGACTCTTGGGTGAATCGAATTTATAGCGTATGAGGCCCAAGCAACAGCAACAAATGATTCGTTGAAAGTACATGCGAAATCTGTGAAATTTTTAATACATTTTAAGAAGAACTGGGTTTATTTTATGTATATATTACAATTTAAATTAAATATGTCTTCATTTTTAAATATTTCTAATTGAAACACATATTTCTATTTATTACTTTTTATAATAAATTTCATTATATTTTCAATCAATTTTATTTAATATCACATTTAAACAAGTAATAAATTTGTATACAAAAATAAAATAAATCCAAATTTTCATAATTATAAGTTAAATATTGAAATCATATAATAAAATTGCTTTTGCGTTGTTTATATATAATCAAATTAATCTTTGCGTTTTTTTTCAATTGAAAAATGGCTTATGTTCTTAGCTTAATCTTGCAGTTAAGTTTTAAGCAGGGACCTTTAAGCTAGGATTAAAGAATTTTCTTCTGGTTTGCCGTACAGTTCCCTTCAAAACGTTGTATTTGTATTTGTATTCCAGTCACCCATCTGTCAATCAGTAAGGGCAAACTGCAGAAACTGCATATTAAACTTTGCATTATTCAGTACAGCGTGTTAGTTTATTTTCTTTTGACCAACTTGAATATTGTTTGAGAACTTAATTAAGCATTTTTCCTTGTGCTTTCATCTACATTTTTGCTGTCATATTGAATAAAGTTTTAATCTTCTCTACTTGTATTTATTTCTAACTTTGTCCCATACAGCTTGCATTATTTTTCCCCTTTGCATTTGGCTGTCTTCGTTATTAATTAACGTTTTGAAAACATAAAAGTTCCCTTTTACATTTTAATCTTCACCATATTCATTAGTTTCCTTACCTTTTGTTCATCCAGTAATAAATTATTGGATTGACCATTGCATTCGACATGGCCAGCCAGTAGAAGCCCAAATACATATGCTGCACGTACTTTGTAGATGCCACCTGATTGTTGTGATAGGCATAGATGAAGAACATATGATAGGGCAGCCAGCAAATGGCAAAAATCGAGACGACCGCAATAAACATGCGAACCACTTTTCGCTTCGATTTCATCGATTCCATTTGACGATCCGTATTCTCACCAATTGACCGACTGCCCCAAAGCACTCGACCCATCAACGTGTAGCATATGAGCATAACAATCATGGGTATGCCATAGGTTAACACCAATATGGTAAGGTTATAGCTGGTAAACATAATTAATTAGCACAAAAGGTTAATCAGTGTTGAGGACAACTTCAAAAATATACTCACACATAATCCGTCATGGATGTGGGATAACGTCCATCGGGCCACATCAT
The DNA here is from genome assembly GCA_035044645.1 of Scaptomyza parva. Taxonomy (NCBI): domain Eukaryota; kingdom Metazoa; phylum Arthropoda; class Insecta; order Diptera; family Drosophilidae; genus Scaptomyza; species Scaptomyza parva. The sequence continues at coordinate 1,109,546 of JAWNNT010000068.1, read as the reverse complement.
GAAGCACACTGTACGCGATTTTCCATTGTAATAACTGTCAAATAATTATATATTCAGACATTGTATAAATTATTGCCCGTAAACTCTTAGCTGTCGTTAATTGCTTTAAATTTTAGGGTAAACAAAACTTTTGTCTGCGCTACTGTGAGTTTCTGTATTATGTACTATAAAGGTGTTGGCGCTCAACACTTTCATCATGATTTAATTACCGAAAGCGAACCCGACCCAACCCAAAGCAAAAGTGTCCCTAAAAATTAAATATTTGCACGTCCAAAAGTTATACAAGACAAGATTGTCCAGATGGAAGCATGTTAAAGCGGCGAGTAATAGGGGGTAAACTTTTGTTCGAATTTTGACACGAAATTTATACATGTACATGGAATTGAAAACCTAATTTGAAATATTATTACTAATTGTATACTTCATGCCATCGGGCACTCAAATAAGATGCCCCTAAACGGTCGACCATTTATTGGCATTAACAATGCAACTGACAGTCAGGTAATTACTTAGTTGGGTGAACTCGAACATTGAAATTGGCTTACCTTTGTGACTAGCAGCTATATTGATTCTGCTTATGTTGGGGTTTTTCTTGTATTTAATTGATATATATTTAAATATGGCTTACAATGGAGTTCGCTTTTAAAGCAATCGAAATGAATTTTCGAAAATTCTGCATAATTGTCACTAATGTTGAGGGTAATTTCTCGGAAAATGGGAAACCTATAAATAAAATATTATGACTGCTGCTTAGACTAGTGACTGTCTACTTTGTAACAAAATTGTTGATGTTATCAATGAAACTTTCTCTCCAATTTTCTCTACAAAGGCAAACATTTGATTCGTGAAAATGTTAACAGACTAAATATAGCCTTGTCAAAGGGTAGCCAGCACAAAAATAAATACTTATTTATTTATTTCATTTTAATTTGTTTTCCCAAAGCTACAAGTAATTATAATCTTGTCACAATGATTCATGATGATTTCATTGATATTGATAACAATAAGAAATAAAATATTAAAAAAACAATGAAATATATCTAAACAAGAACTAACTATAACTAACAAACTTATTTTTCATAAATTAATATTAAAAATAAATAAAAAAAAAACTGAATAATAATAATATTTAAATCGAATATGTTTGTGCATTAATATTAGTAAGTTGACAAGTGGCTTCACTCTTTCATGGCGATTCCTAATTGCATTTGCATATTTTTTAAGTTCAGCATATTCATATTTGATGCTACATTTTTAACGAACATAGTTGGATTAAACATATATATGGTTATTTATCCTACGTTCTCTCAGTGTATTAGCTAATACGCCACATATTGCTACCAGTTTTAATGTACTCAAATTTATAGATAAACTCTGCAAAAAACAAACATTCTATGTATATAACAAACATCCAGAATATTTATCTTTAAATTTTGTGTTCATATTTTTCCGTCAAATTCTTATCCCTGAACATAGTCAAAGATTAGCCTGCAAATGCTGTACATTTTGTTATATTAACTTTCTATTTATTAGGTCCATAGTGTCCCTGGCAACGTTTTATGTGAGCCAGATAAGTTGGTAACTAGGCAAAATAAAAAATGCTTGAGCTCGAGTATATATTCATTTAAGTGGCCAAATTTGCGTAAAAATTCAAATGAAACTGAAGTTACTCAGCTTTTTTAGCTTCAGGTGTCCACAATTGATGCTATACCAAAAATGCTGCCTAATATATGTATGTATGGATGTATGTATATGAACTTAAGGGGAAGCACAAAATCATCGAATTGATAAAAGACACAGCGGGGCGACTGCTGCACTGCAGGTGGTGGTTATTTCTTGTGTGAAAAGGTATCTCGTTTTGCAAAAGCATATTGAGCTACGTCTTACAAAAGTTCTTTATGTTTATTACTTGTTGGCAACGGTTGGAGTAGCAAAGTAGAAAATAAACAAAATATGCTGCTGCCGCTGACTTTGCAACACACAGTCAAGGTCATTATATATATATACACACACACACACACACACATACATAAATGAGGTATAATGGTGGGCACTTCACTTACTGTTTGGTCATGATGCTGGAGTAGAGCAGGCAGGGGGCTGAGAGGACACAGCTCAGTGCCCAGATCAGTACCAAAATGAATCTCACTTTGCGGCGTGACGTACGACGCTTCAATGGATGTACAATGGCAATATATCTGCAATATAAAATATATATTGCTATGTATATAGTATAGGTAGATATTGAAAATGGTTGAGGTTACCGGTTGAAATTGCGACTGCAATTGTGCTTGAAAGCCAAAAAAAAACTCACCTGTCAAACGAAATGGCGACGAGAGTGAATACCGATGTTGAAACCGTTACATTGGCCACAAAATTATTAATGGTGCAATAAATCGAGCCAAATGGCCAATCCGAATTCACCATGAATATGAAATTGAAGACACAATTCAAGGAGGACATTAGCAGGTCGGCGATGCTGAGGTTCAACAGAAAATAATTTGTGACCGTGCGCATGCTGCGATGTCCTGCAAAAAAAAAACATGCCCAAATGGCCAAAACGTGAGAGACAAATCTACCGGATATTAGTTGCGAGCGAGTCCTTGAGTCCTGGCTTGTGAAGCTAAGCCAAACAATAGATGCAGTGAGGCTGTTTGCCTTGTGCGTATGTGCGATTTTTGGCACTTGAAACTCGTTCGCTTTAAATTTAGCCCATTTTTGGGCAATGCGCTGCAAGTTGAAAAACATTCTCGGTTTTTCTATTATGCGCTTACCTGTTACAATCCAGAGAACAATTCCATTACCCGCAATAGCCACGAACATCATCAGACCGAAAACAATTGCCCAAATCGTTTTTTGTTCCCACGGCAACTCGTATGGTCGTGTGGGCGATGGAAACAGGCATTCTGTGAGAAAGTCCCTGTGCACATAAAAAAAGGAAGAGCAATAGATAAAGAGAAGAGTATGATGAAGAAGAGTGGGAATGAGTGTTGCATCTATGCGTTTTCTGTATAGATATGTATTTGTACATACACAGATAAAACATATGTAATACTATCTTGTAAACAAGTTTACACAAATCCATTTTGAACGCGATTGCACATGTATGTTTGTGAGTATGTGTTATGCATACGCTACAGCGGGTTCAATAAAACTGCATACCAAATATGTGTTTGCATATATGTCGGAAAACGAGTTCCAAACGAGTGCTCAAGGTATTTTGAAATCAACCAAACTGTTTTGTTTTGTTGCATTTGGTATTACATTTGTTGTTGATTGTGGTTGTGTGCTTTGCGCACCTATCTGATGTCGGCTGAGTTTTATTCGATGGGAATGTTCAAATGATTTGGAGCTTAATCAAGTCAACAGAGTAATTACACTTTTAACTTTAATGGCCAAAAGCTTTGATATTTGATTAGCTAAATATTTGAAAACCAAATGGCTAATACCGTATGTGCTTAATATTGATTTCAAATGGCAGCAAGTCCTTTACATTGGCAAAATGTCTTAGCTGTTTTTTGTTTAACCTTGGCAGTTTTATTTTTTTGGTGCTCTAGTGGTATTTTTCACGACCTTAAGGCAAAACTATCGAGGCATTGTCTGCGACGTCAGTGTGAACACATTATTAAGACTAAGGATAGGGGTTTTGCCTGTGGCATCAGTGTAAATATTAAAGATAATAAATAATAAATAAATAACAAAAACTACACCACAAATCATGAACAAAATATTTTTATTGAATTTATGCGGTATATTTTTTGGTAACAATCCCAAACCGAACAAAATTTTGTAATTGTATAAATATTTTATTTCTCAGCTCAAAACAAAACAAGCTTTAGGGCAGACAAAACGATATCAACGCTTTTCTTACTGCTTTGAAGCACTAAGTTCAAGGTTAAAATAAAAAATAATAAATATTTCTTCCTTAAAAGGACTAAAAAATTTAATTCATTTTTGGCAGACAAAGACCAATTTTTTTTTGGTCAATTCGGATAAAGCAGAGAGCTCTAAACTAACACAATGGAAAATCAATGAAGCTAAACATAAGAGAAAATTGAGAAAAGGAAACTGCTTGATAGAAACGCATTCAATAACACACCAAATTGAATCTGTAGTTTTAAGTGATTTCATTTGAGCTGCTTCCGCTTTCGCCGAAGGAAATGAGAAACAAACCCCTGCAACACATTCCACTCACTTTGTACTCATTTGTTGCTGTTAAAACCGTACTGCTTTCGAGTTGATAAGCTTCTAAGTGTTAGTGGATATATGTGATTTTCGTTAATTAATGGGCGGCGGCGGCGTTCTAGGGTTGTGTAGGGCGATGCTGATCTACATTGTTTGCCACTTGGATAGCCGATTGGCATGCTTATTAGAGTAACATCGAGTGTCAGTCGCATTAATTATGCAAATGCCACATTGTTATTGCACACACAGGCAACACAAGCATCACATGCTTGACTTTATCTCACTACTTGTGTCAGTGTACAACGTAGCGTATGCACAATCAATTGTGTGTATTATCTTTTGTTGCATGCACAGCTGGCATGTACTGCTACTTTCAAAGCACTAGACTTAGTGCTGAGCTGTTTTAGTTAGATTTAATTAGATATTGATATGATTAACTAATTATTACAATCTAAATATTAGTTTTTCTTTTAATTTTCTTAATGGCAGTCAAACGTTTTTTTTTATGAACCAACTATAAATCTAAAAATCAACAACAATTATATTTTTAAGCAAACATTTAATCCAATCACCTAACATTATTACAACTAGTTCTACTTCGAAGGTAGCAGTTGCTTTAAGAAGGGCTGATTTGTGGAGTAATAATAAGAGGCAGAGACCCAACTAGACACATTGCACATTGCTTTCTGATTCCCTTTCATAGTTTTTAATGAAAAAAAAACCGTACTAAGCCCCCACTACGATTGATTGTTTACATTACAACTACACATAGCAGGCCTTTATATATTAACTGATACAACATTTTCATAAAATGATCATTTTTATTTCAATGTTAAAAACTAATTGAGCTTTAAATTGAAACATTTGTTCTATGTGAAAATTAAAACTGTTTTTTTGTAAAACGTGTCAACTCACTCTTGTGATTTTTTTTTTTTTATAAAGTGACTTAAATTCACTTTGATGTTTATCTTTTGATAAGATTTAAGTACTATTTATAGTTGAAATCAAACATCTTGAGCTTAACACGCTTGAAAACACTAAAAATATAATGTGCGAATGAATTCAGTTGACGTTGACCCTAACAAGCTTAATACCACTCTATCTCACTTCAAAAAAGCGGTATTTCGAAGAATTTATGACATTTTAAAATCTACTTAATAAAATAATCAGCACAGAAGCTGTTATCTTTAAAGATGGGGATATTGTGAGTTCAACAAGAAACTTAATTTCCAGTGAGTTTCTCAAGTGTCTGACTAGAAACAGTATTTAGCTTTACTCCATGGAAAGTCACAAAAGACAGCTCATTACCGACTGCTTCTTTCAACTAATTCACTTAGACATGAACTACATATATTTCGCTTTCTATTATATGTTTACCAATCCGCACATACTCGTAATTTACTCAATTAGCTGGGCCCAAATAATACAATATCGATTTGATTATCGCTGAGGACGCGTGCTCAAGTTCTGTTCACTTTGCCATTGTCGTTGTGCAACAATGCCAGTCAATTAATAGCAACGACGATACGTCTGTGACTTTGTGCAAAAATTACACATGTGAGATAACAAATATTTTGCGGTCCAGCCACAAAACAAACAGATTGTGTGCTTGTTTTGGTTACTTGGCCAACTTGACCAACTCTTCAATGGAAAAACAAACAGCTGCAAGTTACCTAATTGTGTCATTGTTGAAAGAAATTGAAATGCTTTTTCTTGTTATGTTATGTTATGCGAAAATAATACTTTAAATTCAATATTGGCAATAAACATTTCAAATTTAATACGTTTTATTATTGTGCCAGATCGAAATTGCACGGCATAAACACTTAATTTTGCAAATTACCTGAATATCATACTATTTTCCATATTATACATTTTAGGCATGCATACAAATATATAGTATATGTGTTTGTTATGAATATGCGAGTGCATTTTTAATGGTAAATATCTTGTTCAACTAATTTGCATAATTGCATTTTGCGGCAAACTGTCGAGCAAACGAGCGACAACAAATTTCAAACAGCAGCCACAGCCACAACCCATTTGGCTTAGTATTCCGTGGAAATATTCTTTGTTAAAATACAAGGAAACGGAAGTGCTTCGTTATTGTCTGCCACTGAGTGGCATGTAGTATTTGGGTGTGGAGTATGTGTTTGGGCGTTTTTGAGCTAAACAAATAACAACATAAGGACTAGAGTTGGGCGTGTCTGGTATGTTGGTGTATTGTGGATGCATAATTTAACACGACGATAAAGTGTTTAGATAGACGATCTTATGATGTGCATAAGATTGTAAATTTAGGGCTGAAGTCAATGCTTTTAATTTTAGTATATTGCATTAAAGTTAACTTTTAACTTGATGTTCTTCATTGTTTAAGCATAAAGTTAAAAGTAAAGTCTTAACGGTTATGTACATAAATTTGAATGTTAATTCACCTGCAGATATCGTGCTGATAAAGAAACAAAAAGACCATCCCTAATTTCGCACGATTCATGCTAGTTTGCAATTATGCTAATTACAGCTTGGTTTTTGATAGCAAGAAAAATTCCAAAAACTAAAGTTACAAGTCAAACCATAAATTTAACACGAAAGTTCGTGCATTTCTTTGAAAATAGTTGACATTCTTAAGTAAGTTACAACTTCCTTGGTATTTTGCCAGGTACAAATTAATTTTGCCTTATTTAAGCCTTAATTAAATTAGATTATCTTAATTTGTATATTGTGTAATAGACCAATTAACTGGGGCTTTATTGTTAATTCGTGCTGGGCAATTCCGTTTTATTAGCAGGACAAAAAAAAGAAAATATAAATAATTGCCGTCATAATAATCTGTTATAAGTGGCTACCGGACGCGGAAGCCCGAATCGTCCAGGTTGGCGGTAATGTCTAGTAATTACTTCCGTTTTACCCGCCACATTTTGTTTCTCATTTGACCCGTCCTTGGCCTACGCTTTGTTTTGGCGACTTGTTAATGACATGGTCATTTTCATTATTATTATAATTATTTTCCATTTTTCTTCCTTTTGCAATTTTCCAAGGAATTTTTCGGTAGTCAAAGGAACTGTCGCAAATACAGAGAAAGTCATCACCTAAGGGAAACTTGCCATTGACAGTTTTTACTTATTTTGGCACGCAATCAAGTTTGCTGTTTATGCAAATGCGAACAGCAGCAAGAAAACAGTAAATACTTAGTGACACAGATGTGGCAAAACAAGAAAAAATGTTTTTGAAAATTTTTGGTAAAGTTTCATATATAAATCAGCACTGATTAAAGGCCAACGGCACTTTTAGTTAGTCTATAATGTACGTGTGGGAAAAAAATGCATAAATAAACTTAAATAGCTTACTGACCCTCAGGAGCTTAAGTCTGTGCTGAATGCTTTTAAAATAACTTTAAAGCAAAGCATATTTATATAAGCTAAGGAAATCAATAGATGTGATAAAAAGGACCTTAAGAAAGTCAAAGCAAATGTCAATCGCATTACCTTATTTGCCAGCTTTAAACAAGCAACGATTTTATGATTTAAAGACTAAAAATCCTAAAAGTCTTAAATTTTATTTTATGCAGATGTCGCAAGAATTCCATTTAATAATTTAACATTTTATAACTGAATTTATTGCACTGAATTAGCCAAGCTGAAAAGTTGCAATAATAATTTTAATTAAAAATCGATAATCAAACTATCAAAGCTGTCTTCACTTAGAAAGGTAATAAAACTTGCCAGCGCAATGAATAAGTGCCATTTAAGTGGTCAGTTAAAGTTGTGCAAATCGTCGACAATTGTAAACACAAACGCAAAATAAACACTATTAAATAGCGCCATAAGCACTCATTGAAAATAATGTTGCCTACTTTTAAGCGCGTGCGGTAACTCTAAGCAAATTGCAAGTCATAAAGGAATTAACGTCAATCATAGTTCATCCGGCACTAATTTGCACACACAACTTTGTCCTTTAAGTTTTATATATTATACACAATTAAAGGTAAGCACGAGTCGGCAACTGACAGCTAAACGCCACAAATTACCCAATTAAATTTTCCTTCTTGTTTTTGCATAAATTATCAATTGAAACATGGAATGAAATAAAAGATTCAAAGTGTGAATAACTAACACAGCACTTCTGCTTTCAATCATTTAAAGTACGAAGTACGCAAAACTCAAACACCACATCTGCTGCTTTAATAGCAGCATGGTATAGTTTTCGTTCCAGTCTCACTCTGCATATTTTTCATGCCAACCAAAAATTGTTTGCAATTGACTGGCGCTATATTATTGAACTATATTTGCAGTGCATGACAAGTTGGTGCTGCGCCTGCCACATGGTATTTTAGTGTGCATATTTCATGAATTCTGAGTAGTCAACGAGGTTTTTGGTTTGTTGCCTTTGTCGCAGTCGCAATAACAGCCGCAAATGCATTTTTCGCCCCAAGTGCGATGGTGTGGAGCAAGTGGAAAGCGAAAAGTGGCAAATAGCTGCTGAAAAGTTGTGGCTCGTTGCTAAGTAAAGTTGTGAAACTTATAATGCCAAAATGGTGCAGCTGCAACTGGCTCACAAAGTTGAGAATCACATACTTTTGAAGTTCATTAATCAGCATGATAGTATTTAAGGACAAGCCATGCTTCTGCGGTGCAATCTAAAATCAATTCAACTTTCCTAGAGGACATACTTCTTCAGGTAAAGGACACTAAAGTTTTCAGAAAGAGAGAGAGCTACTCAAAATTATATATATATATATATATAGAGAGAGAAATGAACTTTCTAGTTTTTATTGTAGGTAGTTGCATAAGTTTTTTAATTTAACTATGACAAATAAAGTTTGGATCTTTTTTCAATCATTTATTTCTTTTAATAAGTCTCAACGAAGAGGTAAAAAGTTTCTCAATTAACGTAAAATTTCGATGCAGATATGTATGTTTACCCACAGCCCACATAAAATTGTATTTGATACATTACAGAAGAAGCAATCGGTTTCAAAAAAATCCAATTCACTGAAATCCTTGTTGGGCTTAACCAGTTATGGCTATCCTTTAATGCCCATCGATGCTTGACAAATGGCCAAGAGCGAATTCCGTTGTCAAAATCATGACCACTCATTCGCATCATCAGAATCATTATCATCGGCAAGAAATATCCCCAAAAAACAATGACCCTTAACAGGCTGTGTGTACTTGTTGGGATGTTATTTGGTCCATATACATATATCAAGTCACGTACGCAGCTGGCTTTCCACAGCATCAAATGCAAATGTGCCCCATTTCAATTTAGATTTATGCGTTGAGATTGCCCGTAGTTCATTGTTTTCGCTTCACTTTCTTTCTCTTTTGGTGTACCGTTTTAGATATGCCAACGGAAGTGTTGTTCAACAACTGAACAATGCGCCAAAAATAAACATTACTACACATTCTGGCCACTAAGTGGCCACTAACGTATTTATAACCTAAATAAACAAAGGATTTGCTTGAATTAAACAAATGTACATGTGCATATTATTGTGGGGCAAATAGCGAAGCAGTAATAAATATAGTAGTAAAATATTTATGAAATTACAGATTCGACAAAAGAGAGCAGTAGCTATTATTTTTATTACTTATTGTTAGCTTTATAAATCACTTACAGATTTTCCGAGAATGGAAAGGGTACACAGGAATTTTATGCTAAAACTTTTTACAGCCATAGAGAGTATTTCCTATTCGCGCATTTGCCACCACTATCTGCTTGTTTTTTTTTTTTTTTTTGTCCGGTTTCGGTTTGTTTTCTCTTTTTTTTGTCCCTTTTCTGTTTGATTCTATCGCTGCAATGTCGTTGTCGCCATAATTGTCGCCTACCGCTCAACAAGGGACCCTAAAAACTGCTAACACTTTTTGGCCAATGTACACCACAGAGAAAGAGAAAAAAAAACTTAATTGAAAATTTGTCATATGCAAATTTGAATAGTAGCCAGAAGAACGGTTTGTCAGCCTTGAAACGGCTAGACCCGAAAGTGGCCAAGAAAATTGAGAGTATTTTTTTAAGCCGTATATTCAAGGCATCCATTTGGACATTTTTCTGTGTCTGCCAATACACACACACATACACTTACACATACACAAAGATAAAAAGCGTTTGCCCAAACAAGTTATCCTTTGGTTCCCTTTTGGCTCATCGCCATGTTATTGTCCAGGTCAAAGGCAAACAGTTTCGTTTAGCTATTGAAAATGCAGTGTTCTGCTTGAATTACTTTAAATTATTTTTATGCGCACATACACATATAAATTGTGATTGGATTTGACGGACACAGCCTTAAAAAAAAGCTCACCAAAAGCCGCCCAATGCCCATAGTCTTATGTGTTTCCTTGAGTCAGTTCATTGTCATTTCGATCAACATCAAAATCAATAAGCGTATAAAATATCAAAAAACATAAAAATTACAACAATTTTTAAGATGTGTTTCTTCTGCTTTAAACAGAAAACTTTTCCATATACAGGCAAAAAGTTTTGCTAAAAAAATGGGATAATTAAATTATAAATATTTTTTTCAATTTCTCATAAAATGATTAAAAAAAATTAAGTTTTTTTCGAGCTAAATAGCAGAAAATATTTTTTTATAACAATAAATCGAATATAAAAATGTATAAAAATTAAAAAAAAGAAAAGTAAATTTAAAAAAAATATTTAACATCATTAAATAAATAAAATAATGTATAATTTTCTATAATCAAAGCTATCTAATTCCAAGTTCTTGTCTTGTTATTTATTTTGCTTGTTATTTATATTAAATACTGAAACTCACAACAAAATAGTAAAAATAGTTTAAACTATTGCCGGTAGGCTATAGAAGGAGCTCGGATTTAAGCCAATTAAATTGCATATATTTAGATTTCCTAAATCGAATTATCACTTATTAATTTTAAATGTAAATTGTTTACTGTGTAATTTGCAATTAAGGGCTGCCTTCAGCAATATTACGTATACGCACTCAACGCGCCACTTAATCGTGGCACCTTTCGTAATGTAACTCCAGGCGCATATAAGCAGCTGCATCGACTGTGTGCTATCCAAGGGTGGAGAGGAAGGTAGGGAAGTGAGGAGTTTGTGTGCAAAGGTTGGGAACTGTTGTTTCTAGGTATTTACGTTGATTGCGTCTAAGCCGCATCCCACAGGCCTTATATCGGCTTAACACACTCGCACTCACACTCACACACCACAGCATAGCGTTATAGTTGACCAGTTCAACAGTAAAGAACACCAATTTACCTAACACACACCCATACCACACACAGAGACACAAGGTGTGCAAAGCTGAACAAAATAATTCACAACGATTTTTTTTTGTGTTTTGCCAACCTGCGCATATTTTGAGCAAAAGTTTTCCTCTTGACATTTAACCATTTGTTGCTATTATTACGGGTTTATATTTGGAAAAGTTTTTGCCATGGGATTTGTCAGATAGATTATCGCACTGAATTTAATTATTTGTTGCAGCACGCGTTTGTTTTGTTGCTATTGTTCCTATTGTTCTCTGACAACTAAAAAAGCAATTTGACAATTTAGTTATTCGAAAAGAACGCGGATTATATTTACTTCTAGTTGTGTGTGCCTTTGTGAGTATCTCCTATATTTTTCCACATCCTAAATCAACTGCAAACAAAGGCCACCAAAAGAAAAACCAACAACAACAAAAAGTTTTGCAAATAAATGTGACACATAGACCACACAGGTAAATAAACATATTTGAGAGTATTTATAAATAGAATGCCTTTTAATCTGCGATTAAATTACGTTTGTTAAATCGACTATTATATCATAAGCAGATCAAATTTATTTTTAGTTCCACTAAAATCCTCTTATACTCAAAACAAACAAGTACACGTGCGCAGGTAAAAACAGGGATTCCTTTAGAAAGTTGATATGTTGTTGCTTATATGCGATAAATATTGCAGAAAGCAAATTCTTTACTTCGAGGAATATCAACAAGTCAAATAAAATCACACACTTAGCAAAAATGAACAAACTAAAAGTTGGCTTGAATTATTTAAAAGACTTAATAATAATAATAGTGAAATAGTTTAAAAATTTATATTATTAAGAAAATTAATAATTAATTTTAATGAGTAATTGCGAAAAAAATATTAGCTTATTCAAGCTACGTTTTCTTACTGGTTCAAAAACAAAAATCAAGTTTTGCAATTGTTTTAAGTGACTATTCGATTTATCCTAAGCTTAAGGTATAAGTTTTTGTTGATACAATAATTGGATCCTTGTTATTTTTATAACTTAATCCATGAAATGGTAAAAAATAAAGAGTGTAACGGTTTTGTGCAAAAGTATGTAACAGACAGCGGCAAGCATTTTTGCCAATGAAATGTTTATATTCCTATTCAACATCTACAGCCAAATCGATTTACTATGTCCATCTGTCTAAATGAAAGAGTCAATCGTAGAGGCTTAAAAGCTGGAGACTTCAGATTTGGAGCATAACTTCTTTTAATCCGTAGACAGATCATGTTTGTTTAAACTATCGATAAATCTGCCTTTTCTGTTTCCGATTTACACATGTAATCGATAACAATAAAATTAAATAGGATACAAATCTGTTTGGAAAACATCTGATATATGAAATATTGAAGCTAATTATTAAGCATTCGTGCAGTAGTGCAAACATAACCTTATGTAAAAGGGTTCATGGTATCTCCTAATTGACCGTAATCGACCTGACTCTTCTTACTTGTTATTTGTGTGTTTTGGAAAAATTATAAAATCTTGCTAAAGAAATAATAGTGCCACTAAAGCGTTCTTTGTAAACTCGTCATGTTTACCAATTCTAACTTCATAAAACCATTAAAAAAATGTTTGACTTCTTATAAGTAATATTTTTTTCCCAAAATTGTAAAGTTCCTCGCTCGCTAAAGTATACCAAATGCTAAAATCCATAAGATAAGATAATCATATACCCTTTTAGCTTATATGCAACGTGTACATAAGAATTGAAAATCTTCATTTGATACGTCTAACTTTAGATAGGGTAACTGAAAAGTGAACACTCTAAAGTCGAGTGTTGCTGCTAGTCAATTTTGTTGTCCACCGCACACACACACACACACAAAACAAATAGCAATAATCGAAAAAGTTTTTATTTTTTATTGAGGCATTGGAAATTTGTTAAGCTGCTGAAAACGACAAGGAATAAATGGTAAAACTTATTTTGTTTGACTTTGAACAGATTTTATGTGAACAGTGTTACGAGTTACTAATTTCACTTGTACACGCCGTGAAATTTAATGGCCCTCAAAACAAACTTGTTAATGGACATTACTTGTGTTGTTTGCGATGGCAAAGCGTTTTATAATGTGATTATGGTCTTTGAAATGAAATGATTTTGGAGTTTTCCATTTAGTATATGTGTTTCATTATATTTATTTCTCTCAAAGAAAAGAAACAAACATTTTAAAGAAATTATGACAGCTTTCCTTAATGCAATATACATTAACTTCTTTTTTTTTGTTAGCTCTTTGACCAAAGTCATCTAATTTATATTCAGTCTGACTTTTTATGCATGGCTTGTCTGCAATGCATTCGATAGATACATTTTCAAGTGTATTTAATCAATGGTAATGCAGGGTATACTATTTAATTTTATTTCTCTCTTATCGCAATTTTTTCTTTAGGAATCAAGCAAGTAATTTGTATTCCTCTAAAGAGCTCCTCGAGCTCTATTGTTACTTTGTTTGTGCTTTTGATTGTATGTAAGTCAAATGTTTACTAGTGTATTGAAAATTCGATTTGCTAATGGTTTTTCCATTCATGTTTAACAACTGATATACTTATCAAAATAAAATACAAAATATAATTGTGAAATGCATCACGTTACTTAGTATTGAAAGGAAGCACAATAGAAATTTGGTTCCACTTTAAACTTTCAAGTAATTGTAGTTCAATTGAGGGTGCTTTTTTTTAATAACACAGAGCTTTCAATTTCCTTCAAGTGAACTGAGCTCAGAAAATCTCAAAGGATTTCCTCAGCTCTCTTAAATCAAAATGTTATTTTTGACTTATAAGCGTCTTAAAGTCGCACATTAATCTTTGTTTGTGAGATTTGCTCATGCCGCTTATAATAAATGTATTTGTGGGTATTAAACATGTCAGTTGGTCAGCAAATAATTATTGCCCTAGATAAAAACATTAAGTGTGACTTAATCGCACTATTCAAATATGCCACAAAGTGCTTTCTCGCCAAGCACATTTGTGTTGAAATTATTTACAATGCAGCAATTAAATTGAATTTGATTTTTATCCCAACATTTATTAAAATTAAGCTTCATAATTAAATGAACATAATTTAATCAATGCCACATCTACGTGAGTAATTAAGCGCAAATGTGCAAAATGTAGATATGAATTGAAATAAATACTGCTTAACAGAAGCCTTTTGTTGGCCCACAGTTACATATGAAATACAGATTCAATCACACTATATCAAATGATATTATCATACTCAGAGATTAAATGCATTGACAACAAAGTTTGCTTATTAAATGTACATTTGTTATAGAAAAAAGAGAATTCAACGAAAACCTTTTAATATTCCCCTAGGTTAAACTATTTCCACGTACCAGACTGCAACACGTTCCACTTTCATTTCCATAATTTACCTACCGTTAAAAGCAGAGTTTAAAATTGTTTTTAAATTAAAGTCATATATATCTATGAGAATGCATATTTCAAATACTTTTTGCAGCGATAAGAATGTTTTGTCAACGAAAATATTAAATGATATTAATTCTTTAACAAATTCCCTCATTAAAGCCAAACTCTAAACTATTTAAAACGTGGCTTTTCATATTTTCAACATCACCTCAAATTCCTCAATCACTGCACTTGATTGTTAGTTCTGGGAAACTTTTGCCAACGAATGAAGCCAGAGAAAAGAGTTAATGGAAAGTCGGAGACAATATGTTGATGCTTAGTGGATCGTGTGGCTTTTGTGCATTGTGTGGTGGGGGTGGCGTTATACAAAACTCACTTTGCTTCATTGATGCTCTGGAGATTATCACGATTGTCGATAATGCCCGTCAACAGGCTAACCACCTCGGTTCGGTTGAGGCTATTCAATAGCGATGTGTTCACAATGCTGTTCAGTTCGAAGCGACGCACGGCTAGAATGGTGCAGTTCACCAAGAGCTCCGTATCCACAATTTCCGACATGATTTTCTTCTTAATGCTGCTGCTGCTGATGCTGCTGCCGCTGCTTAAGGGGGCGGGACTCGATCTAAAGTGGGCGTATGGTGGTGGTGGTGGGCGTAATCGTTGGTTGCGTAATGAACGCGCACGGTATTAACGGCAACTTATTTCACAGTATTTCCAAAGAATTTCTTGTGGCCGACCATGTTGTGTCCAACCGCACGAGAAGCATGATGATGCCACAAAAGTTGCACATAGCAATTAGTGCGCTTTCATTATATACATATATTGCGGTCTTAACGTGCATGCACGGACTTTGTGGATTAAAAGACTGCGTTGAGGGTGCAAGTTAAATCGTCTTTCATGAATATTTGATCAAATGATGCGGTAGGGTGTGTGGCGAACAACAAGTTGCATGGGTAAGTGGCCAAAAAAAAAAGTTTTACCGAGCCATTGCGACGCCTGTCACTAGAAATGTTTTACAATTTTAATTATTGCGTATACGCAGTTTATTTCACAAATTCCATTTACGCTCTTTTACGGCTTGGTTTAATTAAATTTGAATAATTTGGATATTATATACTTATTTTGTTACGACGAAATTGAATTCAAGTTGGTAGTTTAATTTAATTTATTTATTTAAGAGGCATCAATTTTTAAACACATATATATATTTGCTATCACATTTCTTATTATTTTTATATATTAATTTTTAGAATTCTTAATTTCAAAGTTTTAACTAATTTAACTTCACTTTGAACTGATAAAACTCAATTTTCGACAAGATTTTTGAATATTTCACATTTATTTAATATTTTATATTAGACACTCAAAGAACTTAATACGCAGAATTTAATTTAATTAAAAATTTCATTAAAGCTTATTTAAAACTTTTTACATTTGTTGCTCTGACTTCTTTAGAGTGCCTCGGGCTCAAAAACAACATCAATTCACTTTTACCACACCGCTGAACCGTTACACCGTTATCTGAGCTTGATTTACGCATGAACTTTGTTGCTACGAGGGCCGACGACGACTGTGCGCTTTGCATTGTGACTACAAAATGTCTGCTGTGAATGCCAAGGCGGCAAAACCAAAAGCAAAGCAACATCAACACAGACACAGACGCACAGAAACCCACACTTCCAAACATGCGCATAGCAACATTTACACACAACCTGTTGAGAGAAATCAGTAATAAGTTGTTAGCGACATGTTGCTAAGCCTTGAACCAGCAACATTTAATGGCAGTCAACCAAATCGACAGAGAGAAAGAGAGAGAGAGTAAGTGGTACTGAGAGAGTTAAAGGGCGTTTGCTAGCACTCTCTAATTCGCTGGCAGCATTTTGTTATTGCTGTTTTTTGAACTTATTGCCGTCGGTTGGTGTTTAGGCTGCGAGTCTGTGGCAAATAAATTTCTCGCTGTTGTGTTGATATGATGAATGACCTGTAAATCATTATAGAGGACATGAACAAGGACTGCGGACAGTAACAC
Organism: Scaptomyza parva; assembly: GCA_035044645.1. Taxonomy (NCBI): domain Eukaryota; kingdom Metazoa; phylum Arthropoda; class Insecta; order Diptera; family Drosophilidae; genus Scaptomyza; species Scaptomyza parva. The sequence continues at coordinate 1,092,706 of JAWNNT010000068.1, read as the reverse complement.
ACACACACACACACCCGCACATACACACACAGAAGACTCAACTGTAAATGTGACTGGAGTGACTGAGGTGTAAGTGAATGCCTGTAAGTTTTGCCTTTGCATTTGTGTTAGCTAAAGTCTGCAAATGCTGGCGCGTGTTTGTTTGTCTATGTGTGTGTGTGCTTATTTCAGATTATGACTGCCCATTTGGAGATTTGTACATGACCCAGCACCTACACATGCAAACTTACAGCCTCTTAATTCTCACGCATCTGCATCCATGTTTAGTTGGTCTTTTATGTCGTTCTTAGTTTATGGCATACATTTGCCCCACCCTTGCCGTTGACACGCCCCTACACACACACATACCCATCATAAACCAACCGCACGCCCCAAACATATTTGCACTTTTTCCGGCCAACTCTGGTTTATATTCATCGCGTTTCGAAGATGTTTATTATGTTAAATTTATGCGCGTTTGTTGTGTTTTGGTTTTATACAGCGCAGCCTGGGGACGCACTTAATGATGCAATGGCGTACTTACCTCCCTTCGTAACTTACACTCCCCTCTCTTTTACCCTCCTTGCCAAGCAGTATCTTTCGTACTTTGGTCTGTGCATAAATTAGTATTGAAAATTGGACAAATTTGTTAAGCCATTATCGATAACACAGCCACATAAACTTCAAAAATTTTCTAATCTGGTGGGTCTCACAATGTCACCTAAATATTTATAGTTTCGGTAAATTTGTGTGCGTGAGTGAATTAGTTTTTCTCTATCGAGATAACCAGCAAGGCAAACACGGTTCATATTGGTTTTTGAGTCAATTTGATTTTTTTTTTAAATAAATAATAATATTTGACAAAGCTTAAAATATGTTTAACGACCAAAGTCTAAACTTTTGATGTAAGAAAAACCAAATCAAAGAATTTTTAACAATTTATTCACGTATTTATGTGTCGTATTAAATATGATGATCAAAAGTAATGTAAATATATATGTATTTGTAATCAATATGCTTTATAATTAGTTTTTTGAAGAAAGTTGTAATTGTTGGTCGTTTTCGTTTCGCGGTGTGGGAAAACAGACGCACAAAAACTTTTTCCCAAAAACTAAGCAAAACTTTTTGAAATGTTTTGGTTGAATAGCGGTCAGGGTAAGAGAAGCTGCCAAGTTAACTCAAACTTGTTTCACTTTTCCCAACTGTATTTTGTTAAATGCTTTCAGCCGGACAATCAATTAAATCGGATGCTAGTCTGAAATTAAGTAGTCCTATGCTAGCCATCAAACCGCAAGCTATTAATTTAGTAGTAGTCAGGAAGCAAAGATACCAAACACTCCATGAGTTAACATGTGTCAATTACCACTTGACTATGTTTTGACAGCATGAGAAATGGGTTGCAAGTGACTTGGGAAACAGCAGCGCAAACACTCCATGATGTGGCAGCAGTAGCATAACACAAGAAACAGAACAAAAACACAACAAAAACACAACAATAACAGGATAAGGAATTTTCCATTGTACATTAAGATAAGCACGCACTGCTTTTGTCCTCAACTGAGAACAAAACAGCAATGCTCTGCCAAGTTCTTGGCCACTTTGAATGCTTGATTTATGCGACACTTTTTCTGGGTAACAATAGATAATAATTTTGTCCGTGCATTGTGATTGTTCATTTGATATGTGATGTGAAAAATCACATAAGCAGCCATTCATGCGCGAGCTGAATTCATTTTTGCATTTGCTTAATTAATTGACGACCACAAAAAAAAAATTCGCATGTAACAGCTGCATAAAACCACCAATTCTCGTTCTCGCTGTATCTGTAGCTGGAGCAGTATTGTGGTCTGTGCGACGTGGAAGCCAGAATAGAAATTAATCAATGCTTACTTTGTCATTGTGATTAAAATATAATTAGCTTACATTAACCGCACCCCACACGAAGTCCACTGACTTGATTAATATACATTCGCATTTGCCAATGTAATTTCTCTTATAAGACGTTGGGAAAGGTTACAGAAAGGTAAAACAAGTTTCAACTAAAATTTTTTCAAAGTAATAGTATCTGATATTTTTGGACATAATGTAAAACTATTTTCATTTAATATTTACTTATAAACTATAACTTTTAATAAAAGTCAATTTTCTGTCATTTAAATTTTAATACTTATGACATTCATTTTATTCATGCATTGTTGGAAAACAGTTTTCATAAATTATAAAATAACAAATATCGTAATTTCAAGTGTTAATTATAAGAAATATATAAAAAATAATTCCTATTTTTAGCAACAAAGCTTTTCTCAATTGTATCTTTAATGAATATTAATGTGGATGTTGATTTCGTTGTTGCTGATGAGAGTTTAACAGGCAGACAGAACAAATTAAAGTTGAATAGAAAAATATATTTCTACAGTTGAATGTATATTTCAATGGCGGCGAGTTCTTTCATTAGACAAATTTATTTAAAATAATAAATGGTCCGGAATCACGTGATGCCTGGATTAGCTAGAAAGCTTAGATTAAATTAAGTTAGGCTAGGTTATGTCAAGTCGATTGTAAACCCAACCTTGTACACGTTCATTGAGAGTTTTTCTCTTTGTCCATCTACATTTTTTCCACTCGACAGAAATACATATATAACTAAGTAGTTATGTATGTTAAGTGAGTGGTTGTTGCACATCTATTTTTAAAAACAAGGAGAATATAAACGCAGCTATAAATAAAAAAAAGTGGACAAATCATTAGGTGATCATTTTCTGTAAATGCTTAAACTTACTTGCCATTAAACCTGTAAGCCAAAGAAATGGTGGCAAACAGCCCATTGCTAGAAAATATGGCAGCACAATATTTCCAATAACTGAACCACAGCGCGCAACTGTCATAATCAGTAATAAAACCATTGTTCTATAGAGCAAAAGTTATGTATATTAATATGTTATAACAATTGCTTTGTAATCTTCACCTCATTAAAGTGGGAAATATCACGATAACCATGCCGATTATTGTTGAGGAACAGACGCCCATGAGTGCCAAGTAGATTGCGGACACAACCATGATAACTCGTCGACTCGGCGAAAAGTAAAGTCCACCCACCAAAAATGTGGATATAAATAGGAGGATCTCTATATGAAAAATAAAAAAACAAGCTTGTTTTTGTATATTAAAATTATTTCTACTCTAACCTACTTAGCAAGTGATTGGCCAATTTTGGAATTTGAAACAGTGGAATTATCATAATAAATCCTAGTAGACCAACGCATGACACAATTATGTTATCATTATACGACCCTAGTGTCTGATGCTATATGCGTAGGAAGAATCATTACCTTAGTGCATGAACCTTTGGTCAATCATCCTACCTACTAATTTGCATTCATCTCCTCCCTTCCTTAAAAGCTTATTCAAGGTGATGTTCGACGAAAATGTGATCACAGCGCACATGCTTTGATCGGCTTGCTGGCTTACCTTTAAATTGTGCAAAGTTGAAAAGATAGATGGCATCCATAAGCGCACTGAGTTTACGCTGTCAATGTACAGAAATATAGATTAAGTATGTATGTGGGTATTAAAATGAAACAAGTCATATAGTTAGCTCGCTTTTGTGGATTTTTTAAGGAAATATTATTTATAAATTGATTAAAAACAAGAGAGAAGACTCTAGTCGTGTAAGCTCTCTTTACATCACACATACGGTCCTACATGCATTTTTGTACAATTTCTTGACGATTTAAACAAAGTGTGTACAGAATTTCATCATTTTGTACATGTTTTTATCCTTTTTTTTCAATTATTGATATTTAAGATTTTTTTGTTATCGATTTCATGTGTATATCATAAGTAATAGATAGTAATTTTAAAAAATTTTTCCGAGATTGACGCCTTCATTCATACAGACGGACGAACAGAAGCGGTTATATCGACAAGAATTTGTCTAAATTTAAATAAATTTATCTAATTTATGGGCTCGAAAATGGTTCCTTCTAAATAACATCTATCAAGTGTTTATTTCTATTGTATATTTACCACATGATTTGGCTAATGTGTAGCAGGTACACACAGATAGATACGACCCGATATTCTTTGGAAAACATTGGCTTCAACTGCACCAGGCCTTCGTAAAACTTCAGTTTGGCTGCTTCAAAAAGTTCCCGTCTACTTCTGACTTTTGCGTTCAATTCCTTGTGTTTCTCAGGTGTGGAGTCCTTTAGAGCAGTGATCTATTATGATAATTTAAAATGATGTAGAATTGATATTATTGTTCTATAGCAATAATGCAATGTGCCACAGAATCAGGATTTATATCCGAAATGTTAATATACGATTCTTAAGATCTCAGATATTTTTTAAGATAGATAGATAGATGCAGTACAAAATAACACCAAATAATCTTACCGGATATTCGTCTCCACTCCTGCACTTGTTAATGGCGTAGATGCGTTTTAAAACTGCCGCCGCCTTTGTGTAGTTGCCCTGTGCCATTAGAAACCTGGGAGATTCCGGTAAAAAGATGAACACTATGCCACTTACGAACGTGGGCACTGCTGAGATTAGTACAAATACATTCCAGGTGTGAACTGTATACAAAAACAAAAAGGAACGACTGAAATCAGACATTGTAACATTTTTAAAGGGGCACCCACATACAAGTCCACGAGCCAATTTCAAAGAAAATTTGCTCAGACAGCATATAGAGGGCCATAGTTGACAATAAAATGCTGCAAAGAGCTAAACTTATGCCCCCATACAATATGATGAACATCCTGTGCTTTTTGCCATGAAATTCAGCTAGATAACTCATGATGACCGCAAATGGACCACAAATGCTGCAGGGATTCGACAATCAAAAAAAGACACAATTTTGAGTAATTATAGCAAGTGTAATTGGTTCAATACCCACATGAATCCATCGAAGAACTTAAAGACCATTAACATGGTTGAGTTTTGACTGGATGCTGCGATTACCACTATGATGCCATCGATAAAGCCACCTGCAATCATAACCACGCGACGTCCCATCGTGTCTGCAATAAAGCCCCACGGTATAGCCGATATAACCATGCCTACCATATACAACAGTCAAAATCATTTCGAAGTAACAATTAATTAAATATTTACCTGCAAATGTGATTGCGTTCATGAGTCCTTTTTGCTCCATTGATAGCCCAAGGATACATTCAGCTGATGGCATTACGTAGGACATGCCAACGGCGGAGAAAATCATAGCCCATAGAGATGGCAGCGCACAGATCATAAGTATAACATTGAATAATCCAAAACCGCATTCGGCTATTGCTGTCTCGAAATCAGCTGCTTCTTCCATTTAAAGTGAAAGAGTTAACTACAAAAAGTGGGTTGAATTTGGTCGTAACCAATTCACCCTGGAACTACCAAAAATATTTTTGAATATAATCTGTAGGCTTTCTATGTTGACAAAATATACCTTAAGGGTTTTATAATGATATATTTGCTTGAGTCCGATCTAATGAGCCAGTTGAGTTCAGGGTTTCGGGCATTTTGAACTTAATCGTGAGCCAAACAATTTTTTTTAATATTTTTATTATTATCTTAAATTTACCATAATGCTTTTTTAATTTTACATATAGTTTAGCTGTCACTGACAAAACATCTTTTATTTTGCATCTTTATGTAATAATTTTAAAAAATTTATGTTTATTTTTTAAAATACTTTGTTTCTAAAAGGTCAAATTATATAAATGTTATAAAAAAACTAAATTATTTGGAATATACTTTAAATTCTTTCATAAAAACACATAAATAATTTGTAAATATCTTAAAAAACTTTATTTACAAATAAAATTTGTTTGCGCCCGTCATTAAAGTGCTTTAAATAATGATGAGCACAATACAGTTTCGTTTGCTGCAAAACCAAACATAGAAACAAAGTAAATGGGAATCAAACCATATGATCAAAATGTCCAGCGTTGGTATACAGGTTGCCTTAAAGAAAAACAAACGAGAAGTTTCACTGACGCTAACGGCTGGCGCAACAACAACATGTACAGCGGTCGGAGAGTGAGCGAACGTCTGAAAAAATTACTGTGATTGCAAACAATTTGTTTTCTTTTGCATAGGCCCAATTCTAAGCCGCTGTATGCAGTCATATATGCATACAAAATTCGTTCCTATGCCTAGCACCTTGGCGAGATAGGACCAAGAGCTAAAAAACATATAAAAAAAAACTTGCAGCTTAGTGTGTGCGTTTTTATACCCTTTACCTTTAAAATGGTTAAAACCATTATAACCTTGGTTTTCTGAAAAAGTATGTAACATTTAGAAGAAAGGATCTCCAATTAAGTATATATGTACATATATTCTTGATCAGCATCAACAGCCTAGTCTATAGAACCATGTCCGTCTGTATGTACGAACGCATCAATTTTGGAGACTTTAAGAGCTATAGGCTTCAGATTTGGACAGAACAAAATTGGTTGAAGAATAGCTGAAATATGAAAGATTAAAAGTTAGGCATCAAGCTTTGGTATAGTAGTGCGGGGATGAACGTCCATAACCTGTCTCAGATCTTATTTTGAACGGTGTGGAGACAAACTTTTTATTGCCTGCCAAAAATAATTTACACATTATTTATTTAAAAATTCCAATGACCGATGGTATTTACAATTATGTTAAGCACCAAAGTGAATACAGATATGCAAAAAATCTAGGGTTTATCCACTTGCTAGGTCTGGTTATATCATTTTCACTATCAATGTTAATGTTTATTTGTAACATTTTACATTATGGACATCTGGGTGCCATAAAATCCTTGTTGAGCATTTTAATTTAAATAGACCAATCCTTCGTAGTCAGTTTAGTTATATAGTGCATTTCGAATGCAAGAGGCCAACAAAGACTATGTGTAAACGGACTACCATTGAAGAACAAAAAATCGCGCAGTAACATTGCCAAATCGGGTATTCACATCGCCAAATAGCACAATTTGTCGATTTGTCTGCGAATGGCAACATTCACCGTATGTATATGTAAGGTCAAGGTTTCAGGGTATTTCCTAGTCTAGCTTACTCGAATAATAGCTTTCTAACTTGTTTATTTTAATAGTATTGGTGTTTGCAACGCCATAAGCGCAGTTGGAACTTTCCCAAGGCAAGATGCTTACAAGAAATTTTATTTTTGTTTGTTCATCTTTGGCACGTATCTTTTTCCTTTCGCTAGTAGCCTTTCTTATTGCATCCCTAACCTATGAAATGGGTAAAACAGGGTATAATGGTTTTGTGCAAAAATGTGTAACATGCCAAAGGATATATTCTTGATCAGCATCAACAGCCGAGTCGATATAACCATGTCCATCCGTCAGTCTTTATGTATAAAAGCGTCGCACTAAAAAAGCTAAAAACTCAAAATTTTGAAAATTAGGTCTGCTAATCGCTAGGCAGGACAAGTTCGTTTTAAATTTTCGAACTGGAAAAGAAAGAAAAACAAAATATAAAATATCGAAAATTTAAAAAATATGAATGAAAACCGGAGATATGAAATCATCAAGCATTGGAACAGTAATGCAGTAAGTCTGTAGGTCGATCCGTCTGTATGGTCAAGGGTATCTTCAGTGCCTTCTTGTTATACCCTTAACCCATGAAAAGGGTAAAAAAGTTTTGTGCAAACTTTACTTTAACAGCCGAGTCGATATAGTCATGTCCGTCTGTCTGTATGTGTGAACGCATCGATCTCAGGAATACATAAGCTAGAAATCGATAACAAGAAATCTTGAATTTCGAGAACTTAAAGTTGGGGATTGAAACTCCTAACTAAACAATGAACATCTGTGAATTTTTTATTAAAATCGGATCAGTAACACTGGAGATATGAAGCCATCAAGCATTGGTACAGTGGTACACTGTCTGTCTTTCCAGTATGTCTGTCAGCCCGACCGTCTGTACATCTGTATGGTCAAGGGTCAAGGGTATCTTCTAGTCGAGCTGACTCGACTAGAGCCTTCTTACTTGTTTTTTGTTTGCTTGCTTAGCAAACGGGAACATGACGCTTACTTTGTTTTGCTGACTGCAACAAGACGTTGGGCGGTACATGTATTGTTTGCGCATAAATGTTTCTTTGGTCTTTGAAATGCATTTTTGCGTGACTCTTCTTTAAAATCAGGGTAGTTCAAAACTTACAGTTTTTCTTTAAACTAAATCGACATCTGAGTTTATTTGACTAATAGACGGGTTTGAGTAAATCATTAAAAGTGCTTTTTGGTACATAATTACACATCTTAATTATGCCTGTGGTGATATTTGATCAATGGCAAGCCGACAATACCTCTTGTTATTGCTTTAACCACAAGCATAATTAAAACACCACTTTAAGGTTTGTTATTGATTGGCCTTCGAGTGCTTTCATCAACTTCAACCAAGAATTCTCGGAATTTAATTCATTCCACATCGTTTGGTGTGCTTCAACACTTATTCGAGTGAACCCATGAATAATTTACAAACAAGGCTGTCTTATCGATGCCCTTAGCGGATACACGAAGCCACATTCAAACTCACATCCTGGCCGCATTAATTGGTGTTAATGAGATTGGCATATTGAAAATTTTCCATTGGACTCATGTTTATCATTATCGTTGTTTGTTTTTCTTTTTCAGTGCATTCAGCGGCTGGATTTTCACAATCTCTCCCTCTCTCTCTCTTTTAATTTGTTAAGCAATGTTATTAATCACTTAATTATACAATGTGCAATATTGATTCTCAGATACCAGCGAATAATAAAATATGCATATGAATGCATAATATGAGGGCAACCTAAATGCAGCAGAAAATCACGCAACATATTTTCAATTTTGAATGCAATTTTTCAATAGTTCAGCACATTTCTTATATACGTTTCCATATAATTAAGAATTAATTATTCATAGACACATCTATATATTTTTTTATTGAAATTCATTGAACATAAAATAAATAAATTGACACCACAACAATTGAATCATTAACCATTATTGTTGAATTATAGCAAATAACTTTACTAAGATATCACTTAAATAATGAATGGAAAAACTGTTTTTTAAAACTTAATTAATTTAATGTATACAAATTAGCTCAAATATTTTTGTTTGACAAATTTTATGGGATAATTAAATTACATACAAGATTTTAAATAGAATTACAATACTAGATAAACTAAACTACAACTTAGCTTTATTGAACTACACTACGATAAAAAGTAATTTTTACAACTTAAAAACCACAATTCGCGTCTGTGACTAAGTAAACAATAATTACAAAATGCAGTTAGAAGCATTTATGTAAAGGTCGCCTTTGTGGGATTCGGTATGAAAATTGAGAGCAAGGCAGCAACTAAAATAAATTTACAAAAATTAATATCAAAGGTGTTTAAATGGGGAACGAGTACTTCAAGAACATACGCAGCATGACGAAGGCGACCATTATAAAAGGCGGCATACAGCCGATCTGTATTAAAACTGGAAAGAGTAGATTACCAGAAAGTGCACCCAATCGGCCACACATCATGGCAATAGCGACCACCAAAGATCTATTAGAATATTATAGTTAGTCAAAAAAATGTTCATATTGATTTAGATATCCATATCTAACCGAAGCTGTGTGGGAAAGAGTGCAACGACAGCACCCAGTAGAGATGACACTGCCACTCCGGCGACAGTGATGAAGGCTGATGAAATGACAAGTGTGGTCACACCATTCGCTGACCAATACAGCGCTAGGCCGAGAGTTCCAGACACAAACAGGCCATAAGCTGTGAGACGGGATGGTAAGCAATAAATGTATTTGAAAAGGTGCACGAAGACAAAACAAGCGAAAGCCAGCAATTTTAACGATAAGAAAGTTAAAAACAAAATGTAAATATAAACAAGATTTTTTGGCGGCGTCAAGGTTAAACAATGTCTATAGGCTGTCCCTGAGCCCATGAAACGGACAATAAAAGGTATAATGGAAGCAAGAATCTTTAAGCCCATTAAGTATATTTCATATATAACCGAATCGATTTAGACATGTCTGTTCTTCCGAGATTAAAAAGTAAAGATTGAAGACTTAACCTTTCGTACACGTTCAGTCCAAGTTTATTTAAAAAAGTTGACAACTTTTCCGGTTGATAGGAATAAAAAAATTTGAATTGTTTATAAAACATTGGACAAACTTATAAGAATCGTTGAATTATTTTTGGAAATCGATTAAGAAACGTCGGAGATATGGAAGATTCAAGTTTAGTCATCGCCATTTTTCGAAGTATATATTAGGATATTTCCTAGTCGAGCTTACCCTTTAAGACCCATTTCATTTGTTTTTAATTTATTAATGGGTTTAAGGGCATACAAATTAACAAAAAATGTATACTTTATTTTCATAAAATAATTTTTTTTTTCCAAAAAATTAACTTACTCAGTAATCGCTTCGCGCCCACTAAGCGCATTATTGCTCCAGCAAGAAAATAACCACCAAATCCACAAGTTGAAACAATTATATTGTTGAAGTACATATCCATTGAGATAGTTTGTGGCTGCATTATTAAGAAGAAAAGAAGCATAGTAGAATGACGCAGCAAAATGAAAAAAAAAAAAAACAAACGATGCCCGATTAAAGAATGTTATCTCAACTTAAACAGCTTTTATCAGAGATAGTAAACCTAACACTCACGTCAGCGCAGGCATCTTCATGATTTGTCAATGTCTCAGCTGTTTTATTAACACTATACTCGAGTATGGTGCACATGGTGGCCGAGGCATCGTCATCGTCAGCATGCACCATCTCATAGTCGGCCATCGAAGCAAATAACTGAGGCAGCCACAGGCGTATCGTGTTCATGCCCAAAAACATGCAGAACTGCATTATGTAACAGTGTAGTGAGAGGCTGAGCAACGGTTTGTGGAACATTGGCTTTATCTGTTGCATGCCAGCACGCAAACTCTCGAGCAGGTTGCGCGATTGTCGCTTTGTGGCAGCCACATTTGGCTTCTCCTCTATTGTGTAGATGACCTCGTCCTGTTTGGCATCGCGACTGGCCACCTCCAGAACAAGCGATTTAATCTGTTCAAGCAAACAATAAAGTTAAGTTTAATTAATGCAACAACAAAAGTTAATTGCAGAAGCTCCTAATTAGCAAAAAATGGTTCCCTTCTAAGCTCCCATCCAATAGCGAAACTTATAAATGACAACTAATAATGTTTAGCAGGATTTCCCAGTCCCATTTTTGTTGGACCGTACATAGGAAAATAAATTCGTTTATGTGTACAGCAGGGTTTCCCAAAGAGAGCTTTAGACGAAGCAAACACCAATACAATTAAATAAATACATACATTAATCCATTTAAAGAAGCCATTTTTAATTCTCAGTGCACTGCAGAAATGTAAGAGGCGTTTTCATATACTTTGCACAAATTCGTGTATGTTCTCGTTTAATTTAAACATTTAATTGACTCAACTATAAGAGAGCAAAGTATTCGTTGTTCTTTATTATAATATTCTGTGCAATCAATCACAGTGGCTCAAAGCTTATTTCATTCAGTTTTGAGCAATAATTTGATTTGCCTGCCATAAATGCCATTCAAAATAAAAAACTTCAATGACCGAGGAGCAAAGGGACAGGAATATTCTGCTTTATTCAAATGGAGAACCCGAGAAGAACTTACTGGATACGTGTCCTTTGGCTTGCCCGTATTGATGGAATACATTTTTTGCAGCACCTGCAACGCTTCTGCATTGCGTCCATGGGACATCAGGAATCTGGGGCTTTCGGGCATCACGTACATGATGAGACCACTTATCAAACTTGGCAGACCACAGATAAATAGAAAGATCTGCCAGTTGTGTACTATGTAGAATGTTACAGAGATAAATAAAATTATTTTAACACACAAAATAAAAATGTTAAACCTACTGTTTAGACTGTCAAACCAGACAAAATGCCAGGGCTGAGGAAACGTGGCCCAAGCAAGCATTGGCAACAGCAATGTGGATGCAGATGTTATCATGCCCACTACCATTAAAACATGAGATCTGTATTTGGGTCCATGCATTTCCGTTAAGTACGTAAAGAGCACAGCTGCTGGCCCATTAACACTAAAAACGACAAAAAGTTGCTGTCAAAAACAAATAATTTAAATGCATTTTTTACTTACATTAGTCCACCAAAAAACTTGAACGTTACCAACATTATAAAATTCTGGCTTAAAGAGCTGCCAAATACACAAATCGATGTCAATAAATAGCCATAGACAAGAACCTTGCGACGACCCTTTGTGTCGGCCATATATCCCCATGGTATAGCCGAAATGGTCATGCCTGCATATGCACAAGCATTCAGTATGCCCTTATCCGTCAGTGTTAAATGCAAATCACACTCAGCAATGGGCAAAATATACGACATTGTTGTCGACTCAAACATATTCGCACAGGTCGCTGGTATTGCCAATAGCAGCAGAATCAAATTGAAGCGCCCAAACCCAGACGCCCCCATCGCCTTATCAAAGTCTGCTGGTGCATCTGCATCTGGAGTGCCAATTGAGGCCACTGCCGTGCTGTTCGAATTGCCATCAGTGTCTGTTTCGGTATCTGTAAAATGTTATTAAACGTATTTAAAATTATTTTTTCAATTTACACATTTTAAACATTATATAAAAAAAGTTTATTAATTGTTACAAAAAATACTTTCGTGCATAAAACATTATCATCTATTTTCTTTTTGCTTTTTTGTTCTTATGATTTAACAATCTTTGGTTTTTTTTTTGTAAACAATTTAAAGTGTTTTTAGCTTTTGATGGAATTATACGTTATCATATTATTTCACATTCCACTCATTTAAGGATTATCTTTATTATTTTATAATCTGAACAGAAGAATACATTGGTTGGATATACATATATATTTTTTGGCATGTCATGTTATTGTATTCAAGAGTTTCATCGTTTGCGGAATCTTTTGAATCACTTTAAACTATTACCTTTCGCTTTGTCACGATTATCACTTTCAATATTTTTGTCCGTCATATTTGTTTTTTGCACAATTTCCTTTAACTGAGTAATTTATTGGTGCACTCAATTAAAGTGCTGCGTTTTATTTTATTGAAAAAAATGCAAAGCACTTAATAGTTAAATAATTATTAATATTGCAATCGTTTATCGTTTCATTTATCACAGTTTGAGTATTTCACGATTTCCAAGCAATGGGAATTGTCTCACTTGTTAGTTTTCTTCGTTCGGTTCGCGGGTCCGTTACCAAATGATGCGCTCTTATGAATGGCACTGGGTTTATATCATCGTGTGCAATGGAAATGTGAAGATTCATTTAAATATAACACTTTCTTATCGGTGATAATTATTCAGCGTTTACATGCTTTCGTAGTAAACATAAAGATTATGAATAGTACACACTAAAAAGAAGTTGTTTAACACTCTATCCATGTCAACGTGAGCTATTTGAAATAGAATAAAATATTTCAAAGATTATTAAACAAAAATGTGCATGAACAACTTAAGCACTTTATTTCTAAGCAAAGAATTGTAACGGCTTACTAGGGTTAAGCAGTTTTAAGAAGACGCAGATCAACGCTTAGCTATGAGGTAGCAACCCAGATAACTTTTGATAACTGTCATCGCGGTGGCATGAGACACGCGTTAAGCATATGAGCTGACTTTTCAGTTTTTTATTGTTTACTCAACAACTACTTACATGATTTGTTTAGAAGTACAAATAGACCTAGGTAATAATATTGTTCTAACAAAACTCGTCATAGCCATGTTGGACGTCGTCTAGAATATTTGTTTGTTTGGGAATGACTCTTAGAAATATCATTATGATAATAATAAAATAAAACGAAAGGAAGTTTTAAGTTCACAATAACTTCGTAGAATAATTTAGCTCATTTTCAATATACAACTAATAATTAATTATTTTAATTAATTCAATAAATATATTTCTTATACATATCTTGTTATTTTTTGGAAATTTACACGTTGTATTTTTCTTTACAATATTAAGATTAAAAAAAAGGATACTCCTGCACACATTTAGCTCCGTCGGGTATTAAATCAGTCAATGGCATCCACTAGCTTGCACATCATGCGATCATGCTGATAGCTGGGATCATTTTTAGCCGCCGCATTAGACTCGAGGGGATCTATATCCGTTTTGATTTTGGCTCCACCATTTTCGTCTTCATCGAATAACGTGGGCAGTGCCGAGAAGGCGCTGTTCACAATTTCACGCACACGTTCCAAGTGCTTCTGGAAACGTGTGGCGGTCTCAACACGTTGTCGCTTTTGCATTTCCATCATTACTCGCAGAGTCTCGCGTGCCTGATGCGGTCTAAACTCATTTAGTAAATGATGCATATTCACGAACAGCAAACTTAGGTCATCAATCTGTGATTGGAAAATACATCACATGAATGTAGCACTATTATGAAATAAAATACTATTTAAATACCTTCTCTGTGCGCCGCGGACTATCGGGATTCAGTATAAGAAAGTCTATTAGATCCAAAAAGTTAACGAGCAGCGAATGATTCAGTTTCTTAAGCTCTTTGCGTCGGTCAAAGTGAATGGGTATTAGACGCTTAATATTCTGCGATTCCAGGGAGCGTATCATCTCGTCGTTGTTGTATTGAATGCCAAACATACTGTAGACTTCATGTTGCGATGGCGGCGGTGGCGGTCGCGGTGCTCGATTTCGTCTGATGTTCTCTTCCGTGTAGTTGCTTATGTACCGCTCAGGCGGCATGGGCAAGCTGGGCACCTGTGTCTCGGCATTAGACATTTGTGCGTCTATTTGAATAGCTAGTGGCAATATATGCAATTTCCCAATTTATGTTTACTTCGCCAGCAACAAATGAAAATATCTTGCTCTCAGTGTGACCAGCGGCAAGAAGATGAGCAATGCCAAAAAGTTTAAATACTACCCTAATGAAAAAAATACTGCCAAAATACCGAGTTTTTAGTTGTTAAATATAATTTTTAAAAATATTTTTTCAACATAATTTATTTTAATTTCACAAAAATTTAATTGTATTTTAATCAGCTTATTATTTCACTTGAACTTTCCAAAAGCACAATCTGTTATCAGATGCTGCAGTTATATACGGCAAGCGAAAATGCCAGGCCAAACCGCCATATGTCTTTAGAGGCGACTCTATCATCGGCACCGTTGACTTTCCCAAAAACACCTTAAGCGTGAGATCGGGACGACCAATGCTAGCCATGGAAATTTCACCGCTGCCTGGCGCCAAACGAACAATGCGACCCCCATCCTCGTGCACTTGCTTTATATCTGCCGGTTTAAAAGGACGACTCAAATCCCAGGTGACAATATCTCCACCGGCCAAGGCCGTCACGAACAGCCGATTACTATGTGCCCAATCTGCAGACATGAGTGGAAATTTCGGAGATTCCACTGATACAACCGTTTGCTTGCTGCGCACATTATACAAATGGATAATACCTGAAATAAGTTTGTTTAAAAAAAAATAATCCGTCAAATTAACTTTATACACATACCACGCTTTTCAGCCACAAGTACTTTGTTGGGTTCATCGGGATGGGCCTTAATCGACATGCCAGCCGACGAGAGAAA
The DNA here is from genome assembly GCA_035044645.1 of Scaptomyza parva. NCBI lineage: Eukaryota > Metazoa > Arthropoda > Insecta > Diptera > Drosophilidae > Scaptomyza > Scaptomyza parva. The sequence continues at coordinate 1,077,147 of JAWNNT010000068.1, read as the reverse complement.
AAATGTAATGATATTTTTGACATTTGTTGTTCCCGTGTTTAAATCATTTGTAATGTCCCAGAATCGGCAAGTGAAATCATCGCTCACCGATGCCAGCAATTCGCCTTCGCAGACCCAGGCAATGTCGTTGACATAGTCGCTGTGACCGTTTAAGGATAATTCGGCTGTGTTATCGACCAGATCCGTGTGAAACAGACGAATTTCACATTTTCCAATAGCTGCACAAACTGTGACTTTGCTTGGTTTGGCATTAAGCGAAGTGTCCGGCGAGAAGGCAATCTTGTGACAGCGTGTATCGGTTTCGGGTATCTCCATTTCGTTAATCGGAAGGTCTTTTATATGGCTCCACATTAGATCACCGCTTTCCTCCTAATGGATAATGCCTTTTAAAATGGTTTAATTATAATTGCATTGTAGTTTTAACTTGCCGGCAGACTAATGGTTATTAATGAGAGATATTTCTTTTGTGCAACACATATCAGGTTGAATGCAAAATCATTTGTGCATATCTCATAACAAGTGATGCTATGTGGGAGCGATATGGAATCATCTGGTTCTGTTACTGTTCGCATTTTTATTCACTCTTCACTTCTTTTTATAATTTTTAACAAATAAATGCCGGCGCGAATATGTTTACTCGTGTGTTGGATAATTTTGTTGTGCTATGCAATAAGTTGGCAGCGCTGCATTTGGCAACACTTTAAAGAGGTAAGCACAGCCAACTTCGCTTGATGAAATTTAGATTGGCAGCACTGCGTACATACAACGAAGCCAACTTCGCTCGACCGGCGTTCGTTTCCTTTCTTTCTGTTTCAGCGTCTGAAGTGAACAGACGTCATGGTAAGTTCTGATCTGTGAAATTAAAAAGTGAAAATGTTGCATATAAAATACGATAAAAGTTGATTGTTTAAAATATTGTTTATAAACTAATGCAATGCATCGGATGCATAAATTAAGTTTGTTTGTTGAGATCTTAAATCAGTTATTAAAATATTAGCTTTTTTCTAACTGGCACACGTGTCTGCCGCTGCAATGTGCATACATAACCTTAAAAACGAAAAAATTAAGAATTGCCTATTAAGTGCATGATGGAAATGTTAAGTTAAACGTTTTCATTTATCATAATTACAGTCTCATCGTAAATTTTCTGCGCCTCGTCATGGCTCCATGGCCTTCTACCCCAAGAAGCGCTCATGCCGTCACCGTGGCAAGGTTAAGGCGTACCCCAAGGATGACGCCAGCAAGCCAGTACATTTGACTTGCTTCATCGGCTACAAGGCGGGTATGACCCATATTGTGCGTGAGGCCGACCGTCCTGGTTCAAGTGAGTAAATTCATACTAAATCCTTACATTAGTTATATGTATTTTCCATGATGAGGAACAGTTAAATTATTATGGTTAGAACACATATGATAAACCGTGATTATTAATTAACTAGGGCGGACTGATTTGCATTTTGCAAATTTTCTTTGATTTATTTCGTTTGCCTCAAAACCATGTGCTTAACCTCGAATTTTGTGGTTTTCTTTTTCGTTCGCAGAGATTAACAAGAAGGAAGTCGTTGAGGCTGTTACCGTTTTGGAGACACCACCAATGATTGCTGTTGGCGCCGTTGGTTACATCGAGACTCCATTCGGTCTGCGTGCCCTAGTCAATGTCTGGGCTCAGCATTTATCCGAGGAGTGCCGTCGTCGCTTCTATAAGAACTGGTATGTAACATGCCACCGGTCGCCATTTTGTTTTAGCAAATCGCACACGTGGTTGAAAAGATCCTTACTGCTGCATGCTGTTGGATGATGATAAGATGGTATCTGAAAAGACGTTGTCGATAAACTTTCTACCATCTCTGCTGCCTTCCTTCTGATCAAACAGCTGCAAAAGAAAGTCGAACTTTTGTGACCGCATGTGCGATTTGAGATTTAAACATTTAGACCTATACTAACTCGTACAAACGAAATCCATAAAGTTCTTCGATCAGTTCGCTGAGAGAGCTTTTTAAATCTATGCAAGTCGTGTGAGCTAATTTGGCTACTATGTGGTTAATTTTCGAGTGAGCACGTCATGGAAGATTGTCATCTCCGCTCGCTATCAATTGCGATGAGGTGTGCTTCCCGTTTTATCTCTCGTCCCTCACAGACTTGACGGATCAATCGATTGGTTCGATCGACTGGCTCTGTATTAATTTGCAAATCCTCCAAACTTCAACTCCAATCAGGTGCAAGAGCCAGAAGAAGGCTTTTACCAAGGCCAGCAAGAAGTGGACCGATGATTTGGGCAAGAAGAGCATTGAAAACGATTTCCGCAAGATGCTCCGCTACTGCAAGGTCATTCGTGTGATTGCCCACTCTCAGGTAAAGATATTTCAAAAATAATTTCCATAAGCGCGACGTCCTTGGACTTGTTGCGCCGATTGTACCTCGGTATGGTCGGTGCGACTTGGCCTAAAAGGCATTCATGCTGTGCCCCCTCAATGCACAGTTTAAGGATGCAACGTCGCAGAATAAATTGCCCTTCGGGTGGCGATGCTTGATATATTCCAGTAACGGTGCGCAGCCGCTCAGGCGATGATCGCTCAGTTAAACCATATTACGCACAGTCTCAACCAAAGTTTAAAAATAATTTTTTATAGTTGAAAGTTTGAGACTTATTCCATTTATTTTGATATTTTCAGATCCGTCTGATCAAGCAGCGCCAAAAGAAGGCGCACATCATGGAGATCCAATTGAACGGTGGCTCCATCGAGGATAAGGTTAAATGGGTGCGTGAGCATCTCGAAAAGCCCATTCAAGTCAGCAATGTGTTCGGCCAGGATGAGATGATCGATTGCGTTGGTGTGACCAAGGGTAAGGGTTTCAAGGGTGTCACCTCGCGTTGGCACACCAAGAAGCTGCCCCGCAAGACGCACAAGGGTCTGCGCAAGGTTGCCTGTATTGGTGCCTGGCATCCGTCTCGTGTGTCCACCACCGTGGCACGTGCTGGTCAGAAGGGTTACCATCACCGTACCGAGATCAACAAGAAGATCTACCGCATCGGTGCCGGTATTCACACCAAGGATGGCAAGGTAAGCATATTATACGATGATTAATAATTGAATAACTTTCCTTCAATGATGATAAAAACCATTAATAACGACATCGAAATAAATAAAAAAATTTGATGAACCGTGATATTTATAATGATAGGACTGACAAATCTACCAAAAGTTTCGACTTTAGTGTTCCAAAGTGTGTGGCAAATGATTAATAAAAATCTTTATGTTCTGCAGGTCATCAAGAACAATGCCTCCACTGAGTACGATTTGACCGACAAGAGCATCACCCCCATGGGTGGCTTCCCCCATTATGGTGAGGTCAACAATGACTTCGTCATGATCAAAGGCTGCTGCATTGGCTCCAAGAAGCGCATCATCACCCTGCGCAAGTCGCTGCTGCGTCACACCAAGCGCTCGGCTCTGGAACAGATCAAGCTTAAGTTCATTGACACCTCGTCCAAGATGGGTCATGGTCGCTTCCAAACCCCAGCCGACAAACTGGCCTTCATGGGTCCCCTCAAAAAGGATCGCCTCAAGGAGGAAGCAGCTGCTGCCACCACCAGTGCTGCTGCTGCCGCCACTACCACCACCGCCTAAGCGCGTCTCTACCCGCCCTCTGGCACACAATTAAAAATTTTTGTATTGCAACAACAATATACACTTGTTTGGTGTTTGGCTAGCTTCTACCGCCTTGGTTGCGGTAGGGTTGGCTTAATAAATGTGGTTTTGAATAAGCTAATAACAACTAGAAACAGATTGTGTTAATTTTTAAAATAAAAGTGTATAGGCGAATATGGAACTGTTAGCAGCTACAGAAAATTACATCACTTTGCAAAATTTGCTGGCTTACCAACTCTAAAACCTATATCTTGGAGTCTTGCCTGAAAGGTAGAAAATCATACTTATCTCCTATGGAGATTTTATATGTGAATAGAATTATGAGTAAGGTTGAAAATAGTGTTTGGAAATAATACCGTTAGCAGTGCAATTTGGGGTCAAACTAAAACAATTTTTAATACTTTTTTCGAAAGAAAATAAAAATAGTCAATACAGTTTAATTCTAAACAATTTTTGAAATTGATGGGTGTACTTATACTTTTTAAATATTTTAAATAGTTTTGTTTAGATTTGCATTTAAAACTAATATTACTTGCTACAAAACTTAATGCAAAAAAAAAAACAATAAAAAACGAATAAGTTTAATAAATAAAATGTTTAGCTAAATAAGCATGTTTGCAGAAATGTTCAAGTTGGGTATTATATTTTTTGTAGATCGGTGGGAATAGTATGTAGATATTTAGTCCTCCTTGGAGATGCAGCCCAAATCGCTGAGAAAGATTTCGGGTGAGAGAACGTGCGAGGAGCCAATGAGCACCTCCCAGTTGCGTACGGTGTTAGTCACCTCGTAAGCACAACGCATCTCGGACATGCTGACACCGCCCACTATAAAAATTATAAGGCGTGGCACATTCTTAACCTGTGCCTGTGCCTTATCCTTGTGCCAGTGGCCGTAGCGAGCTGTACTCGGTGCATTGTAGTTGGTGTTCTTGGCGCGTCCCTCTAGAAATGGGAAATGGCGCTGATCCAATTTGTCCTCAATGCAATCCTCCATGATGTCCTTAATGACAGGTGTCCAGCGAGACATCTGATAGGCGCTCTCGGTGGTGCGTTCCTTGCGAGGAATGGTGTACACCTTCTTGCGCGCATCGGCCAGGATATTGACGCCCAAATGACTGAGATTGCGTACCATGTCCTGATCCTTTACCGAGAGCTGTGCATGTGTGAACAGCTTGGTCAGGTTATCCTCTGCGATGCCGTTCTTGGACATCACATAGAGTGCTATGATGCGCACCTTGTCATAGTTGGAGACATTGGCATCCAGTAAAATGGGCACAATGTTACGCATATGATCTTTGATCTTCTCGCCCTCGGCATCGGTGCCCATAGCCAGATCCTGTTCAACCCGACACAGCTTGTCCACATAGTTCTGATACGATTTCATGCAATCCTCGGCGAGATGCAAATGCGTTGAGTACTTGGACAGCTCCTTTTGATACTGCGGCATCTTCTTGATCATCTGCGAGAGATCGCGCATCGATGACTTATCTGTGGCGCCCATGCGCTTCGAATCCGTAAACTTCTTCAGATTCTGTGTGACCTGTGTGGAGACCACAGCAATATGCTCGTGACGCAGCTCCACCCACAAATCATCGTTCTCATCCAGCAGCACCTCCTTCTCGGGCTGATTGGGTCCCGGCGTATATTTGTACACATCGTTCACAATTGGCAACAGATCATACGCCATGGCCTGAAGCGTCAGCTCGTGCAGCAGCGGCGAAACGCAATCAAAGCCTCGATCCAAGATCAATAGCTGCGATCGCGACTTTTCCGAACCTTCACCCATCGTCGGCTCATCGGCCTTGTACGCATCCAGCTTCTGCTGCACTGCAGCAGCCAAATCGACGTTGCGATCCCAATCGTTGCGATACCGCACATTCGGATATTCACCCAAAGTCGCGCACAGTGCTGCAATCTGCTCCGAAATCCGCTCGATGTGCTTGCCACGTATGGAGGCGAATGCCGGCGAATATAGGCACTGGAACGTGTCCGGTGAGTCCAGTGAGAACACTTGGCATTCATATGGGAGAAATGCAATATTAATCTCCTTGAGCGTTTTAATCTTCCTGGCCGCACACGATTTGCACAAATCACTGAACAATGCCTCCGGACAGACTTCCGTGAAGAACACATGAGCAAAGCGATACATCGGACGTGCGGGGTTCTCAAAGTCACGGATCAGGGCACGCACAGACTCATCTGATGGCGTTATCAAATAGATGGCATCCATTGTTGGCAACGGTTCCCGCTTCTTATTAATGTCCTCCACCAATGTGATGCCCTCGGCACTTATCTCATGCATCTTGGTGCATGCAGATACCATCCGCATGCCCAGTTTATCTACGACCAGAACACGCCACTCAATGCCACCGGCGCCGGCAGCTTTTGCGGCTGCTGGAGCACCTGATTTCTTTGGTGCCGCTGGTGGCTTGTATCTGACCACTTCGTTCATTATCTTCTGGCTAACCAGCACTTTTAACGCCATTTTTCAATCGATTTTTCGTTGTTTTCGCTCACTCTGTAAAAAATCAATAAACAATTTTTGTCCAAGAAACAATTAAAATAAATCAAAGGAAAACAAAATAACAATTTGGCACCAAATGTCGGCGAAAGCGCAGATTAAATATATGTAGTTGTTTATTTAATGTAAGCAATGAGTTTTAGATTTATTTTTATATGTAACTAATTGCAGCTTGGGTGAAATTAAAATTTTTATTTTCTGTCTTGCAGTATTGTGGTTCAATTTTCCAATGCAAAAACTAAATAAGATAACATATTGCGCAGGTCCGTTATCTCAGCTGCTTTTGTAAGAACAACTACAACAACATAGACAATATTATTAGTGTTGTGCATTTTTGAGTCCAAGTATGGACATTTCGTTAACATGCATTCTTTTACAAAATAACATTTCAATTTGATAAATTAACCTCAGCTTTTGTCAAGTTTGACGTAGAAACTGTTTCAGACTACACTATCTGTATATTTTTGGATTCATGATTTTATCCAATGCTGGATAAACTTCAATTTATTATCCATCACGATGCGACAATAATATGAATTGATATACAAAGTAATAATAGTGAATATTATTATATTATGAAATAAACGGCTTTTTATTACATCCCAATTAGGTCATCTCATTTCTCAACAAAAACAAAAATGTTGGTACTTTTCTCAATTCTTAAGGCAGCTTCACATCGGGAATGACCTTCTCATTGTCATAGATCTCCTTGGCATAGCACAGATTGGGATAATCATATGCGGCACCATAGCGATTCTTGCATCCAGAGGTCGACTTTTCACCGGGTGTGTACACGGGCTGGCCAACAAAGTTCGTGGTCGCAAAGTTGCAGGTCAGCACAAAGTGGTTGTAGTAATCACGAGAGAATCTCACAGCAGCACATCCCAAATGGGTGTTTTTCTCAGCCACAGCAATGGTGAACTTAGCAACTATCTTATTGGCCAATTCCTCAGGGAAGCTGGCAAGCATCTCAGGAGCTGTGTTCGCGCGCTCCTTGAACCAGTTCTCAATCTGCTCCTTAATAATTTCAGCATCGGTGTACTCAGACTCGGGACCACTATAACTGAAGATGGCATTGTTCTGACCGGCGTAGGCAAAACGTTCCGTGCTGCGGCACTTGTCTGGCAGCGACTGGCATGTCTTCACATTGAATGTGGCCAAATGGGTGAGCTCCTCGCACCATGTCATCTTGGCCATGCGAGCAGCCTTGGGCAAACCTTCAATCTTACCACCAGCCACGTTATTACGGAGCTCATTAAACAGAGTCAGAATCAATTTCTCATGTGGCTGCATTTTAACTTCACGCACATCCTTCGGGCATTCATCGTTAAAGATCTACAGAATAAGGGATTTGCTATATATGAATGACAATGCTAGGATTTGTTACTTACTCCTTTGTTGTTGCAGGCAATATGCTTGTCTAGGCAAGTGGGCAAGGCACAATAGTCCACAGCTACAGCAAGTCCAACCAGAGTTGTGGCTAGTAGAATAGTCCTGGTTGCCTTTGTAAACATCTTGTTGTAGTTTGCTTGTTAGCTTGCTAACTGAAGAAAGATTGGAGTAGTTGCTCAATTTATAGCCAAACGAACAAAGAAACTAACCAAGAAATTATTGTTATAACTAATATGCAAGCGCAGTTGTTTAGTTTAGATTGAAAAACAGACATTACACTGAAAGTGGTTGCAAACACGCTATATAAACATATTTCTATTAAATACGAACGTATGAACATACATATGCCTTGATTCTTTGAAAAGGTGTGCTAAGGCTTAGTAGATAGGTATTCTTGATGATATAAATAGCGGACTGTTCCACTAGCCAAGCATCAGTTAAGTAAGAAAGACTTGGTGAACACAACAATATGAAAGTATTACTACTTTTAACTGTATTGGCGGGCATCGCCACTGCTGTGGACTATTGTGCCTTGCCCACTTGTCTGGACAAGCATATTGCCTGCAACAACAAAGGAGTAAGTAACAAATTCTAGCATTGCCATTCATATATAGCAAATCCCTTATTCTGTAGATCTTTAACGATGAATGCCCGAAGGATGTGCGTGAAGTTAAAATGCAGCCACATGAGAAATTGATTCTGACTCTGTTTAATGAGCTCCGTAATAACGTGGCTGGTGGTAAGATTGAAGGTTTGCCCAAGGCTGCTCGCATGGCCAAGATGACATGGTGCGAGGAGCTCACCCATTTGGCCACATTCAATGTGAAGACATGCCAGTCGCTGCCAGACAAGTGCCGCAGCACGGAACGTTTTGCCTACGCCGGTCAGAACAATGCCATCTTCAGTTATAGTGGTCCCGAGTCTGAGTACACCGATGCTGAAATTATTAAGGAGCAGATTGAGAACTGGTTCAAGGAGCGCGCGAACACAGCTCCTGAGATGCTTGCCAGCTTCCCTGAGGAATTGGCCAATAAGAATGTTGCTAAGTTCACCATTGCTGTGGCTGAGAAAAACACCCATTTGGGATGTGCTGCTGTGAGATTCTCTCGTGATTACTACAACCACTTTGTGCTGACCTGCAACTTTGCGACCACGAACTTTGTTGGCCAGCCCGTGTACACACCCGGTGAAAAGTCGACCTCTGGATGCAAGAATCGCTATGGTGCCGCATATGATTATCCCAATCTGTGCTATGCCAAGGAGATCTATGACAATGAGAAGGTCATTCCCGATGTGAAGCTGCCCTGAAGATCTGGATAAAGGCGTGCATTAGTTGCTTATTGATTAACACTTTTGCGATGTAATACATAGTTTTGACTCAAAACTTTTAAAAAATAAATAACAAATTGAAAGCATAATGTAATTCAAAGACCATTTTGTAACAAAAAGTACTGATTCTCAACAAGTTGTTAGTTCTGTCCGTTATTTGGAAAGAATTGTTGCTGCTAACAATTGAATAATTGTGACTATCGAAATATCGATAGTTAAACGATGTTGTTGCATCCGAAGTTAATAATGTTACGCGATGCTTTGCGAATTGGAAGCCGGCGTTGTTACAGTTACAAGCCTGTGCGTCGTCCCAATTTAAATGCTGTGTCTTCTAAAACGAGCGATGTGGAGCGAAAGAAGGATGCAACAAGAACAGCAGAAGCTGTACAAGACAATGGCAATAAGAGTAGTCTAACCAAACAGTTGACCGCTAAAATGCTTGCTACAGGCCCAATCACAGTGGCGGAGTATATGCGGGAGGTGCTTACAAATCCACAAAGTGGCTACTATATGAACCGGGATGTATTTGGACTTGAAGGTGACTTTATCACATCGCCGGAGATATCGCAGATATTTGGCGAAGTAAGCAAAACCATTCCAATGCTCGACATTCTCACTTTACTTACTTTTTCCGACAGCTTGTAGGCATCTGGCTGTTGGCCGAGTGGCAGAAGTTGGGCAGCCCGTCACCCTTTCAACTGGTTGAATTGGGACCGGGACGCGGTACACTAGCGCGTGATGTGCTTAAGGTGTTAACAAAGTTTAAGACTGGTGCAGAATTTACCATGCATATGGTAGAGATTAGTCCATATTTAAGTCAAGCACAAGCACAGCGATTCTGCTATAAGCATGAAATGTTGCCAGAGAACGCAAAATTGGAGCACTATCAAGTTGGCACCACTGCAACAGGCATTCAAGCCTTTTGGCATCGTCGCCTAGAGGATGTGCCGCCGGGATTCTCATTGGTGCTGGCACATGAATTCTTTGATGCACTACCCGTGCACAAGCTGGAGTTAATTAACGGTCTGTGGCAGGAGGTGCTCATCGATGTGGCCAAGCCCCAAGAAATGGGCACAAAGGTTGCTGATTTTAGATATGTGTTGTCAAAATCACAGACCCCAGTGTCGCGTTTATTTAAGCCCGTGCCGCAGGAGACGCGCACCAGTTTGGAGTATTCGCTGGAAGCGGAGCGACATGCGGGCCTTCTGGCAGATCGCTTGGAACGGCTAGGTGGCATTGCGCTTATTATGGACTACGGCCACTTTGGCGACAAAATGGACACGTTTCGCGCCTTCAAGCAACATGCGCTGCACGAACCTCTGCTGGCGCCGGGAACTGCGGATCTGACGGCCGATGTAGACTTTAGGCATATTAAGCACGTCGTGGAGACGCATAGTCAAATCCACTGCTGTGGACCAGTGCAACAGGGTGAATTTCTGGCAAGGATGCAGGGCGAGGCTCGCTTGGAGCAACTGCTTGCACATGCATTGCCCGAAAATCAAAACATTATACGCTCCGGCTACAAGATGCTCACTGACCCTGATCAAATGGGCAGTCGCTTTAAGTTTCTGGCCATGTTTCCAGGTGTAATGGCTGAACACCTAAAGAAATATCCCGTGGCTGGCTTTTCCTAATGTTAGTTCTATCTTTATGCTTATGCTGCCTAAGTTATGTGTTAAAGCGAAATATTGTCTGCTGTTATATAAAAACTAAATAAATTGTACATCAAAATTAATTTATTGTTTTGTCTAAAGAATAAAATTTTTTTTATACGAATTCCAGACAGATTAAACAATTACTTAATATTAATTTGACTTATTTGAAAAGTGGTTCAATTAAAATTTTTTTATCCTTTGCTGAAAGTGAATGGTTTTCAAAAATTCTTTCGGAAAAACTAATAATTAAATTAATTGCGCTTATATCCCGATTAAGTTTAAGAAATTAACTCCGTTTCAGTTTGCTGATCAAAGATATATATATATATATATTCGGCCTGTTGCCGTTTCCCATTTTTAATGGATATTTTAATAAAACGTTGGACTTTAAATATTATTAATTTAATAATAAAAGACAAAAGGCCTAGTTCATTCTTGATTTCTATTAAGATGTGGACCTTACTGTGGAAATGTCCATAAACTATATTATAAATACAATATAAATATATTTTTTTTTGTTTTTTGTTGTACACATGAATCTACGAATGGAAAATAACGAAAAAACGTTTAAGCTTTTACTTTTTTTGGAATGCGGCGTTAATGGTCTGCATTTCGAGTGTGGTGAACTGCAGCACAGCGCTAATGGCGTTCAGCATGTGTCGCTTATCATCGGAATCCCTAGTGACAATGAAGCTAATGATGACATTTTTCAGGTACTCCAAATTGGCGCCTTCGCGTGTCTTGCAACGTTCCAGCCTAAGGGGAAAATAATTCAAATATGTTCATTTCTGTTTGTTAACAATTTAAATTCGAAAGTTGGGATTCACCTGTCCACCTGCTCCTCCAGATACTCCATTTTGTCGTGCATCTCTTGTTGGGCAGTAACCTTGTCTTGGATGGCTTTGCGCAGTGTGAACTCGGCAGCATGTTTGGATTTGCGCAAAGTGGTTATTTCAATATCTTTCCTTGCCAGCTCGTTGGCATAGTGCAGCATGTGACAATTCTCGCCCAAAGAAAGTTTTTTCGGCTTAAGTTTAAGTTTTGCCTCGCGTTCACCCTCTACCTCTTGCGCACTGTCTGCATCAGAGGAGTAAGTGAAGGATTCTGGGTTCTCCAATGGCGATGCATTGGGCTTGTGAAACACCTCGAAGGACGTTTGCAATGTTTTGATTTCTTGCTCCTTTTCGTCGAGGAGTTGTAGCGAACGTTGCCGCTGTTTCTGCAGCAACTGTTCCAGCTCATTCAGCTTGCATCGCGTCTCATTTTCCAGCTCTGCTTTTGTCTCCTGCCATTTGGCACGCTCATTCTTCAGTGCCAGGCGCATCTTGTCGCTCTGCTGCTTCAGTTCCTGTTCGGCTTCGTCTATATTGCGATTGAGCACTTGCACCTTATCCTGGAGCGTCTGTATGTGCGTTTGCTGCAATTGGATCTTCTGCTCCAGCTGTGCACGTTGCTGTTTGTGAGTGTCTAGCAATTGCTGCTGTAAATTCTGGAGCTGCTGCTCGCATTGAACATGACTGTCGACGGCTGTCGCTGCATGCGTGCCTAGCACCTGGCTCAGATCCATGGGATTCGAGGAGCGTGCATTGGCATTGGTCAGCAGCTTCTTTAGCCGCACAATCTCATCTACCAGAGCACCCATGTCAACGTCATTGAGCAATCTTGGCGTAGGAGCGGCACATGTGTGCACCTGCTCCAGTTCATGCAGCTGTTGCTTGAGTGCATGTATGCTATCCTGATCCTGCTGACGCAAGCGATCGTAGCTGCCCACAGTGCTGCTCAATTCGGCCAGGCGTGCCTCCAAATTAGCTACACGATCTTCGTGCAGTGCCGCCTGTCCTCGACTTTGTTCCTCGGCGCGCAGTACACGACGCTGCTCCTGTTTAATGGCCACAGCATGTTGCTCTTTCAGCTGCTGCATCTCTTGGCGCACCTGCTGCAATAGCGCGCTGCTCTCCTTTGCCTGGGCAGCAACTGTCGTTTGCTCTGCCTTGGCCTGGTTTTGTTTTAGCTGTGCACGCGCCTCATTTAGCTGTAGTTGAAGCTCACGTAATCGACTATTCTCGCCCTCATTGCTGGCGAACTGCGTCTTGAAGTTATTCAGCTGCATCTCGATGTTCTCCTTGAGATGACGTTCATCCGCATAAAGCTTTTGCAGCTCACGCAACATAATCATCTGATTGTTGGTCTCTTTCTCGCGCTCCTGCCGTTCCACAATCCATTTGGCTTTGATCTCGTCGACATCTTGCTTAGCGCGCAACAACTGCTCCTTGGCCTTGATATGCAGCTCCTGTATGCTCTGCTCTTTTTGGGCTATTTGGGCGCGCAGCTGCTTTTTGTCTGCTTGGAACGAGGCCTCCATGCGAGACTTTTCTGCCGACAGCGTCGCCAGCGAATTCATCAGTGTGATGATTTGCGTTTGCAACTGTCCTCGATCATCATCATTGTTGCCTCCATCAGTTGCAACTGCACTGGTACTGGGCACATCGCTTGGATTCCCGTTTGGTTCACTTGCAACGCTTGTGGCTTCAGCATGCGCTGCCAAACTAGTTTCCAGCGCCTCCTTCTCCTTGAGCAAACCCTTGTATGCGGTGACCACGTCTGCAATTAAATGTTATTCGTTTTTTTTGCTTTACTCATTGCACAATTATAAAAATAAAAACCTTTTAATCGCTTCTCGTAGCGCGAAAGTTGCTCCTTTTGAGTGCTCACCAGCGCTTCCAGCTCGCGCTGTCGTTTATCCATGTCGCATTAGTAACAAACACACCAGAAAAATTAATAGTTTTCAACAAAACAAAATTGCAAGTTATTTTTTCTCTCGTGGCATTTTGGCACTCAATTTATTTAATAAACAACCAAAGCAACTGTCGCAGCGACTATTATATGCCCTTCACGCAAACTGGTCGACTTACAGTTTTCTTCAAAACTGTATAAAATCTTTTGGTACATAACAATTTTAAAAATATTGTTTTATTGAATATTTGTATATATTATTTTGTATCATTTATTTATAATAATTGCCTGGTTATTTTAAGAGAAACTAATGTACATTAAGTTACAAGCAGTGCAGCCTTTGCAAACAGCTGTTGGTATTACTGCCAACTTGTTTTGAATTTACTAAAAACTATGCTTAAAACATTTTAGCGGTTACTCATCGCCGTCGTCTTTCATCATTTGTTCGATTAAACGTTTGCGTTCCTCGGCCTGACGAAGCTTGCGCATGACCAAGTCCTCATAGTCACGAGCGGATGCGCCAGTAGATGCAGTCGCTACATTTTTTTGTTTAACATCGGCCGGCGGCGTGACCCATCGAAAATGCAAAGGATTTGCTGAATTGCCTTTTTCATAGGCTAAAACCATGTCACAGGCTTCGCGAGTGTTGAGCTCCACCATGGCGCGACCGTGTATTTTTGGGTTTATGACCAGCGCCACGACCTCGCCGTATTTTTTAAGGTACTGCATTAGCTGATCCTGAGAGTAGCCACCATTGCTGTCATCACCTTTGTTCGCCTTCCATTTAATCTTAATGCGATGCTGTGCTGAGTCAAATGTGAATGCTTGCTGCTGCTGTTGACGATTTTGCTCGTTGAAGTTGCGTTGTAGATGCTCGCGCATCGCGCGCTGCTCCTCCTCCAGCAGCTTGGATCCCTCGCGTCTTAATCGCTCAATTTGTTCCCGTAGCACATCCTCATCGCTTTTGCGCACTGTACTGTACGGTTGTCCAGCCTGTAGTTTGTGAAGAGCCGCTCGTTCACGCTGCTCTAGCTCCTCTTTTAGCTTCTGTCGCTTGCTGTCCAGCTGTTTGGTCCGCAATTCTGCGGCCTTCTTCGCTTTAAGCACCTTGTCGTAGGCAGCACGCGCCGTCGCATCGCTAAGTATCTCCAAAGCCTTGGAGAGCTCATGAAATCGTTCAGCCGCCTTGGGGTTATCAGGATTTTTATCCGGATGGCAGTCTAATGCACGCTTTCGATACGCTTTGCGTATATCAGCCTGCTCGGCTTCAATGGACACACCGAGTAAGTCATAGAGATTAAGATCGCTGTACTTTTTATTGGCCATTTTCGTTCAGCACAATTTTAGATGTTGACAAACGTTTGCGATTTGATTACAACGCGCCGACAGTTGCTGATCAGCTGTTTGTTGCGTCAGGTTGGCAGCACAATGTTCGCAACGTGTGGCGTGCGTCTTAATTATTGTCAATGAAGACTACCGCATAATGCTTTGTAATAAACATCAAAAAAGCAGATAAACACAATGAGCATATACCACGATGAGGTCGAGATTGAGGATTTCGAATACGATGAAGAGGAGGAGATGTACTATTATCCATGTCCCTGCGGCGATCGATTTCAAATTTCAAAAGTAATTGTGAACAAAATCGTTGGTTTTAGCAGTTATTCAAATAATTTCTTGGCAGGAGGAGTTGATTGAAGGTGAGGAGGTGGCTACTTGTCCGAGCTGTTCGTTAATTGTTAAGGTCATATACGATCCGGTAAGTACTTATCTTTAGTAAGAGATTGACCAACTGAATGACCCAAAATATGTGTGTGCAGGACATGTTCAAAGCCGAGGAGGATGAGTCAGCGGCGCTAAATGAAAAGCTCAATAAATTAAATTTAGAGAAAAACTAGAGATGCTTCACGTTTTTTGTGTAATTAAATAAGTTTTTATTTGTTATATCCCATTAATTGTAAATAATATGTTGACTAGTAAACAATTATATTAAATTATAAATAAGCGCAAAACACAAAAGTTTCTGCTAAAATTTCGAGTGGTTTTCATGTTTAAATATACCAAAGATATTAAAACGGAAGCCTGAAGCTACAGGTTGAGAGAGTTAGGCGCACAGATGGTCTGATAAAGAAAATACACTTTTCTGTGTGCTGTTTATATAGTAGATATAAATTGATCATTATTGGTTTAGCTTACCTTAAAGCACAACGCATATAATTTTATATATATAAATATATTGCACTAAGCGCTCTTGGACTACATTGTACAATGTAAAGATTAATTTGAAAAATAAAAGGAACTGTTATAAGTACGAGTTGTTTGAAATTCTATAAGTGGTTACATAGAAAATGAAATCCTATATATAATATGGACTGTGCTCGTTTACACTTTTTGCTTATGCATAGGGAATTCCACTTATTTATAAGCTTTTGTATATTGTTACAGATTCATGCAGCTTTGCTTATTTGCTATACTTGAATATGCGTATAAATGCTGACATGTTGGTGACAAAAAGGGTTTATGTGCCATAAATGGGGTAATACTTTTGTTTTGTTTTGTGTTGTGTTTTGATCCGAGTCCACTAATGTACATGCAGGTTTTCACTACTGTTCCAGCCATGAACCCGTCACGTTATTGGGTGATTTTAACTGCTAAGCAAGCAAAAAGATTCGATTATGTCAATAAGAGTTGCGTGTTAAACTCACCTTAATATTGAACTGCTTTAATGTGCTTTCCAGCGCCATGGCATTACCCGAAAAATATGCCGCAATAGCATTGTGCAGCAGAATGAGCTGCTTATGCATCACTTTGATCTGAATTCATGATAAATACTACATATGAATATAAAAATAAAAGTATTAAACGTGTGCAACACCTACGCGATTTTCATCTAGAAATTGCATTTTGATGGCCACATCACCGCGCAGTTTCTCGTAAAGATCCTTGTGATGCGCATAGCTTCGCTGGGTCTCCTCCAGCGTCGCCGCTGCATCGGTTAACTCTGGCTTTGTATTTTCCAAGTCCATTCGATAGGCATCGAATTCAATTCTGCAAAAATATAAACACAAATATTTGTAGAGTATTTGGTTTCCAAAAGAATATTGATTTTAGTTTGGCTCACCTAGCCGTCTCGTATTGTCGTATCGTTAGCAGGGTATCGTCGATGGTCTTGTTGCACAACGTATTCACCGATGAGATAAAAAAGTTCAATGCATTCAAGAGGAGCTCACCGTTCTTAGTCAAGTTGCGTTGCGTCTCTGAATTGCAGATGAACTCCTTTTGAAGTTCGGGATTCTTTTGGGCCAGATCAGCAAAGGCATCCGCTAGCGCTTGCTGTGAAACAACAACGTGATGAAAATGTGAGCTGAATGCGCGAGTCAAACGCAATATGGAAAGATATTTTCGTTGGGTGTCGCGCAATTGTTCGATTTGCGCCTCTAGCTCTGAGTCAACGGTACGCTGCGATTTGCCAAGTTTCTCGAGCATTATCTGGCGCGTGCATTTGTACGTTGATATGCTCCAGTTCTTGATACTATCAATTTTTGATGCACTTGTTCGTATAAGGCTGCTGCTGCCATCTGTTGATGTTAGAAAGCCGTTGGTGGACTGCGGACTTGTCGGTGACATTGGTGTGGTGGGTGCTGCATTAAGTAGGGTTGGGATGCATTGGTAATTGATGAAATTTACATATTAATTGTTTGTTTGTTTTACTTACCTGAATGATTTCGCAATGGCAAGCTGCTGGTCGTGTTCAATGGTATTCCCGCTCCAATACTGTGGCTACTTGCACTGCCGCTCATTCCGATTCCGCTTCCGATACCAATGCCCATGGTGCCGATACCCTCAGTGCCAGTATGCACAGCGCCGCAACTGTCGTTCATCGATGGTGTGTCTTTGAGCATTTCATGTATGCTACGCTCGCGTTCCGCCATATTTTAAATTGTTCGTTTCCTTATCAGTGAGTAATACTGAATACTTTAATTACGGCAGAAAAATCGTTCGAACTTGGGGTCTGGGCCGCCTGTGGTGCTCGGCGCAGCAATCTTTAATGGCTATCACACGGTAACGCAAGCGTTTTTAATTTCTTGCTCGCTTGTTATTTCTGGCAGTAATGGATATTTGCAAATGCAGCGCAACCGCAAGTACAATTTTAACTTATTTCGAACAGTGAAAAACCATTGAATTAAAACAGGCTCAGTGTGACCGACGCAGCGGCTACGCAAAAATACTAACCATTTGTTTTACTGACTAACAAACAAAGAAAAATCTAATACGGTGTTAAAGTATTTTCATTCATCGTATAACTAAGAATATTTTATTTATTTTTTTAAAATTAAAATAAACATTAAAGCGTCATATTTTACTACCGTGTTGTCATATGTAGTATGACAGGTCACAGCAGTATAATATTTTTACAAAAATGTGGCATCGCTAATTTGTCTTGCAATCTTTCAGATAATAACTGCACTTCAAAACTGATTGCATTGCATTTTGCTAAAAGTTAATATTGTATTTGTGAAAATGGTTTATATAAACTTAGTTCTGTCCATCGTCTGCGTAGTTGGTACTGTAGTAGCTGCAATTTATTTCAATAGGCCCTCACAGCCATCTGCACATCGAACACGGCCACCTCCACATTTTGGCAAACCTCAAAATGAAAGTGATGATTGTGGCCAACGTGGCAGTAAGCGCCGCGCTCCAGATAGGCAAGCTCGTATATTACATATTAAATACATATATAAAGTCTGATATGTTTATATTCCTTTTGCAGCAAACCCGGCGATAAGTGCGCCGTGTGTCTAAAAGATATGAAAGCGGAGACGATGCGTACATTTATGTGTGGACATGCTTTGTGCGATAAACCATGTTACTCAGAGCAAAGACATTGGTCACGTCACTGTCCATACTGCAATGAGGTTGTATTCCGTTTTTCTGAGTTGGGTGATGAATGCTCCATTTGCTCTGAACCCATGGTGGACGACGGTCGAATGCTTTATCTAAAATGTGAGCACGCCCTGCACTCATCCTGTTTAACCGAATACAAGAAAAATGGCTTTAGATCGTGCCCACTTTGCAAGAAATCATTGTAGTTGATTTAACAGTTAACTGAAGCAATATTTAAACAATTAGTATGTGGAAAACGCATCGTAATATGCACAAAATGCTCATGTGTTGTGTCAATACGCTGCATATGGGATAATCTCAATTGGCCTTATAACAAAATTTGCTGAGCAACTTTTTTCTTTTTACCATTTGAAAACATATCGTATATAAAAAAGAATTTGTAAATTGACAAATAATTACATATTAAATTTGGTATATATATTTATATATTAGTTTTCTGGCGTTTAAGTAACTCTTAAACTAGGCATTTTGGATTGCGAGAAATTACTGTTAACATATAAACATATCAAATGAATATGAGTTAAGTGAAGTGTGAAAACCAATTAAACGAAAGTTATGCCTAAAGAAATGCCTCCAAAACGGGTGCAGCACGTTGTCGCCAATTCTCTCGCCAGCGTAGCTCCTGGAATTGCTGCAGCTGGCGTGTGAAACGCGACCGAGTCTCAATAATGCTGGGATTATTTGGATAATTTTCGAACCAGATTCGTAACTGCTCCGAGAGCTCCGCATGATCGTTGAAAACGAAACCGTTCTCGCCATGCTTAACCAGCTCATCCAGACTATAATAAACAAATTTATGAATAAAAAGTTCAAGTTGCTGTGAGAAAGTCAGCACGAGCTTACCATTTGAAATTGTATGCGCAGACGGGTAGACCGCTGCCAAACATGTCTACCACTTTCATGGGCAGATCAAGGCCGCTGGTGCTCCAGTGAAGGCATACGCCAAGATCGGCGCTGGCCAAAACGCTGGGATAATCCTCCGCCTCCAGCCATGGCGTCACAATGGACACCTTCTGCCATTGCAATTTCGCTATCTGCGCCTCGTACTGCGCCTTCTGGGGGCCTTTGCCGGTTATGATGCATAGCAGCGAGGGATAGACTTGTGGCTGGGCCAATGCAACGTTCTCATATGACTCTAGCGCTTGCAGCAGAATACCAAAATCCTCGTCTGGCGTCCAACTGGTGCTCGACACAAGTATCGCTTGCCTTTGCGCTTTATACAGTACCGATCCATTAGATAGCTTCTGTGTGAGCGCCGTCGATTCGAGTACTCCGGACTGCTTCAGATCCGCATAGCAGGGCGGCATAAATTGGGCGTAATCCTTCGATAACTTCATAAACAGCTCATGCTTCTGCGACAGCTCAATCGGATGAAACTGTGCCGGCGCCCGATCATACAGCACAGTAACTGGCCTAAGAAGCATTAAATGAGTGTTACACAACACTACACCACAAAAATAATGAAAAAACGGGCTGCTTACCCAATATTCCAATTGCGTTGCAAGTCGTCCTTCATGGCCTTTGTAACACAGAAGTGTGTGTGTGCCTTGGCGCCAAAATAACGCTCCAGTCGTCTTGTTAGCCGAATTAGGCGACTTTTCTCGCCGCCGGCCATGCCCAAGGCGAGAACTGTATAACTGTAGTTGTGCCAATCGATGGCAAGCTTGGTGCGCGTTACCGCGCAATATAAATAGCAGACGATGAGTGTGGGAATGCCAGGCGGATTTTGGACGAGCAGGAAATTGGGTCGCCTTATGGAGATGAGGGCCATGAGAAGACTTAATGTCTGCCAGATCGCTTTGAAGAGCAGCTTTAGTTTGGGTGTCAGATTTGTGACGGGCAGCGCGGGAAGTTCATGAATTTTGCACTTCGGTTGCGCCACGGTTAATGCGTCCAGTGGCCGTGTCTCCATGTAGCCAATAATGTCCACATTGTAGTTGTCTTCGAGGAGACTCTGCGCATGGTATTGCATACGTGGACTACGTCCGATGTCGCCTAGCACAATGACGCAAGCGTTGCGCTTTCGCAGTTGCAACTCCACCATGTTCTTTGCTGTCTAACTGTTGTTGCTCCTACCCGGCTTCTACCGCGCTTGTTTTCTTGATCTTCTTCTTCTTATTATTATTGGTTTTACTAACTACGGTGTGGAAATTAATTTGTTTAGCATCTCAGTTGTGAACCATTTTGTTGTTGTTGTTTTGGTCACACTTCTAGCTTAACAGTTGCTGTTATTATTTCGATATTAACAGCGCGCTATAATTTTTGTTTTTTATTACGTTGATCACAAAAATTAAGAAGCATATTTGATAAATGCTTTTTTAAATTAGGAATTATAAGCACTGGTTGATTTTTCTTGTCACTGAAATTGATTTTTGTTAATGAGCGGCGTTTAACTGAGCGGCTATAGCATAACAGCAGTTGCATTTAATTATTGAACGGTTATCAATTTTTGGAATATGTGCGGAAAGTTAGTCGGTGTTACAACGTTCCATTTTTTTTTTGGCGCTTTCAGGATTTTAAGCCTTATCTCAATACAAAAAATTCTAAATTAAATTATTAAAGCCACCTTCTTATTAAATTACAGATTAGAAACCCAAGCAATCTGTTGTATGTACATTATATTGGCAATACAATGATTTATAATGTGTGGTATTCGAAAGTTAAACCGATATTTCGATAGTAATTGTGTATCTCACATCGCAGTATGACCAATTCGCAGAATAAGATAGCAGTATTTTAAAAAGTATGTTTATAACAGCTCAAGTGAGTATAACAGTGATTTAACAGCACACGTAGAATATAACAGTGGCTAACCGTGAACTGTCGATGTTCTTTGCTGCATGTTAAAACCAATTCAAATGTTGACGTGCATGGACGTGTCGCGGCATATCATACATCAAGTATTTGTGTTGTGCGTGTGTGTTTAAGCAAATTCCAACTGTGTATATATACGTGTATATGTGTGCGAGTGGGTTACATTACTTACTGAATGTCCTCCACGGCTAAAACAGCAAAATGCTTTAAAAATGTCTAAGTGTCAAATGCATGGATAGATTAACCAAAAAAAAAAAAAAACAACAACAATTAAAGCGCTTGACGGATAACGGCTACATTTAGTCTGGTGTTATTACCATAGTTGTTGTTGCCGCCGGCAATGCGGCAAATTTGCCGGTAAGTGAATGAACCAACAAAAAAACAAAAAAAAAAATACGCAATTTGTTTTGGTATTTCGGTTTTACGAGCATTTTCGCCGGCACAACAAAACGACCGCCCAAAAATTCAACCTACAACACCGCCCCCCATACATTTCTCCCTTCCTGCTTACACCAGTATTCAGTTTGGCGCCGTCGCTGTTTCCAAATTTTGTTCCGACTATCCGTAAAAATGGCAATTTGCAGTTGTGTGTGTGCGTGTGTAAACTTTTCGGTATTTGTTATTTGCCGCCATTGACTATGACACAGCTCTAAAAGTATGCAGCATTGTTTTAGTTTATTATGTTTAATTATTTTTGTTTTTTTGTAACTTAAACTTTCCTTAGCTATTACACAGCATTGGTGAATAGGTGCGTGAAAGTATATTTGTTTGTGTGCGTGTATATCGCGTAATACGCGCCATGTTACGATTGAGTAGACATTAGAGTTGGGCGCGTGTCGTGCTTTGTTGCGTGACACGAAAACTTGCCAAAGTTATTTATGAATTTATTTAGAAAAAAATGTTTAATTAAAAAAGAAAATAGCTTAAAATGTAATATGAATCTAAGCAAAATATGTTTTCATGTTGGAATTATTAGAGGCCCAACCATTGCAAACAAATGCACACATACATAGAGTTTATCTCATTAGAAAACTGTCTGCAGCGTCTGCATCGCCCAGACGAGACACAAGCGTCGAGACGCGCCCAACCGCCCTCATCTCACCCGACCCCCGCAGCAAGCCGCACGCGCAGGCAAATAGCCAAAAAGCTGAACAAGAGAGTCAGTTTCAGTTTTAGCTTGAGCATCAGCTTCAGAGAACCACCCCCAATAAGCAGGAACTCAGTCCTGGACGGCCCAAGTTGGGTTTGGGTGGTTGGAAATCCTTGTGGAGTTCGCGTGCAACTCTGTGCCGTTGATTTTTGATTTCTATGCGGCGTTTTTTTTTGTTTTTTTTTATATTGCGTTGGTGCAAAAGTTTTCTATGTGTGTTTCACATTTGGCATAGAAAAGTTGCAGTCAGCGCCGCCGGTCTAGACAAGAACAACAACAAAAACAAAAGGGATAAACTAGAAAGCGACTGCGATTTAAAATGTCAAACATAAATATGTGTATATGTATGTGTATGATTATTTGGTGTGTTTTTCTAGTCATGGTTGATTCTGTAAACCCAAATTCGAGCTCAAATGTTTAACAGTATTTCAAATACCAAACTTTTTCTTTTTATTTCTTAAAATCGTTATTTTTGTTTTAACTGCTATTTTTTTTGCTACCAAAATTATAACATTTTTTTGACAATTAACTTTTTTAAGCTACCTTTGATGTTTCGGAAATCTTATTGTAGTTTCAAACTTTAAAGCAGTCATGTATTGAACTTGGTAATATTGATTTTTGTATAGATCTGAGATCTGTAAACTTTATCTCCGAGACGGATTGCCTTAATGAATGTGGCACTCAGAGAGTTTATTTTCCAACGTTTTTTTCATTTGAATGATTACAGCTTATGCTTTAGCTTCAAAACCCAGTTACTTAGCAACTTAATCTTAAATGTTCTTTATTTTCGATTGAATTTTGAAACTTCTATAGGAATATAAGAATATAGTTTTCGCTAATAAATTATGTAGAAACTTCGGAAGAACTAAGAAAATTTGTTTTTTAATAATTTATCATTTATCTAAAAGATATTATAATTTTTATTTTTTCATTTTTAGAGGTAACTAGTGTTCTAGAAAATCAATGAAACACAATTTCTAGAACTGGCAAGGAAAAACTGTTTCTTAAATTATGAATGATTGAATCAAATCTAAAGTACGTTTGTTGATATCGGTTATAATTTTTTTTTTCATACACTTTTTCCAAAAACAAATCCGAATAATTTGGATTTGGTTTCCTTAACTAACATCCAAACAATTTTGTTTTTGTTATAAAGCATAATCAACTATTAAAGCTTTTTCACCCCTCTACTATTCTCTTTGCAGCCTGTTTAAACATATCATAACGGATTGTCTAAAAAAATAAAACTAAAGATTAACTTAACAGTTGGAAAACTATTAAAAATTTAGCATTTTGTATACCACATTATCATTCCCAGTGCTAATTGGATTTACTTCGAAACTGACTAAAAGCAGCGATAGGTAAGTGAAATAGTTGGACACACGATTAATGTAGCATCAACGCATGCAAACTTGGAAACTTGCAACTTGCAACTTGCGTGAATTTCATTTGAATAAATTCGAAATGTTTGTGTCTAGACATGTGTTACGGCAGCGGGGCTGAGGTAGGTAGGGAGGGAGTGAAGGGGAGTTGATAGTTGAATGTTGAATAGTTGAATAGAGCGCTGTGTGCAGCTGCCTTGGCAAATAATCGGTGTATCCTAAACAAACTTCCGCCTCTTGTGCACATAACCAAATATGTATGCAGCTTGGGCTATAATTAGAGAACAGCGCGAAAAAAGATTCTGAATGTGTGTGTGTGTGCGTGTGTGCGTAAGAAAGAGGGCGAGAAAGGGAGATAGGGACAAGTGCATGCCCAGTTTCATTTGCATCTAAATTTATTTACGGTGAGTTGAAGACACTGAGCTAACAAACGGCGCCAAGTGACATTTGCCCAAAAGAACAAAGTAGACGACGATGAAGAAGAAGTAGACGAAAAAGAAGAAAACTGACGACAAACAGACAAACGACACATGTTCGCATTGAAGTATGTTTGAACAAAGATCTACATATATTCATTCCTGAATACTTACTTTCGGTTACTTTAAGTGTGTTCAAAATTTAATACGGCGGATGTTGTCCGTGGTCCGTTGTCCGACAGTTTTTCCTAATGAGCGTGTCCAAGCGTGCGTGTGTGGACACACGTGTCAAAGTCTTAGTTTAACTAAGAAACAGAATTCTTGTTATACTCAAAAAAAAAAAAAAAATGTTCTATCATGTGACCGCTGAGGCGTCTAAGGCTGGTTATGGTCACATGTTATTTGCACTACAGCATCTTTGTGTTATATATAGAAAAATAATGTTGATTACAATCGAAATATAACAACACAGCTCGGAGACAATCAAATTTAATTAATGCATTATGCAATAATGTTTTCATGATTTGTCAAACATATATTTTTGATTACTAAAGTGAATATCTGTTTATTCGACTGTGCAAGCTAGTTTATCGAGCTGAAAATTTGTTCAAGGTCTTCTTTTTAATATGAAAAACGGTAGGCCTTGCTAGAGTATATAGTATTCGTCAAGCTGAAGATATCTTCGCTACTTGTTGTTATTAATTAAATCGCTTTGCATTAATCAATTTTGTTTGCATCCAGTTTGGCAAATTTTCCTAGAATTTATATTGCCAACAGCTTTTCATTGAAATGATTCAACCAAAAAAATGTATGTTTATGGTTTATAATGGTTCTTGCATAATATTTTATTTATTTAGTTGTTCAAATTGTTGTTATATTGAAATAGTTGGCTTAATAAATAGGCAATTTTATTATTGATAAATATATATTTTTAAGTTATATTTCATTATTTTTAGTAAACGAAAAGATATATTTGTGTACATAGTATACAATCGATAATTTCAAAATTTCTGTGTTTACATTTTTTTTTACGCCAAAAATACTAAAAAAAAGTTTATCAATAAACATTTCTTATTAATATAATGTAATAAAATATAACAAAGATTTCTTAGTTTTCGGTGAAATGTTCTCACCACATTGGTTTTTCCCAGGATTTTCTTTTCTCAGTGTACATTTTCAAGGTACGTTCCGAAAGTCCATTTCCATAATTAGCCGTTAAACCAGAGCAGGCAATAAAATCATTTCAGGCAAATTTGGCTTCGCTGGAAACAATTGAGCAACAACAATCAAGCAAGGCCAAGAGAAGGCGGCAAGTTGATTTTGGGTAGTTGGATAGGGAGTAGTCAGGAGGAAAGCATTATATAGAGGCAGGTGGTGGAGGAAGTACAGTTGTTATTGTGACTGGGACAAGTCCAAAAGTGACGCGAATGACGTTGATGGCGTTGTCCAAGTTTGCCGACAGGCATTTCACTTTATTCCAGCTAGTTGATGTTGTTGTTGTTGCTGGCACATAGAGGCAACAGCGATGGACAGTTTTGGAATAGAATGTTGGATGGTGGTGAGGAGGAGGAGGAGGAGGAGGAGAGCGGCGGGGTTTGTGCCATAACGAATGTGGCAACTGTCAACTGCAGCAACGACTGTGAGATGGAAGTAGTTGTAGTAGAAGAAGACGATTTCGCATTCCGCTCA
This sequence comes from Scaptomyza parva, assembly GCA_035044645.1. Taxonomy (NCBI): domain Eukaryota; kingdom Metazoa; phylum Arthropoda; class Insecta; order Diptera; family Drosophilidae; genus Scaptomyza; species Scaptomyza parva. The sequence continues at coordinate 1,051,511 of JAWNNT010000068.1, read as the reverse complement.
TACGATACCAATTTATGGAGAAAGGAAGGCGGCGGCAGGAAGTGGGCGGAAAGTGTGAGTGGAAAACTGGAAAACTGCCTCGAGTGGCGTCAACTGCAAAAGTGTTATTAGGTTGCTGTTGGTATTGTTGTTGATGTTGTCTTTGTAGTTGTTGTTGCTCTTTAGAATGTTGCCTTTGGGCAACATTTTGCACCTTTCACGTTTATTGTGACATTATGCTTTAAATAATGGATAACAACAACAATAATAATAATAACAACAACAACAACAACAACAACGGTAAAAAAGTAAACAACAGGCAATAAGAGAATGAAGGCGGTTAGAGAGTTATAGAATGAAAGGGGCAGCATAAAAGTGGCAACGGTTTGTTGTTGTTGCTGTTTGTTTTGTTAGTGGCTGGCACTCTTTTCTTTTACACGTTTTTGTTTGGTGTTTACTAAGTATGTGTGTGTGTGTGTGTGCTTTTGGTTTCGGTTTCTTTGTTGTTGTTGTCATACCATTTGCCAAGACAAAATAATAATATAGAAGGGTATCATAATGTTGTAGAAGAAGGTATTTGTCGACTTGAAAGAATAAACCAAAAATTAAAAAAAAACAAATATTTTACTAAGCTTTTGATTTTTTCCAAGCTTTTACAACATTTATGGTTTTTAAAATTAATAAAACCACTATATTAAATTAAATATTTCTATATTTTGTAGAAATATATAATAGGTTTAAATTTAATTTCAGGGTATTCAACAGTTTGCAAACAATATTGCTCAAGCATACTGCGGTGTGTCCTTTTTTCTTTGCTATGCTTTTCACCATTTTGTTTTGATTAAAATGTAGCCGCAGACCCACAAAACAAAAAAAAAAGAAAGAAAGTAAAGGGTAAAATAGAAAATCAAGCGTGGAATAGAGAGAAAATGAGCGATAGCATAAGAATGGGTAGTGTAGGGCGGTCCGAACAGCCATAAAGATAATGGAAAGATTGCAGACTTGTGCAAAACCGAGTTGATTAAAATCTTTCAGCAAATGGAAATTAACAGATATATATATAAAGGCGGCAGAAAGAAGATAATTTATGAAATAAAGAAAATGAAGGATTTAAATAAATTAAGAAGCAACTATTAATATATTTTCAAAGTTCAATGTTGTTAAAGCTTAGAGCAAAGAAAAGAAGAATGATACATTTGAGTCCGAATTTAGCTGGATTTTAGGATTTTATAGATTGTTGATTTACTTCTGACATATCTTTTCAAAACAAGTTAGTTTAAATGTCAATAATATTATAAATGTAAAAGTTTCCGTCTTCTTTCACGCAAAAACTACTTAACGGATTTTAATGAAACTTTACAATAATACAGTTAATACTTCAAAATAAAGCATAGGCTATATTTATTAAAGATATTATGTGATAGGCGTTGCTCAATGGGAAACAATTGAGGCAAAGACTGAAGAATTATTATTTTTTTTTTTAATCTTTTTACATGCGAGAAAAGCCGCGGGCTTATTATTTTAGCTAGTACAACATTTTACGGCACTTGCACCATGCGACAACATTTAGTAAAAACACTTTAGGAGTCCAATTAAAATAAATTATGCATATTAATAAGAATTAACTACAAAATTAACAACAACAACAACAGTTACTTATATATTTAAAAAAAAAATATGTTCATATTAAAGTTAAACGAGAAAACGGAAAGAGCGAAAAAAATAAAAATGCAAAAAAGGTGGAAAATATAAAAATTATAACTGAAACCCAATGCAAAGCTCACGTACACCTTGACGGCTTGTCACTTTGCCGAGTTGGGTGAGATCAAGAGAGTGGGGACTGTGGGAGGGTTGGCAGCAGACGACAGACAGCAGCCACACTGCCACAAAGTGAGTCATTTTGAGTGTCGAGTTTGGGTTTTTGGCTTTAGCCTCTCGGAAATTGGGTGTTGTCTTATTTTTTTCTTGTTTTTTTGGCAGCTGCGGGCATCGACTTTGTGTTGTGGGCGTCGCAGTGTCAACTTTATTGTATGTGTGTCTATGTGTGTCTGTCTGTGTGTGTGTGTGTGAGGTACGTGAATGTGCTTTGTCTGGCAATTAAGATCTGCGCTTGGGAGTCTCTGACATCCTGTAGGTTATTTATATATATATTTTTGTAACAGTAGTCGCTTGGTAAAAAGTCTTGGCTTGGGGTCTCATGTGTTTCAGCTTTTTATTGTTGGGGAATAAAAACTATATATATTTTGAGAATTTAATCACAAAATGGTGTACATATTGTAAGGGCATTACGCTTTTGATTATTTTAAAAATATCGCTAGCGATTCCTCACTGATGATGTATCACTGTAACCGATTACATCGACTAGGAAATATTGTTAACATTATTGTTTGTTTCCATATTCGTGTAAATTGCATAAAATCTATGGCAAATGCTTTGTCATTTTCCAGAGTCTTACTCGTTAAGAAATTGAGTTACCTGCACACCTCTCTTACGCCTCCCCCGGAGTGTTTCGTTGTTATTTGATGGGTTTCATTGTCGCGTTCTTATGGTCTGGTCTTATAATCAAATAAATGACTGCGCCCAGGTGCTTCCTCAATGCTCCCTCCTTGTAGATTGTCCCCTACCCTGTCAGTTGGTGCTTTTCCTTGTCTTCGTTATTGGCTTAAGTCTTCGATGGGGAGCTCACTCAAGTCCCAGCACCAGCAGCAACACCCTGCGCTCTCCCCCTCTCGCATACATTCATTTATTGTGCTTTGTTTCGGGTTTTTAATGATGCGCAATTTGTCGTTAATTTTCGGCATTTTATTTTATGTTGTGTTGTTTTTTTTCGCCGCACAGCAGATTTTGGAACATTTTACTTTGTTTCGGTGCCCCAAGCGCCAGCTGAGCTCCTTTGAGTGCTGTCTCCCCCCCCACACCGTTTGATTGGGTTCCATTTGGTGTTTGCCATTATTTCGTGCAACTTTTCGTTCGGGAGTCCAACTTTTGTTTGATGTCTTTGGGCCGTGCGACATTGCAGAAAAAGTTTCTTGAGGCAGGGCGCGCATCCATTAATGTGGATTTTTAGTTGTTGCTGCCATTTGATCTATGGCCTGACGTCCTATTAAAATGTGATTACATGCCGTTACACACCCACACATTTACACACAGCAAGAGAATAGAAGAAGATTATATTGAACTAAGCTCGGCTAGCAGATACCCTGAATCCTTCACGTGCACTACTGCTCCAATGCCTCCAAACTTCAATCTATTATTGTTATCGATTATCAAAATCAAAGTAATCGAGGCCTAATGTTCCGAATCTAACGTCTCACTCTCGCAATATCTCTGATTGGCTTGGAAATTCTTCCTTCTGTCTGTTAAATACTTTTGCTCAAAATCCTTATACCCTTTTCTAATCATTTCATGTTCTCGGGGTACAAAAAAGGGACTTTTATTTGAATTATAGTTGAGAACATTCGCAATTTACTCGATTAATCTAAATGTCGAAATTCGCTTGATTAAGTTAAATGTCCATTGTATCTAAATGGCATTAAAGCCTAAATGCGTTTGGAAAAGGAACAAAATGAGGGATATAACGATAAAAAGACGACAATGACTTTATTACATTGACTATGAATCAAGTGTTTTAAAGTTTTTTTTTTTAAGTTTTTGAGGAGTTCATACATAACAAAAGAAGATCTTTGCAGCTACAAATTAAAATTATGGTGGCTGCAAATCCTTTTTTTTTCATATTTGTTTAAAAAAACTTTGCAGCAGTTACTGACTTATATCTCACTTATAAGACAATAAAAGCCATTTGAAAGTACATTTTTCTATTTCTATTAAAAAGCTATAAACTCTTTTAATTACTTATTCAAAGTACAATAATATTCCTAGCATATTCTATTATGAATAGATGAATATTTTTAAATAAGTTAACTTTGTGCTTCTATGGACAGAGAACCCTTCAGTAAAGCACTTGCAACAGATTTTCCTTCTCTTTATAACTCAATAATAGATTCTTTGTATTCACTTGGTCATTCTGATTTTCTATCTCTTGCATTGCATTCGATGCTATTTAAATGCAGCACCTGCTCTTTTTCTGACCCTTTGTTTCAACTGTGGAATGCCTTATTGTAAGGCATGTGTATTGCCTGAGTGACGAAGTGACTTGATAGCTGGCTCACTTTATGTGCCACTCACTTTATTTGTCGCTTCATATGGCAAACGGGCGTTGCCCGGAGTATTAGTTATAGAAGCTCTCTCAGCGCCATGCAAATGTGCAATAATTGACAACAGAAACAGTTACGGGCGCCGCTAGACGCCAGACGAAAGTCCATAGATAAAAACTCTACACATGTTTATGGCTGATGGAGAAGGAGGACAAATGCAATTGACAAAGGGATGCAGCAAGTGAAAAAACCATAGAACGGGGAGAAGGGAGTGGGAGGATAGACAGTTGGGGAGTGAGTAAAAGACAATTAAGTGTCAAGTTTTTCACGAACAACATCACGCGGCTTGTATGACGGTTTGCAACGATGACGACGAGTGTTTTATGCTGTTTTACATTTGTTGCCAGTTGAAATTGTGTCTATACATCTGGGCAACGGGTAAAGGAGGGGAGCGTGTGCGGGTGCGAGTGAAGCTTTGCATAGTTGGACGCCGTTTGCTGTGACATTTGTCAACCAAATCGTCGCGCGCAAAAAAAACCTACAAACGGAAGTTACCATATGCAATATTGGAGCTGAAAGAACTATTAGATACGCTTTAGAGCAGGAGAGATATTAAGAAGATAATACAATTTTTAAGAAACGGGCTTAAAGAAATAGCAAAATAAAGATCGGCATTCTTGTCTTTTAGAAATTTTATTGATTGTGTGATAGATAGTAAAAATATTCAGCTTGAGAATTGAAATCACATAAACTAATGTTAGAGAACACAGGGTATCTATGGAGAATGCTCCAGTTGGGACAAGAGTAAGCGAAGAACGGAGGTGAAGGCTTAACACGAATGGCAATAATGATGATGACGACGATGACGACGATGATGATGGCGTCGCACAACGGGGCGTATGTGTAACATCCGATTTTGATGCAGCTGCCGTTGCCGTTGCCGTTGCTTGCTGCCTTACCAAAGTGGATTAACTGTACATATATATGTGTGAGCTGTGTGTGTGTGTGTAAAGTGTGTGTGCATTTCATTTGCCTACCAATTTGACTAACGCTACCCGCCACACACTCCCCCCACCCCCACCCCAATCCTTGTGTTCGTACCCCGTTTTCAGTCTTCTGCATTTGCCAAACAATTGCCAACAAAAGCCGCTTACAACACTTGAGGCGCGCACATTTTGTTGTGGCTGTTCGTTGTTCGTTGTTGTTGTTGTTGCCTTTGCCAGTTGTAGCAAAATTGTTGTTGTTGTTGTTGCCAACTAGAGTCTGACTGCAGTTAAATTACAATTGTGCGCTTTGTTGCACACTTGTTTGCAGATTTTTGCCGCCCATCGTTCTAAACAATATTTGTTTTTCTTTTTTTTGTTCCTGTTGTTTTTTTTTTTCTTTACCATTTCCTCACATATAACTGTAGTTGTATGGGGGGAAGGGATCAGTGTGGTTTGGGAAGTTTAACGTGTGTGGGGCTTTGAGTTTCATTCTTTTGCCTCGTTGCATTTGCATTGTGTTTTTATTGCTATCTCTCACTGTTTTTAAGGCTTAAATGGTATAAAATGCTAATCGCATTTGCTTGATGCCATTATACGATTTATTTATATGTTCTCGTGTGCGTGCGTGTGTGTGTGTGTGTGTGTGTCAGCTTTTGCAGCTTAATGCCAACACTCGAATATTGGCATATAAATTGTTTGGTGGAAAATTTCAAATTTTATTTATATTAAGTGATAAATCAGAAGTCGCGTCGTTGCCGTTGTAAACCGAGCAAAAATGTTTAAATGTTCGCCATGCGCAGCTGTCGTGGCAAAAGTTTAAACATTTACATGCCCCAAAGCACACACACACACACACGCGCACACAAATAACGCTCATTTGCATAAAAATACACGCACACATACTTATACACAACAAGTTAAGTTCATTTGCATGAAATGCGACGCCAACCGAAAAATAAGAGAGAGAGAGAGAGAGGGGGAAAAAACCCAAGCCGTAAAAAAGTTGGAAAAAAAAAATGATGTAAAATAATTTCAACTGCACTTGGGAAAAAGCAACAGCCACAGATATTTAAACATTCGCACTCAAATGCTGAGTAGCTGCTACAACGCGAGAGTTGCATGTGTCCCCTAGACGCATACATACACGTTTAGAGATACAGTTACACACACACTCGTACACGCACACACACAAGCAATGTAGAAACAGATGCGGCTACTAACTGCAGGCAGCAACAGCAGCAGCAACAGCATTTTCATAATGAAGCTCACCAACTTTTGTATTAAAACTTATAAAATTTTGTGCGGCTTCTGCTAAAAAGTTGTTGTCCTGATTACTAGTTGCATTTTCTTCTTCTTTTTTTTTGTATATCCATACATATGTATACACTTACAGGCAGAAGTTCTATTATGTATCAGACAGCATATGTTTTGAAACTAGGACTTATTAATTATATGCATTGAGTTGATTGCATAACATATTGTATAAAGCACATATTGAGGGTCGAATTTGAATCCTAATACTTTAAAATATGTAAAAATTAAAATTGTTAGTATTTATCTACATTTTTTTTCAGTTCCCAACCTTTTATTATAAGGGTTAAAGACCTAAACCAAAAATAATACCTTAAACATGATTCACTTTTCTACCTGTTTATTGAGGGATTTTTAAAGTCCTTTCTCTAATTATACACTTAATGTCTAGACAACTTCATGTTGAATGCTTTATCTTAATCCAAATCCCATTATGTTAAGCTGGCTAAAAATATCTTTAAAACTATTCACAAATTATATAATTGTGGTTACTATAATGATGATATTTTGTGATAAAGTTTATGTTCAGCCAAAACCGTTACATGTATATATATATATTTCATCTGACTCATAGAAAGAGCATTAGACCTTCAACAAGCATCCCTTTTTTTTGGGTGGGCCTTACAACATTTGTTGCTGTTGCTTTTGCTGCTGCATTTTATGATCATAAACTGGAGCTTTTCATTTATATACTTAACGCAATTTCCACATGGTGCAGCATTTGCCAGACGTTGGTTGTGCCGTTCGTTAATCTTTGTTAGCTTTCGAGCACGTGAAGCATTTGCCAAATGGTTTGCGACCACCCGCCCCCCGCCTCCCCCCCGGCACACCACCACCCCTACTTATTTTACCTTTCCTTTTTGGCGCATTTGGCGCGCATTTTATGCAAATGAAAATGACTTTTACATACATACGTACGAGTACCAACATATATTTCATTTTTCATTTCATTTGGCGCTCAAACAGCTTACAAATGGGGGCGTGACCGAACGAACGAACGAATGAATGAACGGCGGCGTTAAGCATTAAGCCATCGAAGTGAGTCAGGTGGGGCATGGGGCATGGGGAATATGGAGACATAAGGCTCTGTGGTGGCCATTACCAAGTCGATGACAGGCAGTCACACTTGCTACATTTACCACAAGCCGCATGTCGCATGCCGCATGCCGCTCATGCCATATGCGAAAGAAGAAGCACTGCTCAGCACAGCTCAGCTGACTGCTTTCAGTTGGCAACTTAAGCATCAATGCCGGCTTATTGGCCACCTTTTGTATCTCTTTCCCCCTCCCCCTCCCCCCATCATTCCCTCGCTCCCTACTGTCAGACGCAATTGTGTGACTTTAAATGTGCGTTGCGTGACTTTTGCAAAGTCGCATTTTGTTGTTTTCTTTATTTTTTTTTTTTTTTTTTTTCGTATTTTGCTCATCAACGAAGGCACTTGCGACATGTCAGCATCCGCTTCCTTATTCCTTTTCTCTTCATACCACATTTCTTTATCTCCATCTCTCTCTCTCTCCTTCTCTCATTTAGCTTTCTTATGCACACAAGCCTATATCGTTGTTGTTGCCTCTTCTCCGGACTTTGTCGCTGCTCATTTTGATGAGCATAATTTGCGTAAAAGTTCTTGCCGTAGATGGTCGTTTGGTAGCTTTATTAAATGACGCATAATTTATCTGTGGGATTTCATTTTATTGTCATATATATGTAGAAATGCAAACGTAAACGTAAACGTGCTCCGTTCTTTGCCCCAAGTAGCTACAACATCCACCATTCCATCATACCATTTAAAAAATTTGTATTTGCTTTTTGCCTACTTAACGGCGCGCACACACACACACACACACACACAAAGAGAAACACTGTACGAGAAAGGTTCTTTACGGATGGGCGAGTTTTGGGTGTTGGTCGGTCGGTCGGTCGCTCGTTCGGTCTACTAAACGAATGTCGAACAAATTGAAACTTAATTACTATGTCCACATTTGCTAGAAGCGGCTTAAGCCGACTGTCTGCAATAAGCAGACCTCAGACAGCAGGCAGCAGTCGGCAGACAGCACAGAAAGATGTTTGTGAATGGGCTAAGACAAGTTTTCTAGTGCTTGATATGTGTGTTTGTGTGTGTGTGTGTAAAAAGCATGCACGGTTAGAGAAGTCTATTTATTTGCGTGTATTTTGTTAAGGCTTGCTTTTTACTGATGTCATATTCTTCAATTTCGTTCGAGTACCTTCATAGTAATTAATTGAAATATCACCATAAGCAAAACTTAGAACAGAGTTTTCTTTGCCGAGTTGTCAAGCCTTCTTAATTGTAAACTTTTTACTTGGTAATTTAACAAGTTTGTGTGTGTGTGTGTGTAAGTGTTTGTTTGTTGTTTCTTCTGTTTATTTTAAGCTGCTTTGGCTTGATAGAAACGTAAAAACAAGCTTCTGCACCCCAAAAGTGGTTTGAATTTGGGTCGGTGGGCTAAGTCTCATTATCGAAGTTAGCCCCATAATGACGGTTCCATTAACTGGGCCAACTAACCAATGTTGTATAGAAAGCAACCCCTAAAAAGTAATAACCAAAAAACCAATTGCCTGCCATTGTCCCTGTCTGAATGGCAAGTTCAAGGCGTCAAAACACGCGAGGTGACCCAAAAACAACACAAAAACTTAACTGCAGCTAAAACTAACAATGGTTACCAAATGTCAGGGTATATACTATAATGTAGACATTTGCTGTTGTTTGACATATTGATTTAATAATTTTCCAGCTTGTCCAACTTGTGTGTGAAATGTTTTTGTGTGTACGACTATAGAATAAACCTGAACCCATAATAACTCATGAACATCATGGACACTGATCATAATTAAAACTCGCAATGGCTCATTTCAATGTTATCCTGTCATCCTGTTGAACATCATAAATGAAATGATGCTGTCTGTATACACACACACACACACACACACATACAGAGAAAGCAAACACTTTTCCGGACTTGCCGCATATCCTGCACGTGTCATTAATAAGAAATCAAAAATCGATTAAGCTCCACCTCTCGCGTTTTCACCCTACCACTGCGTAGCCCACAAATTTTTGTACATTTCTATAGATGGGGAAAAGAGAGACGGAGAGAGAGAGAGCGAGAGCGAGAGCGAGGAAGAGCTGCGTACATTTATCATTCCGTGTGCGGCTATGGTTTTAAAAAAAAACTTTTAATTGGCAAGCATGCTGCATTAATATGAAATATTCCAGCTAATTTACTGTAATTGCGGTTTAAAACGCAACATAAATTAATTAATCGAAGCAATTGAAATACTTAGAACATCAATTGGCCCGTTTAAATATTCGCGTTCCCCTTTCCTTTTGTTGTTACACTATCTATTTGGGGAGTTTTGGACGAAAGACAACAATTAGTGCTGTCAAATGGTAACTGATACATATAATCAATGAAATAAAAACATTTTATGGAGTTTTAAGTGCTGTATTTCTATTTTTTGAATAAATAGATCAATTTTCCAACACTCTTTCCTTAACATTCATATCAAACCGATCAATTTAGATATTTCACAAATTGAAAATTTCCTCCGAAAATATTTGATTTGACTTAAATCCCCCAAAAGCGTAATTACAAACTGTTTATTGCAAATGATGTAGCGCAGCTTTACTAGCATTGACTAAACTCGTTTGCCTGCGCAAAATCTAACAGCTGCCGTTTTTGCAGACGGACTGAACTCCACGCTGCAGGCACAGGGACAGACAGAGGGGCAGGCACAGACAGAGGCACAGGAACACAGTCAACTGGCCATTAATTTGAACAAAGCTAATGCCGAAAATTATATGGCAACGGTATATGGCAATGCCCAAAATTTGGGTTACCCTTGTCTCCCAAAACCGGCTCTGCAACAATGTGCTGCTCCCTTTGCTTCTGTTGTTGCTCCACTTCTGTACCACTCTGCCGCTCCCCTACCTTCCGCTAAATGAAAAGGAGAACAGATGGCGTGGCTGTTGTTGTTGGGGATCGCGTTACCTTCACTGTTTCACCTCAAGTTACCTGCTCAGTCAGCTTTTTTCTCTCTCTCTCTCTTTCTCTCGTATGTCTTCTCTTTGTTTTGCGTGCTTTGTGCATCTTCTTTGATTTGCGGCAGGTGCAAATTTTGGGTCCGTTTGTGATCCGAGACTTGTCGACAGTCCGAACGCCGTTCGACTCGTTTGCTTTAACATAACTGAGAATGTAAGTGCACTGGAAAAAAGTCATAAGATAAAAATAAAAAAATATTTTTTCTAAAATCAAAGGGCAATGACAACAATTAACTATTTAATTTTTTTTTAATTTTTGATGAACTATGAATTTATAAAATTCAACAAACATAAACGTTTTGGTTATCAAGTAATCAAGTAGTATGTGAATTAAATTAAAAAATTAAAAAAATATTTCTCCGAGTGTAAACGAACATCTGTATATATATATATATATATATATATTTGGCAATCCCCGTTTATGCGTTGGCTTTAACTGATTTGTTGTGCACACCTGCTGCTTTTGTCTGAATTGCTGTCTTCCTACTTCTTATGCCCTGTCAGGTAGTCGTCTGATCCTTTTATTTTTCTGTACACAATAATAACCTTTAGTAATTTGTTGTCCCTGTCTGGCTTAATCTGAATGCATATCCTGTTTAATGACCATTGTGTGCAGACTTTTTAGATGACTATCTCTCTGAGTGCAGGCCATAGATGGAGGATGCAACATGCTTGTTCTTGTTCTTGTCATCCTCATCATGCTCATCGTATCATCATCTTCATGTCACAATAATTGTCATAAATTATTTGACTACCTGCTACCGTTTCGACTCTTTTGAAACTGAAACTGTGACTTTGACTTTGCACAATTTCTGAATTCTCATTCTTTTACGTTCTGCGTTCTGCCTTCTGCATTATGTGTTAATTGCATTGTCCTTGCCTTTTTCAACTTATTTTTTCTTCATTTTTACCTGATAATGACAACAATTTGGAAGGTGTAAATGCCATTAAAACGGTCTTTGTTTTTATACATTTATTATTTTTTGACAGCTAGCAATTAGCGCTCCAATGATTAGAGTATGACTTATTTATTCTATTTCTATTTTTGGGCTGTGCTTCTCATTTCTCCTTACAACTCAAGAAGAACTGATGAAGTCTGCCGGAACACTTTGGCAAACAGAATTTCCTTCATTAAAACGAATCAACTTCGAAAAACTAAACTTTACAACAGCTCAGCCTCAAGGGCCATCTGTGTCATGCTTAAGAGCGAGGGGGGAGGGGGGGAGGTACGGTTGTAGATTTTTGGGTGGTGGTTGACTAGGTTGGTATGGGGAGCCTTGCATTTTTCATCTTGGTAGATTTACGGAAAAATTACAATTGTGTACACGGCCACTTCAACTTGAACTGCCATCCATGTCGCTGCTGCTGCTGCTGTTGCCAACGTTGCTCTGCAGTTACATACTCCACATGCCCTCCCCCCCCCCCCACAGCCCTTATAGTATAGTGTCTTCCTTCCCTGCTTGCACTTGGCAATGTTATTCCAACGCCGTCGCATTGTTTGACAGCCCCGCACTGCGAGTAGAGCAAGATAAAAACTTTTTTGACTGTGCATACAGCAAGTAAAGCAAACGAGCGAGAGAGAGAGAGAGTGAATAAGAGTGGGATAGAATAGGGAGGGGGAAAATCGAAGTGAAGCAAATGAAACGAAACGAAAACCAAAACCAAACTAAACCAGAAAATCGATAAGAATATCAGACGAGTATTCTAGCTAAATATTGAGCAAAGTCGATAACGAAATACTCTGACATAGTTTGTTTGGAGAAATATAGAAAAAGTTGGTGAAGTTAAGGAGAATGTTAAAACTTTGTTTATTTTTGTTATAGGAATTAATCTCATTAAGAGCAACTATTAAAAAAGTTGTTTTAAGAGTTTTTTTTTATATTTTTTCAATCGATTTTGGCAAACAAAAGCTAGGGTTTTTTTTTGTATTTAATGAGAATTTTCTTAGGAAAATGTGGTTTTATTAAATTAAAACAAAACTCAATTAATACAAGGTTATAAATAATGAAATATATCTGCGTTATTAAGTGCGAAAACTCTTGAAAATAATTACTATTAAATGTGTTTTCAATCTAAAACTATTGGGACTTTCCCAGAAAGTTGATACGGATTTTGTTAATGTCGATTATTTTATGTTGAAATATTGGGAATGCACATAAATCGACATAACATTTCTCTTGATAAATTTGCGAAATGGCTGACACTTTTCTAACTCCCACTGCTTAGAGGAAAATTGCCAGCACTTTGCTGAGACGGCCCAGACAGTTGTCAAGAGCGTGCTGCAGGATTTAAAAAGAGTGTGGGTGGGTGGATGACCGGATGGATGGATGGATGGGCCGTGTTGAGGTACCGTCATCGGTATCGGTACGTCATTTTGCCAATAAAATGGAGAATGCCTGCGACTGAAACTGTGCAGTCAAACATTTTCTTGTGGAATTTCCACACAACGATGACTTCCATTACGTTTGACAGACGCTGAAAAGTACGTGTTTAGTTATGGACTGCCCCCGAGGGCCATACCAGTTTGAGCGACGAGGATAGAAATAGATTTACCATTATGTATATGGAAAGAAGATGCTATCACACAACAGGGGGGTGGAGGTGCGGGCAAAAGGTATTGCCAGTTTCAATCGATGCGATAAATGCGAAATATAGGAAATATTACATCAACTGTCTCGAGACAGGTCCAACGGGATAAGGCAGAGTGATGGCAAGGTTGTAGTAAAGGTCAGATCAAAACTCAATAGCAAAACCACTTGAATTCAGTTCATTTCAGTTTAGAATTCAAGTGCAAATGAGAAAAAGACACCAACTCTGTGTGTGGATGTGAGTGTGTGTGTGTGTGTGTGTGTGTGTGTGTGTGTGTGTGTGTAACGTTGCTGGTGGTGCTGTGGTTTGCTTTAGATATTTATCATTTTTGCACTTGGGCTCAAGTGACAAACGAGCCGGAACACACACACAGAAAACGCTGCAAGGCATATTGAGAAATGACTCAAATGGCAAAGAACAGAAGAAGCAAATAGTCAGGATTCAGCAGGAGTTCTTCTTCTGCTTCTGCCCGAGGAGTAGCCACAAGTCAATTACAAGTTGTAATGGGGCCTACAACAACAACAGCTACAACACGCTGCAATAAACTTGTCAAATAGTCACCTTTTTCCACACACACACGAGCTTCACAGCTCATCATTACCAATCATTTTGGACTCATTGTGGCTTGCGTTTCCCCTATTATCAGTACAGCCCCTGCAGTAATGCCCATCGGTGCTTGTGTATCTATGTATCTGACAGTTGCCTCCAAGCTCGTTATCTATGTGTGTCAGTTAGTCACCTAAATAGCTCCCCTGGAAAGCCTCACATTCCATTTCGAGTTTACAATGCTCTCCGACTGGCCGTTGAAGTTAACTTAAACATTTTTTCTTTAGTTCTTTGTTAACACACACTCACACTCCTCCCGCCCCACACACACTTTTCATATGGAAGCTTTTCAAAATAAAAAAGTTATTTTTTTGTGTGTGTCGTCTCTAGCGTAATTTATGTTTTCTATATTGTAGACCGTTGTCTCTTTGTTTACGTCTCTCTCTCTCTCTCTCGCTCTCTCTATTCTATTCTATTCCATATATACACTCCCAAAAGTCATTCCACTTTGATTCTAACAACCTGTACATTGCCCTAAAAGAACAATATTTTCATAATCATAAATCATAAAGCACTTATCAGCATAGCATATATTGGAGAAACAAAGTTTTGTGGCTTGCATTTTTATGGTTCATTGACTTCTTGAACTACGATATTCAGGCGATGTTTTCCTCTTAAGCTTAACAAACTATGCAGTAAGATTTAGAAAGAGAAATAGATTAATACCCATTAAAAGTTCCAATATGTTACTTATAAATAAGCAACACACTTTTCAAACTGGATCGAAGATCCAATTCGATAATTTGAACATAACTGAGACGGGCAATAAAAGAGTAATAAAAAAATGAAAGGGAATTTATTCTTTGAAATTAATCAATATTTAATATAAGTATTCAGTTTTTCTTAGAACATTTTTATGGTTTTTGTTTCAAATTGAATAGTTTCTCAGAAAATTTTAAAGTCTTCAGATGCTAAAAATTAAATTGAAATAAAACTTAACGGGAGATTACAATCAATGTTTTTTATTCTTAACAACATTAATATATAACCATTTACAAGCTTTCCTTGAAGAGCATTTCAATTTCGACCAAACGCTTGAACGTTTTTTTTTACTTACATTCCTGTTTGGTTTAGTTTGTTTTTGTATTTCAACTTTAGATTAAAGTATCATTTGCCAGGTGTTTTTTAAGTTGCCGCCTTTGCTGTTCCGGATTTCACTCTTCGCTCTCGTTCTCGTTCTCCACCCCTTTTGAGCTGCTTTTGTGCAAGTGAATGCATCTGTTTTTTTTTTCTTGTGTCCCCCTCTTTAGCGGCTGCATCATCATCAGTTGACGCGTTTCCATTTCACTTTGGTTGTCGGCCCACGGCTCATTTGCTTAGGCTTTAAGGTTTATGGTAGATGGTGGATGGTAGACAGTGGATGGGCGGGATGAGCGCAAAGCGTTCGCTGCTGATTAAATGGCCCAGATTGCTTTTTGACCAAGTATCTTGGCTTTGCTTGTGCTAGATCTTAATGAGCAGCTGCATTCAGGATAGGACAGGAAAGAACAGGACAGCTTAGTTCGCGAACGGGACTTTGGGCTACTTCCGTGACCAGGCGACAGATTTTTTTTTTATATGCGGCCATGATTAATCTCAACACTTTCCGACCCATTAATTTCACTCGGCCCAGTATAAGCAGCAGCAGCAGCAGCAGCAGCAACCCCTTTATATGATGGGGTATATTCACATATATGAAAGTTACTTCCAGCTAGTGGTTGGTGGTAAAACAAAATGACTGTCCAACTACGCACTTAGGATTGAGTTGAGTACTTTTGGGATGGGGTTGGGCTTGGGGTTTTTTGTGGGGTGACATGTTTCTCTTTTGGCCAGTTGTCATTGTTCAGCTGCCTGCTAGCTCATCAATGGTCGCTTATTGTTGGGGTTGCTGCTACTGCTGCTGTTGTTGTTGTTGTTGTTGTTGTTGCCTTCACTCAGTCACCTGTCGAGCCTTCTATGCGGTTCGTCGCCTTTCACCTCAGCCTCATCCTCATACTCAGTCTCATCCTCAGGCCCAGTCATGAGCTTCAGTCTCTCTTAATGTGCGCTTTGTGCAATGTGAACGAGTCGGGAGGACCTGAAGTGCCCCAAGTGTAGCTCCCGCTCCGCTTTCATCTCTGTGCATGACACAGAGGAGGTGTGAAAGTAACAAATAGCAGATGGCACTGAGGTTTCTCATTGCTCATTGCATTACTGCCTTGAGGAGGGGAGGCGTGTCACCTCTGATGACCTATATGTATGCAGATGTAATGGGATTATATTGTGTTTGACAAAGCGTTCGTAACACAAAAACGTTTAATGGAGCAGAAATGATGGCATACAGTTAGGATTAGGTGTATTCGTTAAATACTAGTTTTCGATTGAATAACTATCAAAACAAATAAATATTTAAAATAGTTTCAAACAAAGTCTATCTAAAGAATAGAATATAAACAATATGTTTGTGTTAGCTTATAAATTTCTAATAATTTTCACAATAAAATCATAAAATAATTGAAAAATAAAACGAAAATGAAGCCTATTCAAAATAATCTCCAGAAGCTGCTTTCTTGAAGCTTTCATTTATTTATTTATTTATTTACTGTCCAGACATTAAGATAAGAAGAGCTTAAGCATATGGTGAAAGCAAAATTGAAACGCAAAAACAAAGCTTACAGAGATTAGCAATACTCCAAGCAACTAAATCACACAAAGAGAGTACATTTCGGCATGTTGTCCTGTAGATTCAACTGCTGCATTTACAACTGCTGCCATTGACAGCCTTTTGAGCCATATGAGCAATGCGTGTCATAAAATGTCTAAAATATGGCTAGTAGCTGAAAGTGGCAGGAGTCTAAGAATGAGGGGGAACGAAGGGAAGGAAAGCATGTAAAAGGGCAGTGGGCCAGAGTTTGAGGTTGGCATGGCAACACCCTAATCTATTTACAAGCTATCGTTAAAGGCAGAAACCTGAAATTGAACTTTTTCCTGTTAGATGAAAACGTATTTATTTTCCAACAACACTGCTGTTATGTTGCTGTGCCTTGTCCTTTGGCGCAACGGATACCAAATTACATTTGTACCTTTAATTTATTGACGTTTCAAATGCGTTTCGGGGTGGGTCGAACATACACACAGACACACTCACACACACTCATACAATATAGTGGTTGCAACATGGACACGATGTTAAAAAGGTGCAAAAGGTGTGTTGTTGTTTGGGTCACCTTGATCCTGGCCTTTTGAGGGCAGGGTCGCTAGGTGGAGGGGGGCGGTTTGGGGTCCAGTTAAAAGCTTCATTTCCTTCACGTTTCGTATGAGGCGTGAAAATTGCCAACTAATAGAATAGAAACTTTCACACACACACACAAAAGGGTTCTGCCTCCCTTTCACACCTTATGTGTGTGTGTGGCAAACACATGACGGAATGTAACAGAAAAGAAAAACAAAACGTTTTCGCATTGTTTCAAAATAAGGTATAAGCGTTTCACGTCCATTAATTTAGCAAGGCGCAGAAATCTTTGCAACATCGAAATCCCGGCTATATTTTTTTCCGACAAATTATACTTGTCTTTCTCTTTTGTTTCTTACCTCGTGCCAAAAGCTTAAGCGCCCATAAATTATAAACTGAGTGCGGAATTTCGCTTTTTTGGCTTGTCCCGTTGGCTCTTTGGCTGGTTAAGTTTGAGAACAAAATTCAAACGCTTCAACTTGTTCTGGTCTGGTCTGTTCTGTACTATTTTGTTCTAGCCACGCCCCTTTGCATATGCCATGCTCCCGGGCTATTTACATGCATACGGACACAGTAGTAGTAGTAACAGAGAAGTATTCTCTCATACCGGGGACAGTCAATCTGTGCACCAGCAGAGAATGAGACCGGCTTGCTGTCGGAACGTACTTAAAGCGGCACCCGGCGCCAGACAACAAAGAGAACTCGGTGCAAATTTATCATTTGCCTGCAACAGAGAAAAAAATGAATAAGTTTGCAAAAGCCAACAATACACAAGACCAACGTTCTGGCATTCCGAATTCGTCCTGTGGCAACTATTAAAGACAAATCCTCTTTGACTTGCCCGTCGGCAACGAGTTGAAAAACTGAGTAGAACAATTTGCGTGCAAGCCAAGGAAAAGTTCCGACTTCAATTGCGTTTATGCATAAACATTTTGTAATAATATATACATTTAATCATTTATCCAAAATAATATATTTAAAAATATGCTTTTTAAAAATCAGAAATTATTCCATTAAGCAAACCAAATTTCCCGACATTCACCATAATGATGATAACAATTAGTACAAGACTAACCGTTACGATTACAATAGTTTTTGTTTTTGTTGACCAGTCTCGACACATTTCAACAGATTTAAAAGCAAAATATAAAAAAACTCTTTTTTATGTAAGTATTTATCAAAGCCTTGCTTCTACTTTTTTAATTCAGAAATCACTGTAAACATTTATTTTATTGCCTACTTGTTCCACTTTTGTGGCTTATCAAAACCAAATCGATAATTTCATTTAAAAGATCTTTCAATAACCAGAATTTTAGAATGAGCACAAAAGCACTTGTTACATATCATATCCATATTATAATTTGATTTAAAAAATTGGCGACATTTTGTAAAATAAAATATATTACCGCCAAATAAACACACAAAACAAGTAAGAAGGTTCAAATCGAGTAAGCTTGACTAGAATATATCATTAACCTTGACTTAACAGACGGACAGACGGGCGGGCTGATAATCATACACATAGCTTCATTTCTCCCGTGTTTCTCAACCCGGTTTAATATATTTCACAGATTTTCATTATTTTGTTCATGTTTTCAACCAAACAAGATTTTTTTTAATTTTTGATATTCAAGATTTTTTTTTATCGATTCCGTGTGTATATCGTAAGCCTGAAAAGTTATCGAAAATTTGAAACAAATTTGTCTTCTTTCGGGATTATCTAAAGTCTGCAGACTATAGCTTTTCTACTTCCTGAGATCGACGCGTTCATATACACATACAAACGGATAGACGGACATGGCTATATCGACTCTGCTCTTGATGCTGATGAAGCATATATAAAATTTATGTGGTCAAAGATGCTTTCTTCCTCCTGTTACATACTTCAGCACAAAACCATTATACCCTTTTTTTTTTACCTATTTCATGGGGTAAAAAAAGGGTAAAAAAAAGGGTAAAAAAATAAAAAAAATAAAGTCAGTTTCAAAGTGGTGGGTAATATGTAAAAGTTACCTATATTTTTCTTTACGGGTGCTTCTTAGAACTTTAACTATTATTTCGCAGGAATTGGGAATTCTTAACATTTAGTTAATTTTATTTTTAACTCCTTGCATTATATAAGTGCAAAAGCGTGAATCGTTAATTTGGCATATACAATCATTTATCCATAATAACAACCAGAAATCAAATTATGAAGCATTGTGTGAAGCTAGACACTGATAATTTATTAATAATGGTAGTTATAAACAGCGTCTTCAGCAAATTCTGTGGAGGTTGTCATTACATCATTGTGATGATTGTTATGTTTTCGATCTCTTCCAACCCAACCATAATGAAAGGAAAGAATGGTCAGTATAAGGAAAACGACAACAACAACAACCACAATGAGAAGAATCAGTTTTGTTCTTCTTGACCAGGATCTCCAAATTCCGCACATTTTAACAGAATAAAGCAAATAAAACTTATGAAAAATGATGAGAGCCTTGCTTATAGTTGTTTAATTCATTAAACAGTGTAAACATATATATAAATGCCTACTTGTGTATTCGACACTGTTTCGAATTTTGTGGATCATGATATACGAACTCAGTTTCGATAATTTATATTAAAAGTGCATTCAAAACTTTTTGTAATATTTCGCATATTTATTACTAAAATTATGTCCGGATGACAGCAATACACAGAACAGATTAAATTTAACACATGATTTAAGTACCGAATACTTCAAATACTTACAATACTAAATACTTTCATTAAGTATCAATTTATTAAATTAAGTTCAAAGTATCAAATAGTACTCATTTTTTGGATCAAAAATTAAAATACCCAATTTAAAACGTCACTTATCTTTAAAATCTGTTCTTAGTGCGAATCACTCAAAAAAAAGAAGAAAACCAATTAAAAATCAGCTGCAAATGATGATAAAATCACTTGCAGTTCTTATAGTTGTATCTATTCTTTTGTAGAAATTGAAATTCTTAACATTTGTTCAACTAAACTAAAATAACTTGCTAGGTTTTGATTAAGGTTCACGCATAAACTTATTTGATTTTGTCGGCAATGTTTGTCTGCAAGCAAGCGTAACCACAAACACGGATAACAATGTGTAATTTCAAACAACTCTTGCTTTATTATTCTCAAAACTCACTCTCACCACCACACACACACGCACACACACACACAGACACAGACATGGTGCACTATGACACAAGCACTCCATAGTCACGCAAAGAATATCTTCACATGGCTTGGCAAAATGTTTGTGTACGTTTTATGCTAATGTTTTTTTGCAACAATTTTTGCCATGGCAACCGAATGAGTTAGTAGCATCGGACTTAGGTGAGTTCCGGCAAATATCTCCTCTCCTTTCCCTTGACTCCTTCACTTATTTTTTACTCCATTGTTTTTGCTATTACACGCTTGACTTATGCTTTGCCTTTTGCTGCTATTATTATTCTTTCTTCTTTACAATTGGCTACTGATATTATTTTTCATTTTGCACATAGTACATACATGAAGGAAATACCAAAACTTAAGTTTGAGTTAGGTTTTTTTTTTGTTGGTGGCAGAACAATTTACAGCTAGACACTGAGGCAATCATATTGCCAGAGAATTGTGAGAGTCATATATATATATACATGCTTTTTCTGGATTTTGATATATGGATTGCTGTGAAAATTGAAAGCGCTTTGTGCTCCTAACTCCTTTTGACAAGTTTATTGTCTAGCTTGGGCAAAAGTTAAACATGATTTCCTTATTCATTTCCATTTCCCCAAAAGAAAACCCTTTTGCGTTTTTGCGTTTTCCTTACTTTTTTTTGCTATTCGCATTTCCTTTTGTGTTGTGTTGTTGTTGGGTACAAAACATAAATTTCGTTTGTCGCTGCTTCCGTTTTACTCGGAACTCTCTTTCTAGCTTTCGTTTTTTTTTTGTGTGCTGCGCCTGCGGCCGCTAAACAGTTTGACAATCACTGCGCTGCGTCTTCGTTGCCCTCGCAGCAGCCAAAAACTTTTTTTTGCTGTTTTGCAAATGAGATTTCGTTCAGTTGCTGTGATAAATTGTTGATAGCTTTGAATGTGTTTACATTGATGCCTGGTAGGAATGTGAAGCGGAAATGACGAAACACTGCTCAAGTCTGAGGCGCACTCTTTCTTCCACTTCGGTGAGTGTGTGTGTGTGTGTGGGTGATTTTCTTGTGGTGTCTGGAATTTTGCTTGTAAGAAAATGTTTAAGCGTCCGGAGTAAGGAATTTATGTGGATGGCTGGCAGAGTTTAACGCTCTTGTAAAACATTTTTGCCTTTTAATCCCTAAATGCAATGACCTTAATTTGGAAAATATGCATAGGAATGTCTTGCAGAGTTAAGAGCACCGACCTTTCTAAATAATTTTAATGAAAAGCACTGAACATTTGAAAGGGCAAATTTATGCGCATTTTGTAAGTTTTTTTATTTAGTGTTTTTTTGTATATCATAAATCATTAACTTCAAAGTTTCTAACCATAAAAACTCGAAGCTAAACATATGATTCTTATAGTTTTTTGTTTTTATAGGCATAATCGTTGACTTTTTGATTGGTCTGTAAGTTAATTAACATTCAAGTTAAGCTAAAAAACCTTAAGATATTCTTCTTACATATTTACTTTTAACCCTTTGGGTACATTTTTCGAGTCTGACTCGTCAGCGGACTGTTTATTATAATCATTTTGTGTTATGTTTGTAAAAGAAATAATGATATTAAAAAGTGTTTATAAAAACTAAACATTTATCATTTTTATATCAAAAATGTTTTTCTCTCAAGTGCTTGAAAGAGCATTAAATTTGATTATAATAAAACCTGAAATCAGCTTTAAATTTTATCATCATGTCAAAAGCAATTTGATAAACAAAATAGGACAACTTTAGCTGTGACAGAATAACCATAAAGTTTGACAGCAAAATTTTAGATTATATTTTGGTTGCCTCTCAACATGTCAACTATCATAAAAAGCGTGCATAAATAATACAAAACAACAGTAATAAGCCGTTTGAAATATGGAGCTTGCTTTTAAAACCAGTACATTTTTGAGAGTGCACAGTTAAGGTAGAACCATTATGATGATAATTATGTGAACAACTGTTAAACGCTAATGCGGAAAATGTGGAAAATGTAAATGTAAATGAAAGGCGGTCAGTCAGTGGAATTAATTGTTGAAATTATGCGCTTATATTAGTAGCAACAGCTACAGAAACAACAAATCGAATGAAGCAGCGTTAAAACAAAATCAACTGAAATCCAATTAAAAGTTAAACGCCGCAGCTTGAGCTCGCCAAAAAGTCATGAGAGAGAAAGAAGGAAAGAGCGAAAAAGAGATGGTGCAACTGGAAGGGCTTAAATTTTTCACACTGCCTGCGTTCGTCTTGCACAACTGGTCAAGTTGTAGCTTAACCCTATTCTAACGGGTTTTTAGGATGCATACATACAGCCATTACAACAAATAACGGGCAAACACGCAAACCAGTTTGTTGTGCAACAAGAAGTTTATTTGCCAGGTGGAATCTTTTTGGCCTTGCCTGCTAGTCGCACAGCTGAACGAGTTAACGACGCTGCCGCCGCTGCCGATTCCTTGCGTGCCAAGACGACGCAAACTTCTTTCGCCAAGACGCATAAGCAACAACAACAACAACAACGAAAGCGGAACACAAGTTTGATTAAGTTTCTATGCCTTTGGCTTGCTTAAAGTTGCAATGCGCGCTGGAAGCCAGCGAATTAACTAAGCCCAAAACTTATACTGCCAAGCCAAAAGACTCCTCTCTGAACACAACGTGCTTTGGTTTTCTGAAAATGAAGACGCTGCTAAGTATGCTACAGAAAATGTATATATAGACCCAAGCACGTGCGCCATTTTGAATACAACGCCTAAAGTCGTTTTCCTTCGGTATTTTTGTTTTTTGTTATTTTTTTCTTTGCGGGAGGGTGCCAACAAATTGTGGTCAGGTGGGCAACGCCTTTATGATTATTGTCTTAAAATTAATCAATGTGTGTGCGTGTCTGCAGCAGCAGGAAGAACTTTACAGCCTAATAGATTCCTGGCAACAACAAAAACTTCAACTCCCAACAAAAACTCCCAAGCCCACCATCACACACTACAGCTATAGAAATTAATAGACTTTGAAGTCCCGAAAGTTGTGTAAAAGTTTATGTGTGCTTGAAATTAATTAGATTACCGAGCAATATTTGTGGCTATGCCAACGACGGTAAAAGTTGAGCTCAACTTCAAGATTGCCTTAAACTGTAGCTTGGACCAAGGTAACTTGACGTTGAGAAACAGAACTGCTTGGATTTACAATTCGTTGACTTCAAATGGCCACAAAGGATGCTTGCTTTTGTGCTTGTTGCCGATGTCATTGCCCTGAAGTCTTACAAACTCAGCATATGGCACACACTTTATGCAATCTCGCATAATAATGTTGATGACAGCTTGCGATTATTATACTTGTTTCTGTTGGTTGTTGGTTGGTGTCATTTGTGGTTTCCATGACTGTCACAAGATCAACTTTTTTTTAGCTTAACTTTGCTTAGCTTAGCTAATGCTTAAGCTGACGACTTTCTTTGTTAGACATCTGTCACTTACACATATTAATCTTTCCCTAATCTGACAACCATTCTTATCTATTTTTAAATAACAACAGCTTGTTATTGAGTCACAAGCTGTTAATATTAACACCTTAGTTAAAGTGTAGCTTTAAAATCATTAAGAGCTTAAGTAAAAATATGTCAGTATTTATTTACATATTTTCAAAAAATTGTTCATCAACTTGGTGTTGAGTCAGTTAGTAGAAAAGTGAAAAATTTTACATTTTCTTTATTTTTATTGACGCCTGACATTCCTAAAGCTTGATTTTCGAGTGACGCTTCAATGGGCGACATTGACAAGTGGATTGAGCTGGTGGAGGAGTGTCAATATTTGCCTGAGAATGAATTGCGCAAGCTGTGCAACTTGATATGTGAAATACTCCTCGAGGAGGGTAACGTTCAACCCGTTAGTACACCTGTTATCGTTTGTGGCGATATACATGGACAATTTTACGATTTATTGAGTCTATTTAAGACTGGAGGCGAACTGCCCCACACACGTTATATATTTATGGGTGATTTTGTGGATCGTGGCTATTATAGTTTGGAGACCTTTACACTGTTGCTGGTACTTAAGGCTCGTTACCCTAGTCGAATAACACTGCTTCGTGGCAATCACGAGACTCGTCAGATAACCAAGGTGTATGGCTTCTTCGATGAGTGCTTCAGCAAGTATGGCAATGCCAATGGTTGGAGATATTGCTGCAAGGTATTTGATTTGCTCACGATTGCGGCCATTATTGATGAGCAGGTGCTCTGTGTGCATGGTGGACTTAGTCCGGATATTGTGACTCTGGATCAAATACGTACTATCGATCGCAACTGTGAGATACCCTGTAAGGGTGCCTTCTGTGATCTGGTCTGGTCGGATCCAGAGGACATATGGTTCTGGAGTCGGAGTCCACGTGGTGCGGGTTGGCTATTTGGCCGACAGATTACCGACGATTTTATGACCATTAACAAACTAAATCTCATCTGTCGCGCTCATCAACTGGTCGACGAGGGACTCAAGTACATGTTCGATGGCAAACTTGTTACGGTTTGGTCTGCACCCAACTATTGCTACCGCTGTGGCAATGTGGCAGCAATACTGAGCTTTCAAACAGCTCTGGAGCGCAAGACACACATCTTCCAAGCGGTGCCGGATGAGAAACGTGTCATACCCGAACAAAATACCACACCCTATTTTCTATGAGTGCTAAATCAAACCCTACAATAAATGAAAGCACAATATTTATTGAGGTTCAATCATGTGCTTGACTCACTTCAATACGTTCCAGTCCCATGTTCCATGTTCCATGTTCCAGGTCCAGTTCCCAAATAACCACAAATATAGCACAATATACAAAGAGTCGCAAACCAGTTTGCATACATGAATGTGTTGCTTTGGTATGCTGTGAAAAATGTAAAAAAAAAAATATATTAATGTGTGCTCTGAAAGTAATAAATTATGTTCTAATTAACTGTTTATTATTTAAATTTATATTAATTGATAAATTATTAACAGAGAGTTGCCAAATGAACAAATTGCTTAAAATTAGAGTTTCTGTGAGTTCTATCTATGATATATAATCCTTGATAAACCTGCTGATAATGCTTGTTTTTCATGTCATAAATGAAACCAAAATTGGATGGCTTTGTTGGAGTAAAACTGATGTTTATCTTCAATTGCTTAGAGCGAATGTGGAACAAAAGCAAACAATGTTCAATATCAGCTATTGTACCCACTTGTTTTCACTTTGGTTTTCTTCGCCCGGGGGGAATGTGGGGCAAGCTGCTGTGGAAATGCCATCCGCGAGGGTTTGCCCGGTGCATGTCAAATGTCAACCGCCATTTTATACAATTTTAAATGCGGGTGCAAAGATGAAAACAAGCAAAAACCGAAGAAGAGCAAAAAATGTTGAAACAAATTGAACAGCATTTTTCAGCTGTCAGCAGTTTAAGTTGATGAAACAGGCAACTAGTCCCCTTGGTATCAGCCCCCTAACTACCCAACAACCTACTCACAGAGCGCCTTTTATATATTTTTTTTTTGCTGTAGCGCTTCATTTGGCAGCATCGTCAATAATACGTAGTACATAAGTATACATTTGTGGTGGGTGGGGGCATAAAAGGGGGTGGGGAGTGCTTTTTTTTATGTCGATTTCATAAAGTTTTTGATTTAGCGCCGGGTGCCCATAAATTGTAACAAGCGTACTTCGCCTAATGGCAGCCGGAAGTGTGTCCTCTGTGTCCAACCATTTTGTGAGCATTAGCTGCGCCATTATTATTTCTATGTGTTTCCTTCGACTATTTACTGCTCTGATTATGATGCCATTTTTGACACTCGATAAGGTCAATAAATACTATAATGGATGCCGGGCATTAAATGTGTTGGAGGCCGTAAACGATATTGCCCGATGCTCAGCATTTTAATTGGCAGCAATTACTCTTTACTCTTTAGGCATTTTCTTTTTCACTCAATATGCTGCTCTTTTAATAATTTTAATATAAATTTAT
This sequence comes from Scaptomyza parva, assembly GCA_035044645.1. Classification (NCBI taxonomy): domain Eukaryota; kingdom Metazoa; phylum Arthropoda; class Insecta; order Diptera; family Drosophilidae; genus Scaptomyza; species Scaptomyza parva. The sequence continues at coordinate 1,025,527 of JAWNNT010000068.1, read as the reverse complement.
TCGGTTCTCTCTCTCGTTTTCTCTCTTTGCAGCATATCAAAAAAAGTGCGCTGCGGTTATAACTTTTCAACGGTAAGCTTTGACTTTTCATATTTGTTATGGATTTTTGTATATACATTTATAACGACTACAGTGCCTAGTGGAACGTTGTAAGTTTTCAGTGTATTCGTTAATTGCAACTGCAATTCAATTAGCCAAGGAATTTGCGTACATTTCATATAATTTTTAATATGCGCTTTAGTTGAACTGAATAATTATGTGCGATAAAATGTTTGATGCCCATAATTAATGGTAGGCAAGCAGAAATGCGTTTTCAAGTGAAATGCAAATGCGATTTATTATTGAAAAAAAAAATCAATAGATGTAATTTGATATAATACGAGTGGCAATTAATTTACAGCTTATTTGAAAGATCAAAATTGCATGTTTTTTTTCAGCATACATTTTTTAATTTTGTGTTGGACTATTTATGTTTAATTTTGAATATTTTTTTAACTGAACAATGAAAAAAGCCAATTATATATTTGCTTCATTAAGAAAATGAATCAATAATATGTAAATTGAAAATTGTAGACTATAATATATTCATTTTCTACATAAAGTAATAACAATTCTTAGCCTAAAACAACGTTTGAAGCACTTCAATTAAACATGTGCATATATATATGTTTAATTAATTTGAAATTCAAACAAAGAACAGAATATAATTAGTAGAAATAAGAACCTGCATGTTGCATATAACATGTGCTTCCTTGTAGTTTGTGGTTTTCGCTTTGTGTTCGTGAATTGTTAACTAATTCTCAGACACGTGTCCATATCAAATTTGTGTTTAATTAGGTTGATTACCGCACTAGTTGGAGAGTCAATTCAACTAAATACAACAATATTGGGTAAATGTAAATGTGTCAATTATTTGTGGCAAATCAAGTGAAACTTAACATCATTTCCATTTACGAAAAGTTAAAAGCAAAGTGGCTTTTAAATTGAGTGAAACCAACAACAACAACAACAACAACAACAGAAACAATAATATCTAAAAATAAACGCTAAGTGACATAAAAGCGCAAAATGGCTAAAATGGAAAACAAAAACAAACAAAATGGCTGGCTGCGCCATTTTTATGTATTTTTTTTTATTCGAAATCCAAGTCTGTTGCCGACTTGCGTTAGTATGTGTGTGTGTGTGTGAGTGTTTGGTTTTAGTTGGTGTGCTCCATTTTAAATGCAGTTTGTTGAACTTTCGCCAGTGCAATTTGTATTACTAATGCTAACGGCAAACAAAAGCCAGCGGAGTAGAGCTCTGCTCGAGTTGAAGAAGAACGAACTTCAAGCTTGAAGCAAGCCAATGAGTCGAATGATTTGGCCAATTGAAATGCTGCAGCTGCAGTGGCAGTAGTCGTAACAGATTCTGGCAATAATTCACTTTCGGATAGCTAAACAACGTTGGTTGGTGGCATCAGCATCAGCAGGAAGTTAGAGAGAAATAAGACCTACAGCAAATGGATTAAATATGCAATACGAGTAGAGTTCCGAGTTCCAAGTTCCTGGTCCGAGTTAGTCGGTGTCGGTGTCGGAGTCGGAGTCCACTGTAAAAGCAGCTTCAAACTTCAAGTCGAACTCATGTTGTCAACAACAACAACAAAAACAATAACGACAGCAACAATGGGAACATTCTGCAGCAAAAACTTGCTGAAATGCGCTCATGTGTAAAAATGCCATTGTTTTCTATTTGGTCGTAAACAAAGCGGCGAGCCAAACGGCACACACGCATACACACACAAACACACACACATAGACACACATGTACACATATGAGGAAAACTTCTACTTCTTTCCTATTTTGTTAAAAACTAGGCGAAAAGGTAAAACATCTTCCATCAAAAAGTGAAAAGCAACATAAAAAAAAACGCCTCTCAACACTTGCTGAACACTTTTTGCTAGTAGATCCTTTTCAGTTTTTTTTTTAAATATTTTTTTTGTTGTTTTGTATTTTTTTTCTTTTACGTATAGTACCTGCTAAAGTGCTATTGGGTTTCTGGGTCTGCTTTCGCACATATGCAGTAAAAAGGCTTGACTGTTAAAATAAAGACATACGCAGAAAAGTGTAAGAAAAACCCAGAACACAAACAAGTTTGAGGTACAAGTAAGTGAAAAATGTTTGCAAATAAATGTTTGATTGACTTGATGGTACCCTAAATACCTAAATATCGAAAAAGTAGGTGCTTTAAAACTAAATGCTTTTAAAAAATTTATATTTATATTGTTATGCATTGAAAGAGTTTTAGATTAGAACATCAATAAAACAATGAAAATCCGGCTTACATCATACATATTCTCCTTGCATACTTTTTCCACAATTGACTGAAAATTATCTCACATAATATAATCTCAAAAGTTTGTATAACATTAGTCGACAAATATGAACTCTGATTTTTCTGTGAAAACTAGTTGAAAACTTGAATAAATCCCCATCTGTATCTACTGTCTGTAGGGCATTTAAAGTTTTCAGTTTTTCGTTTTTTGCAATTTCAATGCAAAAAACTTTTTCTAAGGCTTGGCCAAGCGACAGCAGCAGAAGCAAAAGGGGCGTGGCAATAACAAGTCATAAAATACAACACAGCACAACAAAGCAAACACTAAAATGCAAGCGACAGTGCTGCAGAAAATGTAGGAGCAGGTGTGGGCCGACGACGAGCGGCAGATGGTACAGTTGAGTGTGCACAAAATGCCCACAAAATGGTTGACGTCTATCTGTTGTATATTTTAGTGATTGTTATCGTTGTTGTTGTTGCAGTTGTTGTTGTTGTGTTCGGTGTTCGTTGCTCGTTTCCGGTTTCATAGCATTCGCATTCGCATTCGCATTTTTGGCATGTGTCACCACAGCAAAAGGCAGTGAAAATCTTCGCACCACAATTGCAGAAAGCTTTCGTCGAACAACTATCCACAAATGGAAAATGCATTTTCACAAATTCCATTTGTCTGCATGTGTGTGTGTGTGTGCGAAGCTGAAAGCAAAATCCTTTTGAAAGCCAACCAGTTGCAAGTTGCACAGTTGCTACGCAACACCAACAATGCTGCTAACCATTAATAATACAAAATGGCTGCACAAATTGAGCATCACAAAAGTTGTTCCTAGTTTTGGCCAAAAAAAAAATCTGGTCTATAAATTATAACCCCTATCTCACCACAAAAATATAATCTGTGTACAAACAGTTTATAAAATGGCAAAGAATTTTTTGTACAAAAGACAAAAGCAGCAGCAGCAGCAGTTGAGACAAAACAATTTCAAACTTTTCAACAAACTGCACGCTAAAACAAAATAAATATGAACGTACATTTTTTGGGAGACACAACAAAAAGTTAAAAACTCAAATAAAAGAATTGAAAACTGTTATACAATTGCTGGGTTATGAAATACTGTTGATACTTAATTTATGAATATGGCAGACAAAGTGGGAAATAGCAGTGGAAAAAATATAATTATGCCGATATTTTTTGATAGTTTAGAAATGTGCTTGATCTAATAAATGTGATGATAAACAATTTTAATATCTCTATAAAAATTGTTGTACGATATTTAAATGTTTATCTTTAAAAGTTTTTAAATGGTTAAATCCGTTTTATACCACAAAAATCTTTTTGTTTTTTTTCTTGTTTCCTTGTTTGTATTTAAAAAAGTTGAGCTGGGATTATTTCTTTTCAACGATAGTTGAAATCAAAAATATCACTTCAGGTAATAAGAGCTTTTGTATTCATATACACAAATGTTTACAAAAAAAATAAAAATTATATTTTTTATTTGCTTTCACTTATAAGAAGAATAAACATAATATATATATCGAATATATATTTTTATTTCATTTACACAAAGGAAACATTGTTGAAAAATAAATAATTTCTTTTTGTGCGTCCAATTTTAAAAGGTTCGGGCTATTCCTGCTCCACCTTTAAAGGGGGCGTGGCATTCCTACGTGTACGGGAAGGTAAATGTGTATTCTTTATTTTTTTACCTTTTTGACTTGACCATGCCTAGAATTCGAATTGATTGAAGCCTTTTAATGTCTTCGTCTGTCCTTACATCAATGTTTGCCTTTCATTTGCCTAAATTTGCTTGTCAAAGGTAATGGTTGAGCGCATTTACCATTTGTCTGATTAATTGCCATTCATAAATCACTCAAATGATTTTTAACCTTTTTTTCTTTCGGCATTTCACCTGCTGACAGACGTGATATCCGTGTGGTTTCGATCGATACAAACGATTTTACTAGATTAACTTTAACCTTTGCCTATATACAAATGTTACATTTGTAGATACATATAGGTATGTATGTACGTGAATTTCTTATGTATTTATTTAGCTTGTAATTTGCTTGATGCTTGTTTGTTGTTGTTGTTCTTGTTGTTGTTCTTGTTGTTGTTCTTGTTGTTGCTGTTGCTCTCTATATGGAGCGGCAAATAAATATTTCATATATGTTCAGCTCAATATGGCGGCTGTCGTGCCGCCATTTTGCCATTCGCCATATTTCATTTCCGCTTTGCGTTGACTTTGTTTGTTTGTTTGCGTTTTTGCTGTTTCTTCTTCTCGTTTGCCGTTGTTGTTGTTGTTGTTTTGAGCTGCAAAACTCAATTATTTATGCATGTCACGTCATTTTCGGCTAACCAACAGCAACAACAAACAAATGTCGGAGTTTGGGTAAAAGAAATTTTTGCGCAAAAATTCAAATGTCATTGCCAAAGCTGCGGCAACTTATTTTATTTCCTTTCTTTTTATTTTTCGGTCTCTTTCGGCCTAAGCATTTTTGCAAGCTGCCTTAAAGCTTAGTAGAAGTAGGTAGGTAGGAGGTGTGGCACATAGGTAGGCTCTCTAATGTGTGTGTTCGGGTCGTATGAGTAATGCCTTTAGTTAGATTTATGTGCATGAGTCGCAGTTCCGTTAAGTAAAGGCGTTTGAGTGGGTGTGGCATGTCCACGCGCGCCCTTTTGACAGCAATTGAATTGTAATTTTTTTCTTTCTTTTTTGGTTCATGACATTTTTATTGTATGTTTTGTGCCATTTTTCATTGTTGAATTTTTTCGTGTGCGAGTTCAAAAAAAGTTCTTACTTTATTGAAGCTGTGCCAGTTGGTCATCCAGTCAGCCAGTCAATCAGAGCCGGCTGTCAGTCACTCAGTCAGCCATCAATCACACGAAACTGTCATATATTAAAGCAAAAGGCAAAAGCAATAACATCTCTCACATTAAGTATACGCCGCGTGGGCGCGTGACAAAGTTTTAATTTCACACACAAAAAGCGCACACCACAAAAACAAATGCAACACATTTGATATAAATTAAATCAACACGCAACGCACAACACAATAAATTTTCGTTAAAAAAAGTACATAAATAAAATGAAGCTCAATGCGGCCGGCATTGACTTCAATGAAGCGTTAAATTGAATTGTTGTCGCTCTTGTAGCCACATTTAATGCTGTTTTTTCTGATTTTTTTCTAGCGAACCCATTGCTAGATAGTAACCAAGCCCATTTTCCGTTTTTCGTGTTTTTTTTTTGTAGAAAAGTCTATCACTATTATTATTATTATTATATTATTTGCAATTTGCCAAACAGTGCGTCCGCCGCCGTCAAAAGTTGAACAAGACGCTACGTTTTATGGGCATGCAAATGTAAAAACCGACCCATAACCCACTTCCCGCGAATCGCTTAGGGGTTGTTTGTGTATGTTCGTTGTAATCAAGTCATAAATTGCTCAATGCGTCGGGCCGGAACTTAAGCGACGTTCAACCCGTTGCCCAACAACAAAAATGAAGCTATTTTCTAAGCAGCACGTGCCCAGAAAACACACACACACACACACACATACGCACATGAGCTCAAACACACCCAAACACACATTGGAGCAGCCTACAGATTTAGTTGAATATCCTTCGTTTGGCTTTCAATAAGAAGGGATTAAGTTTTAAAGTAAACTACAGACGAGAACGAGTTGCTCTGCCTCTTCTGTGCTTGTGTGTGTGTGTGTGGGTCCCAGAAGCCAATAAAAGCACAGATCTCATATCTATATATCCATCTATATATATATATATATATGGCAAACATACTTTAAGCCAGCCTGTCTGCCTACTTTTGGCCTGTGCGTTCTGGCGATAAGTGTTATTTTCAACTGCCAGCTGTGATTCAGCTCAAAAAAAAAAAAATATAAAAAAAAGTTTCATGTTACCAAAACGACATGGGCCACAGACCTTATCCTCACCTCCCTTCCCTTTGACAGCCATTTTCCTATATACGCTGCGTCTTTTCTTGTTACTTTGTTTTTTTTTTTTTTTTGGTGCTTGTGTTAGTGTGGACTATAAATTTACTTATCACAATGGGCCACCGATAAGACGCTAAAATTTGTCTGCTTTAAACAGCCACACTTTGAAAAGCACATATTTTTTATGATTCTCATTTTATTTTCTTGCTTTTTAAACTTTACGAAGAACTTTTTTAGCATCAAACAGAAAACTTTTCTCGCGAGCTCTTTCAATCACATTTCTTTGGCTGCTTTCATTTTTTTTGGTTAAAGAAAATTATGTGCATCAAACAAAATAAAAATAAGCAGAACAGAACAGAAACACTCATGACTCATTCAGTTCATATCAACGATAACGGCACTTAACTTTCTCACTTTCGAACAAAATGTCGTTTGTAGTCGCACGACCGCATATGGTTGAGTTTAAGCTTTGGCTTCATCTAATTTTCATAAGGCCAAAAGTGGAATTTGTACTCAAGAAATTTGACTTGAGCGAGCTAACGCCTCAAGTGGTTAGGGGCAAACGAAGCGTGGCAAGCAGACGGGAGCAGCGAGGTGCTTTGAATTATATGCTATACACCCACCCACACACACACACGCACATACACCGAAAGCAACGTCAAGTGAATTTAGAGAATTTATTTTTCCTGCGGGTTTCTCCATTTCGAGCATAACATAAGCAGCATAATTTCAATTGAGAAATATGCATATTAAGTTAGTGGTGGGATGGAACATTATGTAGATGCTGCTTTTCGACGGATTTCTGAATTTACATCACTTACATTTCATAATTGGTCTTCTAAGATTTCATAATATACAATTTTCGGTTTTTATTAGAATTTTCGTTAATATTTTTGGTGCATTTATTCAGTCTAGAGTTCTTAATTGAAATCGAGCTCTTATTTTTTATCTGTATAGTATAAATAATATGCTGTGAAAAAGAAAAAAGTTCTTCAGTATAATAGTATTGGTGTATAATATTATATATTTTTAAAAATATTTATTCTTCCTTATTGTACATTTTTACTTATTTAAAAATATTATTATTTTTTGAATTATTCTGACTACTACTTGATAACAATAATACTGTGTTCTTTCCTTGATCTTTCTTTAATTTGACGACGCCTTCATATATTTTCTCTATGATTTCTTTGTAATTATTTTGCTTAAACTTTTTGAATTATATATTATATACTTAGTCGTTATTTCATCCAACTTCTTCCAACTTTTTTACTTTCTGTTCTATACACTTACTTTTACAACCTTCTCCTCGTTCTCTTGCCCCATCATTCGATAGGGAAAAATATGAAAAAATATTAAACCTAATGAAAACTAATTATGCGCACCATATTTTTTTGTGGGCATTGAATGAAAAACTTTTTTTGTACGCTTTTGCTAAGGAAAATTTTATGTAAAACTAATTTGAAGTTTGCGTAGTTGTTTTTTTTTGTTTGCGCTATTTTTGTTGTTGTAGGTTTAGCTTTTCCCGTTACGCTTCTCCAGAATTTCAATTAAACTTTGCGTCACTTTGTCGCTTCGCGTTTCACATTTTTCCGTCAGCGACAGCAACAGCAACAGCGCCAGCTGTCAACATGGTTCGTCTGGACACCGCGAGAAGTAGGAGACTCTCTGGGACTCTGGAGAAATCGCTGTGGCTTCGAGGGCGTCTAATGGAGACCGCAACTTGGCCGCGTGACGCTGTCAACATTTGTTGAACACAAAATTTCAGTTTAGCATTGTACGCTTGACGCATTGCCTAATGGTTGGATTGGCAGTTCGGCTCGGCTCGACTCGGCTCGGTTTGGTCCGGGTTTGTGTGTTGGCTAAAATGTTGGTCAAATGAATAATGCATTTTTATCCACAATTTAGTCGGGCGTCGTCACCAAGTTTTTAATATGCAGTTGAGTTCGACATAAAGTTTTACCTGACAACCTAAGCTGCTCCTTGCTTGTTTCCCTCTCAGCTTTTCAATTCGTATTGCAAACTTAATTACGAGCCATGCTTGGGATAACGTTTTTGCTTTGTGACATTTTTTACTTTTAATGCAAATTGTCAATAGTTTTTCTCTACTTTGTCTATGCGGTGTTTTTTTTACTTTAGGGGTGATTTTTTGTTATTTCCTTGTTCTTTTGCTTGTTGGCAAAGTTAAAAGCCAAACAACTTCATTCATATGCATAAACTGCAATCAAAAACTTTGCCCTGTCTGCCTGCCTGTCTTTTGCTTTCGTGCCTGTCTTCCAGCAGCAACTTTTCTACCCGTTCGGCAAAAGTATTTTCAATTTTTAATAATCGTGGCTTATGTGGGGCGCGTAACAACACAGACCACTGACAGCCAAAACAGGCAGGCAGCCCTATCCTATCCATGGCCAATAACTATGTCCTGTGTGGTGGAGCCAACAAGCGAATGCCAATGTAGATAAACGTTGCAGAAGCTGGAGATGCTTTATGCAAGAGTGTAAATATCGAGTGGCACAGTAAGTGACAGACACATATAAAGAGAGAGAGCGAGAATGAGGGAGAGAGCAAGCAGAGCAATAACAATTTTTATGGATTTCTTTTTGATGCATGCATTTTTTATTATAACCAAGAAAGTAGTTTGACTCGTTAAATGCCCTTACAAAGTATACTAAGGAAACCCTCATACAGATAATTTTAATCAGTTGGATGTTGCTTTGAACATTACGCCAATGTAAGAATTCTTGTTTAAAGCTTTAAAACTTACCCATCTCGTAACTAAAATACCGAAAAAAAATTATATAAATATTGTTTTTTACATGTAAATAAATATTTTTATTCTCTTTGTTTTTAAGAGATTGCAAAATGACTTAATAAACTTTTATTGACATTCAAAATGCGTGTCAGCTTAATTACTCTAAAAACCATAAAGAAAATGGAGTGTGAGTTTTTGAGGTGAAGTGCATTAAGGCTTCGTCTAGGATTACTTGCTACATTTGCTGGGACGCTGTTGAAGTTGCTCTGCCATTTGGCCTAGTTTTATTTCCCGGCATCAGGCATTTGAGTTTTATGCAAATATGCACAAATGTGTTCATTGCTTAAAAGTTTATGAAACTCCTCTTTCTCTCTCTCTGCCCTGAGAGACCTTTTGACGGTTCTTTTGGCTGGCTGCTTGACTGGCTGACTGGCTGGGTGGCTGGCAACATTCTGCTTGGAATGCTCGTGTCATAATCTTTGACAACTATCGGCATTCATGTGGCAAGAGCAAAAAGGGATGTGGTGTTGCATGCAACCCAAACCCAGCTGCAGTCCTCCTCGCTTTTGATTTGCTGACTGGACTCTAGAGTGCAACAGCTGCTGCCAACTGTGGTTTTTTTTCCAGCTTCCAGCTTCCTTCCCTCTCTCTTACAGCTCTCTCGGTCGCACTTACTGCAATACCATTTTTGCTGTTTGCTTAGCATCAGCTTGGATCGTTATTATTTTTGTTGTCGTTTGCTGTTTGTTCGCGTTTAATATGACCAGCAGCAGCAGCAGCCAGGAGCTAAAGTTAGAGCGGGTGTCCTAAAAGGAAAAGGGATTCCTTTCTATTGCTGTAGCTTTATTTGTTTGTTTGTTTGTTGGTTTGTTGGTTCGTTGGTTCGTTGAGTTTTTGGTCGCTCTCACATTTCACATTTTATGATTTCTGGTTTGTTTCATTTTTGCAACTCTCTCTCGCTCGCTCTCTCTCTCTCTCTCCGACTCTTTCGCACAAAGTTTCCGACATTAAGTGAAATTGAAAACTGCTGTCAACTTTTGTCTTGTCTCAATTTCTGGCATGTGCAATTTTTAATAGCTTGCAATTCAACGTTGTCCTTGCTCCTTGCGGTCTGCCTGCCTGCCTGTCATTTGGCTTATCTTTATAGTATTGCGGTTGTGTTGCCCTTTGCCTTGCTGGTTTTCGTAGCTTTGTTAAATATTTATTTGAAATATTTAAGTTGCAGCGAAACAGTTTTGTTTTGATTGATATCTTTTCAGGATATGCCGCCCCTGCTCCAACCAACTTGTAACCGCAAAGTGCTGCATAATTGACATGCTTGTGTAGTATAAATTACAACAGTTTTGAACTTGTTTTTGCTTGCGGTGCAACCAGTTTAAAGCATGTTTTGCATATTTGAATTTTGAAAATAAAATATGTAATGCAATATATATTTACATTGCTCTGGTGTTAACATTATTGTTATTGCTGATATTGATGTTGACGCTGTCACGTAATGTGTGCAGAGATGTTGTAAATAATTCAACTGATTACTGGCGGCTTTAGCAGCAAAATGCAAACGGCATTCAATATACAATTTTCGCTATATTGTGTAGTCTGCTTGATGTAATCAATGTTGCCACAATTTGCATCGAATCTCGCAAATTCAATAGAAAATCAATTAAACTAGCTGCCTAAATCCCACGCGGCTTAATGGACTGGCCACCCAGCCATTTGGTTGTTAACACATTATTCATACGCACCGTGAACGACCGAACGATAACCAGGCATATTGATCTATAATTGCAATGGCTTGGCTTGCACAGAGGCACAAAACTCTGCAATTGATGTGCAAATAAAGTGCCTATTGATTTCAATTTCTATAGCACTCCCCAACAACAACAACAAAAACAACAACAGCAACAAAAATGAGAACAACAACAAATCTTACCGACAATTGTGCAGCAAATGCTGCATAAATATTTGCTTGAATATGGTTTACGCTAAATTAATTTCATAACTTCAAGCATCCCTCAAGCACTTCAATAACTATTTGAGTGCAACTTTAAACTTAATACTAGCTGGAGACTTCATCTTCAAATAATTGCCAGTATTTTTTCAACCTCAAATATAAAATGTATTATCTTTAATTATTTAATATGCTGTGATGCAAATCAAATGTATACAATGTCTATTCTTGCTTTTAACAATGAACCAATGCACTGCAATGACAGAAATCAAATAATATGAAAAACACGGTTAATTAACCTAGTTACTCTCTTCTTTTTGGTGGAGCTTTTCGGTTTAGGTTTAGCTGGGAAACCATTTCTTCTATACATATTTTACACATTCAATATTTGTCGGAGGCAGCAGCAGCCAACAAATAATTAAGCACAACATTGAATATTGCTTTGACTTCCACATGCAACTTAATCTAATTGCATAGATAAAATTTCGTCTGATTGCTTGGCATAGCTTTATCTTGTACTCACTCTCGTTTTACCTCTCGTCCGCCACGGTTGCATATTGGCATAAAATTGACACGTGCATTAATAGTTTAAGTTAAGCTAACAATACAGAAGTATACGCCAGTATGATATACTGTATAAACTTCTTAAAATTGAATATACAGATGACAGAAAACAGTGTAAAGCGCTCGTGTTCTACATTTAGTAAAATAATACCAAACCCTATAATGCTGAACCAATTCGAACATAAGTGAACACAAAAAAGTTCGTCCTCTAACAAATATTCTTTAATTAATGTTCAGAGAAAAGTAGTTTAGTCTAATATACTGGCAATAGAGTATCTTCTGTCCAGACCCACACACACACTTAGTGATTACTTATTTAATTTCATTTTTGTGTCCATGTACATGCAATTTTTCACAACATGCTGTTGACTTCGCTTTGTTGTTTTTGTTTTTGTTTTTGGGGGTGCTGGCTGTCGGTCTGTCTGTCTGACTGTCCATGTGGTTTTGGTTGAAACGTCGCTGTTGGCATATAAATGAACAGGCAACAGAAAATCTACTACAAACATACATACATATATATAGATATATAGCATTTAGCTGAGTTTAGTTCAGTTCCACGAGTCATTGGCAATGCAATTTTCAAACATTCAGTTGCAGGGGATATGGATTCGTAGCAAAAAGAGACGTCGGCTCGGGGGAGGGAATAGTAGGGACAAGAGTTGAGTTCGTTTCGTTCGTTTCGTTTCGTTTAATTAAAAAACCAATTTGAGCTGTGAGTAAAACTGATGGAAGCGACTGAGCCAAAATGATGTACAGTAATCAAATAAAAAAAATTAAATAAAAAACGTACGTGTATATACAAAAAAGAAAAATATACAAACGATGCTAAATAAATAAAGCACAAAAAAAAAGAAGAAGAAAAAAACAACAGCAGCGAAATGCATGAGGCAAAGGCCAAAGGATAAGTGGACGCGTTGAATACACTTCAAATACGCTTTATACATCAGGTGCAGCTCAAAGCATTTTATTTTCGGTTCTTTGTTGAACAATTTTTATTTTCCTTTTCTGTTCTGCCAAGTGCGCAGTTTCCTTGAACAGAAAGGAAAACCTTTTCTCAAGTGCCTCTGCACCTGCTTGCCTCTTCGTACCCACAACACCCACTTACCCGCTCACCCGCTCATGGCCAACAGCACACAATTTGGTCACAACAAAATGCCGCTTAATGTGGCGTGTCCTAAACCATTGAAACGCCAACACACTCGAGTGTGTATGTGTGTGTGTGTGTTTGTTTTTTGTATAAGTATGTGCAGCCACCTGTGCATGCCAAGGGTTGGCCTATGTGGGGAGTGCGAAGGGTGGCAAAGTTTCCTATCGATTTTTCTTAAGCGGCAAAAGTTTTGCTTCAAATGATTTCGATACACTGTGGCAACCGGCGAAAACTCAGCCATGCAACAACTACAGCCAACAGCCAACAGCCAACAACGACAATTGCACAACAACAACAACAACAAAGCATAGAACAACAACAATTGCAACCCCCGGTGTTTTGAGTACTACATACTCTACTCCCAGAATCTGCTCAAAAGCGATAAATTCCAGGCGTTTTTACGAGCTTAACTCGGAATGCAGGCGTATAGCAAAAACAACATAAACAGTCGACAATTGAGTGTTGTATGTGTGTGTGTGTGTGTGTGTGTGTGCTGCGTGGTGCTTATGAAATTAACATGCACTTTGAAAAATATATGTAGTGCATAAATAAAGTTGTGCACAAAAGTATATAAATTTCTATGCATTTTGTGTATCAAACGACAATTTTCACATTGTTAAAGTACAAAAAAATAAATCATTCCTGTTATAACATTTTCTTTGTATTTTCTGCAGCCATGAAATGTGAAAATGTGGCTTCAAAATATTACCAAAATAATCTAAATATGTGGAAATTATTTATTAAAATCGGTTGAAAAACTCCGGAGATCTGAGATATTGAAGTTAAATTATCAAGTATGATCGAATCTGTTACGTCAAGCGTTAAGGGTATCTTCTTGCTACCCTTCTTCAAGCCTTCCTACTTGTTTCTTATACTGTATTAGCCAACTATCAGAATCGATACTGCAAATCAATAAATATATGTAATCTAATATGTAAACTATCGTTCTCAAGGATACTGTTTCCTTATTTTTAAAAATCAATAACAGCTAAGAAAACCATTTAAAATGAAGTTAATTAAAAAAAACAACTTTTGTTTACTTAACAGTATTTCCAAATTTATATCTTAGTCCTTGTCTCAGTGTATTCAGACACCCCACAATAGGGTAATGTTTGGGGTTGTTTTTTTTGTTTTTGTTTCGTCTAAAGCAATTTAAGCACATACAAAAATTGGTGGCATTTCAACGCATTTCGATGCGTGCCGCCGAATATATTTTGGTGGTGGCATGCCGCTTGTGACCGGATGGTGGGCTGGTGGGTGGTGGGTTCATGTCTGGGATGGGCTGGGCTCGGCTGTTAAAGCTAGTTAGTGTTGGTAAGCGACGAGTGCAACTGTTTTGATTTTTGCACATAAAAGAGCGGTCTGGTCTGGGCTCTGTTGTTAATTTATGTACTCGCAATTTATACGTCGGTTTTTATTTTATTATATCCTTTTATTTTGTTGGGGTGGTGGGGGGGTTTTGTGGACAATATTTAATTGCGTTAATAAATTTTATGTGTTGCATTCACATGAAATTCATTTTCTATTTTATTGCTTAGCTGGTAATAATATTGGGGCCGTAACACACACACACACATACAAACACACACACGCACACACACACAGGTCTTTTGATATAAATCATAGTTATTGTTGGAATGACCCAGTTTAAAAGGATTTTTAGGGATTTTTGCTGCAATTTTTAAACACCGCGTGGCCCTAAAAAGTAGGCAACATATTTTTTTTCCGCAGCTTGCCTTTCTACCTCACGTTTGCTGCTGCTGCTGTTGCTGAAAATTGAAAAACGTCGCCATACAAGACACGTATTAGCTCGGCACATGTGTAAATCCAATTCAAAACATGCCAACTTTTGCTGCAACAGCAATGCACACACGATTCTTCGTTTCCATCGTTTCCTTCGTTTCTTTCCCCCGGCGGACAAAATACGTTTAACAACTCAAATGAGTTCTGTGCGGTGCTTTCTTCTCTGATGGTTTACACTTGTCACGCGCCAAAATGAAAGAAAAAAACGCAATAAAACTCAGATATTTTTTTTTGGCTTTTATTTGTGTTTGATTTTGTTCAAAGAATTCAACTGCATCTGTATTCCAAACAATATATATATATATATATTTTTGCTACAAAATGCTAGCGTCGAGTTATGCAAATAAAGCGCAGTTCCTGGACACATTTTGAATCGCAAATAAATACATAAACATAAATATGAATTTTTAAAATGAAAATTGGCAGTGGTTGGTTTACCTACCTGTCACGTCTGCCACTCGGCAGACGTTGCATTCCGCAGTGGAACCAGAACAATATTGCAGTGTGTGTATTCTTTGTTCTTCGCCTGCTTCATTTAACTTCAAAAAGGCACGGCTGGAGTATATGAAAAAAGAGAATAGAGAAATAAAACATAAATAAATTCTTTACCCCCCATATAAATTAGCATGAGTGGACTTGAACCACTTGAGGGTGCAATGCCAAAAGTAAGTAGAAGGAGACTAAAGAGTCGCTTCTAGGTATGCTGCTGCTGCCTTTACCATTTACCATTTACCATTTACAAAAGCAGCTCAAGTGGCATTTAGCATATTTTGGTTGCATGTGAAGTGGGCTTGTGGGGGGTTGGAATGGGCTTAACTATATGTATATATGTGTGTCTGGCATGCTAGTGGCCTCTAATGGAGCCAAAGTCAAAAGTCGTGGCCACAATGCACGCGAGAACTGTATGCGCTCTTGAGCAGATAAATGCAGTTAAGTGAAGTTTTTTTCATTTGCATAGAGGCGTGCTTAGGAGCAAAGATAACTGGAACAGCTAAAGAATACTTAGACTATATTATTATTGTTATTATTATGTTGTGCCAAAGATTAAATATTCTTGTACGCCATTTTATTTTATGGCATAAAGCTTTAATTTGAAGTGGATTTTTTTTGTTTTAAAGAAATCATTAGAATCAATTAAAAATTCAATGAAAATTAATAAGTAAAATATATCTAAAAATATTTACATTTAACTTCTGCAAGATAACTTTAGCTATAGTCAAGGCTTCCCAAACTTACCAAATATTTTAAGTGAGTGTGTATAAACTTGCATGTCTTTTTTCTTTGCGGGTATGAAAAGCGCATTTTAATTTCACGCCATGAGTCATAAAGGTCGTTTGGGGCTGGCAGACGCATGCGAAAGACACAAACAAACTCACACACACATACAGTTAGAAATTGCCATAAAGTGTACGTTTCATTTTGCGTTAAAGTCGTGCAAACGCGACAAATTGCCCAAAGTGGGCGGGGTTTGAGATGCTGCAGGAGAGAGTTGGCTTGGAGAGTAGGCAAAAAACGAGCTGTCTTGCGACAGAAAAACAAAGCAAATGCCCCAAGGGAAGGCAAAGCAAGAACAAAAACACACACACACAAAAAAATAGGAAGAAATGTTAGCATCTGCATTTATGACTTTTGCGGGCAGGCTAATCTGATGGCTGAGCACACTAAGGCAACACGAGAGCGAGCAAGCTGAGCAGATCCAAGTCAACCCCTCGAATGGGACTTGGAGCCAGAGCCAAAGCTACAGCAACAGCAACAGCAAAAGCAGAGCACAGAAGCACAACGGCTGACGCCTGGCTTAAAGGCACACAAAAGCGACAGAGGCAAACAAACATGTAAAGATTGTAATTAACATAAAATTAATATCAACATGTAAGAGGAAGTCCTTGGCATCGCACGAGGGGATGGGGACAGACGGTAACGGCAGACTGTCAGCTGGACTGTTGACAAAACTCAGAGACTACACAATCATGTAAGACTCTACTACAACATATTATACATACCAACGCATACCAATGCATATAGTACATACCGTTGTTTGCTTTTTACACTCATGGGATAGGGGAAGAGAGAGCGAAGGGATTTGGTTTTATATGTAGCTCATCTCATCTCTTGCATCCTGTCCCATTACAAGCAACAATCTTGGCTGCTGTTGTTATTTTCTCTCTTCTCCCTTTGGAGAGATGTGTACTGTCGAAGACACAAATAATTTGTTTCCACTTGTTTGGCTTAAAGTTAATGTTTACACACTCAGGTGCTGGTGTGTGTGTGTGTGCCAAATCTCAACATTGAATTTATTACAATGTAAAATGAAGACAGAGTTAATCTATGCAAAACTAGATGGTGTTAAGATTATGTTTTATATGATAACACATAAACAAAATAATTCATAAAAGTTGATCAAATTATAAAGAGTTTATTTTGATCGAAATTCTATAAAGAAATTTAGAAAAGTTTTATTACATTTTTGTGTATAATTAAATATTGTGTTACATTGTAACCAATTCCATTAAACAGTTTGATATTCAGCCCTCGCATGTGTGTTGCCATCATGTTAAATTTTCATCACTTTCCGTCAGGCTTATGTTTTTAGAGCAAATTTGCCAACGCCAAAACATTCATTCAATTACATTCTGCTAATAAAAGTCCCAGTTCGTAGGCCACACAGCAATTACCAATTACATTTACTCAACCGTTTTGGAACACGTTTTCAAATAAAAATTGCTTGTTAAAGTTTTTAATTACATGTGTTAAGTACCAGCGACAAATTTGTTGAACATTTTTACATGACAAGCTGTAAATGAGGGCTCGAATTAAGCCACGCCCGCCCTGGCCAGCTGGCGGTTTGTTTAACAAAACGCAACATTTTGCAATCAGCAAAAATTAAAAAAAAAATATGTAGCAAAGCAGCTTCGGCGGCAGCAGCAGCAGCGACTCATAAATGTTAACGTTGTTGCAACAAATCCCTGCCGGAACACGCAATGCATGCTGCCGGGCTACCTGGTTGTTGCCATTAACTTTGGCCATCTCTACAATATAGCCTGACTATAATTATGCATGTTGCGGCTCAAAGGCGCGACGCATAAAACAAATTCCAGACAAAGACGACAACTGGGACTGGGATGTACATACATATATATATATATGTATGCATGTACATACATATATCCCAACAGCAGTTTCGCTCCCATGGGAATGTATTTGCTTTGTGAGGACGCGACGCCTTAATTATGCGCCGGCTGCAACAGTAACGGTAACAGTAATGGGACAACAAGAGCAATTGCCACATGGTAAAATTTGCTTGTTGCTCCCGCCAAACACAACTCAGGTGTCAGTCTGGCAACGCCTTTAATTTATATATATAGATGGTAACTCTTTTTGGCTGTATTTCCAAAAATGAAACCAAATTTAATACGCATTAAGGCAAAATGTTTCTTTTACTATTTTTATTGTATTTACACTTTACGCTTAAACTATAAATGTTTATATTATGGTTACACTTTATGCTTAAAACTACGCTTAATGGTAAACATAACAGTTATGATTGCCGTGTGAGTGTGTAGGTGAAAATCCGTTTCGTATCCCTACTTTGGGAGAGGGTAAGCGGTGTCATTTCATAAGCAATATTATTTAAATTTGTTTACTTTGCGGGCGCGTTTTGTTTTAAGGATATTTTTTTTATTTTTGTTAAAGCTTGTCGCATAACAAGAATAGTGTGAATGAAAAATATAGTTATGCAATGCGTTTAGCATTAAAAAATTTCGGTGTCGGTTTCCAAAGCCTACTCGAAAAGTATTTTCAAGTTTATGAAATTGAATTTCCAAAATGTTGCATACTTTTTGGAGCAAAATTTTGAAACCAAAGATTATGAGAAATCTTATGCAATACTATTTATATATATATATATTATTATCAAACGATTCCTGTTTTCTTTGTCCAACGTACAAAACTAATTTATTTTCCTTACTATCTATCATTGCAGCTCACATAATATCTAATCACATTGGAAACAATAGATATACAACTACTATAGTATAAAGGAAAGCAATTTATATTCAGTGCTAAAAATGCGAGAACAATCAACAAACGCTGGGCGCTATAATGAGGCATATCAGCAAGCAAATAACATTGCCTGCAACAAAACCAACAGCAACACCAGCAACAACAACAATGTGAAAAACAATGAGCATCACTTAAGCAAATAGAAAATCAGCGCGCAAAATCAATACGAAATCAATACAAATAGCTGTGAAATTTTCTGTCAACATTTTTATAGACAGCAAAGACCAAAGTTTGTGTTTGTGTGTGTGTGTGTAGAGAAAACAAAGAAGTGTGATAAAGAACAAACAAAGCGGCAGACAGAAAGACACAATAAACAAAACTCCATTTCAAATGGGGGGCAAAAACGGAGCCAATGCCAGTGGTGGGGCCACCAATGTGGGTGGTGCCGGTGCTGGTGGTGGTGGTGGTGGGGGGAGTCTCAATTCAAGTATTTGCAATTCGGTAATGACGAATGCAACCGCAGCGAGCAATAGTCTCAGCCAACAGCAGCAGCAGCTTCAGGCCAAGTATATCAAGTCGAAACGACATCAGACTCGTTATACCAATCTACAGCATTCGGGTCACGATTCCAGCAGTTATCTGCATCTTAATTCGCTCTGGTCAATATGGTATGGTGTGCTCCTCACACTCTTTCAAGGATATTTGGCCATGCACGGGGCCTACAGGTTCCTTGGTAAGTAAATAGTTAGCGGAAATATTAATTATCAGTTATTGAAATGTAATAATGTAAAAATGTACAAACAAGTGAATGAAGTGAATTTCCAGAAAGAATAAACCAAAGAATTAACAACTAAAACGGATCTAGTCGAGTAAGCTCGACTTGCTTTATCGACTCGGCTGTTGATTATGATCAAGAATATATAAACTTTATGGGGACAAAGATGCCTTCTTCTGCCTGTTACATACTTTTGCACATAACCATTATACGTTATATTTTTATGCTTTGTGCTTTCTAGTTGAAACTTTGGTCAACGTTTTACTTTTGTTGTATAATTAGATATTTTACAAGATCGGATCACTATATCATATAGTTGCCACAAGGTCTTTGAAATTATTTAACTATGAAATCAAGTTTAATGAGTATGTACGGCATTCTGATAACAGCTTCCTTTCTTGTTTAAGAGTATGTTTAACAATATAATTTCGTTACAGATTTTTTCCATCAACATGCTTTTACCGTGTTTTAAGAATATTGTTAATCTCGTTAACAATTAATTGATTATACTTTATTACGTGTATATTCTGAATTGCGAGTGTTTTTCTCCTCCATTTACAGGCTGTTCATTGATACCCTGGAAAATAGAGCCCGTTGCTGAACTCAATCTGCAGATTGTACTTTCCGGCGTTGTGTTTATTCTGTTGCCCGTATTCTTTACATCGGCGGTATTTAAGGTGAGTAAGCATTTAAATTGAATAGTGTTTCAAGCTGACGTTTTAACTCAATTTGGGATCACGAAATTAACCGCGCGCGCGGTTGTCTGTTGTTTCTCGGGGCTATGGATCAAACAACAAAAAGGAAAAGCTTGTCGATGCACGATAATGCAATTTTTATATGGCATTTGTTGGCTGGTTGGCTGCATGTTACATTGTGTGCTTGCAACCGTGTGTCCTCTGATTGTTTGTTCGTCGGCTGTCGGCGTGTGTGTGTGTGTGTTGGGAATATAAACTATTTTAGTGGCATTATTTTCGTTATTAAATTCATTTGCAAACAAACATAGCATACGCTTGCAGCTCCTGGACAGTTATTCCAGGACCCCCTCCTCAACATTCAGACCCATGCTGCGTCACAAAATGGCTGCCAATGTGGAGAAGGGGGAGAGAGAGGGAGAGAACGCACACGCAATTGTGTTGGTTATATCCTTTTGGTTCGTATCCCTGCTTTTATCAGCATAATAAATGCAATTATGGCTTTTTCATACATCCCATGTCAGTCTGACGCCCAACTCCTAGCTGCTGCTACTGTTACTGTTACTGCTACTGGTGCTGGTGCTGGTGCTGGCGAGTGCAGGGTCTTTTTATTTATTGTCTATTTGAAGTGCATGGCAGACGATGGCGCTGGCTAAAAACTCGATAGAAGAACACAATAACTTGCAAACAGCTTTTCATATACCCTATCAAAACAATACGTTGATTGTCGAGGGGTATGATTTTCATTTTGAAATGCAAATTCTAATTAAAAGGTCTTTGTTTAGATTTTTAGTGATTTTGTGGATAATTATGGATGACAAAAATCACTTTAACATATCCGAAGCAAAGTTCGTTTCTTTTCTGTTTGGATCTTTTTATGCGTTACAAATTATGCTACAAAATATTAATACCCTTTGCAAGAATATTTGAAATTGAAATAAGTTATTTTCGTGTTAATTGTTTGTCTTAATAATATGACTCACCTTACTAAAGGTGTTAAATGTTTGAAAATGATTTGAAAACAACTAAAACACCTTTGGTATCTGCCAAACAGTATCCAAGCTTCGATGGAACTCAAGTTTGAGTGCATGGCATTTGTTCGCCCGTCGTTTGAGGATCTCATGGGACATGCAACATAAAAGCCACTTAAAGAGTTCCACCAAGAGAGCTAGAAGCTGGAAGCTGGAAGTTGGAGATATGCTGCCATAGTATATGGCTTTGTCAGCGGGGGTGGAGCTAAGGACCAAAGACCGAGTGTCCTTTTCTGTCACTTTGCGTTAGTTTACGTTTTTGTTGTTGTTTTTTGTCAGGACATAAACAGTGTCTGGACACGGTTTACAGCCTGCGGGTTTTTCACAAATAATTGGCATGGTTAGTTTACGTTTATCTTTTTTTTGTTTCCTGTTGGGGCAACTAAAATGCTCAAAACAAATTGAAACAGAAACAGAATTATAAAGCCAACGAGTTTGCAAATTCCACTTTCTCTCTGTCTTTCTGGTTGGTTAAAAAATGCGTATACAAATGGTATGTAAATATGCGCTCAGGCCACAAAATACAAAACTGAAGCCGGGAGTCAAACCAAAAGCTTCATATCTATCAGTTCCGAGCAATGCAGCAGGCACAAATCAAAAAACCAGCAGCAGAAACAGGAATGAATAGTGGAATACAGGAGACTCCATCACATAGAGGTCTTTTAATATAGCCAACGGGCAATGGGGCAATGGCCAATTCATTGAGTTTGTAGACTCGATTCGACAAAAATCGTTGCCCAACATTGGTCATTGACGCGTGTCTATCAGAGCATTGCCAGGACACAAACACAAACACACACACACATACAGTATACTCCAAAGCTACTGCCAATTATAGCAATTCATAGTTTTTTGGGCATAGTATTGTTTGTTTAGTTTTCAATTTGCAGAAGCTTAGTTGCCATTCCTGATTTTGTGTGTGTGCTATTTTGAGATACGAGTCAAAGTCAGTCAAGGAGGAAAAAAAAAAAAAAAATTAGATACAAAAATAAACTAGCAGACAAATGAAGTTTGTACATTTCTGATGTGTTCCATTTTAAATACATTCTTCCAATAATTTTGTCATTTAAACATGTTTTTAAACCTTTTGTTATGAAGCTTTCATACACTAAGATAATAGAGAGTTCAATTAACTATTTCAAAGCTGTAATATATCATTACCAACTGTTACTATTTTGTATTTCCGAATCGTTTACCACTTCATTTAAGTTACATTATCATATAACTGAAAATACCAAAGATCACTAATAAATGGATACAGACGCTTCGACTGCTTGAATTAAGACCGCGCATTTCTAAATACCGTGAATAGTCCAATGTGTTGTTTACCAGCCTGATCCAGTTGACAAAATGAGACACATTCGTGTAGACACCTGGAAAAAACATGCGACCACAGTCCACACCCCAAGAGACGATGCCAGTCAGTTGGCCCTCGCAAACAAGTGGTCCACCCGAATCGCCTTTGCAAGCATCGATGCCACCTTGAAGCCAGCCAGCGCAGAGCTGCGATTGGGGTAGATTCAAATAGATGAGGTCGCACAAAAGTGGATCCACAATTGGCACAAATGCCCTTTGCAGCTCCTTGCCACTGTTGCCCCAGCCGCAGATGCTGCACAATGTGCCCGGGGGAAAACTCCTCTCAGCCAATTGTATTGGCTGAATAGTCAAATAGTGATATGGTATCATTTTATTGAGGAACAGCAGCGCAATGTCATTCTCTAGAGTTGTCAGCTTAAAGTCAGTATGTGTAATGATCTGCTCTACTAGGTATACCTGGGTTAAGCCTTCCAAGCGTTGAAGCATTCTGGAACCCGCTACAACCACATAGTTTTGTGCTGAATAGAATTCAAGCTCTTCTGATATATTTCTGTGATACATTGAAAGACATTTGAATTCGTCTTGTCGTCTTGAAAGTGTCTCGCTCCCAATACTCACTTGGCAAAGCAATGAGATGCCGCGCAAACCATACGCCTGGATATTACCGCACCGCCACAAATATGACCCAGTCCGAACTGCTTCATATGATATGCTCGATTGCGTATCGAGACCATATACGGGACATGATGTATTGACACAGGAGAGCCGCCGATTATCCTCGCATGCGTTATTGATCCAAAAGTTTTATTATCTGTCTGTTTTATATCACTTGCAGCAACTATTTTTGCATGAATGGTATCTGTAAAGAGAATGAATGTTAGTAATTGATCTTGAAAAGTTGACATTTTGTTTTCAATTCACCATTTGCATTCGTTTCAACGTTTATTTTCTGTGCCTCAACGGTATCTATAAAAACAAATAGTGTTATTAATTTGCCTTAATTAGTTATATAGCTCTGATTTACAATAAGCAAGTGTTGTATACAACAGGAACACAGTTAATACTCTATAAATCAACATTTCAAAATATAACTTAAAATTTAAATAATTTTTATTGGTTTTTGACAGCAAATGAAAATGTGCTTTTACTGATTTAAAATCAAGTTTTTAATACAAAAGATAAGTTTATTGCAAAAGAAAAACAAATACTATATTTTTATACCCTTAAGCCATTAAACGTTCTCACTAAAATAGGATCTTAGTCCCTAGAATCTGGATATGAGCTCTCCTAACGTCCAAGGAGTACAAGTTTCTTTTATATTTTTGATAACTATTCCATATGGAATCGATAACAATAAAATCTTTAACATTGTAAATTTAAAAATCGAGTTTGAAATCATTGACCAAATAATGAAGTCCATGAAATTTTTATTAATAATAATTTAGATCAATGGTTTAGGGCTTATTTGACTAGGGCCATCTTACTGGTTTTTATGTATGCCAACACTACTTTGACTTAAACATACTGTTTTTATTTGAATATCAAAATTTTCATACAATATTTTAATTCAAGCGATGATTTAAAAAGTCTTTTTTTTATGGAAAGATTATGTAAGCTAAAGATTATAAATGTTATCTCTATTTTTTAAGTATTCAGCTGTAGCTTTAAGTGCAAACACTTTCATAATGAGTACATTAACAACTTAGCGAACTAAAGCGAACTTTTACGTGAAATGCAACATTCAGTACTCGTTTTTTTTTTGTCGGTTAGTAATAAAACTAAAAGCCACAAACATCCACACAACACAACATATACCAAGATAACCAAGTGGTTCGCCGTTTTTGGCATTTCCACAGATTGTATATATATATATATACAGTAGAGGTGTACAGTTCTAGGACGTGGGTGCACACCACTATTTCCATCCCCGTGGGGCAAATGAAGAGCATTGCTGTCGCTGTTGCTTTTTCTTTACGTTGGCCGGCAGGAGTTGCGCCCTGAAGTTCATTTGCCAAGAGGGGCTGACAACCGCGAAATGTCGGCACGTTTAAATGTATTATCTCGTTGGCTGAATGGGTGTTCATTTGCCTTCTCGCTCGCTCACACACGGACACAAAACCCCACACACTCACACTAAAGCACACTTGGTACACTTCTGCGTGAGCACTTTAAAATGCGTTTTGCTTTTTCCGAATTGCAATCATTGTTGTTGCGCCACGGCTAACCTAACGTAACGAAACGAACTCAAACCAAAACAAACCGCAAGGAACCCAAAAAACAGCATTCAAGCAAAATGAACAAGATTTTTTTTTTTTGGTTTAATTGAAAGTGCTCGATTAACTGATACTCTGTTCTTAAAGTGGACTATCTGAGAATTCTTTCATTAACTTTAAACGGGTAAAAATTGATGGGTACAAAGTTATTGCTTTAAATATATAAGTTAATTTCTTAAAAAACATAAAAAATGCAATTAAATGAAGTTTAAATTTTCATGATACCCCCCATTATCCACATTTCCATTTGGGCTACAGAGTAGAACAACCAAAAGCAAAGCAAAATGCAACTGCAACTGCGGCGCAAAAAATGTTTGCAAGTTTTATTCTTGCTCGTTTGTTGCCCCCCCCCCCCCCCCCCACACGTTCCATCCCTTCATATCCTGCTCCACGACCACTGTTCCACTTTCTCGATGTGTTTTCATGAAGAATGCTTGTTTTTAATTTAAAAGCCCAAACATCGCACATTTATTTATATGCTGAACGTGATTTTTATGTTTTGTTTTTTATTTCTCACATATGTATATAGTTACACACATACATGCATATACTACATACACTTATGTGAATCTACACGCTGTATATATAAATATTTCATTTCGCCATTTGTCACGTGTATTTTTTATGCGCCAACACGTCGTATGCGGAATATTTTGCGCAAAAAATACAAAAAATTTCACTACAAAATCTGCATTGCTTTTTAATATTTCGTACTCATTGTTTTGTATAGTTTTTCTATACATGTGTGTTTTCTATTTGTGTTTTATTAATTGAACATCACGTCGCAATATCGTGTGGTTGTTTGTGGCTTTCGCTGCATCATTCGTGTAAAGGGATTTGGAATTGGCTTTGATCGTTTTTGATTGTCTCCTCTTTGCTGCTGCTGTGGAAAAAGGATTCAATTGATTTATGGCTTGCGCAATTTGTAAATGAATTGAAATGAGTGTAAAATGTCACAATATAAATTAAAAATGTATAGAGTTAAAGTTAATAAAAGTAAAAAGTAAAATGAACAGTGTGAAAAATAAAAAAAATATTTGTGTAAAGTTCCAATTAAATGCAATTAACTTTTTTTTTCAACCTAAAAATTATGAAGATGTTTAAGATTTCTCTGAATAATAAGTATTTAATAAAAGTATTTTACCATGCATTATTCACAATGTTGAATGCAACTTCAAAACGTATTGAGATGTTATTAAGTACAACAGTCATTCATCTTTTTGCCCTGCACCATGTCTCACGCCACATTGTAATAAATTCGCTTTATTTGCAACACAAAAAGAAAAAAAATCCAATTCTATTTTCACAGCACATAATTTTTGTAAGCAAAAAAAGCGGAGTGTAATCGCATATATTATCCCAAAAAATATTTATGGGCTGCACTTTATTGTTGCGCCATTTAACAGTTGACAGCAGGAGTTCCGGAAAGCTTATTCAAAATAAACATATTTAAGTGTTGCTTGGGAAGGATATAGGAATAAAACATATATATTTATATATATTTATATAAATGAAATAAATTTCTTATAAAGTCATTCGCTTATGAAACTAAGCCACAGAAATTGTTCATGTATGTGCAGAACTCATGTATCTTTACAAACGAGAAGAACTTTTGAACAATTCAAATCTGCAGCTGATGGCAGCTTGAAAGTTATGTTCCAAAAACTATGTCGTCTGAAAGTTAGCTAGATCAAGGTGCTTGCCACACAGAGAGAGCAACCCCATACCACCGAAGTTAACAGAACTGCAACAGCTTATAAATATTCGCTAGTTGTGCTGAAAGTTATTGTAATGTCGCGTTGCGTCTCTACAACTTCCTCATCTTCTTGTTCTTTCTTTTCGTTCTCGACAGGTTGGCAACTTGGCAAACGATGGCATCAAATTGGCAACTGGAGCCAAGGAGCGACGCTGCACTCTGGCACCGCATGACGGCCTCGAGGAGGAGGCACGCGGCGGCACTTTGCGTGCCCTTTGGACACATGGTGGACCCACGGCTGCTTTCGTGCACATTCTTATTGCATTGTGTTTGCTTTTGCCGCGACTGTTGCTCGAGGCGCGCATCATCGAGAATGGACTGTTGCCGAAAGGTAAGTGATGGTAATTAAGTAGAGTGCGGCGGACAGCTCGTGGAAAGGGGAAGGGGGAATGTGAGTGGCGTTGACAATGTAAAAAGTTTGCTGCTGGCGCGACTGACAACAGTTGCACAGCTGCAATGGTAAAACTCCCGACGGCAGGAAGTTGCCGCAGCGCCATTTTTATTTTTTATGGCCCCGTGACATTTTTCGTGGATGTGGCGGGTGGGGAGGGTTGGTTGCAACTGCTGCTGCACTTTATTGTTGCGCTTTTATTGCCCAATTGCATTTCAATTTTGCACTTCCGCCCTGCCACAACAGATACATTGTTGCAACAGCAGCATTCTACTTCTACCCGTTCTTCTTTCGTATTGTTAAGCATACGGTACGTGGTACATTGTCACTTAAATGCCGCTGGCTTTACCCAAATTGTTAATAATTTCATTGTAACTGCAATCAATTCCACATAAGCGACCGTTGTGCATTTTAATCAAATTATTTGGCGCCAGGCCAATTTTATAGTTGGCATAATTGGCCGCCAGACAACAGTAGACAAAATGTCTGACTACAAACGAGTTTCGACAATATTTACAAAAATGCTTAGCACACATAAAACGAGTTTGAATCGAATCCCCTAATATCTGCATGCTTAACAAAGTGAACATAAGGGAATATCATTGAGACAGAGGGTACACTTAAAAAAAAGTGCAGCAAATGTTTGGAAAATTTCCAAAACAAACTATAAATGAAAAAGTCATATTATTATAATAAAAACATTTTATTTAGTTCTTCAAAGCTCAAAAGTTTCCTTTCATATATTTTTCTGAGTGTATATGCATATAAGCCATATAAGACTTTTGCTTGAAACTCACTTCAAAAGGAATGCCAATCGCTGGGGAAATCTGTTGGGCAAAATATATGCATGAGCCGCACTGAGGCAAACAAAAACATAGCCAAACATGCCCCAATATGGCCATGTACAGAGGCTAACTAACGACCACAGCAGTAAACATGGAGACACGGCGACACACACATACACTCAAACGCACACACACACACACACAAATAGGTTGACAAGCAACACGACAACATAGGTAGGGTAGGACCTCCCATCATGGGCAGCAATAAGCCATGTTATTAACAGTGCGCGGGCGGGCAGCAAACCGACCAACGAACCGAACCAAAACTGTGCAAATGTTGGCTCAATGAGCAGGAGCTGAAAACACAACCAGGAGCGACAGCAAGCCGGAGTCATGACTCCTCTGGCAGGCCTCTGTTTGTTCAATTCAGCATGTGTGTGTGGTATGTGTGTGTGGGTGTGGGTGTGGTTGTGTGTGTTTGTTTGGGAGTGTATGTGTTACTATGTGTGTACAGTAAAGCCGCCAAGTTGCGCTGATGCGACTCTTAGCACAGTAAACTAATGCCACAGTAAATGGCAGAAAACGGAGAATTAAAAAGCAAAACCAACGAGAAAACGCAAACAACAGAACACAAAGTAATGTAAAGTAAAATGAAGAGTGGAAAAGTTTATTTTCCCCAAATACTCTGATCATTCCTCGGCATACTTAATTTCTACAGGGAATTTCCGACATTTACAGCAATTGACATTTGAGAATACGCCATTTAAAGAGTGACATATTAACGAACTGAAATTCTATATATATGATAGGGAATATATTTTAAAGAGAGCTTTTTATAGCAAGTTAAATCCAAAGTAAATAATACTGTTGTAATATATATATGTTCATGTATTGATGTGTAGAAAATTCTAAGAATTTTACTTCCTCCCAAGCCGGACCATACCAATCTTTTCCATTGTTCAGAATTTTTTTTTTTTAAATTAAGCTTCGCCACATTGAATTTACACTTGGTGCAAAGAAAAAAAGTTAATTGCATTGATATGGCCAGCGACAAGCAAATCAAAATTAACCACATTAAAAATGAGCTGGAGCCGCCGGAGCCGCTGTGTCAATTACAGTTTCAGTCTCCATTTTGAGTTGTCAGTGCCATTTGCAGGCGCAATTTCAATCGTTGTCCGACCAGGACATCCAATGTGGCTGACTGACCGTATGGCGGGTTTATTGAACCGGGCAGCCAGAATAAAATGCCACAGAGCGAGAGAGAGAAAAAAAAAAAGAAAAGAATGGAGAGTAAAGTAGAGTAGGGTAGAGTAGAGTAGAGAGAACAAAGCCCGTCAGTAGAGCGGCATTCAGTTTGCGGAGGGGTAAATTAAAAATGTGGCAGGCGGTCGGTTGGGTCGTCATTGGCATCATAAAACCGTTGACGTGGCCGAGAGTTCAGTTTATGCCACGGAGTGACCAGACTCAACTCAACTCAATCCGACTCAGCGGCTCAGCTTCACTTCATGTGATATTTCAATTAATTTCGATTTCTTTTTGTTTGTGCTGTTGCTTTTGTTTTGTGCTTTAATTTATTTTTTTTGCCTTTTTCGCTGTCCCTGGCAGATATGCGCGTGGAGTATTTGTTTTTGTTTTGTACTTTTTTTCAATCCATGCTGGGAAATTGTTTTCGCGTTCGTTGAAATTAGAAAATCATTGGCACAAATAAAATGTGCAACGGTCCAAAGCCAAAGCCAAAGCCAGAAGACTTTTGCACTTCGCAGCGTCTGGCAATGTCATCAAACGACTCTCTTGGGGTTGTGGTGGAAGGGGATGGGATGGAAAAGGGAGTTGCTAGTTTTGTGGAGTCTGCGACCGGATATTGGTCAAGTTAAGTGCAATGCCTAGTCGCGACAACGGGCTTTGGCCATTTTATCGCTTGACTGCATTGCATTTACGATGTCTCTCTCCCTCGCTCCCTATCTCATTCTCTCTGTCTCGCTGCAATTTGTCATGTTGGCTGGCATTCTTAAAGATAACGTAAGCTGCTCAAGATTGAAGTTGAGCCTTGTCAACGGCGGATCGGGCATTGTAAGCTGCGTCTTATAACTTGCAAGCAAACAATTAAAAAAAGTTTTACTTCCTGCGATTGACAGGGATGCACTAATGGCGGCATCCCCATGGAAAATATATATATAAAAAAACACTTATTTTTTCATTAATATATTTTTCAACTTTTGCATTAGCATAAAATCGTTGACAAGAAGTGCTGAGAGGCAATTAGGCGCCGCAGCGAAAAATCATAAAAAAAAAGAAAATAAAATTTCCAAAATTTTGCCACAAGTCGCATAAAATGTTATCGGAAAAGATATTAAATGAGTTTTGTTCAGGAGGCGTGGCTTGTGGTTGAGAGTTGAAAACGTAATGCATTACTTTATTTAATTAAAATATTACGACATTTTGATGACTTGAAGTTAGAAGAAGGCAGCAAAATTCACACACCACTGCAAACTGCGGTAAAAGTGAAATGAATTTAAAGTAAACTTCAAATCTGAAAGTGTTATTTATATATGCATATTTTGACCATATCACAGAATGTCATAAGTAAATTATTTCATTGAAAATTAAATGAAATTTTATTCGTTTTAAGTGAACTTAATAAATTATTACGTATACGTGTAGTGGGACACGAACAAACCTCTTTAATGTGTTTGCAAAAGCGACAAAATTACTAATATTATATAAAAATCAATTAAAATAATAATTTTTATATTCTGTTCATAGTGTGAAAATACTTTTTGTGGTTAATTGATTGATAAACAATTAAAAAATTTATTGTGTTAACACATTGCATTGTTGCACGTTGAATATAATTATCCAGAAAAATAGTTATGGTATAATATAGTACAAAAAGTGAAAAAATTAAAATTAGGTAGAAATATCTAATATAAAATACAAAATGATTTTAAATTATGAACTTATTAAATTATAACGTATACACACCGTTGCCTGTCATCTGCAATGATGTTATCATTTTTTCTACGCTTATCTAAATAATATGAAAATATTTCATTGAACACCAAATAATTTATGGAAGCATAATGACAATTTAATGGCTTTAAATGAACTTTTTGTCTGAACTAAAGTTATCTTTAATAAGATGCAAAACAATTTAATGTCTTCACTTTCACACAGCTGTTGTCACTTATTTGTTGCCAGATTTAATTAAAAGTAGCGCCCGAAATCAGTGGTCAGTCAGGCCAGATTGATGGCCCTAAATCACTTATACGCCGTGTTGCTTACATAAATAATTAATGTTGACGTTACGGAGAGCTAAAAAAAATACAAATAAAAGAGAAAAAGCACAAATGAAAATTTTAATAGAATGTCGGCGGCGGTGTTAGATGTGAAGGCCTCTTGTGCATCATATTGAGCGCATAAAAGGCTGAACAGGCTAAACAGGCGTACACTCGAACAAATTATCAAAGGAAACAGTTGAGAGGCGCAGAGCTCAACGTGCACCGGAAGTGGTCCAAAGATGTTGCGGCCATCAGGCCAAGGCATGGGAACTTATCATTATTCATGCTAAAGACTTAACGAGCGCGAGTTTCACTTCGCTGTAGGCGGGGGAATGGAAGAGCAGAGGACGACAAGCATCCTGCAAGGCTTATCGGGCAAACGCAACTATTACCCATCAGCGGAAGGGGCGTTGGGCGTCGTGAGGCGTTGCCGCCTGCCTTGCTTGGATTTTCGCATTTTCATTACTTTTACTTCATCGTTCGTTTCAAACATTCTTCCTCGTCTTCTTGGCATTGGCGTTGGCGCTGGCGCTGGCGCTGGCGTTAGCGTTGGTGTTATTGTCATTGCCATAATCGAGGCGGGGTGCGATGTTAGCGGGGGGGCAGGGATTCGAAGTAAAGACTTTGCCGCTGGGTTAATCTGCAGATTTTCGGTGTTGTCGGTTTTACGAGCCACTTGCCGTTTTCCAACTACGACATATTATTATGGCAGCCATTGTTGTAATCCCAACCAATCCCCAATTCCTCTCCCTCTCGCTCGCTTGCTCGCTCTCAATCCAATGCCTGTCTCTCTTACTCTTGCTGGCCATTGTCTTTAATATTTGTTCGGCAATTTTCGGTCTTTTATTTTCGAGCTATTTTTGCAGGCACCCGCTGGGCTTTGCCTGTCAGCTCGTATTCTTCTTCTTCTTCTTTTGTGTTCTCTTTAAGCAAGTCGCCTAATAAATAATTTTATGAAAGTGTTAACTTGGCAAATTTTCGTGTCGCTATTCAAGTTATTAACGGCGGGGCCAAAGTACAGCATAGAAAATTGACAAAGCCATCCCGAATCCATGAAATAAACTAATTACCTAAGCACTGAAATGTTGCCAAACTGCGGATATTGTTGTCCTAAATAAACAGGATAAGAAACTGACCATGAAAACGGCAATTTTCTTTTATATAATTAATAAACTTGATCGTAAACCAATAAATTAAATTAATCCCGTTAAGAGCTGCTTAGGAGCAATAAATAAGCAATTTATTAAATTTAATAAATGCTTTATTGAAAAATTTCCATGGAAAAATAAACAGTTGAAGACCCAGCTGATAACATTTAAGAGCTTATTCAAATAGCATTTATAAATGATAGAAAAAATGAAAACAGTTTAAATAATATTATTTTTTTAATAAATGAAACAAACTTTTTAATAACTGTATTCAGTTTTTTTTTAAGTCTTCATAAGTGTTTATTTAATAAAGGCCCATTAGCAAATTGTAAAATTGTTTTGTAAATTAATTCATTTTTTCCAATAGCTCATTTTTTAGCTGTACCAACAGTCAATTTATTAACCAGTTTTTATTTAACTTAAATATTTGCGTTAAAGCAAGTCACTTTTTTTGTCTGCATAACAAATTTTTTTTTATTAACAAGGCTTTTGTTTTTATTTAAACGGAAAGCATTTAATTGTTATTACAAGAATTTAAATATTATTCCAATAACTAAAATTAATATGCAATCTTTTGCTCGTTCCACTTGCAACACGTTTCATTAATCTCTGATAATTTACATTTGTATACGCTTAGCCCATATTAATATTCATTAACAGACTCTTCCCTGCTGGGTCCTCAACACAATTCAACGCCACCAACAAATTCCATAAGCTGTGTGCTAACGAGAATAAAACAACACAGAATTCGCCCACATCCAATTCAACCCACAAAAAAAGCTAAACCGTAATAAACATGAACATTGAAACCAGCTAAAAGCAAAGGTTGGTGGGCCCAGCAGCTAAGGTAGCTGTCGAAAAACGTTAAATGGAACATAAACACGTCCAACATATGCTGTAAATGTGCGCTTAATTAGCCCAACGGGGGCTTTAGTATTATCCAGTGTTAAGCATTTTCGTATTTTCCCATCGACATTTTAAGAGCCCAAATGTAGGCAACACTTTTTGTTCTACCCAAAATGGCATCCTAAAGCCCACAAAATTGACTAGGCGTAGCCTTTTGTGTACATTCTGTATTGTGCATATAAAGTTTATGCTCTAGGTATATCTGATACACATCGACTGTGCGGTTACTCTGTAATTAGGTTTCAAGTAACTTTAGACGTATGATGGTGTGTTTGTGTAGGGAAAGACTTATTTAAATCTAAATGGTATACAAAAAAAATTGTTTTTATTTGATTGCCTTTGATTTCAGTGACCTTGCTTTCTTGATGATAGTTGTAGTTGTATTAGAGATTGTCTCATGGGATATATAAATGCGTTTTGCTTGTAAGTTATAAATAATTGTCGCCTAGGGGATATGTTTAGTTGCTGTGTTGTTGTTTACGCAAGCAAAAGTTTTTTCTTTTTTATTACATAAATGATGAAATGTCTCAATTTCTTTTTGTTTTGTGGAAAACTACAAATATTTTTGTTATTTAACAAGCATAAATATTAAAGTTTCCTAAAGTATCTCTATATAACAATATAGACCTTCTTAATCAATCTACTATGTCAAGGGTATGGAAAGACATTTCCTATTAACGCCCCATTTAATTAACAATGCTTGTGAGAGAATTAAAGCTGCTTGAGCTGCTTTTGGAACCGTCTCAATGTGTTCAACTGCTCATTACCTGGGTGTATATTTATTTAAAGCAATATTGTGTGTGCGACTAATTGTGTTGATGTGTGTGTTGTTGAATGATTGTGGCTGGTTGCATGTGTGTGTCTTGTTGGGTTGCCCTTAGCAGAGATGCGTTAAAGCTAATCCCGCAACATGTTCTATCTCTGTCTGTCTTTGTTATGGAGAAGTTCAAAGCAAATTGCTCTTGTTGCCCAACAAATCAGGCAGAAGATAAAGCACAAGACTAGCTCTACTCTCTAATTATACGCACTTACTCATTCCACACACACACCCACAAATACACACACACAGAATTATTTCTATCTCTATCTGTCTCCCTCTGTCTGTAACATTCCGTATGACCTTTTCAATTGCAGAGCAAGTTTGGGCAACGGAATTGGACTTTGTTGTTGTTATCAATAGACGCAATTTGATGGCCCTGTCTGTGGTTGGATCAACGCCAACCACCCCGTATCAAAAGGGAAGGGGACAGCAGCACCAGCAGCATAGGAATCGACTACCCAATGTAACCGTCAACAGTTTGGAGCATATTGATGAGGATGAGGACTACTATAACGATACGATGTTCACGGCAATACGTGGAGCTGTTGGAGGCAGCAGCAGCAGCAGCAGCAGCATCAATAATAATTTGTTTGAGCTGACACGTGATAAGGATGGCAGTAAGGGCAGAAAAGCGGCCAAGACATTGGCAACAACAACAACCACAACAACATCTACGAAATTACCAACAATGCGACAAGGAGGCAAGACGAGATACTTTGAAGTGCCCGATTTAATTAATCGAGATATTGACGAGGAACAAGAAGAAGTAGAAGTGGAGGACGACGAACAGGATGACGCAGAAAGACAAGAACTCGATAACGATGATGCTGATGATGATGACGTTGATAAAGATGATGTTGATGACGGCGAACCTGATGTTGCTGGCAGAGATGAGGCCACTATTGTTATGCCCGACTTTGAGGGCAGCAGCAATGAGTTTGTGCCCAAAGCGACAGCAACAAATGAAAATTGGCAAAAGCTGGGCACCTTGGACAAGGCAACGGCAGCGAGCAGCAGCACAACCAAAACAACAGCAACAACAACTGCACCAATCACCACAACAGCAAAATCGACGACAACAACAACAACAGCTGCAACCACAACAACAGCAGCAAGCAGCACAGCCACAGCAGCACCAATTCCCGGCAAGCACAAGAACAATCGCAAACACCACAAACACCACCACAAGCAACGACAACAACAACAACCACGTCGTCATCATGAAGAGAACTATAGCGCCGAGATGGCAACTGGCGGGGAGGAGACAACAACTCGAGATAGCAACATACATCGCGTACGCACAGAGATGTTGCCCGATACAATAATACCATCGACGCCAGTTTCCAGCAATTCAAAAATCATTGCCATCAAACCCAAGACACAGAAGAGACGCATCTTTAAGCGAGCTGCATCTGCAGCTGCATCGAAGTCTGGCGTAGAAATCGAACCGGAATACTTGCTTGGCGATGCCGCAGTTAGTTCCAGTGAGTTCATAGCCAAGTCTAGCAGTGGTGAGGAACATGATCTCGATATGGATCTGGAGGATGCCGAATTCCAAGCATTGCCAGCCGCAACTCCAGCAACATCTTCTTCAGTCTCCGTCAGCAACAGCAATGGCAACACCAACAACAACAATGAGTTTGTGCGTCTGGATGGATTCGCTGGCATGTTGCAGCTGTTTTTTGGCATTGATAAGCCCATCGATGTGGCCATCTTTGCCCAGCCACCAAGCTCGGAATTTGTTAATCTCATGTGTGCCCTACTCGTTTGGTCTGTGCGTTATCCGGCTGTATTTTGGAATACCTCCAAATCGTTTGCCTGCGTCTTTAGTCTGCAAATGATTTTCGCCGCCTTGGATATAATACTTGGTTTCGTAGGTGTCTCCAATCTCTACAAGCTACAAATTTATGCGGAAGCCATGCCAGTCCATCAACCGGGTCTGATTTTGAACGCAACCGTGACTTTGGCTCTGTATTTGCTGTCCACAGCACTGGTTTTGGCCTCCTCAATGGTTATGTATTTATATGGACATGGTCGATTGGCAACACGCATGCGAGATCGTTCCATTATTACACTGAAGTCAAGTCAGACTTGGATCTACTTTGCCCATTGTGCATCCTTGTGCTTTGTCCTAGCCCTGGCTGTGGTTAAGGCTCCGCTCCTAAATGATCTCAGTGCCACGTACAAAAATAATTTGCATTGTCCAACATTTTTGGCAGGTGAGTAATGAAAAATTTGAAAACTTTGAAACCATTTAATTGGATCAAGAAACAAAACAAACTTCATAAAGCAAAGTTCATAAGCTTTAATCTTAAATCTAAAACAATCGAAATACATACTTGAAGACAATTTGTAATAAATTATTTATCCAACTTTCGCGAGCTATACGCTTGTCTTAGCCGCCAAATCCGTTTACATTTAATCCAATTGGTTAGAGCAGAGATAATTGAAGTTGCCCAAACAAAAGCAGCTTAAGCCAAAACTCAAACCAGAACCGCAATCAACACTAAGCCTTGTCATAACACCTTTAACCCTGTCTGCTATGCGCAAGTTCTCGCACAAAAGCCAATTAGCGGTTGTTGTTTTGGAGGTCGACTTTCTGCATTAATCGCTCGCGTATCAAATGACCTGACCACACAGGGCTCAATTGAATTGGCTTTGCCAGACTGCCATACTGCCAGACATCGTCTCAATTAACATGTCTTATGTTTTTTTATTCCTCTCTTTTTCGTTTCTCGTTTCTCTTTCACATTTATCTAGCACTTGTGGGCGTTACGCATCTACTGCTGTGGATTGTCATTTGGCTGTGTTTGACCATCAAGAGACGTTGGCATTTCAAGCTGCCACCATTGGATCACACATATGGCGGTCTGTTGAACAAGGCCAGTGCTCAGCCATTGCTCATGTCCAGCGGTCAGCGGACAGGCAGCAATTCGAGCAGTGGTGCAAACTCGACTAGCACAACCGTCAATGGCATGGACTCAACAAAGCCGGATATGATGAGCACGGCGACGAGCACAGAGCTGGGTGGCATGGGCCTGGTTGCACAAGAGGATATCTATTGGCCAAAGTTGACGCCCAGTTCGCCAAAGCTGAAGGTCACCTTCAACGAAGTTACGAGTACGTCTGATGATGTCCTACTAATTGGTGACCAAGAACAAACTGATGGCAAGCGGTAAAAAATCGTTTTTTAGTTACAAAAAACAAACAAACAAAAATTAAATAGACAAAATTAAAAGCATCACCCTGTTGTCCGTTCCACATACAATGTGCAACCTAGTAAACTCTCTCTCGCTCTCTCTCTCTCGCACACATACTTAGTTTAGTTTCTCATTTAGTTTCTCAAGCACCACCACCTGAACCATCACCAACAAACTAAATTCATTACCACCACCACCATCATGCACACAAACAAAAATTGTTCACATTAAAATTATATGGAGAAATTCATTTTTTATCTAGATTTGTATTCCCCAATTTCTCAGTGTTGTGTTATTTTGTTTCTCTTGCACGTTCTATTCCACATCGTTTCATTTTGGTATTCGGTGCGCACATTTCTTAATTACTACCCAACACACAAACACACACACACTTACAAACACGCACACACACACGTATATATATACATAGAAAACACTTCATTAACAAATTTCTACCTCGTTCAACAACATACCGAAATTTGTATTTGTTTTTATTTTGAAAATGGTTTTTCATGTTTTTGTGCATTTGACATAACAATTATTGTGTTTTGTAATTAAAAACAATTTGTTCGTTTTGTTATATTTTTTGGGGGTTCTTAATAGTTTTTCATTTTCATTTTTAATAACGGCATTTTCCAACCATTTGCAACCAAATAACAGTTTGTATGGAAAAAAAATAATCTGAACAAAAGGATAAAACGAAACTATTTTTGTTCCGCTTGTCGCCTGTTTTATTGAAACAAATTTTTATACAAATTAACATATTAACAAAAAATGTTATTATTTAATATATTTAATTTTTATTTCGTTATCATTGTTGTTTGTTTTATGTCAATTAACTAGACGTGAATTAGATGTTAATTACTAACTCTAGCTAATTGAATGTCTCGAAATTAACATTTTTAATAATTACCAATCGGAATCCTATTTTTTGTGTTGTTGTCGTTGCTCGCCAATTATCTAATTGCTGATAATAGAAATCAGTTTTAATTAACGAACATATCAACGCAACAACACAATTGTGGTCACAACATGTGGGTATACTCAGAAAAAATATATATAATATGCCATAGAATTTATGAAATGAATTTTTTTGAATATTAAATTTTTTGTTTATTAACGTAAAATATTTTTACAAGCCAAATAGATTCATTTAATGTGTAAATGAGTTTCTGAATACTATTTCATTTAGATAGTATGCAAAATGTTCAATAAATGTATTTTGCTTGCTTTAAAATGTTAAATTAGAAATTTTTTATAATCAGTAAGGTTTTCCCAATGTTTTCAAAGTAAATTTTTAGACATAAATATGTTGCATTCTTAAAATAGAATTCATATAGACAGAAAAATGTATAGATAAAATCTGAAAAGATAAACATTTTCGAATACAAACTAATGATATTAAATTCATATCAAGCTTGAGGAACTTCTTTTTAAGTAAGTTATTTTTTTTAAATATATTTTTTTCTAATAATATTCGAACTAAATTCTTTGGCATCTGAGTAAGAGAAACCCCTACTATGCCACCTTTTTTTATAACGAAATCTCTACTTCCATGTTACAGCCATACGGGCCGTGGAACCTCGCTATGTTTTACCAGTACTGCGGGGGAAATTGACGACGGCGAGTACGCGACATTAAGGGCGGCAACTGCCGGTGCCGTTGTTGGCATCACCATGGGCAGCATAAGGAGCAGCACTGCTTCCAATACCAACAAAGGCGGCAGCAGCATTAAAAGCGGCGGACTTTTGCATTTGAGCGAATATGATGAGCTGCCACCTCCGCCAACAGTTAACCACCAACAACAGAAACAACAACAACAACAACACCATGTAGTTGCCCTTGGACATGCCCATGACTATGCAAACCTGAGCGGACTGGGCGGCATCAGTGATGACAACATATCGGAGGAGGGCAAATTGCTGGCGTGTGTGCGTGATGATAGCATTACGTATGCATCCACACGAGATCTGGAGCCGCCACAGCCGGCAACACCCCCACCTCCACCACCCCCGTTGCCCGTCAAAGGTGCATCTATGCCGATAGCGACACCACCACTACCACAACAACAACAACATCACCAGCCACCTGGCTATGGACGAGCGCCCCAAGCTATGCCCGAGATCATGCAAATTTCACCCGAACATCACAAGTCACAGCCAAACCAGCAACAGCAACAACAACAACAACTGAAGCAGCACCAGCAAGCACTTCATCATCCACTACAACAACAACAGCAACAACATCCTCATCCGCATTCACAGCCACATCCGCTACAGCATCATCTAGTCAGCCCACTGGCTCCGGTCACGGTCGCCGTGCACACCAACGAGGCGCATGTAAGTATGCAAAGGGGGAGGGGTGGTGGGTGTTAGGGAGGAAGGGAGGGGGTTACAGAAAATATTCGGCGCCAGTAGAGGAGACAGGCGTCAATTGGCAATTTCGTTTTGGGAACACACGCTGAGTAAACATGTGTAGAGGCAAACAAAAACACACACGCCCCTCATACTCCCCCCACCCATATAGCGACCCACTTTAGGGATGATTTCCGGCATGAATGTGTATGCAAAGTGTTGATATTGGGATATTAGATCTGTTGTTAGTTGTGCGAGGTGCAAGTGAAGTCTACAGTGTTTTTTTTTGTCATTTCTGACACGACAAGTAATTTTGAACTGAATATGCAATATATAAAGGGGAAATTCATTTTTTTACACTGAGCGACAAGTTTATTGATCGATTGCAAACAATTTGGTTGTGATTCCGGAAACATTTCTGTTTGAAAGCTAACTTTATTCATTTACTTTTTATTTTCTTAATTTTGAAAAGTAATATTTAAAATTTATTACGAAATTATTTTAAATTTTTATTATGCGACTAAACAAATAAATATTGTTCTATCATAAGCTTAACGTTTTCTTAACTGATTATATTTAAATCATTAATTTTTTATGTACATTTGGAATAATTTTTTATTCTCTTTAATACTTTTTTGGGCGCCATAAGAAAAAATATCCTATGTCAGATTAAAATAAAACAAGTAAGAAGGCTCTAGTCGAGTAAGCTCGACTAGAAGATAACCTTAACCCTTGATCATACAAACGGACAGACGGTCGGGCTGACAGACACACTCATATGTACGTGTACCGCAGTACCAATGCTTGATGGTTTCATATCTACGGTGTTTTTGAACCGATTTTAATAAATTTCACAGATGTTAATTATTTTGCTAATAGTTTCAATCCCAATTTTCAAGTTTTAGATTTTCAAGATATTTTTGTTATCGATTAAATTCCCAGTAATTTTATAGAATTTATTTTGTAACATAAAACATAAAAATAAATAGAATATTCCATTTAAGTTCGATAAAAAGAAATTTAAGAGAATTTATGCTTTCGCTTTAAAACTATGCTTATTAGTTATGTGTTTAATTATATTATATATATATATTTTAATTTTCAATACGCAAAATTCGTTGTAAACTTACAGAAGTTTAAGGATTACATTCACATTATAAAGAGTATTAAATATTCAAATCCATGTTCCGGCCAGTGGGATATTAACATTTCTGTTAGATTGATGCGAAACATTCGCCACGCACACACACACGCACACATATTTTGTAGAGAGGTGCATATGTGTGTGAGGGTTTGTGTGTGTGTGTTCATGTGTGTGTTTTGTGCTTTGGGATTGAGAATCGTGTCACGCCTGCGGGTGCAGTGCGGCCAGCCATGAGATTTATGTCTGCTGTTATGAGACAGCATAAATCAGTGCCAGGGACAGTGTTGCAGAAGGGTGGCGGCGGGGTAGACCACAAACACGGACAACGCACATGCCTGATGGATAGTCAGTCTCTCTACCAGCGAGCCAGCCAGCCAGCCAGTCTATCTGTCTGTCTATCTGTCTTGCTGTCGGTATATATCTGTTCCGGCTGTCTGATGCCTGGCAGACTGCAACAAGATAACAGGAGGAGACTGTCAGACTTTCGCCTGATTTAATTTCATTTTCACATTGCAGGCGACGAACGAAAATGCAGAACTTAAGCGACACAATTTTTAAATCCCCATCAATCTATGCCTCCCTATATTTGATCACTATATCCCTTAACCTTCAGCTACCCCTCTTATCCACACACACACACACTTTCTGTCTCGCTCACGCTTTCTGTTATCCTTGCCGCCAGATCGCCTCCAGCTCCACACCCCGGTGTCTGCGTCGCGCCGATTCGGGCGTACCCAATGAGGCACTTACACCACGCAGCGACACCAATTCAATAACGGAGAGCAGCAACACCACCTCGCCACCGGAGCGTGCCCCCTCCGAATCCTCGAGCGGTGTCCACTCGGGTGAGGAGCGCGAACTGGAGGTCATAATACGGCCGCGTGTTAGCTGCAAGGCGCCGCCACGCCCACCACAACCGCCCATACAAGAAGAACCCTACGGCCGTTGCACCAACATGCGCATGTCTAGCTTCAATGCGGATTCGTCATCTGTCATCAATAGTGCCACTTTGCCCCTGCAACGCAGTGCACCCGACCAGAAGTTCGACTACACAGCACATTGCAGCACCATGCCGCTGCCAGTGGGCTGCCACAGCCAACAGCTTGCCAGCAGCAGCAGCAGTAATAACAACAATAATGGTGGCTATGCCTCCACATCAGCCATGTCCAGTTCGATGGGTGCGCAGCACCAGCCCCCACCGCCCTCACAGGTGTCCAGCTTTAGGGCTCCCAGCATGCACTATGCAAATGCTGCAGTTGCTCTGGGCACGGGTGTTCCGCACACAACCCTGCCCAATGGCGTACGCTACTCCAACCCACACTTTCTACGCCGCTTGCCACACGTGAGCAAAGCAGCCGAATCGCCATATGGTCACCTCGGCTATGGTGCCGCATATCATGCATTCAGTAAGTTGCCACATGAGACGCATCCGACCATACCCGAGGATCGAGATTCTGCCAACTATTCCATGGCCTCCGATCAGGATTGTGGATTGTATGTAACTGCGCAGCTGCATTAAACTAAGTCTATATATTAGTATCGCATTATCAAATCATGCTTATTTAAGAAGTATCCATGTACTGTATGTATAGATAAAGCCTCAAATCTTGAATCTTCCACACACTCACATCGTAGAGTTCACAGGGAACCCATCGGGGATTACTGATCTTGATCAGATCTTGAACAAGTGAAACGTTCAAGAACCATTGGTTCCATTCTTTAAAATGTGATGATCTGGCAACCTTGTTGTAATCCCTGATGTATGTACTTTGTGTCAACCGAAGTAAACCTTTAAGTTCTCCAAGTTTTGATATAATTTGCATAAACTAATAAATATATATTATGTTTGCAGAAAATGAAATCGTAAAATAAAGGAAAATCCACGCCCAAAATGTAACTCATAGTTACAAAATGATATCTATGCATACATATACTATTTATAACTATACAAGTCTATATATTTATACACCACCCAACTACTCGGTATGCTCGTCTATAATGTGTAAGATAATAAACGATATAAGTGTTTATTATATAATTTATGGTAAAATATATATAGTATACACTAGAACTACGCGTAATGTCTAAATCTAAGCGAATAGCAAGCATATATCGCATATATAATACAACTACTATTATCAAGTAATCAAGAAGACATACATTTACAATTTTTTTCCCAACTCCGCAAACTTTTCTCTCTCTTATCAAGTAAAATGCATACGAATTTAAGCTGCAATCGCATGGTTTTAAGCAAATGAAGCAAAAGAGTTGGCAACTAGCGGTCAAACTCTCTGCTTAGAATCCAAAATTAAATAGAGAAAATGTACTCCATATAGAGAAAGCATTAGCCACGCTTCAGCTAGTCGTCGTAGAGTTAATTAACTGAAAGCTTCAGCATATTTTTATGGTCTCTCCAAATGAAAAAGGAAATTACTTATCGTTTAAGATAAATGTAAAATGTAATGTAACAAATCGACAATATGATGATATCTAATGTATGATAAAACCAACTAACTAAACTGTATGAAATTAGCTAATATACGATGATATACTCACCATCTTACAACACGCATCATACATAACTCACGGACTAGTAAGCACTTCCCATACATATCTCCCATCTGAATAAGAACAAGAAACCACATCATATTTCAATCAAGACTTTCAACTTAAAGCTACTATTCTAGGCGAACTTTACATGGCTTTTAGTAAAACGTATATATAAATCGCACGCAATTCAAAGTAAA
Source organism: Scaptomyza parva (assembly GCA_035044645.1). Lineage (NCBI taxonomy): Eukaryota > Metazoa > Arthropoda > Insecta > Diptera > Drosophilidae > Scaptomyza > Scaptomyza parva. The sequence continues at coordinate 982,450 of JAWNNT010000068.1, read as the reverse complement.
TGTATAACTTAAATGTAATTCCTATATGGCACTCGCACAGTCGACACTTTTATTGAGAATTTGATCGTATTTATTTTTGTTATGAAGACTGATTAGCATTATAATACCCATAATGAGAAGCCCTCGAAGCACAATCATCCCAACACACACACACACACACACACACACATTTACACATTCACCTTTTCAGCTTTCCGTTTTACGAAAAAAATGTCTCTACTCGTATGTATGTATGATGATGAAAATAGGCCATATAGTAGTGTAGAAGTAGTACTCATGTGTACTCATTTATGTACTTATAAGTTGCCATATGGGCGCAGTCTTTAACATTGGTTCCTTTAAGAAACGCACTAAAGCTAAGCATTAGCCAGATTTAAGTCACACTTTTGTAAAATAATTTCTAATTCACTTTAATTAAGATTTATAATAAAACAAACAAAAATATCTAACAAAAAATACCAAGTATGACACCTCACCTTGACATTATGTAATCACCGCTCATATGTTTTTTTTGTGTAAGTCCAACTAACAAAGCGAAGAAAATTGTAAATGATAGTAAGAATTAAATGCCGCCAATGACCCCAAATATTATGACATGATGATACGCGCATAAACAAATATATATATATACATAAATATATTTATTACAACAACACATAAATAAACAAATAAATACTTAAATGTTTGAATTATTTATACATACCATACATGATTAAAGGTTTATCAATGGTAAATAAAGAAATACCACCGCTTTATGTGAAACCCCAAAAATGAAAATGTCTTTTGTGTTGGGAGAAGGAAAGAGAAATAAGTAAGAAGAAACCCTTAACCCTTGATATAACACATACGGTGTTACCTGCAATACTGTACCAATGCTTGATGATGAGTTAACTTAAATCTGCAATATCTCCAGTGTTTCTTAACCGATTATATTAAAATTTTCACACATAATCACAAATGTTTTTACCAGCTGTTATTAAATTTTCGCAACTCAAGATTTTTTTGTTTTTGATTTTATGAGTATATCGTCAACTGGAAGAGTTATCAAGAATAGGAAACAAAATTGCATCGACCAGGGATTAGAAGAGCTTATATCCAAAGTCTCTAGCTTTAACAGTTTCTGAGATTGACGTGTTCATATCTATATCGTCTCGGATTTTGATGCTGATCAAAAATATATGGGTTAAGGGTAAATGTAAATTTGGTGTTAGTCTGTGAAAAGGTAAGTAATAAAATAAACATTGTTTTGTTTTATTAGAAAACAATTTTTAATGAATATTTTCTTTTGTTTTGTTATTTAAATGTTTTTGGTTTTGGTTTTTGTATGTAATTTGTAGTTTACACAATTTCAAGGTCTGCGTTTTTTTGGGTTTTTTTTTTGTGTTTAATTATTAATGCCATTTTCTCTGCAAATTGTCGTTTTTCATTTTTAATATAATATAATTACATATTTCTCTTTTTTGGATTTCTTGTTTTTTTTTTTTTTTGTTTTTTGTTTTTACATAATCATTTTCACAGTTTATTGTCGTTTCTCGACTTTCGATTTTTGTCGAGATATTAAAATACAATATATTCGAAGCGTATTTCACGCAGCCATTTGTTTTCTGTTTCTGTTTATTTTTTGTTGTCAACATTTCGCAATAAATGATATATATTTTTGTTTGTTTGTTGCTGTTGTTGTTGTGTATTTAATTTGTATTATCAGTTTTGAACTTAGTAAATAGCATTTTTGGTTTCATTTTGGTTTTTTGTTGGGTTTTAAATAACTTTCATAATATATATCTTCTATGTGTGTGTGTGTGTGTAAGTGTTCAATTTTTTTTTCTTGTTTGCCATTTGGAATTTCTAATAATAAATATGTACGATTTTGAAAAGTGTGTCTCATGTTGCACAAATGCTCTTTCCAATGCATTGAAAAATCTAATTTAATTTGTAATGGTAAAAGTTTTTTAATCAATCAAAAACATTGAAAGAAGATTCTTCCATTGAACACTTGGTGAGAGCATTTAAAGGTCGACTTTTGCCGACATTCATGAATATTGTTATTCTTGTTCTTGTTGCAGTTATTGGCTGATTAGTAAAAAGCATTTTAATGTCTTAAGGAGAGCAGTTGAAATAAAAAAATAGAGTATATTTTAGAGAAATGTTCCTTGGAATGATAATGTCTAAGAGCAGAGTGTAAAAGTCTGGTTATAGGATATAGTAAAGTATGTATGTACTTGTATGTATGCATGGTATCTATCGCATATCGCTATGTCATTATGCTGTATCGCATAATTAGTTTTGCTGGAAACCTCGCTGATAGCATTGAAGTTCTTAAAGCGCGTTTACATTTTGGTTCTACATGTTGATGTTATTATGACTGTTGGCCTGCAGCAACATTTTGAATGCATTTTGTTATCCTGTCTTAAACTGTGTGATTATATCTGGCAATTGGTAGTTGTGCTATATAGGAAGCTTGGATGGATATGCATTGTATCCGTATCTGTATATGAATCTGTGTGTGTGTGTGTGTGTGTGTGTATGTGTGCAAAAAGCTGATGAATGGACGGACAGGTTAAAACTAAATATCGTTAGTCGTCAAGTGAGAGATCAGAAAACAAAATAAATGTTTGTATTTATGATCTGTTTAGGAACAATACAATAGCTATATATGGCGTATACGTATTTCTTTTATCTATATATATAAACTTTTCAATAATACATATTATGTGTATGTGTATAAAAAACCCTACAACTTTTCATTCTAGATCTCTGCAGACATGTGATATGTTTTGAAGAACTAGTAGTAGTAATATAATGTTTGTAGATCTCTTTCTTAGCCCGAATGCATTGCAAAATGTTGCCGTAAAAAAAGAAACGCGAGCGAAAAAACAAACTGAAATATATAGATAGTATTTGTAGGTATGAATAGATATTTTGGTTACAATTTTCGCAAATGATACTCTCTCTCTCTTTTTATATAAGCTAAATATGTTGCATGTGATTTTCATTTTTTTGTTTTGTGTTATTTTTAGCAAGCAGGTAACATTTTTACAGCTCACACTATTAACTTGAAGGTACTTGATGCGTGTTTTTATTCTTTAAACTCAATTAATCTAAGCTTTCTTTCAGTAAGCTGTTGCAGGCGAGTTTGAAAAAAAAGAAATTAGTGTGTGTGTGTGGGTATGTGGTGTGTGTGTGGTAAGTACATATATACATAGAAGCGAGATCATTTTATGCATCTAATGGCTGATAATAAGTTTCTTTAGGTCTGATTTTGTAGTAGAAAAATTAATAAAAAAAAATTACAGATTGAAGCAAAGACTGAACAAAATAGTTTTCACTATGGGTTATACTATACTCGTTTGCAAGTGTGTGTGTGTGTGTGTGTCAATGTGTATGTTTGTGTTTGTGTTGTGTTTATGTACAGCTTAAGAGCAAAATATCTGTGTATTAAATGTAATGCATGCTTTTTTTTTGTTGTGGTGTGATTTTTTTTTACTAAATTAAATTAGCTCAATCGTCACGCTTGATAAATATGGTTTTTGGTTTGGATTAATACATATCTCATATATCATATATCTCAATTTGCTTTTTTTTTTTTTTGGTTTTTAGTTACTTTATGATTAACGTTAAATTTAAGTTTAAGTTTATCGTAAGTTAGGCTTATTTACGTGTTAGTGGTTCTTTGCTTGCTTAAACTTTATATATATAGATATATATATATATATGTATATATAATTATGTATATGTATGTGTATACATATATTGTATATAGTATATACTCGTAAACGTTTTTGCATCTCTCTTCTTGAAAATCTATAACTTCAATTTATTGATTTAGATTTATCTATTAAACAACTTTGCTTCTTCTTCTCTCCGATCATAAATTTTTCACATTTTCACTGACTTAGCTTTAGGTGTATGACCGACATTAGCACTTTTTTTGTTTTGTTCTTTTAGTATTTTGTGTGTGTGTGTGTGTTTGTCTTTATTTTTAGAATAGTTATTCATAATAATATTGTTATAATCATCATAATAATCGTATTACGAAAATAATAGTGATCTTAGTTGTGTAATAAAAATTCATTCAAATATGCATTAATTTACAAGTTTCATTTCTCATTTTGTCAACTATATTTATTCAGCTAAGTATGTATATGTGTGTGTGTGTGTTATGTGTATGTGTATGTTGTAGCTTGTATCATTGATTTCATAGTTAAGTTTAATCATTTACTGCTCTGCTTGTGTTCTCGGTTTTTGGTTTTAAATGCATTTGTTTTCATGACTTACAAAATTAACTAAGTAGATCCTTACACTCTTATGGAAATCTCCTCGCTCATAGAATACAAAAAAAGTAACAGAAATATTTAATTGGACAAAATAATTAGGCCAGCAACATGCCGAATGCGAATCGTGCTCCAAGAGATCCATCCATTCACATATGCGTAGCTGAGCAGTTCCTGCAGGCTGACCTTGGTCCTTTGCTATTTGGCTGCCTGGCTGGCAGCTCTTTGCAAGGGTTACTGTAAGATTGACCCAGAATTAGTAAATTAATTTAAATATTGATTTATTGTATTTATTATTGTTTAATGCTTGTTAGTTTAACGGGCAAATTAGTTGTTGAGCTGTTTGTATTGTTAATGTTTTTTTTTGTTTTTCTTATTGGCGGAATATTTGAAAATGGCAAAATGGCTTAACTAGCGCTTTATACAGAAAGCTGCGAAAAGGTATTGAGATTTTGATTGATTTTTGGTTTTTTCTTATGCACTATGTATAGAGTAAAGAATAGTTTGTAGATTGTGTTGTGCACTTACAATTCAGTTCAGTTTGCAAGTTTGTTTGGAAATTAGTTTGTGCTTGGTGCTTTTTAAAGTGTTTTCACTGTTGCTGGAAAGTGTTATTCACCCTGCTCCTCCATTATTGATTCACCGGCCCAAACAATCGGACGACCCTGATGTGGGTACACATTCGAAAAGTTACATTGAAAGTTGATAGAAACTAATCGTTGATTCAATTATGTCTAACCCTAAAGTGATTATTATGTATTAACTAGTTCGACTTCTAGCCGAGATTTGCCATTTTTTTTGATTATCTTATTAGTATGCCTTCATGTTAGTATGTTTAGTTTGATTTTAGCTTTAAGATTTAATCATGTTTGGACTTTTCTAAAATTATGTTAAATGAAATAAATACAAATTAAGCTACGCATGCAGAGAAAAGTGTAAGTTTTATAGGTAAATTTGTTTGTGATTTTTGGTTCAGTTCGGGGATAGAGAAACATACCTATATGAGTATTTGTACGAGTCTATAAATAACTACGTTGAAGTTGTATGCTATGCCAAAAAACGGTGATTTAAGGTGTTTTTGCGATAGGATTGTTTAGTTTTTGCATTTTACTTTGATTTCAATACGTTTTCATTTTCATTTTCATTTTTCTTTTTTAGTTTGTTTGTTCTGTGTATGCATTTTTTTTTAAATTTTATTTAATTAATAACGATACATAATGCGAATTTTGTTTGGTTGCTGCCTCCGATCAAAAAATGTATGGGTGTACATACGACATCATTTACAGGTGAGTGTGTGTGTGTGTGCTTTTAAGTATTTTCTTTTCTTTTTTTATAGCTAACTAAAAACAAATGCAGAAATTTGATTGCATTCAACTTGATGTCGACCATTTGAGTTCAGTTTGATTTTTGATTTTTTAATTGTGTTTGTACAGATGTTGTGTGATTAACTATACTACAAAATTTAAAGTATTTTATTGATAGTATTTTTCTTATTATTTTTTGGCATTGTATATTGTATTTACTAAACAAAATGTTGCTACATAATTGTATGTATATATGTTTGTTTATAATAATGCAATGTGCTGTGAAGTTTTTTTTTGTTGTTGCTTGTGTTTTTTTCATTCTCGATTTGAGTTTTGTACGTTCTTATTGAGTAGAAAGTTAGATTTGAGTTGAGTTGAGTTTTAGTTCAGAGTTTAAGTGAGTCAAGTGAGGCAATTGATGAGCGCCTAGAGCCTAAACCTATATTAGTGGGACAACTGACCAGTGAGGTGGTGCCAAAGAGTTTGTACCAGCCGATAACGATATTCGATAGATTCAGATCGTCGAGCATTATCTGTGCCACGCCCATAAAACATTTCTTTTCAATGCGGCCATAATCGCCCCAAACGGTTATCTGAAAAACAGAGAAAATATTATTGGAATGAATATAGAAAATAAATATAGAACTGGAGATAGATGTATTCAAATTATTCTAAAATTATTTACCTGCAATACGCAACCGTTGTAAGGCTGTTTGAATACCAATTGCTGTTGATACAGTGGATCCAGTGTTCGACGTGCTGTCGATGTTTTCATTTTATCGATACAACGCTTCCCAGAAACCAGATACACTTTCACATACGGAGCGGGCAACATCTTGGAGGCAGCTTTTTGCTGTAGTTCAAATACCCAGAAACTTTAAAACCATTCCAAGTTTATTATTTCACCTTAAGACTAACCGTTAATCCCCTGGCACGGATGACCTCCACTTCCAGAAAGCCTTTTTGATGACACAGCGATAGTTGTATATCGCCTAGAGAGGGTGCTCCCAACACCTGACGACCTACCAATTGCCCAGGTCCCAGGCCGTCGACAAACTCATTGAGGGCTCCATCATTGCGCAATGAAGGCGAAAATCTACAGTTATGTTTTGGGTGTTTCGAATTTTTTTTTGTGTTTCGATAGAGTTGTAAATGACTTTAGTATATATTCGATTTGATAAATATATAAATCATCACATCAAATTTATTAAAAATAATAAAAAACAAAATTGTAGATATTTTCGGCAAGAAATAAATTGTATAGCCTGGTTCCACAATGATAAAAGATTTATCCTTTTCCTTTTGTGGAATTTGGCTATTTTATACACAGGGAGTTGTAGAAAGACAGTTAAATTGTTGTAAGAGTAGTGTTGGTGTCAGTTGGTTTGCGACTAGTTTTGTGGATAGGTATGGTTTTTGTATGTGTGAGTTTGTGTGTGAGTAGTTGTTTTGGTGGTATATGTACTGACAGAGTGGTGCACAGGAGAATTCGTAAGCATGCAGGTGATTTTTTTCAACTTTTATTTTCATTTTATTTGAGATCAGTTTAACTATCAGTGTAAACTGTCTTTTATAGGAGCTTAGCTTAAGTATATATAAATATATACTAGAGGTCCTAGAGGTACAACAAAAGTGCCAGAAAGGTAATGACAAGGTGCCTAGGAATTTAGTATATTTTTTTTTTTGAATTTAGCTTTTGTTCTGGTTATATTTTTTACACACACATCAAATAGTTGGAAACACTTTTTTATAAATAAGTATATACATATTTAAAAACCAAATAATAATTCGAATAAAAAAATGAATAAAATAACAACAGTAATAATATTAAATACAATTTGTACAACTTTTATAAGACAGAAAAATACACAAAGAAGTGAAGAAGCAGAAAATTTAAGGAGCAAGAGAGAGAGAGAGAGAACGAAAATTACGTAGAATTAGTTATGGATATACAAAAATGCAGACTGGCTCAACGGATATCAAGGCGCACATACGTAGATAACAAGAAAGATGCCGGCAAATTTTTATTTTTAATTTATTTTTCACACAAATAGAAGATTAAACAGAAGATTTTAAACAGGTAATCAGGAGCACAATATTAGGAGCAGTATAAAAAGAAAGTGAGAGAAAAAGATACAGAGACAGAGAAAGATAGATAGAGTGAGAGAAAGAGAAATATAGAGAGAGAGAGAGAGAGAGAAAGATACATATAGCCATATACAAAGGCAATGGAAATGGAATTTGGAGAGATACAGAAATAGTGTGTGTTTTTAGTATGTGTAACAGAGGCAGAGACAGACAGAGAGAGAGAGAGAGAAAGAGTGAGAAAGAGTTCGTTGTAGGCAAGATCAGAGTTGATAGTGAATTCGGATATCATAGAGTAGAGTATTTTGCAGTTGGTATTTAAATTTGTTGTTTTGATTGCTATTCAAGTCAGCCAAAAGAAACTTACGATGAACACTCGGAGCTAGAGATTGAATGTATGCTGCCCGCACTGTAACGGGTGACCGCTGGCACCGGCGGCACCTCCACCGACCGCTGGATGCTGCCCGCCGAGCCGCGGGACTGCCTTTGATAATATGGATGTGGTGGTGGTAGTGTGATATGATGGTGACTAGTGGAGGAGGCACTCGCGCTCGAGCTGCCCGAATACTGTGCCTGATATTGGTCTGTCAAGAATATGATATACATATATAGTACAGTACGACTCACATACATATATGGTACAAAATATGGTATATATATGTCAATTCAACTCAAAAGTACAGCAGCTGCAATAATGTGTTGTGTTTTTGTTATTCTTTTTAATTTTTTTATTAAGTGGAAACGACTTTTTTTATGCGATCCTGGCTTCTGAGATATAATCGATCGACGCTGGGCTCTGGGAATATATATATTTATGTATATACTATATCCTGACTTTACAGAAAATTATATAGCAAACAGAGAGTGAAATGAGCTTTAAAACAAAAACAGGGAAATTATAGCAAAGTTTGAAAATCGAAAAAGAAATAAATAAGAAAAATAAATTCTTACCTCATATTTATATTATTTTTATAATAATTAAATGAAACTAAATAGTTGTTAAAAACATTATATTGTTACAGTTATTCCATTGAATTTATTTTTTTTTTGTCAGACGTAAAACTGAGAACTGATCTTTTTTGGTATTGATCAATTTCGTCAGTTTGACGTTGCATAGATTTGCATTTCGTGTGTATTTTTCTAAGCATTTCGTTGTTTGGTTCTTATTCGATGCCAATTTTAATTGATGAGATTGTTGTGATCTTGTTGTGTAGTGTGAGTCGTTTATTGTTTGTTGTTTAGTGTTTGTAAATATTTTTATTTAATTAATTTTTTTTAAATATATTGTTTTTGGCTTTCTTTGACAGAGCTCCCTGTATATATGTACACAAATATATGTAAATATCAAATTTGTTTTGCTAAAAAAACAGAAAACTTGTAGAAAACAGATGATAAACATTAGTTCATTTGTTAATTTTCTAGCAGAGATCGCACTTCGATATCGTTGTCATGCAAATTTTGCTATCGATAAATATCATTTTGTTAAATTTGTTACATGAATAACCTTGGTTCCATTATATCAAACGATAAAAATCTCTTACCGCAAAACTGTAAATAATGTTTTATGTGTCTTTTTCTTTTTTACGTTTAGCTCGATTATTAGATTGCAATAGATTGTTAGCTAGGTAAAGTAGTTTGTCTGAGATACCAGTATATTGTTGTTGTTTATTAGAAGTTATAACTCAATGCATGCAGATCGAACAAAGTTCTAGAATAAAATGTAGTGTATATGTTTGTTTGATTTTATACTTTTGGCTTGGATAATAATCAATGTATAAATGTATATGTCAGTTATCAATAAAAGGCATTAACAATATATAGTATGTAAAGAATAAACAAACGATTGGCATTTAGGTTAGTATTTATTTGTAAACAAAATGTTGCTACGAAAGTAAAATGCATTACGGATTGAGTTGGGAGCTTTTGAAAGTTGCAGCCTCTGCATAAGTATACAGTAAGCATCAACAGTATACGGTCGGTCGCACAGTCGAAAGCTTTGCGTTGGTCCGCATTTGCTGCATTCGCATTGGCAACTGCACGTCCAGGCAAAGCTTTCGATATGTGTGACGCCCATTTTAATATTTGGAGTATTTCCTTGGTAATAAGCCTAAAAATACGTATCGACTTTGGATTGTTTGTTGATTTTTTGGTTGGGTTTTTGTTTTTTTGGTTGGTTATTTCTTATTATTTGTTGCGCTTGTAGGTAAACTTAAAATTCAAATAAGTAGGTTTAAGGTTTATGCTTGGCCTGCGGCAGAAAGAGAGAGAGAGAGAGCGCGCGCGCGAGCTAGCTTTTAATGAAGCTTTTGCTGGAGTTAACAGAGAGAAAGATAGAGAGAGGGAGCAAGAGAGATAAAAAAAAGAAAGCGCGCGCTCAAAAGTTTTTGTGTGTTTGCAAAGTGAAAAGCTCTTACAACTAAACGATTTGTCTGTGACTTTTTCGTGTGTTTTCATATTTTATTTTCTTTTCCTAACTAATGTTTATCATCGTATATTTTATTAATTAAGCTTATCGCAATTTTCTTTTCACAATTTTCCGATTAGAAACGCAACTAAAAATCAAGTTCGAAATCATTAAAGTAAAAGTAAAACCATAAAACTCATATAGCATAGCGTAAAAGTATAGAAACAACTATAGATAGATAGAGATAGTAGTTCGACAGATAGAAAGTTAGATAGATAGAAAGATAGAGATAGTGAGACAGAATAAGTTTTGGACTTGTGCGCACCTTTCCCCACCAGCGCCATCGCCGAAAAACTGTTCAATAGGGTCCGCCTCCGAGGACGAGCCACGGGAGAGGCCACCGCCACCACCGGTACCACCGCTGGCACCAACAGCACCGCCTGGGCCTCCGGCCGAACGCAACTCTCGCGTTATATCACCCGGCAGCACCTCTTCGCTACGATGCACCGTGAAAGAGTTCTTACCCTTCTTTCCAAAGCCCATACGTCTTTTACGACCTTTGAGTATGGCATTATTTTTTATTTTAGTAAGTATTTGCAATTTCTCTTTTTTTTATTTTTAGTACTTTGTTACGATACCAAATCATATTGTTGTTAGTACAAATGTTAGCATTATATGGTCTATGATAAGATTAGGTAACGCAAAAAACTTTAAGCATGTGTAGGTAAGAAACCAAAGATGTTTGACTAGCGCATGGATCAATCATTTGAATGAAGCTTATCTGATGGCTCAGTGAATTGAATAATCTGATATTTTTTGGCAATAAAATGCTACTTAACGAGAACTGTAAACGAACAGCATACAAAAAAGGCAACAAAATACTCTTACCTGTTGCCGATAGCTGTGACGTGGAATTGGATTTTTTGCCCATGCCGCTACCACCTTTTGGTGATCGCTCTTGATCCAATGCCCCACCTTTCTTTCGATCAACTGTGGTATCTGACATGCTGCCATCTGTAAAAGGGTTCAAGTGCATTCAAATATCGACTAGCTACCGAATTAGGTATCTACTACATTATTTTGTTATAAGTATATATATAAAAAATAAAAATACATTTTTAATTGGTCAGAAAATATGTAGGATACCCAAAGTTCTTCAGGTATAAGTCCTTGTATAAATATGTCAAATAATGTGTAAGTCAAAGTAAAACCATATTGGAGTTGTAGATGTTATGTAAGTAAACTTTGATCGGTATTAGACATTTCATCCGTTGTTTCTGTCCAAATCGAGAGGAATTTTATTTTATATTTACACTATGTACAAGTTGGCACAACAAACTTCTATCATCAGGTTATTTTTAATACACTCCCTAAGTATTGAACATTTTCTAATACTTTAAGCACATTAATTATATATTATTAGCTCACAAAAGGCCAAAGTTTTCTTAAAAGCTGTCAAAATTATATGACATACAGGCCCTTAAAGTCAAAAAACCATTAAAAGTATCACGAGACACAACCAACAAAAGAGTTTTATAAGTTAGCTAGTTGAAAAATACTTCAGTTCACTTTAGTACTATATCTTAGTCTAGTTACTTTGATAGAAAGTATTATCTCTGAGAGAGGCAATTTGAAATTGTTATCTACTTACCGGCTTTTTCCTCAGCATCGCCAACACCATCGCCAGCTTTGGCTGCACCCGGGTCATTGGTGCCATTTTTCTCTTTGTCGTACTCGCTAAAGTCGTCGTCGAGCATCGCATCGATTGCATCCCAGTCAATGACATCAAGGGGAGCATCCGCATCCGCATCCGCATTGGCATTGGCATTGTTGCCGGTTGTTGTTGCGTTTGGTTCATTCGTGTTAGTTGTTGTTGTATTTGTATTTGTTGTTGTTGTATTTGTGGCAGTTGTTGTAGCAGTCGTTGCCGTTGTGGTCGTCGTTGTTGTAGTTGTTGTTGTTGCCGCAGCAGCATTCGTTGCATTCGACGATGTATTTGTTGCATTTGTGGTTGTTGTTGTTGTTAAATTTGTAATATGATTTGTGCATGTATTTGGTGGTTGTTGTTGTAGTTGTTGTTGTTGTTGTTGTGTTGCGTCATGGGTCAAGTTGTTGGCGTCGTTTGATATTGTTGTTGTTGTGTTATTGTGTATTGATGATGGGGCACGTTTATTGGGTGATGCATTTGTTGTTGTTGTTGTTGTTGTGGCGACACCATGATGTTGTTGTGGGGGATTTGCAAAAGAGGAAGAAGAAGCATTATTAGCATTATTACCATCGACAACGATATTACCAGCAGCCGGAGCACCATAATTATTGCTCCCACTACTAGATTTCGTCAGATGTTCCGATGTTGTCATCATCAATCCGTTCATAGCGATGATGCCTTCTTTCCCTTTTTGCCTAGCTGATTGTTGTTGTTGTTGTTGGTGGTTGTTGTTGTTGTTGTGACTATGACTAACACTAACACTACTCGCTGCTTGGCTATTGTGATTCGTGTACTGTTGTTGCTGTTGTTGTTGTTGTTGGCTACTATTGTGATTGAGGTGGTGGTGGTTCTGTTGTTGTTGTTGTTGTGTACTGTTCTGTAACCCGCCCCCACCGCCAACACCACCGATACCAACTGATCCAACCGCTTCCATTGGCGAAAAGTTATGAGCATTTTGCGCACTGGGTGGATGCGGTAGATTCCTTCGCCTCTTCATATAGGGTGCTGCAGGTCCATAGAGCTTTTGTTGACTGGTCCTCTGTAGGTCCAAGGACATGTGATTTCGAGCGTCGAGGCCGCGACGATGCGGTCCACGGAAAAGGGAGGGTGCAACGCCGCGACGGGTCCAACCCACATCCGAGTCATAGGTTATAGTCACGATCTTGTCATCGGTGACCAGAAAATGCGAGTGACTCAACGGATTAGCGCTATCCACATTGGCGCCCATGTACGATTGCCGTATGTTCGTCTCGGAGCCATAGCGACGCGATGCCGGCAGTTGTCCATCACTGTGCTGATAGTTAAGCATCATCTTTTCCTCCAGATGCGGCGCCACCTCATCCTCATAGCGAATTCGTCTGCGTCCCCAGCTCTTTGTGTGCAAATCATCATAGTCTAGAGATCGTGATTGTCCCTCGTGAAACATCCGACGTCTTTCCAACTTGGGTTTCTTCAGTATCGATGTGGGTTGTGAACGATGGGCATTGACTTCTGCGATGGGCACTGCATTCACCAGTGCATCCTCGCTCAGTTGTCGGGAGAGTCGCAGCACCGATTGTGTGGGTAATGGGGGAGCCGATTGACCCAATTGTGATTTGTTCCTTCGATGAGCGGTTGGGGTGGGCGTGTGCACATGATAGGTAGGCACCACGCCCAAATTAACCTGGGGTCCAGTGAGTCCACCAAGAAAATGTTGGTCAACACATTCACCACACATGGATGGATCCATGGTGGGTAGCGAGGGCTCCGAGTTTGGCTGGTACATCGAGAGCGAGGGCCGACGCAACAGTTGTTCTGCTGTGTAGGGATACGTGATGGGCTGATGTTGTGGATGTGGATGGGCATCGGCCAGACAGCAGGGATCCGTACAGGCACCAATCGCGAGACCAGGCGTTGCCAGTGCCGTATTGGTGGAGAGTACCACAGGTTGACTGCCATTCTGGCAGTGACTGCAGCTCTTGTCCAGATGATCCCTCACATAACCCACATAGGAGCTGGGCGAGGAGGAGACAGTGTGTGGGGCGTGGACATGATCATGGGCGGGCACTGTATTCGTAGAGCTGCGAAAGAGATTCATGACGGGTGGTGACGTGGTTGTGGTGTTGGTGAGACGCTTGAATTGATCAAAGCTGGGCAGCTGTAGCGAAGGCGGCAGCAGCGCATGATTTGTGATTGCATTATTATTGGTGGTGTTGGTGGTGGTGGTGGCAGGGGCGAGCTGGCGTCCGTTCTGGTGGTAGCGTCGTTGATGTTGGTAAATGTCTGACGGCGGCATATGTGGTGAATAGTAAACGCAATGCATATGTGGTTCATGATTTGGTTTGTGATCTGTATTCAGCAATTCTTCCTCGGCCATCAGAGCCGGCTCCACAAAGAACTGTTCGATTAGCTCGCCGCTATTCGTGTCTGTCACGAGCACATGTTGTGTGCTTATTGGCAGCGGCAGTGTCAGTGGTGGCGGCGGCGCTGCACCAGCCAATAATGCCGTATTGGGTGGTGAATCGGCTGCAGCCAAAGCAGCCAACTGTTGCAGCTGCTCAAGTTGCTCCAGCAGCAACAGTTGTTGCTCTGTACCCGCTGGACCATTGGGCAGGTAATCGCAGTCATCCACCTCTATGGTGTTGGCGCGTAGATAGTGGTGGTGCTGCGGCAGTAGCTCAGCGGGATAATATTTGAGGCCAGTCACTGGGCCGCTAGTTGGAGCGCCAAACAAATTACGCCAGTTGCGCGGAAAACTGACGTTTTTTTGTTTAGTTGATATCGGCAGAGCCATTGGGTTGGGTTGGATTTGGTGTTATTGTTGGTAAATAAGTATTCGATTTGGTTCGTGGTGGCGTGGTTGGTTTTATTTACATGCGTTAATTAGGTGATTGTGGGTGTGGTGGTTATAGTGGACGATTTGATTTTGAGGGTTTGTGACAAATTACGAACAATCGGTTGACAAATGCAAGCGATGGTTTGCGTCCGAGGTCAGCAGGTGTTTCGTTTTGTGGTGGTTGTGTGGTGAGTGTCGTTATTGTTGTTGTAGTGTTGTGATGTTGTGGTGTGGTGTGAGTATGAGATTGTGGTGAGGAGCACGCAAGAGAAGCAGTGAAACACAAAAGAAGGAGGAGCGCGCACGTCGAGCGTTGAGCGAAGTTTGTTTTTGTTTTTGTATTTTTTTGTTTGTTGATTTTTTTGAGGTTAAGTTTCAGGTTTTGTTGTTGATTGTAAACAAAAAAAGTAAATGCAAAAAAGAAACTTTATGTTTTTCGGATTGCCTTGCTTTCGGTTAACAGTTGTGTTAGTGTGTTTTTGTGTCAATGTAGTTATTTTGTGTTTGCTGTTTCATATATTTTTTAGTTTCTTCTCGAGAGTCTGATTGATTGGGAAAAATTTTGATTTTGTAGCTACTACACGGAACAGTGTGAGTGTTTTACCAATTTGTACATGTAGCCCAGAATATAATTTGGCAGCTTTGCTCTTCAATTGTTTTTTCATTTGCTTTGGCATTTGCAACTAGTATTGATAACGAAAGCAGACGCGAATGCAGCACAAATCGCCGAGTTTATTAACCGGCAAAAACTCACCTGAGCCCGCGTGAGGTGCGCGGCCTTTCCGATTGCGTGGAGAATGCACTTGATGTCACACTGACCACTGACTCCATGTCGGAGTCACCGAATTCCCCCATAAAGTCCTTGTCTGGCGATAGCGAATGCCTTGGCCTCATTCGCGTATCCATCGATTGCAGATCACTGTCCGAAAGTCCTGTGTAGTGACGCTCCCAGCCGCCCATGCCAGTGCTCCGATATGTGGCCTGATGATGCGGCTGCCTTGTCCGATGCCGTCCAAAGCGGCTGCCCGAGGCCAAACGTTCGTCAAAGTCCTGACCCAGTCGGTCGCGCAACATTGCACTACGCGAAGTCTGTGGCACCTATTAACAAAATAAATTAGTTAAAGTACTTTCAAGAAATTGATTAACCAAGATATAAAAAAGTATCTAAATGAAGATACCTTTAACCTTACACATTCGGTCATACCTGCACTATTGTAAGCTTCAATATTTTATTTCTTCGGTATTTCTTAACCGACTTAAATTCAAATTTCTTTGATTTTCACTATATTGCAAATGTTTTTAATCGCCATTTTCGAATTTTCTAAGCTTTTTTTGGATAAACGGAAAATAAGTTATGCACACCTGTGGCAGTTGTCGCTTCTTGGGCGATCCCGTTGGCGTCGCAGTCGCTGATCGTGACTGAAAACGCTGTTGCTGTGTCGCCTGTGCCGCTGCTGCAGCAGCAGAGGCGCCTCCGCTAACCGAGTACGCTGCGGAAGCTGGTGAGCCGTGAATTGGAAGCACTGGATAGTCAATGTAGCGATCGTCTGGCGGCGACAAGGACCCTCGCCTGGGACTGTTGCTCCTGTAGCCGTAGCCTGGACCCGGATGACCGCCGGATGATGGATGGCCACCGACACCGTGATAATTATCGCTGGGCGCTGCCGAATGACTGCGTTGGCTGAGGCTCATGCCACCTGGTCCGATGGAGGTGCCGACACCATTACCACCACCTCGCCCTCGATAATAGCCTGTTGCAGAAGCCTAAGAGAATAAATCAGACTTTAGGTGGACAGACTTTGGGTGGGGGAAAGAAGCTTCGGGGCCGGTTCATGACCGTAGGACCTGGACCAGGATCTGTAGTCCAGGGCGCGCGCGAGCTTACAGTCTAGGCATAAATACATTATTATATATGTGATTAGAGTGGTTCTGAACTTCATTCACGTTCCAGTGTAGGTGGTGTATGTGTGTGAAAGTGTTTTATAGCTTAAAAATTGGGTTAACTGTTTACTGCAACTTCTACTGGAACACGGATAATAAGATATATTAAGATACTATTAGGTTAAGTGGTAGTTCAAGGCATACGATATACATTTGTAAATACTATAGCAAGAGTTTTAGCAAAAATCAATTTAAATAACAAGATCAAGCTATCGCTCGATTTGTATATATACGTACAAAGGAAGAGCTTAAAGTCAATAGTTAGTTAAGTTGGATTTTGTTAGTTAAGTAGAGTAGCAAGAAAGTGCAGTAAATGAGTACAACTGAGATATATATATCTATATGTTTTTGCATGAATGCGGTTTACCATAGCAGTTATCAGTGACGGACTAAATGAGCTAAACCCCGCTTGTGTTTACCTAGTAATTTGTGGTGCTGTTCTGTTTTGATTCTTTTTTTCTTCAATTGCCTTTTGTTTGTAATGATAATTTAGATGTAGGTGCAAACCTGATTGTGATAACTTTGTCCAATGCCAGATACAGTGCGATAATCTCGGGCCACCATGCCAGCCACCCTTTTGCGGCCCTGGGGTGACATGTCACGTCTGGATCGACGCTCGTTTAGATCGAGCTGAATAATGTGAGTTTTTGGTTTTACGGGGCGTATGAGGAATTTTTGGATAAGTTATAGATACATCCAGCACGTGAAGTGGTTAATGTGAGTATAAATAAAGCACGAAAGAGATATAGAGCAAGAGAACAAGAAAAAGAGAGAGAGAGAGGAGAGAATGTTCATAGTATATGATCAGAATGGGTGTTCAAAAAATATGTCAAATGTGTATTAACGTGAGTTCAACATATCAACTCTTACATTACGTTTCTGTGTGCGAGAGTCTTTCGTATATACATTTATATCTATATAAATATATATATATATATATATATATATATATATAGATATGGATAAAGTGTTAACTGGAAGGGTAAATGGATAACTAAGTGGATGTACTTTGCTGGTATATTAATAGGGTTAGGATTATTTAAATGAAAATTATAAGTGAACATCAAAGCTACACACTTAAAGCTACAAAGAGAAGCATGAGATAAAGCAATAGGCATGCGTAAGTTGGCTTTAACATAATAGGCCTGAAAGTGCAGCTGATATAGTAGTATGAAATATATATTATTGCGTTCTTAGTGATTTATCATTTTGAGTATTTTAGTTCAAGTTTTGCTGCCTATTTTTTCAGGCAGTCGTTTGCAGTATGTGTTCTCAAGTTTTCTTTTGGTTTACACTATATCTTAACTTAAGCTTTTTTGGCTTACAAGACTTAAACTCTATGTTATTTTAAAAGTTTTAATCTTAAACGCAAAGATTATTATTATTAGCTGAAACTTGATGATTAAGAAAGAAAAGACGATAGCGTGAAATGTTCTTGTTTATCGCAGAACCTTCAAACATATCGCGCTGTTGTTGGCATAGTTTTATTATTGATTTGGTTAAGTACAGAGTTAGTAGAGCGTAGATAGAGCTGCGAGTTCAAAGTTTAGAGAGTACAGAGTTAAGAGCTTAGAGAGTGAAAAATTTAACACACGCATAACAAAACAACAACATCAATTATTTTGAAACAAACAAACAAACCAATTAAATGAATAGATGAAAAATGTAAATGTGTGCAAGTTTATGTACACTGGAATGGTTGAGAATGCAGTGAGTTGAGATCGATTTAACGAAATGCAATGTTGATTTTCTCCTGCATGCAAATTAACTGACAGAAACAGCAATGGAGCCCTGTCTATGGGTATGGGCAGAGATGCCATGAATTTGACTATGGTGTAATGTCTCAAATCTGGTTATCGACCAGATGGCCCCTGGCCAACTGGTCAAATGATTAAGGATGCTCAGATTATAAAATGAGAGACACATTGAGAAAATAAAATGCACACACACGCATTTAAAGAACATAAAAAATCGAGAACACTTGAGAATAGAATAGAAAAAAGGGAAACACTTAATAAAGATGCCATTTGCAGAGTGTTCAAAATTTTCTTTCTTTGTATATAAAAAAACAATTTTGACTAAAAATATTTTGATTTATGAAGAGTTTAAAATTTAATGTCAAGAAAATCCCTGCCTTTATATTATTTGAAAATCTTTTTATAATAATAATAATAATAATAATAATATACTCTTTAATTTTCATATGAGATCAGATCAGATCAATAAAAATAAAACAACGAACCAACTTAAAACATATGCTTATTAATTTTTTTTATCAAAATAATCTGGCAAAATTCTAACACACTCTGCAAATGTGTAACAAAATCGACGGAACTGTTATAGTTTTCATTTTTGTGAAACGAAAAAAGAGACATTGAGAGAAAGGGTAAGTGTGTGTTTGTGTGTGGGTGTGAACTTATTGAAGTGCCACAGTCGGTATGTGTGAGTGTGTGTGTAACATTTGAGCGTCCTCACTCTTGTTGCTGTCAGTTCTTGTTGCATGTACATAAATACATATACTTATACTTATGTACATGTTTCTTAGTACTTGTATTTGTGTGGTGTTCGTATATATATATATGTATACATAAAAATAATATATAGACAATTTGATTCAATTTTGTTGTAGTTGTTGTTGTTGTTGGGTGACACTCAATGTTTGTGTGTTTGTTGTTGTTGTTTTTGGTTTTTTGGTAACTGTTGTAGTTGTTGTTGTTGCTTGTTTGTTAGTTTGTTTGTTACCTCGAGCAGTGGCGGACTGTTGGAGCTGCCCATGGATGATATGCTAGCGCCGGGCGTCATTCCATCGATGTCGCATTCGGACGTTGTGTCCGAATCGCTTAGACGCGACATCGTGCTGGGCGGTGATAAATGATCTGTCGGTGTCAGTATCAGGCCGTCCACATCGCTGCCCTCGTCACGTAACTGTTCATCGTAGTTATTGTTATTTGTTGGTATTGTTGTTGTCATAAATTTTGCGTCGAAATGTTTTCAAGGAATGAAACAGAACAGAACGGAGCAAGCGATGGCACGTGTTGTTGTTGTTGTGTGTTTGGTGGTAGGTGGTTTTAATATATATATATATATATTTTTTTTTAGAATGTGTTGTTCATTTTGGTTTTTGATTTTTTGGCGGGTGCACGACAAGAACAAAAAAAAAATATGGCAATGCTCAGTTAATAATTTTGTTAAACTGGACGGCTGCATGGGAAGGGAAAACTTTTCATCTAATATAAAAAATAAAAACCAACAACTAAAAAACATACATTGAACGAAAAATCATAAACAAAAATAATAATCTTTTGTGTTAAGTTTTTCGCTCAACAAACCTCTTTCCAGGGAGGGGCACAGAAAACCTCAACCTCAACAGAGGTTTAACGTTAACCAACACCAACACTTAGTCAAGAACGAACGCAACGTAATGAACCGAAACGGAATGAAACACAAAACATAACGAAATGATAATGAAACGACAAATCAAACGAAACGATAACTTTCGATTCCCTTGGCAAAGACATACGAGATGGGAGGTGTCCTGGTGCGGCTGCAGCTGATACCATTCGGCCTCGTCGTCGAGAATGTGATGGGCTAGGTCAATGACCACCTCGCCGAGGAAGTCGTTGGCGCCATACCTTACATAGTCCCACAGAGTGACCTGTAAATATATTTATATATGTTAATAAAAATAACAAGGAGAAATCGTAGAAAAAAATCATTGGAACTGATTGGAGTATAAATAGTATATGTGGGAGAATTGGTAAGACTAAAGCAAATATCATTCTTAATGTGTTGTAAATTTGTAACAAATTCAAAAGTAGAGTCAGTATGAGGATAATAAATTCAAATGAGATTCAAAGGATAACGATAATTGAATTACTACTTGAGACACCATAAGGGGTAAAATAAATTCGCAGGGATCCGGAAAATAATACATCTTATGGAGAGTCTCTAAAATATCTTGAATAAATGAATTGTTGAAAAGCAGAGGAAAATAAGGAAATAACAAATAAGTCTTCGCACTCACCTCAAGCAATCGACCATTAAGATCGGAACGTCGAAGACCCGAGTACAGAAAGGTTTGACCCCAGCGCGGTTCACAGGTAGTACCGACGGTTTTCGTTCGCCTTTTCGACTTATGGCCACGATCGGGCAGAAGGAACACCTGCAAGTAGCTCTTTAGCTAAAATTTCTCATTGCCAATCACATAGATCTTAACTTACTTTTGCATAGGGATTGCGGCCGGCGCCGCTCTGCCGCAGAGACAGCCCCGTCGCACACACCAGCGTCACGATCAGCTGTAACGTATTCTGATCGTAACCGAGCTTCAACTGCAGCCTACCCTCGATGGGTATCGGATGTGTCGTTATTCCCGTGCCATGATGCGGCGGCACATGCGAGTGGCTATGCCCGTGCGGCAGGTGGGAGTGCAGATGCTGGTGCTGGTGCGAATGCGCGTGCGCGTGCGATGGCGGTGATGCCGCTGCCGGATGGCAATGATGATGATGGCCCGCCGTCGTTGTGCTGTGCAGGCCGACACCAGCGGCTGCTTGTAGTGTGGCGCTGCTGTTGCTGCTGCTGTTGCTGCCGCTGCTGCTGTGACTGTGATTGCTGTGAACGTGACTGTGTGTCTGACTATGACTGTGGCTCGAGTGACCTGTGGTGTCCAGACGCTGTGTTTGATGTGTGACGGCGCCACGTTGCCGCAGTCCGTTGCCCGCGGATCCAAGGTGTAGATCCGGTGAGCCGGGTGAGGTTATCAAAACACTCGGCTTATCGCGATGTAGTTCGAGCGCTTCAACAGCAGGCGCTAAATGAAAAAGAGAGAGGTTCATATTAAGTTGTTTTGGTTCGTTTCAAGTTTTAGTTTGTTAAGTGTGTTGCTTGTGGTTTATTGTGTTGACATTGGCTTAGACATACACCGGAGTAATTGATTATGAAGATGCTTGTTCTATATGAAGTATGACTTTTTAGAGCTCTGTTACTGACAGGCATACCCCTAAGCTACCCCTAAAAGTCTTAAAAATCCTAAGCGCAAACACACTTTGTAAGCACACATACTTCGTTCTTGACGTCCCCCTTTTTACCTTTACGCTGAAGATAACGCCCTCCGCTACTGACGACTGCACTTCCAGCCATGCTGCTCGCCAAACCGCTATGCGGAAAATTGGCCGAGGAACGTCGGGTGGTGTTGCTTGCGTTCGATCCGGAATAGGCACTGCTGGGACTGACGTTACAGCTGCTGTTGGCACTGTCCGCTGTGGGCAACAGCAGCGATCGACAGACAACCAATTCCACTTGGGCATCAAGTCGACTCTCGTCAATGATATCGTAGACCTCATCCGCACTCTTGTTGTGCAAACTGCGTCCGTTCCACTCGATGATCTCGTCGCCTGGAGGTTGTTCAATTGTTGGTTGATGATGTTGATTCATGTATGAATTATGATGACGATAAACGCATAACAGAAGAGACAGACAAATAGAGAGAGAGAGAGAGAGAAAGAGAGAATGGTGGTTTAGTTGAAATGAGAGCTGAGCTGAGATATCGAATGATTTGTTACCTGGTCGTATGCAGCCCTCCAGATCGGCCACCGAACCGCGTTTCACCTTCTCCACAATTGCGCCACATGGGCCTCCCAAACTGATGGGCTGACCGCCGTTCACCTTTAAGCCTAATATATCTTCACCATCATAGTATTTACGTAATATCATGTGACCAATCATGCGAGTATTATCCGCGGTTGTTTGCCAATTCACCGGATTCTATAGATACATGATTCGGCCGTGTGGACATGTGTGGACGGTACGGTTGGTTTGTTGGTGGTAGTTAAGTGGTGGTTGATGGTGGTAATAGGTGGATAGGTGTTGAACGGTGTTTTTGAGCGGGTGTCGGGATGATTTCGTGGATGTCAATTTTGCAAAGATTTTGGATTTTTTTGTTGTTTGTTTTTTGAGTATTTTTTGGTGTTGAGGAATGTCGATGATCATATGCAGGAAGTAAAATGTTTTATAGTTTTAGATATGCACCATACAAAGTTCTTAAAAGTAATCTTAGACTAACATCTTAGAATTGATTGAAACCGAAACAAATATATATATATATATATATATATATATATATATAAAATACAATAATTGAAAATAATAGTAGAGAAAACATTTTGTACATTTCGTTTTTTACATTCAGTTTTTCTTACACACTAGAAACAGTTTCTACGATAGGCTGTTTGAGTTATTGTATAAATAGTAGATAGTTATCATTCACATTTCGAGTTGAGTTTAGTAATATTAGACCTACTACTTTGAGAACACACACGTTTCAATTCGATTGATAGAAATTAATGAAACATCTTGTCAAAGTTGAATGTTGAGAAAAATTCGTGTTAAAGATTGCATTTACAACATTTAGTAGATATAACATGCGATAGTATAGTAATAGACGTGCTTACTTCAAGACAAGATATAGACAATTAGACTAGCGGATTAAAGGTGTTAGCTGGGATTTGGGAGTTGAAAGGTGCCTTAAAATGTAAAAGCTATGTGGGGTTTATTTAAGCCTACGTTACGACCCTTCATGCAAAGGGAGTTACACACAACATATAAAGGAAAGTTCCTGTAGCATGCATATTGTATGAATAAAGAGTTGTCAAGTTGTTGGGTACTGTAAATGGTTGGCTGATGGGTCATCAAATTGGTTGGGAATCTCATCAAGTGTGTGGCCTACAAATGTTAATAAGAAATGGGACTAAAAGAAAGACTTTTGAGCGTTAGAGAGGCGTTAGAGGTGTTAAGATGTGAAAGGGTCATCAGACGTATGAGAAGAACAACAAACATAGTTTAAGAAAGAAGACAGAGATAAAGTAAGGGAGAAAGTAAGGATATAAAGAGAAAAGTTAGGCAGTCAAATATAGCTTGGGCTAAGCAGACAGACAGACAGACTAGATTGGGAAACACTCAGACTCTACACAGACATAATGCAAGTGAGGAATTTAAGAAATTGAAATGTCAGTTTTTGGTTCAGGTGCTTCTTTTCCGCTGCTGTAGGATCCTGCTGCAGGAGGATTTTCTTTGTACCTTAGGGCCATCGCCACGGTTCGAGTCCTCGCTGCTGGTAAATGTACTGCTCGTATCGATGCCCGAATCTTTAGTGGCCGAATCCTGACTACCCTGCCGTTCGGCATCCCAGCGCGCCCAATCCCCATCCTGCGGTTGTTGCAACTTTCCACTCGTCAACAACGTGGCGGCACCCACATCCACCGCGGTCGACGGCAGAATGGTTGTAACCGGTGGTAAGCCACCGGAAACAGCAGCTGTGCTGCCGCCCAGCAGTGTTGACGGCTCATCGTCATGGGCGTCAAAGCGTACGGTTTTCTTTATTCTACGCTCGGTAAAACGTCGCGAATCCTGCGCTGCCGACGAGGATGATGTGCTGCCCGTCGGCTCATCCCAATAGGCAGCCTCTGTCGAGCTGAGGGAACTACTGCCCCCACCACCACCTGCGCTGTTGTTGGCGCCAAGCAGTCCACGCTCCCTTCTCAAATTGCCCCGGGCTGAACTGTCAGCTGTGGCCGACATGACGCCCCGTTCATAGGGAATACCCGATCCGATTACAATCTGTGGCTTGTTGTGATGATTTTGTGGATAGTAGCTGCTGCTGGTGCTGCTGCTGCTGCTGCCGCCGCCGGCACAGCCACTGGCCGCGGCCAAGGGCGGAGCTCGACGATAGGCACCACCCCCTATGAGACCGGCACCAGCCGGAGCAGCGGCGCCAGCTCCCACAGCAGCTCGCTCGTGATTGCTGCGATTGAGAGAATTGCGTTGCTGCACGTCCAATCTTGCTGTTCTCGTTAACGGATACTGTTCCAGACGCTCGCGATGCTGCAGCTGTAGTTCGTAGCGATCACGTTGATCGGCCGAGGAGTAGAGACGCTGATTTGAGTGACCCAGCAGGCGGAAATCAGTGGAACCGCCGTAAGAGCCGCCAACGGTTAGAAGATCACGCTCGTTGAGACTGCGCTGTTGGCGCCAGGGGTCCGTGATCCGAACCTGTAGACGGCCGCCTGTAGATGTAGGATGTACTAATAATGATGGTTTGGCATATATACTCTTTGGTTTTATTTTTTGACTAGGAGTAGGTTTAGGGGTCTAGGGTGAAGGGAATATTCTGGGTCAGTTTCAAAGACTTAGAATTTGATGGGTTCTCAATTGGCTGGAATTTGAATTTGTTCATCGCTGTGGTTGATTTTGGTATTTGCTGCTTGCCTGACATTAGTTTGTTGTCCTTTCGATTAAAAATTTCGGCGAAATGTTCACAAGTCAATTAATTTATAATAATATATCATATGTATAATTTTGTAATAATGTATTAGTTTGTAAATGATATTGTTTTGAGGTTCATAAAGCATATGTAATATTAAAATTAAATACGTATGAGGTGTTTAGAGACTTATGTACGATTATGATATGTGGAGTACTATTTTTTGGCATCCGGAAGATGATTTTCTAAATAATCTTTTTAATATCCATTTTGAGCAACCATCAATCGAAGGTAACTTACATATTTTTTAAATTTAGATAGGAAAATATATTTTTATCATTTTGTTCCTCAGTCCCAGGTAAGTAGCAATTTATACATTTCTAATATGCATTGATTAATTGGCAGTAAGTCAAAGTAATATTGAATTTAATAAAAAAATGTTGGCTTTCAAAGTAGTTTTTTTATGTCACGTGTTTGAAAGTTGATGCTAAAAATAGTGGTTCTAAATGAACTTTTTTTAATTAGAAGTTATTATTTTATGTATGGAAGCTAGTCTTTGGGGAATATTTTCAAACGTATCATAAATTGACCTACATTTGAGAAATTGATAGAGTTTAAGGCGGTGCCACGGCTACAAAGTAAAAGATGATCACAAATGATCTAGTTTGGTATACAGTTCTATAGCTTATGACCTAACCTACCGAAATATTAGGTGCAGAATTTTCGGATGTGCTGGGGTCTTACACATACATATATAATGATAAACATGCCAGACAAGGCAATAAAGGTAAAGAGATTTGTGCCTGGGAGCTTAGATATATATTGAAAATATATCGAAATATCTAGAATATTTAGCTGTGAAGGCTACGAGATATTAAAACACGTACAAATAATGTATGAGTTTTGAGCCTTAAGATAGTTGGCTTTTGATTTACTTAAAGTGTGGGGAAAATGAGAATTTGGGAGTCGTGAGAGTTTCAAATATAATCTGTAAAGTGAAATGTGAAGAGTGTTAAGAGTTTAGAGTTGTATTGTGTTGTTCTTATCCATTTATTTGTATTTCGTTTGTAGTAAGGAGGAAACAGGAAACAGCGTTACGATATCCATGCAAATTCTTCACGTCGATTTTTTTTTTTGTAATTTACAAGTACAAGTAATTTAATTAAGTAATAAAGAAAGGAAAGTAATTAAAATTGGAAAACATAAACGTAAGGGGATTACATAAAAAACATTTCAGTGTACACAACGCACGAGAGAAAGTGTGTGTTTGGAGTGGTGGGTTTCCCAAACCGTGTGAGGTGAAAAAGGGGAATTTTGTGAAGCAACAAAAACAAAAAGTTTGATAAGTAAAAAAGATCCAGCGAAGAAAACGCTTGTAGGCGCCTTTTCTCACTGGATCCCTTGCACACGTACACACAAAACATCGAATGAAAATAATACATTTAACTGGAGTTTATTCTAAAAGGTGTGAACTGGATTAAGTGCTCAAAACGAAGGAAAGATTTTAGTTTTTGTTTTGTAGGAGCAATACAGAGATAGAGTTAGAGAAAGACGACATAAATTGTAAATTGTACATTCCATTTTGTGGCTTTTACAAAATCATAAAATAAACAATGACAGATAAAAGACACACGCAGTAAAATGCTTTAAAATGATTAAGAATTTTTTCACAGTTTCTTTTTTGTTCGGTTTGTTTTTTTTTTTTTTTTTGATAATTTTTTGTTGCTTACATTTGCATGAATCTGTAGATCGCCGGGCGAGAGATTTGTTTGGGCACTTTGCACGACGCCAAAATTACCTGCTGTTGTTATTGTTGTTATTATTATTGCAAGAGATTATGTTGAACAATTTGTGAACAATTTTCATTTTGCATAATAGTATTGTGGCGGGCATTTTTTGTAAGTGGGAAAGTTGTTTTTTTTCAGGTTTTTAGGTTATATAGGGTCGCGCACATTGGAGTAACAAATAGAAAAAGAGAGTGGAGATAATATAAATTTTAATATTGTAAATAATAAATAAAAGGTGAAATTGATTTGGCATTATGCATTACTTAGTTGTAACTTAGACTTAGGACAACTTAATTAGCATATGACTTAGAAATATATTATGAGTATAGTAAAATTAATTAGCAACTGTTATAAATATAATCAAGCCTTCCTTCCCATTAGTTTGTTGTTATTAAGTAAAGCAATTATTACTATTAATATTGCTTAGCTACAAGCTGTTGGTACATTATTAGTATGAAAAACGCACTGCGTACACTTCTTAAACTTGACACACACACGCACACACACATTCAGACCCAAGCTTGCCTCAAAACTAGTTGTATGCCCCACAAAAACTCACACACATGCACACACAGACATGTATGTGTGGCTGTCCTCCAATTGTGGGCCATACCCCTGGCATACTTTCTTTTGACTTTGGTCACGATATAAAACGTTTATTGTGCCCGTAACGACGACAAAATAACGCAGCAGCAACAACAACAAAATAAAAAAAAAATGTATATATATATATATACAATATATATAACACAAAAATTACATAAAAACAGCAACGACAACAACAACAAGAATGGCAACGACAACGTTTTAGTGTAAACAAAAGAACTCACGAAAACAAAACAAAACTAAAGTAAATTACACAGTTCAACAGGATTAAGAAGTTGATATTAAAAGTCCTTTTCAGATTTAGATTTCAGTCAAGATTTAATTAATAAGAGAATTCAATTTTCATCAAATGTCATTGGAAAATAATATTTTAGCATTAATATTCTTTATTATTTGAAAAGTTTATGACTAATGCCTCATATATCTTTACTTCAGTATACTGTTGTTGAAAGAATTATTTTTAATTTTAATTAACTACAATTGTATTCTTAGAAATTCCAATTTATATGTTTTTTTGTTGATATATTTAATTGTGAAAAGAAATTAAGATAAAAAAAAAATTAAAAGTGGAAGCAACGTTAAATTTTTCCAATATAATAAATAGCTAAACCTGCATTAGTTCATTAACCAATTTGCTGATTTTGTATGGTATTTTACTAAAAAACATTTTGTATTATTCCTTGTTCGCACACACACATTTTCACATTGTTGTAGCGCAGTGTTGTTTGAAAGTCAAATGCCGAAACGCACGCACAATTGCAGCAGGTGGAGTGATGCCGAGGAACAACACAGACTGTATGTGTGTGTGTGTGTTTGTGTTTTTGTGCGAAAGAGTGAGAGAGAGCAAGCAGAAGAAGAATGGAAGAAAAGAGACGGCCAAGACGTAAGCGAAAAGAAGGCAAAAATCAATAATGTGTACAAAAACACGGACGCTCGGTCGTTGCTGGCTGCCCTTTGTTGTCCGTATGTGTGTGTGTGTGTGTACGAGTAAATATATGTAACTGTGCGTGCGTGTGTATGTGTGGCAAGCTATGCACAATCATCGCATTGTGCAAAAAAAAAAAACAACGCACAACAAAAAGAAAGAATGTTAAAATCAAACAAACTTCGCCTCAGTTTTGTATGTTTGATTGTGTTTCTGTGTGTGCGTGTGTGTGTGTATATGTTTGCCACTCTAGCTTCCTGTTTTATATTTTTGTCCATAAATTCTAGCCAGTTGGCTGTAAGAGAGATTGCGGAAACACAGGCAGTGGGCAGCGGGCAGTTGGCAGAGGGCAGGGTGTGTGGGGTCAGGTGTGGAGGTGTTTGGGCAATGCGGCTGGCAAAAGCACAGCAGGCGAGAACAGCTTGTTCTATTTTTAAACCAAGCGACGCACACAAATAAACACACACACATACACACACCGACATTTATAGAAAGACAGACGCAGGCGCATAAATAGCACAAACAACAACAACAGCAACAGCAACAACAACAATGGCAACTACCACGCACAAAAAGGCGTTGGTGTTGGTCGTGTTGTTGTCGTTGTTGTTGACGTTGTTGTTGTTTTCCCTTTTGCCTGCCCATTCTCAATGTTCGCATTAATGTCACTAATACGCACAGTTGCACATGCACAAACTCACACACACAAACACACCCATACAAACACGCATAGACACTCGTTGGTCAACATTTTAATTAAATTTGCCTCGTTCACTCGCTCACCCACACACAATTTTCAGTTTCTGTTTTTTTTTTTAAATGGGCCCACGCAAACGCAGTAACACGCACGCTGTATGTAGTGCGGTCTATATTTATTTACTTATTTAAAGCTTACAGGCCGCCATATGCGACATGTTTCGCGTTATTTGCTGCTGCTGTCTGCTTTTGTGGTTGTCATTTTGGCTATTGATTTCGCTTTATTCATGAATTAAACTTAGCTCAGAAACACACAAAAAATAGAATATGCTGGCAACCTTTTCTCATTTTTTTTTTTGCTTTCTTTCCCGCTAATCGAAATGCAAATAAACACACGCAGCAGACAAGAGCACAATGGACCTTTTTTGTAGCACAGCTGTTGGATGGCAATTGACAAAAAAGGCGGAGGGACGGGGAAGTTAAATGCAGTTGCAGAAGCTGTTTTTGATTTGAAAATTTGCTTGTAATTGCAACTAGATAGAAAGAGAGTATAAGAGTTGTGCGTTGATGTATTGAACTGAGCGCCTAAAACTATGCTGTAAATATTTTTAAGGGAGTTAACTTAGATAACAAATTGAACTGTATAAGGTTGTGTCTTGGCTAAGTAAATCAAAACCTTTTTCAAGAATACATAAACCAATAAACATTTATTATTAACTGAACTGGAAGCTTATAATTGTAAAGCTTATATACATATATATATATATGCCTGAAAATGATCACTTCTAAACTAAATTAGATTAAGGTGAAATATTTGTATAATACAAATATGCAAATTTGTAAAAATATGTGTTACTCTTTCACGGAATAACTACTGAGTGGATTTCGATAAAAGTTTACAATAATATAGCTTAAAAATCAGAATAACATAAAGGCTATAATTTTTGATGATGTTGTTACATTGTACTTCTGAGGTGCATTCAAATATACTTTCAGAGCCGCGGGATAGGTACTAGTTTCATATAATTGCCTTCACTTTTGAGTAGTATTTGTTCATTACACATTAAATACCTACAATGGTTTAATAATGCTGATTTATGATTTTCTACCCCCATATGCAGTGTTCCTTTTTTTACAGTGTATGTCTAAGGTTGATTTTTTTTTTTTTTGGAAGCGATTAGGTTTTTTGTTTTTGGTTGTTTCTACTTATTTTACTGGGGTTATTTTGGCATATGCTTGCAATTTTTTTGTTGTTTTTCTGTTGAGGTCTGTGTTGTGTACTAATCTATTTGCATTTAGCTTTTCAATTTTGCCATTGTTATGGTTTTTTTTTGCTGTCTAAGCATATTTGGTTGTGGGTGTAGGTGTGTTGTTGTTGGTGTTGAATGCAAGCTGTGGTAACTTGTTGTAGTTGTTGTAGCTGCACTATAGCTCTATAGATCGCCACTCACCTTCTTCTCGTTGATTTGTATTTAGTTAAGAATTTTACTTAGTTATTGATTTATTAAATGTATATTTTATCGTATTTAGCTTCACACTTAAATATTATTTAATTGTGTTAGTATTTTGCTTTCATTTGTATTTAACTTCAATTTAGGTTTGGCCGATTTGCCTAATTTGCTGAACAAATTGTGGAACATGCTAAAACATGGCCTAAGCCCACACAGTCACCCATACACACACATACACGTTTAAACACAAATGAATAGTGTAGGGCAAGGAGCAAAGAAAGGTAATCGCGTGGCTGTACAGTAAACAAATCGTAAATTTTCCTATATTTTGTTTTCACCTGTGCCCTTTGGCAAAAAAACAGAAAAAAAGAACAAGAAAAAAGGCAAATAAAACCACAACACAATAATAAGAATACACGAATAATAAGAATAATTTTCTTTTTCTTGCCCACGCAAAGAAAATGGCCTAGGCGTGCTGGCTGCATATGGTAAACGTATGTGTATGTATGTTAGTATGTGTGTGTGCTTTGGTGGGAGAGGGCAGGGGGTTTGCCATATGCAAAAGCGTCCAACGGGCGCCACAATTTGCGCAGTTTTAGGCTGGCCCAAAATTTGATTTATGCCTTGATTCGATTTAATTTTGATGGCAGTTTTCTTGCTGGCGCCCGCACATAATACAAACGTTTATGTATATTTGTTATTGGCAACATTTTTGAACACGTTTTGAACAATGCGACAATTTAAATAAACTTTTTTTTTACAATTTTACCTTTTAGCAAGTAAATTTTTGGTTGTTTCACAATCACAATTGCTTTTACTTAACTTTAGTTGAGTTTCAATCACAAATTTATTCCCTTTATGTTTTTTTAAATAATTATTTAATATTTTAATATATTTTTGTGCAACATTTTGCACATGACTTTTAACTTTTCGTGCATTACATTTTTGTTTCACATTTATGTTTGCATTTTATTTGTGACACATTTAACCTTCACCGGGCTGTGAATGTTGTGAATTATTTATTGCTCAATGTCAATTAATTGCACCACTTATTCACACACACAGACACACACACGTATAGTCGCACACAAACGCACATTGTTTTACTTTGTAGTGCTCACTTTATATTTATTTTTTTTTTTTACGCTCCAAGGTTGTTTTTAGCGCAACCTTAGCCTTAAATTTCACTTTCGATTTCTCGCACAATGTGTGTTTTGTTTATTTTTACTGCTTGTTTTTTTTTTTTTTGTTGTTTTCTTCGTTTGCTGCGTGTCACGAAATTTGCTTTGATTTTGCCATTGTTTATTTATTTTAATTTACAATTTTCTCTTTTATTGTTGTTTTATTTGATTTATTTATTTATTTTTTTATTTCCTTTTTGCCCCGACACGCGACTTTTACGACGAGTTGTGGCCCGCAGCGGCTGTTTACTCGCCTTTAAAGTTCATCGAAAACTAATTTCGTTTCGATTTCAAAAAAAACCTCAATGGAATTTTGCTTTACGTTTTCGCTTTCCTTTAGCGCCTACCCTTATTGTTGTTGCTGTTGCTGTTATTGTTATTGTTGTTTTTGTCGTTGCTGTTGTTGTAGCTGTTGTTGCTGTTGGTGCTGGTAGCCTACAACATTTCCAATAACAATGTTACAAGTTCGCCGTTGTTATTGTTGTTGTTGTTGCTGCTTGTACTTTCCCATGACGCTTCCAATGCACAACTAAAAATAAAGTTAAGCGTGGCCATAGCGACGACGGCAGCAGCGACGTCGACTGAAACGTTGACTGCGATAACATTGACAGCTGCTGCCGTATGCCATGGGGTCAGGCGGGGTTATGGGCGGCGGGGGCTGCCTACCCTAGTGTCTGTGTCTGTTTGTGTGTGTGTGTTTTTCTACCTCCAAGGCGAATGGCAAAATCAGCGTGTTTGTCTTTGCTTTCCAGTGCGAGTGGGTGGGTAAAAACCGATTGCCCATACCACCAGCTCCCACCGCCCACCGCACATCCTCCCTCCGCCTATTAAGCGTAGGCGAGCGCGTGTTGGATGCTTGACTAACTGTTCTGTCTAACTGGATTGCAAGTGCATTAGTTTTAGTGTGTGTTTGTTGTTGTTGCTGCTGTTCTTATTGTTGTTGTTGTTGAATTCGTAGTAAAGAGCATGACGATGCAGCAAATGAAATGCAGTGAATGAAATGACGTCGCTGCGCCTAAAACAGCGTATAGGGATTGTAGGATTGCACTCACTGCAGTGAACAGAGAACAGCGAAGTAAGGGAAGGGAGGAAGGGAGGGGATGAAGAGTAAAGTAACAGCGGTGACTGTTGGTAATGTGATCTATGCGTGGCTATAAATACAATGTGCATTGCATGGCGTCATCGAAATAACAGTTAACATTAAATTGAATATCGTATACCGAATCGAATACTTCCCACGTCTTGTGGGTGTTTCTAATGAATCAGTTTTTTGGGAATTTTTGTAAATATTTTGTAATTTGACTATTATTTCCTAGTCTATGATCTATTTTATATAAATGTTTCTGTTGACTGAAGAAGAAGTTGGGATAGAATATTTATCTGATATTATTATGGAACAAATTGTTAATTATTGTCTTACTTTGTCTTAGGAACTTTTTAATAGTACTGTTTTTATTGTTTCACTTGATTAAGATAAAATGTCTGGCTAATGAGTGAAAAATAAATATTTATTACTATTTATTTTGATAAAATTTGGTATGGAATTAAAGAATTAGCCAACTTTTAATGAAAAACTTATGTTAGAAACTTAACAGACGACTGATTTCTAATGTTTCTAGAATACATGTAAAAATTATAGTTGCAGATTGAAAACATTAAACTTTAAACATTGTCGAAATATGATTGTCTTCAGTTCTACAAATCCGAGAACTAGATTATTTTTATAATTCATTAGCAACAAAACTATTTGCTTTACTTTTGATACATTCGCAAGCAATTCCCAATACTTTCCTTAGACATTGCCCCACACAAAGCCGTGTCGACTCATACGACAAATACATATTTAGGCTTAAATCAAAATAAATTTGATTTTATTTTATTTATGCGCGCTCAACGCAACATCATCAGCTGCTACTGCTACTGCTACCGCTGTTGAGGACATGGTAGACCCGAACGAGCTCACAATATTGAAAGTTTGAGCTGGGTTGTGGGTGAGGTGGCATACTGAATTGCGGGGCGAGGGTAGGTAGAGCGTTGTTGAGCAAGCAAATGCAGCGCATGCGTTTTGCATTTCGTTTGTGTTTGTTTGTTGGAATTTTCCAATTTGACGTTGGAACAAATTCCAGCGCATGACGTCTATGACTGTGACTATTGTGAACTCGCAATTATGGTGTGTGAACAACGCACTGTGGTGAGCTTGCAGCTGGCGCGTGGCTCGATGTGGTGAATATTGTGTGTAGGGTCGACGTCAGTGCAGCTGCACCGAGACGCACGCCAGACCAGCTGCAACAAGCTTTGAGTGTGTGTAGCTGTTGGGTAAATGGGGTTGCCACGCAGTATGGTGAGGGGGGATGGGGGGATGAAGAGTGTTGTTACCATATCAGTGGTTAAGGTAGCGTTGCAGTTGTTCGCACAACTTTCTGCCTGCCTGCCTGCCTGCTTATCGACATTGTTGGGTAGACCAAGAAACTTTGCGCCTAATTTTATGCCACAGTTTCTTGCAGCAGGCCGCAGCAGCAAACTTGGCTGCCAAAACACCAACAATAACAACTTAAAATTTGGTGTAGGCTTCTACTTATATTTTATAAATTTTTGGGGCTTTTTTTTTGGGGCCAAAGTTGGAATCAATAATTATTATATGGTAGTTTGGAAGTGTGTGGGTGGGTGTGGCAAGTGCAACATGCTTGCCAGAAACTTTGTGGCACACGCTAATGTGCAACAAAAAGAAATTTAAATCACCAGTCGCCATGTTGCATGCGGCATGGCCTGCCTACTTATTGAGGAGGCTGGCAACCAAAAGTGCCAACAAGAAAACTTTCTAATTAGGCTCATAAATTTGGCCAGCAAAACGCACTTGACAGTGTCGCCGGCGTTGTCGCTCAACGAAAAACATGGCAGCAACACCCTCTTCCACCTTACACCTTCCACCTTCCTCTGCTGTGTATGTTTCTTACACTTGGCCAGCGCAAGTATTTTGATATCTTGTGGCTTTGCCTATTGCTTTGCTTGTTTGGTTGAAAATGTGTTTTCGGGTCAGCTGTGCTGGCTGCATATAATTTATGCTGATTGCATTTAACGGGCAAAAAGTGTATGCAAGGGTCCAAAAGTGCGCACTTGTCGCGGTTCTTTTTGCCCGTTGCGCCAAACAATTTATTTTTATTTTATTTCGCCCATGTTGCCATTGCCATAGCCATAGCCATCGCCATCGCCATAGTCAGCTAGGCAAGCGCCTGCTGTTGTTGAGAGTCAAGTGGCCCCAAGATAAGCGCCTCCAAAATGTTGCCCAAGCAAAAAAGAAGACTATTTGTGCTTGGGTTTTTCTATTTTTGTAATGCAGCGCACATGCAACTTGCATTTTCCTTTGTGGCATTTGAACAAAACTTTTCCCTTTCAATTGTGAGAAATTATGTGCAAATTTAAGACTTCCTATTCAAAAAAAAATACGAAAAAAGGGAACGTCAGCTGCAGATTAAACTGACCAAAGCAGGTCAGCAAAATTCGATTTGGGCGGTTGAAAACCACATAAAAGAATCTTAAAGCTAGCTTACTTTTAGAACTAAAATATCTTGCTTAGATTATAAATAGCTTAATTGAAGACTTAGAGAGAAGATGAACAATCAAAGAATGTTAAAATTATAGATAAATTTTATATACAGAAAACAGAAATAATAGTGTTGCTTCGAAAGAACATTGTTATAAATGTTTGTAAGTGGATAGCCAAAAAGATCTAAAGGAAAAGACAACGCACCATTGGAAGACAGCAGTGTGTTAACTTTTTTTTTGTTGGAAAACGATTTCAGTTATAAAAATATATACTATATAAATGTATGAATACATAGTTAAACTATATATGCATATATTTGCCACATTTAATATTTAGCGAGCAATTCTAAGGTAGAGACAGATAGAGAGAGAGAGAGACAGAAAGAGATAGTATAACATTCAAGTGTTTTTTAAACCAAAACTAAAAAAGTTTTTGTTTTTTTTTTTAAATGCCTAACATGGACATTTAGATTTTTGTAAAATGGAAAGCGGGGTTTGTAAAAGACACAGCGATATAGACACTTATATATATATATTCAATATATGTATATATATAAAGATAGATAGAGATGGAAATTGAACGCTAGCGCGATCAATTGAACAGAGAGAGAGAGAGAGAGACAGATATAGACAGTGAGATAGAGAGATAGAAGAGAGAGACATTGAAGAGTGCAAATTGGAGAACACGCAAGAACTTACCATCATAATCGCTGCCAGCTTGCATATGTGATTGGGATTGAGCCTGCGCCTGTGCCTGTGCCTGGGCCATTAGATGGAACTCCTCCTCCGAACTGCTAAACGATCTTTGTTGTTGCGATGCGTATTGTGCTCCAGCTAAACTCCGCCGTTGCTGCTGCTCCTGTTGCTGCTGATTGTACGAGGTGGCATCCATGGCATGTCCGCCGCTTATCGTTAGATTGCGTGTCAGTGGCGGTGGCTTCTGGTAGCCACTACCCATTTGGCCAGGCTGTTGATGGATTTGTGCATGTGTTGCTCCCTGATAAGGCTGTTGCTGACGCTGTTGCTGCTGCTGCTGCTGTTGTAGATGTTGCTGGCGTGCATTGAATTGCTGCTGCTGAGGTTGCTGTCGCTGCTGTTGCTGCTGCGACATCAGATGTTGTTGTTGTTGTTGCTGCTGCTGATGCTGATGCTGCTGTTGTTGTGAGTGTGCATGCTGCTGCACCTGACTGGGATGCGCCAGATGTGGATGTTGTCGCATCAATCCATCCAATTCTCCCTGCAGCATTAAGAAAAAAATGTGTTTTGTTTAAATATCAAAGCTATTGTTACAGTTTCTCTTAGAATTGCATAATTTTTTCTTTATCTTTGGTCTTTTACAATTTAATAAAACCCATGATATGAGTATAATGGGTATAAGGTTTTGTGGTAAAGTATGTAACAGACAGAAGGAAGCGTCTCTCAAAAATATATAAAATAAATATAATATAA
Source organism: Scaptomyza parva (assembly GCA_035044645.1). Classification (NCBI taxonomy): domain Eukaryota; kingdom Metazoa; phylum Arthropoda; class Insecta; order Diptera; family Drosophilidae; genus Scaptomyza; species Scaptomyza parva. The sequence goes on along the minus strand of JAWNNT010000068.1, from coordinate 946,030 downwards.
GCTATTCATCATAGTAAGAACAAATATATTTTAAATTGTCAATAACTCTCCCCATTTTTGGCATACACATGTAATCGATAACAACTTCAAAATTATTTTAGAAACTGAAACACGAATGATTGGAGTTGTTCAGTCATTATGCATAGACCAGTAATACCTAACAAGTACGGTCAGTACGGTTAGGATGTACAGGATATCTTCTAGTCGGTATTTTGGTACTTGCTTTCAATTTTCTGTTTCATGTTACCTTGCTTAGTCTTATCGACTTCTTTTGTTTACCCAAAGTAGTAGCTAGGGTTTACTGTAGCTTGCAGTGTACCAAATAGCGTAGTTGATTTTGAAACAAATAAGAAAGCTCTCGTAAAGAAAGTTCAACTAGGAAATCGTCTTATCCTTAGACCTAAGGCGTGAACTGGGTTGCTGAACAATTCCAATATACGATCTCACTGACTATAAAACGTTTCTGACTAACTGCTTTAAAATTTTATATTTATTAGCTTAATCTATTTGTTGATTTCTTGCATAATTTTTTGTCAAATCTTACCCTGTTTATTATTTCGCTTTATTTTCTATAACTAAACAATTCTTTAACCCATTCGAGGCACATAACAATTTTAGATTTTTTTCCCGTTACCAATAATACTAAATATTGCTTTGAATAACCCACATAATTTGTACTTCCTATTATTAGAAACAAAGTCACACTTCTCACCTGATAGTAACGTGGATCATCCTCTGGATATGCTCCCGATCTCTGCTGTCCATAGCCTTGCTGTTGCTGCTGCTGTTGTTGGTATTGCTGTGCCTGCTGTGGATTCATGGGCTGCATGCGTTGACGCTGCTGTTGTTGCTGCTGCTGTCCCGGACTCATGGGCTCCATGCCGCTATCCGAGATGGAGAGGCGACGATTCGTTGGTTGCTCCTGCTGCGAGTATTGGCGACGCAGCATGCTGCCTGCTCGCTGCATGGGCAAATTTTCCTTTTCGGCAGCACTTCGTGTTCTCTCCAACTTTGGCCGTTTATCCGTCGTATCATGCGGATCCACAATGGCCTGCTGCGAGATGTCCTAAAGGCAAAAAGTAGAGGAGGAGTTTAAGCATTGGTATTCTGAATTGAGGTTAATACTTTTGGCTTTTTGACTTACGCTGCTGCCATCTGGCTCAATGCGCCTGATGAAACCATCTTGTTGCACAGCTGTTTTATTGATCCACTGACCCGTTTTGGAGAGTAGCTCCTGTTTCTTGCGACACAGAATGCATACCCAAATCACCTAAAAACACATTTAGTAAAGATATTTAATGAAATATATTATACAAATTTGTAAGCTTAAAGATATTTTATTTATTTATTTACGTTTGTATTTGTACAAAAACACATTGTCTTTTATTCTACAATCAACATTAATAAGAATCACAAATACTCTAAACTCTACTCTAAACTACAATATACTCTAAAGAAGAGCCAAAGCGCAATGGATCGAGATGATGTACCAATCGAGGTGGTCTACTTCTATGGCAACTTGGCTCGACTCTTCAACACATTTACTTTCCTAATGATAACGTATGTTGAGCGTGGAGTTCCCGAATTCTATTCCGGCTTCTGCAGTATTCATATGAGTCTGCCACGTTGGACACATTTGAGCTGGCTGTTCAATGGTATAATGTTGCAGGAGCAAGAGGAGGAGGAGGAGTGGAATGAGCTGCAGAATAGGTCAGAGATTTCCATGTCTTTCGTATTTTGTGCCACCCATTTCAGTGACAGATGAATATTACCTGCATGGCAAATTGAAATTCTATTTGGCGTTTCTTTACTATTTTTTCATTCTTATCCAAACTGAAAATTGTTAAAGTTTGTTCCCATCGTATTCGCATCTACTGTATATGTATGTGTGCATGAGTGTGTGTGTTTGTGTGTGTAAATGTATATGTGCCATCTTGGCAACGCTTCAACAAAACGTTTGGCAACGTGGCCAGCAAATGATAAGCCCAGGCCAGGAGAGCCAACCCGTCACGGCTCACTGGGCAAAATAAAAAATTGAATGCAAAAAAAAGAATAAGAAGAACTGTGTAATTGAAATGCAATGCAATGTAAAAACGTTGAAATGGTGAAATGGTAAATGGTGTGCCAAAATGCTAAAATGCTTGCTGAACGAGGCCCCAAAAGGGTTGTAGCCAGCAACCAAGCAACCAACACAGCCCGCTAAGAACGTTGCCTTGAACCGAAAATGGAGCTTTGAAATTTAAAAATTCAGATTAAATAAATAAGACCGAATTAAATTTCAAATGATTGGATAGTTTTTATTCTGCAAGCAAGTTAAAAGCAGCAGTAATCATCTTCGATCCCATTAAGAATAACAACATTAACGGTCGAATCGATTGGACAATACTCATTTGACAAAAAGAGACTCTAAGTAGTGAATATAAACTTGTTATATCAAGTTTATGTCAGATTACCGATAACTTCAAGCATTTCCGATATGCACAGAGTATCACAAATACTTTTTTCACTCTTACTTTTAACCTGAACTGCTGGTAAGCTCAATACATTCAAGCAAACAAGTTTAAAGAGCACGCCATTTTTCTGGTCTCTGTTTTCAATGTCAAAATATCAAGTGCCAAATGTAGCCCCCACACTTTACACTATACAGCTTTCAACCCAGCCCACCATTAAAAACTAAACGCCCAATAAATATATTGACTTCAGTTTTATAGTCGCGCGTTGGCGACATGGACCATTATTTATGCGTGATGCACGCATCGTTTTTCCTTTTTTGCGTGGGGTGGGGGGAGGGGGGCAATTGGGGCTGGGGCAATTGGCAATAGCAGTAAGCAGCTAGTAGCTAGTAGCTGGCCAACGGGGCGTATGAGCGATGGGCCATTGCTTGAATGAGCAGTCGCAGTTAAAGAAGCAGCCACAGTAACACACAGGCGACGCCAGAATAACTGGCGACAGAGTGTCATCCAATTTATCAATAGCTGGCTGGCTGGCAAAATGAGGCAGGACTCGGCATAGTGCCGCTGCCATTTTGTTGGCTACACGCGTCACTGAGTGACAGGCGCGTCTAATGGCACTCGAAAAATTGCCAACTGGAAAATGTGTCAGGCTCCGGCTGTCAGCTGGTGAAGTGCACACACAATCACACAAAACACATACACTTACTTAAAAATAAACACTGAAGAAAACTACAAACGTTTTTGTATAAACAGAATTGAGTTTGATATTTGCATCTTTCTATTCATACATTTAAAGCCGTTAAGTAATCAATTAATGTTTACAGCCGCCCTATGAGCACTTTGCACTAAACTTAATATATAATATGAGAAAGGCTTTGTCTGCGTGGTAAGAATCAAAATCTATTCTCAACAAGATATTTCTACCGAATGTTATTTCCATGTCAATACAGTTTTGCCTTATTTGATAATTACTTCTGCTGCTGTTCGTCTCTGTTATCACGCATCTTCCACTTAGTGCAACAATGCAAGAATACGGAACAACGCCAACCTACTAGTATACCACAAAATTATAGCCTATGTAGTATTCTGACGTATAAGCTATATTATTGTAAAGTTTAATTAAAATCCATTTAGCAGTTTAACCGCGCAAGAGTAACAAACTTTCACATTAACAATATAAGAAAGACTTTACTTCACGGTATAAAAAGCTGAATAAACGTATATTACCTCGAGCTACACACTTGAAACATTAATCTTTTAGTTGGAATTAAGCAAAGTTTGCTGAGCGATTAACTTTTCCTGGAAATTAACCTAAACTTCTACAATATAACTTTTTTTAAAGCATACGATTTGAAGAGTTTCAAGAATTGATGAACAATTTAAGTTTTAATGTATAATTAATTCTAGGTAATACTAAACACTTATTTTTTCTAGAAAACTCTTGAGCTCTGCACTTTTAAAATATAAAAAAATGATAATCAAATTTTCCTTACTTTGTGCTTCTCTCGCTCAGTGTACTTAAGCTAGTCACAAAGAATACATATAAAGTGAGTGAACTAAGAATATAGCACTTACTTTGTTGCTACGCAGCGTAACTTTGCCGCCGCAGCGAGCACAGCAACGAATATTGCAATAATGGCAAATGTGGCCAACGCCATCGGCAAACTTGGTCTTAAGGCATATGTGACAGGTGGCATCCAGCTCGACGCCGGCCTTCTTTTGCTGCTCCGAACGCTGCCTGATTTGCATTTCAAGCGTGACAACTTCGTCCTGCTTTCGACTGTTGAGAAAGAATTAGAATTGAAATAATGTTGGAATTGGGTTTATCTTTTTTTGAGTATCAAGTACTCACCGCATTATTTCATTTTGTTGGTCCTCCTCCTGTTTCTGCCGCATGAGCACATTCTCAATCTGCATGCGCTCATGGGGCGTCAAATGCGACAAATCAGGCATTTCATCCATGGCTAATAGTTGGGAGCTGGAGCTTGAACTGTTCCTGAATGTAACTTGAGTTGGAGTTGTTGCAGTTGTTTTTGTTTTTGTTGCTGATGTTTCGTTGGTTTTTGCACATAAAGACTAATTTTTAGTTGCACTAATTAGTTAAGTTATCCGCTTGTATGTATACGAGTATATATTAATTATTAAATTTATAGAATTTATTTTTGGTTGTTGTTGTTAAATTTTAAAGCTTCTCTTTTTATGTGTTTAAATAACTTTTGGTTTTTTTTGTTTTATGCAATTAGGCAATATTTATAAATATAATATATGTATATATTTGTTATTTAGTTTAATAATCATTATTATTATTATTATAATTATTATTATTATTAAATTTATTTGGATATTAAACCATTCTGACAGAAAATCACAGAGCAAATTTCTAAATTTTACTTATGTAGTATTTATTTATGTTTGGTATTTTGGTATATTATTTTGTGTGAAATAGCTATTTATAGTTGTCGGCTTCTTTCTTTTTTACTTCTTTTCTTTCTTTTGCTGATTTATTTCTTTAAGACTTTTGGAAATTCGTTGAAACTTTTTACAATGGCGCTGATCAGTTTTGCAGTTTTCCGTTTCCCGTTTTCCGCTAAGCACTTTGATGGTGTGTTTCTTTGTTCGGTTTTTGAGGTGTTAGGTGTGTAAATATGTTAATGTGTGTGTGTTTGTGTGTGAGTGTGTGTGTTTGTGTTTGTGTGCTGCACTCTGACCTTTTCAAGGTCAGTTTCCGTTATTTGGTATTTTTAGGTCGCTTTCATATTAAGAACAAAATTTGTAAACATTTTTTTACTGCGCCTCGATTCTGTTTCTGTTTCATTTTGTCAACGCTCTAAAACGTTGCCTTGCCGTTGTTGCTGTGTTTGTTGTGTTTGTCATCTGTGTTTCTTGCTGTTGTTGGTTATGTTGCGCCCGATGCTGTTCTTGTTGCGATGTTCTGTGAGGAGAAGCCATCTTTGAAGAGTGATTTAAAAGCGTGCGCTATTAAGGCAAAATAATTTTAGTAGTCAGCACTGCAAAGGAAACAAAAAGAATATTATAATTAGTAATTAACTCGATTAAAAATTTATTATTGGAAACTGTAAATGAAAAGATAACCCTATTTATGTCTTTATATCCATTTCTAATCACTATTCACAGCAGACCAGTTGTAATTAAAAATTTTTTGCTATCACTTTTGTAATTCGATTAAAAAAGTTAATGCAGTTGCAGATGAAAAGTAGGCAACATTTTTTTAGTTCGTGTCATTTAATTAAAATTCAAAATGAAGTGCACTTACTGTCAAACTCACAAACATATGCATGCACAAGCAACACACAAAATTGTGCCCTAAACGGAAATGAGAATTTTAACGAGTTTGGGTGGAGTGTGGTGTGATAAAGGGGATGTGTGAATGGTTGGTCTACTGGACACAATACAAAACATATGTATACGTATGTAACAGTGGGTATTTATGACCATCAAATAAGAAACCGCAGAAACAGTTGGGCAGGGAGCAAAACAAAGCCAGAAAGAGATAGAGAGGAGAAAGTACGAAAGGGAAGCAAAAGCATCTGGGCACAGGTGCAGTGGGGTGCAAAAGTTGTTTGTGGAGGGGGGGTTTGTTGGGTTGCGGTTGACCCGGTGACGCACGTATAAAATGCGAAAATATATACGAGGCCACACACACACACACACACACAAACACATAACATAGAGTGAAATGCATTTAAGGACGAGGGATGAGGAGCGGTGCCGGGCTATTTATGTTGACAAACTTGTTCGTTGGGACGTTCGTTCCGACGCAGGACTGAAAAATGCAAGCGGAAGCAGCCACTTCCCCAACAAAGGAGAAACAGAGTGAGAAAGGGAGAGTGAAAAACAGCTTAAATAGGAGGCACAGCATATTGTAGAGGAAAGAGAAATTCGTATAGCAGATGCAGGATAAGGAAAATGCAGCAAGAGCCTCTTATGCGCCCCATTTCCGTCCACACGTCCTGTCTGTGTGTCTGTGTGTGTGTGTGCATGTGTGTTTGTGTAATATGCAGATTGAAATGCGGCTTTTACGCTCTAGAATTAACTTATTTCATAAATGGCGTTGATTAAATGAAAAGCTATTAGGCAATTTGTGTGTGTGTCTGCGTATGTGTGTGTGTGAGAGAGAGAGAGAGTGTGAATATGATTTGGTTAGCAACATAAGCATAAGCTTAGTTAGTTTTATTGAAAGGATATCGACCCCATAGAAGTCTCAAGAGCCGGCTGTGGCTGACATTTTGGAGCAGGTCAGGCATGAAAATGTGGAACAATATATCAGCAATGCAGATAGGAGCAAAACAAAAAGTCGGTAGACTGAAAAAAATATATAAGGATAAATGCAAGCTCATTTGTCAATCACTTGGAAATAAAAATAGTCTTTAAGAATTTGGGTTGATTTATCTTTGGTGGTAATTTGGGATCAGTTTGTGCTTTTCAGTGTAAAATTTATATAGAAGCTACTTGATTTATTTTCTAAGTTATATATAGCTGATCAAATGTAACCATAAAATTTCAACGTTTCACCCAAAACTTTAATCTTGCCCTGTAAACTTTGTTGACACATAATTTTCGCCCAAAACTTTAATCTACTTTTGAAAATTATTTTGGCAAAAAGTGCGATTTTGTGAAGTTTCTAACTCATTATTAAATTAAAATGATATTTATACCCTCTTTTCAGTAAAGTATGTTGTTGGAAAACATAACAAGGGCTTTTATTTAAATAAAATAATTTAAATAATATACAAATATATGTATTTACAATATATATATATATATTTAGTATATATTTCAGTATGAAAACATTTCTAGAAATGTTAAAAGAGGTCAGTACAGAGTAAAGAATTTTTATAAATATTTGCTTATCTGCACGCTAACTCCACATGTCCATTGATAATGTAACTGGCACATTGTTAGCCTTAAGGCAACAAACAGGCACACAAACACAGACACATGCAGTCACAAACACACACTCAACCATACACACAAAACATACTCAGCTGGAGCTAGAGCCGCAGGCAAAAGAGGACTTGAGAACAACAAGGCGTCTGCTGCTCCTCTTTTAATGCATGCATCACAATATCCAACCGTCCACCCCTCCCCGCCCCTCGTCCTATTCGCCCGCAGCCAGAGCAGCAATAGTTCAGGCGAGCTAAATCCAGTTTCCAGGGTGTTTATGGCCCGCTTCGAGCTTGCTGTCGTTGGCAGCTCAGCTCCTCTGGGCTCATGAATTGATAATGCAGCAAATGCAGCAGAAACAACAACAACAACTAGCACCAATAGCGTCTTTCATATATATATATATATATATATATATATATATACTTATACATATATCCATGCAAAATTGATGGCTGCATTGGGAACATTGTGGGGCTTAAGTGTCTATTTTATGTGCCCCCAAACAGAAACACAGATATACATAGATGGTGGAGGAGGGCGAGAGGTTTGGTCTGGATGTGACTGTTGCTGCCACGCTTGATGGTCGAAAGCAAATTGACAGAGCTATCCAACAACAACAACAGCAACAACAATTGATCAACTTGATGGCAAAAATTGCCAAAACAAATGCCAAAAAAAAAACAAAAAAAGCAAATAGTAAATGTTAGTGCGCAAACATTTTCAGCTCGCTGCGAAATGCCAAAATACGAAAATTGGGAAAACTTTAACATTAATGTTAGGGTCGGGAATGTGCGAGAGCAAGGTTGTCGTTACTGAGAGCACGCCTAACAATTCACCACAGCCCTGAGAGAGAGAGAGAGAGGCCAACATAAAGACCAAGAGAGTGTAAGCCAGAACCAGCTAACAAAAAGGGGAAGAAAAACTCACCAACAATATTTCCCAGTATATATGTTGTGTGTGTGTGTGTGTTTGTATTTTTGTAACCAAGTAGAGCGAAACACAGTCAAAATCACAAATAAATTCACAAATAAAAGGTGAATAAACAAGGGAAAGAAACTAACTGAAGTAAAGAAGAAACCTAACAGACTCAAGAATATATAGAAGCAGAATAATAAGCAAATTATCAAACCTATGACCATGATCAAACACTGGAACATCAACATTATTATTATTACATTCAAGGTTAATGCACATAACGCATACGCCACGTTACCCTCACTGTAATAGAAAATAAATGCTGTGTGATAAATGTGAAAGTTCACAAGGCACAAAGTGATAGCTGTTTGCGATAGCAGCGATTTTTCGTAATCTGCAAACTCTTTTGCTCTCTATTTTTGTCGCTCTCTTTCTTTTTGGCTAATTGACACTTTCATATAGCAATAACAATTGCAAGATGAGCTGTAACTGCAACGGAGTTGAATGGTTATGGGTAACCAAAACAAGAACAACAACAGCAACAACAAAGCGAAAAGGTCAAAATGTAATGCTTTCGTATAATTGAACTTACCATCAAGTAAATAAGTTCATGCCATATTCGCTACCTTGCCAGTTCGCTACATACATTTTAATGGCAAAATGAATATTTTCTGCTTCAGCTTTTTCTTTTGAACTGCAAGCTGCTGAAGTAGCAGCAAAAGCGTAATTTTTTTAATACACTTGGGTATTTGAAAGTAGTAGAGAATATTTTTGCTCTGAGCGCTTTACCAAAGCATTCTTTTAATTGATACCTAACGAAGCTCACTAATCTGAAGACTTAAAAGGTAGTTGAACTAGGCAACTCCCATGTATTTAATCGTATCTAAAAATTAAATATAAAGTTAGATTATTTCAACAAGAACTTCTTAATAGAACAGCAATTGACATTAAAAAGTGGAAGGATAAAGTGCTAAGACGCTAATTATTCATCTACAAATTTAATGTTCATTTAAAGATATTACAGGAAGTCGGGTCAAGCTTATATTTGGTAACTTTACTAGGTAATATTATATTTATCTCTATTAGTATATATATTTAATTGTAATAACAAAATTACATTTGGCTCATCGGAAAATGAAAACTTTATCAATATTATTTTTATTTTAACCTGACAAATGACAAATTCCCTTTTATTACGATAGCAATTTCGTTAATGACAAACTTTTTAAACAGCAAAAATAGTTTTTAATGTGCAAGCATTTACTAATTACGAAAACTATTTGCAAATTGACTTTTTTTTGGTCACAACTTTGATATTAATCATTGTATTTGTGCATGTTCCATTATGTTCTGAGCAACGAAAAAGTTTTATTTTCCTTTGCATCAGCTTCAAGAAACTTTACAATTTTTTGGATTGCAAGCTAATAATAATAGATATAATAAAATACTATATTTTTTCCGCTGTATAATCTGTTGTATAATAGAAATAAGTAATTTATTTTAGTGTGTTTAATTAATTTATTTAAAAAAAAAAAACATTTGGTTTTTATCGACATTTGTATTTGTATTCTTTCAATTTTATATTCTGCAACTTTTTCAATTTATCCTACCCAAAATCGGCATTTAACAATAATTTAATAGCTTTTATACACCGTTTAGGCAAAAAGTAGTATATCCCCGTTGATGAGTATTTATTTCTTAATAAAATTATAAGAATGCATTGAGTGGTGATTAATTTTTAATAGAATAATTAAAGTCGCCATTTGAGTGATACTTGTCGCACACTCGTTTATTCGCAGCTGCAGCTGCACTCTAGTGTCCCAGCTTTTATATGTATTACAGTTTTCCGCTTCATTTATTATGGCTTGGCAATTGTTGTTGCCAGCTGCAGGTTTATTTTTAAAGCGCTGACCTGCAAAATGTGAAAAGGGCAACTGGTTGCACGATTGCAAGATTGCAGGTTGTGGGATTGGCTTACTTGGCCATTTGTTCGGGTCATTTATCAGTCGCCAAGAAAAATGAAACGTTGCCAACTACTGTCAACATAAATGCTTATTTTCAATATTAATTTTCTGCTCTGCTTTGACTTAATGTGTGTATTTATTTTTGAAGTGACATCAGTTTCGCGTCATCGCTCGCTGCGATCGTAAATTTATGCAAATATATTTTTATGGCAACATTTGCAGTGTTGATGGGTGCAATGTACTCACTTTAGTGTGTGTGTGTGTGTGCGAGTTTATAGTTTATTTCTTGGCACATGGATACACACACACACTCACACACACAGAGAGTAAAACGAAAACGTGGCCAAGTTGTTCAGTGTTGCGGCTACGGCTCAAAGCCAAAGCCAAAGCCAAAACAATAAAAGAGCCAATGACTTGGCTACTTTTTTCGTAGCTGTTGATGTTTTTGCTGTTGTTGTTGTTTTTGTAGTTAGTGTTGCTTGTCTGCCAAAGAAAGTTTTGTTGAACCTCCCCTCCCGAAAAGCCAATGTGCCAGTTTTCTAGTTGAAGTTGTTGCACTTTGCATGCGCATGTAATTATAACTCCTGTTTTATATGCAAGCCCAAAAAAGTATGCAACACATTTGTTACTTGGCAACATTTTGCACACGACAAGCTAGCCAGCTAGTGTTGAACAACGCCAGAGTCAATTATTCTCCAGGGGCATAGAATAATGAAAAACAACGAGCTAACTAATGCAATGACAACGAGAAAGAGATAGCAAATGCGAAAATGAGAGATCGTGAAAGTGAAAAAAAAGAGAAAGAGAAAGAGAAAGAGAGAGAGGTAGAGACAGAAACAACATATTGCGCTTCCTGTGCAAAACTTTTACAATTGCTCGCACAATTTCCATGCAATTAGCTGAAAACAAAAAAAGGAGAACAACCTTATGGATACAAATAAAGAATGGGTATATATACTATATATTTTATTGTAGTGTATATGTATCGCGAACAAAACTTGTCAATTACATGGGGGGGCGGGAGGTGCGGACATTGACTGTGGGTCGACTGCAGCTAAAAGTTGGCCAACAAAATGAACAAAACATAAGCAAACAAAAGGGGTGGAGAAAACGCGAAGAGAAGGAATTGCTCTCTCCTCTCACACAATAGAGACATGACAGCCAGCATTGTAAGTGTAGTTAAAATGTCAAAAAGCAAGAACGATGACATAGGGACACAGAAAAGCAATTTCATGCACCCATTGAACCCAACAAAAGCAACAACAAGAACAACGAAGATAGAAAGAGATATGGGCTATACTATATATGCTAGTTGACTCAATAATTTTTAACAAGCTTCGCCCACAACAGCACGAAAAGTGACCCACTGTGTGGAGGGGGGGGCAATAATGGTTAGAGATTCAGTTAGTGGGTTACTTTTGCTTGCCTCCCTCATCTTTTTTTTTTTTTTGCTATTACTCATGCGACGTGTGTGCAGCAGTTGGTGTCAAACATTTATGACGTTCGTGGCCATCTAGTGTCTGTCTGTCTGTCTATCTGACGTTTTGTGTCGCCTGACAAAGGCCCCGTCGCGTGTCGTCATCATTGTCATTTGTCAGGGCAAAACAACACTACAATTACAACAACAGCAACAACATCAACAGAGAAACAGCACTCAATTGCTGACCTCTGACATCGCACTCCCACACATCTTGCCACACACACACACCATACCAGAACAGAACAAGGAGATGCATTAACTGGGTATATTAAGTTTAGCCAAAGTGCTTGTAACAACTTAAACAAAGAATGTCTCGAGCAAGACTACTTACTCTCGTGTACGGATTACAAAAATAACAAAGATTCATTACAATGGATTTATCAAGCGAAACTAATATGAACTTGTCTATAAAAATGTTTAATGTATATTGTCGCGAAAACTCACATTTTTATAACTGAAAGATCTAAGCCGAATTCAATTTGTATTTATATTACAGCAAATTATCCAATAGTTGGTTAAAGAATAGCCTAAAAAGGTTTTTTTCTATGATTAAATCTTAGGATTTATAGCTTCTATATAGTAGAGAAACAAACTAAAGGGAAAGTAAATAAAAAGTTTAAATTAAAATGAAAAATGCTTTTAACAAACAGAAAATTGTAATAATATAGACAATGATTTTTTTTACCTAAGGAACTATATACTTTTATAATTGCCATCAATATATATGTATAATTGCATTGATATTGTAAGAAAATAATCGGTTTTTGTTTTGGAAAAGTAAATATCTGAGTGATGTCTGAAATCAGCAAAATCGGCATGAAATATTGCTAAAACGAAAGCAAGTCGCACTGACAGCCACAAACACTGACTGAACAAAAACACAAACGAAGGAAAACATTCATAAGGTCATAAATATTGTCCTTTCTAAATGGGTATATTCAAAATTAAATGATTTGTAAGAATCTGGATATTTATGAGTTATCAAGTCAACTTGATAGTCATATAACAAAATTGGAATATAAAACTGTAGCCGGGCTGTTTACAATATATTATTGTATGTTTATTCAACATATTGCCACATTCACCTGTGGGTATCGATCTATGTTCCTACCACTATCTACTACTAGTACAATACTTTTAACAATTAACAAATATTGGATAAGTTTTGTATTTTGTTGTTGTTTTGACTTTGTGAACATAATTCAATATTATATCTATTCACATATATATTCATTTTGTCTTGAAATATGTGTAATACATAGAAGGAAGCATATCCAACAACAGAACTGAGTCATAATCAGCCATCATATTGTCATTAGTTTGTGTGTTTCTCTCTTTGTTGCACTTATATCATATGTCAAAGTTGGCAATAACAAAATGACAAAAAATCAGAAATCATTTACCTGACTTGATTTGATTTTCAGAGTATATAATATTCGATGTCGCAAAAATGACATGAGTAAAACTAACTAACTTTCTTATTGAAAGGCTAACTGCTAGTCAATATGGCTTTTGTTTTAACTACTTTTTGCTATTGTCATGGTTTATGTTGCTCTTATTGTTGTTGCTGTTGTTACCTCGTGACGTTTGCCATTTTGAGTTCAGGGCACAGTAAGCTACATGTAAAATCGATTTAATGGCTGCCTGTTGCTACTGTCGTTGTCGTCGTCGTTGCTTTAGTAATTCTTGTCGTTTTCGTTCTTGTTGTTGTTGTTGTTGTTGTTAGTCCCTGTTGCTTAACAAGTTTACCTTTTAATTAAATTTGCCGCCCATTCATGTATAGGGAGCAAACGCCCCATGCCCCATGCCTCATGCCCCACGCCCCTAACGCGCATCGGCTTATTATTATTGGCCAGTAAATAGCAACAGTGGCCAAGGGGCAAAAGCTGCTGATTGTTTTTGTTGCTTTTGTGGCAATCTCTTGGTCATTGTTTGCGCATTGTTGTAGTTGCTGCTACTTGTTGTTGTTATCGTTGTTGTTGTAATTGTTCATGTACTTTTTGCTGTTGCTTGTTTTCTTGATAAGTTTTCTTGCCCTATTTAGAGGAATGATTTTTAAAAACTAGAGTTATTTTAGATATAAATGGTATTTTATACGACTTTTGAATTGATTTTTAATTAATTTTGTTTTATTTTCTTATCATTTTTAGTATGAAAATTGTATGTTTAATTAATTTTTGGACTTCTGTTGAACTGTTCTCTTCAAATATACCTTACAAATAATTTGTTCTCATTAAGAATACTTTTACTAACTCTAAACATACATTTCTTCTTTTTATAAATATATATTTTTTTTTTACTTACATTTGTTCATCATTTGTATTTGTTCAAAATTTATCCTTGTTGGTTTGTTGTAAACGGCGTTGTTTGTTTATTCGTTGTTTCAATTATTTGTTTAATTCTTAATATTTGTTGCATTAGAAGTTGTTGTAAAGATTTTTATTTATTGATTTATTTATTTATGCACAATTGGTATTATAGAAAAGCGAAGCTTATGTACAGTAATCTAAGATGATTTAATTAATTCACTAAAGATTTCTTTTTTATTATATATATTTAACTATTTTGAATGCACTTAAGAAATTTGTTGTATGTTTTGGTGAACGTTTGTTTCAAACTGCAAAATGGTATAGAAAAAAATTGAAGATGTTTTTCTGTTATTTTTCTGTTGTTATTGTTTCATTAGATATGCTAATTAATGTTAAAAATTCGACTTGACGACGAGTCGAACTTCACGAGCTTCGGTTTCCATCTGAGTCGAAAGCAAAGAGCTGTAATTATGTTCGCGTTGCACACTGCAGCAGCAGCAGCAGCAGCAGCGGCAGGCACAAGTTGGGAAACAAATACTGGGCACATAACACTGGGATATATACTGGGATTTGTCCGACAGGACAATGAAGTAGCAAAAGCAGCTGCAGCAACGAAAGCGACAACATGTATTTTAACAAAATGCACTCTCATCATATTGCTCATACGCACTGTTTCCACTCTCCATTGTCCATTGTCCATTGTCGTTTGTCCAGCTGCAACTTGTTGTAGTCTCTTACACACACACGCACCCACACATAAAAGAAAGCAATTTGCCATTAGACGTCACTTCTCATTATGCTCTCATGTGCGTGTGCGTAGGTGTGTGTGTGTGTATGTGTGTGAGATATACATAGTGCTGCCAACTTTGTTTTTCTTTCTTTCTCTGTTCCTTTTTTATTGTGCGCTTGCTGGCAGTTAACAGTTAACATTTGCGTTGAGCATTGTTTTTGTGCCTCTATGCTCGTGGGATTTTTGTTGCTGCCGCTGCCGCTGCTTCTGCTGCTGCTGCTGCCGCTGCTGCTGCCGCTGCTGCTGTTGCTGTTGTGCGTGTGGTGAACTTATCACAGCGAGCGAGTCAGTAAGCAAAGTGAGTGACTGCTGCCTGCTCTGCTCACCAACAAACACACACACACACACACACACACATCCATACACACACGCACATTTATTTTACTGGACTATTTTTTGTGCGCACAATTTTTAGACTTCAAGCTGATTTTTTAAATATATATTTTTAAACACATTTCTAATCAAAAAAAAAATAAAATACACACACACATTGAATTGTATATAAATATTTTGAGGGGGGTTCCATTTTTGTATCCTTTGGACGTAGGGCAAAGGAGCTGGCAAGCGGGCGGTGCGACGAGGCACGAAACGAGAGATCACGGCCACAAAAACGACGACGACGACGACAAAGACAACGACAACGTGGAGAGTATTATATACGCCTGCTTGGGTTGGGTTTTACATACACACACACACACACACACACACATTTATATATATATATAGATATTTTTCCTTTCTGTTATTTTTTAATGTTGGGTTGAGGGGATTTGGGGGTCAGGCATGAATCGGGTTGCGTGGTGTTGTGTGTGTACAGAAAAAAACACGAAACAAAGCGAGCAAAAAGAAAAACGAAAAAAAGGAAAAGAAAAGGAAAAGTAAAAAGCAAAGTCAATGAAAAATTGAATTTAGTCTTACTTTAAACACACACTGTTTGCAGCTGTTGTTGTTATTGTTGTTGATTATTATTTTTTTTTTTAATTTATATATTTTTGTATTAGCTTAAATCACAATTAGCTGACACCACACGCACACGCACACATACAAACACATGCATACACATGCGTACATATGTATCTTAAAAGGCTTTGTGCGTTTTTATTTGCATTCCATATGCGAAAATTTCTTGCTACCTTTTGTTGCGCTTGTCAATTTTATTCGTACAATTAAGCTTTTCTGTTGCTATTATTAATCAAATTATTTGTGTTGTTAAAGTTGTTGTTATTTGTTGGTATAGTTGATTTTGCTGATGTTGTTGTTGTTGCTGTTGTTGTTTTTGGTATGCTTTTTATTTATTATTGTACAATGCGCGCGACGACAACGGCAACGTACTGCGTTAACTGCGGCTGCTGCTGCTGCTGCTATATGATATTACTGTTGTTGTTGTTGTTGTTGTGGTTGTTGTTGCTGTTGTTGCTAAAGCTGGTGGTGCTGCTGCTGCTGCTGTTGCCTGCCTGCTGCTGCTCCTGCTGCTGTTGCTGTTGCTGCGACTACAACAACGACGACGACGGCAACGACATCACGACACGACAACGACTGAAACTGAAACTGAAGCCAAAGCCAACAGCAGCGTCTGCTGAGCTTTTCAAGTGTCGAGTCGTCAGTTAGCGCGTCGGCAGCGCGCTGCTCTCCACCCACAAGCCCACAGCGACTGCGGGCTCAAGAGCGAGATGGAGCGAACAGCAGAGGAGCCGAACGTACGAGAAACGAGCGATAGCATTTACCTTTATCTCTCTCTCACTCTCTTTCCACTCTCACGATTGTGTTGTGTGTGTGTGGTGAGTATGTCAAAAGGGAGTTATTAACCATGCCAGCGACTGGACGACTGGACGACGGGGCGACGGTGGCGACGTCTTGCTGAAGTGCAGAGTAAGCAGTGTTTTGTCAAGCAGTGTGCACAAGTAGGGTGTACTCACATTGTACAGTTAGTTTTTTGTTGTTGTACTGCTACTGCTGTTTTCATATTGAGTGCCTTTTCATATTTCATGTGCAATTTTAACACATACTACACACTAAATGCGATAATAAATGTATGTGTGTGTGTGTGTGAGTTTAAGTGTGTTTATTCCTCTTCGACGCGTCTCTCTCAACTCCGTTTCGCTCTTTCTCTTTCTCTCTCTCTCTCTCATTCTGTCTCTGGACGTGTGTGTGTGTGTGTTTGTCGCATGATGCTAAACATTAACATCAATGTTGATGTTGCATATTCATAAAACTCAAGTGTATATGGTTGAACATATTGTTGTTGTTTTTTGTATGATTTTTCCCGCAGTGACTGGTTTTTATGTTTTATTGGTTATGTTTTTGCGGTTTACAATTTCTTTTTATACTAAATGTTTCAGAATAACAAAAATGTTTAGTTATCAAATAAGAGTAAAAAATTTAGGTTAAATATTTATTTTAAATAATAAGAATAAATAATTTAGGTTAAATATATATTTTTATTATTATATAAAAGAAAAAGAGAATGATAAAAAAATATTAAAACTATATTAAAAATAAAAGTAGAAAATGTTAAAAAAAATGTCAACTTAATATTATTTAATGGCGTAGTTTTTCTTTTTCAAATATCAAAAACGTTCTTGTGTTAGCAAACAATTCAGATGTGTGTGACGTCCCAAATTTGCATTGCTAACTTAATAATAATATTTACAAACTTGGCTAAAGCCGCAGTTTCAATAGCCCAAAATATGTCTTATTTATATTCGTTGGCTTGAGGCGTTTTCAGCTAGAGCTTGAGTCTGTTAGTCGTCATCTCTACTGGGGAAGAACTGCGGGAAGATTCTTAAGAGTTCTGCGTTTCAATCTTCCGACCATCTGCTCGTCGGCTTCGGTGTCGCTGCAGGCTTTCATTACATTTGATGGAGTAATCCTCAACTTCGTAGTCTATGGCTTCCATTCTGAGCTCTTTATGAAGGGTTCAGTTTTGGATGTACCAGTCAGCTCCAGTCACATGGCTCTAAATACGCTTTCAGCTCGTCCGAGACGCAATATCCCAGATCTGTACTCCATTCCATATCTCCAAGTCGAAGCAACCACATTATATATTGTCTGTTTGCAATGCAGCGGCAGTGCATTTTTGGAATTCAATATCCATCGACTAGCTTGTGTCGACAGCGCCGAAAGCATTGCCTTTTGTAAAATGTAATCTCTAGGTTTATTGGTTACCTTAGGAGTACAAACTCATGTATCTTAAAGTTGTACAAATCTGAGTCACTTAGCTAAAGCTAAAAGTTAAACGAAATGATAAAATATATCTTGTTGAAAGATGGAAATCAAAATTTTTGTTACTCTGCCATTTCTGCAATAAATTACAACAAAGTCAAGATATTAAATTTTGATATTTGATATTTGATAATTATATTAAATTGGTTTTGTGAACAGTCTAAAGCTTTCTTAAATATTATATATATATTCAACAACGAATTGGATTATATATATATACATATTATTGTTATTCAACATTCTTATCCTGATACTGATACTGATAATTGTTTAAAAAATTAAAAAAAAAACAGCAAATCTCTTTTATTTTAATTTATTATTATTATATAACTTAACTAAAAAATGTTATTTTTTTATCAACCTCTTTTTTTTAGTTTAAAAATGAACATGCTAAATTTGGTAGTAACTTTATTTGATTAACTGAAAGCTTATTCGCATTTTTAAAAACATACAAAAACATTTTTAACAAGACTATAGCTTGCTAGAATAAACATAAAA
The DNA here is from genome assembly GCA_035044645.1 of Scaptomyza parva. Taxonomy (NCBI): domain Eukaryota; kingdom Metazoa; phylum Arthropoda; class Insecta; order Diptera; family Drosophilidae; genus Scaptomyza; species Scaptomyza parva. Next base: position 927,491 of record JAWNNT010000068.1, on the reverse strand, counting down.
TATTACCAAAATAATATTTGTTAAGGTAATTAAACATAATAAGAATAATCAAAAATATTGTTTAAACATGTGTTTTAGGGATTTTAATACTTATATTATTTATACTTTTATAAAAAGGAGCTTAATGGTAGAAAGAAGCTTCTCCCCATAATATATATATATATTCTTGATCAGCATCAAAAGCCAAGTTTTTTATTCTAAGTCTTTTCTAAAATTCAGAAGCGATTCTCTTTATAGCACATAACGATACATATAAGAATATTCATGATTCGGGTTATTAAAATTAAAAATACATCTTTCACGATTTATATTATAAACGTTTAACGTTTAATAGTGTCAAATAATCAAACAATCTGCAGACTTTTTTTAACTGCGTTTGAAAGCAAAAACGCAAATATGGGGAATTTACTATAAAATGAAACGAACGTAAACCATAACCATATCTGCTATACGCCAACAAGATGAGAATCCAGCCTGTATTGTGCTTTATTCCTGAAATTCCTGAAATTCATTCAGACTGCATCGCCCGAACTAATTATATCGCCATCGTTAAAGACAACTACCGAGAATCAGAGACCTGCTGGGAAAGGAATATGGAAAGAAGGGGGAAAAGCCGGGACAATCTTTAATTTTAGAGATAGCGTTATAATTTTAAATATGTAAATAATCAAATATTTAGCTAATCTACGCTTAATTTTTAATATAATTTTATCATTTTTGCTTTGGTTGTAGTTTTATTTTTCGTTTATTTACATTTTTAAATAATAAATACAACAAACAATACAAGAACTTTAATTAACATTGCTTTTGTATTTGATTAATATATTCATATATTTTATATTTGCCAGTTTCTGAATATTTTAAATACTCAAGGGTTGCGGAGTGCTTGCAGATATTCGCCAGCAACTTTTTTAGTTTATTTAGCATACTTTTGGGCTGGGCCAGACTTCTAAGTCCCCAAAAGATGGCAAAAGAAAATAATAATTTCACAGTGCATTCTCAAAAAAACATTGTCGTTGTCGGTTTTATCTGCCTGCTTATCACCAGCTATCATGTGATTTAACGAAAATTGACATTCACAGCAGCCTCTAGCCCCAAACACCCATTCCCACCCACTTTTGACGCACACAATATGTGTAAGGGGTGTAAGGCGTGTAGCTTCAGCATTTGCTTCTACGACTTTTTGGCCGGCTCACGTGCCAAACAACATCTTCGGGCACGAGCAGCCCGAGCAGCTTTCGCCGACAGATCCTGCGGGTGACCTGCGAACGCCTCGCACGCAGCTCATTTAGCAGTGGGCCTCCTCTGTGTTCATCTTAAACATAGACACACACACACACACACACATGCGTGTATACACGACTGACGTCATAGAGCTTTTTATTGATTTTCATTATTGCCTAAAAAGAAAAAAAAATGAATTACTTGTGCTAGGACAAACAGTAAAACAGCCGCCCCTCTAAGATGGGTTGGCCAACAGATGTCAGCAGCGCCTATAAGATGTAAGAGAAGCGAAGAGAGAGAGGGGAAGAGAAGTGGGCGACATGGTCTACTCCTGATATTTGCTAAAATATACAAAACAGATTCGAAAACTTCTCATTGCTTTAGATCTGACGTTTCAACGTAAAACATAAATGATTATTTTTAGATTTATTTTTGGTTCGGAACCAGTTGGAAAAGGTTTTGCAGCTCTGAAAACCTAAATATTTATGGTTTCAGTTTGTATAAGCGAATGCTATTTTGGTTAATTTAATTATCTATACCATTATTATTTATATTTGTCTTTTAGTTTTGTTCTAACTCACAATTAAAACATCTGTTTTGAGAACAAATACCAAACAATATAATCTTATATAAAATCAAACGCAATAAGTCTGTTTGAACATCAAATTCGTATAAAAGGAAGCTTCCAAAGCAACTGAAAACCAATCCCATCCAATTGAATACCATCGAGATGAGAATTCAAGCATTGATCATCGGCTTTACCGTTTTGGCCATTTGCATGCTGAAAAGCATGTTTGTGTAGATGAATCCTGTAGTCCAGCAGAATGCGAAGATCCTGTAAATGCTGCAGAGCCATGCTTGGCCAGAGAACACAAAAGAAGCTTGGCGGGGGAACACATGATGGAAAGTAAAATCGCCAGTTGTTTTTAATTTTTTTTTTCAATAAAAAGAAATAAAGAATAGATACATCCAAAAATCCTTTAGTGATTTTGGAGTGATTTTAAATTGTGTAATCAAAAAGTGTTCATAATTTTATATTTAATAATGGAAGTAACTCTTAACAAATAGATTAAGCTAAAAAACATTATATGCACTTAAATGCAGTCAAAACTGGTTGATCGATTACAGTCAATGCAAATGCGCCTAAGTAGTGCAGGTTTTTTTATAGTTTACTATTTATTCTTAGCTTGGTTCATAAGAAATACACTTACGAAGATAGTCAACAATAGATGTGTGTTTTATAAAAAAAAAAGATTTATAAAAAGTCAATGGGAATTATAATAAAATAAACTAATATTTTTGTTTGATGACAAAAAATATTTGAATTCACAATATTATTATGAGTTTTAATTTAAAAAATATATATATATATATATATATGTATAGAATTCAGTTCTTATTTCGAAGGTGTTTGAAGCCAAATGGTCACATGAACTGCTGCTGTTTTAAAATAAAATATCTTGACAGTTATAGAAGCTCAAAACTCAATATAAATTAGCAAAAGCTTCAAAGTGCATTCGTACATACACGGATTAATTGGGATTTTTATCTATAGTTTTTTATACTGTGGTATTAATATATTTGGTTAAGATACTTGATTTGATAAGTTAAATTAGTTTTGGCACATATTTTGTTCAATCATTGATCTTTGGCAATGCCATTTTTACATCCCGTTTTATTAGTAACAGAAATGCATTCCTAATAAATGTAGAAATGTTTACAAGAAGAAAGATAGATTTAAAGGGTCAAAAAATCATTCATGAGCAAACAGAAACTTTTCGTAATATATATTGATTAAAATATGTTTAAATTAAGACAACTGCTTGGTAGCGAATACCATATATTCCCACTTTAATGTACATACCTATCGAAATAGCTCACTCTTTTGCAAGTTTTTTTATGATTTTAGAAAAGAATGATTTTAGTCCCTAGACATTGACTCATCTCAGTGGATCGTTAATTCAATACTTGACCATCTTGAGTCTATTAGAAATAGTTGTTTAATTATTATTAATTGCTTTCACGTTATTCAATTGCTTCGCTTATTTTTTACACCAAATTTATTAACAAACGTTATTCTTTGTTTAAAACTTTAGGTTTTCAAAATTATTTAAATTGTTAAAAACAATACTTTGAATAGAATAAACTTTAAAATTGTTAAATTTGCTTTAACATATACAAATTATTTTGGCAGGCGGTGTCGAATACCATGCCGAGACTTGAATTCCCGATTGATCGAACAAAACTGATTAGCTGCCGAATTGCAGCTGCTGCTTGCGCTCAGCTAAGGCCAAGGGCAAGCATTAGAAAAATGCAATACAAAGAAAGTCCGATGAGCATATGCAAAACAACAGTTATGACAGTTACGGTAATTTGCTCTTATGCTGCGCAGAGCATAACTTATCGAAAAGTTAAATATTAAGAGCGAAGCTGCTTTAGTTGTTGTTTGGCGCGGATCCCTGCGTAACCAAACATACGTCCTAGGTAAGTCCAAAGTTTATTGCTTTGAATCTACCAAAAAAATTTGGATGTTATGCGTATCCACTTAACTTGAACATCTGTTTATATACTGGTATTAGTGTATTCTGTAGTCGGTTGCGTCCAACTGCAAAGTTTTCACTTGCTTTTTTTTATAAAATTACCTTCAAAAGCATAAAAATTGGTTGTAGTCTTTGTTATTAAACACTTTTCTATATCCACCACAATACTCATATAGTCAAGTCAACAACCTGCACAGCGACCTCTAGCGGTAGGCGTTAAGCTTATGCGTCTGCGCTAAACGACACTGTCAGTAAAGAGAGCCAGTTTAATGGAGAGCATAGACAAATGTCAAAACAAGGCGCGAGCCCACGTACAATGACGAATGTTGCGTCAACGCAAAGAGCATAAAATAAACAGATAAAGCAACCCCCAATCAACCCCCAACTGCAGAAGCAGCCACCCACCAACAAAAAAAAAAACCAAAATATTAATAAATGAGTGGAAAATTAATAAAGATATGTTCAATACTGCAGCTTTATTCCATCCACATCTCTAGATACTATCTCTTATTGAAAGCTTCCGAGCGTATACTCAACTCAACGCTGAGACTCCCCATCCCATCCCTGCCCCACCCCCTCCCCAGCGACTAGATTGCTCTCTCAATTTCGAGCTGCTGCTGCTGCTGCTGCTGTGCGCGCAGCAATCTCAACGAGACGGGGGCGAAAAATCTCTAATAAGGGATTCATGAAAAATTCATTGCTTGGCATCGCTGGCAGCGTCCAGCAGCTCGTGAGTAAACGACAACACTTTGACTCTGCCACACGCAGCGAACAGAAGCGAATGCCAAACTTAGAATCACAAATAAAAATACAAACGACTGGGCTTTTTTGAGTTGTGCAATAAATCGCAGCATAGCGTAAGGCGCAGAAAAATATTGTGCCCGTTGGCAAGGAATTTCGGTGAACGCAACGCGAGTGAAATTATTAAAAAAAAAGGCAAAAGCGAATTGAAAGCCGCAAAAATATATTATTGCGTCGATTGTATAAGTTGCAAGAGAGAGGCGGGCGGCCAACGGCAGCGGCCAGGAGCAGCAAGCGAAAAGGAAAAGAAAAGCAAAGCAAAAAGCGCAAAGGAAGCACATTCAAAAGAAATTGGATGAAAACAATGCCAAAATAAAAGTGTAACAGCGGATAATATTGGAAACATATAAAAGTGCATAAAGAAGAAGTGCGTTTTGTTGTTATGTGTTTTCGGGGTTTTTCTACACTAAACTGCGTTGTTCGAAGCGAAGGTGAATATAAAAAGGAATCGTACAAAACTTCAACTCAAAAAGGAATACAACGAGAAATCGCCGCCGCTGCCGTTGCCGCCTGAAAGGTTGTGTCTCTGTGTGTGTGTGTGTGTGTGTGTGAGCGCGTGTGTGTGTGTGTAGGAGACACAGAGAGAGAGAAAGAGGGAGCAAGAGAGAAAGGAAATTTAAGAGAAGAGAACTCGCAAAAGCAAATAAAGGACAAAACATTACTGCGAATGCTTAAAGAGCGCGTATATAAAAGAGAAAAATTCAATTTGTATTTGTGGATCATATGTGGAACTTAACAACATTTAAAAACAAAACAAACGTTACAAGAAGAAACTTACCGTAATTTTCGAGAAAACAAACAAGTCTAAATGTAAAGAAAAACATTTTAAAACTAAGCTAAAACAAAACATATCATGTCTTAAGACTCAAAAGTTCTATTATACCTAAGTGAATCGCTTATAAATTTTACAAAAAAAACAAAAAATAATCTAAATGCTTTAGTCTAAGCTAACAGATCGTGCTAAATATCGCATACATATCAACGCTCTTGCAAAGAGTAAACGTAGCGTATTTATCAATTAATATACATAAATTATAACATATATATATAAAGTTAAATCATACAAATAACAAATTATACAAATAACAAATAAAGTTTCAAATTACGAGCCAAGCAGCTTTTTGTTTGCAATTGATACCTTAAGCCAAAGAACTTAATATATATATATACAAATATAATAAATAATATATATATATATATATATAAATCGATTATCAATAAACATATCAATGAGTGTTGAAAACCAAAACAAACATCAAAACACATATCAATTGTCGTAAGTTACTTAAGATAACGATAGAGTTGTTTACTTTATAAGAAGAAACCAGAGCGTGGACCAAATTTCACACATCTACAAACTGAGTAAATCATAACAAATATATTTACTAAAGTTTGATTTGAAATCGTATAACTGGAGGACATTAATTTTCGTAAAAAGGTGAGTTGGAAATGAAATTCTTTAGATTTCTTATAGTTTATCATAAGTTAGATTCAAAGTTTCAAAAAAACTAATACATTTTTTTATCATTATTGTGATTTATAACTCAGAAGCGAAAGTTTGTTGAATTGTAAGTGTCCGTTTCTGTATATAAAGTGTATCATATGTGATAAAATAGAAAATATTGGTCTCATTCAACTGTACTATTATTTTGCCACGAAATATGTATTGTATATATATTTTTGATCGTTGTGTCGATATCCGTTTGCCTTTATAAATACTAGTCCCTCCTACAGCTATCGATCTGAACTCTTTATCATATTATACATTTACAAGATCTTTAACAAGATGATTTTAATATTTTTCGAACTTGCGTCATAATTTTAGATCCACCTTCACGTTTACGAATATCACTTTGTGGGTTTTCAATCATAGCTATAAATAAAAAAATCTTTTTCTATACGTTCATTTAACTGTTGTAAAAAGAATTTTTGTTTTCGTAAATAACCATTTATTTGTTAATATTTCAAACACTGTAAAGGATTTAAGCAACTGATGCCAATAATATTTATATCAATTAAAATAAATACATCAAAAATTCGAAATAAATATGCCAGAAAATATTTCAAGGTACAAGAGTTCGTCAAAATCTTAAATCAATACATGCAATTAAAATATATATAATATTTGATGTATTTCTGCTTGAAATTCAGCATTAATTTTCATTAAATAATATTATTTCAAAATAGGCATTGCAATGTTTTGGTAAGGCCCAAAGGTAAACTTGTGGGAGCGCCTAAAAGCAATCCATGGCTGGCAAGCAAACAAAATCAATAGGCCAGCATGTGTGTGTGTGTGTGTTGTTAGCTCTTTACATACACAATAAACACACACGCACACACACACACATACACTCGTTCGCGCGCGGTCTGTCACATCTTTTGGCGACCGTCGTCGTCGTGGACTATGAAAATGTTCATTTTTATTATTATCGCCTGCGAAAATCCAAAACAATTGTGCGGGTTCACACAAGGCAAACCGCTTCGCAAACCGTTCCGTAAACCAAGGATTAGATTGCCAACGGCTACAAAATGGCGCGCACGTATCCAGAGTAGATGAGTGTGTGTGTGTGTGTGTAGCTTTGGCCATAAAAGTACGTTTAATTTTCAATTACTGACGACCCAATTTCCTTGAAACAAGATGTCGAATGGGGAAACTTTCACAGAAAGGTGACTGCTGTATGCAACAATAACAACTTAAGCCACAATAACAGTAACATTACATAATGTTTTTTTTCTTTTTGCATAATGCTGACAAATTGTTGTTACTTTAAGTGCTATTAGCACTGAAATAGAGAGAGTTTCGCCCTCATTTTCCCATTCTTGGAGTTGGAGTTTAAAGCTATTGCAACAAATATTTTGCAGCTGCCTTCAATTTGCTGTGGCACATAAAAAATTTACAACACTTTGGTGTTGCCCCCCTCAACTCTGCAGCATTGCCTTCCAACCGATCGGCGGTGCCATAATCCAGTCTTTAAGCAGCACAAGAATCAAAATCGGCGGACACGCAACAGCAGCGGCTGCCAGCTGCTCCTGTTTTGGCTTACTGGCTTCTGGCTCTTTGCTATTCGGCCAGACCACTTTAGCCATCACAGTGAGAGAAAGAGACAGTGTTTGTGTGTGTGTGTGTGTGTATGAGTAAGTGTGCTGGTGGCTGCATATTTTCAGGTGTCTTCTAATGACGGCAAAAATGCGCTTTGGGGAACAGTGAACAACGACAACAACAACAACAACGACAACGAGGACGATGCGATGCGAACTTTTCTAGGCACTTAGCGGGTGTAGGTAATTTTCCACGTAGTTGCAATTTTTATATGCAAATTGTTTCTGTTTCACACTTTTAAAGTACACTACCCTCCATCCCATCTCCACTTCTCACTTCCACTACGTACAAATTACGTAAGGGTCTCCCTTCACTTATTTTTTTAAGAAGTAAAGCACAAACACAATGTCAAAAAAGACAGAGAGAGAGAGAGAGAGAGAAAAAAGAGACTGTGTAGCATTTCTTTTGGTTTTGTTATATTTTTTAAGCAATCCGGATTTTTGTGCATTTCTCTTTAAGCTAACCAGAAATTCTATTGTACACACTTTTAGTTTACTTAACATTCGTTGCGTTTTTAAATAAACAAAACCTTAAGTGAAATGGACTTTTTTTCACTGACTTATGAGTATTTAAAGACCAAATCTGATATAGCTTCACATAATGTTGTACATTGTTAAAGCTTTTATAAGATTTTTAAAACTAAATATAACAATTTTTCAACTTCTTAATGTTGATCATATTTTTATATAAATTTCTGCGACTTTAGCTTTCAACTTGTTTAGTAATTCGATTATTTTTAAATAAGTGTACATAATATCATTATTAAATACATATATTTATTTATATTTATGTATTTTTAGTAGTTTTAGCGAAGATGTACATAAAAATCAAGGAATTTCCTAGTTACCAAAACCAGAATAAATAATATTTATATATAAATATTTAAATTGTAAATAATATTTATATGCTGTTTACGTTACGTAAATGGTCAAGAAAACACCGCATTTGGTCACTTAGACATTAATATATTAAAAAAAAGTCTCTTAAAGGTATTAAGGTATTATGACTTCAAGTTTTTATGGGTTCCCCTTAGATATATCCTTACACATTTATAATGCAGCTGGTGTAGACGTGGCTAATAACGAATCTTTAAATAATTAAAACATTTGTAACTGCTTGTAGTATAAATAGTGTACTCGGATATGTATGTAAATTATCCACTTAAACTTGTACATATTTTTCTTAATGCGCTTTTGTGTGAAGCCTTACAGCTGTTCATACTTGATATTATTATTATTATTATTCCGCCCCCATTCTCCAGTGCAAGGTGGACTCTAAATAACTTGTGCATGTGCAGAGTTTACGGTGAAAGGGAAGAAAGGTGCATTAAATATTAACTTAAATGCGACAATTAAAAATTGGTTCAAACTGTGGGAAGGACAACAGCAGCTTGGTCAGAATATGTCGAACGTCGAACGCTTTAGTCGCAGTGAGGGAGGAAATGAATATTACGGATGCCACAACACAAACTGTCAATCTTTCGCTCGTGTGTCGTGCGTCTGTCTGGCTGTCTGCCTGTCAGTCACTCAGTCAGTTATTCAGTCAGTCAGTCAGTCAGTCAGTAAGTCAGTCAATCAATTTGCCTGCATATGTAGTCGTATAGATGTCATTGTTGTAAATTATTTATAATGTGGTCCTTATGTCTGTGCTGGTTTCTCTATACATATGTTTGTTTGTATATCTTTAGTTAGCTCGGCCTTAAATTCTCAGATATACATATATATATATATATATATATATACAGGTATATCCTTGAGCACCGCTTACCCTCAGTAAGTGACAATTATTTTTTTTGGGGTAGGTGTTTGCATGTGAGCCAGAATTTACCTTTTGCATGCTTCACCCGCTGCTTTGCTGCTGCCAAGTTGACATTAAGTGTAATTTTTTGTTGCTAGCAAACATTTCATGAATTAAAAATGAGTCGGTGCCGTGTCTCCTTCTCTTTCTCTCTCTCTCTGTCCCTCTCTGTCGCTCTCTTTTCTGTGTGTGTGTGTAGTTTATGGGGGTGGTTGGGAAAAAAGTGCGTTTGCTGCGTGGCTGTCGCCGATGGCAGTTAGTCATACTCATGCCTCATGCCACACTCGATTTTCCGGCAAATGCCCCACAAATAAAATAAGAAAGGAAAAGATCTACTGCTTTGACAAGCCGAAAGTAACATACCCTTGTTGACATTTTGAATTTCTCAACAAAATTACATTCAAATTTTGTCAGTTTTTTGTAAAAATGATTTAAATAAAAATATTTATATTGAAACCCTGGCATGAAAGTCTCTCAAAACTAATTAATATATATGTTTCAAGTCTTACACGTTTCGATATACAAATTAGTATGCCCTTCACAAGGGTATCTGGAAATAGAAATAAAATTTTGTGCTGTGTCATTGTCACACGGGCGTGATGTGGGCGTGTCAAACAGCCTACATGTACACGGCAGTTGGGCAATTTTTGGTGCCGTCGCCGTCGTTGTCGCCGTTCGCCATGTCATCTAATGTAATGAAGCACACACACACACACACTGATAAAAAGAGAAAGTCGAAGAGAGAGCGAAGGGAAGACGAAAGAGAAATGGCTTAGACACTCTGCGTTTTACTTTTATTACCAAAAGGACACATTTTGTATGCCAGCAAGGTATTCACGTATGCATCTACATATACAAATATATTAAAGCTTATCTGTATATATATATATATATATATATATATATATTGTGTACATATATATATATTTATCATATGTCAGTTGGAGCTGAGCTCAAATCGCAGCGCATTTAAATGATTGCCGCGGGAGCTAAGCGGCGTCTAAAGCTAATTGAATTTATGATATTTTATGCGTGGCCCCAAAAAGTATGCAACGGAAAATGGAATGTAATGAATGAACTTCCTGCTTCTACGTGATGTGATTTATTACGACACATCATCGTCAATTGCTTGTGAAATTTCAGAAGCTGAGTAATCACAATAATTGTTAATGCCACGAAATTTAGTTCAATGACAAATTGTTGCAATTTAAAGCTGAAAACATTTTATTTTATATGAATAGAAAGTAATATGAAGACTTGTATAAAATAAATGTATATATTCAAGCAGTTGATAAAAACTACATCTCTGCACATTTTTTGAAGCTCTTTATTTGATTTTATTGCACTCAAATGTAATTTGAGCTCATCTCGAGCTGTGTAGTAGCATACTCAAAATGTCTGTTTGCTTTTATATCCCTTTTATCGGTATATATGTCGATCTAAATGCCTTAATCGCAGCTGCAATTGGGTATTACATCGGGCTCTGACTTCAAACGTACTCAAAGTGAATTTCAAACACCTCTCTCTCTCTCTCTCTGTCTCTCTCAGTCTCTGTTTCTTACTATCTATCTATCTTTTGCTTATCCACAATTCTCAATTCGCATTCGAATTTCAGCACTTGTGCATTTCTATTGCTCCCCCGAGCTGCACTACACGAATGTCGCCCGTTCTCCGTCCTCCCTTTATTCGTCTGTGTGTTTCTGTTTGCATTCAATTTGATATTGACTGATTTGTAATTTAAGATAAGCAAATGGAGCGTTGCACTCGCACCGAACAACTCACAAACTAAGCAACTCGTCAATGGCAACGGTGAGGGCAACAGCAATGGCGACGGCAACGGCGACGGCGACAGGAAGAGCAGCGCAAATGTTTTGTCAATATTTGCCAGGCAGTTCTTGCTAAATAGAGGGTTGAGTGGTTGGTGGGTGAGGGGGAGCGGCGAGTCACTGAGTTGGTCAGGGAGTTGTTTTAGGGGCGACGGTAACTGCGTCAAGGTGAGCAACATTCCCTTGTAGCTTTAAGCTTAACAAAACAATAAAAAAAAAACCCGTTTATTGGTCGAGCTTTTAAAGCTCTTGCTATTAAATTGTATTGGGAATTTACAGCTTAAGCTTTTTAGAACTATGTGTTTTATTTTAATTTAAGTTAAGTGCTTAAATATTATTCCAAGGATACAAAGAAAAACGAGAAAATATAAATATTTTGATATATATGATTTTTTTAAACATTTTTTTTGCTTATGAATATGAAAAAGAAAATGTTTTAATCTGTGTAAAAATGTCATGTTATTGATCTATTTTTAATTTGTTTATTTTATAACAAACATATTTTTTTTATGAACAGCTTAAACGATGTCACCGAATTGGCGCCAGACATGACCCCAAACTGTCAGTTATCAAAAATGTAGTTTTCTTTTTTTTTTTGCTACATTTCTGACAGCAGTTTTGCTACAGCCGTGAAATGGAGTTAGGTGAAAAGTGTATCAGTAACATTATATAAGGTTTAATTATAATTTATAAATATTATTTTCAAATGAAAAATTAAATCGATTAAAAATATTTGTAAAATGAACAAAAATTAAATAATAATTTTCTATAGATTCTTAAACCTTTCCCCTTAAAGGCACAATAATATTAATAATGCTCTCAGTGCAGGCTTATTACACACAACTGAACAACTGAACAACTGAACTCGGAGTTAATGCGTTTCTCAGCATCTATCTGAGCTGATGCTTCAATTGATTTCATTGCGTCTCAAGAGCTTTACATTTTACCCACATAATACTCAAACGATGCCTGCGGCTGCTTATGTCTGCCGCAGAAATTCGTTCGAGTTCAACTTGGGAATTTCGATGCCAATGCCGATGCCGATTCCGATGTTCATGTTCACTGTTATTGTTGTCAATTGTGGCTGGCGTTTGGGTAAGATTTTAATGAGATTATCATCGTGACGTTAAGTGGCCAAAACAAACACTGGAATGCATACAGGTTAACTGTTAACTCATGAGTGTGCCGTGTATTCTTTATTTTGAGTTCTTTATGAGCATTGTTAGAAGTGACTTACTCTCTCAGTGTGTGTGTGTGTGTGTAAAGAAATCTGTGTCAAGTTGACATTTTGACTAATTTCAACATAAAACGAGGGCGCCATGTCGAGACATACTAGATTTAGAGGTGTAGAACAACGAAGCTGTGCAAGCAAATAATAAAATGTTGGTGCTAAAAAGCAAAGCAACGCAACGCAACGCAGAAATGTATGCAACACTTCTTAACAGAAGCAGCAAAACAAAACCCGAACAAGACAAAACAAAAGAGAGCCAGAGACATTTTGTGTGCGTGTGTGTGTGTGTGTTGCCCTCTGGGTGCTGCGCATATTGTGCAATTTTATGTAGCATACTTCGAAGCGCATGTTACAAAGCAACAAAAACACACACAAGAAGAAACTGTCGCAGCCAGCAGCTCTTCTTACTTAACAAGTAGCTGTAGAAGCGTGTATGTGTATGCGTGTGTGTGTGTTTTCTAGCATTTGTTTAACTGCGTCACATTTTACGGCATTAACCCAAATTAGCTCTTAACATAAAACTCATTTGCAATTGGGTTTGAGTTTTTGTTGGTTAGGTCCCAACAACATTCCAACAAGTTTAGCTCCCAACCCCTATTCCTGCTCGTGCAGCCTCAACCCTTGTTCAAGATAGATAGCCAGATAGATAGATAGAGAGCATGTGGCAACATGGACAACGACTTGTTTGCACTTGGCTCGAGCAGCAAGCATTAATCAAATGATTTTTTGATTATCATGCAAGTGAATTAATTATGCCAGTGCCATGGGACTAAACCACAAACTTCACAAAAAAAAAAAAAAAAACGAAACCAAACCTGAAACTCAAGCCTAAACCAACTACTTTACCTAAAGCTCGAAATTACTGGCAATATATTTTATTGATGACTGTCGCTCTCTCACTTTCTCTCTCTCTCTTTCTCGCTCTGTGTCCTTGGGTTCATTGACTGAGTGTCAGACAGACAGACAAACGACTGCCTGAAAAAAGGTTAAAGTTGAGTTTCCATTGTTTGTTTTATCAGTTTTACATAGTTCCCCCAACCAACGCACTTAACGCACGCATCTAGGCCATCTTACATAATAATTATTAATATGGTATTTTATGACTGTTTCATCGGTTGCCTTATACCGCCTTGTTGTTTTATCTAAGCTGCGGTGGTAAAGTTATGGCATTGAACGCTTTGATACACATTAATTTAACAATCAGTTCGAACTTTATTACCATTGCAAGCATATACACACACACAAATAATAACTATGCTCAAATGACACGAGCTGAAGGTGGAAAGTAGAAGTGGGATGATCAAAAAGAGAGAGTTTCAAGGAAAACCTATTTAAATTTACCCAAAAATTAAACTAAATTGAAATTTATAAATGTTTGATAATCTGATTGTAAGATCTACTCAAATCGCTTTAAGAACTGCTCTGCAAGTTTAATAAAAATTGTTCTCTTTTCGCGTGTGCACTTAAGCCAGTGTCATAGTTAGTTCATCGTCAAGGAGGTTATAATAAGGACATCCACGTGAAAGTAACTTTGTTCACCTTTTGTATTTTACTTGTAGTTTGTTTGTTGTTTTCTTTTTTTTTCTTCTTTTCTTTCTCTTTATGTAAATTATCGACCGCATTTCATGGTAAGCACGAGAGTGTGTGAGGGGAGGGGGCGGGTTTGGTAATGGTGGTGGTGGTGGTAGTAAAAAGGCCTGTCACGCAGGACAACGACGTCGTTGTGTTTGCCTCCTGCCCCTGCCCCAGCCCCTGTCACATGCCCCATGCCTCTGCCTTTGTTCTCCTTTGGCGCGGTAAGTGGTTAATTCTACTTGCCCGCTGGCCATTTTGTGGGCTCAAGGAAATACACACACACACTCGTACTATACATATTCTCATGCGTGCCATTACCTTACAGTCAATCTTCCTCTCTCTCTGTATGTGTGGGTGAGTGTAGTATCTGACTGTGTGGTCACGTATTCATTATCATTATCTTAATGAAGCGTTATGTAAGGTGCATTATAATTATGGATTTTTTTTTTTGTGTAGTTGGTCGGTTGGTCGAACTAATGAAGAACTCTTGGCTGGCAACTGTTTCTCTTTTGGGGGGTGTGCGGGAGTGTGCGGGGCTGTGTATGTGTGTGTCCCAGAGTCAATAAAATAAAAGTCATTAAGTGAGTATTACGTGGTTCAGATGCGCCTGTGATTTATCAAATATATATATAAAAAAAACACACACACAACCAAACACATCTCCCGCCTCAATGCGTCTTCAATTGTGTCAATAAAATGTCAGAATATTACAAAAAAAAAACAACTCTGTCTCCCTCTCTTATGTTCTCGCTGTCATTCTCTCGCTCTGTCGCTGGTCAGGCTTATAGAATTGAGCATGCATTGGAAATAATGCAAACGTTTGACTTTGTGTGTGTGCCATGTGAACAGATTTTGCGAACGCATTTGGTGAACAATTAAAATTAAAAATTCATACGCATTGACAACTCTGGCTGCCAGCAGAGGACATGCAAAAAATGTTTGACAAGCCTCGACACAAAATACAGCCAGTGACGACCAACGACCAACTCTCGCATATATGAAATTATTCCAGTTGTTGAGTGCATTTTTGGTATTCCATTTAAATTTTTAATAATTTTCAAAATTGATGAATGACAGATAGACAGACAGACGGGGGCAGGCCCCATATGGACGGGGGGCGGACAATGAGAGAGAGACGAGAGTTGAGTCTTGGTCAGCTTTTACCCTCCGATTGATTTATTGTGAAAATATCTAACGTATATAGTATTGTCCAAGAGTATGATGCACAATAGAGACAAGAATAAATAAGTTTGATTTGTTTTCAACTAGATGGAAATCTCAATGGGCAGCGCAAGCCAAAAAGTTGAGTTCAATTTGCGTAGATTGTGTTTTCGTTCATTGTGTTTTTGGGAGCATGCAAATAATTTCAATAATTTATGACGCCAAGACATGCGCATGTCCCCAGCCTGTCAGCAATTTCCGTTATACGCTTTGTCAATTTCAAGTTATTCTTGAAAGTCCTTGCGGGCTAGCGTATATTGAATGTATGTGTGGGGGGAGAGGGAGTTGTCGCTAACAGATCCTGGCAGAAACAGAAACAGAAACAGAAGTAGGCTGATGCTCAGACTTCAGCCCAGCTGCCAATCAAAGCTTGGCAGCGACAACATCGTACAGATCCATTAAGTGCTAGCAAAAATGGTAACAATGGAAACAAGCTCAACGAAGTGATGAACTAGCAGTTACCCTCTAAGCTCATTTAAACAAAAACTCAATTATAAATCGTTAAATTTATGAATATTATTGTTATCGATTATTATCGATTAAATCATCAAAAAATTAAGAATTTTCCCAACACTTAGATGAAATAAGTTGTGTAAAAAGATGAATTAGATGAAATAATGCTGGGGGAGATACTTTATACAGCCAGTAACATACTTTTTTAAGAACTTGACAACTTGTTCGCTTTTTTGTAACATTTTCAAAGCGTAGAGCGTATACAAAAGGGGTTGAAGGGCAATGCGTGGTCTTGATTGTTTTCATGTCAATTTGACGTGAGCCTGTTTTGGGTTTTTGGTTTTGGGTTTTTCTGGTTTCTTGTTTCGTCACCTAATGAAAATTCAATTTGATTGTATGCGAGTTCAAAGTTTTTCACTTTGAAGTTGAAAATCTACTGCAGTTGACAGGTCACAGCTGATTTCCCCTTAGTGTTCCTGTTTCTACCTATTCTCGATGTTTACCCAATATTGTAATTTATGCAATTAGCCCGATTAACAGTAGAACAACAACATTGCATTGGGCCAACTTGGACTCAATGACTGAAAGACTGAACGACTGACTGAATGGGTGAGTGAGAGATTGGGGCCAAGCAATTATTAGATCGATATCAACAAGATAATCAAGCTGACTTGTGGCCGGCCATTCGAGTCATTATATTAATTAAATCCATTGGGCAAGCGATTATTTAAAAAACAAAACAAAAAAAAATACGGGGGAGGGGGAAACGAATGTACGTGAGGGCGGGCAGGCGGGAGGTCGGTCGGGCGGCTTGTTTCGTTGCTACCAGTTGTTATGGCAACCATATTAATAACGATTTTTTGTTGGCCTGGCCACAACAAGAGCTGAACAAGAACGAGGGCTAACTCGCTGCTAGCTGCCAGCTCGTTGTTAGCACGAACGAAGGACGTTCTGCGGCTAGGCACGCAAAAATTCCTCAACATTGCTAGGATACGCAAAAGGGGACCAAACAATAATACGCGTTGCCCTGCCACGAACAGTTGGCAATTGGCAGCAGTGGCAAATGGCTGAGAAACCAGAAACAGTGTTGTGTTCAATTCTTCAGTTCTGGCCAACTTTGTCTTTGTGTGTGTGTGTGTGTGGTGTTATGTAAAACAATGAACAAATATCTACCCATTAAAAATACCAGTTAAATACCAGCACGAACGAACGAACACACATACATATACACATGCAATCACACGCACACCAACATACCACATAGAGGAAAATGGTGACGTAATAAAAACATATACAGCAGATACATACATAGTGTGTGTGTGTGGTATGTGACAAATGACGACGAATGTGAAAAATGTCCTTGGGCCAAAAGATTTACAAAATCAAAAATTATACACAGAAATTTTGCCATCAGCTAGCCAAAAAGCTGCTCAAAGATGCGCAACCAGCTGCACGACTTTGACTAAGTGAAAAACAAAAACGCAAAAAAAAACGAAAACGAAAAAAACTCAACGAAACGAAAGAAAAGCAGTGCAAAAATAAAAAAATAAAAGTAGAAGCAGCTAAAGAAACTCTGCACAAATATATTTCATAAAACATTCAGTAAGCAAAGTGGGCAGAAGCTGCAAAATTAAGTAAATAACATTTGCATTTTTCGTGGCACTCACTCACAAAAAAAAAATAAGTAGAGAAACGCAGCAAATGAAAAATACATATATACATATGTATATGGCATATATATATATATATACATATATATATAAAGTAAAGTGAAACGACATGTTTCGTGGCGTATACGTGGCTTATTGACGTGTCGCCAGGCAACGCGTAAATTGTGGCCCAAACACAACACAAGCGTAAGCGTAAGTAAAAATATATATACATATACATATAAATATATGCATGTCGTATATAAGCAGCATATAATTATAGACAGAAAAGAACACCCAGCAGGACATATTTGTACAAAAGGTTGAGGAAAAGAATAATGTCATTAATAAATAAATTATCAAAAAATGTGAAAAAACTATATTCCACATTTAATGGCACTTTTTTTTCGCTGAGTGTAGCTAGTAGTCACAATATAATATGTACATATTATCGCATGTACGTACCTTACACGCAGCCAGCGCATACTACATAGGACTCCGGGCTCCGAGGGTGAAAGGGCAGAGATACTGGTAACAATTTACTCGATTTGTTTAATCGATTTTTAGCGTCAGGTTGGCTTAAGGCAAGAGCTGGGTTGGGTTTGGGTTGGTAGTTGGGGGTGGTTGGTTGGGGGTTGGGGGTTATCCAAATTGCCTTTATTATAGATAAATATGGGCGATTTAGTGCCGCACGCAACTTGCCACTTGGCCACTTGATGCAAAGCCAAAACACTCTACCTAACTACAATAACAACAAGAACAACAAGAAGAGGAATACGTTAAATAGGAGTCCAACGAAGCGTCATAAACCATGCGCCGCTGGCTCTCAGATTTATAGGCGCCACGCTCTTGACTATTAATAATAATAATAATATAACAAAAACAAAAGCAAGTTGTACAATGAAAAAAAAATGAGAGAGGAGTAGAAGAAAAAATACCGAAGCTGTAACAAATTAACATAATTGCCTTGCTGTGCTATGCTGCCTTTTTAGCATTAACCCCGTAGACATATGATGGAGAAGGGGTAGAGAGGGTCTAGAGATGGGGAGGATTCTTCATCATGGTACTTACGGTACTTGGAAAAAACTTGCGCTTCATTTTTAACAGTTAGACGGACTTTCAGAACTTTTGCAATGCGAGCAAGAAACAGAGCAAAAAAGGCGAAAGAAAAAAAATAAGGAACGAACGAGCTGAACTGCTTAAAGATTAAAGACTTAGTCGAAGTTATAATGCACTACTTTACATAAGCTCTCTTGAGTATGATGTTAAGCTCATTTGGCGGTTTATTTATTGTGAAATGAAAGCGTGCGGTTTTTAATTACTTTACCAATTACTTGAAGTAATTGCATTTGCGGCAGCTTAGGATAATTTATTTATTTGTGTAAGCTAAAGAAAACTATTTTTAAATATTTTTATAATTATTTTGATTTATTTATATATTATATACAACAAAGAAAGTTAAGTTTGTAACAAACAAAAAACTTTATAGACTTTAACAAAATGCCAACTTTTTGAATACTTTTAAGCTCTTTCGTCAAAGAAAAGCCAACAAAGATTAAACAATTGATAGTGAGCTTTAAATTATAATTTTAAGAATTCATAAGCACAACCACTCGTAAAATCATTTTAAAATATTCGTAAGAGTTAAATTGCATTCTTAATTGGACTTTACCGTACTTAGAATTCAATTGCTTGCAACAACTATTTAATGCTAGACCATTTTTCACAATTACTATATGTGTGTGTGTGTGTATTCAAGTTTGTTGCGGAGAGTGCGTTATGCCCCCAATCCCCCATCCAACTGCCACAAGCTGCCCTTCATCATTCGACTTGGCCATTTACAGCTCAACGCGAATGCAACTGCAGTTCTTTTGTTGTTGGGTTGGGTTGTTGTTGGGTTGGAGAAAAGTGCAAAAATATTTTTGTGCTTGTGCTCTTCATGGTCTGTCAATTAACACGCCTTTTGCATTTATTCAATACAAAATCGAGTGATGGTGAAGGGAAGGCAGGGGAAGGCAGGGCAGGGCACACACCTGTATGTAAAATTAGTTTTCCAAGAATGGATGGTCAGCTTCAGAGTGAAAAGTGAACTGAACACATACACACATAAATACTATATAGTATATATCTATATGTATAGGCACAAGCACTCCATTCTTCGTTCAGTTCATTACACACGGCAAATCCTTGAAAATGCGTCCAGGAGCACCAGCAGCAGCAGCAGTAGGAGAAGAAGAAGGAGCTGTAGCTGCAGCCATTTTCATAAAAGTAAACGAAAAATGTGAAATGGGGTAAAAAGTGAAAAATGCCTGCAAGAAATGTTGCACAGAACATCTGGCAGTCCGAACTGAGCAGAGAGCAGAGAGTAGAGTAGCGCAGAACAGGTTGGATTTGTATTTAAAAACACAGCAGCCATGCAGCGAGGCGAGGCTTCTAGCTGTCTGTGTCGACTAAGTGTGTGTGTGTGTCTGTGTGTGTTGGGCTTAAAGTGCTTTAGCCGGGCCTAAAAGACTCGAAGCGGCTGCTGCCACAGTCTGACTGCCTGCCTGCTGGGGCAACATTTTCTCGAAAATTGCAGCGCACGAAAAACGGCACGTAGCCATCTTTAGCGAGTGTGCGAGCAAGTATCTGTGTGTGTGTGTTGGTGTGTGGCTGCGTTAGCGAGAGTGTATTAGTATGTGTGTGAGTGAGTGTGTGCATGCAAAAGTAGAAATGTTATAGAGTTGCACATATAAATCGAGAGTGTGCAGCAACTAACTAGACAAAAATCTCACAACAGCCAGCGTCAGTGATGCCAATTTTTTTGGCTGTGAAATAAAAAAGCTACATTTTCATTTAAAAATTTGTATTTACCCTTCTACATCTGTTTGTTTTTGATAAACCTACAAACAATTTTGAACTAAAAGGATTATTATAACAAGAATTGTGATCTTCTTATTGTAAAGGGTTTTTCAATAAGGGCGGGTAGATGTTGAAATGGAAAAACCCTGCACATATTGTTTTCACAAATTAGACCTTTTCCCCAAATTTATTAAATATTCAATTATATCCTTTTTTTAGAGATGAAATTGAATTAAGCCCAAATGGATAACAACAAATACTAAAACGTAAGAAAATTAATAAGTTTATTAAAGTATTTTCGCTATATTTTTACTTTTAACCAATGAAATTGATAAAAAAAAAGAGTATAATGGTTTTGTAAAAAAAAGTCTTTAAAAGGCAGAAGGAAGCATATTAAGCCCCATAAAGTATATATTCTTGAAATTCTTGATCAGCATCAACAGCTGAGTCGATATAGCCATGCCCGTCTCTCCGTCTGTATGTATGTATGAACGGGTCGTTAAATGGAATCGATAACAAAAAAATCAGAAGTTTCCAAAATTTGAAAATAGTGATTGAAAACATTTACAAATTTGTATTCAAATCGGTTGAGAAACAACGGGGATATGAAGCATTGGTACAGTAGTACACGGATGTGTACGTCTGTCAGTCCGACCGTCTGTCCTTCTGTCCGTCTGTATGGTCATGGGTTAAGAGTATTTTCTTCTTACTTCTTTAACTACAAATATAAGGTACAAATGGTTATATGCTGTTTAAAGAGATAACAATTTTGAAAAAATATATTCATTTTTATTATTAGCTTAATAATTTCCGTTAAAATACAGAGACTTACACACAACTTAATAATTTAATTAGGGATAACTTGCCATATATCTGTATTTTATTTGCTTAATTTCCTTTTGGCCGTCAAAAAATAATAACAAGCTAAAGATAATAGTTAGCGGGAAAATGAGGGTATCGACAACACTGATTGTCTTTCACAATGTGATGTGCATTTTATGGGTAGTTGGGCGCAAAAATTGGGCGGCACAAGAGGCTTAAACAAGCTGCCAGCTATTAGCCATGCAACTAGCAACTAGACAAAGATAAAAGAGGAGCGGGAAACCAAGCTGCAAGGCAGAGACGAGAGGCAGTGCCAGTGCAGGCGCAGAGCAGAAATTTCCTTTCAACAGCAAAGGCAAAAAAATGCAACGAAACGAAATATATACGATATATGTACATACATATATGTACGTACATGTATGTTTGTATGGATATGTGAATATAAGCGACAGAGGACACGTATTCGCGCTTGGAGCAGTGGAGCAAGTGAAAGACACTACTAGACTAGTACACTAGATTTCGTGACTTCTGGCTGAAGACTTCAATTTGTAGCACAAATTCATACATGTACATACACCACATACTATATAGAGTATATGAATATATCTATCTATTTCTCTGTCTGTCTGTCTGTTGGTCTTTCTGTCTGTGTGCCACGTGCAATCAGCATGGAGTTCGACTTGGAGTGGTTGCTGCTGCTGCTGCTGCTGCTGCTGCTCTTGCAACTACTGAAGCGACGACATTTGCCTGGGCAATCCTGGGCAGGGCAAGGCAAGGCAAGGCAACATGAATGACAGAGAGTCAGGAGCCAGGATCCATTCCAGCCATTCAGCCAGCTTCAGCTCCAGCTCCCGGAATTGGGAGCCAAAACAAATTGGGTCAAAGTTCAAATGTGATAAAAATCAACATGAAAATACACCAAGCAGCTGCATCTGGTAGAAGAAGCTTCACTGTAGAAGTGCACTCGCTGCTCAATGGCTGAATGCCCCATCTCTCTTAGTTTTGGTCGCTTTGGTCGCTTTCGTTCTTGGCCGTCTAGCTCTGAGCTCTGAGGAGCTCTGAGGAAAAGCATTCCGTTATTGCTTGGCAAAAACTTAAACATTTCCATTTTAATTGACAGCCTGTCGATGATGTTAGCTCAAAGCTTGAATCTTTTTGTTGCTGTTGTTGTTGTTGTTGGCCAGCAGCAACAGCAGCACTTGGAGTTTATTGTGACTATCCACAGAAAATATTGCTGCAAATTATGGCAATTTATTTTCTACTCTTCTCTCATTTTATTTTTTTTTGAGGTTTTCAAGTGTCTCATATATATGTGTGAATGTGTGTGTTTGGATTTGTGTGTGTGTGTGTGTTTGGGTGATTGAAGGAAACACTTTGAATGTGTGCTACAAAATCATCAGAATACGATCTGGATTCAGCAAAAGGATTGAAGTGGAATGCGATTATTTACTTCACTTATGCATTTTCAAAAGGATGAAATTATGGCAATATATTAACGTGCTTATTAATATAATTTATAATTACAATTTTCTATAATATATATATATTTTTACAATTTATAATTGTCTTTCTAAGAACTTTGTAAATGAAAAGTAATAGGAATATACTTTATATACACTATTATAGATTATTATAGATTTTCTAATGAAATATGTTTAGTTCATAAAAGAAGGCATAAGCAATAAATTTCTATATTCCTAATCAGAATATGAAGCTGAATCGATATAGCCAAGTCTCTCTGTTCTATTGTTCATCTGTTCTCTGTTCATCTGTTTCTATGCAATCAAGTCAATCATTATTGTTTTTTTTTCGCAATCGCAAACTTTTCTGTCATATTGACAGCTTTCTTAAAGCTTTAAATCTTGTAATTTCTTTAAATTAAATATTTACAAGTGCATTTTTGTTTCCAATGCATAATTTATTAGTTATTCCACACACTTAATTGAACAACTCAACATTCAATTTGAATAAATTGTCACTTGCTTTTAAAGTTAAAAGTTTTTAGGCAATTCATTATTTATGCAGCGTAATTAAATCATTTGCTTTGATTAAATAATAAACAAATCATACCTAGAACATGTTTGCTTCATTAACTCAATTTTGACAACTTACTTGAAAGGTAATTGAAATAAATATTGAAAAGCTTTTAATTTTTAGATTTTATAGATTTTCATTGCTTGATTGATTTGATTGAAATCGAAATTTAAGCTAAATAATTCGTTATTAGTAAAACAAACAATAAAATAATATGTTTAAATATAAATAAGTTAGAAGGCTCTAGTCGAGTAAGCCCGACTAGGAGGTACCCTTAACCCTTGACTATGCAAACGGATGGAAGGTCGGGCTGACGGAAATACCTTACATACGTGTACTACCGGGTCCATGCTTGATAGCTTTTTATCTCTGGTGTTTCTTAACCGATTTTATAACAAATTTCACAGGTTTTCATTATTTTGTTAATAGTTTCAATCCCCATTTTCATGTTTTCTAAATTCAAAATTTTGTGGTTATCGATTCCAACTGTTTATCGTACATACTTGCTATTTCTAGGGATTAATAGAGCACATATTCAAAATTTGGAGTCTCTAGCTTTTCTAGTCATTATACGCTTTTTTAACCATTAAATGGGTTAAGGGTATAAAAAGGCAAGAAATGGATTGATTATCATCGCTTTAACTGAATTATTTCAACTGCAATAACTTTGATTTTCATTACATTTTTCTTTCTTAACATAATATATATATTTTGCCCCTATTTTATTCGGAGCTAATCGAAATTGGTTCCCTTTAAACTGTTAAGGTTTTCTTTCATGGAAGGCAAAAAATAAAATCAATTGCCACCAACAGCTCTGGCTCTGACATCAGATTCACTTTGCATAGTGCACCGCACAATCCAGAAAAATTCACGCCATTCTCCCCACAACACCTCTCTCCCCTCTCTCCGCCCTCACTCCACTTCAGGCATTCACAATTTTGTTGTTGTTTGTTTGCTGTTGTACTTTTAAATTTGTACATTGCCAGCGGTGTGCGACAAAATTGGCTTAGAAAATTGAGCCTCCATCCACTTCAGAGCAACAGCAACAGAAGTAACAGTAGCAACAATTGCTACTGCCTGAAAAGAGAGAGAGAGAGAGAGAGAGGGCGGTGGTTAGGGTTGACAACTCCCCGAGGTGGTCTTGCTTTAAAATGCAACTCTGTGTGTTTGGCACTATGGCGCATTTCATTAAAGATTTAAACAACAACATATGGTCAAAATTTTTAGCAGTGTAACGAACAACAGAAGCGGTCGGCCATGCAAACGTGGCCAAAAAGCAAAATGACCAAGTGCAAAATGACATTGTTTAAGGTTTAGACAAAAGGGAAAGAAAGGAATGGTCAGGGTAGTTGAAGTTGTAGCTAGGACCGACGAGCTCCTCTTCTATTCAGTTGGGGGCTCTTTGCTGTGGTACTGTAATAAAATTAGTTACTAGCAAATTGTTGTTCTTTGTATTTTGTATGTTTTTGAGTATTTTTGTATTTTTTGCTTAAGTTGGGCCTTTGCATAAATGCAGTTGGCAGCAGCAAAGGAATTTAGGAGTGCCAAAACGAAATTTACAGCCATGCAACTCTGAAAAGAGAGCGGAGTGGAACAGAGCTAAACAACAAGTTGAGGGCATTGTTTAGAGCTTCTTTTTTTTAAATATTTATAGCATAGGCCCCATTAGAAATGGGTAGATAGAGTTTAATGAAAATGTGTGCAACAATCGATATATATTTATTTTTTTGTAAATGTACAGTTAATTCCATATATTTAAAATGAAATATGAGTTAAAACTAAATTATTTTTTGACAATTTATCGTTTACTAAGTTCAGAATCAATTTTCATTATCAAAAGTGTTATCGATTATAATCGATTAATATTTATTCTTCGATTGATGTGCAAAAAAATGAATAAATAAATTAAAATCAATACTAATAATTTCTTTATTTATCTATTTATCAATATTGAAGACAAAATAGTGATAAAACAAGTCTTACAAGACTCCGATTTTACTTTTAGGGTATCTCCCAGTTCATCACACACAACTAAATCATTTTCATTTCGTTTTTATGGGCTTGAACATCGCTGGGATGTTGAGCTTTATGTGTTTGTATACTATTTGTGTGTATGGCAGCAGCAACAAGCGAACAAAATGAGCTTTGTGGTTTCGAGTATAGTTTGGGCTCGAACAGAACAGAACAGAACAGAACAAAACACAGAACACACAAAAAAGGCAAATTGATTTGGTGGCCAGGTGTTAAGTGTGGAGGGGGAGATGCATGGGGTGAATAGCTAGCCTAGCTGCTAATTGCCAAAGTAATTTAGTAAAGAGCTGCCGGACAATGGGCAAAAAAAAAAAAAGAGTATATTACAGCAATTAGATGACCGCCAACCACACCAAGAAACAGCGAAGGAATTTTAAAGCTGAGCACAGCAAAAGCTCAACAAACACCAAAAATACTCCAACAACATACAAAATTAATCAAATGGCAAAGTATAGGAGAAAATGAATGTTGTGTAAGGGATGAAAGTTGCTTGGAGTTGCTGGAGTTGCTGCAGTGCAAAATCAAAGATAAATTGAATTGAATTGCAAAAAGCGCATTTTGCAATTGCATTGAAATAAAACTAAAAGCGCAAACATACCAGAAAACACTAGGAAAGACAGAAAGAGAGAGAGAGAGAGTGAGTCGGTAGTAAATGAGAGGAATTGATCGGGTTTTTCTATTTCAAGGGGTCTTGAGGGGCAATGTGTGTGTGCTCTAGAAAGGTCAAAGCAGCTGCTTCTTGTAGTACTCCACCTTGAGTGGTAAAATACTATTTTTTATATATTTGATGCATCAATTTGAAGGCATCAGGCAATCTAGTGCTAAGTTTCTACACTTTAATCAACTCTCAACGATAATCACACTTAAGTTCAATATTTATCTCCCACTCATCTCTAACTATTTCTCTCTGTCTTTTCTTTCTCTCACTTACAGAACTTCACTTTTGGCCCTTTTGCGCAGACTTGTTCGCTGCGAAAGTGTTTTCAATTTATTCGGCAAGGTAAGAGCAAATTGTTATTAATATTAAATAATCATTTAAAGTAACAACTATATTATTAACTCATAATAAAGTGTACGGGGATGCACTTTCTGATAGCTCTGAAAGTCTCTAAACGCTACTTATTATATTCATATTTTTCATTACCTATAATAATTCCCTTTTTTCATTACATTGGCAACCCTGTCTTATTTTCTCAGACTATTAAACGCTCAGTACGAGCGACTCTCAAAGTATTTATTGAATATTTTTAAGCTTAATTATTGCGTTAGAGCTGTCTGGACAGTTTTTGTTTTATTCTATTTCTAAGTCACAGCATGATGTGCTCCAAATTTGTGTCTAATGATATAAAGAGGGGAAAAAAAAACAAAATAGAATTTGTAAAAGTTTCTCACACATTAGACTAGGCAAATTTAACCTTTTATTTGTGAATGATAATAATGTTAGAGCTAGAAAAGTATGGGCAAAACTTGAAAATCTGAAAAGGAAAGAAAAGATTTTTAACATGGCAATTAAAAATAAATATAGAAATAAATCACGAAAAAAATATAGTTAGATAGTACAATATTTAGATAACATATACAATATTAATTAAAAGTCTTACGAATTATACTCAAAACTTAATATTGTATTGAGAAACCTTAAATATAAAAAATGCAAAACAAAAGTAGAATTTTTAAAAATTTCTCACATATTAGAGCTTGAAGAGTATGACTGAAAGTTCAAAGCTGAAAAGGAAAGACCTTTAACGTGACAATTAAAATAAAAAATATAGAAATAAATCACGAAAAAATAGATAGTTATTAATATTATTTAATTAAAAGTCTTACGAATTATATACTCAAAGCTTAATATTGATAAAGAAAAAGAATACAAAATAAAATAGAAAGTTTCTCACATGTTAGAGCTTGAAAAGTATGGGAGAAACAATTAAAATAAGAAATATAGAAATTAATCACGAAAAAGTAGATAGATAATATTAATTAAAAGTTCTATACAAAGCTTAATATTGATAAACCTCAGATGATAACTGGTCATTATTATTAAAACAAAAGGTTTCAATCAAGCATGCATCGACTGCAATTATTTAAGCTAATCGCGTGTTTAACTCTCACGTCTGTCAAGACATTTAGATTGAAATCGTTTCATTGACATGCCACACGCTGTTGTTGTTGCTACTGTTGTTGTTGCACTCAACATACCCGTTATGCGCGATAGACTGTGACTGAAAGTATATGTAAGTTGTAAGTTGTAAGTTGCAAGTTGCAAGTTGTTAGTTGTTAGTCATAATGGCATAATAATGTGGCAAAACTGTGTTCAGTTTATTTAATCACAATAACAAAAACAAACACGAAAACTTATTTACAATACAATGGCATTGTAATTAAGCGACAGCGCGGCTTTTTCGCCTTTTGATATTTTAATCTTGAATGCAAATTGCAGCAGTGCAGGAAATCATAAATTGCAACAACAACGGCAACAACAACAACAACGGCAACAACAATATGTCAGGGTGAAAAATCGCAAATCAAATTGTGTCCAACTCAAAAGTTCAAAAGTAACTCAAATAAACAGATAAATGTTTTCCACTTGACAAGCTATGCATTATTTCAATTGCTTGTAATTAACCATTAAGTGAATAGCCCGTAGCAACAGCAACAGCAACAACAACAGTAACAGCAACAGCAGCTTTTAGCCATTAAGTGCGTGGGGCTTAGACCTGTCAATGGCCAACAGAGAGTCTGTCTCTGTCTCTCTCTCTCTCTGTGGGGCTAAGCCCGCTGGTTAAGAAGATACCGTTTTACATTGATTGGAGGGGTCATGTTTGATGTTTGTTGGTTAGTAGAACGACATGGACGGGTGGGGAAGGGGAAAGGGGTAGGCGAGTTAGCCGATAAGACTGGCTTTTGGCCGAAATGTCTGTGAGTGCAAGTCACTTAACCAAATTCATGAGACTAACCCCGTCACACTCCCTCCCGCTCCTCCCGCTCCCACCCGTCCCGTTCCAAATTGCTTGGTTAGAGGCCAACAACACATTGGGAGCAGCCGAAGCAGCAGCAGCCGCAGCAGCAGCAGTGGGCAACCTACCCCCTGTGGCGCTATTGCTTGCCACAAATTGTTGCACGTCTCGCTGACCAGTCAAGCGAGCTTCAATTCCCCCTGCCTACCGCCCCCCTTTGGCATTGCCCCACACACATAAGCACACACACGCACAGATAAAACGGGACTATGAATCAGCGATTGCAGTTTTCGATCTTTCAACAGTTTTCGATTCTATGCAATGTATGTGTGTGTGTGTGTGTGCAGTTTAAGTGGTCCATAAAAATTTTATGAATAAATTTGAATACATATAAAGTTGAACTTTATGGTTAATTTAATATGCTACTGTTTTAATAAATATGACAATTAAAAAAGCATTAAATAAATATGAAAAAAAAAAATGCAAAAAAAAAATAATATTTTTCGTTCATATTTGTAGGAACAACTTTGTTAATACACATTTATTTATACATTTTTGCATACGAAAACAAATAAGAAGGCTCTAATCGGGTAAGCTCGACCAGAAGATACCCTTAACCCTTGACCATATAGGCGGATAGAAGGTCGGGCTGACCGAAAATACCTTACATACGTGTACTACCGTACTAATGCTTGATGGTTTTATATATCCGGCGTTTCTGAACCGATTTTAATAAAAATTTCACGGATGTTCATTATTTTGTTAATAGTTTCAATCCTTATTTTCATTATTATCAGAATTTTCATTATCTCATTATCGATTACATGTGTATATCGTAAATCTGAAAAGTTGTCGAACATTTGAAACAAACTTGACCGGCCTAGGGATTAGGAGAGCTCATATCCAAAATCTGGAGTCTTTAGCTTTTGGACAGACGGACAGACAGACGGACATGGCTAAATCGACTCGGCTGTTGATGCTGATCAAGAATATATATACTTTATGCGGTCGGAGAAGCTTCCTTCTGCCTGTTACATACTTTTGCATAAAACCAAGGGTATAAAAACATAAACATAGGGTATAAAAACTTAATAGACCATTTGGGGCATAAAATAAAGTTGTCATTATACTGTATGTTATTATTATATGTTTCGGTTAATGTTGGTTGTAGCTTTAACTTTTATATCTAAAGATCACATAATGATCATTATGAAGTTAATGATTCGCTTAAAGTTGTTTTCAGTTAAGTTTTAGTCGATGTCTTGATAAAGCCATTAAAAATCTAATTGATTTCCTTTAAAAACCATTCAACCTGTTCCATCCATAATGAGTTTTAACGGTAACAATACATTTGGGTAGGGTTGTCACTGTACATCAAAACCAAGAAAGTAATTTGAGTTTCTTGTCAACTGGGATGCAATTTGACAAGAATATTAGATAAACGGTTGTTAGTCAACAATTTAATAATATTCCACTGTCAAACACAAAAAAGGAGGAATAACAAGAAGAAGAAGAAGAAACCCCATCAAACATTGTTCCATTACATACTGATATATATATATATAGATATTTTGATGTCAATCAAACTCTGTACGTTGTCCATAAACATTTATATAGAGTTTTTCACTACCCCTAACCCAAAAGAGAAAGAGAGGGAGAGAAAGAGAGGGAGAGAGAGAGACATATCGATGGTCAGTCAAAGTCGTTTACGTTTCGCTTACGTCATACAAAAAAAAAAAAAAGAAAAAAATGAATTAAATGAAAGAAAAAAAGAAGAAAAAAAGAAGGTAAATATGAAGCCAAATGTCTGACGCTTGAAACTAACCAACTGACTGACTGACAGTTGCCAGGTTTTGGCCAAATTACGGGGTATACATACCATACATACATACATATATAACACAAAAGAAAGAATGAAAGAATGAAAAATGTACATCTCTCTATACACACACATATCGCACTACATACATTATGTGGTGGCATACTGTGTTCAACTACATACATATATAGAGAGACAGATACACAGATATGAGTAAGCGGGTGTGCGAGTGTAACTGTGTATGTGTGTGTGTGTGTGTGTGTGGCATATAGCGTTTAGAAAAGTGGTTGGTTGGTTGGTTGCTTCGTTTGGTTGCTTCGCTGGGTGGCGCAGCCAACTGAGACGCCTTTTTTTTCTACTCTACTCTAAAAAAAAAAAAAACATGAACTACCTTTGTGCCTGTGTCTGGTTGTTGTTGTTGTTGTTGTCTGAGCCGAGCCGAGCCGCCAACTCAGGTGTGACAAATAATTACACATACCTGTCTCTCTATATATATGTATGTATATATGTGTGTGGCTGGCTGTGTTTGTGTGCGTGTGTGAGTGTGTGCGTGTCAAAAGTATAAAGCAAAGTCAAAGCGCGCACAAAATGCGCAAAAAGCGACAGCAGCAGCAACTAACATCAACACTAAAGACGGTGGGGGAGGGGAAGAGGGGGTTGGGGTGTGGGATCATGATGTTGCGGCAGCAGCAGCAGGCGTAAAGTTCATTAAAAGCCACAATGCCAAAGGCAAACGAGCTGTTTTACTAGTTGTTGTTGTTGTTGTTGCTTGAATAAAAAAAAAACACCCATCATCACCCCGAATCCACAAAACCTCTCCCCCCCTTTCCACCCCGCCCAATACCTTTGATGACACTTTTCTGACTCATTACGTTACGATTTGTGTATGGTCTCTATATATAGAGTGAAATTTTCATTTAATATTAAAAGTGTTTTTGTAAATGTAATAGAAATATTTTTGATTTTTTCACCCATTTTAAATTCCACTTTTAGAAATTTTCTGAGCAAAAACTTATCTAAAGTTAACTCTTTCATATTTATTTTGACTAAGTGACCTTTATGACCTCCTGACCTTAGTTTCGGTTCCAAAAACACTCATATTTTAACTGTAGCAGTGAGATTTTGCTTTTTTCCTTTTTGTTTCCTGAACAAAAATCATCTTCTACTTCTATTATTATATTAAAAGTGTTTGTTTTAGTTTTATAGAAATATTTTTTATTTTTTCCACATTTCAAATTAAGTTTTTAGGAATTTCTCAGCAAAAACTTATCTAAAGTTATCTCTAAGTGATGTCTATAACCTCTTGACCTTAGTTTCGGTTCCAAAAACACATATTTCAACTGTGAGCAGTAAGATTTTGCCTTTAGAATTTTTAAGATATTTTCTGAGTAATATTTTTAATTTTTCTTTCTGTTTTCTGAACAAAAATCTTCTTCAGAGAACACTTTAATAAATCACATTGCCATGTCACACAGACCATCATTTAGTATTGATATATTTATAATGGATCTCTCCATTTGATATCATTTAGATATTAAAGATACAAATTGTGATAGAAATGTTAACCCAAACCGCTTTTTTATTATTATTAAAGTTGTAAGTTCTTTCATTCATTTAACAAAAATTCCCTTTCACATATTTTGCAGTTTGCTTTAATTACGCTCAATCGTTATTTCTGGCTTGTGTCTTTCCTTTTTTTCCATATTTTTTTCCCTTTATTTTATTTTCATTTCGTTTTTTCTTTTTCTGTATTCGTTTTGCCCTTTTATCAATGCACTTTTAACGCTGTTGTAATTCCGTTGATTGCTTTAGCTTAATGTTGTTGTTGTTGTTGTTGTTGATGTCGCTATTATTGCATTTGTTATTGTTGCCGTTGTTGCTGCTGTTGCTGCCACTGTTGCTGTTGTTGTTGTTGTTGTTGCTGCCACTGTTGAGTAAATCACAATAAAGCTATTAAGAACGGAAACGGAAGCATTCGCCGCTGCGCACGCATTGAAGCATAGCCGTCGTCCCCATCGCCTGTCAATCTGCGACCACCCCCCCCATACCATCCCCTCTGCCCAAACCCCCACCACTTCTTTTGGCAAAGCCCAACCCAATCTTTCAGCATTATTGTTTATTGCATTATTGTTGTTGTTGCTGCTGCTTCAGTTGTTATTGCTGCTTTTGCTGCTGCTGCTGCTGCAGCGCCAAACTTTTGCATTATTCATTAGAGCTAACCATATTTTAGATTCGCAATTCTTAGATTCTCTGAATGCGTCACAAACACACACACACCATTAGAGAGAGAGAGAGAGACAGAAAGAGAGATAGAGTGAAACGGTCAAAGTGCATTGAACGATTTTCCCCTCTTTCCAGCCGTTTTTCCATTAAGTAATGCACAAAAACCGAACGTCTACCAAGTACAAACTTCTTGTTGTTGTTAGCTAATAATTATTTAATCTGTCATGCATAATGCATTTCTCTGAGTGTTTATATTGTCATTGTCTGAATTATACCTAGAGTCTGTGCATGAATTGGCTATACACTGGTATAAATAGTTAAATGTTTCGCATAATATTGAGTAGCATTGGAATTATTTAATATTGTATAAATAATATTTTGTATTGAGTATTTCAAACTTTTACTCAGTATAAACATAAGCTGAATCATTTTGAACATCAATTAATATCAAATATGTTTAGAAATACTTTAATAAGTTGGAATGTGGATGATTTCTCTATAGAATATTGCATATTAAACAGCTTCTGTTAGCATCCACAACAAATCCACACAAATGTGCCTACAAAATTGCATAGGCATTTGGCATATGTCACTGTTATTAACATAACATGAATAAATTATTAACATATTTAAATGCTGTTAATTACTTGCAATGAACAGTTTTTAATCTTACCGTTATTTGAATAAGGAAGAACAGTGTCACAACATAAAATAATGTTTATGTTTCCACAGAAACAATATGCATTAAAATATCAAATAAAATAGAGCAAAAAGTCAGAAAAAAAAGCTGTCAACTTAGAAACAACAACAACAATAACTAGGCAAAGTAGCAAGCTCATGCTCATGGCTTGAGTAAAGTGCCGCAATGAGGGGCAAGCCGGCTGACTAGTCGAAATTTGAGTTGGAGTTCGAGTTTCGAGCCTTGACTGACCTGCAGCACAGCGGTCTGGGCCAAGACCTGACTTGGCCAAGAGTTTAGAGGCGTTTGCCATTGTCATTGTTTCTCTGTTGTTGTTTTTGTTGTTTCTGTTGTTTGTTTGTTGTGGCATTTACGAATGCAATTGCAATTGCATGAATATTACTGTCCAACTGGTTCTTTCTTTCTTATTTTTTCGAGTATTCGGTGCATTCACCTTGCTCGAGTCGAAAAACACAAAAATATAATAAAGCAACCCCCAAAAAAGTGAAGAAGAAGAAACAGTTGGAAAACACACACACACAGACAAACACCTGACTCTTGCGGCCCGTTCGTTCGTTCGTTCACTTTGCATTATTATTTATTTATTATATGCCGCAGCAGTTGGCCAAAAAGGCGGCCGACTAAACCCAGCTAACAGCAGCAGCAGAAGCGGCGGCAGAATCGGCAGCAGCTGCTGGCCAAGAACACCTTAACACATGCCAAGAACTATGTACTTACTTACCCACCAACAACTACCTGCAAAGTGGAATTTATATTTATTTGTGGATGGTATTCCTTTTTCTGTGCTCTTTTATGTTCTCGCGTTGTTGTTGTTGTTTTTGTTTGTGCCGCCTGTTTAGTTTCTCATACATAACTGTTTTGCGACTTTGTTTTTGAATTGTAAACAAGAATACGTCGCTCTCTTTCTTTAACACTCTGTCTCTCTTACAGTCCTGTTATCTATGCACGTATATGTGCGTATGTGTGTGTGTGTGTGATTATTCCAATGCAAATGTGAGGCAATAAAGTTAGCCAAGTTATGACTGCAAATCACGTCAGCTGCGCCAAAAATAAATACAAAATTTACTAAACACGACACGTGGCGACCTACAAAGTACAACTCCTTCCCTTTCCTCAATACTACTTACCATCTTTTCATTTTTGGCAAGAGAAAAACGGTGAAAAAAAACGTTGAATTTCCATAGTAATTGCGTCCTGACATGAAACAACAAACATTCTGTTTATATACTAAAAAGCAATTTGTACTTTGTTCAAGAAAAGGAAAAATGTAAGTCAAACGATATTTGGGGCTATAACAAGAAGCACAACAACCCACACACATGTAACATAAACCACCCCCCGCCCCACTTCACCCTCACCCACACCCACTACTAACACTAACATCGATGCATAGCTTATTATGCGCCTAGCAAAAATAACAAACTTATGAATAAATAAATATTGTAAATGGCAAATCGTGACTGTCTATCATTCTAAGGTAAAATGTTATGTGCCCCCCATTCCCATTCCCCACCCCCTGCCTACACACGCACAGTTAGTCAAGGATAAATGATATGTAAGTTTTCGACATGCAAATTGCATTTATTATATTCGCTTGTTTGATCAATTTTTATGACAAATTATCGTCTTGAAACGCGCGAACTGCAAACTGCAAACAAAACTTATTTGTAAGTTTGTTCTATAACTACACATCCCTTGGAACGGTTAGGAGGGTGGGACAAACTAAAATTGGTTACAGGAAATTGGCCTATCTATCCATTTGTATATATTGCATTCTCTGCTTGATTAAGGTTTTGTCTCTCTGTCTGTCTGTCTCTGTCTGTCTGTCCTTTTCCCTTCCGCTCTTCCAAACTGCAGTCGAGCGTTAAGTGCGCCACTTTCTGCCTAACTGCCTAACTGGATGGCCGATGGACGAACAAACACAGAGAGAAACAAAAACAAACATTCCATTGAATAGCCTAATGAACGTTACTTATACATATACACTCTCCCCCAAAAATGCAGTCCAAACAACAACATCAACAACAGCCATAGCCATTCAATTCAACAGTCCAATCGTGTTCCATTCCGCGAGTACTTCAATCCACAGGCATCGATATCTCTCGATAGCTCTGGCTGCCTGGTTAGCTCTGGAGTGCAAAAAGTGCAAGCTGCTGCTGCTGCGACAGCACAAAACACAAAACACAAAAACAACAACAACACACACGAAAAAAAAAACAGTTACCGAAAAGAGATATGAAAAAGAAATAAGACAAAAGATGTGAAGCTTTTTGTTTAGGTACTAGGCGACTAGTTGATATCCTCTAAACTAATTAATAATAATAATATAAGAAATAATATAATATATAAACGAAATACTTACTCAATAAATATATATTCTCTAACATTAGTTACTATTAAACCCAAATGCACTTTTCGTTATCGTCAGCTATCCGAGCCCACACAGTAACAGGGTACAGGGTACAACACCACAAAAAGGAATCCTAAAAAGCATAAAACGTAACTAAACACAGCTCTCTCAGTTCAGATTCGTGGGCAGTCTCGACACTCCAAGTCGAAACTCACATGTGAGCCAAGTGACTCTGAATGAAGTTTCAAGTGTTGTTGTTGCTGTTCTTGTTGTTGTTGTTGTTGTTATTGCACTGTGGTTGTTTTTTCGCCACTGCGAGCAAACCACAGGCAGAAACACAGCAACAGCAACAGCAGCGGCAACGGCAACTGCAATTGGGTCTGTGCCTGTCTAGCCTCCAACTTCGACACTCCCCAGACTCTATCTACACTCTAGCTGGGGTTTCAGTTCAGTGTTCAGTGTTCAGTTTTTGAATCCAGTTCGCCACATCGCTGAAATTCCTTGTTGTCTGCTGCTGTTGTTGTTTCTTGTTGGTTGTTGGTTGTTGTCTGGTGTGAGGTTAGGTTTAGTTAGTGTTGCATAATCAGAAAACTGTGTCAAGTAGCGCCATCGTTTTCTAAAAATGGCAAAAATCATTTGTTCACACATTCATTTCTTGCATCAACTTTTGCTTTTGTAGCAAAGATTGTTTGCTTCTGATTCGAGAAAGTGGATGAGCACCTGCTCTCTGTGGGGAAAACCAGTGTTTGAAGAAGTTTTCGAGTTCGAGGCGCACGTGATTTATTGTCAGTGAGCCCATTTTTTTAACATATCTATACCCTGTTGCGAATGAAGTTGTTACTAGTTATTACTTCGTATTTGCACAACCCTTTAAAATCTAATCATAGTTCTTAACTACGAGCCATATTATAACATATCGCACTAAAAGTAGCGCGCTATGCCTTACCGTTTGGATTGTGCATTGATAGCAATCCATCATTTACTAAGTCCAAAATGAATGAATAATATATCAACAGGGTATCCCATAGTCTACCCCTCTCAATTATACAGAGTTCTTGTTTTTAGGCAGGATAGCACTTAGGCCGCATTCACTTTCATGTTTCAAGTATTTCAATGCTCCCAGGCTCTCCCACAAAGTTGTCCAATTGTGCCAGTTAACAGCGAGTGCTGTTAAATGTAAATGTGGCGCAGCAAATTAGATATGCTCCACAAAACGCCACTGCCACTCTCTTAGCTAGATGGAATCCATAAGAGCACTCTGAACTGAGCACAGACACAGACTACACTCTTACAATCCACAGCGGTCGCTCTTCGGCTTGCGAAGTGCAAAACCAAAACAAATGTGATGAAACGGCTGACAACGATGTCGGGGATCCCGGTGCCTATTGTGCTTGCCGAACCATTTACCGCTACGCTTCGTTACTTGCACGAACCGAAAGAGCGAATGGCACGAGAGCATTTGCTAAGAGCCGATTGCCAAGCAACCAGTCATTGTTTGTGCTGCCAACGCTGCGTTGCGAGCGTAACATACCAAATAACAGCACTGTTAACAGTTCATACAGCTAACAGCGAGAGCGAGAGAGAGCCGACGTGTGTGTGGTAACCGAATCGTGAGTTAAGTTCAGACCGCCACAGTTTTGTTGGTTCGGGCCAGAGTCAGTCTAATGTCAGAAACGCAGTTAGCTGCTCGTCGTGCGCAAGTTTCAAACAATCAGAAGGCACAGCTAAATTACTAACTATCTCACTACAACAGCAACAACTAATAACTAAACTACAACAATACCAAAACCGAGAAGCGTCGTTAGTTACAAATCACAATACACATATATATTTATAATATATTCTACAACTGTTTGAAAGTTTCATATCGCATTTCAGAAAATTCCGAAATAATTTATTACAACAATATCAACAATTAAATAGCGGAAACCGTATCCAATTAGTTTGTGTAATAAGTGCATTAGCTATACAACAACAATTTCAGTTTGGATTTCGTATCTTAACATTTAATCACAACAAAAACAACGAACAAAGCTAATTTTCAACTGTTTATCCACCAACAACAAACAACAACAACAATTAGAGTATTAAGGTGTTCAACAACAACAACTATTCGTGTAATATTACCGATCGAAAAGTGCTTTTCGAATTCGAGCAACTTTTCACTGTATTGTATCTATAAGATAAAAAAAAAACACCGAGAACAAAAAAAAAATGACTCACGAACAAAGTTCAGTTAATAAAACTTGACAACCAACCAAGCTGAAAATAAAGCAAACTTAGCAAAAAACAAAAAAAAAACCGAACAACAACAATGAAATGGTTCAAAAACCTAGAAATTGGGTTAAATGGAAAGCAGTCTTTAAAATAATATAGCTTGGCCCGTAAAACAGGTCACAAATTATTTGCAAAAACCAGAAAACAATCCAAAAACAGAAAAATTTTACAGAATATTTAATTATGTAAATTTCATTAAAACATCTGAAGAATATTTCGCCAAAATTCTTAAGTTATGCCAAAAATAAAGTTAAAAGTAGTTGGAAAAGAGCTAAAGATAAAGTTAAGAGAGTGAATCAAACAGAATATCTTAATAAGATAATTTAGGTATTTTATGTTTCATATATAGCGATTTTCAATTATGTTTCAGTTTCAATTTCAAATATAGAATTTTCAAAATTGTTTATTTCATATATTCTGAGAAGAAAAGGAATCAAATTTTCAAGATTAAAAGTATCTTTAAGATATATTTACAAAATATCCATACTAAGAAAATGTTAAGCTAATTATTTAATCACATTTCCCAATAGTTCAGAAAAATTATTGAAAAAACCTCTTTCAAAGTATTCCAAATTGTATATACAAACATTTTGAGAAGTGTTTTAACACATAAATTGAATAAAATACAAAAAGTAAAAAGAAACTTTGTGACATTAAACATTTTTAATGCCAGTAATAAAGTTTTCGTAATTGAAGATCATTTTCTAGTATATTTAAATATTCTTTATATGATGTTTTTAGAAAAGTTTACCATTGTAAACAAGTAACTGCAAAAAAAACCCAATTTCAAAAATATATCATTGAAATCATCTTAGTCGGTATTATATTTTGTCTTTTTCAGACTCTCAACTAAACTTTCAAGTTATCCAGCTTTAAAGCCAAATAAGTTTTGCAGTTCCGATAAGACATACCGAGAAATTATCTACCTATTTCTCTTCAAACTTGTAATACTAATTACGCTATACACAGAACCCTTTTCGAATCGTATGTTCAATCTATAATGAGCTCTCAAATTTATTTATCTCTAGTTCCTCTCTTCAAATATTAGTTTTGTATCTTTTGTCTTTATGTTTGCGATCTTCGGTAGCGGTAGTTCCCTCGGTCGATTGGGTAGAAAGGTGTTTTGCGTAATCCTTGAGTCCTTGGTGCTCGTTAACAAGCCGGTACTGTCTCTTTTGGTACATCTGGTACGTCCAATAGCGGCAATTTGAATAGTTAAAACACAAATGTTCTGAAACATTTCATATCATTTATCATTTAATCATATCATATTCAATAAGAATACTTTTCCAACTACAATGTAACAAATATAATTTGAGATCCTGGTCATTTTCCAAAAAGGCAATTTGCGAAAAATTCCAACACGTAGAGCTTTGAGTTAAGAGTTCTTGTCGGTTTTTCTGCTTTGTTCTCTCTCCCTCTCTCTCTCTCTCTCTCTCTCTCTATCTCGCTTCTGGCCAATTGGCTTTAAGTTATGCCACAAAATCTTACACGTGGAACCGCAGAGTACTTTTTCTGCTGCTGTTGCAGCTGTTCACACACACACACACTCGCACACACACTCGCAGACACACAAATTGAAATTTTCAGCCCAGTTAAGTTCGGTGGCTAAAATCGCAAAAAGAAGAAAGAAAAATTAAGCAGAACGTGCTAACGTGAAGCTGGCGTGGAAAAATGTAAAAAGAGAATCCGCTCAAAGCTTTTATTCATTTTAATTGCGGGTGGATACCAAATTGCGTGCCACAAGCGCCGCCGCTGCTGCCGCAATACACTTGCAACACACTTGCAACATTGTGATTGTTGCTTTTTGGTGGGTCTTCATTAAAACTGCTCGCAATTAGCCGCAAATTGAATTATGGATGCCGCAGAAACTATTTCATTTGGCGCCAAATGTTAACTTTTTTGAACAAGAAACAAGAAAAAAAAAGCAAGAAAAAAATGCGGAAAAAAAAACTTTTTCTTTTTTTCTCTATTTTTTTTTTGTTTTCTTGCTTCAAGTTTGAACTCGAATGTCGAAGTTGTTGTTGTGTTGTGTCTGTTGTTGTATGGCTTTATTTATTTTAGCCAAGTTCAAACCGCCAGTTGCCGGCTAGTTTCTTCTTGGCCATCCATCCATCCATTTCCATTTCCATTGTGCGCTCTCTTTTTTTTGTTCTTTCTGTTTTTTTCTTTTGTTTTTCTGTTTACTGCGCTTAACTTTTATTTTATGCCATTGCCTTTGGATGGTTATTCGCTTATAGCCACCTCTACTACCAACTCCCTGTTGGCCCGGCCCAAACCAGCCGTCCCCCCTTTAGGTATTATACCATATAGTAACTCCCAACTTCCAACTTCAACTTCAACTCAACTCAACTTACCTTACTTTACGATTATTTCCGCTGAAAACGTTGCGCACTGCCGGGGACTCTGCCCCTCTGCCACTCTGCCACACTGCCACTTACTTTGAACTTTGTGTATGTGTGTGTGTGTGCCACAAAGGTCGCCAGCTGTTTTTAGCCCTTTTTTTTCAACATCATCATTATTATTATTATGTATTTCATTCTGTTTTTCGGGCGTGTGAAAGTCATCGTTGGGGCCAGCCAGTCTTGGCCAGGTCATATGGAGAGTTGGTAGAGTAAAGTGCTGTTAACCAGCTTTTTTCGAGGATTTCCCACCACCCTTCCTCCCTCCCGTCTTAATTGTTCTTCGTTCACATTGCAATGCAGCAAATTATATCAATTGTTGTTTGTTTGTTTGTTGTCTCCCCTCAAACCCCTAGGCACTCCCATGTCTAGAACTGGTTCTTTGGAACATAAATCAGCGCCGGGCACTTTTTGACCACACAACTAACTGGTTTATTTGTGTTATGGCCAAGTCTTGTTGCCTTGCTCAGTTCTGTTCTGTTCCGTTCTCTTCTCCTCTGCATCTAAATGTCTAAATGTGTTAAATGATATTATTTTATTATTCGATTTTGGCGCCCACATAATTAAAAAATTATAGAAAAAAACATTAATTGATTTATTGATTCCCCCGTCTTTTGGTGATTAAAAACAAATATAATATAACTATGTGTGAAAAAATAAAATTGTATTAAAAATTTTATGAAAAATTCATGAATAAAAACAAACTTTTTGAAGTGAATATAATATTTTCAATTACAATTCGATTACAGTGCAGCTGAAAAGTAATACAACAACAATCAGAAAAGTAAAACCAAAAAACCAGTTAAAAAAGTGACAAGCAAATGAAATAAAAACAATTCGAAAAGAGATATAACAAAGAGAAAAAAAACACAAATCTATTCAGCATAATAAGTAAAAATTGTAAAGCGATTGAAATTGAAATCGGAAAAGCTATTTAAAAGTGCATAACAAAAGTTTTCGCCAAGCGGATCAGCTGAGTATAAGATAACAAGAAAGGACAACAGAGTGAAAAAACCCCAACCCAAAAGAGATCCTATAAAAATGGTAAATAAATACAAAAAAAATCTCTTTTTTCTTCTCTCTTTTTCTATGATAATTTTATAGTATAGCCTGTGCTTTTTGCATTTGTACTTGACCCACTAATTATGCAAAGAGAAATAAATACTACAATACCACAATAGAACTTGGTTTGGGTGGAGTGTAAGTGGGGGAACCGGGGGAACCGGCTTATCAGCAAATGGTACACCGCCAAAAGCCGACCGTCCGTCGACCCATTATATAATGTTTTATGGCGGCGACGTGACGATAAAACGCAAAACTAACTATTTATAACAAAACAAACTTGAACCAAGTCGAGTCGAGTTGAGTTGAGTGGAGTCGAGTCTAGCTTGACAAATTGTTTGCTCTCTTCTTGCATATGGAAAGGCTTAGAGACAGGGAATACCGACTACCGATTGTAATCGTAGAACGTTTAGTACAAAATTATATGATAAAAACTAATAAAACTCTCCATAAAATTATGAAAAATGATGAAAAGTTGTTTCTTTGTATATGAAATGACTTATAGATAGGGAATACCGACTACCGATTGTAATCGTAGAACGTTTAGTACAAAATTTGATGATAAAAATCAATCAAAACTCCCCATAAAGTTATGATAAATGATGAAAAGTTGTTTCTTTGCATATGGAAAGATATAGAGATAGGGAATACCGACTACCGATTGTAATCGAACGTCTTGTACTAAATTAGTTGATAAAAATCAATCAAAACTCCCCATAAAATTATGATAAATGAAGAAAAGTTGCTTTCTGCATATGAAAAGGCTTTGAGACAGGGAATACCGATTGTAATCGTAGAACCTTTAGTAGTTAATTAGATGGTTGATAAAAACTAATAGAACTCCCTATAAAATTATGATAAATGATGAAAAGTTGTTTTATAAAATGTTAAAAAATATAAAAAGACTTATTTGTGTAAAGATATGTTAAGATAACATTTCTAATTGACTGACTGACTGACTGATTGACTGCTATCAACGCATAGCTCAAACGGTAGCACACAGCAAACTAATTTGTTTTGCGAAATCAGAGCAACAATAAACTAAAAAACATTAAAATACAAGTTAAAAATGTACAAAACAACAATAATATAGCCAAAATGAAAAAAAAAATGATATAGATTATTATAATCAAATATAATTATGTGCATAATTAGGTTTACGGTGAGATCAAAGGTGGTTTGAAAAAAGATTAAAATGTATTCTATTGACATGACAGAGAGGACAGAGAGAAGAATAAGAGAATAGGAGACAAAAAAAGTTGTTAAAAGTTAATAAATAATGTTGTTTGTTGCCTTTGTTGTTGTTGTTGCAGTAGGGATAGGAGGGGAGGGGGGGGTAACAATC
The DNA here is from genome assembly GCA_035044645.1 of Scaptomyza parva. NCBI lineage: Eukaryota > Metazoa > Arthropoda > Insecta > Diptera > Drosophilidae > Scaptomyza > Scaptomyza parva. The sequence continues at coordinate 885,211 of JAWNNT010000068.1, read as the reverse complement.
ATAACAGCAGTCACGCTAGATAAGTTAAAAAGCGATATGCTGTACTATAATAATGTGTACTAGTATGTGTGTGTATGTGTGTGGAATAGTCTGGAATTTATAGCCGGAACAAGTTGGTTTTGCTTTTTTCTAGCTCTGTCTCTGTCTCTCTGTGTGTATGTATGTGTGTTTGGGTCATGGCGTGTGATAAAACTAAAACAACAACAAATATAGGAAACATACAAACATGTACACACACATACACACATACATATATAAACATGTGCAATGCGAACAATTCAATTAGAAGCGCGTGCTATGAAATAGAAGAGATAAGGAGCACCAAATGGAAGAGAAAGAGAGTTGGTAAATAGATAGATAGATAGGCCAGAGAATTGACTGTGGGCCAAATAGTATAAAACTTATCTAAAGCTCATTTCACCTGGCCGAAGCAAAACGCAACGTGAGTCATAAAAAGTATTTTATCAATTGACTTTTCAAAATTAAGAATCAAGACGCTATTTTACAGTCCCGTTATTATTTTGGGGCGCCGTGATTGAGCTCGTTTGACTACCGTTTGGCAAAAGATATGAGCCAAGAAGGTGGTAAAACTTTTATTAATTGGTAGCTAATTGCCCGGCCAGACCAAACAAGACTTGAGAGTTTGCCTTGCCATTGCCTTTGCCTTTGCTTTTGCTTTATCTGCCGGCAAACTCAAGTGGCTCTCCATACAGTTAGTATACTATTTGTAGTAGTAGTACTTGAAATGACGTAGTCACAATTGCGCCAACTTTTTGAAGGCAAATCGAGTGAAATAGCAACAAACTTAACAGTGAAAACAATACATACAAACACACATACTTACATATGTATGCGCGAGAGAGAGAAGCGAAAAAAAAACTGTATATAAAATGCAAAGCGAACAGAATGTAAACTTAAACAGAAAATAGTTTTTAATTATCGATGTCAATTAAAATGAACTGAGCGCTGCTGCTGCTGCTGCTGCTACTGCTGAGTCGTTGTTTGTGTTTGGCCTTATATAAGACTTGCCGACTCTATAAACACACACACACACACGCACACATATGTGCACAACAAGTAAAACAATAAGCTGGAAGCATACTAGTAACGAGACAGGCAGCAGCAAAGCTGGCTGGCAGCTTATGGAACTTTGGGCAAAGTCACAGCTCATGCAATACAACAGAGACAGAGAGATAGGGGGAGAGGGCACTGGGTTACTTTCAGACAGTTGTCCGCCCCCCCTCTGGCCCCATCCCAAGCACAGTCATATTTGCTGCTGCTGGTGGAATGCGATGCGAGCAACGCCAGCAAATTTAGCAAAAGCAGCGCGGAAAGAGAGAGAGAGAGCGAGCGAGACAGCGACATAGATACAGCTAGACAGTTACAGTATAAACCAATACAGTATTCGCTCTTTAGCTTGAACTTACAAGTAATAGAATTGTGCAGCAATTCAGATATGACATTTTGCATGCGAAATGCACAACGAATGGAATTTATGTCAAAAGACAAAAGAAATAAAGAAATTTATCAACTCTTTCAAGGGTTTGCTGGTTTGCATTAGTCGAGTAACTACTATAGTACATGAACAGTTACAGCAGCTTAAGCTTACATTTACAGTTATACGGCAGTTGATCGATGCTCTTTGGTTATGAATTATGTAAAGGGCGAAGGAGTGAGAGAGAGAGAGAGACCGCCCTTAAATGACTGTTATCTTACACACCTCCAACATCGAACACAATCCAACCCAATCCCGCCGCCCCCCACTCCCCCCCTTACTTCGTTAACGAGGTTTGCTTACAATATCGATAAAGTATCTTTTTCACACACACAAACACAGAAATATACAAAAATCAAGCAAAGCAAGGGGGAAGCGAGTAAAAGGAGTCAGACAGAGAGACAGACAGACAGACAGAGAGACAGACAGAGAGACAGATAACATAACAGCCGACAGTTATATGAATATTTCATATTTTATTTGTTTTCCGATGACAGGCAGTTAGAAAGAGATAGGTGTACTGGATATCAATAAACTGGTTGATTTTATTCTTGCTCTTTTTTTTTGCTTTTCGTTTGTTTGTTTTTGATTGCATTATACATAAATACATACATGCATACATAGCTAAACAGCGAATATTTTATCTATATATGTACATATAAAATATATCTTTAAGTGGAATTTCTCATCTTCTTCTTCTTGTTCTTCTACGAACTTGCGACTGGACCAAAACAATTGAAGTTCTCTCTCTCTCTCAGTTTTCAGTTTGCAGCGAGCTTAATTGAATTAAAGACAATTACACATAGTTCTACGCAACAAATCTTCTTTTGTATTGTCTACACACACACACACACACGAATAACCTTACACACACGAACAAAAATCAATCATCAATAAAATCTAATTGAATTTGTGCGCCGTTTTTCTTGCCACGATCGCGTATGAGAATTGTGCCACAAACTGAAAGTGAGAGAGTGTGTGAGAGAGAGAGAGAGAGAGAGAGAGAGAGTGAGAGAGAGAGAGTGAGAGAGAGAGCTATAACCATCATAATTTGTGTGAAAAAAGTAGGCTCTGTTTGTGTCTGTCAGTGTGTGTGTGTGTGTGTTCATTAGGTGGTTCGGGAATGCGTGGCAAATGACTTCTCTCTCCTCCCTCCTCTCTACTACTTATGTGGGTCATTTACACCAGGAGCAGCCAGCAGCCGGTACAAATGGTCAACACGTTGGTGAAGGGAACGAAGGAAAGGAGAGGGAGAGCGAGAGGTGGTGTGGGGTGTGTGTGGAAGAGGGGTGAGAGGGGTTAGAGCAAAGCGTGCGGGTGGTTTGTAACAATTATCACAAACATCTAAATGGTTTTCGGAAATGTTATTTGAACTTTTGGGTATAAATGAGTTTGAAATAGAAAAAAAAAAAAAATACATCAAATTAAAATAGAAAAAAAAAATAGTTTTAAAAGCGACAGAACTGTGACGATGTTAAGGTTCATAGAGGAGGAGGAGGAGGGTTTGTCGCCGGCGGGGGGTAGGAAAAAGTGGTCGAAATTGGAATTGAACTGAACTTGGGAACTTTGCACTTAACTTTTTTTTGTATTTGTTTGTATCTGTATGTGTGTGTGTGTTTGTGTGTTTGTGCAATGGGCAGACAAATGTAATTAAAGTTGAAAAACTTTTAAGCTTGTTTTGGACCTTAAATCCACGGAGATTCCGCCAGACATGTGATTAAAGTGTTGTATAGATACAAAAAAATAATAGTTAAATTTTATGACATTTTTGAAATAAAGATTTTGTTTGCTTTTTACTTAAATATAAATGAATTTGATTTGCATACAAGTCAAATCATGCAGATATTTATTTCTGCTTGCCAAAGCACAAATTCACTGAAAAACTTTTGTGTTTGCTTTTTATTTTATAATTCGGGGAATCACAAAACATTCATTGTGCAGCAATTTTAAAGAAAAAGGAAAACCAATTTGAATTAAAATCGATTTGCTAAGATCTTTTATACATTCTGCCAACTATTGCTTTACACAAAGTGAAAAATTTTGAAAATTTCATTTATTTTTTATTTTTTTTTAAGTTATTTAGTCAATTAGATCTTAAACCTATTGAGCAAAACTTGAAAAACTGTAACATTGACAAAGAAACATTAGAAATACCAACAAACGAACCAAATTCAACTGTCAATAAATGCTTTACACACTTCCATTTTTGGTTTATTTTTCGTTGTGAATGGCATATTTACAGTTACTTTTGCACATACAAAAAAGAAAATTATATATTTCATTCTAAAATATTTTTCTTTTTGAATTTTTAACACTCAAAAATCGAATTGTTTGACAAAAGTAAGAAAAAAATTGCAAAGAAAAATTATAAATTATTTAGAGCATATGTAGAAAAGACCATTAAAACAGAGCCTATAACATTTTTAATGGAATTTTTTCTTACATTTTTAATGAATGTTTTTTAATCAAATTAAAAATATGTTTTGAGAGCAGCAAACAGCCCAAGTTGTTGTTGTTGTTTTGACTTTGAGTAATGTGTTTGCTTTTTGCCTTAAAACTCATTACAAATGGTGATATATATGAAATTGTTGTTGTTTGGCTTCCCCACTCTTTCATCATATACATAATGTAATGTGTTACCACCCGGCCAGCCCCTTCCCTCCCCTCACCTTATCTAAACATAACATCGCATCGCATAACTTGCTCAACTTCCTCTTTTCCCTTTTGGCCGCAGAGCCAAGCCGCTGTGTTTAATGCTGATGCGTTGCGTTGTGTGTTGCACAGGTGTGTCAATGACTTGGCCAACGGGGATCGTGGATAATGAAAACGAAATGCAGCCAAAAGGGACTTCGTTGTTGGTGTTGGTGGTAGTCTCAGTAGTAGTGGTAGTCACCAGGGCAATGGCAATGCTAAATGGTAAATGGTTGAATGTGAGAGTATGCTGAATAATTTCCACTTCCGACATGACAGAAACATGACAAAACACATACACATATGTACATACATACATACATCCATATACATAAAGTCCAAAAAGACAACAGCTGTACAACAACAAGAACAACAACATCTGAATAGAACAAAACCGAACAGAACAGAACAGAACCAAACAGGAACTGGTAACTGGGAAACGGCGAACGGTGACGAGGTCAAGCTAAAAACTATTAAAAGTGAACCAAGCTGCTCCCATGTGTATCTGTGTGTGTGTGTTTGTGTGACCATTTCTCACTCACAGTATGTGTGTGTGTGTGTAGTTTTAATCAAACCGCCGCTACAGTTTACTTTTGCGCCTTTTTTAAGGTGCGGTTCAGTGCCCTTTTGGTGGCCATAAAACTGATGTCTGTTGGGCGAAAAAGTAGTTTGTGGACAAGAAGGGTTGGGGGGAGGGGGTGCGGTAGTTGGTAGTTGGTGGCAGGAAACGCCATCAGCTGTCGCTCAGTTGTTGTTGTTGTTGTTGCTGGGTTGCTGGTGTTGTTGTTGTTGTTGCCACCAGGCTCGTTAGAGGCCAGCGAAAAATGTTTGGCTTAAATGCGAGGGTTGCTCACAGCGTTACGAACGAACGGGGTTGGGCCGTAAATTACAATTTGTGTTTGTGTGTAATATACATAAGTAAGTATGTGTGTGTGTGTGTGAAACCTGCACGCAAGCCACTAAAAAACATGCAACCTACACAGAGAGAGAGAAAATATTGACATCAAAAATATTTTCATTCAATTTCGCTAAGCACTCGATCTAAGTAACTAACTAACTAGTTAAGAGTGTGTATTAAACTAAAATAGATTCATTTATTTATGAGTTTGTGTTGTTGTTATGCATATTCACTTGCACTCTTCTTGTTGCCGTTTGATTGATTGATTGATGGCTCTACTAAATATTCAAATGCTTTTCAAGTTTCATTTTGTATCTGTTTATCTTTTTCGGTTAGTGCAGATACATTTGTGACAGACCGCCGCCCTTCTAGCCATCTTTTCTACCATCTCTACCTTCTGTGTGTTCAACGATTTGCGATTTATCAAAAGGCTTAACCCCAAAACTACCAAAATTGATCAACTATGCAAATGTTTTGTATTTCTGTGAAAAATTGTATTCGAACAGAAGTTGTCAAAACTGACAAATTGTGAATGAATATGAAGTTTTGTGGGGAAGGTGGTTCGATATATTGGCCATATGGATTACCCAATTCCAGGCAAACAAACAAACTGAAAATAACAACAAAAACAAAACTAATATTACACAATACTTATGGCTAAATGCGAAATATGAGACGAGACGAGACAAGACGTTTGAAGGAGCTCTACAAGTGCACAAGTGAACAATAAGCAAACTTACAGATGCAGATACAGCTACAGCTAGAGTATACAGATACAGATACACAGTATATAGTTACAGTTACAGTTACAGCTGTAAGATACTTATGTAGCTATGTGTGGCAGTGACGCAAACGTCATTACAATGCCACAACACCGAAGTAAGTTTAGCTCAGTTTCAGTTTCAGTTCAGTTTCAGTTCAGTTCAGTTCAGTGGAGTTGAGTTGAGTTGAAGGAAGAGGAGTGAAATGGTTGCCATAGGCAAATGACAGCGACTCCAGGTGGCAAGCTTGCAACCACGTTGTTGCATCCACACGAGTTTCTCTCTACTAGACATGTCAACACATAGATACCAAAACACAGAGACAGACACATACTCAGACACAGACTGTCAGATACAGATACACAGATACAGATAGAAATAGACAAAGCAAATCCAGCTGGCAGCTTCAAAGTTCCAACTCAGTTCCAACTTGAAGACAATGGCAAAATCAGCGCATAAAGCAAAATTTCCAATAACTGTTCGACTTTGCAAAATCGGTGGCACAACATGCAATGTGCACCTATCGAGATGAGTCTCTTTTAAGATCATATTTTTACTTCATTTAATAACACATTTATTTACACAATATGAAGAAAACTTAAGTAATAGAAGTATTAGCTAAGGAATATCAGGGATTCGAATCAGACTTCAACATCTAATACTACTTAATAATGTTTATTGATATATTTTATATCATTTTTCTTGCTTTTATGTTGTTTACTTCTCAAATTTGTAGACGAAATTAAATATTCTTTGGATAAATATACAAAACTCAACTCTTAACTTAACTACATGATTTGCTTTGCGTTTTGTTATGATGAAATACAGAAATACAGCTTTACTGACGACTTCATTATAATTATAACTAAATAATTGCTTCAGGTGGCGCTTTAGGTATCTTCCCTATTTTTCCCTATCTATAGTTAAAATTCGATTCACTTGCAGATTAGATCAGAAACTACAAAAGCTAAAGACTTCGGATTTTGGATATGAGTTCTCTTTATCCCAAGGCAGGACAAGTTTGTTTCAAGTTTTCGATAACTTTTTAGGTTTACAATGTACTCATAAAATCGATAACAATTTAATCTTGAATTTCGAAAATTTAAAAATGCGCCTTGATTACATTTACAATGCAATGAAAATCTGTGAAATTTGTATTAAAATCGTTTGAGAAACATCGAAGATATGAAACCATTAGGCATTGGTCCGGTAGTGCACGTATATGTATGTCTATGTGATATCTTCTTACTTGTTATTTTCTTCTGTATATCAAAACTTGGAAATATTAAACTTCTCAGACATATGAGCAAATGGTTATTATTGACTTATGCGATTAATTAGTATTGAATATCTCAATAAAATTGATTTGTTATGTTTGGTATATGATACTGCAATCAATCAAGAATTTCATAAGTTCGAAACTTTAAACTTATCTCGAAAAAAATGGCTTAACATTTATTGTGTGTCAATCGTGGTTAACTTTGATATGTGTTTTAGTAAATAAAGAAGAAAATGGTTCTTCACATGCAAATAGTAAAAATATTCGAAATATTTCTATTATTTCTTTATTTCACTTTCTTTGTCTTAACTTTCTTTCATTCGCAATCCATAATTCCTCTTTAATTTTCCAAGTATTCGTGAATCCGTGAATGATCTTTTGAGCGTGTCACGTGCACATCTCAATTTTTATAGTTTCGATATGCATTGAGTTTGCCATTGACTTTACAGCCATGTCATCATTCCAACTCATTCCATCTCATCATCATCATCATCAACAGCAACAGCACTGTTTGTTTGTTGTTTTTGTAGTTTTCTTTCTTTTTTATACCCTTAACCCATGAAATGGGTAAAAAAGGGTATACTAGTTTTGTGAAAAAGTATGTAACAGGCAAAAGGAAGCTTCTCCGACCCCATAAAGTATATAAATTCTTGATCCGCATCAACAGACGAGTCGATATAGTCATGTCCGTCTCTCTGTCCGTCCGTCCGTCTGTATATATGAAAACGTCGATCTCAGGAACTCCAAAAGCTAGAGACCCCAGATTTTTGATATGAGTTCTCCTAATCCCTAGGCATAGCAAGTTTGCTTCAAATTTTCGATAACTGATTCGGTTTTCGATATACACATGGAATCGATAACAAAAAAAATCTTAAATCTTAAAAACTTCATAATAAGGATTGAAACTATTAACAAAATAATGAACAGCTGTACAATTTTTATTAATATCAGTTAAGAAACACCGGAGATATGAATGTATCAAGCATTGGTCCGGTAGTGCAGGTATGTCTCTTAGTCCGACCGCCTGTCCGTCTGTATGGTCAAGGGTTAAGGGTATCTTCTAGTCGAGCTTACTCGACTTAAACCTTCTTACTTGTTTTTTTTTTCTGTGCTGTTAGTTGAAGATTATTACAAAGTGAGTGACGGCGCTTTGCCGGCGAAGGCATTTTTGTTTGCCTAGCAGCAAAAGCAGCAGCAGCAACAGCAACAGCTGAAAGATGCCCCGAGGAGCCCAAAAGATGACGATGAACATGAAGATGAAGATGAATATGAAGAGAAAGATGTTGATGGTTGATGTTGAACGTTGACACTGCTTGCTACACATATATATACATATTTTTTGCTGATGTTGCTTTGTGTTGCATCACACTTTGGTTCGGTTTTTTTTTGGCCATCATCAGCTGCTGCTGTTGCCGCTGCTGCTGCATTTGCATATTTTTTGGGTTAATATGAAGTGGGGGCATCAATATGGAATATTGAAGTTAAGTGCTTGCTCCATGTTGGATCTCTGCCCTCGAGGGTATACACTACAGTGTGTGTGTATATGTGTGTGTGTGTGTGTGTGCGAAATGCAAACAGTTGCAAATCCGTTGTGCAATTTTGTGATTGAAACACGTTTAAAGTGCAAAAAATACAAAAAGAATGCAAAAAATCATCAGCAAAGTAATGAAATGAAAAGTAAATAAATAATATATTATTTTTTTTTTTTTTGTAAATTGAAATGAGTTCAGTTCACACCTGTTGATATCGTCTTTAGTGCAAATTTGCACAACTGCTGCGCCTTCAAACCGTGAAATATGTAAATATATATGTATATGTATGTAAACCCCACACACACCCTCTCTTTTCAGAGAGAGAGATAGAGAGTGAGAGAGATTTAGCTGCTTTGGCAACTTGGAAAACTTATTTGTTGGCCATTTGACTTTGCAAACACTTACAGTTCATTAGCCAGCAGTCAACTCTCGAGAGATACTTTCCATTTCATCAATAAGTGTTCAAAACGGTGGAAGGGGAGTAACGAGGGGGGCCTTTGATAATTAAGCAGCTTTGCTTTATTGACATGGCATGACAATTTGCATAAGCCAGCAGAGCAGAAAATATTTATCAACCGAACGTTTTCAAAATGATAAATGCCCCCGGCCAAAGTAAAGTCACCTTCAGGTCGACTTCGGGTCAACATCAACTTCAAATGCAAAGTCAGAGAGTCGAAGCAGAAGCAGAAGCAGAAGAAGAGTCAAGTGTTTTGTCTCTATAATTCTTTAGCTGGCGAAATTTGCCCTTGAGGTCGCGCCACACACACACCACAAAAACTTGTTTGACTAGTTAACTGACGATAACGATGACTATTATGTGTATGTCTATGACGCGATGACGATTCCGTTGACTTTCTGTGCGCGAGTCATTTTCAAGCTCTTTGCTTTAACTAAATGTGTTTTTGCTGGGCTCAAGAATGAGAATTATGACAATATATATATAGTTGTTGGGTGTTAAAACTAACTGTTTCTTAGAAAGCATTTAATGAGCGAAGTTTGAAGAATATTTTTTTTTTATGTTTTTTCTAGTTTTCTGCATTCACAAAATGTGCATAGATTTGTGAAATGAAAACGTTTAAAAATGATCTTTAAACTTTTTGGAGTTCATTTGTTATCATTTTTAATATAAGATTTCGAAACATAAATTCCTTACGATGAATGCAAATGTGGTGTTAATATTTCTTTCGCATTTTTTTTATCACGTTTTACTAAATAAAAACTATAACCACTATAAAAACAAGTAAGAAGGCTCTAGTCGAGTAAGCTTGGCTAGAAGATACTCTTAACCCTTGACCATATAGACGGACAGACGGTCGGACTAAGAGACATATCTGCACTACCGGACCAATGCTTGGTAGACTCATATCTCCGGTGTTTCTTAACCGATATTAATAAAAATTTTACAGATGTTCATTATTTTGCTAATAGTTTCTTTCCTCATTTTCAAGTTTTTGAAATTCAAGATTTTTTTGATATTGATTACATGTGTATATCGTAAACCGGGAAAGTTATCGATAATTTAAAACAAACTTGCTATGCCTAGGGCTCATACCCAAAATCTGGAGTCTCTTTTTTTTACCCATTTCATGGGTTAAGGGTAGAAAACTACTCAGTTGAAAACATATCAAAACCTTAATGTTGGTTTTCTTGCTCATAAGTAGTGGTAGCTTGGTGGTAAAGCTCAAAATATATTGTTTTAACAATCAAATTTAATATAGAAATGTATCATTTATGGAGTACTTAACTTTGTCAACAGATTTGTGTGTACAATATTAATGCCTAGGGTAATAATAATATTAAAATTGAATATGAACTAAATATTTACTTGATACAAATTGTCTGTTGTAAAAGATTATGATTAAGATTCGTAACAAAAATGTTAGATTTTAGTTTCTCAAGAGTTAATTTCGAGACTAGTTTTTCGTTTTCGTTTATCTTTTGGGCCACCGATTAATCAAAAAGATCTTCAACATTTTTGTTTGCCAACGCAGAAGTTGAGGCAGATTGTTGATGCTGTCCCTTCCTCTACGCTCTGCACAAAGCCAAAGACAGACTGAAGAGAGAGGGAGATAGATAGAGATAGAAGTAGAGATACCTTCATCGTGGAGGCGTCTAACAAATTGTCTTTTTGTGTTGTGTGGGCGTGGCGCCGCCCACAGATTGTATCTGCACTTGCTGTGATAGCATTGTTGTTGTTGTTGCTGTTGCTGCTGTTCCAGTTCCCAAAGCAAGGCTGCAATTTTTTTTTTGTGTTTCCTTCCATTTTTGTGGCAAACAATTTCACGGCTCATACTTGACTTCTGCAACTGAACTGAAAGCTACACATTCTGTGCTACCGTTTGCCGTTTCTTGTTGTTGTTGTTTTTGGCATTGTTTTGGCCAGATTCTCATGTCTGTGGCGCCCCCCACCCCTCTCATTGTCTTTCTGGCTCTCTTTCACAAGCGGTTGTTAGTCGGACACTTTGTCTATGTCTTTGGCGAAAGTCTCTCCCTCTCTCTGTCTGTCTCTCGCTCTCGCTCTCTCTTTCTGTTGTCTCGAGCAATTGATGAACATGTTAAGTGCAGGGCGAGGGCTGCGGATTTGTTTCGTTACATTTTCGTTTCTGGAGCGCAATTTCAAATGGATGATGTGAGATGTAGGTGTATCTTTGTCTGTGTGTGTGTTGCTGCTGCTGGGCTAGAAGTCAATTATGGCAAGGCTTTGTTCAAGTGACTCTGATGAGCTGGCAGGAAGTGGGAAACTGGAGCACAAGTCGCTTAAAGCGAGTCAACTACTAATTCAAACTTATATATATATATATCCAATGTTATAGCACATACACATACATATTGTTGCCTCCCTGCCCCCTGCCTCTCTGACTAACTTTGTAGCAGCTTGTTGTGTGTGTGTGTGTGTGTATTGGCCCAAAATTCATATATTAATTAAACGCCAAATTTAACAGAAAGCCAATTATGCTAATCAGTTTTAGCCGTCGTACAGAGATAAAGCAGAGTACCACACCGACACACCGATACACACACAAATACATAGCCAATTCGGTTCTCTGTCACCTACAAACAATAAACATAAGACCAGGTAAAGCCCTCTGTCTGTATGCACTGAACAAAATCGGGTTTTGTCTTGATAAATATTTATAAAAATTGTAATTAAGTAAAAGTTTAAACTCTAATTAAGCTAAAATGAACGGCAATACATATTCCGACACAAAGTGAAAGTCACTTCGAAATTTCTCGCAGTGTTTACATTGTTTAGAGACCAAGGTATCGTCAACGCTTGCTCATTTTGATTGCCAATAAGCCACAAACGCACCCAAGGCGAGCATTAGCTTAGGCTTAGCTCAGCACACATCCCCGCCCCCGCAACCCCTCTTCTCCGTATGGCCTACGCACTACGCTCCACCTTTCGAATCCGAATTTCGCCCACACCCCCACCAACGGCAATTTCTGTTGTTGATTGTATTTACTGCTGGTTCGAAGCCTGAAAATTTCGTTTTAACTGCAATTACAAATTAAATCAACCGCAGGGAAGAGAATCAAATTGCGTGACTGATTTGATTTGGACTTTTATTTATAGATACACATAAGGATATAAATGTATATAGTGTGTATATATAAGGATTGAGTAGACAGTGGGTAGTGTTGGGGTGGGGTTGGGGTTGGGGTTGGTGTAGTGTAAAGTAAATAGAAGGTGAAAATAAATATTTTTCCCAGAAAAAACAAAATATTAAATTGCAAAATAAACAGTTTTTTTTCTGAGCTTAAATCGAATTATAATCAATAAAAATAATTCTTTTGACAGTTTGTTTACTTTTTGCAGGAGTAAAAGTGCCTAAAAAATATAATTTTTTATTTGCCTTAAAATTGTTAGTTTATTTTTAATTAAAAAAGTGCAAAAAGAATTATTATTTTTTTTACAAATTATAAATGTAAAAAATTTAAAATAATTGTTATCTATTAATATTTAAAAGAAAAATAACTGTAATAGCTATTTGGAAATGTTTTTTGGGTTTTTTTCCCTGTTATTTGATAAATAAATAAGATAACAAATGCATTATTCATATGTATTTTTTGTTTGTCATATTTAAACGCATGTTGACAGCTCTATCTTTTGTATAGTATTTGTCTTGGCTTTTTAGTCCCAAACAAATATTACTTTCCACTTGCCACTTGCCACCTGTTTATAGTATGCGGCGCGGCGCCTTCACAAACATTCATTCAGTTCTAAGCAAGCCGACAGAGCAAGACTTTTTCAGCGGAAATCTGCAGATGATTCCTCTTTTTACCTTTCAACCTTTTGCCTTTTATTTTTGGGCTACCTCTCCTCACCTCACCTCTACCATTTCACCTGTTCTATAAAGCAGCTGTTTATCTTGCGTCATCGAAGTCGTCGTTTTTGTCGGCATCTTGGTATTAAATCAAAACCACTTCCGTGCCGACTGCTTGATTGTTGTTGCTGTTGTTGTAATTGGGCACCCGCACCCTTTCGTCAGACAGACACTGACATGACAACTAGCTCGTTTCGGTGGTTTTGACGGTTCGACGATGGTTCGACGGTTCGTTCGGTGGTGTCGACAACCAGTTTCAGTCTTTTTACTTGACGTAAATGTAAACGAAAAGACGTGAAGAAGAAGACGAGGTGACGTATGTATGTATGTATATGCCACCCAACCCTTTTAGCTAAGGGTGGAGAACCATCATGTAATCTGAGACTTACACTTTGTCTGTCTCTGTGTGTGTGTGTGTGTTTTTTTTTTTGTGTTTGTGTGTTTGAGCAACCCCCGGCCAGGAACTAACTACCTGTTTAGGCTCAACCCACACAATTCACAAATCCCATCCCATCCCATCCCCCAAACCCTTGCTTTGATGCGTGCCCATTGCACAGGTCTTTAGGCAGCCCATCAAATAGCATGTGTAAATAAAAGCGAAGAAGAAGAAAACAAAACACGAAACGTAACGGCAACAAAGCAAACACATGCCAGCAACAAGAACAAGAACAGTTACGATTTTCGGGATGTCGTGATGTCGACGTAAAAATACACTCTCTATACAAAATATTCTTATAAGATAAAGATGAAACATTTCATATGAATATTATAAATAAATCAAGAAAAAATAAGAAATTTAAAATTGCAAAAATCCCTATAAAAACCTACACAAAACTTAACTACAGCTTGCTTAAGTAAACAACAAAGTCAATAAGCTCCTCTTTGTCAGAGTGTATAAGTATATGAAAAGGGATGCGAGGATGGAATATGTATGTTAAAACGAAAGAAAGGGGAAAGGGGGCAAAGGAAAGGGAGTAGGAGGACAGAACATGACAGGACAGGGCATATCAACATATCGCATTTGTTTAACATAAGAAAAAAAAGGGTAGATCCGCTTTCTGGTGCCTGTCTACGTGCTAACCATAAGCTAATTGAGGAGTCTTCCATGTTCCGTTACACTTGCACTTCTTCTTCTTCTGGTTCTGCCAGCTGAACTGAACAAACTGAGCCTCAATTGTCAAGTGCTTGCAAACCTCTCCTTTGTCGTTCTCTCTCTCTCTCTTTCGCTCTTTCTGCCTGGGTGTATATATATCTTTATATAAACTGATATATGTATCTTAAACATGGTGTTTTTTTTATTTTGGCCGTGTGGGCTGCACTCGCCGACTATTTGCACATCATTAGCAGAGGCGGCTGTAGACAGCTCTAACTAAATAAATGCAAATAGCAGCTGGAGTTTACTTTATAATATGCATAGATGAGATGGTCTCAGAACAGAACACAACAGAATTGTTAAGTATTATATGGTGACGAAGTACTAAAAAAAATATATACATTACATTATAATGGGGTCAGTCTAATTAAAATTTCAAACTTGGTAGCTAAAATGAATTTGTGGAAGAAAAAAATCAATTGATAATTTTTTTAAGGTTTTGTAAGGAAAATGATTTGTTTTTATTAATACAATATATTTTGTAAAATTAAAAAAATATATCATTTATTTTGCGAGAATAAATATTTCTAAGCTCTCTTATATGGATTTATTTCTGGATTTCTGTTATTGGCTATGCACCCAATCTATTTTCAACTTTAAGCTTTTATGTAAATTTTTTTGAAATAAAATTCCTCTTTTTTTTCGCCATAAAAGGCATATTTTTCGACACACAAACAATTCCAAAAAACTGAACACAAAAAAAGTGCACAAAAAAAACCAAACAAATAAATCCAGCCAAATATGTGTTGAGTTCCATTTACAGTTTGGGTTTGGAATTGGGATTGGGTCGTCGTAACTGGGGTACTACTACTCTATCAGAATTGAAATATACATATGTTAGATTTGTTTTCTCTCTCTCTCTCTCTCTCTCTCGCTCTGTTTTAGTTGGGTGAAAGGCTCTTCGGACTTTGTTTGTAAGCTTTTCATGCTGACCGCAAGAAATTGTCTTCATATTTTCTGTTGTTGTTTTGTTCAATTCGATCAGAGCCCAAGCAAGATTTCGCCTTTCGCCACTTGGAACCGAACAACAACAACAACAACAACAATAACAATCATCCATCAAACAGAAAATGTGTAGCAACAATTGGCAAACAAATCAAAAAAGAAAGAAGAAAAAAAACGCCAAAATCAATGTAAACGATTTGCAGAGCAACGGCATTTTAAACCATAACGAAAGAAATATGAAAGAAAAAAAAAAACAAAAACGAAATAATGTTGGCCATACAATTTGAGTTTGCAAAAGCCTCTCCGCCCCAAAATTTAGATCGAAATAAACTTTCAAAAAATTGGGCGGCACACACACAGAGAGCGAAAGAGATAGAGAGAGAGGCAGTTCCCAGAGACCTGGCCAGAAATTACCTCTAACCCTCTATTTTTCAATAAATCTTTACAGTTTTTGGTTATTGTGCAGTGGAAGGTGGGGAGGGGTAGACTTACTGCATCTGCAGCTGAAATTGAAATGCATGTGCTCATAAATTAGAGCCATACGATTTATAAGTTTGGTAGCACATATTCGATTCGATTCGATTCTAACGAGATACCATTGTTTTCTGTCTATTTGCAGGTATGTAAACGAGAAACGAGAAACCAGAAACCCAGAAAGCATAACCAAAACTACTCCAAAGTTGTGCGTAAGTAGAAAAGTAATGGTAGTTAATCGATGGGATGAGTGCTTGAGATCTGCCTGGATTAGCTTCGGTATAAAAAGTTCCACCTGGCTGGACGACCAAACCGAAGGAGCATACAACAAATCCCTTCAGTGCAAAGAGAAAGAAAAACTTTTTTGCCCCCCCCTTGCCAGGCATTTTATCTGCATAATGCTTCTTTCGCTTCTGCTTCTGCTTTGGCTTTGGCTTCAGCTTCAGCTTGTGCTTTTGCTTTTTCTTTTGCTTTTCTTTGGGGTTTGCTCGCGTGTGGCGCCACAGCAAAGCACAGCACAGAACACAGCACACAGAACACAGCAGAAGCAACAATAAATCAAACAAAATTTCCCAGTTGGATTTTCATTTTATTGCATTTACTTATTATTATAATACTACTACAACGCATTCAACTTTCCTTCTTCTTCTTTTTCTTGTTGTTGGCTTACTTTCGCTGCCGCTGTTGCTATTGCTGTTGTTGCTGCCGCTGTGCGTGGCAGGCAGTCACTTTTAATGACTCTGCTTAGAGTTCTTGGCAAAGAAAAAGAAGAAGAAGTTTGCTGTTGCTTTTGGGTGTCGCTATCCAATTCTCCAAACTGTGTCTTAACTATTGTTAAGCACTTCAAACAGAAGTTTTGTAAGCTCACTTTTTTGTGTTTTTTTTTGTTTCTCTCTGATATTAAGATAAAGATTTCAACTTTTATGTGGCACAAGTCCCAAGTCCCAGATCCCAAGCTGTTGCCCGGCAGATGTTCATATTCAGCTGAAGAGGCCTCTCAATTGTGAATGCACACACACACACACACACTAAAAAATGTATCTGTTTGTGTGTGTGTGTGGGTGTTTGTTGTTGCATCTTTGGGCAGAGCATCAGCAACGAGTTTTACAACGCATTTTGTGCAACGCTGCGCCGTCAAGTGCGCTTTCCGCAGCTAATTGACATCATACTGAACTCATTCACATTAATTAATGACATCATACTCTCCACCTCCTCCTCCGCCTCCTCCTCCAGCATGAATGAATGAATGAATGAGTGAGGGCCAATCCGGAATGAACTATGAATGTAATAAAACAGAGAGAAAACTGAACTGAACTGAAAAAAAACAACAACAAGAAACAAGAAACAAGAAAGCGCCGCTGTCAACATGCTGTCGAAGATAAAATACTCTATAAGATAAATGTCAGATTAGCGTTTGATAAATATGAACTTTTTTATACACAAAAAGAAACATAACAAGGCAAAACATTTTTTACTGAATGTTAAGTGAGTATCAGTAGGAAAGCTATTTATAAGAGGGACAATAAACAATATGCAAAAATAATTGCTTATTATTTTTAACTGATAATTATAATGATTGTCTTGTTGTTACTAGAACAAAAGGTTTTGAACTTAAGTATTCGGTTCCAAAAATAAATTCCAACAATTAAGATGGACTTTTTTAATAACTTGATAGTCATTTTATAGTTCCTTTAGCAAAAAGTTTTTTCTATAAAAAGTAATCTTTCCAACGAGAAACATGCCACAAAAAATGACTTACATATTAAGTAATACTATTAAAAACTTACTTATGCACATTATCAATGGCAAATCTTATGCCATATTCAAAACTCCCTCCATCAATCAATCAAAAAATGAGAAAAAAAGGCAGAGTATCTTTGACAGAAGTAGGCTCACGCACTTTGCGCTTAATTTAACGCAATTTTCATAGCATCCGAGCAAAGTTCTTGAGCAGAAAGAAAACTTGAGTTAAGTTCCTCAGGAATTGCTCTCCCTCGCTCTCTCTCTCTCTCTCTCTCTCTCTCTCTGTCTCTCTCTCTCTCTTTTGTGCATTTTGACGTAGGCATTTCTGTAGAATCTTAAAAATTACTACAATTACTAACCACAATATGCTTTGATTTGGTTCAACCTTCTGACTCTTAGGTCACAACAATTTTGCCACCTGAAAATTGATGCCAGTTGTTGTTGTTTTTTGTTTGGCTTTCTGTGTGTAAATTCATTTGCATTTTTTAAAAGGCTTTTGTGGCTTTTTGTAGATATTTGATACACATTTTACATTATTGCATTTTTGTGGTAAGACAACAAAAGTTGGAAATTAAGAAATCTATTGAAAACGACTAAAACGAAAGAAAATTAAACAAGGCAATTTGGAATTTTCCAGCGCAAAGCCACAAATTAAATAGAGGTCGTTGTAAAAGAAAATGAAAAGAAAAGAAATTACATTGCTGCTGCATATTGTATGAAGGCTATAAAATATTCAACTACCTAAATGACCCAATCATTAGAATGCCAGGCTAGGAAAAGTTGAATGCGGGTAGCTGGGAAATGGAAAAAATTGTTTTCAGCTTTCCCATTAACTTTTCGGTCAAAGTAATTGTTGTTCAATCCACAAATCCAAGCTCGTTGACTAATTCATTTTGCCCTTTTTGAATGTTATCAAATTAAATTCAAGAAATTGCCTTCATTGGGCGGGGGGCGGTGGGCCAGGGGAGTGGTCTTGAAACTTGGACAGTTTGATAGACTTTTGGAATGTTCTGTTTCTGTTTATGCAAAAATAATTGAGAGAAGCGACCAGAGTTGACAGCTTGCCACAGTTTGACTCGATGATACTCGATGCCTTTATTTTTGGCATTTAGGTTACTTTTTTTTCACTCTCTCTCTCTCTCTCTCTCTCTCTCTGTGTGTGTGTGCAATTTTAATTGGATTCTCTTTAGAAAGCAGCTTGAGATTTACTGGCCCACGGAGGATTTTAGACACAACACAACACTACAAGTATGAGTTAAGTCAAGAAGCTTTTTCATGTTTCATGCCATAAAGCATTTATTTCCATGCGGCATGCGGCATGCGACAACTGATTTAATTGAAAATAAGTGACTCGACCCTTGACACTGAGAACCTGAGAGACAGTCAGTTCTCTTCACTTGCCAAAGATTATGAACCTGAACCTGAACCTGAACCTGAACCAGAACTCGAACCAGCTTTCTCTGTTCTGCGTTTGCTGCCGCCTTAATTATGCCAAATTAACGTTAATTAATCTCGGCTGAAGTCATAAAAAAATGAAGACAGCAAAAGTTACAGAGAGAGAGAGAGAAAGAGAGTGATAGAGAGATATATATTCTATATATATATTTATATGTATATATATGCCTAAGCTAATATTTTGCTAAGCGACAACCCAAAATCTGTACAAATTTGCCAGAAATGAAAATTAATTGCAAATGCTAATGGGGCGGTCTCACAGAACTTAATGTCTGCTACGAGAGGTGCCATATCATCCATCCATCCTTCATACATACATACATATATAAATGCGTACATAAATCTATGGCAAACTAAGCAAACTGACTGAGTGACTAACTGACTGACTGAGTGACAGCTATTTGAATTGTTTCGTTGACGCTTTGACGTTGACGCTTTCGTGTTGTTGTTAGTGTTGTTGTTAGTATTGTTGTTGTTGTTCGTTGACTCGTTGCTTGACGTTGATGATTTGTCATTTGGGTTGTACTTTGATTATACCGAGTCAGCCGCAGCGCAGCTACTAGTTGTTGTTGTTGGTGTTGTTGATGTTGCCTTTGCATTTCATGCATATGACACAAACGACAAACGACACAAAACAGCAAATCATTGGCAAAATAAACCGCATTTTGGCAACTACACACACACACACACACACACACACTTATTGTACATATCAAATGTTTGCGATACACTTGCGGTTCTTCCACATACACACACAAACATCATATCATCTAGTATTTATTTGTATAAACATCGAGCACTTGATGTTTTCTCTTATACACAGACAGAGAGTAAGAGAGGAGGGCGGGGGGGCCATGGGAAAGCATGCCAAATGTGGCTCAGTCAAAGATAACAATATATGAATGCATATATGTATATAAAACCACAAACACACACACACACTCAAACGAACAATTGAAATGTTGCTCGTTTTCGAGGAGCTTACCAAAGCCTGATTGAAGTAGCATTCTCTAGTTGGGTATAATTTTGCCCCTCCACACTCCCCGTCCATCCACCGCCCACTCAATCACACTTGAAACACAATTGAGCCCGTCGCGTTGGGTTTGCTATTGGCCATGATTGCGATGTTACAGTGGCTATTTATAGCCCAACCAGAAGAAAAAGTTGAAATAAATAGAAATAGAAATTATGAGGTGAGATCGGACAGATCGACAGTTGTATACTCTATATATCACACCAAGCAGTATTATGACATATTATGAGATATCCTGTAAACGGTTATAGCCAACTCCTTATCTCTCATTACAACTTAAGAGTTTGATCTGTAACAATATATATTTGAAAGCTCTCAAAGAAGTACTTCAATTATGCATAATAGTATTTTATTAATTATCTGTCAAATACCCTGCGGCATGACAAAGCAAAAAATCTTAATAGCTTTTCAGTTTAAAGATCACTAACATGCTCAGGCAGAAGCATAAATCTTTGATGATCAAATGAAAAAGACCCTGTATCTCATGTATTCAAACAGAAATAAACTATATCAATATAATTTATTTCAGTAAAACCCAAAAAAAACACAAAATATCTCAAATGAAATACAAATCAAACTGTGTAGCATGAAACTTAAGAAAAAAATATATATCTCAATTTGTAGTAATATGTCTTTTGAGATGTTTTTTTTTAAACTCAACTACCCCAAACAGCTCCGTTGTGCAGGGCATACATAAACACAACTCAATGCTGCTTGTCTTCTATGTATATGATTTTTGGGGAGCTACCTTTCTCTGGGTAGCATATCATCACATCGTGCGCTTGGCTTGAGCACAAACGTAAGCTTCCATTTGAAGCGCGCTTCGTCTCCGACACTGTTTGCTTGAACTTTTGAACTAGTTTCACACACATACACACACACACTCTGACATACAGTCTCTACTATGCTCAAGAGTTTGTAAGTGAACCTCAATCTTGCATTCAATCTTCGCATGAGTTTTACATTTTCACATCTTTCGGGCTCAGTAGGTGAAACTGATTTGGACTCGACGTCTATTACATTAATGTCCATAGTAGAAAGAGAGAGAGAGAGAGAGCGAGAGAGAGAAATCTATCTACCTACTTTTGCATCTCTCTATCTCTATCTGTAGCCTTTAATATTTTTTATGTTTGATTTATCGGCTCACACTTTTGACATGGCAACACTTTTTTGGGTTTTCTGTGTGTGCGTGTGTGTGCTTGTGTGTGTAAATATTGGTATCAGTTTTTTGTTGGAGTAGATAAGCCGCAGATAAACTTGTGCATTTCATTTAATTAAACGCTTGCGATGTTTACAAATTTGAAGGCTCAGTTATACATGTGTAACTGAGTCAACTGATTGGTGGCTTATAGATAGATTGCATTTGCAATGCCGATAACTATATATGATTTTTTTTTATTTTTTTCGCATACTATATACACTGTATATGTGTGTGTGTATGTGCCTGGATTAGTAAGGGAATATCCATTAAATAAACGGAAGTGCATTAAATGTGATTGACAGCCACAATGGCAACACACACACACACACACACACATACACATACACACACACATGCACACACACATATATATAGTGCACGAGAGAGAACTATCATTTCTTGATTGCATGCTGTATGAAATTTAAAAGTATCAAATGAACAAAAAACGAGAAAAAAATGAAGAAAAAATTGCAAAAAATTGAGTAAAAAAAAAGGAAATAATGGTCTGAAATGCTTGGCTAAGAAGTCAAAGTCGATGGCTGATTGAGGCCAGAAGTTTTGCCAGCTAGCTGGGAAATTAAATAGAAAGCCCTGCACAAACAGAAGCATAAGGAGATAGGAGTAGTTGAGGAGAAGGTAGGCAGAAGGTAAGTGTAGAGTGTGTAGAGAGGCCCAACCTACTTACCTAGTCGAGTGTCTGAATGTTTGTGCATTGAATATACGCCATGGATATAATAAAAAGCCAGCAGAAGCATCTAAAAGCAAGCCTGTGGGGGGTGGTGTTGGATGGGGCGTGGCATTGACTACTCTACCCTAACTGTGTGTGTGTTTATGGTGTTATATGGGAATGAGTGTGCGAATGCTTGTGTGTGCAACATGGCGTATGATGGATTTATGTTTAAGTTGCGTGCAAGCAACTTAATGGATTTTGTAATTTTCAAAAAATGCTCAAACTTAACGAGGAACGAGGGATGAGGGATGAGTTGACTGAGTTTTGTTGTTGTTGGAAATGGGGGAAAAGTAACTATATCTTGTAGATACATATAGTAGACACTTACTACTACTTCGTGCCACTCGCTATTCGCTATTCGCATTTACTGCCGCCGTTTTGGCTACATCTACGACTACGGCAACGGCATACGGCTGTATTAAAGAAAGACCACCAAAGAAAGAAAACGTTGTTTGCGCCGTGCGCCAACGAATTGGAGCATGCCATACACCAAAAACAAAAAAAAGCAAGAAGCGAAAAAAAAAGAATAAAAATAAAATTGTATTTCTTGAGCAGCTCGTTGTATTAAATATGCGCACATAAGCATGGCAAACGTAAAGCTGCCTCTGCCTGTCTCTGATGCCCGATGCCTGCCGCTTTTTTTGGCGCAACATAAAAATTCAAAACACAAACAGAGAACACAGCTTAAACCAAATGTTAAACAAGCCGCATATTGAATACACTTTCACACGCACTTTTCCAGCATTGAATGGAAATCA
Source organism: Scaptomyza parva (assembly GCA_035044645.1). Taxonomy (NCBI): domain Eukaryota; kingdom Metazoa; phylum Arthropoda; class Insecta; order Diptera; family Drosophilidae; genus Scaptomyza; species Scaptomyza parva. Next base: position 862,738 of record JAWNNT010000068.1, on the reverse strand, counting down.
ACATTGAGAGTGAGAGTTGAATCTGAATCCAAGAGATTTATTTAGGCCTTGTTAGATTTATTTACTTTGCCAAACAATTTTGAATTTATTTTATTTTATATTCGCTTAAAATAGCAATTTTCGTGTTTTACTTGTTTGCCATATTAACTTGTCTAGACTTGAGAGATTTCTAAAATTAAATATGTCGAATATGTTTTTTTTTTCTTATGCTTTTTAGTCACACAAATTAGCCAATTTATCGGATTAAACTTGTGTTTCACGGTTGTGTTTTATAAAAATATTTTTAAACTCTTCAGCTTCTTATACAAAAAAATGTATTTAAGTTAGTTCACTTCCCTTTTGTCATACCGACAGAAAGATGATTTATGTTTCTCTACAAAAAAAAAAGATTAGTTTTTTCTTCACAATCATCCCACTTAATTCAATTCAAGATCATATCTTAGCAATCGGAAGACTTCACCTTGCCAAAAGAACATTCCAAGGCTGTTGCCAAGCCTAGCGAAAAAATTCTACTACCAGCTACTTTATGCTCATAGTTTAGCTTCCCAATTTATGGCTGTGAGCCATAGAGTATTGTGAATGTGAATGTATATCTGCCGCTTGGGCATATCAAAGTCAGCGTCGCAAAAAAGTTGTCTGGCTTATTAAATATTAATTATGATACCAAACACTGAACACTGAACAATAACAACAAGCAACAGCAACTCGCAACAAGCAACAGCGCAAGCATTTATGGCCAAAACCACTTTAAGTAGTAAGCCACTGGGCGGATGCTCCAGAGATCGGAGAGCTCATCTCATCGCATCGCATCTCATTTCATTTCATCTCATCTCATCTCTCACCCTGCCCCAGTCGACAAATTTGGGCATAACAACTCTAGACGCTAGATATGACAACAAAAATGTATCTACGACTTGGGGTATCTTTTGTGGCTGACGCTGACGGTGATGAGGTGGGCGTAAACTCGTCGTTACTTGCACTTGCATTTTTATCTCCCTCAAGATTAGCAATGCTAATTGTTGTTTTAAGTGTGATTGTGATTGTTGTTGTTGTCGTTGTCGTTGTCGTTGTTGTTGCTGTCATTGCAATTGTCAATTGTGTTTGTTTATTTCTCTGTCAAATGATCTGAAGCCCAAAATCATCTTTATTTTTATGGCAGCAGCAACAGCAGCAACAACAACAGCTGAGAAACTTGTTTTCCGCCTCTTTACAACAAACGATCATTATGATGTTGATGATGATGAGGAAAACGTGGGCGGGCATCAATAGAGCAACAGAGAGCAAGAGAGAAAGAGTAGTTTCGCTTCAACCTTTGTTAGACAATTTGCATAAAATCGTTGCAGCTTAAGGCGTGGCATGGCCAATTGACCCATTTTCTTTTTTTTTCGACTGCTGCGCAGGAATCGTGTGGTAATTATGTTAAATCAATTGTAGCCTGAACAAAAAAAAAATAACTACACTGAACTTGGAAATGTTAATTTTTGGGGCAACTTAAAGTTCAAATCGAGAGCTACAAAATAGAAAATAGCTTTTCGTGAGTTTTTTGCTCCAATTTGTAATTTGGTTAGCGCTGTGTGAGGCGTGGCATTTGGTTCGGTTTCGGTTTCGGTTTTAAACAAAAAAATGAAATTAAACGCATTTGTCATTATAAAAATAACATTTAATTATATTTGTTTTGTGCCAGCTTCAACAAAATAGAGAAAAAAAAGACGCACTTCCGTTTCAGGCGTTTTTCTTTGTTTAGAAAAATATCAAAACACCAAGAAACACAAACAGAAAATGAAACAAAAACAATGCAAATTGGTAGTCGATTAGAGAGACGCGATTTGACTGTGAGCTCAGCAAAGCGTGCTGGAAATTCATTAGCAATATTTATGACTAGGTTTTTTTTCCCCTCCCCTCTTCTCTGTTTTTGTTGCTCTATACTTTTGAATTTTTACTCACTAATTTCCATGGCAGGCGAACGATGAACAATAACAGCTAAAGCAACGTCATTATTGTTGGTTGCTGTCAGAGTGCTATTGTTTGTTAGAATTTGTAACGCAATTGTTATTTTTCCCTGTTGTTGTTGTTGCTTTATCGCTGCAAAGCACATAAAGTATATACAAATATGTATATACTTTAGGGAAAGAATAGTAGTAATAATAACAAACTGCAAAAATGGAAAAATTGCCAATGGAAAAATATTTGATTATTGTGCGAGCACGCAGAACAGAACAGAACAGAAAATGTGCTTATAAATAATTTGATATAGCAGTTTCGAGTATCAGTTTTCGTTTTAAATATATATATTTTTAAGTTGTTTTCCGATATGAATGTTCATTAAAACCCAAGTATGATTACATTTCAATATATTTTTGTAAATAAAAGTGAGCTAATAATCGCAAATGTATTTTGAATAGTTGAAAGTTCATAATTGTCATTAAAGTGATTAAGTGTTTCGTTTTCGAACAGCTTGGAAAATAAATGTGAAACATATTTATAAATAGCGTATACATAAAGCGGCTGTGCATGAAGTGTGTAAAATAATTACTCACATACTATTTAAGAGATTTATTCCAATAAATGTGGCTTTAAGTTTTGGTATCTGAAATGAGAATAAAAAGCAGTTTAGCAGTGTTTCGCTCGTGAATGCATAAATTAAATGGACAGTTGCTATAGTTAATTGCTGGGCATTAAAATCGATGAGATTTTGTTACTAAAATCGTATGGAGTTTAATATAATGTTCATTGCGCATACGCACAGTTGGCCACTGTCAATTAATTCAAAATTGGCCACATTTTGGCCATAAATCTAAAGTTGCACGTCGCCTGGCACAACGGGCCATTTGAATATTAGCCATATATACATATATATATGAATTTTATGTATCGCTTGTATTGTTATTATTATTTTTGGTCGCTTAGTTGTTGTTGTTGTTGTTGTTATTGCTGGTGGTTGGTGGTGGCTTATGCAATTTTATTAATTATAAATCATGTGGGATTCGAGCAGCTGGCAACAAAACAAGACCCACACCCAAAGAAGGCTCGCTGTTCTGATCGATATTAAATTTGAATTATGATTAGCAAGCGTTGACTGTAATTAGCTCAAGTGTTGCCGAACACACACACACACACGCACACACTCCAAAATATTCAAACAGCAACTAGAAGCTTTGGCCTTAAACGTTTGTCACTGCCACTGGAATTGAGGGGGATTGAATTCTCTATCTCGCTGTCTCTGTCTGGTTCATTGTCTGCATAATTTGTCATATGCAAAGTGTGTGTTGCGATATTCCGTATCTAAGATACAGCAAATGCAGATACAGATACAGCAATTGAGATATTCAGGAGTCGATGGGCGACAAATTCCGTGTGTGTCCTTAGTTAGTGCTTGGATTGTTGCTTTCCCCGGGTGCCATTATAATCCACATTCATAGTCCCTGGTATGAACAGTATTGTTGTCAAATATATGTGCATATATTGTAGTTATACATATACATAGAACGAATACTCTCCGCATGTGTATAAATGTGTGTTTAAATGTATCTCTGCGATTTTAGCTTTAGTTATGTGCATATATTTTTGTGGTCCACCCCGTTTGTAATACAATTTCGGCTTTCTTGTCAGCTCAATTTTCAAGTTGTTTTCACAAGTATATGTATGTGTTCGTATTCGAGTTCGAGTTCGAGTTCGTGTGTGTTTTCGTTTGTTTATTTGCTTTTGCGGTTGCTCGCTGTTGCTTCTGCTTTTATTCTCTAACATTCGACTGTATTCAGATTCTTTTCTATACGAGCGCTCGTATGGAGTTCCCAACAGCGAACAGCTGTGTCTGTCTCTTTATCTGTCGGTTCTGTCTGTTCGCCAGTCTCTGTCGATGGACTCTTAACTTAGCGATAACCAAATGTGAAATACACAGCGCGAAATTAAGCTGTAACTCTGACTGACTGACCTACACAATTTGCATGTTGTTTGTTCATTTATTCTACTCTTTATCGTTTAGGCATCTTCTTTCCCCCAATGACACAAGGCGCGTTCTTTGTTCAACCCAAAATGGGATCTTCATTATGTTGTACACAATTACAATTCATTTTAGTCTATTCATATGGAAAATGCATAAAACTTGTGTGGCAAAAAACAGTTTTATCTACACTTTCTATAACAATAATGAATATTTTTCAAAATTATTGTTCTTTAAAGCACTTGAAAAGGTATTTTATTATTTTATTCAGAAACAAGATCTTCAATAAATATATAAAAATATTAATAATAGTTTTCCTGGGGTATTTCACATATCAATAAATATATTCCATATAAAGGTAAATTAGTATTCCTCTTAAATATAATAACAACATTAAGTTATTGTATTTCCATTTCCTTAAGGGCTAATCCGAAATTCGATACTCTGACGCCAGTTTCCAAAAAAGAGCGTTCGTCTCAAATTGACGTCTCACAAAACTGATGAAATTTCAGTATAAAGTTTACATAAATTTGTTTATATACAGAATATTGCGAAAACAAAGGCTTTTATGCCGTCTGACGCCAAGTACTCGAATTTCGCTCACTGTGTTTTTGTATATTTTCTATTGAGTTGTCGTCATGTTTGCTCTTGAATTATGCAGTGTTTTTGCCTCAACTCTCTACCCCTCCGCTATCTCCCTTCCCCAACGGAACAATGCCAAATGGCGTGCAAACATTTGCATTATGTTGAATAAACTCGGGAGTAGTATATATATATTTTGACAATATTGAAATGGTATTTGCATATTTGAAAACAAAATGTTTCTGCTAACAACAACAACATTAATGCGAGAGAGAAGTCTAAATATTTGTACAATAATAATTCGGTTAAAACCATGTACTTATTATTTATAAATTTTATTTATTTTCAGGTTAACTGAGTCGCCAACATAGCCAACTATCAGAATCCGAACCTGTTGGGCAGCCATCACCATCTGCTCCACATCGCCGAACCGAATCAACTGCAACTGCTGCCCGCAGTGACGACAACGACGCCGACGACGACGCCGACATCAGCAACAACAATATCCATAATACCCAACAACAACAGCAACAGCAACACGAACCACAACGGCAACAATACCAATACCAACAACAACACCTACAGCAATATTATAAATATAAGCACACAACAACAGCAACAACAACAACAACACCAGCGGGAAGTGTTTGAAAAAGCCATCACCATTTCGTCGATTGCGATTAAACGCAGGCCGACGCTGCCGCAAACGCCAGCGAGTGCCCCACAGGTGTTGTCGCCGTCGCCCAAGCGCCAGTGTTCTGCCGCCGCCGCCGTATCAGTACTGCCCGTGCCCACAGCAGCAACAGTTGCCGCCGCCACCGCACCTGCCGCACATCTGCAATACGCGAGCACACCGGCAGCAGCAGCAGCAGCCGCAGCCGCCGCCGCCGCAGCAGCAGCAGCTGCACTAAAAGGACATCAGTTGAGTTTTGCACATCCCACACAGTTTGCGGCCGCAGTTGCCGCCCACCATCAGCAGCAGCAGCAACAACAGCAACAGGCACAGCAACAGCAGGCACATCAGCAACAACAACAGCAAGTCGCCTACGCGGTTGCTGCCTCACAGCAACAGGCAAGCCATCACCACCACCAACAGCAGCAGCAGGCTCAGCAACAGCGTTTGGTTCAATTTAATCAGGCGGCCGCTGCCGCTGCCCTGCTCAATCAGCATTTGCAGCACTCGGCTGTTGCCGCTGCCGCAGCGCATCAGCATCAACAGCAGCAGCAACACGTAGTCGCCTTGCAGCACCAACAACAACAACAGCCTGCCCACTATAGCGGCTATCAGCTGCGACACTACGCACCACAGCAACATATTGTGCTCACCACCAGCAGCAGCAACAAACAACAGCAGCAGCAGCATCAGCATCAGCATCACAACAACAGCAGCAGTAGCAGCAATAACACACAAGCAACAGTTGCTGTAAGCACAAGCCCAGCAGCAGTAGCAGCAGCGGCAACTACTGCATTAAGTATTGCCACAGCAGCAGCAACAGTTGCAGCTACCAACAACAGCAACAGCAACAACAACAGCAACTCTCCCGGCAGCTCCACGCACGAAACCGCGTCCATTTCAGCGCCAACAACTCCCTCGCCGGCAGGCAGTGCCAGTGCAACAGTTGCCAGCGACAGTAACAACAACAACACAACAACAACAACAGCAGTAGCAACACCAGCAGGAACAACAACAGCAACCAACAACAACAACAACGCAGCCAGCATAATGGAAAATCAGATGGCGCTTGCACCCTTGGGACTCTCACAGAGCATGGACTCCGTGAATACGGCCAGCAATGAGGAAGAGGTAAGTGCCACCCCAATTTTTTATGTCAAGTAGGAAAACAAAGTCTGATTGGGGATTTGAAGCAAGCAAAAAATGGCGAATGAAAGAATGAAAATAGCACAACAAACACTTTTTTTTATCAAAAACTAAATCATCAGTATAATCGATTTGTGACCGAATCTCTATTGTGACTCTATGCAATCGACGAAAGTGATCAAACAAGCAAGTAGTTCCCGAGTGATACAGAAACAATATGTTCGATGTTTTGAGTAGCGGCAGCAGCACAAACGTAGTTAATCAACAAGGAATCGATTCGATTCGATTTGTTGTTTTAAGTTTTATGTTTTTGTTGAATAACAATACAGAGAAGAAGTTTTGGGTTCTCTAGGAATTGGAAAGTGAATTAAAATTTTATAAATAGCTGAGTATAAGAAGTTGTTGAACTTGTTCTTTTCTATCATTAACTTGTCCATTTAAGCAATAAATTTGATTACATTTTATTAACCCTTTGGGTATCTCTAACGAGTCTGACTCCTCATCGGAACTAAACATGATAATGTTCATTGTCATTTTATGTTTTTTTTATTTTTTTCTGGTTGAACCAATAAAATAATTGTTTTGCAAGTAGAAAATGTATAGCTTTTTATTTTTATTTATCAATTGTTACCAAAAATATTCTAATATGCTTCTTAGGGCAAAATCAGCAAAACTTAAATGCTTATATAAGATCATAAATGTTTTCTCCTCTATAAGAGTATTATCACGTTAATCTGGCCACTGTGTTTCTGGCCAATAAATTTCATTTGACTTGAAAAATAATGCCAAGTGCAGATAATAAAACGCAAGTAAACAGATTCATGATCGATATGTCAAGTGTGTGTATTTAAACACACCCACACCCACACACTTACTTAGCGTATGCATCCTCAATCTCACAATCCCATTTTCAATGCCACTTGCCCACATTTCATGTGTGTGTGTGTGTGGGCTGGGGAGGGAGAGGGAAAAGCTGCGTGCGCTACATCAACTCGCAGCTCGGGCGTGAGATTTTTGTGGCTTGGCTTTTGTTTTTGTGTGGCGGCGTTTTTATTTCTTTCTTTCTCGTTCGTTCCATCTTTCTTTTCATCTTCTTCTTCTGATATTTCTTTCAGTGTCGGTGGGGGTTAAAAAATCTTCTGAATAAAGCCAAACGCAGCAGCAGCAGTGCAGCCCTGCTGCTGAAGAGGCATTGCGCGCCTCCTTCTTTGGCTGCTTCACTTTTGATTATGCGCCCTGTCTTATGCTACACATTTTTCACGTTCCTTTTTTTTTTCCTCATATATGTATTATGTGTACTTGGTATGTTTGTGTATGTTGTGAGGACGACGACGACGACGCGGGCTTCCCACAGAGCCAACCAACGGCGCGTAATCCGCAGGCACGTGCCCCAAAAGCGCTGAACTCAAGCCCCGTCCCGCTGCCACCCATCCTAAATCTCACTTAAGACCCCCCCTCGCCGAGAGAGTAAGGAGGGAAAGTGAGAGATGGCATGTGTGTGTGTGCTTGTATGTTTGTGTGTGTTTGTCTCTGCTCATGTCAAGTGCTACGTGGCCTTTCTTTAAGCAGCCGCAGCAAAGCATTCAGCGATGCATTTTGAAACTCTCTCCTCTCCCTCTCTCTCTCTCTCTCTCGCTCTCCTCTTGTTAGCAGGCGATGCGTTAAATTTGATTTTATCCTTGATGTATATATACTATATATTTACATGTAAATATATAATAATTTCTTCTACTGCGGCAGCTTTTGTTCTCGTTCTCGTTCTCGCGCTGTCAACCTTTGCCCTGATTTAGTTTGTGTTAAAATATATTTATGATGTGATGTCAACTAAAATTTATTTAAAGGCTTTTTAATGGCACTCTCTCTTTCGCTTTCTCTCGCGTTTGCAGTTGCAATTGCATTTTTCAAACGAATGCACAACAACAACGATTACTAAAACTGCAACTGTTGGCCCAATTCCCAGTCTGCACTTTCAATCTACACCACCGCACCCCGCACTTTAGTCCTTGGTGAAATGCATTTAACTGCAGCCCCAAAATGCGCATTAAAAATGCATCAATCATTTGGGGTACTCCAGTGTGGTTTTTTTCGGTTTCTTTTTTTGGTTCTGCAGTTGAATTTATTTTCCATTTTTTTTTTGACTTTTACGAACCGAGCGAAGATTGAGAAGTATATGAAAATGATAAATATATTTATTATTGTAACAGTAATACAATATAGCCGGGAATAACTCTACAGTCCACTTAAATTAATCAAATTAAATATATATTAAAGGGTTTTCGAAAGTTATCAAATGAGTATTAATAAAAATATATTAATTAAGAACTCTTTGCTCTAACTAATTAATTCACTGACTGACACTATTTCAAAAGTGTGATAACAAAAAGTCATCTATGGTTTGTTTCAGTGTACATTTGACATGCACGAATACATATCATACATTTTGTGTCCATATACATGTATTCGAAGGCAAGTCGACGACCCGAAAAAACACAACTCTTTTGCACTTGTCTCACCTTTTTACATATCGCGCTCTTGCCACTGACTTCATTTGTATTTATGAATGTCTACATGTGTGTGTGTGTGTGTGTGTGTGTGTGTGGCATATGCCACGTAACTGTCATTGTGTATATGTGTATATCCCCGAGTGTATTTGTGTGTGTGTGTGTGTGTGTGTGTGTGCTGATACCCATGAATTATTAATAAGTCAATTAAAAAAGTATGACAGCAACGGATGGCACTTAAATATTTTACATACACCACCTCCCTGAAGCAGCTGCCTCGAGAGGATATACTATGTGTGTGTGTGTGTGTGTTTGTGTATAGTATACATTACCTGTCGCTTCAGTTTCCTTTATATCCATCTCGCTTCGCTCTGTTTTTCTCTGTTTTTTTCGTTTCCTTTTCTTAAACGCTTTATGAGTATGCCAGGTTTTGCTGTTACGGCTTTAAGTGACCATTGTCCGGGCCATTCTCGGGCAGCCTCCTCAACCCCCTCAACTCCTCAGCTCGGCAAAAGCCATTAAGCAGTCAAGTGTGTGCAACCTGGCATATAAAAGTGTGCCCGACATGCCGCCCGGACACCCTCAATCTTCATCAAAACGCTTCTATTTTGCTCTATGCACACATTTGATTCTATCAAAGTTGCAACCAACGCACACACACACACACACGCATACGAACACAAGCCGACAAGTTTGTGGCATCACATCGTTAACTCTTCCCTCTCTCAACTTCTCATCTCAGTTTGCAAATGCAAAAGCATACATATATATATATATATATACATATATAATAAACTTAATAAAACTTGTCACAGATGTTGCTGCCTGCCCCTTCCCTCTCTCTTTGTCACCGCACTCCTGTTTTCCTGCCTGTCCAGCGTTGCATTTTAAGCGTTGCGCACAATTAAACTTTTAACTTTTTTGCTAGCGAGCTTGCCAAAAGAATGAAAAACCAACAACAATAACAACAACAACAGCAAACGGGAATTTGCCAGCCTCTGGCATACTCTGCAATTTTTGCCATGTGCTTGCGCTCTCTTTCTCTCTCTCGTTGTCTCTGTCTGTGAACGGAAATTGCCATGTGCCAAAATGGCGTGCTGTCAGAATGCTTGCCATTCTCCAACCCATCCTCCCCCCATTCACCCTTTCTGCCCCATACGCTTTATTCTCTCTTGGTTTGTTGTCAGTGGCAGTGCTCTTTGTCATTTCCTTTAGTTGGGTTTTAGTTTTGCTGTTTGACATTTTTGCCATGCAAATAAAATTGTTGAAACCCCCCCACCCCAACCACTACAAAAGTTTGACATTTGCCCATGCTGACCGCTAGGTGGCGTGTCCAGTTAGTTGAGATATACACAAGACTATCGATCTAAGATTGTACGATCAAGAGTTACCCTATATAAAACCTGTATAAATCTTAATATCAGATAACTTTCATTGACAAAAGATATTTATTATTAACATAATCGACATAAAAGTATTAGAAATCTGTATCCTACTTATCATTATCATAATACCCTTCATGCACACTTGAAAAGTTGAACATATTCTTATCTAATGGCAACTGTTGCCTGCATGAACAGATGGCAACGCTGCTGAAAGCTGTTGGGGATCCGGGATCTCGTTCAGTGCTTATAAATAAAATGCAATGTGACTTGAATTTTGTTGTCGGCGTTTGCTCTTGAGCGTGGAGCTTCTCCTTGTTGTCCTTCTTGACTTTGGCTATACTGTGTGGCAAATTCAAATCAACATTTTTATTTTTTTTTCTTTTTTTTTTGTTGTTTCTTGCGGTTTTAGTTTTGCTTGTTGTTCTTTTTGTTACTTTTGTGCCCGGCACGTTGCATGAAATTGCTGTCCAAAAATTTATTTGTCGTCTTGACACACGCTATAACTATAAATAAACAAGCAAGTGCAAGAGCGAGAGCGAGAGCGAGAAAGGTGTATGGTAAGGAAAAAGAGGAAAAAAAGAGAGAGAGAGAGAGAGAGAGAGAGTGGAACAAAAGAGATAACAACAACTTTGCCTGAGCAGCAGCAAACAAAACAACTTTTGGCCCAATGAATTTCTAAACAACTTTTGTGTGCCTTCCTTCCCTCAAGGGAGTTTGGAAAAGCACACACATGCACAATAACATTTATATGAATGAGTGGGGCGTACACTCCACTCCCCGCTTCTTGATCCGTTTCGCTAAGTGAAATGTCAACGTTGAGTATTTTGTTTTAACATTTTGCGAGTTGTTTTTTTTCAGGTCCCATTCAAATCTAAAAGAGTTTGTGACAAGGCTTTTAAGCCATTTTTCGTATTACAACTGCACTTCCATAATATCCCCAAAAATAACACACAAAAAACGCAAAAAGTCCGAGAACTGGTTTAAAAACAATCCAATTTGACACTCTCACGCCCACTTAAAGCGAAATGCCTGGGAATTTCTCTGCTTTCTGTTTCTCTCAAGTGCAGACACCGGAAGTGCCTGGCCGGCAAGTACTTAAGAAAATGTTGAGCGCCATTTGCCGGCCACAATTGGCGGCCGGGCCAGGACACAAGAATTTGCTCGATTCGGATTCTTTTGTCTGATAGCAGTCCATAGCACTCATTTCAAAAGCTTGTTCTCAGCTAGCCCAAAAGGTGTGCCCTAGCTAGAGATGTGAGCGTGACACGAGTGAAACTGTAGATGGGAATCATAATGTTCGAATGAACTATTAGCTCGACATATAAACACAATAAAGGGGAGAATAAAATCTTCGAATATTAAACTTTTTACTTGATTTTGTCACCTTCGTGTTGACTTTTTTCCTCAGCTGTTCATCTCTAAGTTTTTTCGATTGCAACAACACCTCTTCCGTTCTGTTCTGTCCTTTGCCCTTTTTAACGCCTTTTTGTCTGCGCCTTATTCAATTTGGGTTAAGACAATTTGGTACTAAATGAAATTATTAAAAGGTCAGAGCCGGCTGGCTGATGTTATCGGAAATAATTTGTGTAAAACTAAGTTAATTGCGCTCAGGTGCACAGGGTTTAAGTGAATTCGCTTCCAAACTATTTTTGTCAAAGGGAAGAAAGATCAACACTTTGCACTTTTAAGCTTTAGTAAGTTTAAGAATCGAGAATCGAGTCTGAAATGAAAGTAAATTACTTCTTACACAGGTGCATTCCAGCTGCACTTAAAAAGGGAATATTTCTCTTCTGTTTTTTTTTTAACAGATTGTATTTATTTACGGTTCAGCAGAAGCAGCAGCAGATGTCGCTGATTAAAGTTCAATTAATTAAACAAATGCCATATTGCCATGATACGAACATATTGCAATTGTCTCTCACACGCACACACACTTATACACTCTACAAACAGATACATGCACGTCCTTGCCAGTGAACGGACATTCCCGCTCTCAATTGCATGCATTTAACATGCATTAACCGCACGCCGTGTAATGTAATTAAAAATGCAAACTGTGCACATAAATTACACGCTTAAATAATGCAGAAATTAATAAGTTCTGTTCTGTTTGGTCCAGGCACCTAGGCACCCAGTCTTCCTCCCCCTATAACTCTTAATTACCAAAGTGTGCGCAGTGAATTTCCTAAAGGTGAAAACAGTACGAAAAAGAGAAATAGTATACTGAAAGAATGCAGGCTGAAATTGATGCAGCTGCTGCTGTTGCTGCTGTTGCTGCTTTTGCCGCTGGGACAAACGCATCATTAATATCCCTTGACCCGGTTTAGCGTTTGGCGCCATGGCCCTGCGGCCGTTTTTAACACCTTTAACCAATGTACCACTATTTTACCCAGTTTCTGTTTTTGTGCTATTTTGTTTGTGTTTTTCGCATCTCGTCAGGAACCACCATCATCATCAGCAGGCATCAGTGGCAGGCATCGACAGCGGCTGTTGCGCTTCTAAAGCTCATTAAGTCGCTTTTTCGTTGCCGCTTTTTATGGCTCATTAGCTGTTTGCTCTTTAGCTCTTTAGCTGTTAGCTGTTTTGCCAATTGTTGCTGTTGATGATCTTTACGAGTTGCCATCAACAACATCGACAACATGCAAAGGCCTCGTAAATGAGATTGGCCTTCGAAAGCGAAGCATGCGACATGTCCTGAACGAAAAACCGAATACCAATCCAATAACTAATTAAAGGCATATCTTTATCCTTTTGCTTTGACTGACTCGCACATCTGCTAAGCACATTGCTTATACGCACCGTATTTCATACTTGACTATAATTAAAAGAAGTTTGAAGCTGGTTATTTTCTGTTCTGTTATTGAATTTAGTCGACTAGAAGTAGAAAATGTGTTTTATTGCTTAACATATAAGAAAAAGCCTACCTTTTTGAGTTTGATGCATATTTACATAAACTATTTGTTTATGAAAAAAGACGAGTCGAGTGTGGCAGGAGTTGCCTTTTTTGCCGTTTATTACTTGTGTAGATTTGAATATGCTCATATAAAATTGCATCTTTTCATTGAACAAATAAAAATAACTCGAATTCAGATCTAATAGCAAAGATGTCGTAAAATTTGTTGTAAATTTCTAAAAAAAAAAATTATAACAAAAAAATGTATAAAAAAAAAAATATTGTTTTTTATAAAAATATTTAATAAAAAGGTCTAAAAACTATACTTTGAATGCAATTTTGCACTGAAAAGTCAAATATTTTAATGAAACTGTAGATCAATTGCAACATTTCCTTCGATAAATTTGCTTGAATAAAAATATTTATAAAAATATAAATTTTAACAAAAAAATAATACAAAATCAGTAGCTTCAGAACAATTTTCATATTTTAGGGTCTTTACATCTATAAATCTATTACTAAATTGAATTTTCCTGCATTTTGTTTAATGCACAGTTGACTCACTTTTTTTGCTTATCGTCAATTGAATTTAAGCGCCCTCAATTGTATATCCATAAGCGTACGCATCCTGTATCCTGCTTCCTGAACGCGTGTTTCTCTGCATATGTGAGTGTGCGTGTGTGTGTTTGTGTGTGTATGGAACCAAATCATCAGGCTGTCGTCCCCCGTTTCCTCCACGCCTCTATTTCGTGTGAACTACGTGCCGAAATTGCCGTTAACTGACAATTCGTACAAGACCCCCCCCCCCTTGCCCACACCGTGCTCCGCTCTTTGATTCAACAAGCCATTGTCACACGCACACGCACACAGACAACGCAACGTATACGTAATACAATAAATAAAGTAAAATAAACACGCATACGCAACAGTAACCAAAAAAAAAAAAAGAGAAAAAATTGTTGCTGACATTTGCAACAATTTCCGCTTGGGTCAGTTGTTGATTCCTTTTGCCGGCTGCCCACTTATACCCATTTCCGCGGCATTAATTCCCCTTTTGTGGCGCATGTGCTGCCCTTTTTATGATTATTATAAGGAATTTTTTTGTGTGTAGCCATGTTTGGGTTATTTTTTTTTTGTATTTTTTGGTACTTTGGTTTGGTCTGTTTCCTGGTTTATAAACGGAAAAATTCAGTTAACGATTTGTTACCGCTGCGCCGTTATTGTTTGGCTTTTTTTTTTTGGTAGCCCGGTTGCGACCGGTTGCTGCTTTGTCGTTGTTGTTGTTGTTGTTGTTTGCTCACTTTTTGTGTTGTGTCATCATCGACACGCAAGTCAAACAAATCAGCAAACAACAAGCGGTAGCCAAAAAGAAACAGCAGCAGCAAAAAGAAAAGTTTGTAGTAGGTAAAGACACGTTGCTTTTAGGCGCTGCCTAATAAACAACAAGCCAGTTTCAGAGTCCTGTGTCCCATGTAAACAGCAGATCGTGACCAGAGGACAAAAAAAATTTCAACATTTTCCTTTTTTTTCTTTGATTTTTGTTTCTTGGTGTTACACTTTTATGTTGGGTTGGGCATTGTTAAACATTTTGTTTCTTTACGTATTTTTTACGTGGAATAATTGAAGTTTCATTTGAGTTTTGTCGCCATTATTTTGTTTTTTTCAGCATTCCTTGTAAGTTAAAAAAAAAAAAAAAACTTTTGCGGTCAACACAAAAAAATAAAATAAAGAAAGAAAGAAAGGTTAAATGTAATTAAATATTTATAGTTGAACGCTTGTGGCGGTCTATCAATTGAAAATTTATAGACCTCCCTCCCACCAATTCAACCCCTTTTTTTGGCTGTTGGAATTTAATTTACACGCTGCGGTTGAATTTGTTTTTATTTATTTTCACTTAAATTGTAAATGTTCCAGAGCAAGAGAGAGAGAGAGACGGGGAGAGCAGTTCGAAGGGGGGTCGTGTGTTGTGGTGGTAATGTAAAATTGTTAAACAAATAACAAGAGGAAACAACAACATCATTCTCCTCCCATTGGCATTGTGTATTGCCCACTCTTTAACTGCTAATGTGCTAAGCATGTTTGGCTCGTAATGCGTTGACAACACGCATCGCATGTGTTTCATCAGCAGCAAGGACACAAACCCACACACACACACACACACACACACGCAAGAGTATCAGAAAACACACACATTTCTCTACACTCTTTTTGCTCATACCTTTGCCATGCTGTGTTTGGGAGCAACAGCTGCCAAGACAAATGACACTGCCACATGCTACCGTTTCAGTGTTGACAAGCAGGAAAATAGCTAGTTTTACGGGGCAAAAGCAAAGTTTTATAATAGCTAAACATTTTATTTATTAAAAAAGTTTTGAAATATTTACTCAACGCATGATATATGGGGTAAAGATGTGTATTATATATTCGACATTTAGCCATTTAAAGCCAGATTTGAGTAGAAAAAACGAAGATAAAATCGAGGCAAGACAACATTGCAACACAATGCCAAAGGAGAAACAATATGTTAGGTAGGAGCCTTTGTCTTGCCGCAGATTTGTGGCCATTGTTTGGCCATTTGCCGGACTCCTCTCTAACTCCGTTGAGACAAAACACAAACAGAGAGAGAGAGAGAGACTAAGAGAAAGAAGGAGAATGATTTCTTTAGTTTGCTGTGCGTGCTATCTGAAACGTTCGGACGCACTTTAGTGGCGCGTTCATTAGTTGCGCCCCGGCGGCCCCAAAGTGGTGATGTCCATCACAATTAGATGCTCTGAATGCTCAGGCATGTTTCTCACACACAAAATACAAATCTCCTTCGCATTCTCTCTCTCTCTCTTTGTCTCTGATCTGTATGTGTTTACTCGTGTGTATTTGCTGTGTCATTTATTTGTTTTGTTTGCCTTTTTTATTCGGGCCATGCGTCACAAATTTGATTTGCTGCGTCTCAGTTGAATCATTAAGACTTTAACCCTCAATTGATGCTGTTCCACCTGATTTTCTTTTTTTCTGATTTTTTTTCTGCGAAAGCTCAGTTAAAAGCAAAAATCTCAAATGCCAACAGTTTTTTTTCATTCGGGCTTTTATGGTTGTTAAAGTCATTCATAAAATATGAAAACTGTGCAAACACACACACAAAGACACACATACACCTGCAGTTAGGCTGCAGGCAAAAAACACATACACTCATTTATATATACAGAATTCTCACACGAACGCGTAGCTTGGCAGCCATTTGAGCGGAAACCGGAAATCAACTTTAGGACGCCCTTTGTTTATGCGATTTTATTTCGCCCTCAAACCAAACATCAAGCGCACAGCAACAACAATAACATCAAATCGCAGCTGCATGCCAAAAATATCAGAGCTTAACTGTGAAGTGTGCTGCCGTGGCTGGATGCTGAGTTTCAGTTGCTCTCTCTTTCTCTCTCTCTCTCTGTCTCTGTTTTATGTGCTGTTGTTGTTGTTGGTGGTGTTGTGGTTGTGCTTCTTGCTGCTCTTATTTGTTTAGTATGCGATTTCGCGCTTCACTGGGTGGGGGAAGGGAGGGGGAGTGTTACTGCAGCAGACGTTGGGACAAGAGCTGGACTGGGGGGGCAGGGGCATTTGGTGGTGTGTTGCCTGTGGTGCTTTTTTGGTGGCGGTGTTGGTAGTGCGCGTAGGGACCTTTACATTTTTGGCACAGCGTTTGATGTTTTATGCAAGCAATGTTGTTTTTCTTGTTCCTTTTATTGTTAGAAACAAAAAACAGCAGCTTCAATAAAAAATATATATTCAAAGTTCAACTTTAATTTGCTCAAAACTTAGGTAAATTTAATAAATAGAAAATGAACATCATTACGCCGAGAGACAGTTGAACTTCAATTTGAAGCACTCTACTTTTTCCTTAACATATTTGCCTTTAATATATTTTTAAAAATATCTTCATTTATATAAAAAGAGTTCTTTTCAATTTAAAAATTCTTTAGATATTCATTTTCTCTCATCCCGTTTTAATCAAAATAATGAAATAAAAAAGACTTGACTTTATATCTAGTTCAAATAATTATCTCAATAAAAAACACTCTAAAACTCAACTGTTAATTTTAAAATTTATTGCATTCAGAGTAAAAAAAATTAGCTATCGCTAGAAACAAGCATTATATATTCACTAGCAGATAAAAATAAACCTCAAGGTATAAAGTGGGCAAGTTGTAAAATATATTCGTAGAGCTGGCCACGCACTTGAAATTTTTATGGCCAGTTAAATCGCTTGTTCTACAGTCGATCAACGTTTCGAGTGGCTGCTGCCAGGTTGTTGCTGTTGTTGTTGCTGTTCTTGCTGTAGATGTTACAGCAGCTGTTCTGTTTATGAGAACGCACGTTAATTATTCAGCAGAGTGTTTTATAGTTCATTTACCTGGCTAAGCACCTGGTAGGACAGAGACAGGGAGGGGGGCAGATGCTGCAACTTTTTTGCTGTTGCTGCTGTTGGTGGACCACTTTCCCGTTTGGTTAATGCAGCCCAACACACACAAACACAAACAAATAACTTTTGCCAGCAACAAACAAAAAAACTGGTCAAAAACCATTGAAGCATGATTTTAATGGGGGAAGGAACGACAAGTGGGCCATCGCCAGCAGCAGCAGCAGCACTGAAGTTGGTGGCCAAAGGGTTGATGGGTTGTTTGGGAGAGAGAGAGAGTCAGAGAGAGAGGAGGTCGGGTTTTGCTGCTCGCGTTGAGCAATTCATTTAATTTGAGTTGCATGTAAGTTGGCAAAGCACATGGTTTGAGTTTGAGTTTGAGCTTTGATGATGGGTGGGCCCAACGCTTTGGGCTTTAATCGGAGTTTTTTTTTTCCCCACTCTGGGGTTGGTTGGAGTTACAAACAATGCGCCTTGCAGTATGCCATAGAAAACGGAGCACTGAGCTTTCTTCGTTCGTTCAGGCCCAGGCGCCTTCCTTTCTTTCCACTTTGCGTAAACATAATTTTCTTTTCCGCCTATTTAAGCCACAAAAGGCGCCAAACAGCCAGCCAACCAACCAACCAACCAAAAAAAATACTCCCAATTCAAGCCGGTGCCCCGGAGCCATCACTAACCTCAAACGGGTGGAGTCTCTCTCTCTTAGTGTGTATATATAAAAGGCTGGCAACAAAATAGAAAAAAGAAAGAAACGAAAAAGGAATCGTTGCTTAATTTCAAATTTTGGCCATGCATAGAAAGCAAAACCATTGAGCATTGTACAATACATTAAAAAGCAAAAAGCATCAAGAATACGGAAAAAATAAAAGAAAAATAGAAAATGCCTTCAGCTCGGCCAGCTCGGGAATGGAGAACCATTCGAAAACGATTGGCCAGCAGCATTCTTATGGCATAATTGTATTGGGCAACATGGGTTAAAAGCGTTAGAGCTGCCTATTGTGTTCTTTCATACACAACAGCACACAAATGATGCTGATTCAGCATTTAGCATTTTGTCTGGGTCCCATAAATACCAACATTTTCAGCACCAATAAGTCTTGTAAGCCCCCTTTAGCCGTTTATCAACTTGTATATTTTCAATTGGAGATTCAATCTAAATGTATTTTGGGATGATTTATAATCTGTTAAAGAATGAAATGTAATAAAAATAATCAATATCTTTTGAACATAAAAAATATCAAACTAATTCTCTTTATTTTTCTCTTATTTAATTGCAGGTATGCATCACAGCACACATACATTCATATACGTATTTCATCATATAAGTAATAGCTTCTGGTGGCACGCAAGTATTATTAAATAAAACCATGGAGTTGCATTTCAATCGTTCGCTTGGAACTATCCAAAATTCAATCAAATTATAATATATGTGTAGACCGTAATTAGGTCATCAAATGGCCATTAAAAATCGCACAAACACACACATATACTGATATTTGCAGTTAAAGTGAAAAACTATGTATTCCAATGAACGAATAGATATAAACAGAACTATAGCTAGAATGTATGTGATGTAGACACGTATGTGGTGGAAGGAGGGGCGATGTCCAGTGCCGATGGCTTCGATATCCGCTGAAGCGATGAATTTCTCATTCGTTTTTAAGCTGACGTGCGTTCGCGTAATTACAGTTCAAAATGCTGACATGACGATGCCCGATGAATGCTAACAGATGCCAGCAACCAACCCTACCACTTTATCCCTCTTTCACTTTCCCATAAGTACATGCAAAATTATCAATTGTGCTGCGAGCTACATTTGCTTCAATGCGACATTGTCGAATAGAGCCGGAATAGAGAGGTGGAAGAGGTCAGAAGATGTACATTCTCGTACATAGTTGCTTCGTGTGCAATTTGGAAAGCTAAATTGTTCTATTGTATTTAAGTTAATTACTCATGCTAATGCTGATTTGCCTTGTTGACGTTGTCTGCCGTCTGCCGTCGTCCGTCTCTGTTGACAATTGCCCCATGACGTATATATAGTAAAATGAAAACAAACTAACAAATTTTTGCACAATTTCAGTTGATGTTCCTAATGTTATTGTTGCGATAATTACTTAAACAGACTGTCTAACAGTCTGGGAAATTCAAAAACATAAAGCAAACATATATACTGTTAGCACAATTATTCATATTCTATGTGTCTAATAAATTAATATATTTGCCGATCAACTGACTGACTGAGTTTGTTAGAAGAGAGCTCGTTAAATATCATAAAAATGTGATTATCATACACATAATAATATTACTTTAAATGAGATTTTAGTAGTGATAATTACAATGCTTTCATTGCTGTCACTCGGCACCCTTTTAACAAAACTGTTAACTGATATAGATAGAACTGAATACATTATATTTTTTAAGCTCTAAAGTCCATTAGTCATTTCAACACAAATGATAAATGTGTATATGCAATTTTTTAACCTTTAAGCATTTTAATGCTTTTAGATTTTTCATTCGAGATATTTTATTTTTTCATATAAATTTCATTATTTTAAATTAAGCAAAATGTGCAAAACTTTAACTTTGTCAGGCAAACGTTTGATTGTTTTAGCCTTTTGTTCTTACCTTAACTACGCCATTATTTCCCACACCCACATCCACATGATATATACATATCCATAGGGGTATATAAGTGCTTTGATATAGTATATAACCTTCATGGTTGGCGGCACACGAAAAACATCAACAGCGCCAGCCAAATGTCAAAATGTCTAAAGTTGATTGTTATATTTACGACTGTTTTTAATGTTTGACAAATTAGTGGCAAGAAACATTGCCAAACAGAGCGACAACAGCAGTAACAAAAACAACAATTAACCAAGTACAGCAACACCCAAAAACAACAGCAACAACAACAGTATTAACGAGAGCATAAAGAGGCAGGAAGTTAATGGGATGCCGTGTATAAAATATCAAAAAAGCTCTGGATGGTAAAAAGTGAAATGTTGTAGCTAGAAATACGAAAAAATACGAAATGAATAATAATAATAATGTGAACATAAAGCGCAGGCCATTTGAATGCGGTTTAGAGCACTCAAGGGTGCTCGTATTACACACGCCATACCATTGTCAGTCAGAGTGTGCCCCCCTCTCATTCCCCCCTCACTCATTTTACAGATATGAGTTGACTTGACTTCAATGTACTTATTAGCAGACTCTTGACTTATGCAACTAGTACTACAACTACAAATACAACTACAGCGACTCGGACTTTACCACAAAAGCCTTTCCCATCTCGAGTTACCAAATGTGCGGCAATCGTCATCGTGACTGCCACACCAGACAGTCGAGTCAGTCAGTCACGCCTCCCGCTTGACGCCTCCCACCTTGCCTTAGGCCTTAGGGCCAGCACTCGACTTACCAATTTGCGGTAATGTGTTGGCCATGCGGCTCAAAGTAGCCTCAACTTTGTAATGTGCTCATAATGTGTTGTATTGATGTAACAAGCCTATCGTTCATACTTACAACTAACAGCTAGTTAAAAGTAATCTCTGTCAATTATGACATGAAAACTATTTAAATATATCTTCAAAAGCTGTTTTGCAAATACTTGAAAGCGAAATCGTTAAATAACAAGATATAAGCGGAAACTTTCGTTTGTGCTTTAAACAAAAATAATTAAACAGCACAAATTGGAATTCCATACTTAATCGAATGAAGCTTTTGGCGGAGTGCCTTGAAAGTAGTTTGTAATTGGTATTAAATCAGATTAACCTGTTTGCGTTTATTAATTACGTTTATTATCTTAAATATCAATCATTATTCACATTTTCATATCAGTAGCAAATGAAATGCACTTAAACACGATTAATTCGCTGCTTACCTGCTTTGTGCAAGGTTTCGATAAATATCGCCTGCTTTGTAACTTTGACATTTGCATTGAATTTGACATTGACACATACTCATACATACACACAACACACATACATCAAAGCACTTATATACTCATGCACTTACTCAGACACAGTAATAATCTAATGAGTGGTCTCACACAAATAGCCTCAATTGATCAATTGGCAAAAATGTTTGTCCCATCTTTAATTAAGCTAATTAATATTACAAGCTTTGTCTCTATATATACTCGTATATATATATACAGAATATGGGCGTGACGTATTATGTGCGAAAAACTTTTTTCACTTATGCTCAATCATAGAAAAAAAATGAGAAAAAAACCTATTCAAATGGTCAGCTGGGCTTAACTTTCACACCATGAGAAAAGCACAAAAATATATGAAAATGCTTTCATGTAATTCTGTTTTTTTTTCCTCTTTCTGTTGTGTTGTGTGCATTCATTGTTGAAACTGTCTGCTGGGAAAAATGGCTAACGCCTCTCTGATTGTCATGTGTGCCAGTTCCCAAGGTACTTGCTAAAAGATCCCTGCTCTTTGCTTTTATATCTCCCTTTCCCTAGAGCAAAACACACACCAACACACACACACTCAGAGAGACAGAATGTATTTTACGTGTTTCAATGTTGATTTATGTGTTGGCCAACGGAATTTGAATTAAACCGCTTTCGAATTGGCCAAATGAATTAGAAGTGCAACCAAATGCCAAATGCTTGCCATAAACAGAACAGAATTGATATATTTATATGCTGCGCAAAAGTGAACATAGCAACAAATTGTGCATGCATTAAATTGAATTTAGAAAATACCAAAAGTTTTAATTACACACATTTCACTCTATTAGTCCATAGAGTTATGGAAAAATTGAAAAGTCTGTCAAGTTTTTTAATATATGGAATATATCAGTTGCATTTTTGATTTTTAAGTACTTTTTGAGTTGACATAAATGGCAGCAATGCTCGATGTTGTTGTTTCTGTTATTGCCCCTTTGTTCATTTCAATGCAAAATAATTGGCATTAAAAATACTTTTTTTTTGGCCCAGCTCTTGGCAAGGGCCACTTAAAATTCCACATGACAGTAAATTCAATTTAATATATATTTGTTGTGTATTGTAGTACAAAGGCAAACGCAAAAATTATTTTGCCCAGACACACGCCAAAAAAGAGAAAAAAGAAATAAAGAAGGCGCCCTCAACTTGTTGCTTAGTTGCTTAGTTTCTTAGTTTATTTATTGTTCGCATGCATGCTTTATAATTAAATATATATATCACGGCAATATTATGCTCCCGAACGAAGGCTGCTTTGCTGCTCTTCATGTTCTCTCTGCGCTGCTCTGCTCTGTCTGCCTGTCATTGTGTGGTTAACAAATTACTCGTTGCACTTTTCTACTCTTTGCCGGCTCTGCTGCCGCCGCTGCTGCTGCTGCTGCCGCTGCTGCTGCTGCTAGCGGCAGATTGCCCAGTTTTGATAAATCTGTGTCGGCTGGCTGGTTCACGCCGGCGTGTCTCTCGTCTCCGTGTCTCCGTGTCTCCGTGTCTCAGTGTGTCTCTGTTTGCTCTTTCTCGGTAAGACAGTTTCATCAAGTTTATCGCAGTAATTTCATCGCAAGTTGCTAAACAAAAGAAATACAAATTGCCAACTGATTTTTGGTTTTGGTTTATAGTGTTGTGTGTTGATAAGACAGCTGCAACAATAGCCTCAACTAAATCTCAGCATACAATACTCGCCGTCGTAGTAGTAATACTATTAGAAAACCATTTGCTAAATGAACGACGATCTAAATCTGTGTGCAACAACGACAAGACAACAACAGCTGCAAAAGTTGCGCTTTAGCCCACAAAACCACAGCAATTTGGCAATATCTATACACTGTGCAAAATTCTACTATAACAATAAATAAGAAACTATTGTGATCTGAAATAATTTCCATTAAATTTCAGTTAATGAAAGCAATAATATAAAGTGAATTTTAATTACTTTGAGATTTAACAATTTTCGTTAGCTTAGCTTGAAGCTAATTAAGCTAATTCCATGGAACTTATTTAAATTTTGTGATAAATTTGTTATTTTTAAGCTAAATGTATTAAATATGGTTTTTGTATAAAGCCAAAATTAGAATCAAGTCAATCCCAACCCTAAAGTGTTATTGTTCAACAAAAACTGCGCAAAACTTTTGCAAAATCAAAATATATATATATTTTTATAATGTATAAAACTCTTGTTTTATGCAGAAGGCGGCTTAAAGCGTTTTGCAACTTAAGTTTGCCACAAGCCGCATGCTGATGCTCATTAAAATCACAGCATTCGCATCTATCTCTTTTTCCCCTTGGCTCTCCCCAACCTTCTCTTTGGTCTCCTAGACCAAAGATTTTCAGACAAACTTCTGCTGACTCGACCCCCGACAAGCTCCCTCTCTCTCTTTTTTTCTCTCTCTCTCTGGCTTTTGATGTGCAGATAATTTGCTAGCAAATGTGGTTACATCATTAGCGTTGGGCCTTGCTGCCGACACCCACACACCATCTACCCATCCACACCTCCCCCTCTATCATCTACGTCCATGAATGTCTTGTTGCGTGTCCTGGCTGGTAATAAATTTATTAGACTGCCTCAAATGATGCATGGCGGCCCTGTCCGTGTTTGGCTGCCCTGCCACATATAACCACATAATATATATATTAAACAGCGACCAACTTTTCTAAACAAGCAGCATAAAACAAAAGGCGCAGACATGTTTTCGCCCCATTTCCAACTCCCCCTCACCAACTCTTTTCCCTTCCCTTCCTACAAGTCAAGTCAGTTCCATGAACTTCAACGTAGACAAATTATTTAGCGTCGCGTGAATCTTTCAGATGCCTGCTCACCTGGAATTGCAAACAACCCGCCCCTACTCTCTCCCCCTCCCTCCTCTATATCTCTTTCGCTGTTGATCAACCCTCGGCTTGAGTAATACATATTAAAACTGACACTTTTAATGAGCTTTGTGATATTAATCTTCAACGCTGTCGTCGTTGGCATCTGCCTAGTGTATGAAGTTGACGAAGCTTCATCATTTCCTGTGGCTTCTCATTCTATTAACTTTGACACAAGCTTAAGGGCAAAAAGAAAAGAAAATTTATTTTGCATATGGCAAGCAATTAGAAATTGGCCCTGGCAAAGAAATCAACTTTTAAAGATGAGCCTAAATCTAAATATATATATATATATATAAATACATACATATGTGACAGGCTTACGAATATATAATATTTATATATTTTGTACAAAATTGCAACTCAGAAGTAAAAGGTTTGGTTTCGAGGAGGGTGAAGAGGGCTGCAATTTTGCCACTAATGGAAAGTTCGCGTAATTTGTCAGCAGACCATAAAAATTCAACATATACACACACGGACACACACAGACAAACACAACATACTAATATACACTAACAAGCGCACACGTGTGCAGTTAGTAGAAAAATGTTAACTGTTGTGTGGCAAGGTTTAAGCTGAGTAGGGATATATAGAGGCTAAAAAGGGGGAGCGTGCTAGTGCGAATGCCATATTTATGTATATTCATGAGTGGCACTTTAGCTATGGGGTTAAAGTTTGTTGCAGGGTCCTAGCTAAGCCCTCTCGTTACCCACACACCGTTAAGCCAGGTAAATGCTTAACATGATTATGCGTATGTTATGCGATCATTATGTGTCCTCTCTGCTTTAAATACCCAGCCATAAAGCCATTAAATACGAATGAAATGGCTATGATAAAGATAAGCAAATATAGAAATACTGAAATACTAGCAGCCTAAGACGTATATATATTGTTATATCAATAAATAGATCTTTCAACTAATGTTGTCGATAATAATCGAACTACAACACTTGTGATTACAACGTGAACGTGAATAGTGAAAAGAGGAAAGAAAAGATAAATAGTAGTTTTTTTCTATAAGAACATTAAACAAAATAAAATGTATTTTATGTCGAATTGAACTAATATCTAATTTATCAACTGTCGCTTACAGATTATCTGTTAGCCTGGCACACACAATCATTCTTTGTTTATTGCGATAACAATTAACGCTGTTAAATCATTTTCGGTTAACGACTTACAAAGTTTCCTGGTGCTGATGACATTTATGCAAATGTCACCTGACCAAAATACATATATTGTAATATAAGCAACTGTTGTGAGCTGTGAAAATTGATTAATGCCTTTGTGCAGTGGCCCTGGAAAAAGGGTTTTGAGTTGATACACAGTTGCGACAGTTGCCAAAGCGTGTCCCACTGCGAGCTCAACTAATAATCGCAATGAAAATATTATGTATACGCCACTTGTCAGCTGAAAGGAGAAGAAAACTGCCAACATAAATATTCATTTCTTGACGCAGCTTATGAGTGTCTCTGTGTGTGTGGGTGTGAGCCATTTTGCCACATTAATGGCCACAAATACATCATGACTTTTCATAAGCGGCTGCCACTTGAGGCGGTTGACTCTCTCTTCCTCTCCTGGTGCTTGGTGCTTCGAGCTCCTTGCAACTTTGCTTTTTGCCCCGCCAAGGGCATCTTACAAGCAGATGCTGGCTGCCTTTCCTTTTGGCCCACTTCAGCGCACAACTTCTCATATTTATGTAGCTGAGTTTAAGCCATCCTAACACAGAAAGAGAGAGAGATAGAGAGAGAGAGATGATGATGTCGGCCAAGCTACATAAATGCTTCAATTTAACGGCAAACAAGGAGACAAGCACACAGACCTCAGATAAATGTCCCTTTCGCACTGCTGAATGGATAATAACGTAATGGCTTAGAATTATATGTATATACTTATTTGTCTGGCCATTCTTATTTGAAGAGCACATTTCCGTAATGGCAGCTTTATTTTCTCCTACTTTCATTCTCTTCTTTATTTTTTTTTTGAGCTTGCTAATGAGAGATAAATGCCATTTTAATTAGCATCAGTGACATCTGCAGGAGAATAGAAGGTTAAAATATTAATTCGTATTGAAAATGTCAATTCAGATAATGAATTATTTTTATATCACAAAAAAATGATTAACTTAATAATGAGAGCTTTACTTGACTTATTTTAACATCTTTGACATAAGAAATGTGTTATAAAAAATATTTATGACAGGAGAAAAACTTGTTCTATTGACTTTGCCAAAATGAAGCAAAATGAGGCAACAAAAATGACCGAAAATTACACAATAATCACCAATATCAATTATGTCAATTCTCATTAGGGCAGATGTGTATGTGCTCGTTTCTTTTGGCTCTCTCCATTCTTTTCGTTTTCGTTGTTGTTTTTGGCATCATTTCAACACTCTCGCACATGACACACGTAATCAGCAGTCCCATGTCATTGCCATTGTCATTGTCAAGTTGGCATTGCCTCGAGGCAAGAGGCAAGAGTGTCGAGCAACTTTTCGCGCTTAATTACAACCACAAATATGGTGGGCAACATGTGTCAAGTGCATTTATTTAATTATTGCAATTTATTTGAGTAGAGAGTAGAGAATGAGACGTAACGTTAGCTGCCATAACATTTACTTTCACCACACAATTACTTCTGAAAGTGTTTGCCAAGAATTAAGTGTAACTTTTTTTGTCATTTGTCGATTGTAAGTGATACGTGTAACTTTGAGGCGACAGCATTAAAATTAAATTCAATGTTTTGGTTTGAGTCTCTGCTAAGTCGATGAATATTTCATAAATCTCAATGCGATGGGAAATCTAAGTTCAATGATATGCTAAAATGGTAGGAAAGGTGAACTTGCTGAGGCCATGACGAATAACGGCTTAAAACGCACACGTGCAATTTAATGAGCGGCAGCACCAGCAGCAGCAGCAACAGCCAGAGGGCAGAAGGGTGTCAAGTAGAAAGGGAGAGAGACGGGGAGAGATAGTCAAAGCAAGGCTGCAGTAAAATAAAATTCCCTGCCCTGATTTGTGGTCGTTAAGTGGACTGCAGATTTTTATACTGCGCCTCTCGCAGCAGTAAAAAAAATTGCTATGATTTTTTTTCTTCTTTTCTCTCTCTGTCTCTGTCTGTCTACAGCTGCACATTGGGCATACTAAAGTCAGCAAATGGTCGGGGTGGGGCGGTTAGGTGCGGGGGGTGGCTTGGGTGGTTGGGTGGCATGACCTGCGTAACCGCACATTATGTTAATGAGCAAAGCTGGCAGCTTGCTTTAGCTACATGTTAATTATGAGCAGCAGCTTTAGCTGATGTCGGTTCGGTTCGGTTCAGTACGGTACGGTACGGTTCGTTTTTTGTTTCATTTCGGTTCGTTTCGGTTCAGCTCAGGTTTTGTTATGCGGCATCTCCCCTGTGACTGTGCAACAAAATTCTACGCAAAATATTTTTTATATTTATTTTTTGGCTGCCTACTAAGGGAAATATTTTTTTGCTGCCACGCCCATGTTCCGGGTGGCCTTAGGGACTGAGCAGTTGATGCTCTTTTAATGGGCCACACACAAAAAAAAAAATAAAAAATAAAATTAACGGCGGTTTAATTATTAAAATGTTTTCATTTTGCTGTTGCATATATTTAGGCATTTTTAATACCACGCTTTTTGTTTTCTGTTTTTTGTGTGTTGCTAATTTAATTAATTGCAAAAAATTGACAGCAAACCGAAAAAACAAAACAAACAAAGCAAGCTAACGCTGCTAACTCTGCTTCCGACCGCTAGGTGGCGTCTAGCGGATAAATCATAATTGTGGTTAGACCACAGCCAGCATGAGTCATACACACTGTGTATGTGTTCGTTTGTGTTTGTGTTCGCTTGTGGGTGTCAATTACGTTAAGAGATTATCAGTAATAATCCCCAAAACAAAAAATCGGATATGTAGCTAATAACAACGATTTTTGTGTAAGAAGGCCAATTATATTATAATTACTTTTTTACAATTTCAAAATAGGATTTTTTTTTAATGGTCATGCTTTCAAGCATTTAAACAATGCTATGTTGATATTATCTTTAAAAAGATATAATAATGATATAATGCTACTTATACAGCGAATAATTAGCCGATTGAGGGAGTTATCAAAAAGAGCACAAACTTATTAAACATGGTATACATTTGACTTAAAATCTCAACTTTTCACTTGCTCCATAAGCTCTACCTTGCTCTTTATATATAAAAATTAATCAATACATTTTTGTTTTCATTTGAGTTGGTAAGTTAAATTAGTTCAAAAACTCAAAATCACTTTGTCCATAGCCAAAAGTTTTTGGTCATAAACTAAAATCTAACTTAGAACGGACAACAAACAGCAACAATAACAACAACAATCAAAGTCAGTGGAAAATGTTGCTGCTTCTGCTTCTGTTGCCTGTGAACGTCAATTTGCCAAACAAAACAGCCAAACGCAACACATGTTGCAATAGTTTGTGGCAGCCAACTAGTCGGTTGATATATTTACCAAGTTGCTGGGGCATCACATCACAAGCAAAATCAAATGCTCGACAACCGCTACGTAAGCCCAATGCAAACAATAGTCTTTAATTTGCCCAGCTTAGCGTTGTGGACATGGCTACTAACTGTCAATGCGTCTAGTTGTTCGAGGTCAGGGTGGAGAGGGAGAGTGCGAGTGCGAGGGAGAAAGAGAGGGCCAGGAGACACGTGTGTCTGCCATTTCGGGCATTTGGGCTAATGTTGGCAGAGACCGCAGGCATCATTAAATGATTTTGCAACGTGATCGACATACGGCTAAGCCGTGGGAGAAACTGTAACCACAATGGCAACACGTTGCGTATGCGTAATATTTAAATTGCTTCAACATTGTTGTCGGCAGAAGCGAACAATGCAATTTAAATGCAACAGATTTTAAAATGACATCACCGTTTTTCAAGTTCGTTTCACAATACATTTGAACAGTGTTGGTAAATGTGGACTGAATTATTAACTTTTAAAAGAAATATTCTTAATACAATTTTTTTTATTGAAATTTTATTTGAAATCTGCAAAGAGCAAAAACTAAATTTTTCGTAATTTCACAAAATAAAATTTGAGTGTTACGAGAAAAAAGTGTGAAAATGGCAACACTGCCACTTTTCACAGCCTATTTGCTCAGCTGTCGCAATGAGTTTGCATTGCAGAGAATTTTGCACATGCCATGCAATTTTTCAATGTCCCCAAACCCAAAAATGTTGCTTATCTCACGTGCAACAGCAACAGCAGCAGAAGCAGCACAGCAACAAACAAACATATATCACACACACTCTCACACATACAATCGGTAAATGTATTTTCAATTTTCGCCGTTTGCATTCGTCGTTTTTTTTTTGTAATGTTATTAATGCTGGGCCGCAAATAAAAGTCGATGCTAAAATTGCAATGCAAACAAACGACGTCGCTGACAAAACGAATGAGCCAAGAAAAAAAAAATGAGAGAAAAGAAATATTAGGTATATAAAAAGAAAATTCTTTACAAGCGTTGCAAGCATCTTGCCAAAAACACAATTGTGAGCGGAAATGAGCTTTAAGTTTATGTAGCAACAATTGCCAACAACAACAATCAACAATCAACATCAACATAATACTTCAACAACATAGTTAAAACTTGTAGCTCAGCTGTTGTTTGCGCTCCAGTTGATTAACCAAGCGCATATATTATTGTAATTGCTTTTTGTTTTGTTTTGCCGCAGGGCACACAACAGTAAAACAGTAAAACAAATATGCTTATAATATGGCAAAAAGAATGTGACACAGAGAAATGCGATGAATATCTTAATCATATTCATACGTATAGCTGTTTAAAGAAGAAACAAATACTGAAACTTATTCCTAAGCTCATACAGATGTTTCTCTCTGTTACAGTCAATGTCTAAAATATGTTAGATCTTTGTTGAATAAGCAAACAAAATATTTCGTAAGTCAATATTGTTGACTTTAAACTGCTTTTGGCAATTGTCAAGAGCTCTTCCCACTTGGCCCGCATTTGTGGCCAGTCCATTTTCCATTTGGTTAGAGACGCTTAAGGGGACAATCGGCCCTAAACCTGTCTGCTCCTCTGCCATTGTCTGCTTACCTCTGACTCTGTCTGGTTTTGTCCTTGCCTCGTCTGCTCATATATCAAATGCGTTAGCCACAATCGTTGCCGCTTGTGCGCAAACTAATTAGCACATATTTCACGTGGCCAAACGAACGAAAGTACCCCAAAATGAAAAAAAAACTCGCATTCAGAACGTCCTAAAAACCAAATCCACTCAAAACGAATTCCTTTGCCGCGATTTTCATTTCTGTTGCAAGTGTGTTTTTGTGTGTGTGTATGTATATGTGTGTGTGTGTAGTTGCAATTACAATTGTAATTAGCATTGTGGCTCATTGCAATCTGTGTATGTTTTTGTTGTTGTTACTGTTGCTGCATTGCGTCCGCAGTTTAATTTTGATTTGTGCGTTTCGTCTCATTTGCCGTTTTGTAATGGAATTTTTAATGCACCAACGACCAACGAGCTGCGAGCTGGTAACTCTTTATATCTCTCTTTTACTCACTGCCATTATTTTTTCTCTGCCTTTTTTACCAGTCTCACTTCGTCGTTCGCCCTTTAGTGTGTTGCCTGCTTTTAGGCACTTTATCAGCTTGCGACAAAAATATATATCAGCGCTTATCACAGCAACATAAAAAGGAAAACCTACCAACATTTTCAATGGCCAACAGACTTAACATACTCGCTCTGTAGACCACATTGTACACTGAGCATAACTGGGGGGGGGAGGAGTTTACAAAAAAGAGCACAATCATGGCAAGGATAAAGCATTTCATGTGCATTTTTTCTTGTTTGCTTTACATGTTTTTTGAACAGGTTCAACTTTGTCACGCAATCAAAAATGAAAATTAATTATAGTTCGTACTACAAATTATTAAGTATTTGTGTTTTGATTACGAGTTCAGTCTAAAAATAAAATTTTCGTGTTAAAACTAAATCTACAAGTTTGAAAATATAAAATGCGGTTAAAAAAAGTTATATCTTTCTGAATGTTGTCAAACTTTCTTCTTTATAAATAACTATCTGTTTCTCTTTAACTACAATCTTAACGATGAATATGTCAAATTAGATTACTTATCTATCTTAACATTAAAACTCAAAACGGTTTGTTAAATCTAAATCTGACTGTAATCGTAGGCATATGTGTATTGAATATCGTTAATTTTTCGCTATAAGATATATATGAATGTATCCAATCCATATTCCTAGTTTTTTCTGCAGTGTTGTTTTTATTGTGTGGTGTTTGTTGTCGGGGGGGGGGGGGCAGATTTCGATTTAGAATGCTCAAGTTGCAAGAGCAGGCTGGAGGCAGGCAGCTGCGTGGCGTGTTATGTGGCAGCCGTCTTTGAATGAATGGCAGCCAGTCACACACTGGCGCATGTTTGCCAATGTTTTGTCAATGTGGAGAACGCTTCCGCATTATCAGCTTGTGTTGTATATGTGTGTGTATACCTTTTTCTTGCCGAGCGTCCGACCAAGTCTATTACATTTTACTTTGTAGCGCACTTTTATGCGCTGCCTTTATTACATCGCATAATGAAGTGAATACGTTGCACACTATATTGACTCCCCGGCGAGACATGCAGCAATGCATCAGTGGCAGCAGCAGCGGCAGCGGCAGCAGCAGAGACAGCAACTTCAGCTACAGCTACAGGGTTTGCCTGCTGCTTGGCTGGCTGCATTTTTAATTACTTTGAGCTTGGCTGTATCGCGATTCTTTGATGGCGAAGGATAAACAGGAAGAAGCGCTGGCAGCTTAATTAGGAGGAAATGCTTGTGGGTAGAGAATGTCGTGCAAGAGTTGACAGCAACATTTTGCTTCACTTTGCTGTAAAGTGTTTTTCTTAAATTTTCCCAGCTACCGGTAATTAATTGAATAATCCATAAACGCAATGCCAATTACGCTAATCATATTTGTAATTGACATTTGTGCCGAAAAGTAATAATTAATTAATGTTTAAACAAAAATCCACAAAATTGCGATGTGTCAGTTGTGCAATTGTGCAGTTGCCGCATGATTGTGCAACAAATAAGCAACAAATTTAAATACATTTTCCAAATATACGAATATACTACGTTAAAATGTCAATATTAATTGGATGCCCCATTAGAAAGGTGCGGCAGTCAATTAAACCCAACCCCAAACCCCTTTTCAACAAATGGAAAATTATGTCACGTTTTGCTTCACTGATCGACCGACCGATTTTACAGTGATTAGCTGTGTGGCATGCGTGTCCAAATGGGGCATGCCATAAGCATTCATTCCTACCCCATCTGCCTAAAAACTCGCTATACACTGTGATTATCCCCGTCCACCCCCTCCTCTCCTATCTCTAGCTCGCATACAGTTCTTTGTGACGTACAAAGTTCTCTATGAAAATGCCATTGGGACTAATTAATACGTTCGGGAATAACGACAACAAATGCGCATTTGGCAAATTGATGCGACTCGACAGTCAGGCATATATAACATATATATATAAAGTTTTTTCATGAGCTTTTAATGCAATGAAAAAATTGACAAGCTCTGAAAGTAAATATACCCTTAAAGAACATTTAAAAAGTTTTATAAAGTAATAAATAATAATTTGATTATTTTGAAAAGTTTAGTTCCGAAAATTTAAGAGGCATCTGGTTTAATTAATGTTTACCTGTATGGTTGCTGAAATCTCATATTTTGATGAAGAGTAACAAAAGTAAAACCCAGCAGAAAATAAACATTTTAATCGATCTATGGGCATGAATTTTTATTGGGCTGATATGCCTGAGTAATCATGCATAACAGATACGAAATCATTTAAAACCCATTTGCATTAAAATACACTTAAAATTATATTCTGATTATTTCTTCTATCATCTAAACAGTTTTGTAAAAATGAACTTAAAAACTTAACTGAAAATATTTCACTTTAAAAATGTGACCAGAAATGTACTAATATTTAAAGATTAAACTCATAAAAGTTTACCAAATCTATGTGTAAATTTTAAAAAGGTTTTTATTTTTTTTTGTAGTGCAATGCGGATTTGCATTTGTTGATATATTTCGAATGCATCTCACAAAATATGCAATACAAAATTGATATTAATATTTTAATGCATAAAGTGGTATACCAATCGATAGAGAGTGAAAGAGAGAAAGGAAGGGAGGGAGAGAGTAATAGGGACAGATATATATATATATATAGAGATGGCTTAGTGTGTTGATTTAAAGCAAACACTCAGTGTGGCCGGGATCAAAACGTTCAAGCTGCGTAAAATACCATACATATATTGCGATGTGTTGATTCAAATGGGATTTACAGGCCTCACTCAATATAACGCCCTCTCCGTCTCTCTCTCTCTCTAATCTGTGTGTATGCCAAAGTGTGCACAAATATTTGCAAATTGTTGTTAAGGCAACACCCAGAAAAAGGCAACAACAGTGTATATTTATTTAGCAGCAAAAAGCAAACTATGTTATAGCCACACACCAGACCGAAAAGCTGTCAAAAAATATTGACCAGTGATATGCGTGACATTTATGGAGTAGCAGGAGGAGAAGCAGCAGCAGCAGCAAAGACTTTAATCTCTCGCTCGTTCGTTATGGCCAGGTCAAAATCATGGCACTGACAAATAATTTCATTACAAGGACAGCCACTGAATTAAGATGCTCAACCGAAAGACCTCGCCAAAAAGAGAGAAAAAAATGTTAATGTTGCGGCCACGAATATGCCACACGCGAAAAATAAGAATTATGCATTGGTGCCATGGTGCCGTGTAGGAGGCGGGAAATGGGATTCCTGCATACCTGCACGGGCCAACTATAATAAATTATTCCCAATGCGAGTTCAAGTCCGAGTCATGCTGTGCAAAACATACGCGGAATGGGAGATGAATGGGAGAAAGGAAAAGGAGACGAGGAAAAGCGCATGAGAAAATCGAATAAAAATTTTACCACAATATCAAGCCAAAGGTAGGGGTGCAGCCAGTTGATGGTGGTTTAAGCAGCGGGGGCGAGGTATGCCAAGCAGTCGAGCATGAAAACAGCGTGCCGCTTGCATCCTGCCTCATGCTGTGTGGCTGCTACTCCTGTTCCCGTTACCACCTGTTCCTGTTCCTGTTTGCCGCCGTTGCCGTTGGGGCAGTCAACGAAATAATTTCTCATATACATGTCACGCGTCCCAACGAACCGTGCCAAATGTGTTGAGACACTTCCGCAGGGCGTGGGGCGAGGTGGACAGGGGTGGTGTGTTACAACGCGACGGTGGTCAGCATCGGGTCTCCGTTACAGTCTACAGTGTGCAGTCCGTGTTCTTGTTGGCTTGTATGTTGTTTGTTTGTTGTTTGTTTGTTTGTTGCTTCTTTGCAACTCGCAACGGCAACAACAAAAACGACAACTTAGACAGAGGACTTATATTGCAAAAGCAGCCAAAAAGCACAAAACACAACTCGACTTGAATATACCATACGTTTTTCGAGAGAGAATAAGAAACATTTTTTCCGTTTCATATCTTTATGTTTTTAACCCATTTCATTAGATGTTTTGCCAAGCAATTGTTCTTTATGAAATACGAAGAATTGTGAATACAAATGGACAGCTTCTCATATCGAATTCAATGAAAGGAAATCCAGAGAAGTGCATTTGCTAAAGCTTCTTAGAATTTAATGGAAATCACATTTATATAAATGTCTGATTCATAAAAGACTTAAAAGGTTTTTGCCATATGATCATCTGCAGCAAGCAAGCATTTTATAATGTTTATGACCTTTATGAGAAAAAGTAAAGTTCGTTTAGAATTTTTACTGGGAAATAAATATTGTGTCAACTTTTCTTTCGACGCTTATAATCTAAAATTGTAAGAAAAGAAAAATGAAAATTGTGTAGATACTTTTTTAATAAAGATGAAAAAAATGTGCTCTAATTAAAAACAGATTTAAAATGTCCTAGAAATGTTAATTAAATGTTTAAGAAGTATCTGCTTAATGCTGATAATGTTGCGATTTATTCAAGTCCTTTTGCCTGGTAAAATTACATGGTATAAAAACTCTTCTCGAATGTAACAGAAAAGTTTTATGCGTCGTGTCGCATCGCATAAAACACACAAAATGTGTTCAACTCAGAGTTAAACCGAGAAGGACAACACACAATAACTTGCAACAGCAGCCTGTTGTTGTTATTGTCCCTTCTTTTCGTGGCAGGTGCAGCTAACATGTGTCCAAAACGAACGTGCGTGCCACGCAGCAGCAAAAAATAAAAATATTCAAGAAAAACTTTCTTACCTTTTTCTTACACCTTTCACCCTTTCACTTCCCCCCAAGCGATACAATGTTTCGCGCGTGTGTGTGTGTGTGTGTTTGAGTTGGAAAAAGTGCAGCTTATTTATGGCAATTTTGCCTCCATTTCCCATTGGACACATTTCAATGCATTTGCAAAAAGAGTTTTTTTAAATTTATGCAGTCAACAAAGTAACTTTGTACACATATTTATTTGAAACTTAACCTTTACTCCTACTTGATACTTGATATACCAAGCAATATCAATCATTTCTAATGTGCCACATTCTTGTTCTCTATATCTCATTTCAGGTATGTGTACACAAACTAAGCCACAACATCAATTTCATGATTTGAGGCCATCTGCAAAAACTTGTGCAAAAGGCACTAAAATTGAATTTGCCAGACCGACCCGAGAATGAGGAGGAGAAGGAGGTGGAAGAAAACATCTTGCAAAATGTCAGGCAATAAATTTACGTAAATTATTATTAATGAGTGAACATTTATTGCTGCCGCCTTCACACCCCGTCACAACCATCACACCCTTTGCCCCCCCCTAAAGCCCACAGTTGCCCAAAAACTGTTGAGTGCTCACTGCCCAGGCCAATTGTGGCGACAAATCGTCGACAAGTGCAAATGTCGCGCATATGGTCAGAGTGAAAGCGAGTCGAAAAGGAAAGAGAGAGTAACACAGCGAGAGTGAGAGAGAGAGAGAGAGAGAGATAGATTGCAGAGAGATTTAGACTTGGGCCACACTCGTTGATTAATTGCAATTTGATGCTAAAAATTGCGCCGCATTTTGGCAACAAATTGAACGCGACTGGCCAAAGAAGTTGTTCCACTAAGCCAAAATGGACAGCTAACAAGGCTAAAAGAAGATACTTTTTTTCTGTAGTTTTTTTTCTATTTGGTTGTCTTTTGTGTCTGTTGCCAACTTCTTAAGTTGAGTGACCTTTTGCGAGTTTCTTTGCAAGTTTTCTGCACAAAATATTTATATACGTCTCTTTTTGTGGTGTGCGCAATTTTAATGTCAACGAACAACAAACATAAAAAGCATAAAACGTTGTTGGCTATTATATAATTTTTATGCCACCAACACCAACCGAAAAATATAACAAACACTTCAACACTCGCCACTTGCCTCCCTTTTGTTTTTATGTCAAACTGTCACGTGCTTGCACCATGTGCTATCAAAACTGACAACACTGCAAAAAAGTGGGAGTGTTATTAAAAATGTCTACAATCTTCAAACAGTTGAACTTGAGTATAGAGAACATACCATACAAAAAAGTCTATTTAAAAAAAAAGTTATTTTCTCTATAACGAAATTTGTATCTTTTACCCTTAATATTCGTTCCATAAAGTTCGAGTTCAACTAATATATACATGTACAACAAAATGTTTTTGATAGCTTATTGTTGTTAAAAATATTGAAAGTATCTTAAACACTTTGGCCGATATAAATTATTTTAATTGAAAACCTTTTAGTCAATATTTCACATATAATTTCAAATAGTTCAAATTTGAATTATTACTGTATGCGAAATGAAGAAAGGAAGAGGCGCTAGCTAAGTTAGTGTGATATAATATTCTCCTATTATATTTCTTGCAGTGCAAGATCTTAATCTGGTTTTTGTACACGTCATCTTTGCCATTCTGTTCACATGCATGACATTTTGTGGGCAAGTTTTGACAGTTTTTTCTGTTCGTCCAACTTGTCCCAACCTTTTGCAAACTATTACGGCCTAGAGTGTGGGCTCTCAGGGACTTAGCCAGTTGTTATGGCCACCAATATGGCTCTTTAGCCATCAACGTTAGTGTTCCGTGTGACTATTAAATTTTTGTGTCGACATTATCTCCTCCCCGCTTTCTCCCAGTCACTCTCTCTTTGTCTCTAAATCTATCGCTTTCTCCCTGTCTGTCTGTCTGCTGTGTCGGATACGCGGCAAACAATGCTTAAATTTTGATGTGTTCTTTGGCGCATGCTGGGTTTCCGTTTTGTACTCTTTTGTTGTGTGACTTTGGCAGCTTCATGTCTGTGCTTCCAATCAAAACAGCTTGACAACATTCCATCAATAACAAGCGACAGGCTGCCAGCATGCATTTACGCATTCAGACATTCAGCCATTCAGCCCAGCCGGTCAGTCAAATGTCCTCTTTTAATGCTGCATGAGCTGTCCAACAACTTTTGTGGGTTAAGCTAACTTTTTGGTCTGTTACCAACGCAACGTGCGTCAAACGACGCCATTTTAGTCCAATGGGGTGGAGTAACTAAATATCTATCAAAAGTAAAAGTTTAGATATTTCTGGTAACAGAAAATGTCAACTATATATTATCGATTTTTCAGTTAAGAAAAATATTTGTATTTAATTTAGATCATTTAGTCATTAAATTTGGTTGAATAGATAATTAGTAACATCTCTGTAAATTCTACCTACATCCCAACCACCCCCCACACTCTACCTTTTCAATTAAACTTTTTCACACCCGTTTTACTAGTATCAAATGTTTCCGTAGTTGGTTACGCTCACTTGTTTTATCTTGGTACTATTTTTACATTGTCCATGAAACTTGTCACTAATATTTATGTAACAAGTAACAATACTCTGCTCATCTCCACTAGCTGGAAAACTTTTATATCTCTGTGCGTGTTGGTTGCGAGAACCATGGACCATGGACCATGTTAGCGACAGCTTTTAACTATGGCGGCATCTCTGGTCGGTTTGAATTTCAAGCCTTTTGACAACGCTGCTGCTGCTGCTGCTGCTCACATAATGAGCTCAATGAGGCGCACGTGATTGGCCCTTGTGGCACGTACTGTTGTTGTTGGATTTGTTGTTGGCCTTCCAAGTTACTACACTTAAAGCTGAGCCCCTTGAACTTTGCAACATCAGCTGCATCTTAAAGCCTGCTTAAACCAAAAGAAACGAGAAAACAAGAAAAGAGGTCCAGTTCAAGTTTATTTACACAGCCGAACGCCACGCCCATCTTTTTCTTTTTTTAGCCGTTGTGTCAACGGGGCAACCGCCAATTTCCATATGGCCAAAGCTTTGAATATTGCAGTGGCTGGCAGGACAGCCTCCAAATGTCGTTTGCCAGCCGTCGTTGCAGCCAAATACAATTTGAATTTTTACCTCTCTTTGCCACTGTGTGTGTGTGTGTGTGTGTGTCGCTTTACACAGCATCCTTCTAGTTGGAAAATTACATGGCAGAGAAAAAGTTGCAAAAAAATTTCTGGACAAAATTCCCGGAAAGGGAAGAACGAGCAACGCAAAACATTTCCTGATCGAATCAAATCAGTGTTCTGGCAGGTAAAAGAACGGGGGTTAAAGGGATTCCAACTGCAGAAAAAAAATAATCAAACAAATCTGCATATAACACGAAGAGACAGGAAATGAGAGAATGAGAGAAAGAGAGAGAGAGAGTTGGCGACTGGCATTGAAGTTGATGGGTTAATGCCATTAGACGGCATTGATTTGATTGGCGTTGATTGGAAAAATGCCAGGCAACACTTTTAATGTGTCTCTGTTTGTGTGTGTGTGTGTGTGGTGCGGTCAGCGGTGCGTATGCGTAATGTCTGGCAGCAGAAGCGTAAAAAAAATATATCATTTGTGGAAAATTTCTTTGACTTGGCCGCAAATAAATTGGTACCTTTATGTATGATGTCTGATAGAGAATTGTTGATATCAAGCTTAAGATTTGTTAAATAAAAATCAGAATATATTTATCGAAGTTCAGTACATAAAGCAACTTAAGAACAGTCTTCTTGTTTTTCATTAAGTTTCATTAGATTAGAATAGGACAAAATAGAAAACAACTTCAAAGCAAAAAAGCTCGCAATGCCCATAAATATATTTTCATAAATGTCCATAAATTTCATACTTCAAGAATGCTTTTTTCTCCACTCAAGAATCGATATCATTCACACATTGCGTATACGCAACGTTGTCGTCTATTCATTTCACTTAGCACATTTCTAGCAGTTTGGACTCTGGTTGACATTTACGTGATTCATATGTAGAACATCAATCGAGTCCACACTCTGCAACATCTCTGCTGCACACTAATGGCAAAAGAGGTACTCGATAAGTGCCAGGAGCATCAATTTGTTTCGGCCTATTGGCCAAAAGAATTTAATCAGACGAGTCAGGTAACACGCAAGGTGGCAGGCGGCTGGCGGCAGGCGGCTGGCAGTTGCCATTGGTTACCTTTCAGGTTTCACCAGTTATTGCCGCTGATTGATTTCCAGAGTGCGAAATATGCTTTTGACATGATATGAAGAATTTTCAATCCTACCCTTTCTCTCGTTCTCCCTCTCTGTCTGTGTCTCTCTTTTTCGGTGATAAGTTAAATTCTCCTTATGGACTAATTTGATATTCAGTAAGCGCAAGAAATGCGAACAGGGAAAGCAATTTCGACACGTTTTTCACATGACAACAGAAGCAGCAGCAAAAAGAATAAAAAACACCGAAAAAAAATGAAACTTTGACAAGCAAAAGTTAACATGCAGCTTATACGAGTATGACTTGTTTTTGCCCATTTTCCATCCCGAGCGTGCTTTTATTTTTTATATCCTTTTTTGAAGTTTGCTTTTAGCAGC
Source organism: Scaptomyza parva (assembly GCA_035044645.1). NCBI lineage: Eukaryota > Metazoa > Arthropoda > Insecta > Diptera > Drosophilidae > Scaptomyza > Scaptomyza parva. The sequence continues at coordinate 822,480 of JAWNNT010000068.1, read as the reverse complement.
ACTTGCCGGTGATACACATCTCTTTTTTTCTTAGACAAAAGCCAATAATGCAAGAAAGTGCAGCAAGTTGCAACAGCAGCTGTTGCATCTTCTTTTTGATGCTTATGTTGGGTGCTGTTGATGTTGCTGCTGCTGCTGCTGCTGATACGTTTGCCTGGTGACTTTTTATGCTTCTGAACTGCTCCATTGCTCTTCTGCCATGAATAAAAGTCGGAAAAAAGCAAAGCATAAGAATACATCAAGGGACGTAACTCAAAAAAAGGAAAACATGCAAAATGTGATAAATGTTATGCAGATACCCTGCGCAGTTAAAGTTGTGAAAGGAATGTTGAAATTGGATTTGTGAAACTTATATTATTTATATTAACTTATATTAAATACTAATAAAACTTGACATATATTTTGAACTCCATTCATTAGTAAGTTTATTAATCAAAATTAAGTTGATTAATCATTTCAATTTGTCAATTTGCTTATTAAGTTTTATTAGTCCTTAGAAAATCACAACCCTTGTCAAGATAAGCCCGTTGACTATTTCGCCTCACACATGCTTACTTATATGACATATTAAAAATGTATTCCAATATTGACCCCGAATAAAAACTTAAGCTTACTAAACCCAGCTTAACTTTAAGCAAAACATTTTCACAATTTCAATAACTTTTCATTAGTTCGGTACAGAGAATCTTGTGTTAAGCTGCTGCGGTGTATCATTTTCATTTGTTTAGCATTGATGCTCTGTTGCTTTTGCAGTTTTTGTTTTCAATTCATTTTGTGCTGCATACTTTAAGGCGCCGCTTCAAACCAAGAATTTTGCCTGGGGGAATGCGTTTGTAGCTGTTGCCATTGCTGTTGGCTGTCAGACGCATCAGAGCCGAATCCTCTTCAATGCGCCGACACTTTTCTGACATGCAACAACTGACAGTCGCTTATGCTGCTCGTCTTAATACTCTTACCACTCTTAGCACTCTTGTTGTTTATGTCGTTTTCTGTTGCATTCAGTCATGGTTTTATATGTTTTTGGTGGCTGGTTTATTCGCACACGTTGCTCAGCGATTTATTGAAACGTTGCTCAATCGTTGGGCAAAAACAAAAAAGAGTAAAAAGATTTACTACACCTTAATTTCATATCCGTGCAAAGCACATTTGAGTGCTTGCCATACATTTTTTTGCTTTTTTTTCTCTTTGGTAAAAGTCAAGTCATGAAAGAACATAATATTGATGAGGCCGCAGCTCACTCTCTAACTGCCGTTCTCAGCACGTGACTGAGCCCCCTGGCCAAAAACCAAAAAACAAAAATGAAAGACGAAAAAGAAAAGAAATGTGTGTGCAATAAACCAGAAATTGCATAAAAATCAAGTCAATGTAATACACGAGTGACGCATGGAGAGGGGGTGCAGGAGGGTGGCTGCTGCACTGCAGTCAGATATTTATATATACATACATATATATTATTTTTGGAGCTCCGTTTAAAATGCTGTTGACACTGTTGGCAGACGGCAGAAAGCTTCACACAATTTTCAAGTTGTTTGGCAAGTCGTGTGTATGAGTGTTTACATGTATGTATGTGTGTGTGGCTCTTTAGGTTTTTTTTGAGGCCAGGCACGTGCCTGACAAGTTTTGAGCCTGCAGCTATTTTCGTTGGAATATGGGTCGCATTTGCTTTTTCTCTCCTTCCATCGTTCTCTCTGATGAGCACAAAACGATTTCTTGACTTTGTTAGCTTGCATCACTAAAGCAGAGCAATTGCCGTTGCCTCAGTTGCTTCAGCTGCCGCTCTTGTTGCTGCTGTTGTTGTTGCATTCACTTTTCTCTGACTGATTTAATTTTGAGTTCATTTTGCCAAACACATATAGCATATAAATCGTTTTAAGCGACATACAAAAATCGAGAACACATTGCAGCTTAACACTGCCGATAAGGAGAGACAAAACCACACTTCAAATATCTTAAACTGTGGCCTATCTCACTCTCGACTTCTAGTCTAGTCTTGGTCCTTGGCTTAGCTACTATCAGCATCGTTACGGTATCAGCATCGCCAGTTGGCAAGATTAAGCGTAAAGCCGCTCAGCCAAGTCGAGCCAACTCGAGGCGATGGCGGCGGGCAGAAAACAATAAAAATTTCTTACAAAATGTCGCTGGAGATAAACGAGAAGACAACGCGGGGGAAGGGAGAAAAAACTAAGGCACGTTGAGCGATAAAAAAAAATTACTGCACATATAAAGAAAAAAGGCGAAAAAAGAAGAAAAGAAAAAAACGGCAAACGATAAAATGCGACAAACAAACAAACAAATCTTCAATGCAAGTGGTTGAAATCACAGTGAGTTATCCTTGAGGGTTCGCCCACAAGCATTCCACAAACACTAAGTGCAAGTGCGAGCGAGATAGCGTGAAAAGAAGAAGCAGATGAAGGCAGTGAGTGGTGCGACAATCAGACATATGACAAATGTCTTTATCTCTGTGTTGTCTATGCTAAGAACTGCGAGAGAGAAAACTGCAATGCCATTTGGAGTCCAGTTTAAAGCCGTTGCGTCTGGTCTTTAAATGGGATTTTCAGTTGGGGAATGCAATGAATTGTTTTCACATAACTAACTAGTGGGGTAAAGTGTTGAAAAATGTTGGCAATTCACTAAAAAATTTATGGCTGTCTATAAAGAAGAGGATAAAATTGTTGAAATATACTATATGGATGTTTGTACAATAAGAAATAGGAGAAATCAACGATTAAAACTGAAAGCGATAATAATACGTATTTCATTTTAGATTTACTTAACTAAAGCAACTTAATATTCACTTTCTTTTTAAGTATTTTCCACCTTAACTCTTCCACTCGCCAACAAAAGAGTTTTCCCATTAAATTTTCATTTCCAAATAGTTATTTAACTCAATTCTTTTTTATTTTGTAACCAAAACTTGTCAGCTTGTTTCGGTTCAGCTGCAGTCGACATAATTTGCCAATTTCTTCTTGGTCTTGGCCAGCTGTCAATTCTTTTAGTTGTGATGTTTCGGTGTCCGAACTTTTTTTTACTCCATTTCAACTTATTTCACACTCTACGCGTTCGAAATTTTTCTGGTTGCAAACTTTTCACACTTTTGGTCTACGACATTCTGTCTACTTTCTTTTTGTTTGCTTTTCATTTTGGCTTGAATGTTGTGCAGTTGCTTTTGATTTTGCTGTTGCTGTTGCCTTTACGCAATGCAGCCACAAATTAGGCAAGCTTTTTGCCACACTTTTGGCATGGCGCAACTTTATTAGCTGCTTGGCAGGCGGCCAGCCAGAAAATGCGCTACTTGAAAATGTGAAAAATGGAAAAACTGCGAACGAACCAGAACAAGAAGAAGAGATGACTTTAAATGCAGCTTGCCAGCTTGTTCAAGGCTGACAATTTAAGTGGCTATTAATAGAGAGATGTCCATGCTAGGAAGAGTGGATGGAGGGAGGATTGGACTGGACTGGACTGGACTGACCCCATGTAGAGACTGAAACGTTAAATAATTACCAGCGATTTTTACACTCACTTGAGTTTGCCATCGATGCGAACACACACACACACACACACATAGACAAACAGATTTGCATATGTATATGTATGAATAGATGTGTTTTCAGTTGAGTGTTGTTGTGCGGGGCTTAATTCCGACCGAGTGTCACTCACAATTAGCCGCATGGCTATAAATAACAATGGCAAAGTGTGGCTGTATGTGTGTTAGAGTTGCCAGGGCCAAATGCGAGCAGGACGAAGAGCATCATCTGCTCACTGTCAATAAGTGCGACTGACTTAGGCTAAAGCGGGTTTGACAGCGTGTGACAATGCACACAAACACTTGAAACACTCACACCATCAACCATTTCCCTCTCTCTCTCTCTCGCTCTATCTTTCTGTCTCTCTCTATCTTTCTCCTCCTCTGTTGCTAGCAGAGATAGTCGTGATAGTCGAGCACAACACATGCATCCGCTTAGCATATTTATGCCCTGTAAAGAAAAATATCCTGATGTGTTAAACGGAACACAATGAAAAAACATGGTGCAAAACTGAAAGAAGCTTAAGCAACTTTAAGAAGAACACAAAAATATGAAAAATTCTAAAAAGTAACAAGCAAAAAACCAGAAATGGTAAAAATTTAAAGCAGCTTAAAGTAGTGTTCTAAACTATTATAAATGCTATACAAATGAAAAACAGATATAAGTTTTTCAAATAGTTGCCTTTAAATTTAAATACAAAATGTAGAAAGTTTCAAAATGTGAAGGAATAAAATTTGATTAGTTCTGAAATTAGTGAGAAAAAAAAAAGAAAAATAAAGTTAATAAAAGTTAATTATATACAAAACTACTTAAAGATACTCAAGTTTCAAGAATATTAAATTTAAATACAAGGTATTTGCCAGTCTACTTTTACCACTTGTTGTGCTCAATTCTTTTTTTGTGCCTGCTGCTCTGTGTGTGTGTGTGTGTTGTGGGCAGGACAGACGCACTTGGACACAAGGCTTTGAGTGTCCTTCAGTCTATTTGGATACTTTGCATTTTCTGCGTTTTGCTTTTTTAATGGTGGTTCTTGCTGTTCATGATGTTGCTGTTGTTGTTGTTGTGGCTGTTGGCTTCCTTGCTAAATGTGCACACACACACACCCTCCAGCACACACACACTCACACAAGCACAAAGACAATGCCACTTTGGCTAATGAAATGCAAGCGCTGCTGTGAAAATCCAGTACTCAAAATAGCTACAGTATATATACCAGCAAAAAATATATAAAAACAACAACAACAATGGTAGAGTAAGGGCTATATGGTTGTAACTGCCATATTAATATTTATGCCTTGTGTTAGCAGCCAGGCTAATGAATGCTGACCAGAATTTAACCAACAGCTACAAAAAAAAAGAAGTTAAGAACTTAAGTTTCAGCTTTCGTATCTTAAATTCAGATTAAATTTCACTCTTGTTAAGGAAGTTCGTTACATTTATTTTCGTTGTTTACTAGATTCATTCATTCATTCATAATTCAAGTCGACTCGAACTCCAAGCAAGCAAGAAAAACTGTCGCCTTTGCCTGATTGCTTAATTTAATGATAAAAAGAAAGGAAGAAGGAAGAAATTTTGCGCGTCATGGCAACGGGGAAAAAAACGTTTACAAACTTTTCGAGACCAGTTAGCATTGCTTTAATTGCACGGAGTTTGCTCAACATTGACACGCCTCACTCGCCGCCCCCAGCACCCTTACAGCCCGTTGCCCAGACGGACAACGAAAGTTTCATTGAAGGTAAATAAAATGTGAAGGCATTCGAGTTGAAAGGTGAAATGTTGGTCAAAACTTTTGTCCCGCTTTTTGGCACACAATTTCAATTTGATTTGCAAATTGAAATGTGTGTGTGTTGTCTCATTGTTGAGCCTTGCTCGCCGCCCGCCCGCTCACCCGTCCAACAGACGCCTTTTGCCAATTTTAATTAGCATTTTCTGTTGTCTCTACACTGGAAATGTGCTTTTTGGGAAATTTACTAATACTGGTTTATTCATAAATTGACGCAATTTGTCAGAAACAGTCAAATGCTTGCTGATGAAATAATTAAATATTATATTCGTATTAAACTTAAACATATAGCATATGCTCTTGAAAACTCTCTTCACTGTATTTAATCAGAATCAATAAATTCTGTTATGTCAAAAGTTTATTTTCCCAACTTGTTGTTGTTTTTTTCAATCGAGCACTTGGTAATTGATGAAAAACGTTTTGTTGCATGCATATTGAAAAATTCGTTCACTTTTTTCAATATATTTGCAGATAGTTTTTTTTGCTTAACATTTCAATACAAATTAATTAAATTGCATCACATCAACAAACTGTTTGCCAATCGCTAAAAAATAATCCAATTTTATATGTTTTAATTTTTAAGCAATTGAATTAAATCAGAGAGAAACACAAATATTTAGCTTTAATTTGACAAATTCATCTTTTTTAAGGGGCTCGAAAAGTGTTGCAATAATAAATAAATCACCCAGCCAAAAAATAAAACGGATGCTCAACTAAATTTAATGAAGTTGTCAGCGACAGTTTTTTGTTAACATAAAACCAAACAACATTATTTTTTTCATTCATTTGTTACTTCGTCGAGAAGGGTGAGTGAACAAGGCGGACAAGTTTGAACATGTTGACTGTGTGTTGGTTTGGTTTGCATACAATTGAGTTTTCATTGCAGAAATATCGGCACAAACAAGCGCGTAATTGAGTCTGGCTGCAGTTCTCCCTTATCTTCCCCTACGCCCCTGCATAAATGTGCTGCACGACAAATCAAACAGTATAAAATGCAAGGGCCCAAATACAAATTAAGCGACATTCGTCCTGTCAAAAATTGAAAAGGTGTTGTTTGCACATGCAACAAATACAACAACGCCCAAAAATAAAGAAAGAAAGTTAACAAACAAGAATGTGTTATCAAATAACGAATAGTTAAATACCCTTAACTACAGTTTTTATTCTATAATTATATTTTCCTTCAAATAATTTTTAAGTATTTTATTATATTTTTTTTATTATAATCAGACTTTAAAAATGTGTATTCTTTCCATGCCAAGAACAATTAATTATTATAGAAATCGATAATCAATTATCATCTAATCTATGCTACTCATTCCAATAACAAAATAGTAAGGAAAGTAAGCTAATTTCTAAAATAGTATGACAATCTAATCTAACAATAATCTCTTAGTACTTTATAGACAATTTCCTTGAGAACACCGAAAGGTGTTGCAACGTTATCGAATTAGTCTTGATTACCATCCGCATTCTGTTTTAAGAGCAGCAATAACTGCGACGACAGCTACAAACAGTTGTAACACCTCCTCGCATTCGCATTACGTCCGATTCTATAGCATATTGCACTGTCAATAGACATCAAAAATGAAAATTGTAATGGTAACATTTTGGCAGACGAACGACCTGATGACGATTGGCCAACTAGAGGCGGAGAGTTGGCAAGAGTAGGGGAGTGGTAGGGGGAGAGCCAATGTCATCGTCATTCTGTCATCCTGTGTGAATACACCTGAATCCAGAGTTGCGTCACTTTTTGGCTCCGCCTCTTTGTTGTTTTTATGCAGCTGCAACTGCGGGGAAAACCCCAACTTTCCTCCCAGCTCTTTTCACACTGTTCCCGTTACTGTTACTGGTAGTTGGCTATATTGACAGCAGCAAATTCATTAATGTCAGACCAAACAGACACAGACGACTAGCGAACAGGTATTTTGGGTGCTCCAACCTGTTTCTCATCCCGCTGACCAAAAGTAATAATGCAAGTTTATTCGCGGATGCGAAAAATTTGCGCACCATTGTTGTTAAACGGTTCAGAGAGGGCGAAGAGAGGTTTGGCGTGTGGAGAGCTGTGAGTTATTGGCGACAAGCGGAAGCAAGGACAATGCTCGTAATGAAGTGACAGCTTTATTGACAAATAAATTCTGTTTACCAACACTCAACGAAGCGTTGCGTAACAAACAAACAAACAGAACAGAACAGAACTGAACTCGACGCCGAACAGAACTCGACGCCAATAAAACACACAACTAAAGCGGCGAAAACTGCAGTCAACAAAAATAAATAAAACAAAAATAATAATAATACATATGGAGTTGGCGTTGCTGGGAGGACTAGTTGCAATTGGCCAATTGTGCGAATCGCTTTGATCTTGTTGGGCAATAAAATAAATTGCGCAAATATAACAAATGTCAAGTGGAATTGTGAACTGTGAACTGTAAAACGTGAATTGCAGCTAACTGACAAAGCAGCTTCATTTCAAATTCAAATCAGACGGCCCTAGACAACGAACTGCAAATACAGTTTGGAATGTGTGTGGAAACACAGTAGCATAAATTATGCAAGAAATGTGCAGATTAAACACAAAATTCCAAAGCACTTAAAATGCCCGAATAATCAATGAGGCAAAGGCAAACACCACAGGGACATAGATAGAACGCATAGGACGGGGGAAGGGAGAGAGCAGCGAGCGAGAAGTTGTGGGGGTAAACAATGAATTCCTTAACTAGTTGCAAAATGTTTTAGTTGTCATTAGCAAAGTTCTTCATTGTGTCATCGCAAGAGACAATTATAATTGTTTAAATATTTATACACAGAGCCCGAAATGACAATTAGCCAATTGGCAATGCCAACGAACTGTAATAAGAAACAAATAGCTATCGATATGGATAATATTAATCAAGCGGAAATGTACCTTTAATTTTCAAATATACTCACACACACACACACACTGATAAGTTAATTTATGTACAAGAAGCATAGCAAAGCTGATGGTAAATATGATTGGTATATCAATATTTACATTTGCATTCGATAAGAAAAACAATTGTAATTACATCAACAAACAATCAAAATTGAAAGAAAATTGCAATAGGTAAATAGCAAAACAAACAATAAAAAGAAATTCTTGTTTAAATATGAAATTCAATTTCTGAATATTTAATATTGGAGTGAGCATATGTTGAGTTTGTTATGTTTATTCAATATTAAATCAGCTTCGAGTTGCTTTTGTAATATTTAATGCTGCCCAGCAATCAAACAGTGTGCCCAGGTTTCACAGTTGATTTGATTGCAATATTTATGTTGTTATATTTATTTAACAGTCATGAAATTCTTGTTTAAATTTTATTGTTTTCATATATAGAAGCAGTCAATTAAAATGAAAGTTTTCTTAGTGCAAAACTTGCAAAAGTTAATTGAAACATGTATATTTCTATAACATTGTTTGCTGAACAGCTTTTGAGATTGAAACGAGTAGCAACTTAATGGAGAGAGTAGGTTTGTGAAAACTTGACTAGCTGATACCCTATACTCAGAAAGAATACATAATATTTGAGTGGAAGTTGTTATATCGAAGAGCAAGAATATTTATCTACAACATATATTATGGGAATTCCTTTTCATCTTCTTTATTTCCTATCATACTTTTATTTCATCAACAAGCTCTCAATAATATCTTAATTCACTTAACATTAGCAAAACTTGATAATAAACAAAAACCACAAACACTGCTTAGTTGATTTGTCATTAATTATTTACAAGTACATTTCCAAAAGTGTTCAACGCAAAATGTTTCAAATGTCAGTTGACATGCACGTTAATTGGTCAGGTATCAATTATTTACATTACTCGCAAATGTTGTGCGTTGCGTAATGGCAAAATGCATAATGTGCATTTGCGAGTTGAGAATTGAACAAAACTACACACTGGTACATACATATTTGCATTTTTGTCCTCTGCGAGTTGCTTTTAAATAATAAATGGCAACAAATGTTTGTCGTGTTTTCGATTCGTTTCGTTTGCTGCTCCGGTGCCAAACTAATTATCAAACAATCAACACTCAAAAACAACAAGAGGAAAATGAAAAAAAACAAACATTCTCTATGTACTATGTGTGTTGATATTTTCATGCTGCAAATTCTGCCCCAATAAGTATGCTATAGAAAATGCAACAACTCATTAAACCGCCGCATCGAATGCCAACATACACACACACAGAGCCACACACAAGAATCGTTTCAGGCGAAAGGGGAAGTGTTTGAAGAGCACAAAGGGTGGCAGTTTTCACTTATCCAAGTCAAGTGTTTTGGGGCGATTGAAAGCGAATGGTTGCCGCAAAAGCCGCAGCGCCAACATCATTTATTCAAGAATACATTGGACGGGGTGGCTTTCAGAAGAGACCCTTTGGGGGGAGGGGCACAACACACAGTGAAGTATTTGTATAAAGCCAGCTTCGTGTTTAATATGCATGCCCTGTGTTGTCTGGTCAATCGGTGCAGAACCGGAACCTCAAGCGAACGGCTATAGTCCTCAAACCGGCGCTCGTTAGTGTGACATACTGAGGCTGCAGATAGAAAGAGACAGGAATATTTACTTTAGCTACGAATTTGGCACAAGAGCACACGGCTCAGGCTAAATGCAGAAGTGTTTGAAAAGAGTTTGGTTAACTTTGAGATATTTTTTGTATTTTTACATACAATAATGAGCAAAATGATTATGCAATTTTTTATAGTAATATATATTTTTAATTTTATTTTTACATCTCATATACCCCATTCGCAATCTCCAGAATCACTGAGTATCAAAAGCATATCCTCGGCACGTAATTCATGTCCTGTCTGTATGTGCCAGAGTCTTTTCTCTCGTTTCTGTGATTGACCCAAAAATGCGCTGATTCGTTTTGATTTTTACTGTCTCCGCCTTCCTCCGCGCACATTTCCACATCTCATCCCAAAAAACTCATTCGGCTTGCGGTTGGGAACAAATTTCACTAGCTTTGCGCAAATTGAAAACAAAAATATGCCACAAGTCTATTGAAATTCTAAAAGAGTGTCTGTTCAACAAACAAAACAAAAAAAAAGGAGAGAAAAAAACGAATTAAATAAAAAGAATAAATTGACAAGTTGAAAAGTCTGTCAAGCATAAAAAATAATATTTTGCAAATTGCTTTAAATCATCTGGTTTTGCCAAGGACCGCAAAAAGTTGTTCACACAGAAACTGAGGCTGTTTCCAATTTGACCAGAAATCGAAAGCAACACCAACGCCTGCAACGCCAGCGGTGGCAGCTACAACTGATGCTGCATTAATCGGTGCTCGTTAACACCTGTCAGCATCTAAGCTAAGCGTTGCATTTACAACTTGCAACATGGCTCCCTTTCAACCAAATGTTTCCCTTCGCGCCCTCGCGCATAGCTCATGCTGTGTGTTTGGCATAATAAATTAGCTTGCTGGCTTTTTGTTGCCATTTCTGGTTTTGCGGTGGCTTTCGCTGTTTCTGTTGCTTGTGGCACTGCGCTGCGGCAACTTCAATCTTAATTAGCTGACGCAGTTTGCAGTTCGCTACAGTGGGGCAAAATAGGTCGCGATATTCCTTCTATATAATGGGTATGTTTGTATGCATATGCTTGCAGTTTGCAGTATTTCCAGTTTCCCTGGCAAAATATTGCCACTTGCTAGTTACCTGCCGGCAAAAGTGTCATGTTTGCCTAATGAGCTACCCGAAAACAAACACTTTCGCATACACAAACACAAACACACATACGCACACACATTTGCCGACACCCGCTAACAACCTTGGCAAAAGAGCTAAAAGGAAAGTTGCATTTTGTGCTTAAAACCATTTTGGGAGCCAACTTAATTAAGAAAACTAACACATAAGGAGCTGTTCTAATCGAGAGTGCTTGACTTCTCGAACACATTTGACAGGCTCTTGGGAATTGTTAATTATTATTAGATTATATACTGTAAAAGAAACTAAGTAACATTTTTTACCTTAAAAGTTTGCAAATCGGATCATTAAAGAGAAAGGATGATAATAAAGTTTTATTCTCATTACATAAAACATTGCACCTTGGCAATAACAAACTCGAGTATTAACTGTTAATCTTAGTGTTGCCTTTAGCCTTTTTTGGTCTACGCTTTGTTTAGCTTTTTTTTTTGTTGAAGCTTGCAGGCAAGTTGTGTTTTAATAATGTCGACTGTCAAACTGACTGACAGCGAAGAGGGGTGAGTGGAGGGGGGAAGCAGAGGTGCATTGTTCACATTTGGGCACGTTTTGAGTCCAAGGCTCATTGCTCTATTGTTTAGCAAATTTTCACATTTTCTTTTTGTGCCCCTTTTTTCACTCTTTTCTGTTTTTAGTTTGTTTGTCTGTCCTGTTGCTTTGGGCCGGAAGTTGTATTTGCTGCGCTGGCCTAAACGTTGAATTGTTAATAATATTGTCATTCAGTCATTTCTTGGCAATACTTTGTTGCTTGACGTGCTGACAAATGTTGTACATACACTTGCCATATATGTATGTTTGTTGCAGCCTTGCCCCAGTTACTTGCAACACGTACGGTGTACTCCATCCCAGGCTCCGTAATGAAGTGAATTTGAAATGTTCATAACACATTCAATTGCATGCAATTTGAATACCATAAATTACAAAACAATGCTCCAAAGTCGCACGAAATTTCCTTTCTAGTCCTTTCTTCTTCCACCCCCTCCGCCCCTTCCACCCGGGGTGCACCCCTAACACCGCTCAAACTAAAATGCATAATTAATATGCAGCCAAGCTGCCAACACTAGACACTCAATTCATTTGGCAATGCCCTTTCTCTTCCAAGTTCTCTCATCTATTTCATCATAGTCAACACTCAACGCAATGGCAGCTGCCAAGGCAACCCATTTGCCATCGCCATCGACCGTCCGTCCATCCGTTTGCCCTTAAAAGTATGCTATGCTAAAAGTCATCGCTCATTTGATATTTAATCTTAGTCCAGTTCGCTTGGGACAGACATCATCCGCCTGCCACACCGCCCGCAACCACCCTTAGGGCAACGTGTTAATGAGTTTTAATTATTAAAATTTTTGGAACATTTTGTTGCTGCTGCTGTTGCATTTTTAAACTGTCAAGTTTCAGATATCCTCTCTGTTGCTTGAAAGAAATTACTTACATATAAACCCTTCGCAAATGTGAACATATTGTTTTTATATATATATTTTGTTCTATGCTTCGCTTTATCTCGTTACATAATTTTTGTTTGCCAAACTGCCAACAACAACAAAAACAACTAGTAACAACTTGCTGTTGCTGCTGGCAACCAACTTTTGGCAGCAACTATATACGAGATTTGCGTGTGTGTGTTGCAAATAATTTGCAATCAAAAGTTGCAGCCAGCAAAAATTTACCATTTCTGGATATAAGGGGCATGACAGTTATTTTTTTTGTCTCACCCTCTGTCTCTCTCTCTCTCTCTCTCTCTCGTTTGTTTCTCTTTCTGAAGTGTCTCGATTTTTGGCTAATTTGTAAAATCAACATAACGAGTCAAAAGTTTTTGCGAAATGAAATTTTATAATCTCTTCACTTTTTTTTAGCACATTTTTATTTGATTATATCTGTTATAATCTGTTTGTGTGCGTGTATTTGTTAGCTGTTAGTTGTTGGCTTAGCAATTAAAACATTTATTTTAGCTGCAGCAGCTGTCATTGTTGCTGCTGCCGTTGCTGTTAGTTTGTGTAGCCGGCTTATTAAGCGTTTTAAAAGGTGTTTGCCAAGTCTTTAATCAAATGGGCGCAAGCGACAAGAAAAGCGCTAATTACCTGTACGATTGGCTTGTTGTTGCTACTGTTGTTGCTGCTGTTGTTGCTGTTGCTGCTGGTGTTGTGTCTGCAGCACAGATAACAACCAAACAAACAGCAAGGATCAGACAAAAAGAAGCAAGGCAAAAATGAAAACGAGGCGCGAACAATGGCTACAAAACAGCTAAGCAAAAAACAGAGACAAAGAAAGAGAAAGAGAGAGAGACAGAGAGAGAGAGATGCAAGAAAATCAACTACAGTAAGACAAATAGAAACAACAATGACAACGACAGCAGCAACAACAACAACATAGACAAGGACAACGAACAGAGTTTAATTGAGCGCTGGCCGCGACAACATTGTGGGATTTTCTGTTGGTCGTGATGGTGGCGGGGGTAAGGGGTGGTATGGCAGATTGCGGCAGGTCGCGCACGTGAGCCAAATGCCAAAGTCGGGACTTAAAAACACAAGCGAAAAGAATGAAAGCAAGAAGCAGAATGAAAAGACGCAACATGCAAACAACAAAACGTTTTATTTTAGCCACAAGAAAGTTGGCCAACATTGTGCTAGCTGTGTTGTTGCAATGCATACAAAGTTGCCACTGCTCTTGTTGTTCTCGTTTTTGTTGTTGTTGTTGCTAAGGCACAACTGCAATTGTGTTTGGCGCTGTTGCTTCAGTTTGCTGAGGCCACCGCATCCTGTAGCTTCTTCATTCTTCTTCTTCATTCGCTCACAATGGCCGTCGCCGTCGCCGTCATTTTGTATGCAAAATGCGGCAAAACTAGCGTGCAACAGCCAACAAGAGTAACAATTGGAATGCAACATGAGGCATACAACTCATTCATTCAACATGCACGAACTAGAAATGAGTCTAAGCTCTAGTTTGTGAAATAAGTTTTCATGTTGTCTAATGAATACTTCAATTCAGCATGAATAGTTAAAACAAAAACACAACTATCTATCTATTTAATTTATTAAAATCTAAACTGTTATTTAATGTTTTTGAGTATTTTACATTTTACCAAAAGCATTAATAGACCCTTGATGACTATTTAGACTATTTTAGACTATTTGTCGCGCAAAGCCTCTATGAAATGAACTAAAACATGACAGGAAGAATATTCGGAAAGCTGAATATTAAATAAAATTGCAAAGTTAATTTGTCTTTCAGATGGCTATATGATCTTAAGGTTCTTTGTTTTTGACAAATCTACAAATCTACCTGCAACAAAAATAAGACTTTGACCAAAGCTCTAGCTTCATAGCCGATGGAGAGACTAACATAGCTTTATCGACTCAGCTCGCCATTTTGATGAAGAATTAATATACTTATTATATATATATATATATAAATGCGTTATTCCATAATCTGTGTTTCAGGATTAGCTACAAGAACATTCAACATAATCATAATAAACATTTTCTCAATTTATTGTGAATATTTGTTATGAACTATATCTATTTGTTGTTATAAAAATGTGTTCCTGCGCATAATAGTTAGAAAGTTGAATTCTTCTATTATCTTATTGTCACCTTTCATTTGTTAAAGCAATTTAAAATAGTTACGCTCTCCCCTTCTCCCTACAAAGTGTAGCAATAAACAATTGCTGCAACATAAGCTACTTTTTTCTTCTTCTGTCCACACTTTCCCCTTGGCCCGCGGGCGCTTCTTCTTTGTTTTGTCTAAGGATTCGCTAGCTTCGAGAAAGAAAAGAAAAACCAGAACAGTCAGCAAATAAATAAACAAGTAACTAACATAATAACAACAACAATGCCAGCAACAGAAACAACAAATAGCTGCAACAAATAACTGCAGTCAACTTTGTAGCTTGAGGCATTTAGTTGACTCGACGCTCGACTTAATTGGCATCACGTTGCTGACGGGGGGGTGGACCAAGAGGTAAAATCTAGCTGCCGGGTACGCAGATAGTTGCTTCCATTTGCATTGTTGACTAAGATTCTTGAAAACGAAAAAAAAAAACTTATTTACTTGCTAGACTATTGTTATAAGCATTATACATAAGTATACTACAAAAGCCTTGTGGCATTCACTTCGAGCATCGATGTGCTGGCAAATTGGTAACAGAAAGTTGATCAATGGCTTAAAAAAAAAACCTGTTGACCGAGCTAGTGGCAAAAAACATTAATATATGTGAATAGTTGCAGTTATTTTCTGATTAGTTAGAGTGGCGTTTGGTAATAAATGTTTTTTATTATTAAGGAGAGAAAATATTTATATAACACTTTAATTAAACTTTTTCATATTATTTCATTAAATTAGTTTATAATTTCCTGTCGTACGTTACTTTATCAATATAATGAATCTGTCATTCAGAATGACACACAAGTGCATTACCAATTAATTTAATTGCCAACTATTTATATGAGTGAAAAAACACAAAAATTGTGTGCGCAAACACTTTGTGCAAATGCCGTCAAATGCCGCCGATGCGATAAAAGTCAATGGCAAAAGTTGTTTCAATGTTACATTATTGATGTTGGCGTTGACACGCACCAACGTTGACACAACAGCAACAACAGCAACAGCAACAACAACAACTGCAACTGCAACAGTCAACAAAAAATAATATCAACAACGACAATTTAAATATTTGTAAATGTTGTTAACTGCGATTTGTGGCTGGCTATATATTATATAAATAATTTTTTCTGGTTTTGCCTCTCTATTTTTATATGTTTATTTCGTTTTTTCGCTTTTTATTTGTTTTTGTCAGCTAATTGACAATTTACAAGCGCTTGCAATTTAACGCCTTTTAGACGGCGCTGCACATTCCAAGACTCACCTCAGACGCCTCAGTCTCTGCCTCAGCCACAATTGGGCGCGCCCACAAGCAACAGACTTAGCGATTATGATCGGCTTTTAAACTGTTTATTTTGAGTGTTTGTTTGAGTGTGTGTGTGTGTGTGTGAGTGTGTGTCACACTTAATTATTGTAAGTCAACACTTGACTACTGAGTGATTTACAATTGGCCAAAAGACACAAGACATAAGACAAGGCCAACATCAACAAGAACAGCAATGGCTTAAACATTCAGTTTTCGACCGGAAAGTGGTTGACCAATGCGTATACGTAATATATGCATATGCAAATCGATACATTATTCTGTTCGGAAATTAGAATTGTGCTAAATTTAGAATTGACAATTTTGTTAAAAGAGGTTTTAAAAGTTGTCTTAAATCGTTGCTTAAAACATGTTTAACTGTTAAGCAACTATTAAATACAGAAAAATCACATTAAAAAAAAAATAAATCATCTAAAATTGTTTTAGGGTCATTTTAATGCAAAACCATTAAATTATTACATTACATTTACCAACATTGAATACTCCATCATGGATAAAGGGAAGCTTACAAAAGCCAATTATTGAAATATGCAACTTCATTCAATTAATATGATTTATCTGAATGCAACAAATACACTTTCGTATTGATGAGGCTAAACGACATAGATATATTACACATAAATAAGCACTTAATATTTGATATCTTAAGTTCGAGAGTTATCTGTGAAACCGATGCGTTTTAATTAGCTCCAGAACGGTTTTGTAGTATGTTGGGAAGGAACGCAGCAATTTATTGCATAGCGTATGTTATTAATACTGGCAAGCAAATGAACTTCTGCATAATAATAATTATAAACTACAAAACAACAACGGAATGACAAACTAGAAATATAAATGGTCTGGCAGAGCATATTGCGGCAAAACGCAAACAAAGTGAGAGAGGGGAGATTGCAGTTGCAACTTAAAACTTCTTGGCAATAATAACAGCAGTTGCACAACCACAAAGACAAACAAACACACACACACACTGAGAGAGTAGCTCCATTGCGAAGTCATTGCCAAGCGCAGGCAGCCAAGTTGCAAGGTTGACCAACAACAGCAACAACAACAACTGACAGTAACTGCAACTCTATGACATTCACTGTATTTAAATGGAATTTGGCAAAAGCAAAGTTAGAGTGCAGAGGCCGCAACACCCACACCAACACACCAACACACAACCTCAACTAGCAATATAAAGTTGAAAGCACACATACCAACACATATGTGCACACGAATACACACATACTCAAACTGGGAAGACTCCCCATTTGGTTATGTGTTTGGCAAAATGTTGAATGTGCATCCGCAGTGGCCAAACAGCAGAACGCCAGAACACAAGACAAACAAACAAGCAAACATTTAGCTCACCGTCTATGGTTGATTTGGCCCTGGCTAACTGACTTTTGTGGTTGGCAGAACAGAACAGCAGAACAGCAGAATGGCAGAACGGCAGAACAGCAGAGATTCCCATTTCCTGTCTACGACTGTCTGTCTGTCTCTCTTTCGTTGTGTCTATCTGTCTATTGTCTGGTTGTTTGCTCTTGGCATATTTGTGCACCGAGACACGCTATCAACTTGAGCAACAAACAACAAACCAAAAACGACAACAACACAATCCCAATCCCAGTTTCAAAACAGATATTTGTAACCACAACTAAATTTCAAATTCCAGTTTATGGCCAGCCGCCTTACTTCTAATTAGTTTGCTTAGCTCAATTTTCTTTCAACTTCTTTTCGAGCCTACTTTTTTATATTTTAATGCTGCTCTTTACACGAATCTTATCCATTCGTGGGCTCAACTCAACTCAACACAATTCGGCTCAGCTCAGCTCAGCTCATTACCCGTCCAATTAGTGGAGCCCTTTAAAAATATTTGGTTCGGAGATGCGAGAGACCGAATTGCAGCCACAGACTGCGCAAAAATTAATTTTAATTGCTATTTAACTGAGCGTGGCATGCAGATCCCTTTTTATTTTTTGGCAGCGTCAAAGGAATCCCTTTCCCACTTCCTCTTCATCATTTTCTTGTTGTTTTTTCCTGTATTTTGTCTGTCCGGCTGTCCGGTACTTGAGTGAGTTAATTAATTTGTAAATGTGCGGCTGGACAATTTTAAAGACCGCAACTGCAACAGCAGCAGCAGCAACATCAGCGGCAACATCATCAAAAGCGGCAGCTCCTCGTTGCCTATTAATGTGGCAACATGTTTAGCTATTTTTAGTATATCAAGCTGCTGCCGCTGCTACTGCCACTGCTACTCTTTCCCCGCTGAATAACAATAGGTAGATTTCACGATAGAACACGTTTTAATTTTAACACACATGCAAAAAAAACACACACACACACACACATGAACACTAAGGGGCCATCAGTCACTCTCTGGAGAATGAGTGCTCATAAGACAACACTGAACACTGAAACTGTTTGCTATAGCGTAGATTATATGTTTTGACAAAAATAAAAACCGACTAAAAGATACCTTTTTAATAAACATGAGAGGGTAAACATTTTTCCAAACTATAACAAAAGTGAAATGCTCAATTTATTGATATAAGTTTTTTTACATCACATTTTTTATGTGTTTTTTACTTCTTAATTTTCAAAAGCTTAAATTACAACACTTTTAATACAGTCTAAAATCTTAACTTTCAGTGAATAAAACACTTAAGCTTTTGACCAATTTTAACTGCTCTGACTAAACCACACAACGACTTTTATGGACTACTCGTTCTCGTACTTTCTGGTTAGGGTATTAAAATGCCAAAATAGAGAGAGAAAAAACAAAACTGAATATCTAACCAAAAAGAGCTCACACAGCTTTTGTCCCTTAACAATCTGCTTGGCTAGGTGTTAAAAATAAAAAGGGACACAAAAAAAAAAGACGAGCGACAAGGCTCATTAGTCCCCTGTCCCTGCCTCTTGCTCCACCGCAGTCCCCCCTCTCTCTATCACTTGTACTGTTGGTGTGCGTCACGTCGTTGCCTTAATGAATTCAGCGTTTATGTCGCTTATTCCATTTGCTTTCATTATCACTATAATACATTCATACACACACACACATGCGCGCAGCATCGCATATGTATTAGTATCTCTGTATGTGTATGTGTGTGTGTGTGCGTGACATGAACTTTTGGGCTTTGGGGCGGCAGCGAAATTTAAATATTTGACACATTGAAATGGAGGCCAAAAGGTTTCCGGTTCACTTTTGTATCCACCCCCCCATCCCCTCCCTCCCCTCTCTCCTTCTATGCGCGACGTGACAGCTTTAACTTAATTACGCAATCATAGGAAATTGGTTTCGCACAACACCACCAAAAAACTGTGTGCCGTGAAAATCTTTACACAGATTTGTTAACAGCCTTCCCAACTCTCACTCTCACTCACACACACACACATCCAGATTCTTATACCGTTACACATCTTATCGTTTGTTTTGTTTTTTCTTTGCAGGTGCGCACATTGTTCGTCAGTGGTTTGCCGATGGATGCCAAGCCACGTGAGCTTTATTTGCTATTCAGAGCCTATGAGGTGAGTAATCCGTAACCAAAAAAGACCTAAAATATCCTAAACTTACAGTTTGTCTCGGCAACTTTAAAGGTCATTTTGATAGGATCCTAATCGATAGATAATTGGTCCAAGAATAGTTTGAAGCACTTTGTGTCTAAACTGCGTGTTAATAGCTGAAAAAGATGATAGAAAATTGTTTTGATAATAATGAATTTTTTTATGCATATTAAAAAACATATTTTAGTGGCAGTTATATTTTGTTTCTATATACAAAACATTTAAAAACTAATATTTTTTCAATGTTTCCGAACAGGGCTACGAAGGATCTCTACTAAAAGTAACTAGCAAAAATGGCAAAACAGCATCGGTAAGTGAAGGCATAGCATTATCATATTAACACGCAAAACTCTATTTACATACATATATCTACCATTTTCAACTACAGCCAGTTGGTTTCGTGACATTCCATACAAGAGCCGGTGCCGAGGCAGCCAAACAGGATCTGCAGGTAACAAATTTAATGTCAAACTAATATCAAACGTGATAATTATATATATTTGTTAACCATATTCATTTATAAATATATATACTATATATAATCGACCAACACCAACAATTTTTAGCAACGTCTGCAAATAAAACTTTCCCAAAATGGCAATAAAAAGCAAAAACGTTTCGGCGAACAAATATCTCAAAACACTTAGTTTGTAAAGCACACAAAAATAAAAAAAAAATAAGAAAAATATTCTTGTACTCATATTTATTGCCTGGCTTACACTGAGCGTTAAGAATCGTTAGGCCCTCAACAACAACAATAAGAACAACAACTACAACCAATTGTATCTCAAGAAATCCACAACAACAACAATTACAACATCAACAACAACATCAACCAGATGTACTTTTTCACACGTGCTTGCATTTGAAACAAAAATAATGAACCATCACCGCATTTACATTTAAGTCTTCAATATTATTGATTTGTCTATCTTATTGTTTTTGGTATTGCATTTCGCCACTCTCAGATCTCTACTCTCTCTCTCTCTCTCTCTCTCTCTCTCCTTCCTCTCTCTTTCTGTCACACAACCACACACACATACACATACACCTATCACGTTACACTCTGTCATATTTATAAGACATGGCAACTGCAACGACTCAATGAAGCACCAAAAAGTAAACTATCTTAAAAATATAAAATAAATTATATTTAGACCACAATTTTTTGGCTGGTGCATGTCAAGGCCAACCCCGCCTCCCCTTTACTACTTAGGCACCACCACCACTCTAAAAATTGTTTGAATGATGAGGCCCCCAAATATGCTCCACCACTGATAGGTGCTCTTCCTATGCAGTTGCTGTTATCTTTTTCATATCCCGCTTATGATTTCTGTGCATATCACAAAAAATAAAAAAAATCCACCACAAAACACACACATACACTGAAAAAAAAAGCCCCCGCCCCCAACCCGATCAACTCTGTAAAGAGCAAGCCATCAAAAGACATCACTCAAAAGCCTTAACTCAGAACTTTTGTAAGCACAAGTTGGTTCCCAATAAACAAAATCGAAAGACCCAAAAGTTAGAATTGAGCATTTAATCTTCTCGCTCAAACAAAACACTTGTTATGCGACATTCAAAATTATTTTTGGCGAATTGTTGCAAGTATTGAATTAAATTATAGAATTTACAAAAAAACATACAAAGAAGAAACCTTTTAAAAAGAAATTACACTTTTATTATTTTGCAAAAAAAAGTAAAAAAAAAAATAGAAAATACAAGCCGCTGTATTTTGATCTGATCATTTACAGCAGGGTGTACGCTTCGATCCCGATATGCCCCAAACAATTCGCTTGGAATTCGCCAAGAGTAACACGAAAGTGAGCAAACCCAAACCACAGCCCAATACAGCGACAACAGCCTCACATCCTGCATTGATGCACCCACTCACTGGACGTAAGTAAAAAAAAAAACAATTGAAAAAAAAAAAAACTAAAACAAAGAAACAAATGGAGTAGCATAATTGCTAGAATATTTTTTTTCTTTGTTTTGGTTTAAAAAAAAAAACAAAAAAATATTCTTTTGGTTTATGTATGTAGTTACTAGTTACAAAATAAAAACAAAAATGTACACACAACAATCTTGAGCTACCGAAACCGAAGGCGTACTAGAAAGCGTACGCAGCGCACTTTCCTAACTTTAAAGACACACGTACACACACACACACAAACACACACAGATCCAACAATTGAACGGTTGAATATATTCGCTTCAATGTGCACACTCTATATATATATAAGTATATATATATATATTTAAATTATATTATATCGCTATATATACAAATGTTATCTATTATCGTACGCCCGTACTAAAATTTCGCTATAAATATTTACCATAGGTTACAGCAACAAAAACTCAACTCAACAATGAACAACAACAACTAAGCACTTTGATCACTGTAACACTTTGTTTGAATCACACACACCACAATACACAGCCAAAAAAAATACACACGCAGCCAAACACACACACACGAACACACAGAATATATCAGTGAGATACTACAAAAAAATGTACAGAAAATGTTAAAAAAATAATTTTTAAAAATCTTGATCAACTTTGTGATAAAAATCAGTTAGGAAATTTATTTTTTTTTATTTAGTTTCTCTTTGAATTAATCATAAAAATTGCATAAGAAATATATTTAAAAACGACAGCCACAAAAACAAAAGACTTAGGCAACGAACTTGTACACACTTCAGCGATTTTCATTTTGTAAACTAAATATTTGTAAGCATAAAAGAAAAGAAACCACAACAAAAAGTTAAAAGAAAAAAATTAATTGAATAACTGGCCGCTCAGCTGACTACACGTTTCTCTCCACTCCATTTTATCTCATAGATCTGGGTGGGCCCTTCTTTCCGGGCGGACCGGAGCTATGGCATCATCCGTTAGCGTATTCGGCCGCCGCCGCCGCTGAGCTGCCCGGCGCTGCTGCCTTGCAGCATGCAACACTCGTACATCCGGCACTGCATCCGCAGGTGCCCGTTCGCTCCTATCTCTGACTAAATACAGACAAAGTAATGGAGCAGCCTATGCATCAAGTGAGTACAGACAAGTTTCAAGAACCTATTACATTACTTTGCAGTGTGAAGTTTAGATTTTTTGATCGCAAAAGTAAATTGATAATCACATAGTAAAGACATTTGATATTAACACCAATTGATCAGATAAGAAAACAACTTCTTCCAATTTCTCTTTATTTAGATGTTAATCGTAGTATAGGATCTAAATTTCTTTCTTTCCGTTTCTCAAGTTCAATGATCCTAAAGATATTATCATAACTGCTGAGCTTATTCGCAATATCTCTCTATACAGATCACTTTGGCATAAATAAATAAGTTTATGCAACTTAAATTTAGATTATTAACTTATACTTCTATAGAATATCTACTACTAATTTTTGGAACATTTGGAAACTCCTTAAACTCACTGCAAGGCTGTAATAGAAAGTACTCTGAAGTACAGTAATAACCTATTATATGCGACCCTCCTCTATTTAGACTCAAATGACAATGCCACATCATCAGACAACTGCTACTACTTTACATCCCAGCCAGGCGGCCATGGCGCATATGGCCGCTGCTGCTGCTGCCGCTGCCGCCGGCGGTGGTGGTGGTGCAGCTGCTGCTGCCGCTGCTGCAACGCCGCAAGGTAATGCAGTTGCTGCGGCCGCAGCTGCCGCCGCTGCTGCTGCTGCCGCTGCATCGCATCATCATTTTTTATCCAGTCCCGCGCTGGCTAGCCCAGCCGGCTCCACCCACAATGGCACCCAACAACAGCAACAACAACAGCAGCAACAACAACAACAGCAGCAGCAACAACAACCCTGCTCCACACTGTTTGTGGCCAATCTGGGTCAGTTTGTGTCCGAGCACGAGCTGAAGGAGGTGTTCTCTAGGTAAATGAAAATGCTTGACAAAACAATTTTATTATTATTAAAAAGTTAAACAGTTAAACACCAAAAGCAAAAAGCAGAAAAAAACACACATCTAACAATATTTGAGTTGTTGAGCGAAACTAAAAACAGCACTTTAAATCACTCGAAACCACTTAAAAACCACTTGAAAAACCACCACCCAACCACCAAAAATGCACTCCACAATAAAAAATTTGTTTATGAATTGAAATTTTAACTAATCAATAAATATATATCCTTTTTTATTGCGTTCTCTCTTTTTGGTTTGTCGTTCACTTTGTATTATACATGAATATCCGAATAACCGACTACTACTACTTATATACAATATATATACCCACAAATATATCGTATATCGTATATAAAAACAAAAAACTATGTTATCAAAATATGCACAGTATGCCTGGCTTTTGTCGCCTACGAATGCACACAAAAGGTACGCACAATATCACAACTTCTATGCCTTCAACTTTGTCTTCAACTCTGACTTCTTCAACACCTTCAACAACTTCAACTTCCTACACCGCAACTTCAACTTCAACTTCAACCGTCAACCAAACAGCAGCCGGCGCAGCTACAAACTGCACTACCAACAACAACAGCAGCAGCCACAACAATATCAGCAACAACAGCACCAGCAACAATGGCCAACAGCAGCAACAACATCCTGTCGCTTTTATTGAGTTCAATGATGCACCGAGCGCAGCTCAAGCCATGCAACAGCTGCAGGGCAAATACTTGCTCAGCTCGGATCGCGGCTCCATACGCATTGAGTATGCCAAGTCCAAGATGCTGAATGATGCACAACTGCCATCGATGCTTAATGGCAGCAAGGCTGCAGCAGCACAAGCACAAGCAGCAGCGGCAGCGGCACAAGCAGCAGCACATCAGCAACTTTTTATATTGAATGGCGGCTTGGAGCATTTGGGGCATGTTGCAAATACAAATATGCTCGTCACTGCACCAACAACAATCAGCACAACAGCACCACAACCAAATGCACCAACAGCACAACAGCAACTACAACAGCTACAACAGCAGCAACACCAGCAACAGCAACTACAACAGCAGCAGCAGCAGCTACAACAGCAATATCAACTACATCAACAGCTACAGGCAACAGCTGCAGGCTGCACCACCACCACCAATACCAACGGCACCACTAGCGTTGTTGTTAACTCACTACAGCACCACCAACTTCATCCAAATCAGCACCACCAAAATCATCTCTTTAGAGACGTATGTATATATACTAAAAAAAAAAAAACAAAAAAATAAACCAATAACCAAAATCAATGAAAACTTAAAGTAAATGTAAAAGTAAAAGTAGTTGCTTTATCTGTCTCTCTCTCTCGCTCTAACTATCTCTTTCAATCACTTGCTTGCTAACTATCTCTCTCTTTCACACACACACGCAACCCTAACTATCGCTCAGCAATTCTATAGCTCTAAATATTAAATGAGAAAAGGGTTCTCACTCATAATTCACCCAAAAACAGCAACAACAAAAATATAAGCGAAAACCCTTTTAAAGCTTCAAACCCATTTATCATAAGTCGAAAACTTATGCACGCCTTTTGTATGAGAAAGCCTCCTCCCGATAAAAGAGCAACCCATTAACTATTTATGAAATTGCAAATTGTTATTGTTTAGCTCGGCTCGTTTACTTTGCATGGCAGCAGCAACAACACCACAGCAACAACATCATCAACAACAACAACAACTACATCAACAGCAGCAACATCTACAACAGCTACAGCAGCAAAAATTGAGACCAGGCAGGCATTTAAATACAAATTATAACAAAAACAAAAAGCAACAACAAAATGTTACCAGACGCAACACTAAATCCAACCCCAATACCCAACACCCAAACCGCCCACAGCAATTTATGAGCGCCTTATAGCACTTGACTTTATTATACATACACACACACACAAACACACACTCTCACACTAATACATTGTTGCATACTTTAATATGGCTCGACCTCTGAGTCGATTCGCTTTGCTGCGAGTCTGAAGCCTTAAACATCCGCTAGTTTTAAGTGCAAGCTTCCGTTTTTGCCGCAAACAGTACAAATTGTTTCACCTTTACACACACACACACACACACCCACACACACATACATAAATATATATTTGTGTGTGCTTGCTTGCTGCTGCACGTATATAAAAATGCTAAAAGACCAAATAAATTTATTTTTTCAATTTTCATGGCAAAGCCAAGAAACGCTAGCAGCGATCACAAACAGCAACAAGCAACAACTCCAAACAATAAACAGAGTTAAAATTAACAAAAAAAAATATAAATAAAAAGCATGACAAAACTTTATAAAAAATGCAAAACATACGCGTGCCCCGCACTCAACTAGCAGGAGAAGTCGAAGCGGGAGCAGGTTGCGTTTTTGTGTTAAACGAGAAAATTGCTTGACTGTGGAAACAGGAGAAGTGCTGCAGGTTTTCTCCGTGTTCTCCGTTTTCTTCTTTTGGCCAAAGCTAAATGCATTTTTCTTTAGTTTATAATGCTCTTATCGAGTGCCTTACGATGCCACTTAAATTTGAATAACCACGAAGTTTATGTAGTTCCCTAAGATATGGCATCTGATAGCTTCAAAAAAGCAATCTAGAGACGTCGCAAAATGTAAACGTGCAAAGAGATTAATGTACAAATGGAGAATGAGAAACGAAGATGACATTTAAAATAACTTGCAGACAAAGTTTATCACAAAACCAAAAAAAAAAAATACCAGCGGAATTAGAAAAAAAATTGCTTTTACTAGTTTATGTTTTTTAAATAGTGAACACAAAGAAAATATCAATTTAAATGAATGTGAAGTTAAATATATTATTATAGCTTAGGCATAGAATGTCTTTAACCAAATAGAAGCAAAATGAATGAAATATATTTCTGCTAAGAGGAATAAATTTTAATCTTAAAAAAATCTCACAAAAATTTCACAATATTTTCTATTTAGATTAACATTAATGAAACTAACTAATGAAAAATACATTACAGATACTTTTTTTCTACAATCTTAAACGTTTTGAGCTGCCTTAAAGAATTCTCATTAATTTCTTGCAGCTTTTTGAAATTAATATAACAGTTTATTCAAAAGAAATCTGTCTCGTTTTAAAGCGATAAAAAAATCAAATCAAATGAAGTTTGTATTAAGAAGTTAACACAAGTGACTCTGAATGAGATAACAAGACTTAATGCTAAGAAAATGAAAAGCGGGCATAAAGCGTTCTGAAAAACATTAATCCAACTGCCATTTCACACGCTCTTCTTTACTTAAATACTTAAACAATTAAAGCTTGCGGTACACAAGATAACGGAATTCTCTGAAATTAAGCAACCAGAATTGAGCACTATTTATTTTCCTGTACTTGAAATTTATGTGCATTGATGCTTTAACTTTAGCTGCAATAACGTTTGTGTTAAATTTTCATACCAGAATTTATAGGTTATTTACTGTTTGTAGTTGATTGCTTGCTGGAAATCAATTTAAATCGTTTACATGCCATGAGGAGAAGTTTTTTGTGAGGAGCAGGAGGAAGCACTTTCATGTGTGTGTGTATGTGTGTTCGTGTGTGTTTGGGTTTAGGGGATAGTAATGAATGTAAAGCCAGTGGCGTCGTAAAAAAAGTTCCTTAGCAATTGCTTTTTAGTGGGCGGGTGCGGTATTGGGATGCTGCTTGTAGTACTAAGTTGTTGTTGCAAGGAAGTTGATTTTTATATTTCGCTCTCTTTTGCATGCTGTTAACACATAAAACATGATTCTTATGGCGGTACAACCATAAAAATGCTAGCCAAAGGTTAAGTGTCTATGTCTATGTGTGTGTTCGTGTGTGTGTGTGTTCATTGTGTGTGAATATGTTTTGGAGCATTCGATCCCAGGGGAATTGAACTAAAATGTGAAGGCTATAACTCACACTAGTACGCAATGTTAGTAGTAAATGCATGCATTGAGTATAAATGTATTTTTGGAAAGTGTGTAGCGCTTTAAGAACTAACCAAAAAAAAACCACTCAAAATGTGCACCCAAAAGCAAAAAAAACTTTATCTGACAGGCGATTAACATATATATATTGTTTTATCCACCTTTTTTACAGAGGAGCGGCTATGGAATCAAGGCATGATCTGCTCACTAAGAAACTAGAGCAACAACAGCAACATCAGCAACAGCAACACCAGCAGCAACATTATCATCAGAGCCATCAGCCGCACCACCATCATCATCATCATCATCCGCACCACCATCATCAGCAGCAGCAGTTCTTGATGACACCAACAGCGACCTGACCCGGCAGCGCCAATGCACCACCAACGCCGCTGACAGCCCACTATCACTATCAGCAGCAGCACCACCACCACCACCACCATCAGCAACACCACCAGCTACAACACCAGCTACATCAACCGCAGCAGCCGCAGCAGCAGCAACAACAACAACTGCAACATCAGCAGCAGCAGCCACATATCAATCACATCTATTCGTATGTGCTGCCAGCGGCTACACACATTGCCGCTTGAATGGTTCAATGTCTCAGTGGTTCAGTGGCTCAGTGGTTCAGAGTGGTGCAGTGGTCCAGGTACTTTTTGAGTTTGAGCGGATTGTTTACCCCCCAATCCGCCACGGCATAGAGCAGAAGAAGCTCCGCATGCTACGGATGCATGCAACGGAGGCAAAAACTTTAATTGTAGTATACAAAAACAAACAAACAAAAAAAAAATGATAAAAAACTTACAAAAAAATATTCAAAAAATACAAAAAAAAAATTTATTATATATATTAGTTTATGGCAAGCCTAACCCAGTTTAGTGAAATTTTTGACAGGTCGATAAAATGTTGAGCAAAAATTGTAGGTACCAAAAACAAAAAAAACCAAACAAACAAAACAAAAAGCAGCAAAACGGAAAAAAAAACTTGTAGTAAAATTTACAAAACGAAAACAAACAAAAAAAACCGTTAGATCAGATTAGTTTGAGAGAACTTAATCTAAACAGTTGATATGCCCCGATAGTTATACATATATATTTATGTATACAGAAATATATAGATAAAGTGCTGCTAACGATTTTTGAAACATTTTTAAACTATGGTTGTTCTGATGATTTCTCTTTAACCTTTGGTTTCGAACTAACATCGAGTTTGAACTCATTTTGATTTAACCACAATTTGTTGTCAGTTTATTTGTGACTTTATATTCAAGAAATGGAATTGAGACATATACATTTGATAAACTTCTTAATTGTTTTCATCGTTTTTTAATTTTGTTTTTTTTTTTATTTTTGTCAAATACATAATAACAAGTTAAGGGAATAACAATGAGAAACAAAAATTAAATATTAATACAAATAATATATATAAATAAAAAAACAAAACAAAAAATATATAATTATAGCTTAACCGAATGTGCCCTTTAAATAGCTCTCTTTCTAGAAATATTAAAAGACAAACAAAAACAAAAACAAAACAAAAACAAAACTAAACAAAATAATACATTTGTATATGTATGCATATGCATTAAAGTAATATCTTGTATCTAGTAATACAAAATTTTGAAATGTTATTTGAAAGATGATGAAAACGTGTAATATGAATAACAAATTAAAACAACGAGAACTAGTCGATGTCAAAGTGAAATTTTTATTGAGAAAAATCTGAACGCTGGTTTCGAAATTTATTTGTTATAATAAACGTACTTATGTATAAACAAAAAAATCAATTGTGAATTCGACACGATACTACGATCGAGTTGCGCTGTTAAGACTCATCATAAAGTACATAAACACACATACTAAACTACATACATATATCTATTTTAACTAACTACCAGTTAAGTTGAACTGGTGCAATGACAAATTACAACACTCTCGACACTTTCCGCCCAAAAATGAAAAATGAAAACTGCAAACTGCAAGCAAAAAGCTCTCACCCCAAAGACTAGAAGAATTGATACAACTTGTACTGTTGACTCTTCCACACACACACACACACACATACCACAAAACTAAAAACTAAAAACTAATTACAAAATTCATATGAATGACAAATTTCCTAACTTTCATACAAATATAAAAAAAATGCTAGAACAATCAACATACAAAAACAACATTTCTTGCTAAACAACAACAAAAAAACCAACAAAACCAACGAACCAGGGGTTAAATGGGTTAAGTACAGGTGTTAGCTCTAGGCAGAAATCACAAATCCAGGCAACAGTAACAACAAAAACCAACACAAACAAAAACAAAAAACTAAACGTTATACGTTTCTGTATATTGAAATCAGTAACATATCATCTTATGTAGCAGCAGCAACAGCAACAACAACAACAAATTATAACAAAACTATACATACACTCAGTCTATATTATTATAACTATTAAAATGAAAACGAAAAGGAAAAGGAAAATCAACTACAAGTACACTTATGCTAAAGCAATGTTAAAGTTAAAGGCTAACAAAAACAACAAGAGCAACTCTATAAACACATCTAAAACAACCAACAACAACAACCATAACAAAAACAAAAACAAAGGCAAGAAGACATAGGCGTTTAAGTAGCTAATTACAAAACAACAACATCAGATCAAGAAAAAACGGCCCGAATGCAAATATTTTTTGTATTGAAAAATTGAAAAATCATAAATGAAATTTTGGTAGCCGTTGCAATTTTCTCAGCATTGTTTAAATTATAAGCATATATATTATTTAAATTTACAATTTAATTAAAAAACTTATATAATTACCAAAGTTGTCCTTACTAATTAACCCGATTTACGTTAACACAATACCCAACATTTGTTAAACAAAACAACAAAAATCAAAAACCCAACCAAGCAAAATAAATGAATTAAATCTATTTAATACTTAGTTAAGCTTAAAACGAAAAAAAATTAATAAAAAACTAGACATACCAAAGGCATATTTCAAAAACACATTTGTTAAAGCAAAGCAACAACAACAACACAATACAAATACAAAAAATAATGAAGAAGAAAAAAATATGTTAATAATAATTGGTAATGAATGTTGACAATTCTTAACA
The DNA here is from genome assembly GCA_035044645.1 of Scaptomyza parva. Taxonomy (NCBI): domain Eukaryota; kingdom Metazoa; phylum Arthropoda; class Insecta; order Diptera; family Drosophilidae; genus Scaptomyza; species Scaptomyza parva. Next base: position 792,007 of record JAWNNT010000068.1, on the reverse strand, counting down.
ATTTTTATGTTTTTTTTTTTTTTGATTATTTTTGTGTCTCTAATTTTAAACAATATATTTCATATATATGTATAATTTCAATTGACTTAAGTCAAATGTAAAAGCATATTCCGTCCAATTACATTTCTTGCTTTCCTCTTGCCTCTGAACTCTCATTGACATCATTATCATTATCATCAACATCAACATCATTATCATTCACATCATTCATAAGATTCAGGCGCGTTGGTGCGAACATCAGTTTGGAAAATTAAATCATAACTATACATAACCAAAACATATTTATAAGTCTATCAAAAAGAACCTGACACACACACACACACACACTATAAACACAACACACACACACATATATACTAATGAAGATTTAGATATTTAAGTGAAAAGTTTAATAATATTAATACTAATGCATATCATAAAATTGCGCCTTTGAAAAAAGTAAACAACAACAAAAACAAAAAAACATAAAATTAATTACAAAACAACAAAAAATATTTACAACTACAACTAAGCATTAATATTAATAAAGGTTACCAAAAAACAAAAAACAACAAATGTATGGAAACTATGCATAATACAAATATTTTCGAAATTAATTTTTAACTTTAAGCGAAAACAACTTTAAAGCCTTGAAAGGCCTGGAAAGTCTGCAAAACATTTCAGCAAACAAAAGCAATGTCTGTCTGTGTGTGTGTGAGTGTGAGTGCGAGTGCATGTGCATGTGTAAATGTGTAAGTGTATGCGTGTGTGTGTAGGCATGTATTATAATTATGTGTAATTTTTGCTGAAGACCAACACGCCTGCAACAGGCAATAACAACAACAACAACCATTCTCTCATCAACAACATTTTTATGTAACTTTAACAACAAACAAAAACAAAGCTAAATAAAAAAAATAAAAAAAGACATATGCAGTTGCCTCATTAGCTGCCTCTAGGCTCTTACATTCAAGACACTCTCCTAACTACAATACATCAGCAACACTAAAAAACATAATAAGAAAATTATGAAAGTTCAAAAACACTTTCGATTGGGAATATTTAACGCATAATGAAACTAGTTTGTAAATGAAAAACTACAAAAAAAGCAAAGAAAACAAAAAAAAAACTAAACTAAACTAAACAATATGAATTATGGGAACATTATATGAATATATGAATACATTTTTGAAACAAAAACAAAAAGAAAAACAAAACTACATGCAACTACAACAGATACATATCAGCAAGATGAAAGATTTACCAGATAGAACAAACAAACAAAGAAAACAAAAACTTTTACAACAAAATTATGCTAAAGTATAAAAAAGTATAAACAACAAATTGATAAGCGATATGTTTTGATGTGGTTTTTAAACATTTTTTGACAATGTAAGCGTAAAAAGGCAAAAGCAGTTACCAAAAAAATATAAAAAACATGAAACGTAATAAAAAAAATGATACAAACATTAGAAATATTAATGAATTAATGAGTTCTAGCTGTCTCTATGGGCAAACTAGTAAAGTAAATAGTAATAATTACATACTACTTACATATGTAAAGCATATAAACAATTCAAAACAAAACAAATGACAGCAGTAATAGCAAAGAAATTTTTGGTATTTTATTGTATTTATTATTGTATTAGCTTTTAGCTACTTATATATACATATATTTGTATTTGTACTTTTCATTTCGTGCATCTCGAAAATGGTTATTACATATATTTAAAGAAAACTGTTTAATTCATTTAACTAAGTATACATATATATTCGTAGATAAACCCCCAATTCGATTTCGATTGCCTTATGTTTGCCTGCTTTAAGATTAAAAATACAACAACTAAACAAAACAAAACAGAATATAGACATAGAACATTATTGTTGTTTTTTTAACCATACTAATGCTTAAGTAATTTATGTGTATGTATTGTATACCATATTATACCTTTTTATATATTCTACTACTACTACTATTTTTCCCTGTACTTGCGTTTTATGTGTAGCGTTTTACTTAGCATCTTTTTTTAATTGACGGTATTAATTATGCTTAATAAATTCATTATGTTCGTTAAAAGAAAAACAAAATCCAACTAACACTTGTTTTATTTTTTTTCTATACAAACATCCATACATATATATTATTTTTCGATTTTTCGATTGATTTTTTTTTTTGGTTTTCTATCATGTTGAAGATGCGCATAAACCTTAAAGAAACGAATTTTAAATTAGTGAAAATTTTTGCAACAACTATACAAATAAATACAAACAAAAATAATAATACTATATACATATATATAGTATTTATAGATCGGTTATTAACCTCAACTTTACATAAGAAACTGGGGGAAATAATATTAATTGAAAATTTCAAAATATTTGCTATGGGACATAATGCTGTAAATTTGTTTATAAAAAAACATTTTTGACTGCTTTGGAATCGCCAGGCAGTTGCATTATACATACATACATATATACTCGTACATATATACACGAAGACACATTTACATATATACTATATATATATATATACATATAAGTAGAACAAATTGATATTGAATATTGAAAATATCAATGCAAGAAAAACAACAGCAACAACAAGTGAAAAATGAGTAACATTAAAAAATAAATTGAAAACATATCAAACTCGTGCCCGATAAAAGTAAAAACTATATACATATATATGTGTATACATATACGTACATATATATATATATATATATATTATTATATATATAGTATATATACATTAAAGAAAAATACAAAAATAAAAACGGCGTCAAAGAAATTATGCGCAGCAATTTTCAAATTATAAAGACAAAATATATTGATAATAAATTCGTATATATATATATTTAGAGAAAGAGAGAGTATGCAATTTTTATATGCAATTTGCATATCATTCAATTGCGTCAACTTTTATCATCGTAATAATAATAATTATTATAATTCAGCATAATAATTAACTACAACAAATGGCAAAAATATTTGTCTATTTTGAGGCTCATTTATTTAAAGTTTTTGAAATGAAAACAAATTTAAGAAATCCTCTCTTATTTTTAAAAATTGACAAACTTTTTGCTAGTATTGTAAAATATGAAATGATTTTCAACCGATATCGAAAAATAAGAAAGCGACGACGCTAATGACGCTAATGATGATGAAAATATACAAAAACAGAGCGCAAGCTAAGGAAAAAGTTAGCTAAATATTATTATAAACTTACATAAACACGGCAACAACAAAAAACGTATAAATATAATAACAAAAAAAAAAAAAAACCAAAAGAAAAGAAAAGAAAAACAAAAATATGAATATCAGCCTTGTTCTTTATATATTTCAAAGTAAACCAAACAAACAAAAAGCATACAATATATTAATAAATTATTAACTACTATATTAAAAGTAAACTAAAAACCAAAAAAATAAAAAAAAAACAATGAAAGCAAAAAAAACATACATAAATATTTAGCGAAAATATTGTATTGTGAGTTTAAATGTGTGTTGTTGCATACGAAACCAAAGACATAACGTATCGAGCGGTAAAACAATAGAACTAACAATTAACAACAGAATCCAATTGGCAATTACCAAAATAACCACTAACAACAACTACAAGAAGTACAGTCACCGATTGGCTATAAAGTATATGTAATTCATAATTATTGTGAACATTTTCACACATACGAGAAAAACAATAATTAAAAACAAAAACAACCAGCGATAATGATTAAACCTAATTTATTTTACACACAATATTATCGTAATATCAGAAACCCTGTATGAATTGTTCCAAAAAAATATAAAAATCAGAAACCAAACATTATACAATTTGATAATATTTCCAAAAATTCCCCACTCAACAAACAAACAAACATCGGAGCGATGCACAAAAGACCCTGTATAACTGTATAAGAAACAGGGCCCTGGGCAGATATGGCCACAGTCGCAGTGTTAAACTGCAGCAGTAGCAACAACAACAAATAATAATATGTAATACAAATAATGAATAAAAACTTTAACAATTGTTTTGTGTAATTGTAAACAAGAACCTGTGTTTTCATTTCTTTTGAGTTAGAGTGAAAACGAAACGATATGAAACATTTAGTTAATTTTTTTATACCAAATTTACTCGGAGTTAATTCAAGCTTAAACGATCATAAGCCGTGTAAAATGCAGTAGATACCATTATTGTCTTTTTGTGGTTTTTAGGGAAACGTAAATATGATTTATGAATATTAATTTTTCTCCTTTTTATACCCTTAACCCATGAAATGGTTAAAAAAGGGTATAATGGTTTTGTGCAAATGTATGTAACAGGCAGAAGGAGGCTTCTCCGACCCCATAGAGTATATATTTTCTCGATCAGCATCAACTGCTGAGTCGATATAGCCATGTTCGTCTGTCTGTCCGTCCGTCCGTCTGTATGTATGAACGCGACGATCTCAGGAAGTAGAAAGGCCAGATACTCCAGATTATGGATATAAAAGTATGTGTAACAGGCAGAAGGAAGTATATATATTATTGATCACCACCAACAGCCGAGTCGATTTTGTCAGATTTTGGATATGAGATCTCATAATCCCTAGGCATAGTAAGTTTGTTTCAAATATTCGATAACTTTTCAGATTTACGATATACACACATGTAATCGATAACAAAAAAATCTTTAATTTCAAAAATTTGAAAATGAGGATTAAAAAGTTATTAACAAAACAATGAATATCACATTTTTATTAAAATCGGTTAAGAAACACCGGAGATATGAAACTATCAAGCATTGGTACAGTAATACACGTACGTGTATGTCTGTCAGCCCAACCGTGTATTCGTCTGTCCGTCTGTATGGTCAAGGGTTAAGGGTATCTGCTAGTCGAGCTTACTTAACTAGAGCCTTCTTACTTGTTTACTATGAAATGTAGTTAATTTGATGATTCAACTAAACACACAGTTAAACAGAAAAAAACATCAATATATAAATATATGTAAATCAAAGTGCGTGCACTTTAAATTTGCACGTCAATTCGTTCATTTTAATATTGAACCATATTTAATCTAGCTATACACGTATAGTTAAAAATTAACATTCAATACAAAATGTTAGATTGAATACAAAGCTTATTTACTTCTTATATTCTTTATATTAAAAACTAATATAGTAGCCGTATTCAAATTAAAGAGCAGGCTTTTAGATTTTTATTGGAACTAATTAGAAATCATGTTCACAGTTTAATATAAGCATATTCATATTGGATGCTTTGTAATTAACGAATTGAATTGACCAAGAATATGCTTATTTCTACTACTAATTTATTCTCTGAGTGAAACAATGCTGACAGCCCATTAGCAACTAAAAGAAATACTTTAATCAAACACATTAAAAATATGTTTAAAATTAATATGTGGTAATTCCCAAGTACTGATATCTCTTATCACTGACTTGAGGAGCGTCAGCTTGTGCTGGAAACGTAAGTTTATATGTTCAAGCCCCTTTAAAAATAATTTGCAACTACGCTCCGCAAATAAATCTATTTGCCGGCTTTGCCCTCAGCTCGATCTCTAGACTGATAAGCCTAATAATTGAGCACAACAAATGAAGATTTCTATACATCAGCGAACAGGGTTAGTTAATTTTAAAATAAAATAAAGAAATTCCCAGAATTGCATACCCTTGCTACCTGTTCACTGTTTTCTGTTACCTGTAACTTAATATAACTATAACTTTTGCTAGAAAGAGCACCCTGTAATCTATATATAGATTGCGATGACAAAGTCTAGTCCAAATATTCACTCGTTAGGCTGAGCGGCATCAGTTGAATTTCGACAGTGAAACGAAACGGTTTTAAAATGCGCTTGATTTGTCTGCTGCTTTTGGCAGCTGTCTCGATACAGGTTTCCCTGGCCGAAAACAAGGTATCCTGCAAGGACGAACAGGGCAACGATGTCGACTGGTAAGTGCACTTTTCCATCAACAAAAAAAATATATGTTGGGTATGCTGAAAAAATGTTTTACGATTTTATTCTCATTTTATTTGCTTAAAACACAAAACATTTATTTACATATCAGACAGAATTGATAAATGCAAAACCTGCTAACGAGACAGCATCACCAGAAAAACCCCAAATCAAAAAAAAAAATAAGAAAAGAAAATAAATAATGCTAATCAACGTCTTAAGACTAGCAACAAATTACTCTGTTGTTAAGAATATAATATTTCTAAGTATTGTCCAATGCGATGAACTTTTTAACATTGAGTCGATAACAGGTTTAAGATTGTAATATTTGCTTTTCTTTGTATACCTTTTATATTTGTTAACTTTATTTGTTAATGCTCCCAACTAAACATCTGTATGTTTTTTTTGTAGGTGGTACATGTACAAGCTGCCCAAGCACTACTCAAATGTACAACAGGGTCCTGATGTGAGTGGCTTGAGGTACCTGTACGTGACGAGCAGTGCATATGACAATTGGCTCCTATCGGGAAGGCGCATTAGCGACTCAAACTCTCTGGCCGCACAGACCCTGAAACCTCTCTACGCAGACACCCAACACGTTCTTCTGGCTGCCTACAATGATGAGTATCCCAACGGTACCGTTGCCAGCACCGGGGGCCACACGAAGGGTGTTATTGCCACAGATGGAGTGACCGGCCTTTGGTTTGTGCACTCGGTTCCCAAGTATCCCACAGTGCCAGAGTATAGCTACCCTACCACAGGAGAGCACTATGGCCAGAGTTTGCTCTGCATGACCCTGGATATGGAGGGTGTTGAGAAGGTTGGGGAACTACTCGTCTACAATGAACCTCATTTCTACTACGAACGCAATCCGCTGCTGAAGTCTCATGAGCAGTTCCCTAGCTTGGATCGTGCCCTGAAGAAACAGTGGCGTACCGAGGCGCCATTCCAGAAAGAAATCGAAGTGAAGACACTCGATGGAAAACAGTTCCGTCTCTTTGGCAAGAGTCCGCGTGCTAATGTGGAGCTCTACTCAGATCTTGTAGCTCCCGCTTTGGGCGTCAATCTCTTCGTGGAGGGATGGCGTGATGGTGCGGGCAATCTACCCGATAGCTGCGATCAGGCCACAAAGGTCTACAATGTCCAAGATATTGCCAATACTGACTTCAAGGTCGAGTTTAAGACCACGGGAGATCACTCCAAGTGGGCCGTCTCCGAGGAATCAGGCATTAAGCTACATCGCTGGCGCATTGGTGGTGGTGATTGGATCTGCATCGGTGATATTAATCGTCAGCAATCGCAGCATAATCGTGGAGGCGGCACTGTCTGCCACAAGAGCTCCCGTGTCTCTGATCTCTATCGCAAACTGGTTGCCAACTATGAAAAGTGTAACTGAACAAACTTAATTCGAATAAAAATGAATAGAATAAAAAAAGTAAAGAAATTGTTTTTATGAAAAGATTGATAATATAGTAAAAGTTTTGCCGAAGGAAATTGCCGGATTAGATTTATCCTTACAACTATCCTAAGAAAATAACTTGAATTGTGGTCTTTTATTGTTATTAGTACTTAATAAACTAAAATGATTGAAGGGAAACTTAATAAAAATATTAATCTAATAAAGCTAAGAATATATTTTAATACAAATTATTGGACTACTTCCACATTTTATCCAAAATAAAAAAAACTGCTTTTGCATTTTTAATTCTTTCAGAATTTAAAGCAATTTCAATGCTTCAACTGTAGATGACTTTTTAGCGCAATTGGATAAAAACATCCACTATAGATGACGATATGGCGCCACCTATTGTAAATTGTGCTAGTCACAAATTAAAGCCGCTGACGTCACAGCATGGCGTCGCCGCGCAATGCGCAGACCAGGGCTGCACAACAAGCCCAAAACAGCTGTTAACATAAAAAGCAAAAAAAAAAAAACATACAAGAAGAAAACACAAACTGCTGCTGCGAAAAAGTACCAATCTGACTGAAACAAACATAAATTTGTATTTATTTAACTGACTGTGTGGAATGTTCTGCTGCCTGCGCACGTGCCTCAATGGAGGCCAGTTGCGAAAGCCAACAGCAGCTGCACATCGCCTCAGAGAGCCCGAAGTGCATCTGGATGCAGCGCATATGGGTGAGTATTTTCGTTAAATACACTAACCAAGAGTATTCTCATTTTATTAGTAGGAATGTAACATAGTAAGTGAGACAACTAAATACTCGCTAAAGTCTTTACTTATTATTATTATTTCTACTAAAAATGTATTTGGTCTGGAATTTGTAGGTCCTGATGTAATCCTGCTCTCGCATCAGTTGCGTGTAACTGGAACAGGCGGAGTTTTGGCCACAGCTCCGTTGGTGCAATCGAAATCCTACTTTGAAGTCAAAATTCAACAGAGCGGCACCTGGTCAATCGGTTTGGCCACACGTCAAGCGGATCTGTCACGCAAATGGGGCGGCGGAGATCGCGAGTCCTGGTGCCTATGCTCCGACAATGCCACACGTCACAACGATGAAGAGTTCCGTCCCGTCGTCGCCAACTGCACACAGCCAACGTCAATGAAGTCGCCGGCTGCAGTCACAACCACTGCCAATGGTATATTGAATAATAGTGCAGCTGCTGCAGCTGGTCTCATTGCCATCGAAGACCTGCTGCATGAGGATCTGCTGATGACAACGGGTAGTGCTACCCCAACAGAGCTGTGTCCTGTAGATGGGTTGATCAGTGCACCGCAACGTGACTTTCCCGACGAGGGTGACATTTTGGGTGTCGCCTTTGACCATATCGAGTTGAATTTCTATTTCAATGGCAAAAATCTGGAGGTGCCTTTCCGTAATGTGCGTGGATCGGCTTTATTTCCGGTTATCTATGGTGAGTTTTTATATTTAATACAATCTAAGTGCTCCAGTTAAATAAAGCATTGTCTACTTCTATTACAGTCGGAAATGGAGCTATTTTGGACATAATTCTGGACAACTTTACGCATAGTCCACCTTCCGGTTTTGATCGCATTTTACTGGAACAGTCCCTACTTTAGAGATTATTGTCTCGAAATCACATGCCATGAACAAAATTGCTTTAAGTCAAGAAAGGAGATTTTTCTTATTTTCTGGCCTACTCCTTTCGCCGCTTAAAGTGTATGAAGAACAAAATTTCTAGTCTTATAGCCACAAATGTAGAAATAACTTTCGAATTTTAGCTTAGATTCCGCTTAAGAGGAGTAATTATTTTTAAACAACATTCCAGAATATTCCATTTAATAAAATTTGTATGCGAAAGTTATTTCATATCACATTTGTGGTCTTCAACTTTTTCGGGTATTATTTTATTATATATTTTGTAAATTTCTAAAATTTGTAGCTAGAAAATGTATTATACACAAACATACATACATGTAATCCTATATATATATATATATACCTATAGCTTATATCATACACTTCGTATTAATGGAAAATGTTTAGACAAGTTATTTGACCACTTCCTTACTAAATGCACTCGAGCACGGAAATATACAAAACTACTTATGTACTTACACTATATATGTATACTTGATCAGATATACTTAAGGACATGTACTTAATGCTTTGACAAATGACTTATCCGCGCGCGGACAATAATGAATGTTATGTGTAGTTATTGTATATTGTGCGTACTTAACTTTACTATACTTTATATAGTATATATATACATATAAATATATAGAGACCATATACCACAAATATATATATATTTAAAAAGCAGAGCTTGAACAAAATGAACGTTTAGCTTGTCACTAAAATCAATGTAAATTAAACTATTTGAAAAGTCAACAGACACAAAATTATTTAATTTTAGGTTGTTCTTATTTCTTGGCTAAAGCTAATCAGCCGCATGTCGAAGGACAGCTTTTGCTGTACTAAAGATCGGCTCTAAATGGTCGGCAAGGGCGAGATTATACAGATCCACATTGGGCAGGCTGGCGTTCAGGTTGCAAATGCCTGTTGGGAGCTCTATTGCCTCGAGCATGGCATCATGGCGAATGGGCGAATGACCCAGCCATGCGATGATTCCTTCCTTACTTTCTTTGAGTTTAGCGAAGCGAATCCGAGCGTACAGCCACGTCTCATTATGATAGATACGGAGCCAACGGTTATTGGTGGGTAAACTTGATAATTTGATAAGTAGCAGGGAAACATCTTTGCACATTGATATTATAAGGCGAAACCGTAAAATCATCGAATACAAACTTTATTTTGTGTTATTTTTCTCAATTTTCAAGTCCCACTGATTATTGATATGCAAATTGTAAGATCTAGATAAGATATTGGTCAATTGGCAGTTTATCTAGATAATTAAAAGATTTCATTAAGAACGTATTCTTCCCACAAATAGCTAAATATTTTTCCCCTCTCAGATGAGATACGCACTGGTGCCTATAGGAATCTCTTTCATCCGGATACGCTTATTACGGGCAAGGACGACAGTGGCAATAACTTTGCTCGTGGCTATAATCTGATGGCCACTCAGCTCATTGGCCGTGCCATGAATGCAATTCGTCGTGTGGCCGAACGCTGTTCAAATCTGCGTGGATTTCTTATATTCCGGGCAATTGGTGGCGGAACTGGTGCTGGTTTTGGGGCGCGTCTTATGGAAAAGATTGTCGAAGATTTTGGAAGGAAGTTGACTTTGGTGGAGTTTTTAGTGTATCCATCGCCATCGTAAGTACAAGGAGAAAGCTCAAAAGCTTCTTATATTCTGTAGTAAACAGAGTTAGGAGATGCTAGCTTAAATACATAATATATTACAGAAAAATCTCATTAAATACGAAAATAAAATATCTTTCTTATAGTATAGTAATTCGGTCATAATTTTTTAGATTTTTACTCATGTAATATCAATCATCTTATTAATTTCAGAATTTCACCTGTTATTGTGGAACCATACAATGCACTGCTCTCCACCCACTTCTCCATGGAACATGCGGATGTGTCGTTCATTGTGGACAATGAGGCACTGTACGATATCTGTGCAAACACTTTAAATGTGCCAGCTCCCACGTATACGAATCTTAATCGTATTATTGGTCAAGTTGTGTCCGGTTTTACTGCCACACAACGTTTCTCTGGGCAATCGGTTGGCTTTCAGGAGTTGCAGACGAATCTGGTGCCATATCCACGTATACACTATCCGCTTCTTAATTACGCTCCCCTCGTGCCTGTGTCCCACGCGCAGTTTGTCAATATGAGCACCGCCCAGCTGACGAGCCAATGCTACTCGAGCACCAATCAAATGGTTCGATGCAATTCCAATCTGGGCAAGTATATGGCTTGTGTTCTGCTCTATCGTGGAGATGTGGCGCCTAATGAAATCAGCCAAGCTTTGGAGAACCTTAAGCGGTCCAAATTCTTTAAGTTTGTTGACTGGTCTCCCACCGGCTTCAAGGTCGGCATGTGCAACATGCCGCCCGTCTTTGTGCCCCATGGCGACATAGCACCCTCCCGAAGCGCCTGCGTTGCCATCTCCAATAATACAAGCATAAAGATGGCCTGGTGCCGATTGGTCAATAAGTTTGACAAGCTTTACCAGCGACGTGCCTTCGTCTATCACTATGTGGGTGAGGGTCTGGAGGAGGGCAACTTTGATGAGGCATCTGAAAATATCTGTCAGCTGGTCCACGATTATAATGAGGTGGACGCCTCGGCGCAACTTTCGAGACGCGTTTCCGAGGAAGACTAACACTTTGCCCTGTGTACTTTGTAAGCCTTGGAATAAAAATCAAAATTGTTTGTTTTAGGAAATTATTTAGTAGCTTTTTCTGGGAACAGTGGGAAAAACGATTTACTAGCTCAAGTTTTGACGAAAAACAATAAAATGAATTTATGTATATTTTATCCAACTTTTAATGTTATTATTTAGCGTTATTATCAACTTGAATCAGAATTGTTTACGCTGTGTGCTGTGAATGTTAATCAAGTGATTTATAGGTAATTGCGCGGCAATTGATCTCGTGTCCCGTGTTCCGTGTCCCGGTGATGACTTTATATAAAGAGCGACGAAGAGCTTTCGTCAGCATTTTTGGAACGGCGCAAAACCGTTGGACAAATTAAGTATTTATGGCCGGGTAAAACAAATATTGACCCAGCCCCACAATTTGCGTTGCTTGACCCCGCCAAAGCGGTGGAGTGCAAGGTGCAAGGGGTAAACGCCAGGGGGCGTTGCCAGCGGTTCAACTGGGACCGGCGGACTATAATTAAAATGATCGCAGGCAAGGGTTTAGCACGTACCGAGGCAAAAGTCGCGCTTATCGCGATCGCACCCAGGGCAAGGTCTCTGGGTTAAGAGTAAGAGAGTTACAGTAAACATTCGCTAATGCGGAATGCGGAGATATCAAATAAGATACTTGCAGACAGAATCGACCGCCAGAAATATGTAATCATTTTAGCAAAAATTTAATGAAACAACATTTTTCTTCAGTTTATTTCACTTATCGAGTAACTGCTGTCTTATGGTTGGAGTATTTTTGTGCTGTTCCTTTTAGGTCTGTGTGACGTGACTTACGCACGCTTAATGCGCGATTATCGATGGAGCCACCTGGATGGAGATCCCTCAATCCCTGCTTGGCTTTGCTATCATCTGGGGAAGATCTTTGCGCACGCAGTTTTTCGTACTCGGACTCAGACTCGGACTTGGTCTGGGGCCGGCATCTTATCAGCGCCGTTTGGTGGTCCTTGCTTGACCGAGCGTTGGTTGTTATTATAAGCATTATCATTATGATCGACGGCTGGAGAATTTCCTGGGCCCATTCCTTTGTCTGTGTTAACTGTTGCTAATCTTAAATTGCGCCTCAATGCTTTTGTTTTGGTTTCGCTTTTGTAGCGTGAGAACCGCTGCGTGTGGGTTCCATCATCATCGACGATGACGAAGACGACGAGGAGGAACAACCCCGGGCCCTCACCAACGTGTTAATGAGCTAAAGGAAATGCTGCGCCAGGACCACCTTAGGCGGCAACCTGGCAACCTGGCAACGAACCGACTGAAATGAAGTTGTTATGTGTGATGGCGTTTGCGGCTAATAAAGTAATTTTCTTTATGTTTCCCCCGAAAAAGAAAGAAAGCAAAGCTTTTATGCCTGGGTACAGTTTGACCGTTGGCTAACTGCATCGGAAGTTCATTTGGGTCTTTGGGTCTTTGGCAGAGGGGAAACAGAGGGGTGACAGCATTTGAAATATCTAGTTAACTCGCTTTTTGCTCAGGCAGAGAGCAGCCCCAAATCACAGCTCTGACCTTCTTTATTTATGCACTAATCCGTGGGAAATGCTCGCCCAAGCACCTGGGGCCAATTTATGCTCCTGCCTCGACTCGACTTGACTCGACTCTGGACTGCCTGAATGCCTGCCTTGCCTGACTTTTTGCCGACGCACCCGCAATGGCTAAAATGGCTTCAGTACCATCTATGAGTACTCTATGAACTATCCATGCCAATAGCTAAGACTAAGGCAAAAAAAAAAGGATGTCATATCGAATTTTTGATACACTTAACAATATTTAAAGGGTGTGCTGTGTAATACTTTTCATGGCTTATGCCTAATGAAATAAAAATATGAAAACAATTTACTATTAAAGTTTAAGTTTTGAAAAGTCAAAAAAGTTTTTTCAACTTTCCTTTTCAATCTAAATACTCTTAGTTAGAGTATTATTATGTTCAAAAGATGCAAAAACATTAAACAACCGCCGAGTGAATTAATAAAGCGCCTTAGCATAGCGAGGCGGCCACGCATTAAACGACACACAACAACTGCAACACAAATGCAACAAATGCAACAACTGCAACATAAACGGCAACAATGCAACAGCAGGCAGGCTGGCTGGTTGGTTGGCAGGAAAAGCGCAGATCGGATTGAACCATGTGCCACATGTGGTTGGCCGGTTGAGGCCAATAGATGCCACCACATGACTGACCAAGTCGAAGTGGAGTCGACTACAGTCCAAGACTAAGACGAAGACTAAGACCTGAGACCTGAGTCTGGTGGCATCTGCACTCCACTCCACTCCACTTTAGCCGAGGGCAAACATTTTGCAATTGCAATTTTCGACTTGATTTCAAACTGAACGCCCGAGCCTCCAAGCGTGCACTGTAAAAAAATAAGGCTGAAAAGCTAAAATGTTTTAGGTAGTATTAGTTTGAATATTCTTTAGAACCATAAGAATGGTTTTCACAATAATAAACTTTAATTTACAATAAAAGATTTAAATGTTATAGATTTTTCTGCGAATTATAGTAGAGAAGATCGCATTGTGCAAACAGCTTCAAACTCAATAAGTAAAAATAAAAAAAAAAAGAAGTGTTTTTGCAATTTTTTAAATATTTTTTATTGTTTTCTATAAAATGGGTTTCATTTTAAAATACAATTGAATGCTCAATAAAATATTAATAATGTAATAGATCATTTTTTGCTGTGTAGAGAAGATCGCATTGTGCGCCTTAATTTTTTCTGTGTGCTGGGGCAACACCTACCGAGTGCAAAATGGAACCTGCTAAGGTAAGCGGAGTTTGGGTTGTGGCATACAGTACTCTGGGTGGGGGGAAGGGGGTGGTTTGGGCAACTGTTGGCATTGTGGCACACGCAGCAAGTGTTTCGATTTATGTTTTTGCGCCTCGAATGCAGTCAAAACACAGCGTCGACGTCGCCGTCGCCGTCGCCGTTGACGTCAACGTCGCAGTCAACATTTTTCCTTGTGGCGTTTTCATTCAAAATGTTTAACTATGCCGAGGCTGTCCCGAGTGTGTCCAAACGGAGCGACGACCACTTGTTGCTCTTTTATTCATTCAATTTGTCAGTTTTGCACCAGAGCAACAGAGTGGAGTGGAAGAGCGAGAGAGAGAGAGGCGGCGAGAGAAAGAGAGATAGAGAGAGCGGTAGGAGACAGAGATGGGGAGTCAAAAGGTTATCGCCGCACTTGCAGCATTTTTACAGCCATCATTATCATCATCATGATGTTGATGATGTTGATCGTGCGCTTGCAACATGACGCCGCAACTGCAAAAGCAACAGCAATAGCAATAGCAACAGCAACAAATTATTAGTGGTAATATTTGTGAAATATTTGTTTTCTAATCTGTAAACACCAATCATATTAGCAATTTGAATATGACAGCAGCAACAGCAAACAGTAACAGGCTCTTGTTGTTGCAGTTGCAGTTTGTTTGTGTTGTTGCTGTTGCTGTTGCAATTGTTGCTTGGCCCTGGTCAAATGGTCAGCGCTTGTGGCAAGCAGCTAGTTGCTTGCTGCAACAGATGTGGTGGGTGGGTGGCTGGTTGGGTAGGTGGGGCCACTGAGTTATTATCTATTCAATTGTTGCACTTGCCTGCACTTTGCTGCTTCCTTTCTGGTCTGGAGAGAGGGGCTCTGCTCAAATTAATTGAACATGCGCGGCTTTTCTTGCCGCAAGCATAACAGTTAACTTTTGGGATGAACACCCTGATTGGGCAAGTGTTTCGGAAAAAGAAAAACAATAATAAATACAACAACAATGTAAAAGTGCAATAAGTTGAGTGAATGATCGACTGGGATATAGCCCGTAAATAGTAGTTATGATAAAATGAGGTTACCATAAAATCGGAATATCTTTGTTTAACAAGTGTAAATAAGGATAAGTGTCTTGAAAATGGTAAAAATAATTTTTTTTTGCGGGTATGAATTTTAATCCAGATCCAGATTATGAGGAAATTTAATTGAAATATTTATCAACAGTTAAACATAATAATACTTTCTATTGAAAATTTTTGAAATTATTTATTCTTTATTTCTTAACTCAATTGGAACCTTTCTTAATATATTGATTGTTGCTTGTAGATAAAGAGAACCCATTTTTAGGCCAATTTTCCCCAAGAAATATTAGTTGTGTCTTCAAAATAAACATAACAGTATAACCTGTCACTAGAGAAAATTGGGCAATAACAAATAAAAATTGAATAATATTCTTTTTGCACTTTTTTTTATTGTTTACATGGTATTTGGGTTTGGGAAAAGTATTTTTATGAGGCATCGTCGTTCAGCGTCGTTTATGATAAATGCGGTGTGTATTGCTATTGGTGTGTGCTCGTTAGGCCCGTCGCCTTGCCACATCGTTTACAACACTTTAAGAGCATCGTTCTCCGCCTGAAGAGAGCTGACTAAATGGCTGACTGACTGTTTGACTGTTTGACTGTATGGCCATCATAAGCTGATGCATTGGCAGCCATTAGCAAGCCAATTGACATACTCCTGACTGACTGAAGTCGACAGACGGTAACAGGTAACTTGCAACGTGCAACACAAGTAACCAAGTAACAGGCAACCGACTACGGGCTACAACATGCAATTGCCAACTTGCAACTTGCAACTGGCATCAAACTGGCAAACGTCTGATGCTAAGTGCTGCAAATTTATCATTGGCCTCATCGCTGTTTTGCCAAAAATGGCACAAATAACGACATAATTTGCAGATCTCAAACACAGACAGAGACCGAGACAGAGACGGAGACAGAGAGTTGGAGTCTGATCCCGAGACGACAAAAAAAAAAACAAGAAAAAAATCGACAACATATGCAAATTGCTATTTGATCTCTACTGCAGCATGCAGCGCCCCCAAAAATGGTGGCCAAAAATCGTTAGGCCATATTTCGAGCTGCATCCGTTTGTCAGTTTGCTTTGCGATTAATACTCATTCAAGGTAGGGCATACACACTTTGTAATACACTTTGACTAATGAACTGAATACTGTAAACAGTTTCCCAAAAACACTTTACACTTTTCACTTTGTTTCATCAGAAACAGAGCAAGTGATTATTGAATAAGATGCCTCTTTCAGTTTTGATGAATATTGAGAAAAGTTGCGAGAAACAAACTTTAAAGAAAGGCAAATACTTAATCGGAAAATAATTGATATTTAGATTTTGTATATAAATTTCTAAACATGTTACTTAGTCTTATTTTGACAATAAAAATCTCTGAAATCTTTTGCAATATTTATATTTTAATCAATTTTTTTTTTCATTGAAGAGCATTCAAAATTGCATAAAAACTTGAATTTTTGTTGTTAATGCCACTGTGTTTAGTAAATACAAATAATTAAACAAAACAAGCGCGAAAAATTAGCAGCAACATTTTGTGGAACATGCCACTCACTCACTCAATTTGGCTGCCTTTGATCTGATCGGAGCTGGTTCGGGCTGCTCTCTGCTAACTGCCGGCTGCTGGAAAATGACGTCATCAGTGTGCAACAACAACCAGCAACAACAAGAGCCATAGAATGCTGTGAATGGCAATTGAAATAACTGAAAGTGTTGGCCAACAAACAATACGGCAAAAGATCAAATGCATTTTTTCTTAACATGCGCAAGTGATTATTGAAAATTTGAACTTGAAATGTGAATTGAAATTCCATATTAAGTGCAATTTGAAATATATATTGCGAGTCTTTTCGTTATGAATACTTACACTCTATCCACCCCCTCTTTCCCCCCCACCCATCAATCCGTTAACGGCCTGTGGCTAAGTGGCATGGTAATTACTCGACGACGGCATATTGCAATTTGAGCAACAAAAAAGTCAAATTGTGCACCGGGCACAATTAATCAGGCGCTGGGTCGTGCCTGGCCAAATGTTTTTTTGTCTTAATGATGCCGGAGTCTCTGACTTAAACTGGCCAACTTAACAGTTTCGACTGTCTTGACAGTCTCTCTCTCTCTCTCCCTCTCGCTCTCTCGCTCTCTCTCACACTCATTTAGTTGTTCGTGCTTAGTGCTAGTCTCAAAGTTGCTCAAATATGGCCAAAGTCAAAGGTCAAGCGACTGCAACTGCGCCTAATGTCTCACTTATGGTCAGTCGAGTTGCGTGAGAATACACTTAAGATCATACAATTTGGCGCTCGATTTATGGTTGGTTGGAGGGAGGGGGTAAAGGTGATTGGTGGCGGATTAGTGACGGGTTGACATGAACCGAAACAAGACACAATCTATTTTTTTTTTTCATTTAGTTTTGCTAATTGAGCAGCGTGAGTTATCCATAAAAGTGTTTTGATTTTGCACATACGAATTGTTTTTTTCTTAGCATATTTTGTTTTGTGTTTTCTTTCTAAAATTTTTTCAATTTATTATGTTTTAGTTATTATATTCACAGCAATTTGTTTACTTTTATGAAACCTTAAAACTTTCAAAACAGATTATGAGAAAGTCATTTTTCACAAATATACTAAAATAAAATAAAAAAAAAAAATGTATACTTGTTTAGCTGAAGTATTATCATTTATAAGGCATTCAAATAATATTAAAAGTAAACAAAAACATAATGTTTGGTTGAGAAAGCTAATAAAAAAAAATATTGCTTTTGTTTGTTTGCTAATTAATATATCTTGATTTTCTTGTATCTTTTTAAAGCAAAAATAAATATTTTTTCATTACTTACTTACTTTTTCAATATGTTCAATATTGAAGACAACTTAATGAGTAAGTAAGATGCCAACTTAATGTGAAAAATATGCTATTGGATGCCTTTCTAAACGCTCTAGATTTACACCAAAAAACTTTATGTTATTTTATGGTCAGAATAGATTGCCGAATCTCTCTGTTATTACAGGATATCTATTATATGAATACGGCGACGATTAAGTCGGCAATCTACGAATGCCAATGAACTGCTTTACTACATTTTATTGTCACATTCAACATAATCAGTTCGCTACGAATCCAAAAAATATCTTGATGGATCGTCGCATTTATTCGGGAGGACCGTAAAAGTGTAGAGCTGGCTGGTTTTGGGGATAAATCGTCGCCTCCTGTGTATGTCTGTGTGTGCATGTATGTGTGTGTAATGCCGATAATTTGGCTTGAATGCGTGGCCAATTGGGAACTTTCGTCTCTCAGTTTGCGCCAGTTCGCCAGCTAATAACTCCACTTGGACTGAGACTGAGTTAATCGTTTTGTTGCTGTTTAAGTTGGTTGCAGTTGCAGTTGTTGTTGTTGCAAGTTGGATGTGGTCGTCGTGGCATGCCGCTGTCCACTGTCCACTGTCCACTGACCACTGGCCACTGGCCACTGGCCACTGGCCTAATCCTAATCAATTTTGAATGCCTGACGAGGCGTCATAAACACGCTTTAAAGAAAATCATTTTGCATGGCAAGAGCAAAAGTGCGCTCGCGTTTACATTTAAAACATTGCCAGAGTGTTACAATTTCCATTAGTTACAGTTATTTGGCTTTGGCCAAATGTGGTTGTTGGCCAGCCAGTGGCGCAACCACTACCACTGCACACCACTGCCAAGCACCACCAGCAGCACCGCTCTGAGCAAGTACAATTATCAGGCAGCGGCAACGTTGATTACGATGATGGATTATAACACTTTGTACAGGTGCTGGCCAAGCCAAGACAACACGGCCAAGACAACCCAGCCAGCCGGCCGGCCGGCCATACAGCCCGTTAGTCTGTTAGCCCGTTTTGCCTAGCCAAAACCATTGCGAATGAGGCAGAGCCAGCAGCAAACTTCAATTGAATCCGCAACTGGATACCAACAAAATGCGAACAATTTGCGCAGTGAGAAAAAAAAAAAAATGCAAATTTGTTTTAGAATTCACTTAAAGCCAATTCAATTTCATTTAACAAAAAATACATATATATTTCTCTGGCATTTTTAAATTAGACTTAAATAAATGAATATTAATCTATTCAAAATAACAGTAAGTAATTATTAGTGTTTAACTTATCTAACAAAATATTTATAGCTCAAATTCTTACTCAACATTGTCAGAAAAAAATAACTTAATTTTAAGAAAGATAATATTATTATTATTATTTTTTTTTAATAATAAATGTCTCTTATTTTACCAAATAATATTTTATTTATATATATTTATTTTTTAATATTTACAAAATCAAATACATATTATGTTTTATTTAACTTATCTAAAATGATATTTCTACCTCAAATTCTTACTCGACATTGTCAATAAAAATGTCTACTGAAACATAGAATCTTATTCATTATTCATTGTTCAATTGTTCTCAGTGTAGAAATTTCTGCTGCTGGGCTTGATAAATAAATACAAACAACATTTGCCCAGTGTGTCATATCGATGATGATGCCAACTGATGTTGTAGCCTGTAGCTGACTAAGTGTGGCATCTGTAGCTCGTGTCTAGAGAGAGAGTATAACAACTTATTGTTGCAACAGCAGTTGCAGTTGCAACCCTTCTCTGCCCTGAGTCACGTTTTAGCCATTTAGTAAAAACGACGAATGGAAACTGTACGCCGGGCTTATTTGCTATACAAATTATGCACGAAACCGGGGCAACCGAAATGAATTTAACAGCTTGACAGGATTAAGCGGAGCCGAGTTGCTTTTGGAAGGTGTTACAAATTCCAGTGGCATAACCAAACGCTCACTGATTGGTCACAAGCACAAGTCATAATCAAAGATCCGGGCTGCCCCGTTCAAAAAACCAAAAAACCTAAAACCCTCAGGCCGTGTCCGATGCATCCAATTAGCGGCAGTAGCAGTAGCAGTAGCTCTGCCACTGTGACTGTGGCAGCAACACGTGCTTCATATAGAGTAGATTGACCTCGCCAAGAGCAAGAGTAGAGAAAGAGCTTATGTTTGGGGC
Source organism: Scaptomyza parva (assembly GCA_035044645.1). Lineage (NCBI taxonomy): Eukaryota > Metazoa > Arthropoda > Insecta > Diptera > Drosophilidae > Scaptomyza > Scaptomyza parva. The sequence goes on along the minus strand of JAWNNT010000068.1, from coordinate 771,448 downwards.
ATGCAACGCGGCACACACAGGTGCATATACTAGTTGCACCATCCATCGATCTACGAACGCTAATTGAGCCAGCCAATGACAAACACAAATGCATCGGCCCAGCCCAGTTTGGACCGCAACTGGTCTCAAGTCGGCTTAACGACCATTGACTGGCCCATTTGCTATATAAAGCGAATATGCAAATATGCCGCCGATTAGAGAGTTGACTGTATATTACACTACACAAATTTTCTTTTCTTGAAAAAAATCATTTTAAAAATTTGTGTCTTTTTTTTTGTAGTAAAATTTTTTGGTTAAACATTTTTGATTGAATATATTAGATTTGATGTAAAGAAATATTGTCATATTTAATTCATATTTAATAAATATTTTTAATATACTATTTGGTAATTTTAAGTTTTTCACAAATACCAACTTTACGTAAAGATTTCTCGCAAAGATATAGTTTCTTAATAAAATAAATTACAACTGAAAAAAAAACTTGGTTTATTAAATGTTTATACCAACTCCTATTTAAGACAAATATTAAAAAAAAAAATAATCGAGCAAGTAAAAGTTTAAAAATGAAGAATATATTATGCACAAATGTCAATTTTTCTTAGGTACTAGCATATTGTTCTTTAAGTTATGTTTCGAGATATTTTTCAAAACATTAGTTTTAATATTATTTTACTTTATAATTTGATTAATTTGTACAGCAGTTTCAAAGAAAAAACGTGTTTTTTGTTGTCTTATATCTCCTAACTACTTCAAGCAATTTATTTAATTATTTCCACAATCTTTAACTAGTTAAAAGAGAACTTCTCTGTTAAAGTAAAACCAACAAAAATTCTCTTGAAATAATAATTTTCTTAGTTTGAAGAACTAAAGTTTCAAGCCATCTGCTGATCATCGAGCTCTTTATTTTATTTTATTTATAATTAAAACTTTCTTACAGTGTATTAACTGGTAGCCAACTGGCGTCACACGCATCCCAGAAACTCAGCCCACTGGCGATTAATCAATGATAAATCCGAAATAGATAAATGATCCAGCCATGCAAAATGTCGCAAATATGTGTGGTCCCTGCCAGCAACTCACCTGTTGCATATGTTGCTCTTATTGCTACTGCAGTATACAGTACTAAAAGGGGCAGAAGGGAGAACCCTGTAGCGGGTGCATGCCTGGAACTTGGAACCCACAAGATAAATGCCCCACTGATGATGCTGACATATGGTGCGGCACAATTTGACATTGTCAACTGGTCAACCTTAGAGTGGTGCAGCATTATTTATTTTCTTATGTGGCAAATGGAATTCTGTTTTTTTTTTTTCGTTTTTCTTTTTTTGACCAAATGGAATTAGTTCGCATTTTTTCTCGTCGCCGTCTTGGTCGCTTTTTATGGTCATTGTTCGATTTGCATCGTACGGTTAATTGTGGTTTGCCCCGCTATTTTGGCGGCCACCAATTGTGGGTGGCAGCACTCGAAGCCGAAGCCAAAGACGAATTTAGGCATTTTGGTCATGTTACAAAACGGGTTTTTTTTACTAGTCTTTTAGGATTTGCATAGTTAAACGGACACAGGTGGCACAGGCACACCACACCGAAAAAAAACCTAGAGAGCAAGGACAGGGACACCAAGAGAGAGAGAGAGGGATGGGGGAGGGGTTACCTTTTGGCATTCGTTAGGCTTGCTAGCCGGATATCTATATATAGCCAACTGGTGTGATTTTGATTCATGGCGCGATTATATGTGCGCACGCAGTTTATCTTCTTTTTTCTTCACACAATAACCCCGAACAGGACAGGCTTTCGTTAGGGAAGGGAATGGGAAGGGGAAGAGTGTAGGAACCCAACACAGTAGCATCGCAGCATGAACAGCAGCACTCTCTCTCTCTCTCTCTCTCTCTCTGTCTGCCGCTGCTTGTGGCACTTAACATTTTATTGTTAATAAAATATATTACAAGGCGCATTACAAAAGGCCAAGACGACCGCCGGGGCCAAACTAAGGCCAAGCCAAGTCGTCGTCGGAAAGGTAAGAAAAAAAATAAACAGGAGGCAGCCAAAGCGTTAACGAAATCATCTGCAATTGCAGTACCCCTTACCGTTGCCCCCTCCCGTTCCCCCTTTAATATCTGGCTCCTTTGACTGTCGCGTGAGTTTGTGTCGTACATTTAACGCGTGACTTCTTTTGAAAATTGTTCATAAGTTTTGCGTTTAACAGTAGCCAGAAAGGCAACGGCAAAAGCTGCAACAAAAGCAGCAAAAAAACACAAAAAGAAGAAGAAAAAGCAACAACAACAACAACTGCAAATGCGTTGAAGGCACAGCTGGAAAATTATACAGAGGCTAACAGGTATTTTAGATGCTCTACAAGCAGGTCAACACAAAAGTCATATTCAATTGAATTCGGTTATCAAGAATTATTTAGCTTAAAGCAAATAATAGTTAACAATTAGTCAAAGATTAGATATTGATCTGTGTAATTGACAATCTTATTAATGAACTTCATTCGAAAATATATGATGTAATTTATGATAAAGTTTGAATCAGGTTTTGGATCAAAAATCTTTATAATAGTTTCAAATTAACCTGCATATTTTTTCAGATTTCAGAATGCAATGCAGCGTATATGTCAAGTCTTAAAGATCGGCTTATCCGAAAACCTTAAACTCAATTAATTTTGCTTAAGCTCGATTAATGTTTTTTCATTGAAATTAAATGAGTTCACAAAGCCGACAGTTGGGATACCTTAACAAGAAGTTAAGCCTGCAAAGTGATTGCCACATTGATTTGTCTGTAAATATATGCAAATGCTAATCATCATCATCATCATCATAATGATCATCATTATTATTGTGAACGCGTGTCCAACCAACAACATTTGCCTTTCACTCATTTAAATGGCAAACGTCCAAACATAAATATAAATAATTCTAATTAATAAATAGATGTTTTTTTGTGTGTATGCAAATACACAAATGTAATCAGCATTGTTAATTAGGCACATCCGCTCGAAGAAAAATCCCCCCCTGCCCTGCCCCCCTAAACATCACTTCAGTTTTGCTACGCTGCGCGTTGTCACCTCAGCCGAGTTTCATTCATAAAAATCTCGAGAGTTTCGCTCGTTTCGAATTGATGTTTTTTTTGTTGTCAGTTTTTAACATTGGCAGCGGCAGCAACAGCGGCGGCAGCAACGTCGGCCGCCCACATGCCGAATTTGTTGCCGCATTTGCATAGTTTGTAAGCCAAGTCAAGTGATCATGTAGTAAACAGCACAAAATCGTTAAAAAACAAAAAACACAAAACTGTTATTGTTGTTGTTACTTTTCTGCCGTTTCGATCATTCAAAAATGAAATAAAATTCCGGTTTGCTGAGAGGCTGCGGTTTTGATTATGAAACTGTTTGTTGTGTTTTTTATTATTTTTTATGAATGAAAAACAACAGTAACCAGCAACAACAACAACAAGATCTCCTAGCAAAAGCAATAGCAAAAAACACAATTTGTTATTAACGTTAAATTTGCATTGGAGAGTAGCAAACACTTAACTCTGTGTTTGAGTCAAAGACCAACAATTACTCATACGCCCAGTGTGCACAGGCAGATCTGAGCTATGAATATGAATATGAAGTTCCGACAAACTGATTACAAAAACACAAAAACACTAATCTTAAGCCGATAGAAATGATGCAGCTAGCCGAATGAATCAACACTTCCGGTGAAGCATATCCACCAATTTGAATTTACATTTAAATCTTGATGTGGTTTCTGTTGAGTTTCGTTCGGACAGGTGCCAGTTCTCTTTCGATAGATAAACTGAATCATTTCCAAAGCAAATATACACACAAAAGCATAACAAAAGCCAAAGAACATTGTGTTTGTTTCTTTGAAATACCCACTAAGCATTTAAGATGTGCTGAAGCGGTATGTTAAAGTCTTATTATTTAGTTAGGGGAAAGTACAGAACTGAAGATGTTTCTTCAATTGAACATGAAAAACATGTTAAAAGCTTGCTTAATCACCCACTTCATATATTCATTATGATGGTTTAGCACAGAAATTGTGATTCTTTTCTGATACTTCCACTCAATTTTAAACATAAATAATTTTAGTTTTGATTTTTTTGCAATTTTTAAATTTGAATGCCATGTGTTTTTACTCAAGGCCAAGAAACAGCAATAAAAGCAAACATGATTTGATTATTTATTTGATTTAAGCTAGCGTGATAATTGATTTATGTAAATATAAATCTAAAAATCGATATATAATATATATTGCTTACTTCACGAGAAAGTAGAAATACTTGCTTATAGCAACCATAAATGCATATATATTATTATAATTATATATATATTAAGCTGAAATATATTTGGAAATGATCAAGAAATTCTTTGTAAAAAAAGATAATCATCTCGAAAATATCATAAAATAACGAAACAATTGTTTTATTAAACTTTTTTTAGCGGCATTTTGCTTACTTCACGGAATACCCAGAAATACATTCAAGTCAAACTGACAACCATGAATTGTAATGAGGTCAGCAGATCAAATATTTTTACTCTGTTTATAAGTACTCTGTTCTTTTAAGAGAAAAACTGAAGTCTTTTATCAATCAGATTTTTGGCTATGTTTATGTTTTATAACAGACTTAACAAACTTATTTTCTACATGTTTTAGGATCGCTGAATACAATCTGAAGTCTGTTTCTCTCAATTTGATTAGAATGTGGACATAACCTCAAAAGCAACATTTAATATTGTGATGAAATGGAGAAAAATTTACTTATTGTTATAAGAGACAAGCCCCCAGATAAGAAATTTTGCATTAGGATCCAAGCAATAATCTAAGATATATTTCATACTGTAACCCCTTTAATAATTCCACCATTTGTTATAACAGATAAGTAAAGCTTTTTCTTACACCTGACTATTTCACAGTTGTAAAGAATTCCGAATACAATATTCTAACAATTTCTATTCACTATTCGAAGCCATCAATTGCTATTCAATTTGTAACCATTATTGTACAAATCAAAGTATCAAGATACAATAACAATTATGTCAGTTATAGAATCCTAACAGCACTTGAATAGCGAACACAAAATAAGACGCTGTGCAGACATGCAAAGACTTTCCAAAAAAAAAACAGATAAAAAAATGTTTATACGATGACGGCAAAGACGAGGTCAAATATCGAAACAGTGCAATCGATTTTTGCCTGGCAGTTGACTGACAGACTGACTGACTGACGCGGGCAGTGCAGCGATTCAACGATCGGTGAATTGGACAGGCAATTTGTAGACTTTTAAAATAGTTTCACAAATGGAACAGCAGCAGGCCGAGACAGCCGCAGCCACAGCCGCAGTCGAGACCAAGACCAAGACTAGACTGGACACAAAATGTTCAATCTGGCTGGCAACCTGTGGCAGTTGCTTCGATCGCAAACAACGATCGACAAACAAACACACACACACATAGCACACTCACACTCTCACACACACACAGAAAAGCGCATGCAAATTAATAGCCAAGTTTGGCCGAAAAATTAATTGATCACTTGAGACAAGGCTTGAGCTGTAGCTGTAGCTGTGTTTCACGTTGCACGTTGCAGACCGATCGATAGCCGATCGTTACGAATTTAATGTTGGTAAGTGCCCGCATATTTGGGGGCCCCATTCAAATTATTATGGCCAGGAAGTTGAAGTTAGTAGCTACTAACTCTACTATGCAAACATGTCGTGTCTATTCGATTTTTGTGTTTGTGTTGAAAATGTTTTTATTTTTCATGGCTCAATTAACAAATTTTTCAATTAACATATTCACGCAATAATTGTGTTGTGAACAGGGCGTAGTCCACGCCTACGCCTGTTTTTTGTGGTCAGCAGTGGTGCAACCCACGTTTATCAGCATATAACTGTATATATATATATATATATTAGACACGTGTCAAACTTCCGATCATTAGAGGCGCATCATGCTGTCACGCCCACACAAACGAACAGAGATCAAACAAAGATGCAGCAGCATCAGCAGCAGCTAAGCTGAGAGCTGACCAAGCCCTAATTAAAACTACAGACAAAGCCAATTTTGAATGCGCCACACTTTGTATTTGTATTTATTTTTCTTTTGTTGATTTCATATTTCGTGTTTCGGTTTCGAAGACCTTTTTGATAAATGATTGAAAAATGCAGTTTAGCGTGTGCCACAAGACACAATAGATATTGAGATTAATAATCGTAAGAAAATATATTGCGTTGGCGATCGACGATTAAAATTTTCCTAATGCTGCATAATTAATGATTGTTGTGGAAAGTATTAATAAAAAAAAATATTTCAACATAATTAAGTGGAATCTTTTTTTTTTTCAAAAGTCAAGCATAAAATACAATTAGAAACTGCGTAAGCTGGTAGCTAATACTCTTTGTACATGACTTACTAGATCATTAGTGTGGAGCAATGTTTTCAATGTAGATTTCAAATATTATTCGTATTGAATAACGAGAATGGTTTGTCTTGAGTAACTATTTCATAGCCCTAGAGATTTGAAACCTTACAATTAGTCCTAGGAAATCGTTAATAAGTCAATACACCCTCACACACATGTTTTCGAAATTATAACCACTTACTTTCCCACAAAAGTTTGCATCAAAAGATTGGATGCTATGCCCACAGGCATACTCTCTATTGGTGTCAGTTATCCGATATCGTTTGCATTCAACTGCAAAGTTTTTACTTGTTTTTATTTAATCCCTTAACCCATGAAATTGAAAAATAAGGATTGAAACTATTAACAAAATAATAAAAATATGTGAAATTTTTATTAAAATCGGTTTAAAAACACCGGAAATATGAAGCCATCAAGCATTGATCCGGTAGTGCAGGTTTGTGCATGTCTGTCAGCCCGACCAGCTGTTCACGTATTTTCTAGTCGAGCTTACTCGACTAGAGACTTCTTACTTGTTGTATATGTATCAGTGTTAATATCGCTGTAAGCTGGTATCATTTCTTGTTTTACTTCGCCTAAATGCAATAACAAAAGAATCTCTCAAATATACCAAATTTTATTATACAAAATTTAATAATGATCAAAGCCAGTTAAATATGATTTTATAATCATAACTAAAAATATTTTCCTGTCACAAAGATGATAAAGAAATAAATTTCCAATAATAAATTTCGACGTGAGTAGATTTTAATCCGAAATTGCCACAGAGAATACATTTCTCAAATGTGTGTTGCAATGCGCTGACGGATAGAAGCCAAGCCCAACAACAACAGAACTCGGCCAATAACAACTGAGAAAAGCCCCAAAGCTCACTCCAAAAAGAAAAAAAAAGACCAAGCCAAACTCGTTGCAAATACACATAAACTAAAACACGAGAAACTTATTTTCATTTAAAATATATGTATTTCATTTTTTTTTTTAGTTTTCTTTGGGTTGCATTATCGTCTAATTGCATCGCCAGCGCCGACGTCGATGCTTGTGGCATTTGGCGCGTCAACAAACGAGCCGCCAACGCGGACGCCGCCTGCTAAAGACCCAAAAGTTGAACTGTGCACCTCCTCCTCCAACAACAACAACAACAGCAACCAAGTACCACCCCCATCGCCCCACAACTAACAGCAGCCCACTCTAACCAACAATCGTCCATTCATCATTTTTCGTTTAGTGACGCGCGTGCCTCGTGCAACCCAAATCGACGACGGGTCTCTTAATATTGTTGCTGGTGTTGTTGTTATATTTTTTTTTTTTCACAGATTTTGTCGAAATTGAGACGTCATGATCTTGTCGGTATTGCTTGGTTTCGGTCTTGGTCTTGCTCTTGGTCTTGGTCAGGTATGCAGTACATATAATATTTGGTACGTCAGTTGAATTTTTAGACACTGAGTACAACATTTATTGTTTTTTCTTTTTTTTTTCATTTTAAATAAGGCACTAAGCAATGCAATCTATGTGTATATATGTATGTGTATATTATAGCTTATTAGATATTAGATTTTTTGAATACTCTACATAGATCAGTACAAATAGAAAATACATTTACAGCATATGCAAAATACAACCGATTTATCAACTAACTTATTTCTAAATATTTATATATAAATTGCAGCCTGAATTAAATTCATTTTCATGCTATTTTATTTTTGTTTTTGTTTTGTTTTATTGTATAAAGGTATATTTGTTTTTGTTTTAAAATACGTAATACATTTAACATTGTCAATTGTTTATATATGTAAATATTCATCTATCTAAATATGAAGCAAAATTGTAGTTGGATAAAATTAATTAAATATTATGAAATTTTCTTGTTAAGGGAATAGTTTACAATTTGATTTTAACATGCAATTGAATGGAATACAATTTTTTAAAAATATTTTAAGCATTAAGAAATGTATTTATTGACAAGCATTAAGATTTTATTTTGTTAGATTTTAACAAATTTAAGATTGAATAATAATGCAAACTGCTTGCTCTATTGATGAATATTTATATATAAACAACTAACATTATTAAACTTAGAAAACTTACACTATAAAATTTACCTTATAAAAAGATTCCTTATAAATAAAAGCTGACTTATAATTAATCAATATATATATGTATATGTATATAGATTTTTGGTTTACGCCTTTGGTGCAATAGAATTCAAGCGATTTACAGACTTATCGTTAGGGGTAGCCCAATGGAGGCTAAGTATATGTACAGTATATCGTTGTCGTAATCGTAATCGTTATCGATTATCGTTAGTAATGATATCGTGAATGCTCTCGATCCGAAACATCCTCATCCTCCTCCTCCTCGTCACTGGTCGACGGTGGCGTCTCTAAATTAGCCACATCCACATCTAGATAATCCTCCTTGGCCTGCAACAACTTATCCATATACTCCACGATCTCCGTGAAGGGTGGCCTCGCACTCGCATCAAAATGCCAACACTGACGCATCAGAATGTAAATGTTCATCGAGCATTTGGCTGGCTTCTCCATGCGCTGTCCAGACATGAGATAACTATAGAGTTCCTCTGCCGACATAATCGCCGGATAGGGTTGCGCTCCGAAAGTCATTATTTCCCATAGCAGGATGCCATAGGACCAGACATCGCTTTGCGAATCATAAAACTTCTCCTGTAATGACTCGGGTGCCATCCATTTGATAGGCAGACGCCCATTCGTGTTCTTGCGATAGTAATCGGTGCTCTGAATATCACGAGCCAGGCCAAAGTCCGCAATCTTGAGCACATAATCATCGCTGACGAGAACATTGCGTGCGGCAAGATCACGATGAATGCAACGCCGGGAGGCAAGATAGTCCATACCCCTTGCTATCTGGTGGGCGAACTTAATCAGATCCTTCTCGGTGATTATGTGTTGTGACTCCTGCGGTGTGACTGACTGTGATTCAAGTTGCTCCTTACTCAAGGGCCTGTTCTTGTAGAGGAAATCCTTAAGATTGCCATGGGGAGCATACTCCACAATGACATAGAGTGGTCCACTCTGACTACAGCAGCCGAGCAGATTGATGATATTTATGTGTCGTCCAATAATCTTCATCACTTCCATTTCGCGAACCAAGCTCGCTATGTCATCATCCGTGTGACCTTCCTTGACCATCTTGACGGCAACAATGGCATTACTGACCTCCGCCATGACAACACGTCCGAAGGCTCCCTCTCCTAGAGTGGTGCCCAGAAGTAGCTGATTTCTTGGTAGTTCCCAGTTGGAGTCGAGTGGAAATTCGTATTCGTTGAATGGAGCCGGTTCATTGCCACTCTGGAGCACTGTGGTACGTTGCTTCTCGATGCGCACCACGGGCATGATCATGGTGTCCATGGAACCACTTGAGTCTCCACCACTCGCAGGCTTATATATGATCACCTTTTTGGTCCATTGATGCACGGTTTCAATGCGTTGCTTCAGCAACTTCTCTTGCTTCATCTTTCTCACGGCATACGCTACAAATATGATGCAGAACGTGCAGAACAGGACAATCACTATGATCACTATGACCATCATGGCATTATCCCGCACGACACTCAGACTCGCTTCAAGCACTTGCAAACTTCTCACTACTCTTAGGTAGGCTCGACTTGTGGATTGACCCAAACTGTTGCTCTCGATGCAGGTATACCAGCCCTCGAGATCCTGTGTGACATTGGTAAACTCCAGACGATCCACATCCTCGGCCAAGATCGTGCGATTCTTGGAACATTCATTCACACTCTTGCACGGCATAAATATCCATGCCTTCTTGCTGGTCAAATCCGAGAGATATTTGCACTCCATTTGACCACTATCGTTGATGAGTAGGGTTAAATTAGCGGGTCCCTTGAGTAGAATAGGTTTGTGATTCACTCGATCGCTGACCATCACATTCATTACGTGACTTAGGCAACCCAGGGGATTGCACACCTTACACGTGTACTGATCCGAATCCTCCGGCACCAGGTCCTCCATGGTGATTTGCCATTTGTTTTTGCGGTAGCCACCGTACGTACGTGTCCAATCGATGTTCCCATTCCGATACCAAGTAATATTTGGCTCAGGATTACCAACAGCTTGACAACTTAATGACAGAGTTGATCCCGAAGGTCGTGTATACAGGGTGCTCATTTTCTTAGGGTTTTTAAAACGTGGCGGAAATTGTTGTTTTCCCTCATTGCCATTGCGTCCCGGTACATTCGACTTTTCATCCTCATCTACATCGGCATCGGTTACATCCTCATCATTGATAATATTTTGTGTTTGTGTTGCATTTGTATTGTTGTTGTTGTTGTTGTTCGTGTTAGATAGACTGTCGTAGTCCTTGTTCAACTCCTGTGATGAACTACCGGCTGCTGGCGAACGTCTCGCTGTTGCAGTCGCAATGCATAAGAACAGCAATAGTAACAACCAACTGCTTAGTATTTTTTTCTTACAGCTGGATGACATTTTGGTACATGTATTTTATTATATTTTTTTGTGTAAATTTTTATAGGGTTTTATTAAGGTTTCAAGTAATTACTTAGAGTTGGTTCTTTTTTTTTTTTGCTTAATATTTTGGTATTCACAACGAGTTTCTTTAATATAAGCTGTTTATATGATGTGATCCTTAAGTGTCACAAAGGCTGCTTCCTTGGTACTTCCTCGCTGTAGTGTCTCCTCTCGACTGTCAAATGGGGATAGCAACAACTTCGTTGGTTCTTGCATATGCTGATGATATGTTGAGTGTTTGTAAATGCGTCTGTGTGTGTGTGTGTTTAGTTTATTCACCGGAAATCCACTTTAGCTCAAGCATCTGTGCTCTCTCTCCCTCCCTCTCTTTCGGTATCCACCCTCACACACAGGGTCCCCGCTCACTTTCGTTTTCACTCTATGCGCTCTTGTGATAGATAGATAGATAGATAGATCAGTGATCTTCTAGTTCTTTTTCTAATTTATGTTATGGAAATAACAACAGTTGTTGCTTGATGATCGCCAGCAACATGTGTGTGTGTGAGTTTGTGTCAATGTTTCTTTTGAAAGCGGCAATGTTTGAAGTCAATCGGGAATCCGAATCCGAATCGGAATCGGATGCTGAATGATCTCTCTGCTGATCACCTTGCAAGTAACGGAAATACACTTCCAAAATAGGTATTTATGTACTCAGGGATGAGTCTTAATTATTGTCGCTAGTTGTGATTTATTAAGCGAGTTGATGGATTTATGGCAGCCGTGTTTTTGTTGCCACTCACTGGGGCGTGGGCGTGGTGCAACACATAGATCTCATAGATGTGGCAGCTGCAACAACACCTGAAACAAAAACAAAAATATGCAGTTGATTAGATTTATGCCTGTTTCCGTTTTATGTTTTTTTTTTTATATTACTTCAATTTGACAAAGGCGACTTTAATGAGTCCTAAAAAAGGGAAGGAAAACGCAAGTTTCAAGTGCAATAAGCAAAGAGGGGTGGCAAAATATACATAGAAGAAAGGGTAAAAGATCTAATAGATCTGAGCTGAAATTATAAGGCGCACATCCGTTTTATCTCTGCCGGAAAATGCCAATATATTGAGTTCAATAATGATTATTTATTCCATCTTTTTGTTGCTTTTTTGCAATAAACAAAATGCTATTCACACACAAAATTCGTCGAAATCGTTGATCGCTTTATCTTTATCTTTTGTTTATAAACATTTGAGAATTTGAGAATCTTGTTGCTGTTTCTGTTGCTTTTCCTGCAGTTATAATTTAATTTTTGGGGCCATTTACTTTGCTCAATTAATCTCAGACTTAACTACAGAGATTTTGCACTGGCTGCGACTTTGATTAAAAGCCATTTACATTTTTTTGGCGAGATTTAATTAAAATGTCGCGCACATTTCCGCTCGAGCTTTTTATTTTTTCAGTTTTTTTAGTTTTTTTAGTTTTTTAAGCGCGTGCCAAACAAATTGAGCTCAGTGAAGAAATGTCAAATAGACTTACTAAATATATAAAAAACCCCCCTCGAAAAAAGAGTATATAAAATCATTTATGAGGCACATTAATATGGAACATTTTGTTACTTTTGGGGGTTTTTTCTGGTTTTCTGGTTTTCTTTTTTATATGTTTTTTCTGAAAGCCCGCAGCAAATGCAAAACGCACACTTTTTTTTGTCCACATTTGCCCTTCTATGCTCGTCAACTAAGCTAAATATATACTATATGTAGTATGTACATATGTATCTGTACTATATAGAGCAGAAAATGAGGGACGTTGTTTACCTACAAGTACTTTGGTACAGCTACAGCTGCATGTAGTTCATTTCGGATTTCAGATGGCAGCTACTTTTTCGATAATATTCTATTTTTTGCACAAAAATACACACAGATTCACACACACACACATGCTCGCGTAGAACAGTCGCAATCGTTTATACTACACTAGTATACCGTTTGAGAGGGTGCGATTTTTGTATTTTTTGCGATCGCTTTTTGGTATTTTTATTTTTTTTTTTTTTGCGCGCGCCCGCTCGAGACTTTTGGCGTTGTGAATTTCCGTAGCGTTGCTCGAAAACTGTTCTAAATTCAACAGAGGCGACTTTGTAGTCGCTTGGATCGCCTCTAACAGAACCCAGACACACAGATGCTGCCTCTGCTGTTGCTTCTGTTGCTGCTCCTACGCTCAACGGAACAAAAATATACAATGTGGAAAGCAAAAAAAAACGGAAAAAACATATGTAGTGAACTGAAAAACTGAGCGTCCTACTCGTAACTGCGACTGCGCCTCAAACGACTCAATTTAGTGGGCCCTCTTCCCGCCTTCCCGCCTTCCACTCTTATTCCACTTTTTTATTTTGCCGTTATATTCAATGTTTGTTGCTGTTGTTGCTTTTGCTGCTGGTGTTAGTGTTTGTCGTACGTTGCCTTTGCTTCCCGCATCTTTTGCGCCTTTTCGCTTGTTGTTTTTTTTTTCAAAACCGTTTCGCAGCAGCAGCAGAGACAGCCTTAATTTTTCACATATGCGTGTCGATGCACTCTCTCTCTCTCTCTCTCTCTCTCGCTCTCTTTCGTTGTGTGCATATGTATTGATGGCATTCTCACACCCGCAATCGCTCTCCGCTTAATTAAAACAGACACAGTCGCTCTCAATGTGCTCTTGTATGATCTTTCCAGCCCACATCTGTGCCACCAGAAGCAACAAAAATTAAAAGAAATTAAACACAAACCCTAAGTTTAATACATGGCCGACTATAAGATATCCAGTATTTATTTGTCAATTTTGCTATCAAGAAATGAATTTTATCAGTTACAAATTACAAAGATTTGGGACTCATGGAAAATAATTATTTAATCTTAAGTTTATTCACTACTTAAAAATTAGATTTTATATTCCCATGAATGGAAGAAATTTAAATTAAAAAATTTCATAGATAGGTCTTTATTTTAATCAGTATTGATAGCGAAGATTCATAATTTCGTCGAATTAAAAACAAAAAATTGGATTTTGACCAACCTATTTACCCAGCTTTTAACACATTATTTATTTAAAATAAGCTTTAAAAACAAAAAATCTACATTTTCGAATATTTTTATTAAAAAAATATCTAAAATCGTATGAAACCATTTTTAATTGGGGGGCTGCGAGAGTCAGTCGTCGACATACAAACAGAAAAATGCAATTTACAGGGTATAAAATATTGTTTTTCAGTTGTTTTTACTTTTGCCTTCCCTGGCATGGCCACCGTTTACCGGGCAACGTTCACCGTACATCCCCTCCCCCTCACCGACCCCTTTTAGAAACAGAACTGGTCGATCGTTTTGGAGTGTACCCGTTCCGAGACACAAGGGAAAATATTGTCTCGAGTCGTATTGTATTGTTGTCATTTGGTACTGAGAGGGACTCTCTGTGGCATCGACTTCGCCCTATCTGTCAGACATGTGGGCACAACATCATCATCATCATGAACATCATTAACATCAACAACAAATATATACATATATATATACCACGAGAGGCGGGTCTGGGCCCTTACCTACAATATAGTATAGCCTGTGTGTCTTGTGCCTTGTGCCTTGCCTCGGTTTCTGTTTGCCGTTCGTGCCACACATGTGTTGCATGTGTTGATGCGGCGTCTGTTACCCATTGGAAGTAATCTGAATCTGGAAATATCGCAACGGAAGGGTTGCGTCTTTCCCGACGACTTTCCCGATCACGTCAGTTCCAAAGAAAAATCCAAACAAAACCAAAACGTAAATCTTTTGACCTTCGCATCTTGCTCGACTTTTGCCTATATTTCCTGCCCTAGTCCAAATATAGACACACGATGATTTGCAATATTTTTTTGGCATAAATAAACATCCAAACAATTAAGTGTGTGTGTGCAAATATTATTGCCACGTGTTGTTCCATTCTCCAAGTATTTCCCTAACTTCCAGAATCAACACGAATGTGCAATCTGGAATGCCACATTGCATGCGAGCAACAAATAAAACACATTTCTGCACGCAATTACGTGAGAAAAACGAAACGAAACGAAACATTATTAACCGATTCAGGTGTGAGCAGAGCCTAAACATTTTAACCCCCCCTCCCCCCACAAAAATATGTAGCTAAATTCAGAATAGAACGCATCTGGAACGATCGAGTGAACCGAGCCAAAGCTAACAAAACCAAATAACTGTATAACTGAACTGAACAGAAAGGAAGGAGACGGAAAGAGACGAAAAGAGACTGGAAACTACAAACACAACTAATTTGTTTAGAATGTTTTGTTTATGTGGCTAGAAAAAATTATTGCATGTTCATATTGGTCTGTATCAGCCGATATGTGTTGATAAACACGCAGTATGAATATGGTATGGCCACAGTGAAAGCTCGATAGTGTGAACTTACTACATGGTTATCATTTTGACATGTTCACCATAGCGGGCATGCACTGTGTACAGTGTAACACATGTAAATATACTAAAAAAAAAACAACCGCAATATTTTTCATGGGAAAAAACAAATACACAACAGTAGAGACAACTAGTTGTTGTACGATCATCATCATATATAGTATATGTATATACATTTTTATTTGTTTGTGCATTCGTAAAAAGTGCTTTCAATTTGGTCATAAAGCATAAAATTTGTAGCACACAAAATGGAAATGGGGGGAGAATAAAAACGATTTTGATAATTGAACGATTGACTGCGAACACAAATTGGGGACGGGGCACAAATAGTTGCTGCTTCTATTTGTTTACCCCACAACAACAACAACAAATAAAACAAAAAACAAAAACAGAGTAAAAAGCGGGTTAAAAAGTCAAATTGCTGTTGGCGATGGTCAATCAAAAAGTGGTCTAAACAAATCATTTGTGCAATTACGCAAGGCCCCCAACGAAAAAAAACTACGCACTAAACGAACTATTTTCTATATGTATATATAGTGTATATAGGAAACTTACCTTAGAAGTTGATTTGTGTTGTTTTTAAAGATGATGATTGCCAAATCGTATCCAATATTTTTACACGACTTAATGTAAATTTGCTTGTGCAACACAATTTTCTTAATTTCTTTAAGGCTTTATAACCTATTCGTATATATGTATATATTTTTTTTGTTATTTATTCAGCGCTTTTAGCGTTCCACTTAAAATTCCAGACATTTTTCAATGGCATTCACTAAAATAAATAACTGCAGGCTGCCGCGGCAACAATACTTGAATCTGGCACCACACACACTTGCACAAGAAGAACACACACCAACACACACTTGACTAAATAGTTGTAGTTTAAGTATGTATATGTAAGTATTCCGAATAGTACTTAGTATTAATAATTGTTGCACACATTAGTATGCTCTAACGGTAGTCCGATTCGGTACGTAACTGTAACTGTGCCTGTTGTTGGATCGCAACTGAAAAATGTATTTTGCGCTCTTTTTGTCGCGCGGCGCTCGACAAAGTAAATCTCTTCAATTGAATGAGGGACAGAAAATTAAACGAGTGGCTGTCCCCCACCCCTCGTGATTTGAGTATTTTGCTGGAAATGTTCTCTCTTCATAACGGCACACACATTGTATAATCCAACTAAAAGAGGGCGTGCGTGTGGGCGCAAAAGGGACGGAAGAAGGCGATCGTTGAGGACTGTGCCGTACCCGTACACATGTGTGTTTCAGATGCTGTGTTTGGTTCATGCGTTCGGCCTTCCCTTGGAAAGTGAAATGGAATTGAGCGTTTCTTCTCTAAATACAAAACATATGTATGTGTTAGTTCAGAAATTGAGTCAAAAACCCAATGAAAATGAATTTGAGAGAGCTTCAAGTGTTGCATAGTTTTATGCGCCTAACTAAATTCAAAAAGCATTTATTTTGGGAAAATTACAAAATAAGCGATTTCACTAGAACAGACAACTTGAGACTTGAGAGAGTTTTGCAAATATTGGTGGTATGAGCTCAAATAAATCTCTGTTCTGAGAATAATAATTAATAGCAGTAGTTAAACATCTTTTGGCTGTTTTCGTCCATTAATCAATTGGCTAACAAGTATTTTCCGTTTTGTCACTAGCTTCACGCCGCATTCCGCATATTAGCTGGGATGGTATATGGAAATGGGGTTCATTAGTCGCCACAATACGGCACTAAGTAAGTTAACAGTTATTAATTATGGCCAGATCTTCGCCGACGTATGCCCAGTAGCCGAGAAGGTCCGAGAAGAAAGCCCTCTAATGAAAAGACACTTGAAATCATTGAAAGAACACACGCTGTGATATCTACCTCCCTCCCTCCCAACGAAGAATACTACAATAGAATATCGTCAAAAAGGGTTGATTCAAGAAATACCGAAACAATACAAAATACCCAAAAATTAAATAATACTCGAAAACAATTAACGATTATTGGCTATCCAATTGTTGAAAGGGGTGCCCCGCTTTGTGGCAAATGGCGTTACGCATGACTTGATTAATCGATTGGGTAACTAGTTACCATAAGGCCTGAATGCCTGGTTACACTAACTGCCGCCGTCGCCGTCTTGTTCTCTCTCTCTCTCTCTCTCACTCACTTTTTCTTCTTCTTTTCTGTAGTAGTAGTTGTTGTTGTTGTTTATGTTTTAGGTTATTTTCTGCCAATATACAATATGCGTTTGTTCTGTTCGCCAGTTTACGGCCTCGTAAAGCGTAAAGCGAGGAGCACCCCACCAATGTACGGTCATAATACTTAAATTTTATGCAATCAACTAACTTGCTACTCATATTTGAGTTGGGGAAGGGGAAGTTGCAGTTGCCACACTAGCTTCCGTATGCTTTTCAATTTGGCCAACACACAAGCACACACACACACACACACAGACACACATGAATCCAGAAATGTTGTTGCCATTTCGTACATAGATATAAATTTTGAAAATTGGCTCAATGCAGCCTGGGAGCGGGAGCTGCAATTGGAAACGGGACCAACAAGCAACAAAGAAAAGAAAAACCAACAACAGCAAAAAGGAAGCAATAATGATATATTAGAGAGTGTGATCGACAGTGAGTTACCCTGCCAGAATTATTTGCCTAGTTAAATAAATATTTCCCAAAATAACAAAAACTGGTTTTTATACAGCAAAAAATCGATTAGAGTGTATTCGAAAGATAAAAAATGTTTATAAAAAATATTTTAATAGAAATTTTCCAACTACAAGTATTAAAAAAAATGCTTTAATATAAATATTAAAAGAAGTATTTTCGGCTTTCTCATAATTTTGTACTTCTTTTAGCTTCACTCACTTTTTCTTAACTTCACTTAACCCTAGACATTTTATTAGGTTCCAGGGTATTCTTGGAAAAATGGAATAGGAATATTAAACGGCAACTGGCGCATCTACTACGGGAATCGGACTGACAATGTCGGCTTCTAAGCGAGTTTGCGACACGATTCCAGGCGATGGACCTCCAACAACAACAACAACAACAGCAAGCAGAACAGAGATGAAATTCGTCGATGATCGTCTTCGATGGGATCGGAGACGATCTCGTGCAGTGCAACCAAACAGCATAAAGTTAATTGCTAATATGATTAATTGCACATTAACATGAAGTTTTATAGCCAATTATATGCAAAATATGCCACGTTTGCCAATTGCACTACACTCGATACTCGAATATGCAAAATGCATGGGAAAAATTAATCCTCCTGAGAAGCTTAACACGGTTGACAAGAAAGACGAAAAAAAGTTATTTACCAATTATTTATTCGTTTTTACTTTATACAGATATAAAAGTAATTAAATGCGGATTTTTTTCAAAAATTACTTTCTTTTTGCAGCAATGTGGGTTAGTAAAAAAATCAGATCAAGTAGCAAAATATGAGATAAATCTGGGAAAAACCGATTCCACAATTCACAACATTCTATGCACTTACGCAAATAAGAAATATTTTGAATTTCTATTATTTAATTATTATTTTATTGCAAAACCAACATGACATAACCTATAAACCTTATCTCAACCCTTTTGGAATTCTATATGAAAAAGAATTAGATAATTACATTACCTTTTCCTTAAATTACGCTCGTGCAATTGCGAAGCAGTTATGAAGCTCAATAATATTCCAGTAGCAATTGACTAAATTTTGTTCTTTCATACTCTTCGCTCTACAAACAAAATTGCGATCATCTTCAGCTGCAGCCAATGTCAATAACATGCACATAATTTATGCAAAACTATTCACCGCAATTTGACGTCATTGAGTGGGTGCTTCAGCTATATCTATCTCCTTCGCTCGCTCTTACGTGCCTTCTCGCTCTAACTCTAACTGCGTTTGCTTTACAGTCGCAGTTTCCATATTTCCAGATTTCCAGATGATGCGGGCGCTTCGACAAAAGCCAATAAAAATGCAATGCTGCTGCGGTTGCCTGCAGTCAAAACAAAGCGCAAATCACATTTCAAATCACTCAAAACAATTGAGATTTGAATTTGAATTATTGGCCATTGGGTCCGAAGAGTGTAGTATATATATCTTGGATGCATTGGACAAACACACATGGATAGATAGATAGATGGTTTGAGTTGCTCTCGACAACGTTTCCGGTCTTAAATCTTGAGAGCGCGTTGAGCTAATCATAACTTACAATGTGGTCCGGCTATTTGACAGGCAACGGACGGCCAACAAACAAACCCCGTTTGGCCAAGAGGATCACAGGGATCATGATGTTTTTTTTTTCCGTTGATGTTGCTTTTGCTGTTTTTGTTGTTGCTGAAGCTGAAGCTTGAGGCTGGCAAGCTGTGCGAGCTGTCAATGAACTTGTACGCTTTTGATTGATTTATATTGTGTTTTCTGTTTCCACAGTGTTTCCATATATGAATATGTACATACTTATGTTTGTAACCATGTTTGAGGTTTTTGTATCTATGTTTCGACGAGTCTTTCTTTTTTGTATTATCTTTTTAATAAAGTAAATCACCTTAGAAATTTCTTGTTATCTTGTTTTTCAACACCGAAAATGAAACCTGAATATTATTTAAGGTAACAAATGAAAGGGTACAATGAAAAACTTTTATAGTTACTTTATTTTTACTTTTTCTAGGAAAAGTTTTGCAGAACAAGTAATAAGTCGAGTAAGCTCGACTAGAAGATACCCTTAACCCTTGACCATACAGACGGTTGCACTAACAGACGATCGGGCCGACAGATATAACTGCACTACCGTACCAATGCTTGATGACTTCATATCTCCGGTGTTTCTCAATCGATTTTAATAAAAATTTCACATATGTTCGTTATTTTGTCAATGTTTTTAATCCTCATTTTCAGTGTTTCGAAATTCAAGATTTTTTAGTTATCGATTCCATGTGAATATTGTAAACCTAAAAAGTTATCGAAAACTTGAAACAAAATTGTTCTGCCCAGAAATTAGGAGAGCTCATAAACAAAATCTGGTATTCCTAGCTTTTATAGTTCCTGAGATCGACGCGGTACATACAGACGGAGTCCCTTTTTTTTTTACCAATTTCATGGGTTAAGGGTAAAAAACACTGTTATTACTTCGTAAGTTCTTAAGTTTAACCAAAATTTATGTCACTTTATATATTAATTATATTAGATATGCCAGATACAACAATCTTTGTAACACGATCTCAAATCTCTACTGAACTACCGTCGATTCTCTGTATTTGTTTTCTTTGCCATGGCTGTTAACCTTACTAGGCCATAATTTAAAGTCGGCTTGTGAGGATGATGCTGCTGGATAGCTGGTTGGTCTGGTTGCTCTGGAGTTTGCCATAAAACTGGCGCTTAAGAGACTTGTGGCGCGATTTGGCAGACCTGTGGCCGGGGCCGGATTGGGCTTGGCCGGGCGGGCGTGGCTCAGACACAAGCTCAGCTCTGGATTCGGGCCCGTCCTTTTTGCCGGCCTCTCGACCATAATGCCTAATAATAATCATGTGCTGTAATTGACGATTTATGCTAAGCCCAATATAATTTACGCCGTTGCAAACGTTAAGGCGGCGCCCCCACGCTTTACCAACTTACAGAGGGGGTATTCTGGGATTAAGGGGTGAGGGATAAAAAAACAAAAACAAAACCAACAACAACGACGAGACGCATAAATCATAACTGCACCTGGTCGAAGAAACGCTGCCAGCAACCAATATCTGGACGGGCTACCGGCGATAAAAACTGAAAACTCTCAAAACTCAACTAGATTCCCACACACGCCGGCCATGTAAGTTACTTTGGGCATATATGTATGTAAGTACGTACATCTATAGATAGGTATAAATATGTATGTAAATACGAACAGCGGGTACTTAGAATGTCGGGCAGGTTACACAATGCCAAAAGCATTTGAACAACTTTAAAAGCAGTTTCAGAATGATAACAAAGTTCAAATACCCTTCAAGGAAGCTACAGTTTAATGATTTTATTGAAATTCTGCTTAGTCTAGTTGTCAGAAACGAAATTACAGAGCAAATATCATATAAATGTTTTTTCAGCAAAATCTGGAAAAAGGAAAAATACTTTATCAAATTGAGTATTACATTTTTTTAATGAAGAAGACTTTAATATATTGAAAAGTGATTAAGTCCCGAAATAAAATAAAATCAACTATATTACTTCAAGTACTTTTCACAAGCCAGTTTGCTTGTTGGATCTTACTGAGATATATTTCAAATCTACATATAAATAAATAAAAAAACATTAGTCTACTTTACAAAACAAAATCATACCAAAATGTATTTAATAACTAAAACGAAGTATACTTTTCCCATAAAATAACTTGATAACAATCCATTCATTACTAGCTAAAATTTGAATCAGACCTTAATTTAAACGAGGTCAAGTAAAAAATTTAAGGGTCTATAAAGTTTAAGCAAGAAAACAAACGCAAAATGTCTAAATGCCATTTTAATGTTATGTCATGTTTGAAAAAGGAACATATTTTCTTAGTTTTTTATATTTATTTTTCTAAAACTTTCCCAAAATATTTCCCATATATGTTCGCCATTCATTAGCCACAACAAACCGATTGTAGAAATCGGAATACCCTTAAAGAGTGTATGTAAGCTTAAGAAAAGAAAAAAGTGTTGGCACGCAAATTTATTGTTGTCTGCCGGGTCGAAGCCGATTTCGCGTTTGGCGTTCCATATGCGATCCTAAACCACAAAAGGCTACCGTATTTGCTGTCAGACGACGTTGCCTGCCTGCCTCGCGGTTTGGCTGCCTGCGTGCCAGTTTGTCTGGCATTTGGGCAGGCCTTCCAAAAACGTCGCTGACATAACTGTACCCACCTGGCAGCTGTTGACTCCGAGAGGGGCCAAACTCATGCGTGTTTCAAACACACACACACACAAACACACTCAAAGTATATAATATGTAAGCACTGTGAAAAATTGATGATTATGATAATAACCGTTATATTTAAAGTCAACTCATTTTTTGAAAGTTTATTTATAAATTTCTTTTATATATTTCATCATTTTTTTCGAATACAATAAAGTAAGTTTATAATATTACTATATTATTTTTTCAAATATATCCAATCTACTTGTTTAATAATCTATTTATACCAGAAACATATTTTTCTCATGATCTACTTTCAAATCAAATATCAGAAGTCAAAATAAATATAATTATTAAAATAATCCTAATACTCTTTAAAAAGTAAATATCTCAAAGCATATATAGAATGCCAAAATGTTACTTAACATTATAATAAAAACAGCTTTATTGTGCATTACAGTTCAAGATAAGCTTTAAATATTACTTCCTTCAATACATTTCACATAATTTACCCTCTGTTTTGGCAATAAAACATTTCTTTTTAGAATCTCACTAGATAAATTATCATTTTCAAACATAATTTAATCGAGATCAGCTTTAGTTTTGTAACTAACATAACTCTACTTTCTCTCTCAGTGTACACTCGACTTCGTTTAGAACGTAGCCGACGCCGACGCCGACGATGCTGCTTGCCGCTTGCCACTTGGCGGCAGCCCCAGATTTCATGGAGCACGTCGCTGTTTTTGGCATCAAACACATGTCGAAGGCACATGAAAGGATCGTGGATTTTTACAGTTGTTGTTGCTGTTCTTGTTGTTGTTGTTGTCGACACGAATGGCTATGAAAGGTTAATAAATCAAATGCATATGCATGACAACAACAACAACAACAACGTCTCTCTGCACCTGAGAGAGAGAGTCCGATCCTGGCTCCAACAACAACAACTCAAATGGCATGCGACTTCTTTTTTGCGCTTTGGCTTTATGCCTTTATAATTTCCTCAATGCCGTTTATGGCCGGACTCTTTTGGCCGAAAGAGTCCGACTAACAACTGACTGTTGACTGTTGGCCACCAACTACTAACTTGGCCAAATGAACCGCAGCAATCAAAATCAATGCCTTTTGTGCAACAAGTTCAGCTTAAACATTAACACCAAATTAAATTTGATTTTATTGTGCCAAGACGAAGAAGAAGATGAAGCGCAAACGAAAAAACGAAAAAGAACCGTTTCAAATAGTAGAATAACGGAAATTGGGTCATCCGGGCAAATTAAGTTTTACAGTAGTTGTGGCAGCTATTTTTGCTGTTGCTCTATTCTTGCCTAAATGAGCTTTAAGCGACACGCCAGTTAGTTGCATTTAATCTGCATTTTATGACCCAGTTTGTTGTGTCTGAGAATGTGTGTGTGCGTGTGTGTGTGTGTGGGGAACTTTTGTTACACCGAACACGTACTGGGATTAATCACTAAATTAATTGAAACAATTTCGCCAGCAAAGCCGACAACAGCACAACATGATATTAATCAGCTCTGATCGTTTGGATCGTTTGGATCGGCGATCTCTTGATCAGAGACCATTGAGAGAGAGAGAGATAGATAGAGAGATCAATTGAGTTTGACTGGGTTGTTGTCTGGTGTTGATCGGCATGTTCGATGGCTGTACGTGTCTGGCATTTCAATTGAACGAAACAACGAATCAATACGATAGAGATACTACGTTGGATAGATCCAACTTGGCAAATGAGTTGTCCAATGATCTAACACATGTCGCTCAGATCATCAAAGCCGCCAAAACGTAACGATTGATTGAGACACACACACACACACACACACGAAGACACAATCAGGTGTAAGAGGCCAGATAATTTCTTAGCCAATTGCCAGCTAGTAAACGTTAAAAGCCAAACGGATCGTTTTGATGCTCTTTGGCTGCCTGTTAAATGCCAACAGCCTTGGCTAATAACTTTTAATTAAATTAAAACTCCGCCTATTTGCGTTCAAGCCACCTCAAACCATTTCTAGTGATCGTGATCGTGATCGTGATCATCAGCATTAGCTGATGCTGTGCCGCAACAAATGCATTTTCACACCAAGACCCTGCAACAACAACAACAAAAACAACAACAGCAACATTAAAATAAAATCTTTTTAATAAAATCGAGGCTTCCCAACAGGTGCAGACACGAGTTCCGCTTCTCTTTTTGTCGTTTTCGGGGCCTCATCCACGATTCACGGCTTTACTTTGGTGGCATTAGGTGGAGGTTCCCCGACGACAAGCAACTTGAAGCCAAGCCTCCAGTGCCACAAATGCAATCATTTAAATCGTTTCGATTATGATCAGTAACAAGCGTTATGTTTTCCTTAAGCTCTTTACAGCTTAAGCGATCCTCGTTGTTGCAACTACGGTTGCAAGTTGTAGTTGTTGTAGTTGTAACAAACATAATTGATCAATTAAAAATTAATACCAACTTTGTTTAGCTGCAGGTGCTCTAAAAGCTTCCTACTTTATCATGAGAGCAAACGATCTTTCACTGTTCGTTTTACTCTCACTTTAGTTCGCTTAACCTTAAATACTCAATGAACAAGCGCAAGTACACTGGGATGATGGTGATGGTATTGAAAATAATCAAATATTAACGTTATTATTCAGAAACTTCCTGGCTGGCATATTAAAATAAAATGGTAGTATATCCCCCACGGTTTAAGATGAATTATTAAGTATAATATAATAATGAGCAAAACCAGAAACTTATTGACTATAATCAATGAAATGAGAATGCATATTGACTTAAAACTGTTAAAAATATACAAAATTACACTTACAATGTATTATGTCCCACTGTCACTATCTTACATAACGGTAAGTAAACTTTGCGAGCAATTTTACTCTCGTTCATTCTTATATTTGACATTGCATGCAAATTCGGCTTCCATACAGTAGTTCATCTTATGCATATTGACTTAAAACTGTTAAAAATATACAAAATTACACTTACAATGCATTATGTCCCACTGTCACTCTCTTGATACTAGACAGCATGCCCACCTAACTAACAGTAAGTTAACTTTGCGAGCAATTCTACTCTTGTTTATTCTTATGTTTGCATGAAAGTTCGGCTTACCATACAGTACTACAACTTAGGCTAAGTATATTAGCCATTTTAACATTTAACTACGCTTAAGCAGGTTTTTGTATATGTTCTTGACTAATAAATCAATTTCCTATCGTACGTAAGTTTAAAATTGTTCTTCTCATTTTCCCATAAACTTTTCTAATCAAAAAACTAACATTTTAAATGATTTATTGAACTAATCATAATATACAACTGAGTACAGGGTATTAACATGTTTCATCACTCTTACTTACTTACTTACTCTCTTTCTTACTGTCTGTCTGCATTTGTTGGGGGGTCTGAGTTTATATTTCATACGGTTTGTGGACCTCACACGCTGAGTTGTCATAATAGTGGGTAATACTGTGTGTCGCAGCTGGTTCGAGCTACTTAAATCAAATGAGTTGATGCCACCACCAAAAAATATTGGATGATGACGCACAATGTGTAAACAATGGAATAGGAAAAAAGCTGCGGCTTGCTTGATTTATGGTAACTCTAGTATATGGCAACGCCTTAATCCTAACCTAGCCGACTTTGTTGTGCTAATCAGTGTTCAAGTTTATGTGACAGTTTAAAGTATGCCACACGCAACGATGCTCATTTGAATCGTTTGATGATTCTTGGTGTGGTGGTGGTGGTGGTGTGGTGCGGCGCTTTACCTGTTGTTGCAAGGCAAGGTGTCGCGTCCAACGATCTCTGACTACAAACTTTGGACTACAACTTCCACTTTTCTTTCTCTTGCTTTGCTTGCCCATTGATAATTCAATTTCATCGAACCATTTTCTTATCTTGACTTCATTTTCATCTCTTGAAGTTGGGACCACCAGAGTGCATCATAACAATCTTTAACCTGGCGACGAGAGAGAGATTCTACCGCTGCTGCGGGTTGCGTGTGGCCTTTGTTTGCCGATTTATGATTCAATTTTATTGTTAATTGAAATTCAACTAGTTTAGTTTAGTGTGTCGCCCCGAAATTGATCTCTCTTTGATATCTCTTCCATATCATACGGCAATCGATTGTTTTTTGTGTGTAACCCTTTTGTTTTTTTCTGTTTGTTTCTGTTTGTGGGTTTTGTTATTGCCATAAAACTGTCAGTTAAATTGAATTGTTGTCGTTGTTTTCCGCAT
Organism: Scaptomyza parva; assembly: GCA_035044645.1. Classification (NCBI taxonomy): domain Eukaryota; kingdom Metazoa; phylum Arthropoda; class Insecta; order Diptera; family Drosophilidae; genus Scaptomyza; species Scaptomyza parva. The sequence goes on along the minus strand of JAWNNT010000068.1, from coordinate 745,036 downwards.
TGATCCTGATTTATGTGCGGCTTTCAAATTAAAACAGAAGTCGTTTAAATGTTCAATTTTCTAATAGGCTTTCACAATTTTCACCCTCAAGCAATTGAGGTTTCCCTCTTTCCATGGCTAAACGGCAGTTGCATTAAAAACTTAAGAAGTAAGTAATGTTAAGAATGTCTGACTTAAAGATACCCTAATCGATATGGAACTAAACTTTGCTCTAGAGAAGAAGTCTACTGTGTGTCCATTACAACTATATTATACCCATTTGAAGTAGTTTAGAACGTATGCAGGGTACAAAACAGACGCCATATAATATAAGGGTCGTGCGTCTAACTTCCCTGAGATTTACTTTACTCTACTTGCAACAGTTTCCTGATTAACACTTTGAGCATAATTTAACCGCCGGCGACAAAGCGCACATAACAAACACAGACAAAGCCGGGAAACTGAGAACCGGAGAAAAATTGATGCAAACGATTGCCGCCTGTCTGCCTGCATCTGGTGGCATCTGTGGCAACTGTGGCGCGTGCGCAGTTGCAACCGCCGACGGCAAACAGAAGAGAAAGGGAGAGAGAGAGAGAGCGGGATATTCTAATGCTGGGGATAAGAGAAATTATTGCATCTGAGTCGTAGTCGGAGTTGGAGTCGGAGTCGACTTCGTGCTGATTGTCTGTAAGTAGCTGAGGGCATAAAACAACTTGAAACCAAATGTGCAGCTCTAGTTTAGGTTGCAGTTGCAGGTTCGCATTTTGAATTTGTAGTCGTTGCATGTACTTATGATTTTCCGCATTCTTTGGCCAATTTAATGGCGCGAAAAGTGCTTAAAAGAGATCATGAATGTAACTGCGACTAAATCATATTCAGTTTGTGGTGCGATTAGAGTTGATTATACCATGTGTGCATATTTCATGAGAGTTTCAACAATTTACAATGGCGCCAGCGCCAATTGAACGACGAGGCACAAGGAACTAACTCCAGAAAAACTCTTTGTAATTTATTCAATTGATATTTTACATAAATCTAATTGAGCTCTGTATAGAGATATAGTAGAGTTTTTAAGCTCTTTTCTTTGATTCCTTGTTTACACTTGTCAAATGTTTTCAGTTCCAGTAAGCACACACACTTTTTCATCAACAAATCTCTTTTCATTCAAATCGGAAACCAATTGCATTCGAATCTGACCTGCAATTGAAAACATGATCTACCAATGAGTCTGCCTCTTCTCACCACATACAAACTCACCACGAACTTACTAACGCTCCCTCTCTCGCTGTTTGACAAAAACTCTCTCTTATTGCATTCCCCTGCACTTTTTCGAACTTCGAAATGCAGCTTAAACTCGCTCTCTCTCTCTCGCTCTCTTTCTTCCCAACTCACATGCATTTCCCCACACACACACACACGTCTCCTAAGACCGAATAAAGAAGCTTGGCTTTGGCTTGTCTTGCCTTGGCTTGTCTTGTATTGAGTAATACTCAGATGTTTGACTGATCCATGATCTGTGTAACACTGTCCATGTAGGAGCACTTACTCCAAGCTATAAAAGTGAAATCGGCAAACGGACGCCTTTGTCCTGGTCATAAAAGCTGGCCAAAGCTGCAACGAAATGGCGACTATGATTATTTACGAGGCGGCTCCTGCAGCAGGCGAAAAGCTATTGATTTGTTTTCGCTTTAAGTTTGTGTTTGTTGTTTTTGTGGCTGCAACTAAAATGTCAGTTTGGCAAAAATTAAAAGTAGCTGCCGCAAAGCTGTAAAAGTCACTCTTAATGGCTCACCTGGTTGCAGCATGCTGCAGTTGCAACCACTACACACTACAAAAAAAAACTTTTGGTGTTTGTACTTAATTTTTTCGCTATTAATTTTTTCATAAGGCGTTTTTCATATGGAATCTGTGTGCGATTTTTATTTGAATATAAAGCTAATTAATAAGCACTTAATATAAATATTTTCTCACATTAAAATAAAGACAAAATCATTAATAAAATGGTTTTATTTATTAACCTATAAAAAAAAAGACTTAGAAACTTATTTATTATGGTTGAATTTCAATTTGATTAAGTACAAGGAAATGGAGTAAGCCAACAAACAACCACCAAATTTCTAGCCGTGTTCTGGCGCTTGTTGATGATGTCATTTACCAGAGAGTTGGCCAAGTTAAAATTGAGCCAGAGGTGCCTTAAGGGGAGTAAGTACCTAAAGTAATTGGCAGCTCAACTACGAAATTTATGACAACAAACAAACAAAAACAAAACAAGTATGAAAGCTTTGGTCGAGTAAGCTCGACTAGAAGATACCCTTAACTCTTGACCATACAGACGGACAGACAGTCGGGCTGACAGACATACCTGACATACGTGAACTACCGGAATGAATGCTTGATGACTTCATATCTCCGGCGTTTCTTAATCGACTTTATTAATAATTTCACAGATGTTCATTATTTTATTAATAGTTTCAAACCTCATTTTAATTTTTGAAATTCAAGATATTATTTTGTTATCGATTCCATGTGTATATCGTAAACTGAAAAAGTTATCGAAAATTTGAAACAAACTTGCTATTTCTAGGGATTAGAAGAGTCTCTAACTTTTATAGTTCCTGAGATCGACGCGTTCATACCTGTATGTCAGACAGACAGACATACAGATGGACATGGCTATATCGACTCGGCTTTTGATGCTGATTAAGAATATATATACTTTATGGGGTCGGAGAAGCTTGCTTCTGCCTGTTACATACTTTTGCACAAAACCATTATACCCTTTTTTTTTACCCATTTCATGGGTTAAGGGTATACAAAACTGTGCTAATAAAAGTGGTACAAATCGTTGCAACTTTCTTTTAATTTTATGTGTGTATGTTTTTTGTTTTGTTGTAGTTTTTTTTTTTTTTTGTTTTGGGGCCGCCAGGACGCGGGTTAAGCTGACCAGCTTAACCTTTTCGGGTTGCACTCTGCGCGTGCCAAAAGGCAACAAACGAGCTTTTTACGAGTTGCAACAGTTGGGAAAGAGCGTTGCAAAAACAACAACCACTCCATACAACAACAACAATTGCATACAACAACAAACACAGCATGCATTCTAGCCATGTTTGAACTTGGCTCACAGATTTATAACAAAGATATCGGCTTGGCATTGCCGACATGCTGCGTCCTCTCAGTTGGCCGTCCTCTCAGTTGCTATGAGCTATTAGAGTTCAGGCGAAACCAAGTCGAAACCAAGAGTTGCAAGAACAGACTTCACTCAGACTGGACTGGACTCTGAAGACCCGGTTCCTGGTTCCTGCCTCGAACTGCCAGCCTGCCATGGCAATCCATTAGTGGCAGCAGCCGAGCTGAACTGAGTTGAGTTGAGTTGGCCTTTTTTGCATCGTCGGCATCTAACAAATCGTTCTGTAATTTGATAGCTTAGAAGTTTATGACTATGGCCAGGCAGTTCTTAATGGGGCGCAGTTCGCGCCACAGACCCAACTTACTCTAGCTTCAACTTGACTATGTTAAGAAAAAAGAAAAAAATGAAAAAATAAAATAAATATATGTATAAAAAAGTAAAAATTATCAAAAGCAAGTCAGGCTTTGGTGGTGGAAACTGGCTGCCTGCCAAATCGCTGGCACAAAATATGCTAAAAGGTTTTGCGAGATCAATTTTAGAGATTTTTTGTTTAGATAACCGCTCGTTTATTGGCCAACGATCGTCGATCGTCGATCGAAACAAACATGTTGCGCTCAGTTACTTAATCTCAAATGGCGCTGGCTTTATAGCCACCAACAGGAACACACCAAAGCCGACAACAACAACACCAACAACACCAACAACACCAACAACTCAGGCAGCCATATCGACAGGCCTACACATGTTTTGGGGCTCATATCAGATCTAAGTATGCCAAAGCCAAAACTTAAAGTCAATGCAATGACAAAGCAGTCAGACCGAGAGACAGACAGAAAGACCGAGAGACAGACAGTCAAATGATATGATAACTTTTTTACAACTTCCTCTACTTCACTCCACTTTCTCCCTCTTTTTCTCCGTATCCTGCCACTGATCACTCACCTGTCCAAGCAAGATAATCTTGGGCATTGCATTACAACTATCTTAATCAGGTTATATAAAATATTTTTATATTCGTATATCTTTATTGTAATAGAATTTATGTGAATTGCACCAATAAAGTTATTTGTTTAATCATCTTGAAAGGTAATTCAAAAAATAAATAATACTAAAACAATAAAGTTATTTGTTTAATCATCTTGAAAGTTAATTGAAAAACTTTTATCACATAATTGCCATATTAAACATTAAAACTTCTCGAGCTGGTCAATCTATTTGCAGATTTAAATCATAAAAAGAAACCAGATACCATAACTAGAAACATTCTGCAGAACCAGTCGAAAAAAAATATTTAAAAATTCTTATTTAGAAACTCAATAATGAAATAATTATATATAAATAATAATATACATAATGAAAAGTGAACTTTGATGATTTATTAATGAATCTTAAACAGGATTTACTTGCACAATAATGATCTTGTCTCCATTTGTTCAATCAATTTTTGAGCCGTCTGTCCAGATATTCGTTAATCATATAATAATATCATATCATATGAAAATATTGTTATTCCATCAAAGTTCAACAGAAAATACATGGGAACTCTGTTAATAGAGTACAAGATTTCACAACAAACAAATAATTTTATTTCTAATACCTTTCTTAACTGGCTTTAATGACGCCGACACTTGACTTAAATAATAATCTTTATTGAAAAGTGTTGAAAATTCGCCAGACATGTTTGCACGACAAATTCAATTAAAGCTGAAAGTACTTTGGAATTTTTTTCAAGTCTCTTAAACAACATTTTTGGGTGTTGCAGGCATATCACATATCAAGTAGCTGTCAGCTGGGGTAAGAAAAAATGAAAATAAGAAAAACAAAAAAACACAAAAAGCAAAAAACAAGACTAAAATGCGAAAAGACTTTGTGGTTGATGTTTACATTTAGCCGTCGCCTGCCATGTCAAAGAAATCGCAACTTAATTAAATAAAAATTAAACAGATCTCTTGCGCTGACTGGACCTGGGATATGGATATGGATATGGCAATGTATATCTCTGTATCTGTGTGTGTGTGTGTATGTGTATCGTTAGTGCATCGTTGTGTTTGTGAAACATGTTGCAGTTTTTTGGATCTTGCAACGTTCAACGTCGTTTGCCGTCGCCACGTTGCGTGTCAAGTGAACATCATGCGTAGCGCAGTTTTCACTCTGGAACTTCGTTTTGTACGATCCCACCCCCCCTCACCACTATCCCCCCAACTTCTTTCCCCGCATCTTTATCCCAGCATCTGTGCTCTGCGACATGTTACACCAATTTTAGTCTGGAAAATCCTTGTCTAGTCTTAATATGATTTAGTAGCCGCTTGCATGGCTTGACAAGTGTCCATTTGAATACTCATTGGCTCAACAAGCCTAGCCAAGACATTGGCTCCAGCTTCTCGTTTCATACTGTATATATGTATGTATATATATGAATAGTACTATATCCTCTAATTTACTTAGATTCCCAAGCGGGGGATATTATGATCGTAAAGTTATTATTTTGTAAAGGAAATAAATTAATATAAATAAAATATGTATATGTAACAATTACTCAAATATTTTGTGGAACAGTTAAAAATATCTTTTGACAATAATTTTGATTAACAAATTTTTCATATTTATTACTCATTATTTAAAGGAATATTAGAGTCTTATAACTGTAACACTCTTTCTTCTTGAACATTGAACTTTAAACATATTATATTATTGCCAAATTTATTTTAAATATTGAACAAACTAAAAAATAATTCTTGACCTGAACTTACAAATATTGTGTTCTTAATTTAAAAAATAGATACACAGGATGTATTCTAAGATTTTTTTTACGAATCCAAGTTAGAAGAAAATAAAGTGAAACTTAACAATTCATTGGTTCTTAAGTATTTATTTGTACATTAAAAGTTTAAAGTCTTTCTGAATAACCTTAAAAACAAAAACTTAAAATTTTAGGGAAAAAATAAAACAAAGTGATTCGAGACAAGGGTATTTCATATTTGCGTAACTTTCCATACACATTCTTCAAGCTTTTTTGCAGTGTATGAACCCAGCTTAATGTGCCCCCCCCCCTTAATGCACAGCCCCTCATCAACACACACCGCTTTGCCGCTTTCAACATTGATTTGTGTGTAATTTAATGCAATTTACATAATATTTTGTTTTTAATGAGGCCTAAGGTGATGTTTAAATGCTTTGACTTGGCTTAGTCAGTAGTGGTAGTAGTCGGTTGCACAGTTGCTCGGCTGCCAGTTGCACAGTTGCACAGTTGCAAGTAGCCGGTTCTCAACGCTAAATTGCAGTTGCAACTTGTGTTAGACTCCAGCCTAGGCGCCAGTTATTTCACTGTTAATCCGATTTTATGTTTTTTTGTCTCATTTTTTTGTGTCATTTTTTTTTTTTTGAGACATTTTTTGAACCGCGACCTGCCGCAAAAATAACGAAATAAATTTGCATTTAACTGTCTGACAAATTGGTCGCAACTTAATTAAAGGGCGATAAGTTGAATACTTTGTTCTTTTTTTTCGTCTCCTCTCACTTTGATTATTTTTGCAGTTCGGTTTGCTTTCACTAATTAAGTCGCAGTTGGCAGCCGGCTATCAGTAGCTGGCACAAACATATTTCATGTTGACGATGGAGACGATGATGATGTTGTTGTTGTTGTTCTTGATGGAACACAGAGACTGTTCTGTTCTGTTTTTGTTGCTGGCTACTTGAGAGAGCGTGTCGCATTTGGAGGCACATTATCAAAAAGAGCCAAACACCTTTGCAAAATGCACGCGCACTGATAACGGGGAGGCAAGGCAAGGCGACGCCTCGAAGAAGTAACCTGATGTTCTCTCAAAGTGGCTGTCCCGCCGTTGGGCCGTTAATAAGCGTAGATTATTTATGTTTATTAACCCTTAACATGTTTACATTTTGTAAAACGAGACTCTTAATGTGAACTTTATCATGCCCCGTTTGCAATTGCAATTGCAAGGCGAGGTTCTCAATGCAAAATACAAGTGGTTAGGTCTTCAAGACACAGGATGTATCCTACGAACATTCCTACGAATCCGAGTAAGGAGTTTTTCTCTATGACATAGAAGAGAATAAAGAGAAACTTATCAATTCATTGGTTCTTAAAAGTTTGAATTCTTTCTGAATGATCTTCAAAAAGACAAAAACTTACAGTTTTAAGGAAATTTCAACAAAGTGACTTTTTTGGGATATTATTAACTATAAGTACTTCACTCCTACATATTATTTTAATTCATGGTAGGGTATTTTTGTATGTTCATAGCGGCTAATCAATTTTTGTTTGTATGTGTTAACTGCCACCAATTGGACAATCGGTTGTCGCTATAGCTTTTATTTGCACGTCACCCCAAATGCAGGGCAAAGAATAAAAGATTTCCAAAGTCAGGCAGGTCCACCCCAATCTACTCACGGGCACAGGCGCAGGCGCAGGAAGAGACAGATGTAGGGATGAGGGAAGGGTTGGGAAGGTTGAGATGGCATCGATTTGGTGGCAGCGGCGGCGCTCCTCTGTGTGTGCGATTTTAATGATGCTCTTGGGAAAAGGGCGCCACGATCTCGAAACGATCTCTCTGCTCTTAATGCACTTCTTCCTTTTTTCTTGCTTTTTTTTTTTTCTTGCTTTTATACATGATCATATGCGTTTATCTTTTGTGTTTGGACGGCGGCCAGTTATCGGGGCCAGTTTGCTGTGGCACTCATTTAATAAGTTTGTTCTGGCTAAGAGATTACATGAACCTGCAGTGTTCAATTCGCAATCATATTTTAGCAACACACAGTGTGTGTGTGTGTGTGTATGTGTGTGTGTTTGTGTGAGGCATGCCGAACCCAGAACAGAACTGAACAGAACTGAATTTCCAGTTTTTAAAGTCAAAGTCTGATATCTGTTGTCGTTGTCGCCTTTTTGGCCCTGGACTTGAATTGAGTTGGGTTGGGTTTTGGTTTGGTTGGGATTGGGTATGGGTTCGGTTGGACCCCATGGATGGTATTGGGGGTATTCGTTTTTTATTTCAAGTATCGTGTGACATATCGAGTGTGAAGTGTCAATTTGAATTTATTGATAACACACTGAGAGGTCGTTTCTCGTCCAAAAACTAAAAACGAAAACCGAAAACCGAAAAACAACAACTCGAAAAGAAACAGAGGAAAAATGAAAACAGTGGCCTCTCCAAAGAGCCAGAAACGAGATCAACCAATTACATGGCATATAAATTGTCCACTCAAGTGCTCTGGGAGCCCATTGCAGTTGGAATTTATGAAATGAAATGTGATTTGCGAATCGTGCAATCAGCGCCACGGACAAACAGACAAACAGACAGACAGATGGACAATACGACGGGACAAGAGGCGATCATCAGGCGCAAATTGTTATTTATCACAAGGTGCTCTATAAATTTGCAACAGCAACATTTTTAAAGAGAGCTTAAATGAGCGAAAGAGACAGGGAGAATGATCATCTAATCAATTTCTGATATGTCTAAATCAATGATTAAGAATGTCGTTGTTCAGTTTTCAGTCTGAGGACTCAGTCTGAAAGTTTTTTTTTTCTGAATGTTTTTTTTTTTTGTCTGGTTTCGCGCTTATTGACAACAATTCGATGCGGCTGCAACGACGACAGGAAACATCTTGTAAAACTAGCAAATGCAACATGTTGTGAACATGAAAGGGCCACAGAATGAAGTTGTGTGTGTGTGTTCGTGTGTGTGTGGAGTCAAGATTGCCTTTGGCTTATCGAGAGCAAAGCAACAATGAGAGCAACAACATTATAATGGACAGTGCCCCCAAACTCTTTGGGCGACGCCACACGCGCGCGCCCCACAAGCATCACCATTGCCACAAGCCACACCATTGCCGCCCAGCACCACAGCACCACTTCTCGCCTCATCCATTTGGACACGCTGCGGCTGCGGCTGCGGCTGTGGCTGCGGCACCGGCCACGATAAATAAAAGCCGGCGCTGGGCGAGCGTCGAGGCGACAATGAAACGTCTATTTTCCCCACATATCCACATATCCACCGGCGGCGGGCCTGGCAGGCCTGCCAGGAAGGCAGGAAGGCAGGAAGGAACAGACCAGGACAAGACAAACCAACGACGTCAACGACGACAACGACGACGACGACGATCGAGGGCCGATCAGAGGGCCGGACTAATGTACACACGAATGTGTTGCAATTGTCACGCCAAGTGAAGTTACAAATTTATGAATGCCAAAAAGCCTACCTCTCCACAACACTCCAAAACACTCGAAAAAATTCTTATTTAGTAATTGAAGATTTGTAAAAACTTTAGATTAATTTTTAAGGTACTCGTTTTTATTAACTTGTTATACTCACTTATCAAGACTTAAGCTTAAACTTTTTAACAAAATTCTTAAGAAAAAGTTTAAGTGAAAATTCTTATTTTGCTCTCTCAATTTTCTTCTTTTCTTTTATTGGTATTTTTGGTGTTTAAAAATTTTATGTTTAAAGAAATCTTTCTTAATGTCATTTAATTTTGAATTCTCAATAAATTTAATTGACATATTATTGGTATCAATAAAATTCTTTTTTAAACATATATATTTTTTAAAAAAAAATTTTTTTTTTATTTTTTTATAGTGTATTCAAGACGACAACGCGTCTCGTGCTCGACGTGGCACGCGGCAAAAAGCAACAGAAACAGAAACAGAAACAACAACAACCAACAAAAACCCATAAATATGTTAAAAGTCAGAGTACGAGTCAGAGTCAGAGTCAGAGTCAAAGTCAAAAAGTGTTGCGGTTTCTGCATCGATTTCGGTGTGGCGAACACACAACGAAACTTTCTCATTAAGGAGAAGAGTTCAGGCCAACGACAGCAAGGTTAAAAATATTTTTACACATTGTATAAGAAACAGAGCATCATCATCATCATCATTCCGCCGTGACCGGAACAAAAGTGTCACAGAATGTATGGGTATACCCATACTTATAAAGAGGGACACTAAGGAGTTGGGGGTCAAAGATCGTTATGGAATGGAATGCAACTAATCAGCTTGAAGATTTTACTCAATGAAAATGGTACTTCAATAGCATTGTGTGCTTACCATTATATTATTTCATTAAGTATTTTAGTTTGGGATGGTTTATGATTCAAGGAAATATATTGTAAATATTTAGATATATTATTATTTATTTGAAATCGTATATGTTTTTTTAAATAAATTTTAATTTTTGAATCCAGTAAATATCATATTTAGATATACATAGATATATATGATAGTAAGAAAGTAGAAAACCCACAAACTTATGAATAAAATTTAAAATAAAATTACTTTTACTAATTTTATTTGAATGTAGATATCACATCGCCAATAATTTTATTGCATTCCCAAACTACGAAGAGAACCTTAATTGGCAATTTGTTCTATAATAAAGTATTTATTCTAAGGAGGGGTATTCAAATCACAAGTTGGCCGCACTTCTAGAGCACCCACAAATCAAATTTGAATGAAACTCCATTTGTAGTTCTAGCTAAGGCTAAGACTTAAGCGGCCTTTTGGCCAAACTAATAGCCAATTTAAATGAGATGAGCTCGGGCCAAACTCGAGTCGCAATTGTAATTAAATCGCAATATGGACAAGGCACAGACAACTTTTTGAACTGGACGGACGGACGAACGGACAGACAGACAGAGAGAGATACCGGATCGGTATGGAATAAGTTGCAAAGAGCTGTTGCACTGAGAAGTTGTTGCACCGAGAAGTTGCTGCTGCAGCTCCTCATCATCAATGGCTTTGGTTGGGGCATTTCAATGATTTATTGAATTTAAATCACTTGTATTGGCAACAGTCCCGCTGTGAATTTGTGACATTTTCGTAAACGAAAAATGTCAGTTACGATTTTTTATTAGCTCTCTCCCCAGACCCCAGACCCGAGACCTCAGACCCAAGACTCTACCGACACACTGATGACGTCCCAAGCAAAAGCAAAGTTGGACTTTAAGTTTGGTATTGGAAAATATAGTTAGGGCTAGGATTTTTAACCAAAGATGAGGTCGTTCGTGTGCATGATAATCATGATGATGATGATGGCGTTACGGTATATACGGTATATGGCCATAAACGCTGGTAAACTACTGTAAAATATAGTTCAAACTCATTTCGAGCAATAATAAATTCCATTTGCTGCCATAAAACAGTCGTTCAAGCAAACATACAACACGAACATTAAAGTGAACCGAGAGTTTGTCGTTTTTTTTTTCGTTTTTTTCACTGTCTCTAATAAAGTTATTAACTGGCATAAAAGTGCAGTTTATGCAACATGGAGTCAAGTCGAGTGGAGTCGAGTTTTGGGGGCTCGCGAGTCTTGTTAAAAGCCCATAAAAATTCAAAATCTAACACAATGCACCGGCAATATAAATGCATATAAATGCCCCGGCAGGCAATATCCAGAAACTGATGACATGTTCGTTCATTAATTAGAAAGCGATCAAGCATTCCCAACGAGAGAAAGAAACCTTGCAACAGCTCCTAATTAGAAACGAATCGAAAAAAAAACCACCGAAATGACTTCATTAGAAAACTATAACACGCTTGTTAACGTCGTGTCTACAATGCGGGTACAGCTTCAACAAATAAAAACAAAAATCAGAAAAAAAAAACCCAAAAACCCAACTAGAAACATCAGTTTAATGATCAGCCACAACAGAACTCAGAACCAAAAACTATCTAGTTTGGTCTTTTGTTCGAGCTTTTAATTATTTTATGGCCAAGACAAGTCAATATACAAAGCATCGAGTGTAAATTCTTAGACTCCCCCGTTCTCGCTCTTTAACTTTGCGCTATTATAAAGATTTTGACCTTGTTTTTGTTTTTTTTAGTTATTGTTTTTTATGCATTTCCAAGCTCATTATCGCAGCTTTTGAGCGTCAGTGACATTCCGAAAGGCGTTCCGAAATGTTGATCTATGGCATCATGGCAACATGACATCCATAAATCTCTGTAAAAGGCAACCCCAACCCAAATCAAACATATTTATATGACAAGCAAATCACTTAGCCATGGCTAAAATGAGTTTAGGCGTACCACAACAACAGCCAAACAACACCTTTTCCTCTTCAACTGGCTAAATTGAATTCAATTGGCGTCACGACTAGTACGAACAAAAAGAAAAAATCAATTTTTATGATCAATCTCAGTCTTTGTGGCGTGCCTCGAAATTGGCAAATTAGGTTTTTTGCGAAAATTGCTTCAACCATCATTTTTTTTTTTCTCTAATATATCTTTCTAATATATATTCACGTGTGTGTTTGTTTGGATTGGTATTGGTTAATATATAGTAGGGCAATTTATTTTTTGTCGATTTCCTATTTTGTGGCCTGAACGAACCTACGAAAAATGAGATGAGAAAAAGTTTAAATTCAAAGCGATTAGATTTTATCGCATTTATCGTTATCATGGCGTCGGCATCTTGAACACATCTTCTGGCAAACACTGGCGGCAGAGTGAAAAATTTCAAAAAATATTCAAAACTAAAAACAAAGAAAAAACACAAACGAAACGAAACGAAAAAAACAATGCACAGAGGCATAGGAATGCTTAATTAATTGCAGACTTCTTCTTCTCGTTTCTGGGGCCAATGAAAAACTTGTAGCCCTAATGACTTGCTTTGACACTTTACCTTTGTCTTAACATGTCCGACGAAAAACAACCGAAATGAAGAACACAACACAACACCCTGGGGCCCCCAAAAACCCCATAAATTCAACGGCAATTATGTCAGTTTATTTGGAGCAAAGCGTCCGTTAATTTATGCACCAGGCCTCAGCTGAAGAGAAGTAAAAAGAGAGCTCGCTGGAGGATTGGGCGGTATTTTGGGTATTTTCACAATTAGATGCTGATTTTGGTACATAAACAGCAGGTGACAACCCAAACATACACAAAAACACAAACACATACACGTATACACATGTACAGATGTTGGAAATTTCTTTATAATGTTTAGCTAATAACGCATATTTTATAAACCGATAAAGGCTTTAATAAATGCAAATATCTACACATACATATGTTAACTCGAAAACAGCGTGAGTTGAAACCATTTAAAAAAATAAATACATTGATTGCACTGATTTCGTTAGGTTAGGTTTCGTTTGTTTTGTGTTAGAATGATAACATTTGAAATCTATTTAGGCATACCTTAAGCGCCATCGAATACTGAGAAGAGAAATTAAAAGTTATGACTGGAATGCAAAAAATTTGTTAACCTATTCAAAACTATTATTGTAGTACTACAAACTTTGAATATCTTTCTTTTCATATCGTGAAATAGCGTCCTAAAACCAATTTTTACAAAAGTATGTAAAAAACAGATGGAAGAATCTCCAGCTAGAGCTGGATGTATAAAGTATATATATACATATACGATTGATTAGCATCAACAGTCGACTGGATATAGCCATGACCGTCTAGCTATCTATCTGTATAAACTCATCGATCTCAGGGCGAACCGCGAACAGTTTTGGAACATCCTTCTTCTAAGCCGTATGCAAAAGAAGAAGTATGTTTCATATTATCGATATCTTTTTGGTTTACGATTTACACAAGAAATCGATAGCCATAACATTTTCACCAAAAATTAAAAAACAATCTTTTAAACTATAGCGAAAATAATGAAAAACCCGAAAATATGATAGATTAAAGATGAATCATCAAGCATATTGGTGGGTATAATAATGTGTCTGAGATTAATATCATTTTCATGAGTATTATTTTTATGAAGTCATATTAAGTGTAAGTCATATTCAATACTTAAACTATCTACTGGAATCTATTTACACTGAGCAATGCAGAGTATTCATGCAATTTTAAGCCCACACAACTTTTATAGATTCCCCTCCAATTGAATATCATTGATATAATTTTAATTGCATTATAAGTGCGAGGTCATAAACAACTGCAGCATCAGATCTGTTGCAGCTTAGGGGAGTTCTGTGTGCCCCTGTGTGTCGCTCTGTGGTATTTACCACACATTTGTCAACGCTGGCGCCACATATGAAGTTGGGGTGGCATGGCAAGTGCCACAACTGGGTGACTTATTTGCAATCTAATTAAGTTGTTCAAAATGAAATGTGACGCATGTTAATGTTGTCGTACATATTTGACACGATTAAAATGGATTACAAGCATTGGCCCTGAGCTGAGAGAGCTGAGGGGAAAATTACCCTAATTGAAAATATTTTATATATTAAACTTAAAGAAAGACAATTTTTACGACTCATCTTACCTATTGCAAGTACTTTTTAATATTATTTCATTTATCATGACATTTATTATAGAAAAAAAATCTCTTTAAAAATATAGAAACAAAATTTTTCACAAAGTGCAACTTTTATTTATTAAGTTTACTATTTTTGCCATTAATGTTTTGCCTTTGCCTTTTATCTTGAAGTATAATTTACCTCTTGTGTACGGTCTAACCAATCAGATCTTTCAATTTTCAAGTTTGATTTTGCCACTTTGTAAGCCAAGTTGATTGTTGTTGCTGTTGTTGTTTATTTGTTCATGTGGCAGGTTGTGGCTTGTCCGGCGTCCGGCAGCGTCCTTCACACTTGGACGTCATAAATTATCCTCGTAATGAGTTGCAACAGGCGCCGCCAATGCTGCTGCTGCTGCTGCCGCTCGTTGCCGCTGCTTGAAGAAGAAAAAAAGAGGGCTACCCATTGCCACATTCGAATTGCATTTAAAATACATTTAAAAACGGGCGCGCCATTTATCATGTTGGTTTATTTATTGCGTCTAGCTGACTGGATTGCTACCGATCTGCCCAAGCCCAGATCCACCTTAGTATATCCAATACATACATATATATGTATGTGTGAACTGTAGCCTGCCTCGATGAATAATTGCCACCATCTACGCGGAATGTTATCAGCGCCATAATTAAATAACGCCAGGAGGTGCCTGCTGCTGCTGCTGCGGCAAGTCACAAGTTGCAACAAGTCGCTAAGAAAATATGTTTTACTAGCTTTATGGGGAGAGTGAGAGTGAGAGAAAGAGAGAGGAAAATGTATTGAGAGCTGTTATCAGAGATCATGTTACCCTGATTATAGGCATAGTAAATAAAAAAAATTAAAATAAAACATAATTCACAAAATGATAAGAAAATATTATTAAATAGATCAAAAAATAATTAATTTTTTATTTAAAGAGCATAAAATATGAATTTAACTTAACAACAAAAACCTCAAACATAACTCAAGAATTTTGATATCAAAGTTTAATATTTGATAATGAAAAACGGTTTTTATTCAGTTTTTTTCTTACAGTTTTTTCTTACAATCGAATCAATTTAACAGCCGCCGAAATCATCGATCAATTTGCAATTATTTTAAGAGCTCTGCCGATCATCTGCGAACCGATACCGAAACCGAAATGTAAGCAACTTCCAATTAAACGTCACGCTAAATGAAGCGTAAAATTGCTCGCTTGCTGCCGGTCTTGAATTTTGCGGTCTACACAGGTTGAAACAGCAGACTGGAAGTAAGCAGAGTGAGACAGAGAGAGAAGAAGAAAAAGGGAGAGAGAGAGAGAGAGATTGAGATTGGTTCTGGTGGAATGTGCAATGAACGTTCTTCTTCTTGTTCTTCTTGCGTACGTACCACACGGTTCCAAATGTGACAGTGTAATAAAAAATCAATTTCACAATAAATATATCTCGCTGGACCCGATGCGCCTGCCTTGGCTAGCTGTTGAGGCGCAAAACCAGTATATCTTATCACAGCCAGGCATCGAAGAGCGTGAAGTGGTACTTACGCATCGGGTCCCTGGCCAAGATCTGATCATCAGTTAGGGGATCAGACAGAAAGACAGAAAGTCCGGCTGTCCGGCTTCCCGGCTGCCCGGCAAGCAGGCAAATGAAAAGTGTGGTAGCCCAACTGTCAGCGATTGATGTAGCAGCCCTTTATCATTATCACATCTGAACTGAGAGCAGGTACACAACACACATATACATACAGATACATTCGTTACATACATATATGAAGGGTTGCCAAAGGACAAATGCCTAAGCAGCCCGTCAGCGTCAAAGAGTCTGGGACGAGTTGCGGCAAGATAGGGAGAGAGAAAGAGAGATAGAGAGAGTGACAACTTGCTCTTTGGAATCTCTTTAAAGATATGTTAACAGACCTAAAAATACCTTAACATTTTTATATCTAAAACATAAATGAAAGGTTTCTTACTTTTATCTATTTTCTTTATAGACCTTGATTACAAATCCTTCATATTATGTCAAATGCTTAGTATTCATCGATTATTTGTAATATGGTAGAGATATCTAAAACATGAACTACAATACACCCATTACAAATTTCAAGTTTCTATATCAAATATTCACTTAGTTGACCCAAGAAACATTTCTACCTAAGAGGATCAGAACTGAGAGACATTACCTTCACTGATTACCGACTTCTGTTACATACTCATTATACCCTTTCTACCCAAATTAAAGGGATTGGGAACCCCTCCAGACCTTTGCAAACCCCTGGAAAACACACACAAGTTCATCTTCGATTCAACTACGCGCTCAGCTGTGGCATGTCGTTTGGCAATGGGTTATCTTAAAAACCTTGTTGTCGTCTTAATTATTGCGTTAATGAGTTTTCTGTTTACTTTTTCAGTTAACCCGTTTACAACCACAGTTTCGTGCTATTATCAATCAATCGAAGAGATCGAAACGATCGAAGCGATTGAAACGATCGACTTGCGGCCAAACGACAACGTCTTGTTTTTTCCGAGGATCGGAATCTCTGCGGCCTGATCATATGCAACGATAAGCTGACCGGAGCAGAGCCGAGCAGAGCAACTACATTTGCACACACACACATAATATCTTTGTATAATAAATAGTGTGAGCGCTATCGCCTGCACAGATATTTATGAAGAGACGAGAGCGAGATAAGCGATCTTTTATTTGCATGCCGCCAAAGTTTCCTTTGAATGCGAATCATAAACACCGACAGGATATTAAACTACAACCCAAAGGAAAACAACCTAAAAAGAATTAAAGATTTGTTTTTTCGAACCACTTGTGTGGGGGTCACAGGTGAATCGTTGCAAATGATTTACTATGTGAACTGAATACTAGAAACACCAACAACAACAAAAAAACCCAGAGATGCCATTTTAATTAGCATGTTAAAGTTATTGCCACAGAATGCAGTGCAAGTTCAATAAACAACTTAACTGGGTGTGTTTGGTTATTTCTTCGTTTTTCTTTGGTTCCAGATCATTGCTCAACAACAAAGAATTGATTAATTGTGGGAGCTACGATTTCCCACTGTGAGAATAGGTCTCCGCCAAAAGAAAGCAAAGGGTTCATAGAAGAAGGTTTCTCTCTCTCTTCCAATTCAATTTCCAAGTCGAGCATGAAGCAGGCGACGTAAGCATTCAGGCATGCCGCATAAGCGGAGGAGTGAGGAGTACCTTGAGGAGGAGTGAAAAATTAATGATTTGTTGATTTATGAATTGACTCGAAAGTTCAAGTCAAGTGTACAATGATGAGTGGAGCTGATCTCGCCAGACCAAACCAAAACAGCCTGTGCGGTCCCTAGAGATTTCCGATAGGTCTTCGACTGGGTACACACATAAGTAATTGAATGCGATCGGATCGGATTGGATCGGATCGGATGGTCTAACTAGAGGGGAAAAAGATGGTTTTGTGATCAATAACGTAATGGGGTGGGTTATTGAGCGAAACGTATTTATTTATTGGTTATGTGGGTATAATAACTTTAAAGAACTTTAATACAGGTAGCTAATATAAAAATTATGGTGGGTGATCTTGATAGCTGATATATGATAATAGAAGATTTAGCCTGGGAACTTTTTAAAAGGGGAAACTAGTACTATACTGAAGAGCTTAGCTAACATGTTAGTGCACAGAAAAGTTAAGTTTTTTAAACGAAACACGCAAGTCTTCAGAAGCTCAATAATATTACAGTAAAAAAACAAAGAAATAGCTTAAGATTTTTAAATTTTACTCTTAAGTAGCAACTGGTTCAGGAGCTTTCAACAGCTAAACAAAAAGAAAATTAAAAGATCAAATTTCAGATAACATGAATTGTGTTTTGAGGGATTCAGAAGCTTTATCTGAACATTTGAGCTGATACCAAAACTATTTGCAATAAAATCTATTATGCCATATCATCAACTGACTTTAACAACAAAAGAAGCAATAGTCTTAAGGCTATATTTTGGAAAAAGAGCGACTCCGTTTTATGACTGTGGCACATTTGTTTGTTATGGGTGCAGCTGAAAAGGCTACCAGTTGATGAGTGGTGCGCCTTTTTGCCGCAGGTTGCATTCTTATGCTAATCGACCGGACCCAACAATGGCCCCAGACTACTAAGAGATCATAAACCGGAGCAGTAAGACAGTAAGGTAGTGAGACAGTAAGACAGTGAGAGCTGGAAGCAATTTGGTAGCCAGAATGGTAGTCGCTCCACATTTTGTTACGCATCATCAGCCAAAAGGCTTGTAGCGATAGTTAGTCGCGTATTGTTTGGGGCCCAAATTTACGGTTCGAAAGAGGAAGAAAAAAACAAAGAAAAAGGCTGCCAAAGAAAAGTTTGTCTTTGGTTAAGAAAAAAACATTAAAGTGTTAAGGTAAAATATATTATTTACAGCGCAAATGTTAATTTGTTTGTTCAGAATGTGTTTGGCTTTTGTTTTCAAAACATCTGCAACAACAAAAATAACAAACAACAAACAAAAACGACGAAGAGACTGAACATAATTGCAACAACTTAAGAAATCACAACAAATAAGCAACAAACTTCCAAACTGATTCAAAACTCACGTTGCATTCAAATTGATTACAAAACATCAGACAGAAAGAGATTCGAGTCCTGTCCTTCGTCGTCTTCTGCCAAAACATGACTCGGCAAATGTTGAGTCTCAGTTTGTTTGGCAGCCGCTTGTTTTTATTGTTTAGCTCGTTATCAAGTCAAAATAATCAGGCGCAGCAGCACCACAAGCACAAGCACAGTGCACAGAGCGCTAACAATTGTCATTGTTAAGACCGAGAGCCATACAGGAGCCTCAAGATCGAGGGTCCAGCCCCCAACACACACACACACACACACACACATATAAAGTTTCAGATCTTGAAATGTGCCCCATCATTGCCACTGGCCATAAAAGTGAAGCTCCTCATCATCACCAGAAGCAGCAGCCGCCCCGAACAATGCAACATGATTCGCGAATTATAAATACACGCGCTGAGTAGATCAGCAATAAAATAAAATTGAAGAAAGTATACCAACTAAATATACTCTAAAAAGATATACTACATATTTTTTTGAGACCTAGACGACTTTGTCCTAGTATCAGCTTGTATCGGTTAAAAGCGTTTCGTAAGCTAGAAAATCTTCAGTTCTTAATCGAGAAACTTTCGACAACTTTTTCGATCACTTTTTAGGTAAATTAGGCTAAACATTGAATATTAACTAGGGTCGAGTGATTGTTAAAGTTTCACTTAAAAATCTGTAAGAAAGTAATACAAAATTTAGTTATTGTTATAAACAATATAATAACTAATATGTCTTATTGTATATACATTGAAACAAACATCAAATAAATGTTCTCCATATATTAATAATATTATATTAATTTAATCTTCAGTTACAAAACTTACATCACAGCTAAGTTACCCCATTTAATAAAGCTCGCTTAGCGAATGCATTTTCGTAAATTTCTAGAGCAATATAATCGCTGGCAGCAAAGCCTCTAAAATTAAGCAGCAGTAGTCGTCGTCGTCGTCGTCGTCATCGTCTCAACCGTAATTGTGGCAAGTGGCGCGCTCGTGTGTTGCAGTTGCAACTGTTGCTTGCTGCTGTTACTGCGGCTGCAATTGTTGTTGCTACTGCGCAAGCTAACAAACAACTTCGCACAGAAGCCAAAACGTGTCGTCCTTTTGAGTCACTTGAGTGTTGCCCAGAAACTGCCTCCTCAGTAGCACCAGATGCAACTGCAACATGCTCAGCCCCAGCCCCATCGTCATCGTCGACGTTGTTGTCATGGACATGGTCTTCAGTACGTGGCAACGGCATCGTTTTTAATTAAACAATGTAAGCAAAGGCAACAACTAAAAGAAGTAAAAGCCGATCTACTCGCAAGTGACTAACTAACAGATATCCTATCTGTCAAGAGGATTAGTTATGCCATGGGATAGAATTTTTGAGAAAAGCTTTATGTTTGTCTTTCTTGTCGCTCAAATATTATCTAAATAATTACTTGCTTTAAATATGGGTTTGTGGAAATCTTTGCATTAAGGATTCTGCTAAGAGTGTTCAAAAAAGTTTCCTTTAGATAACAGATTCCTCGAAAAATCAGACATTTTGTGGAGTGTTCAGCATTATTTAAATAAAAACACAACATTCAACTTATATATGAATATAAAAAAAACCCATAGGTTTTTTTTTGTAGCTTTTTGTCTGATACCAAAGTTAACTTTAAATTTATACAGGGTATATAGTATATACAAAAAGTCAAGACACCATTTGGTGTGAAGTGCCGTCGTCGTCCCTATTTTGCAGCTTACGTTCCTTGCTTACCTACCATTGCCTACTTTGAAGTTGGGGGGAACCTAACCACTAACCACCACCAGTAGTCAAGTTCAACGTGGTGGAGAGCCTTGTTTGTGAGTTATGAGTTGCGCAATCACGACTTCTTGTCTTTTGCTTCTTGCTACTTCACTCGACTCGACTTGACTGTGACTTTGAGCTGGAGTTGGAGTTGGAGTTGGAGGAGTGTTGAAAGTTTCGCACTAGGGCTGATTAAGTTTTAGAACAAATGAATTAAAAACGTGCGCTTCGGCTTTGGCCGAGAGATCATGTCTCTTTTGGGCAGGAAAGGTGTGAAATAATTTGGCCCAAGCGCACTTTACCTGCGCTAACATGCAGCTGCATCGAGGATGAGGATCAGAATAGCGCAGCCGACGACGGCGGCTTTTTATGACTATTGAAATTGACCGAAAAAAGGCCGCTTACAAAATACAAAATATGCGCAGATGGTTGGAAAGTTCTCAGCCTGAATTTACCTGCCAGTCTCGAGTCGAGTCGAGTTGAGTTGAGTCTTGGAAAGCTTCAGATTTTTGTGTCACGGCACAAAAACGATCTCCGTTTAAAGATAAAATATTGTAATTCATTTAAATGAACAAATCACAAAAACAAAAAAATCAAAATACTCGCTGTCCACTTAAGACTAAGAGAGAGAGAGAAAGAAATACTGAAGCAAAAGAGACGCAAACAAAGCTAAGACTCTGAAAAAAAAACAGATTTTTGTGATGTGATTACGTCAAAATTATTAAAACAGTCTCCGAACTGAGCACATATATCGTAATATTCGTGTACGTCATGTTTCACAATTCTTCTGCCGTCTGCCGTCTGCATTTGATCGACACTGATCTCAGATAAGACAGCCAAAATAACCAAATCAACCCAAGACCCAACCAAAGAAAAACCAAAACCAAAAGCCACAAACATCAAATATCATATTGGCCTTTTGGCCAGCCCAGCTCCAATCCCATCCAATCCAGTCCAGAGTCAGAGTTAGAGTCACAGAGTCGGAGACAAGTGCATTTGCATCATGAGTCGTGTGAAACAACTTTCCCAACAACCCAGAAAAAAATATAAAATAAAGAATATTATACTACTTTACTCTCAATGAAATTTGTTGAAAATTATGAACAACGAAAAATATTTTCACCCATCGTTTCCGACACAGACATAAAACTGTGCATTATCTACGGATTGTTTGGGTTGAGGGGTGATAGGTGAGGTGTGAGCATTGTCTAGTAACAGTTTTATGCTTTGACAGGCGTTACACACTCACACTCACACACACACACTTACGAGATACAACAACAAGTTGACAACAATGCCATTAGCCCCAACAATGACACCAGAGCGACAATTGACAAGCGGCAGGAATGGGCAAAACTTAACCAAAGTAAACTTAAGAATGAAAAAATGTTGAAGAGTAGATACCCTTTTTTAACAAAGTATGTTAGAGACATTCGGAAATGGAAACAAATTAGCTTCATCAAAAGGGTAAAAGGTGGAAAAATATTCCATATTCCGTAATAAATTGTTACATTTTTAAGACTTTTTTCCTGACTGACTGACGCTAAGATTAAATGTTTTTAAACTAGAACTTAATAAAAAGTCAATTCTTCAGTATTTCTGGTTTCAAAGGGAACAAATTTCCTGACAGTAGTTACTATACCCTATTCCAGAGTAGTAACATATGTATAGGTAAAATACTTATAGTTATCAATGGTTATTGTATGAGAGTTCTTGGTGTGAACCTGCTGGCAATGCCATTCTCATTCACAATTCTCATTCTCAATCTCGTTCACATTGTCATTTCAGTGTTCTAATCGCTCGCTAAGCTGCTGCTGTTGCTGTTGTTGAGAAGAAAATAAAGGAAAACAGCAGGGCAACAAACAAACTGTCTTGATTATTAGATCGTAGCACAAACTATATATAAAAAAGCCACAAAGACTTGGAGAAGAGAACTCTAAGCTCGCTTTGTTGTTAGTGTTTTTTATCTGCAGTTTCCTAGGAAAGCCAAACAACGCCAAAAAAACAGTAACAGAAAACAGAGAATCTTGACCACGTTTGCGAGCACGCATCCGGCCAGGGAGCTAGGGAACTGAGTTGAAAGAAAAAATAAACTAAACTTACACGTCTGGAGTCGTGTAATATGCAAACTAGACGCAGGGCGATAACTGTACAGATAAGACACACACACAAACGCACACACACATTCGGTACGTGAACAAATTGCAGACACTGTAATGCAATTTATGTTGCTGGCACGATCCGAACAAAACGTCTTACCTGTCCTTAGACAAATCCAAAAATGACCGCGTAAAGGCAACTTTGTTAACATCTGGAAAGGATTTCCACCAAATTAGCTTTAGGTAAGTAAGGTAAGTTCGTTAGGCGCCAGGACTACCTGTACAGGATAGATCAGGACTCAGTACTCAACTACCTGTAACAATATATAAACCATTCTCATCGAGCAGTAAGAACACACTCTGCTAAAAGCATTCAAACGATCAACAAGTCAGAAAGAATTTTACTTCTCACAAAGCAATATGCTACAAAATAAGAAATTTTATAAGCACGCCTTGGAGGCACAAAAGATTCAGTTGCCAGAGCCACTGCCACCAAATTATATAGACAATCTGCATGAGATATTCTTTGAGCAGATCTTCGAACGTATCGTATATATCAGCGATCAAGTGCGAATGGCTCGTGCCTATCCACAGTTCTTGCCACAAATCCTAAAGATGTGGGCAAAACGTTGGCACTATCGCATTGTCGGTCCGAACACAGCATTTCTGGGACTGCTCGACATCGAAGATTATGTATTCTTCATGGAGCAAATGAAGGATCGATTCACAGAGCTCCACGTTCACGAAGATGGTGTTGGCGCCTTTGCCGAGTTCTACGATTACATCAGACATTTGTGTGATATCAACATAACGCGTTTCCACAATGTGGAATGCTGTGTACTGGCCGGGAATCCCACTACCATGGTCGACGATGATATACGTGATTTGACCGTGATGCTGCCGAATCTGAGACGCCTGACCAGCTGCATGAACCTATCTGGCGCATATATGCTTGGATTCAAGAAGTTGGAACAGCTCGTCTTCAAATCGATGTATCATTCAGTGCCACTCGACAGTCGCTGGATGCAGGAGATTTGTCTGAACATGTCACAGTTGCGTGTCCTCGACATCACCGACTCCTTTGACAGCAATGTGCGTCTATACGACATCAAGTTGCCCAATCTCCAGGTGCTCAAGATCAATCTGAGCAGTGTGGAGTACATGTTGCCCCAAGTTCTACAGCTGCCCAAGTTGCGTAAGTTGGCCATTCGTTTCGATGACTCCAGACAGTTGCATGCCGATCAGGAGACCATCTTCCAGCAGATCATTATGGCCAAAAGCGATTGTATCACCAGGATTGCTCTGAACAACGAAGTGGTTCAGTTGCCCGTTCGTTGGCAACACAGTCTGCTTCTGGAGTTGCCCAAACTGCGAGCTTTGGTCTGTGAGAATTGGTATCATGATGAGTTCTTCCTGGATCGCCGCCACATACCCTGTGAACAGATGCAGGTGCTCAGCTTCAGTGGATGGGAAGTGGTTCGGGAATCCCAGCTACTCGAACTGGTGGCCGAGTGTCCTCAGCTCACCCAACTGGCCCTGAACACATATCACAGCACTCAGGATAAGTTGCACAAGTTGCACAGCATTCGCAGCTTGGAGCGCAAAGCCAAGCCACTCCGAGTCTTGAGTGACGTCATGTGGTCTCATTTGTCGCCCAGCGAATATCAGAATTGGAAATGCGACAAACATGTTCAGGTAACCTGCGATAGCAGTGACTACGACTACCAAGAAGATGGATTTGAATTCGATTTTGTCTAGAAAAAAGATGCTTTGAAGAGATTGTAAATACTTACGTAGATTAAGCTATTCCAAAAACATATTGTACATTATTCTACTATTCCTAATACTTTTTAAATAAATAAATATCAGCATATTAAAACTTTTTCGTTTTTTATTTGTTTTTATGAAAGAATTTGAGTTCACATAATAATTATTTCTTATCTATTGTAATTGCCAAAGAGATGTTGTAATTGCATTATGAAATATTTAATATGACTTAAGTACCAGAAAAATGCAACAAAGATTTGAATTCGATTTTGTCTAGAAAAAATGATTTGAAGAGATTATAAATACTATTTAGATTAGGATATTCCAAGAAAATATTGTACATTAATAGAATATATTCGAGACTTTTACTATTCATAATATTTTTAAATAAATAATTATCAGCATCAACATTTTTTCGGTTTTTTTATTTGTTTTTTAAAGAATTTGAATTCACATAATAATTATTTTTTATCTATTGTAATTGCCAACGAGATGTTGTAATTGCATTATGCATATTGTAAATATTTAATATGACTTAAGTACCAGAAAAATGCAACAAAGATTTTAATTCGATTTTGCCTAGAAAAAAGATGATTTGAAGAGATTGTAATTACTATGTAGATTAGGATATTTCAAGAAAATATTGTACATTAATAGAATATATTCGAGACTTTTGCTATTCATAATATTTTTAAGTAAATAATTAGCAGCATCAACATTTTTGAGTATTTTTTATTTGTTTTTTAAGGAATTTGAGCTGCATAAAATAATTAAATATTCCTGAAATAATAATTATTTTCCCTCCATTGTAATTGCCAACGAGATGTTGTAAATATTTGGCTATAAAGTCTCTGTCATTGGCTTAAGTACCAGAAAAATGCAACAAAGTCTTTGGCACAAATTCCCCAGTCCATCTCCTTAGTTAGGCAATTTTTCGCTTTGTATAGCTCTGAAGCTCTCTCTTATTTATACTCATTGTAGCGCTTTAGGGTCTCTTCCAGTCGTTCCAGCGAGGTTTTAGCAAATGGAAAAATCAACACATTTTATGGCCAGGCCAAAAGATTTAACTGTGCTTTGGGCCCCAGCTCTCACACACACAGAAACACACAGAAACACACAGACAGACAGACAGACAGACAGAATATGACCTCAACTCCACTCACTTGGTCAGTTCATTTTTGTTCAAAGCATAAATTATTTGATTTGATTGAGTCGGAAAATGAGTTCGCAAAGTGCCCAAAGCGTTTGCGTTTGGGTTTGACTACAGCTTGAGCTTGGCCACGAGACTACACTTACTCCAGGGTTGGGCAAGGCTAACGCAACACAAGAGACTCAATGTTGTCCATATGTGGAGAGAATGTGGAGTTTACAATGTTCAACTGTTTTCAAACGTGCCTCAGCGTCAAGCGTCAAGCAGTAAACAAAGTTGATTTAATAATATTGAACTGAAATAGTATCATAAAGGTGTTATGAACGAATCCTCACCAAAGAAATCTTATGTTATCATTCCTAGAGTTATGCGTAACTATTGCGCCTTTGGGTTGGGTACAACCCAACAAACAACATGAGAGGAAATTAAGCAATTTTGTATAATGTTCAACTCAAAATGATTTACATAATTTTTCAAACCCCTTCCCCAAACTAAAACTAAACTCCTTGTTGCTTTCATTTTCCATTACGTGACAGCGTTTGGCATGGCATTCAGCGGTTACACTGGCGTTTGGCTAAGTTATTGGTCGCACTGACAAGTCAACACAAAGTCAGCACACAGTGGACTAATTTGTGGCCGAGAGATTAAAATGCAAACGAAGCGCGGCCGAAACGACGACGACGATGAGGGGAATGTGCCACAGTCGGCGACTTGGCGACGACAGTTTGAAGTGGACAATATTTGAGAAATAATGGACTATTAATTTATGGCCAGCCAGTTGCCATTTCCAGTGATCCACAGAGGGGGGTTATTGGGTTACCAATTTTTTTTTCCATTTTTTTTGGTGTGTTATCGATAAATGTTAGCCGTATATTTATGGCTATTTCATTAATTGACTAATTGCAAGGGGGCAGAACTAGAGAGGGAGAGGGGGAATTAGACACCACTTAAAGCCGAAAACTAATGCAACCAATTAAATTCAACCTTATTCTGCCTAATTTCTCTATTAATTTTATTTTAACCTTAACATGCACCACACCAAAAAGGGTCACACTGTTTGTGAGCAATTCGTCATGGCCTACCGTTGAAATGTGTATCAAATTTTTAGAGGTGAAATTTCGAACGAGTTCCAAGTTTCAATTCGTTCAAAGCCATAACTATGGGATTTGCGGATGAAAATAACCGAAATCTCCCAAAAACTAAATGAATTCATTTTAGCATAATTAAATTAAACATACTAGACGACGGACGACGGAGTTTAAGTGGTGCACTGTGTCCAACAAACTCAATCGCTCAGCCCCATAAATACTGCGATAAGACTCTGAGCTCAGATGCCGGCAAGCCGTTTGATAATGTTATGAATAGTGGTAGCTGCCGTTTTCACTCTTGACAGGTCATCTGAAATGTGAGATTCTTTCCCCAACTCCCAAAAAATGACTAAAAAAAACGCAATAAAATGTTGTATAATTAGTGAGCGACAATTCAGTAGTTAAAACTAAACTTAACTCTGGCGTGATAAGCGCTAAAGTGATTAATATCACATTCATTAAACCATTATATTTGAAAAGAGTTTTCAATTTGTTAGAAATGGTATTAACTTAAATTAGATTCAGGAAAAAACGTTTTTGTTAAGTTTTTGAAAAGTTCTCAATTGGAAAAAAGTTTTTGTCAACCAAATCTTGCGATTTTATAGAAACATTTTCAAGCAACTCTCTTAAAACAAGCCATTAAATAAAATGACTAGAATACACTTTTAAGTTATTAAGAACTTCAGTGTGTTATAAATAGTATATTTTTGTTTAAACTTGTCTTTTACAAGACTCGACTAGTCTAGTCGATCTTCTCTGGTGGTCCTTGTCGTTTGATTTGCATGGCCAAAACACAACCAACAACAACCACCAGAAAGAATATATAAAGAAACATCAACGAAAGTGTCAACAAAACTTTACGAGCTAACCAAAAACCTTCCCCTCTCACAACACCCGCCCCCCCTTCTGGGTGAACAAAGCATTGTTTGTGGCTGGGTTTTTAAACGTTGACAAATCGTTTTGGTAACTCAATACTTTTGTAATGCAAAAAGAAAAGCCCATTTTTGTCTACGCACAAACACACACACACAGCACAAAGGCAACGGCAACGGCCAGACACAAAATCTACAAACTCTACATAGTTACAAGATAAATGCTTACAATTTTATTGCCAAACAACTTGACGTCTTGTCGACGCTTGTCGAATGTCCAATGTCGAGTGTTGTGTGCTTTTTTGACTGTTCGCATGTCTCTTGGACTTAGTTTTTTTCTATATATATATATTTATATTTGGTTTTATTTTGTTTTTATTTTGCTTTTGTTCAATCAAAATTGCATCCCTGTCGGCAATGGGCATTGATTAATGTTGGCCATGTTTAAAACGGATTTTTGCTCTATTAATTTGTCCGCTGGCAAAAAACTTAATTACCACAAGATTGTCACATCGGTCGCAGCTGGACGCCAGTTGATTGGTCCAAACTCAAACTTGCAGTCTTTCGAAAATCGCGTGACGTTTCATAAACTGTAAATGATTTAATAATGTGACCGGTCGACCGACCGATCGACGCCTCGTCACAAAAATTCGAGGCATTTAGTGGATTTGGTACAAACGATCTCTTGCTTTATGAAGTGCTATCAATTGGCCTATCAATGGCCAATGGTGATTTTGGGTACTCTATCATTTGGGCCGCGCTCATTTGTAGTGCCATCAAAATGCTAATTGAAATCACTGTGCCTTGGCCTTTCATCTGGAACCGCCGCTGCCCCAGAAAACCCAAACAAGCCAACGAGCTGCAAGCCGATAATGCCACAACTCAACGAAGTAATTTAGTAGCCGTAACTGAAGCGACTGAAGACGACTGAAGACGATTAAAAAGATCTAGGCGGCAACATTTCAAAGCTTGTATCTTCTGGCCAAACTGTAAACTGTCAAATCTAATAACTGCATTTAACAATGGAAAAGTGCTTAAATTGAATGTTTCTCTCTCATTTTTCGCCGCCAAACAAACTGAAACGATGCAAAGCACTTCAGAGAGGAGATTTGCATTTAAATTGCTTGCGACTTCTGAGACGGTAGGAAGATCTTTTAAATTTGACAAAAGATCGATCCACTTTCGACCCACTATTCCACCATATAAATTCCTTAACCAATTAATTAAAAGACCGTGGCCGGGTTATTAAAAACCGATTTCCATCACACACAACGTGCTTATCGACGTTACGCGACGCACCGACGTCAACTCTGCTGTTGCTGTTGCTAATGAATATATCAGTGCAGCAGGTGCTGACAAACAAAAGACTTAGGTGACGAACTCGGTTTGCATTATAATGGAGAGCACAAAAACAGAGCACAAAAACAGAGCACAAGTGGGCGCCTAGATTTTATGATAACAATAATTGCGGGCACTTTAAAGGTGATAAGTAAAGCTATAATAGTATTAATTCGGATAACTGCTTGATTGAATAGACAACACTACATAGAAGGAATAGAAAGAGAAATTAAATCAAATGGTAAAGGATTTTTTCAAAACATTAGCGCTTGCATTTATTAAAGAAAAACGAGAGCTATAAGTCAAAAAAAAAAATATTTTTTTATTCATATTTTCTAGAATAAAATATATATTATATGAATGTAAAGTTAAGCTAAACAAAGATTATGAATTTAAATCTTTACAGCATATCGATCCATCAATTCATTTCATTTATAGATTAGCATATAAATTGCATGTGTGGGTGATGTAAACTCAATTATAGCTTAGTCATTTGAAATATTTTGCATTTTTTAATTATCAATGAGCGTATAACAAATAACTTAGGTGACGAACTTGCATTGTGAAAAAATGAGGCGTAAAAGCTAAGAAGAATTATTGAAGTTCATTAAATAAACTGAAAATAAAAAGAACAATATTTATATATACATAGTTATTACTATTATTTTATTCATGAAAATTGTGGATAATCATACTTATATACTATATGAATCATCTTTATTCAATCAACCCTTTCAATTATAATTATATTGTACAATATTAAATACTAATCATATTTACATAACAAATCTGTATATTTACAAACAACACACACTCATATTTTAGTCATGCAAACAATCTTTGGCATTCCCTATGGTGTATACACCATAGTTGCCTCCTCTTAACTCTGTGTGTGACTTAGGTGACGAACTTGGTCCGATATGCAATGAAAATGTGATCAGTTAGGCTCTCTGGTAACATGAGCTGAACCACCAAACCGAACCAAACCAAACCAAACCATAGCCAAAACGCATCTTTAACTGCTAGAGTCAAAGCACACCGAGCAAACCGGGAAACGGGAAGCGGGAAAAACGGAGAAAAACGGAGTGCAACATTTTATAGCTTAAAGGCACGTGCATGCAATTTTCATTCATACATTATTCATTCATAATGTGCTTTTGGGTTTGGAGGAACTATAGACACTGTAGACAAACTGCAACAGCAACTGCAACAACAACTGCAACAAGTACAACAGACAGACAACAAAAACTCGCATGGCACATGAGAGACAGCCTTAGCCATATACACATTCACATGTGGACTGGCTTTCGGCCCAGCCAGGCAGCCAGGCACAACTTTGGCTCTAACTTTAGATCTCTGGCAAACAACAACAGCAACAAAAATGTGAAAAGCAAAAACAACATAGCGGAAAAATATAATTGCCAATTTCAAGTCAATTGCCTATTTACCCTGCTTATAGTTAATAGAGAAATCGCTGGGGCAATCACATAAGCTGTGTGTAAACTATGGAAATATGGATGGGAATTCATTTGCATAGGCTCCGCCAATTGAGTTAATGGTGAAATGGTTCGCTTAAATGGGCCCTTGCTTGGCATTGCTCTCTCCTTCTTCTTTCTGACACCCCTCTCTATTTGTCTATGGAATGACAACTGGCAATTATATAACACCAAAATATGCAACTTGTTGACAAGCATTCAGATACAAGATACAAGATACAGATTTTGAGGTGGTAACTCAATTTATTTATTTAAATTTGCGCATAAACTTAACTTAGGAAGTGAGAAGAGTGAAGTCAATTACAAGTTAAAGACTAAAAGTTGCATTGCTTTTGCAAAAACTCAAGGAAATTGAATGATTTTGCATGTTAAGAATATCAGATATATTAATTATCTTGAAACTAGTCTGAGTTGAAAGTATTGCAGTAGTAATATGTATCTTTCCTATGAATTTTCTAGGAATATGTATCTTTCCTAAATAAGGCATTATCGATAACCTATAACAGGATTACCTATAATATTGAGTTTAGCGGTTAAGTAATATTGTAAGCAACACTTTATTACTTCGTATCAGCTTAACATTAATCGGTTATCACTATCATTTCAAAATTATCGATGACCTATAACAGGATTCCCTATATTATTTACGAAGTAATCGGTTAAGAAGCGACATGTTCGTATTCTGTATGTAATGAGGAAAGAACTTCTACAAACTTCTACTATATTCGAATATAACCATTTTCTCACACAAGCTGTAAACAGTGTATTGAAGTTGAAAAAAAAAGTCACGCAGGAAGTGCGCAACTTGATGTTATATGTCTGTGCATAACTGAGACATTTGCAAAGCGACAGAACTCAAAAAGCAACAACGATATATTGTTTTGTTGTTTCTTGTTGTGTTTGAGAGCAGGTCCATGATTTATTTGACATAGTTTTGTTGGTCTTGGGGCGTTGCATTAATTGAAATTGCAAATGCTGTCTGACACAAAGAAAACATAAAGAAACAAAAAACCGAATTGATAGAAGTTTTATACAGCTTTTTTTGGGTGGAAATTATTTGCTGGCCCATAAAACAGATTTATGGCCAAGTAAAAGGGCTGGGCATATCACAACAACACCAACAAATAAAGGGAGGCGAGCCCCAGCGACGTTTATTAATTGAGGAATTATAAAATGCAGCCACGATGCAGTGGCATATGCACAATTCTTAAAAAGTTATCACTGATTAAATGCGATATATACGATGATAATATGACGGGGTAACAAAATCCATTCAACTTGTGTGGCTGCCAATAAAACAATATAAACTTGACGTCAGACAATAAAGAAAATGCTCAATAAATTTGTGGTATGAAATACACACAAAATAACAGAAGAAGAAAAAATATAAATGAAACTTGCTGGCATGAAAACAAACAACAAATTTGCATAAAATCAATGAAACTTGCATACTAGATCTTTATGGAGCGCGTTATCATAAATCAACAAGTGAATGCCAAATAAAAGTGTCGCTTTGCATCTAACAGATACATGTGTATATATGTATCTATAACTTTTTTTCTTCTATACCAACACAGATGCTGACGATGATATTTGATGATGATGATGAAAACAAAACCGAACACAGAGAGAGAGCGAAAGAGAGAGAAAAGCTGCTGGCCAATTGAATTGTTGGAAATTTATGACTGGTATAAGGTACCTATATAATATATGTATATTTTCAGATAAATTATCAGTCAACAGGCCAGAGACCACCAGCATAGGATGGCCTATTACCTTTTGGTGGTGGTGGTGGTGATGGTGTTGTCGATGGTTGTGAGAGTTTTGGCCAGAGTTGTTGGCCTTTCAACACAAAGCACTCAACACTAAACACTAAACGCCAAACACTAAATGCAATTCAATTAAAGGAAAATAAAATAAACAGTTTGTTAACATGGCTGATGGTGATGGTAAGTGCCACATCTAAATATAGCTTTGCCAACGAAAAAGAGTTAAGCGTTGTCTAGGACAACATTCAACATTCAACAAGCCAACAACAATCAGCAACAACTCACAACAACGAGCGCTTACAGGCAATGCTAATGAATGGAACGCGTTTTGTTAAATGTCTGCCAAATGAATGAATAACTGAGTAAATGAGTGAGTGACAGCCAAATGGCAGCAGCAACAGCCAGCAAGAAGCCAAATTTAATGAGTAGTCCTCTCATCCAGAGTCGACAATTTTAGCTGCCGTTTATTTTAAGGGGAAAAACTTTTCCAATAATTCTTTTACGATACCCTATAGGTAGAATTAAAAGTTTTTTTGAAATTGATTTACAAATTTATTATTTTGAAAAAGTCTTAAAACAAATTAAAAGTTAACCTATTATTTCTTACCTTTAACAAGATTGCATAAGTTACTAAATAATACTATATTTATTATTATTTTTTAATAAATAAGTATAATATATTATATTTATATTCCACCAAATCTATGATCACTGAGGTCATATTTTTGTGTGTTACATTCAAGATTTTCTTATATATATATTTTTTCGTCTTGTCGATTGATTTTTGCGTAATCTGAGCTTAGAATTCATAAAACATCTTAAATTTACCTTCTTAAAATAGGGTATTTTATCATTGTTGTCATTGCTGGCACAAACTTCTCACTTGTACAATCATCTCAACTTGTTGCAAATATCTCTCATTAACTCATTAAAAGGTGTTAAAAACGGATGTTCGCTTGTTCAACAGCTTTACATAGTCAATCGAACTAAACCAGGTGCCCAGGTCTCCTCTTAAGCTGCTTAATAGATTACTTTGTAATTGAATATTATACTCTATATACATATAGTTTATACTTGATGATGTTTTAGATGCTTGATTTGACTATAACCCAATTCAATACGTTTTAAGTTGTCGATTGTATCGATACAAAATCATTATGAATAAGTTGATTAAAAAAAATTAATATATATTTGTGACTTTTGGTTTGTATGTAAATTACCTGTTTTAAATTAGATTTTATACAAAGATCTGAAGTTGATTAATATTTTTGCTCGGTGAATCAGTAGCTCATTTTTTTTATTGATTGCTTTTAAGATTGATTCAGATTAGCCATCAGATAAATTAACGCCGCTTAGTTATTGTCCTATACTTGTTTATTAGTCACAAAAATCACGTTCGAAGGTTCTAGTCGAAGCTTTACTTGTAGATACCCTGTACTATTAATTTATCGTATACAATCATTGCTTGTGTGCGTGTGGACTTAAATTCAACCTTAAATATCTCCGCTAGTTCCAAAACGTTATGCGTAAATGCTAAACATTATTCCCATCATTTGACCTAAGGTATCTATAACATATTTTACATTTTCCTTCTGCCTGTTACATACATATACACTTTTTACCCATTTTATAGATACTCCACGCATCAAAACATTTATATATCAAAAAGTGCGACCATATTCTGCGCAAAGTGCTGTCATATTTTTTCAAATTATTTGCAAACAGTTCCATTGAAAGTTCTGCTACCAGTATTTTGCTTATCGTATAAGTATTGGTACGTTAAACACAATATTAAAGATACGTGTGCGGAATTTACTATTTAAAAACATCAGAAAGTATATACTTATTCGAAAATGGAAGAAATAACAGGTATTTCTATCATAAATAAAGAATGTCTCGGAGCGCGAAGATACTAGCAATATTAACGGTCATAAAAGTGATTGTGGGAAAATAATAATAACGGCGATAAATCGCTTTTTGAGGATCCGTAAGCCAGTGGGGCCATATTAACTGTTGGCAAGGCTTGCGCAAATGGTTTATTATACGACCCCCTCCCAAACACTGCCCCGTTTGCAAGTCATGCAGAAACGGTGAACATGTTATTCCGCCTATAGTTATGTTATTATTATACTATAGAAGTCGCACTCGTCCAGATCAGAAAGATCCCCGTACTGTAATTAAAAGCTGAATCTCGTTAAATTTTGGCATAACGTGGTCAAGTATATATTTTTTTA
This sequence comes from Scaptomyza parva, assembly GCA_035044645.1. Lineage (NCBI taxonomy): Eukaryota > Metazoa > Arthropoda > Insecta > Diptera > Drosophilidae > Scaptomyza > Scaptomyza parva. Next base: position 710,519 of record JAWNNT010000068.1, on the reverse strand, counting down.
TCCCCACGGACGGACGTTCAGTGCATTCGTGGCAACACTATTATAAACTTTGACAGCAATTGCTTGAAAAATGCTTCCGACAAATCTGTCAGACTTCTTTCTATTCATCCAGCTTCATACCGCTCAAACATTACAATATACATACAACTTCGAAACATTATCAAATTAACAAATTTCAGTTTGAGCTATTGTTAATGTTATTTTAATGTTAAATCCATGCCAAAAGTGACTACTAGCAATGTTTTTTTTTGTATAATTTCTTCGGGAAATATACTAGATTTGAGAAACCAAACTTTGGTATTCAAAATTTCAAATGATTACCACTAAATATGTTTGAAAAAGTTGTTTTTAGATGGTTTAAGGTTAGGATTATCAAACTTATTTGGTTGAAAAATACAATTTTCCTAATGGGAGATATACATTTTTAAAATCTAAAACTTGCAGAATATAAGAAATTATATTTGTTTATATATTTATTATATATATTTATCAAGCTTAAACGCTGTCAAGTCAATTTGATTTAGTCACAACAGAATAATAATAGCACAGTCTATTAATCATGTGAGTAAGGCCTAATGATATTGTCGTAGTTATTGTTCTCTTGTTTTTGTTGTTTTTTTTTTTCTACTAGCTGTTGTTTGTATGAATGTGCAATTACAGTTAATGCCAGTACAAATGGCAAATAGCAAATTGTCTGTGTGTGTGTGTGTGGGTGTAAGCTAAGTATAATTAATATGCTTAAGTGCGCAGAGAGCCATTATTTCGCTCAGTGTAATGAGAAAGGGGAGACACTTAAACAAGTTTCCTTATTTAAGCATATTTGTGAATGAAGTCGAGTCTAGAGATAAATATTTATGTGTATTTATGGATATGAATTAAAATCCAATTGGTGTGTGAGAAAAGCTTTGCTTATTATTATATGTATATTTTGGTGGGCGTTGGCAGCTGCCTTGGCTTGGCTGAACTGCTATCTCTATCTCACTCCGACTAACACTCAGAGAGAAAGAAAACCGACAGCAAACGGAATTCATTCACAAAAGTCTCGTCAAAGAGTCTAATGCTGGAGAGCATGATCCACACCCACATGTCGGCGGCGGCGGCAGCCATGACGTTGTTTAAAGTGGAGCGCTGCCTTTGAGCACCCTCTCTCGCTCTCACTCTCTCCCTCACCATCAACATCTCACGCTCTATCGTTGTCCCTTTCTTTCACTTCATTTCTAAGCACACAGCTGCAATGTTTTGCAATTCAATTTGCAGTTAATCTTTGCTGTAGCTGCAGCTGCAGCAGAAAAGCAGCGCAAATTTATCAATGAAGCCACCCACATGAGCAGCGACGCCGACCTACACTTTTGCGGTGTATGTGTGTGTAGGTGAAGACGCTTTCGTTTTGCTGTAGTTGTTGCCCGTTCCAGTGGGCGCAACGCTTTGGGCTGTAGAGCTTTTTCGTTCAAGCTTTCTCGCAGCTTCTATAGAGCTTTCGTTCGGTTTTTTTTTAGACGTCAAGCTTTTTATTTCAGGGGCGAGCAAAAGTTTGCAGGATTGCTTCGCACAGCTTTATGTGAACTTTGATTCATGGTATTTGGTATTTGAGGTTTGCAACAAGTGCCTTACAGCCTTAGGAGGCTGGAGGTGGGCGGGACTTTTCTATGCTGCAGCCAGCTATGAATGACGCAAGTGCATCAACGTTACAAACTGAGCGTCATAGGGCTGAGATCAGCAACTATATTTGCTTAGAACAGCTACATACATGTATGTGTTTGTGTTTGTGCTAATATGTGGGCTTGGCAGACGCCATGACAAAAAGCCTACTTAGAAGTTAAAACCTACACAGGCAAACACACACACACACGCACACATGTACAGTTGGCACGAGCTGGACTTGAAACGACAGCTTAAACTAAGGTGTTAACCCTTGTGTGTGAGTGCTTTCAAAGTGTGTGTGTGAGTTTCTAGATAGAAGCTTAGTCTTTTAGCCGAGCATTTGAGCAGAGAAAAGCACTTGAGTAAAAAGCAACTAAGATTCGATAAAGACAGACTAGAATGATAGACTAGTAGCTACCCTGTCTCGATTCTTTGATAAAACTGGTAGAAATATCTCAAACATGAAGATGTGTTTGTGTTCTATGAAAATATTTTTGCCAGTTCATAAGCTTGATAAAATTTGATTTAAAAATTTAAATTCTTTTACTTTATCGAAATGCATCCATCCTTTGTGCTATCATTTTGTACCCCTTTCACACTGAGTGTAGGGTATGAGAAGAAGAAAAAAGCACATTGCGGGGGTTGATGTCGCTCGAATGCCAGACAGAGACAGCTAGCTAGCATGCATGTACAGTTGCCCACACAGAGTCGAGAAGCAACAAAACAACAACAACAGCAACAAACACTTGGGCGACAGACATACAGAGAGCAGTGTGTCTAAGTAAGGCGATGATCGGCCCACGATGCGTCGTTTTCAGCGTTAAGAAAAAAAAAAAATACAGAAAAAAAAAGTAAGTATGTAAGTAAACGGAGCGAGCACCAAAACTGAGGCAGGCAGCCAGCAAGCAAGCAGCAACAGCTTTGGCTTCAAACAGTTTTTCAACCTCAGTTGAAACGCAAAAACGCAACCGGAAGGAAATTATCGGTTAAAATAGTTATAGTAAATATATCTGTACATATATAGTGTAGTTAAAAATCGTAAACCTTTCGATTTACGCGCCAAACGCATGAGATCGTTAAAACAAAAGTAAAAACCAAAAAAAAGTTGCGTGTTTCAAATCAAAATTGCATAATCTCTACAACAACAACAACAACAACAGCGACAACAACAGAAGCAGCCGTAGTCACAGCAGCATCATCAGCATCATCATCATCATCATCATCTTTAGTCTACTCGCTTATCGCTTATCTCTCGCTCTCGATGCATTGAGCTCGTCGCGTAATCGCAGTAGCTGTTAGCCGGCTTGCGCTTCCTTTGCATCCTTTGACTAGTTCTATGCGGCATTTTCTTTATCGCCAGCTGGCCATCTTTCAGGTTGCGAGGTTGCAAGTTTAACTCAACGCAAGTCGTAGTCGCAGATCGCGCGTGCGTCGCCGTTTTCGGGTCCGCCTTGTAATTAATTACAAACGCAGTTCGCAGATCGGTTGCAAGCAGCTCTTTCATTCGCTCTCTCTCTCTCGCTCTCGCTCTCTCTCATTGTCGTTCCTGCTCATTCTCTAACTCTTTTTTGGCCGGTCTTAGCCAGAGAGATGCCGCTGAAAACTTCTTATTTACGCGCTATATCTTGATTTCACCACGAAGAGAGCAAAACCGGGACCCCCGTGCTCCACCCCGCGCTCACCTACTCTTTGTGTTAGTGTGTGTGTGTGTGTGTGTGTGCTCCTCGCGTGTGCATCGCCTGCATCGACGACATCTGATTGCCTTTTTATGGCGGGTAAGTAGCTTTGGCCCCGGCCACCAATTCAGAAAAGGGGTCTCTATTGCCTTCTGCCCGACTGCCTGGCTAACTGCCTGGCTGACTGCCTGGCTAACTGCCTGGCTGACTGCCTGCCTGCCTGCCTGCCGGGTCTTAGGCCGGGTCTGACATCTAAACAAGTCTATTAATGTGTTGCTGGGCCAGAAGAAAGAACCAGATAGGCCAGATGTAAAGGCCAGTATCAAAGCATGCTAGTGAATGTTTATGGCCATTTCATTTGGAGGATTATTTATGATTTATGCGGCGATTTTTTAATGGTAATTTTTATTAGATGATCGCACACAACACAATTCACAATTCACAATTCAAAGCATATAGCAAACACAAAACGCGTAAAGTGAATACCAAAGGATCAGCAAAAAAATGAGAACGAGAAACAGAAATTTAGTTCAGTCATTAAAGACAGATGGTATTCAGACGACATGTAATGTTTGTGATTGTTGTTTTTGAAACAATAAAATTTTATCAACAAATTTTGTAAATATAAAAAATAAAGTAAAGCATAATACAAAAGTGAATTGTATAACCAATATTTCTGAAAAGTTATATAATCTATGCGAATAACAAAATAAAAAGATAAAAGCCAAACAAAATTTATGAATGAATTTACACAATTATTTGTCTTGGAGAGACTTGTAAATAAAAAAACAGCTTCCTCGTTTAGGTTCTAAGAATTCAATTAGATGGGAAATTATGTGCTGAAGTTTTTGCCCACAAAGCTTCGCATGTTTGTAAAAGCACCCACACACGCACACACACACACACACACAGACGCATAAGCATATCCAGGAAAAAGATACAACGGTATCCAAATGTCAAGAGTCGAAAAGCGCGCGTGCGGCATCTAAAAGGTGAAAGGTCATGATTGCAACCGCAGCAGAGTGCTATCAGAGTGCTTAGCCAGCAACATATCTCAATGTGTGTGTCTAATTAAAATAGTATCTGCGTGCAACATTAGATAGAGTTAGTGCGACATAAGAAACAGCAGCTCTGCAACATTTGCAACATTGTGCTGCAATTTGACATTTGAATAACTTGCACACACAGAACAAACACAAACACATTCTGGGAAATGCTGCGACAAATATCAAAGTTGAAACGGTCAGCAGGACGTCGAAAGCCGGCTCTCCCTACCCTCTCTCTCTCTCTCACCTCTCTCTCTCTCGCTCGGACTTCCTGCGCTTGAATGAAATGCGTGGAGTACGAGACACATTCACCGTATGACGTCACGTCACGTAAGCTTTTTTCATTGATGGCTTGCATTTCCATTCATTCGTTCCATTCAGCTTGGGTTCATTCGTTTAACGCCATTTGCCGCCATTTTGTATGTGTAGTAGAAATAGCAACAGATGCCTGTTGCCTCTTGTCTGTTGTCTGTTTTCCAGATTCAACTAACTGTAACCCCCCCTTCCTTCGCCCGCCTCACTGCCCAATTCACAGTTGCTGTCATGGCAACACATACACCCACACACGTGTGGCATACAGCTACTCTTCTAGAAGAAACAAACAGTCAGAGCCATGGGCAAAGGGCAAAGTACCATTCATACATCAAAAAACGGTATATCGGAGTATTTGTTATTTTCTGCCAGGAATTTTTTTGTGTCCTGTTAATACTACTCCCGCAGGCTCAGCTCTTTCATAAAAACGTTCTAGAAAGTGTTCAGCTTCGTTTGCTCTCTTTTTTCTTTTTTATTTCTAAGAAATGGCTTAATAAATGTCGATTTAACTGTTGCTTTAACTGTGTGTGTGTGTGTGTGTGTGTGTGTGTGAGTGTGCGTGTGAGTGTGCGTGCATGCTGAGTGAGCAACACGCAGACAAATGGCATTTATTTTGTAGAAAAAGTTCTTTATATAAATCTCTATCTCATTTTTTTCTCGATTCAAAGTTTGACTCAAAAGACTGAATTATTAGTTTAATGGAATCAATAAAAAGGGAATATAGAATTCTATATTAAAAAATATATTTTTTATAAAAATTTTTTTATTGTTAACCATTAATAATAAATCAATACATCGTATTATTGTGAATTGCCACAAAAGAAAATGAAGAAAATTGTTTGAAAAATTTGTATTCTATCAAAAAACATTTATGTAAGGTTTTTAAGCTAATCTACTATGAACTTAAGATACACAGCTCAGTTAACTTTTCAACAAGCAAAGCATAATAATTATTATTAAAGTCCTATTATAGTCAATATCTACTGTAGAGTATCAACCGGTCAAGCATTCTTGACATCTTCTATTGCCTACTTAGAGCTATTGATTTCGTTTCCTTGTCAACGGCTTATATTGTTGTGAAGAATGAACTAGCAAATATAGATGGATAAATAATATTGAACAGTTCAAATAAAATAAAATATTGCAATGTGAAGACAAAGGACCATTCGTTGCTCTTATCGAAGAGTGTCTGTTACTTAACGATTACTTTAGTTTGTGAAGTCAAAAAAGTGGCAATCAATCAGATTCGTTTCTTATCCCAACGATAAATGATGGCATCAATAAGAGATTAATAGTAAAAATATGCTGTTTTGGTTAACTTGGTTGGTAAAGAATGACAGAAATTGTTTTATTTATCTTAATGAAAATGTTTTAACGAACTTAATAAATCAACTCAGCAACTCAAATAAAATAAAGTTTTATGGGAAGAGCAACAAACGGATCTACAATTTATTCAATTTCTTATTGAATTATTGTGCATACTTGAATATTATATGTCAATATTTTTAATTATTTAATAATTATAATATATATTTAATTCAAAATCAAATGTAAAGTAAAACATAATAGAGTATTTGGAACATAGATTTGTTTAGTTGTTAACTTGATAGGGTAATCTGCTAATAACCTTATTATAACAACATTTATTGTCGTCCTGGACCACTGCACAGTTTTTGGTTTAGCATTGTGGGCGTCTAATCGCATCTATTAGCAACATAGGACAAGTATTTGCCTAGTCCACCCCCGCTATTCTGGAGAAAGAGAGCGAGCGATTCAAGCGAAATTCCTAAATTGAAACAAAAACAAAATAAATATTTTGCCTCACCCACACAGAAATTATTGAGGCAGGCTGGCTGGCAGGCAGGCAGATTCATTGCCAACACCAACACCCTCTGAAACACACAGAGACAAACACACACAGACACACAGACCCTCAGAGAGTCGGGCAGGCTAAATGCCAACTGGCATGAATCAACAAGTTGAAATGCCAGGCTCGAAAATTAACTTCATTCACGTTATCCTTAATGTTCGTTTAAGGCAATGTTTTGGTTGCTAGCTTCTCTTCCTCTCCTGTTGCTATATATTGTTGCCTGTTCTGTTCTGTTCTTTCATGCGATTATTACGATATGATATGTTGTTTTTGTTGTTGTTGTTACACTCTTACTTGTGCTGCTTGAGTTTTTGTGTGTTTGGGCGCCTAATATCTCATTCTTGTCGCGTTTTGATTGATGCTCAACTTTGACCTTTAAATGTCAAATGGGATGTGGTGTGTGTCCCTATACACAAACTCACATACATCTAAAATATATTTTCATCTTGTTGTTTTTGTTATTTTTTATTCTTTGGTATGGCCTGCAACTCTAATTGCTGGCACAAGTTGTTGTTGCCATAGCTCTCTGTTATTGCTCTTGTTTTAGTGTTGTGGGTGTTAACATTTTAGCATATAGCGCTGGCTCCAATGTTTGGAAAATTCACATTTAAAGCTATTCACAGAATTTGAGCCAGGCCAAAAGGGCAAACGTTCTTAATGGCCAAAAATATGTGTATGTCATTGGATGAAAACGAAAAGCTTTTCATTCACAAAAAATAAACGAAATTCGACGCTGCTTGAGGCAATTAGCAAAAATGAATCGAAAGTAGTTTTCCGGAAATTTCTAAATGTTATATTCGCAAAGGTTATTTGGCTTAAATTATAATTATATTTAGCTTTTGTTTGATTTCTTTCCGAAATAGAAATGAGAAAAGCGGGATTTTTCTATAATTTATCAGTATCATTCTAGAAAATATAAGAAATAAATAATTGAAAATATATGTACCATAACTTAATTTATTAAAAAATATATTTTAAATATTTGTTATATTCAAAAGAAATATTATTATAAGTAATACCAATGTATATTAGCTAAACCTGTTGGAGTTATTGCACTTAGGATTATTTTTTTATGGGTTGATTAAACGTATGCTTAATATTATGCATGCATTACTCATACGCACGATGAGCCCAATAAAACTACTCGACATAGACGTCATTCCCAAGCGATAATTGGCAATTATCAATCGATGTTTCAAGTAGCACAAAAAGTGAGAGCAATTGCCAACAGATAGATAAGCAACCTATGACGCTATTTGAATATAAATTTATAAACCTATATATATATATCTGCCATATGTGTTGCTAAACTATTACGTAGTAGCTAAAGGAACCGTTCAGACAGAGAGTGAGAGAGAGAGAGGGAGAGTGTGTGCCTATTTTTCGCAAGAGCACATCACTTAATTAACTGTAAGTTAAATACGTTGACAATTTGTTAGACCACTTCACAATCACAATCACACTTACATACACATAAACACTCTGTCTCTCACTTTTTCTCTCTATCTATCTTTCTCCATGCCAATCTCTCTAACTGTCTATCGCTCTATCATTCATTTACTGTTGCTCTTTCGCTCTCTCTCAACCTACACACACTTTGGCTGCTTCTTGGCCAGGAGCTACTGTCGATGGGCGCCTATTCCGATAAACAACAAATCGGAAATGCCGGTTTTCTACTCACATCTCATCATAACTCTCCCACCCAAACCCACACCCACATCGGGTGAGAAGACATTATTGGAGAACATATACAGAGCATTAAAGAAAACTCAAAATATGTAATAATATAACGAAAAACACAAAATAACAATTACATTGCTACAACTTTTCATCTTTGGTTGATGTTGTTTGTTTTTGGCCTTTGGATGATGACGAGCCAAACACTTTTCGGGCATTTCGTTTCGTTTCCGATGTTTGACGCCGACGCAGCCGATTTCGATATTGTTATTGCTGCCTCTGCCACTGCTACTGCCGCTGTTGCTGCTGATACGATTTTCATCATCACTGGCAATGGCAATGCCGAGTTTTCCATTTTCATTTTCAATTTTCACCGCTCGTGCGCCAGTAGCGCATCGACGGCTCACCAGCTCGTCTCGGCTGCTTTCGTTTTCACTTTTTCGCCACCCGCGACGGCGTTAATCACTTAAAAAAAAATAACAAGCAAAAATAAGTTGAAAACAAAATACACAAAAAACTTGAAACATTATTTTTAACACGGAGAAGCTGTTTAAAAATGCATATCGCGAAAAAATAAATGTTTCAAATAATAATCATTTTGGTGGCAAAAACTTTTAATGTGCAAAAATTGTTTATAGAAAAAAGAATTTAGATAAATTGTAGAAAAAAAAAATTACCGTCGGCATTTCTACAAATTGCGCGACATTTTTTCGACCAATAAATTTCAGATAAATGTATATAAATTATTTACGTATTTACATGTTCTTATGATAAATTTTTATATATGGTGTATATCTTTTATAATATAATCGATTTAGAAAATTGTGTCAAATAGAAGTTAAGAAGTGAATTAAAATAGGTAGTGAAACCAACCTGAAAAATGAGATGAAGGTAATTTCTAATGAAAACAAGTAAGAAGGCTCTAGTCGAGTGAGCTCGACTAGAAGATACCCTTAATCCTTGATCATACATGCACTACTATACCAATGCTTGATGACTTCATATATCCGTTGTTTCTAATCCGATTTGAATACAAATTTCACATAAGTTCATTATTTTGTTAATGGTTTCAATGCGTATTATCAAATTTTTGAAATACTATATTTTTTAATTATCGATTCCATGTGTATATCGTAAACCCAAAAAGTTATCGAAAAGTTGAAACAAACTTGCTATGCCTAGGGATTAGGAGAGTTCATAAACAAAATCTGAAGTCTCTACCTTTTGTAGTTGCTGAGATCGACGCGTACAGACGGACGGACAGACGGACGGACATGGCTATATCGAATCGGCTGTTGATTCTGATCAAGAATAATCAAGAAAGAAATCAAGAATTGCACTAAGCCATTATTATTATATTATACCGTTTTTTGGTTAAGGGTAATCTATAAAAATATTGATTATACAAATAAAAAAGTCGTTGCAAATAATATTCCCTCTCTTTTATTTTCTTACAGATCTCTGCAACGAGGAATCAATTAATTAACAACAAATAAAAAGAATCAAACTCATCCACTTTGAAGACTGATTTAATGACAAAATAAAACCTGTGAAATGTTTTAAATCACATATGTGAAAACCAATCAAAATAAAAGAAAAATGTTGTGAAAATGTGGATATAGTGAAGACAAAAATCAAAAATCTCCAAATGGGCTCAACGCTGTTGATGCATTTTCATTATTATTCTTTTTCGTTTGGTTTCATTTTATTTGCAATCCGATTCTCATTTCCACTTGCTAACAACGCATTCAGAAGTCACAAAAATGTTGCTGACAATGAGGCGACAGAATGAAGTGATAAGCAGCCAGCAGCATTCCACAGCCACCGTGACGATCACAAGCTCAGAGACGCCTTCACCACCTCCCACCCTACCGCCATCATCATCCTCGCCCCCAGCCCTACTTGCAAGTGTTGCACAATCCACATCAGCTTTAGAATCAAGTTCAACTGCTGCACAGGATTCACTCAATACACCCACAACGCCCGTGAGTCGCAATCCCTTGCAGTTTGCTGCACCACTTGCACCACCGCCGCCACTGCCACTTGTGGCACCCACGTTTAGCTACTACAACAGTAACAACAGCAGCAACGTCTCTGCTGCTGCTTCTGCCACAGCGGCTACACTGCCTCAGGCAGCTTCAGGTTACTTGCAACATCAGGGCAAGGAGGAATTGGACGAGTACGTGGATATTTTACAAGTGCAACAACTGTTGCTGGATTCTTCAGCGGCTGCCGTTGCGGCAGCAAATCACAGCACACCTAATCCCATCCAGGAGCAACAATTACAACTACAACAACAACAGCATCAGCATCAAGAACAAAACCAGCAACAACAACAACTCGCAAAACCGCGTCCGCGCATCAATCTGCAAAAAGCATCGGAGTATGCCGCCCAATTAGCCCAGGGTAAGTTCAACCAGCAATTGGAATGCCTTGAATATGAATTATGATCTTGAATTAGGGAAAACCGACACAAATATTTATTTATATTCAGATATAACAAATTCTTTTAAAATTCATTGATGTATTTTTCGTTTATATTCTGCATTTAAAAATCATACAAAATGTGTAACAAAATATTTATGAAATGAAAATCACCATTTAAGTAACTAAACAGCTTTAAAAATGTACTTTAAAATGTTCTTGTATCTAAATATTCAAAACAAAAATAATTTTTTAGTCAGTAAACTTTGTTACTTTGTAATAAATGAACACATTAATTTTATTAAAAACAAAATTACATTGAAAACTTTTATTAAGCAATACCTTTATTTTGTTTGTTCTTCAACATATAATAATTTTCTAAGTGTACCCATCAAAAGATTACAATTTAATTACTAAAGTCCTTGCTTTTTCCCCCCTTAACAGCTGAGACAAATTCACCTGCATCGCGTCGCGTTCTGTTGGATTATCCAAATCCGTATTTGTACGGCAATCATTATCATCATCCCACGCCGCCAAGCGAGGACCTCGTGGCCCTTTGGTTTGGCAGCAATGGAACAGGTGAGTCATTCATTCAATTCCTTAGATACAAATATATATAGAGACATAGTATCTGCAAGAGACCACCAACACGTTGCAAGTGCAACGGCATTTAATTAATAATTACCTTCAGCCGAGTGTGAATAGTTGTCATAGGCGAGTGGCTAGTGGCGCGAACGCATTCATAATTGTATCTCACAGATACGCATGCTGGCAACATGAAAACAACATCCAACATTAGATGGAGACTAGTCGCGACTAGCTTTACGACGAATTCGTAATGCACTAAGAAATATTTTGTAAATATCTAAGCAATCAGTAATAAATATGTCTTAAATATTATTCTGATATAATTTTATGTTTTACGAATTCAAACATATTTTTTATTTTCTATATACCAAAAGAGTTTTAACTTTTCGAAAGGGCAACAATATGAAATATTACTCGATAGATTCCAAATACTTAAACGGATAAAACTGATCCCTGGGCAAGTGCCGGGTTTGAAAACAGAGTTGTTAGTTGTAGTGTTTCTTAATTTTTTGTGCATTTTGTGGCGCCTCGCACATATATTGGCTGTCTCATTGCATAATTCTGTGGCGACAGGCGATGTTGCTGGCGTCAAGGGGCCGGCCGGTCGCCCATGTTCCATGGTACACCGTGGTGCAGTTACTCAAAATTATCGTAGTGCGGCAATAAATTGCCAAAATTAATCTATGAATGAGCTGACAGCAACAGAGTTGTATGTATTTTATCCCCCCGCCCTCCCCTTCCCAACCATCTCCATAGCTCAAATTTGGCGCTGTTTGGGTGTAATAGGATAATAAATATACATTTTTGGCGCACTTTAATGCCGTTCGCATGTAATTTTCTGATGGCGCCTTCAATGGATCGCCGTCTCATAGAGTCGATCTCTCCCTCCCCCTCTCTCTATCTCTCTCTCTCTCTGTCTCTTTTTGAAATGTTGCCAAAAACTTGAAATTGAATTTTCAAATGATGCAGCACATTGGCCGCCAGCGCCCTTTCGTTTTCTTGCCATGGCAATGGGCAACAGGTGTTGTTTCGACGAGTCCCACTCTTCTTCTCCCCTCTTTCTCCATTGCTTTGCGTTAAGGCCACTTGCGAATGCAACATACAACGGGCAATATAGTCGTCACACGTTCCATCGATTACACCGTCTGCCGTTTCGGGGCTTGGTCGCCTTTCGACTTTGCTTTGCGTTTTTATGCCAAAATTAAGTTCAGCGCCAAGACCACCCAAAGTGTGTCAATGTTGCGACGGTTTTTTATCATCGCCAACAGATCGAAATTGAAATGTGCATTGAATATGATCGACTACCACTGTCAACTTTGTATGGCATTTCAATTTTATTCAGCTCTATTTGTTTAGCTTGACTTACTTTCGTTCCATAACAAAAAACCGTACAGTTCTTTTCATGTTCTGACTGTCATAAGTAACAAGTGATATATACATAGATACCCGTCGGTCATTATGTGTGCCAAAAATAAGCTTGGGAAATGTTTAACAGCTTGTTTGAATGACCTAAAATTCCAATGTGTATATTAATAAAACTGTCATCTAAAAAAGCAAAAACTCTTCCTATCTCCGTCAAAAATTAACTACCTTAACATCTCTTCTCCCTTCAATGATCACTTACGATGATAATCTCTTACTGAGGTCACACTAAATTGATGCTCAAGCTCAGTTATGCTGTAACCTTGCTACGATTTGCCACTCTGATTGTGATTTTGATGCGGATTATGGTCTTCAATGCTGGCTGGCTTTACCCCCTTCAAAGCAAGACAATACTGTACTGTTAAGTATTCATATTTCCAAGATGCACACAAATTGCCTTAATTAATTAATATCATAAATACGCGACGGCGCTTAATTGCCGAATGGAGCAGCAATGAAACAGCACAAGTAAATATTTCTCTCTCTCATGACAACGCTAATTAGCCAGGAAATGACCCTAGCTGACCGATCGGCAGCAACAGCAACAGAAATTGCAGCCACTGTAGTCACACAGCTGACTGACCCTAATCGACAGGAAGCTGACTCAATCTGAGAGACAAGAGCAGACAGACAGATAGACAGCTAGACAGACCATGGCCACGACACATTCTGTTGCACTTCAGTTGCAATCAATATTCATAAATCTCTGAGTCGCTCTCACAAAGGTTTTACCAATTAATAACGTGACCCGTTTTATATATGTATATACTCTATATCTGAAAAGAAAAAATCAAGCTGGGTGATCGTTTCCAATGAAAAATCACACACAATGCCTTTCAGCCTTTCAGTTTGTCAACACCACCACCAACAACAACAACAACAACACAGTTGACACAGCAACAACAACCAAGTTTTGCCAACTGGCAGCAACACGAAGCAAAACCGTCGTTGCCAAGAAAAACTGCAAGAAAATTAAGGCGACAATCGGCGCTGGGGCAACCTTTGCGCCTTTTGTGCAACGGAAATCGCTGACATGGACCACACCAGAGAGTTTCAAGCTACAGCTCCAACTCCAACTCGACTACTGTCTGCCAAGCCATTGAGGCTTGCCTAATGTTTAATTAAGGTGATTGCTGTGCGGTCACTTGAATGTTGCTGTTGCTGTCGTTTCAGCTGCTGCTGCTGTTGCTGTTTGCTTTTGTTGTTGTTGTTGTTGTTGTTAGCTGCTGCTGACAACAACACCTCACGAATGATCACCAAATTGGTTTGTAAGGATCTAAGCGTGCTTCGCTTTGGCCCATGTCAAACACTTTGGGCCAAAGGACATCGCTGTTGCCAATACCACCACACCCTTTCCCTTCCCTTCCCTTCCATTTCATTCTCTTCCCATCGGTCACCCTCTATAACCGTTGATTGCCAGACGTTGCCGCAGCTTTAATGAAGATTAATTGCAATCAGTGCGCCAGTTGAGCGGCGATTAATTGCAGACCCAGCGAGTGAATGAAAAAGAGATACAATCAGAGTAAGAGAGATAGCGATAGAAAGTTCTTGCACAAATGGAAATGAGCTAAGGAAACTGCAACATTGGCCTAGACTTCCTTCTAGACTGCATTGTAACACACACCACACACACCCATAGAGCGCTGTTGATGGGCTCTCAGAGTTGCCAACTTTAGTAAAACTAATAAAAAGACTAGCAAATTTGATCAGTTTTCTTTTTTATATATTTATTTATCCAATAACTTATTTTTCATCAGAAAAAAATCACTCAAACATGATATTCTTAACCCAATTGTATTTAAACAATCTTTAAAAACACACAATAAATATATATTATAAAAAAAGGCACTAATTAAATTTCACACCTACAAATGGAATTTGCCAAAAACATAACATTTAAAAATCGTGTAAATAGCAATAACCATTAAGTTAGCTAAAAATGTTGTCGGATTAAAATATTTTGTCATAAGAAAAAATTACTTTTTAGTAGCAAAAATTTGAAAGTTAAGAATTTGCAATCACACTTAACATATATTTGCATTTTACTGTAAGTGAAAACATTTTGAAAATTGGCAACACTGCTCCCTGTCTCCCATATACATACATACAGCCAATACAATCTCTGCTGAATGTGCTTCCTTTTAGCTTATACGATTTGCCTTTGGCAGTGGCTTTGTCTGCAGTTCACAAGTTCACAAGACCTCACGAGACGCAGTTGCGGGCAACTTAATTGCCATTTACATGGCAAATGTTGAATGACGTTTGCTGCCGGGCTCAATACTTTGTTGGTGGCACAAACAAACAAACCAGCTGATGAATGGCAATGGGGAGAGTTGCCAAACTGCCCAACTGCCATACGGCCAGAGATTTGTCACAGTTCATCACGGCCTGGAACCGCCATAATGAACTAAACTAGCTCATAAATCTGACCCGCAGTAGTTCAAAGTTTATTAACATATTTGGAGTATGTGTGTGGGTTGGAAAAGTGTGCCATGAATGGTTGTGATGGGCGAGTTTTTTTTAGTATATTATCTAATATATGTTATATTTTTTAGTATTTTGCATTGTCACCTGCTTGCATGAGAGATTAGAAACTGGCGCCAGTCTTTTGGCCAGACTTTGTCTCTCTGTCCGAGAGACTAGCCCAATCGAATTAAATTAAATGTTTTTATATATCAGAAAACCGCAGCACGTGGGTTGGATAGTTTTTATTTTGATTTCGATTTTCGTTTTTTGTGGTTTGCATTTAACTTGAGTTAAGTTATAATTTGTGTATTTCTGTATGTGGTTTTAACGGCTTTCAAAGTGAACGCCACTTTGCCATCATATGGCTAAAAATAGAGTCATAGCTCAGAGGCCAAAAGTTGCTTGTTCCACAAGCCACTTTTATTACATGCTCTGTCTCTGTCTGTTGATTTGTGTAAATGTTGATGTGTGTGGGTGCAAAGATACAGTAGCTGCAAACCTTGTAATATAATTATACTTACTTATGCATTTCTAAGCACATAAATGCAGTCTTAAGTTGCGTAAGAAGTCTTATGAAAGTTAAGAGAAAAGTATTAAAGTTTATCGTGCTATATAGGATGTCGATTTCTTTTTGGATAGATGGATGGAAAAACTTAACTTAAAGTGCCATTAAAGGAAATGTTTTAATATTGACTTCTTTAGATTCTATTTTTATATCGATATCCTTTTGGATAGATGGATGGAAATGTATAAAAACTTAACTTAATTTTGAAAAAAAAAACTAATAATGTTTTAAATACAACAAAATTAAAGATTTCCTTAGCTTCTATACCTTTAAAATCAAAGTCAAAGTTATTTTATTATATAAATTTATTTTGTATTTAAATGTTCAATTAACTTCACAATTAAAACCAAAGACAAACTCTCCGCATGAATGGGTCAAGTGTCGAAACATGAGTTTCGTGAATTATGAATGATTTCAGGTCATCATTGATAAAAAAAAGTAGTCTGTGTGTTTTGAGCAGATACTCCAGATAAACATCTCAGACTGAAGATGCGCCCACGCAGCATCGGCATTAACCTGTTGGCGCCGTCATTTGTTAGCAACTTGGTAGCAACCCACGCGACATTGGACAGAAAAAAAAACTAAAAAATAAACAAATTTGTAAACCGCAAACAATCATTAAAAACAAGCAGCAAAAGCAGCATAAACTACATTGGAGTTTGTTTGATTTTCATTCGCAAATGCAAATAAATAAAATCAAGTCTAAGACCGCAATATAATTTCTGGGATTTGCATAAAAAATTGCCAGCTACAAATCGAACATGAAAACCAAAGACGGAATCGAAGCCCAGCCCGAGCTCAATTCATTCATGAGCCGAGTTGAGTTGAGTTGAGTCGAGTCGAGTTCCATTCATAAGTTGTACATTTCTAGTTTAAGGTAAGCCACCGAAATGAACACCACCTACTTGCAACTACCGACTTGCAACTGGCAAACAACAACAACTGCAACAGCTACAACTACAACAACAACAACTGGCAACTGCATATTATTATTTATAACATTTTGTAGTTCGTTTTTGGGGTCACATGTTGGCGTGTGTTGCAAATTAAATTTGCAAATTATAGGCTGTCGCAGCGGGTTTCCGGTACAACAACAACAACAACATATGTAGATGCTGCAAGGCTCTCTATCTCTCTCCTTCTAACTCTCTCTCAAGCAGGGCAATTCATATGTGAAAAATTCAAACAAACTGTAAAACCTTTAAACATTGAGCGTTCCACTTTATCACGCTCTTGGCCCCGTGCATATAACTGATCTACCTCCCCTCCCAACACCCCAACCACCCACAACTAACCAAAAAATGGCACAAACAGCCAAATGCACATTTGAACTGTCATGCCACAGTCGGAGTTGGAGTTGGAGTCGAAGTCGGAGTCGGAGTCGCAGTCAGAGTTGATTTCAGAGTCAGAATCAGATTTGGAGTCGCAGTCACAATCGTCTGACATTTGAGATTTGAGGCAAAATGTAAAATGTCAGTCATGGCTCAAAAAGCTCAGTTCGTTCGTTTTACAGCTTCACTCGCGCCACTGTACATCGTGGGCTGTCTCAGACTCTGGACTAAAGAGACAGTTTATGAATATGACAAATGTCATTCAAAACATAGACAAAAATGTCTAATGCTCTCTCTACTTGTTATTTAGGACAGTTTTGAGTCTAAATAATATTTTTATCAAGTACAATATAAAAGCTTTTTATTGATTTACAAATGTATTTGGAATCGATTAAAAATGAAATTATTAATATAAATAGTATTTAATATTTTTTTTTAAAGGTTTTTTGATTATAAATTGTACATATTAAAAATTCAATAAATATGACATTGTTATTATATATCTGCGTTATAACCAAACCAACCTCTCAGAATAAAAACAAAAATCACATTATGTTGCATTATTAACATGAATTAAAAATAAAAAAAAATTACTACTTCAACATATTTTTTATAAAAAGTTTTGAAATCCTGGGAAATTCTGTTAGAATTTCATGGAAACATACTTGTTAGAAATCAAAAATGGTTATAGACTCAAATAACAGAATATTATTGTTATCACACGATCTATTTTTTCTTCTTCGTTCTTGTATTCCTTGAAGGTTGAAAAACTTCAATTATGTATAAGACATTACAAGTCTTTGCATACCTATATATATTCTGAAGAAAAAAGAATAAAAAGGCAACAAATCACAGAAAGTTCTCGCAAGATTTCCATCTAAATTTGGTAGTCGAATAATTTACATCAACTTTATGTTATATTGTTCTGTTTGATGTTTGCTATTATTGTTATTAATGTCATTTGCTGTTGTTTTAGTTGTTGTTGCGTGATTCGAAGTTTTTTTTTTTTCTTGTTTCTCTCTAATCAGTTTTCTTTGGTGGGCGTAACGCGCGCGCAGCTTTCGACCCACTCAGTTGATATTTTGGCGTTTTACCTTTTTTAGAGTCGCTTTAGACAAGCCGACACCGCAGTTGTTGTTGTTGTAGTTGTAGATTGGTAGTTTGTGATTGGTCAATGGTCAATGGTAGCTGTTAGCTGAGTTTTCAAGTGCGTTTGCTCTTGTTGTTGGAGGCTGCTGCTGCTGCCATGTCAGGCCACTTGACATATTTTAATGAGGAGCCAGGCGGCGGCAACAGTCGCAACAGTGGCAACAGTGGCAACAGCAACAGCGCGGCAGCAACATTAAAAATAATATAAAAATAGAAAATTTGTGAGAGACACACAAATTACGCGCATATTTTCTAATGAGCTCATGCGCGCCATAGATCGACATGGTTCGAAGCGATTTGGCTCGTACGGAACTGCCAAAAGATTTTCCCCTCCTCCCATCACACCGATCCCCACACACACGCACATACACACACACAAACCTATATAGAGAGAGCTCATGCTGTCGCCAATTGACAATTTCAAGTGTACGTGTCCAAAGATTTATGCCCGCTTTTCACACACACACACCGACACACACACACTCACTTACAATGAGATGTCGAAAAAAAGGGGGGATTTCTTGAGTTGATTATGGAGCAAAAGTTGTCGACACTGCTTGCCAAGTTTTCTATTTTTCTTAACATTTTTTTTTTTTTTTTTTGTATTTCTTTTCTGGGGTTTTTTGATTTTTTTTGCCCCGCTGGGTGTAGATATCGTTAACACAAAGCCAAATTTTGTCTGCTGTCAATGTTGAAAGATGCGACGATTTGTGACTGAGCAAACAGAAAAGCATGCTAATTAGTGCTGCTAATGGGATAAGTGCTCTCGCTTAATGCATACAAACATATATTTACACAGATAAATGTATTTGATATGTGTTTACATTGGGTCTGCAAGCCATTCTAAGTTAAGCTCTTACCGAATATGCGAAGATTTTTATAATGTTTATAACGAAATTGAATCATAAATCAAAAAAGTCAATCCGCTTTGAGTTTAACATAGCTTTTTTAAGTTTTCATATTCTCAGACAAACCAAGAATAAACTGAGAAGAAAAGACTAATGAAAAGACTAGAATAATGTATATTTGACTAATGCATACTACCATAAATAGTTTGATAATTAATGACAAACTAGCAAGAACTTTGCATGCATTGACCTTTCTGATCCCATCTATGACCAAGAATCAAAGCACATATACCACAGATAGCTAAACAACGCATGCAGAATGAGAAATGAGAAAAGGAAATCAAATGCAATGCAATAAAAATGCATTTATTAAACAGTCTTTAGCCCAAACAATCGTCTTCAGTTGTAGTCCATTAAAAACAGAAGAAGAAAAACCGTTTACTGCCACAATAGTCAACACACACACTTTAGACAAACACATACACCACGTACATATATGTGTTCGCTGCAGCACATCCTCTAATCACACACACTCGCATACATACACAACAGAATACAACAACAACTGCAATCAGGCCACCAAATCGCAAAAAAAACTGACTTCAACTGCAACTGGAACTTGCAGCCTGACGACAGCAGCCAACAAAAGTCCAAAACAAAATTGTACACAAAGCTACTTACTTTGGGCTACAGCCAGCCCCCGCAAAACCAATAACGAAAAAAAAAAATACTATACTAATATAAAATAAATAAAAAAGACAACCGAAAAAAATGAAGAAAAAAAAATGCGCCAGTTGCAACGACTCTGGGCTTATTTTTTGTCTAAGCCGACACGCGTTGACTTTGGCTACACGAAAGTAGAGGCAAGCTCCACTCCCCCATTCCCCCACCCGTTGCCCCATGGCTTGTTGCTTGTTGCTTGTCGCTGGAAGCTGCTGTGACTTCCTCGAATCTCTCGCTCGCACTTGGTGACACTGTGTTTATATGCATTTGAACAGTGGAACAAATTTGCAACTGATTT
This sequence comes from Scaptomyza parva, assembly GCA_035044645.1. Taxonomy (NCBI): domain Eukaryota; kingdom Metazoa; phylum Arthropoda; class Insecta; order Diptera; family Drosophilidae; genus Scaptomyza; species Scaptomyza parva. Next base: position 690,483 of record JAWNNT010000068.1, on the reverse strand, counting down.
ATGTAAATCGCCAACGAGAGAGTGCGCTGTTTTTCTCAGTTTTTTCTCAGTTTTTTTGGTGGCTCCCAATCAGCGAGTTGTGTTTTGTTGCTACTTTTGCTCCTCCTGGCTCTGTGTGTGACTCCTTCTGCCAAGTTGATTCTGTCTCTGCAACTGCAACGGGCGGGCGTTGTATTGTGCCGTTATTTGGCCCAAAACGTTGAGCTCTAAGCGCTATAAAACTGCAACTCATTCACTGCTAAAAAAAAAAAAGAAGAAAAAAACGTTTTCGTTATGAATGAAGCTGCCCACGCGCAGTATCCAAAAAAAAAAATAATAAAAAAGAGACAAAATCCAAATAACAACTGACGCTGCAGTCGACGTCAACAGCGGATGTTGTTGCTGCTGCTGCTGGTTTGGTTATTTTTTTTTTTTTTTGCTGTCGTTGGGCTGCGCCCCATTCATTAAACGTATTTCAGAATCTTTTGGGTAAACGTTGTACCCAGTAAATATATGGATAAAAAGGTTAAATAAAAAGGATCAAGCAGTAAGTGCTCGTTAGTTTCTTAAGGAGTGTATTGAATGAAAGACTTAATAAAAATGTACAATATTTTTTTATGTTATTGACTTAATACAACACGTAGTTTACAGCTACACCAATCAATATAAATGCAAGAGAAATCAATTTCCATAACCGCAAAAACATTTAATTGCCTTAATCTTTCACATTGAATTTATTTTAGTTTTTATGCCTAAACTTAACTATCAAGAAACAAGGTTTTTTGCGGCAACCATTAAAACTAAGTCCTAAAATATTTATTTTTATCTATAAATGCACAAGTTTATTAAAAACTCATATTGTTTGGTTCCATTTGTGTGTCATAAAGTCATAAAAAAGTCTCTGAAACCAAAAAAAGCTTTTATGGTATGCCTTACAGCTTCTTACAGGGTATCTTATTTGAAGGCACTCCCCAAACTCTGTTTTATTACACTGTTTTGGCAGTGGAGCGACCTCTTCGACATCGACATCGACATCGGTTTAAGCGCAAGCGCAGCAGTCGCTGCCAAAACTGCAATTTTGTCGCTTTTCATGCCAAAAATCGATCAACAAAAACGCCGAAACCTCCGCCGAACCCCCGCCGACACCTCCTTCACTGCTGCTGCTGCTGACGTTGCGTCGTGACAAGCGAGTGGCAGTAAAACAAAATAAAAATATTTAAAAAAAAACCAGAGCCTGAGTGGCAAGGCATAGTTATGGTTTTTTTTTTTGCTGTTTTCTGTTTCTTTGCTGTTGGCCAATATTCAAATGCAATTCATGTCATCGTTGTTGCTTTTATGCATGCGCTCATATGACGTCAGCCTGGCCATGGCTGTGGTTAGTGGTTCAGTGGTTGCGATTGTTGTTGTTGTTGTTGCTAGTTTTATTTTGCTGTTTACCAGCTATAAAGTTGTAATGCCCGCCAGCTGTGTGTGAATTTGGTTATTGCCAGCGCCTTGACAGCAACTTGAAAGCCAAAGCTAAACATTGCGAAAAGGAAAAAAACAACAACAACACTATTGTCGGAATCAACTTAACAACTATCAATATACATACGTATAGGTGTAAAGCGTTCTATAATTAAGTTGGTACTTAAATGTTTATTACGCTTGTGGGTGTATGTATGTATGTATGTGTGTTAAGGCAGAATGTTCTTCTCATGGTTTAGTTTGATTGGTACAAGATAATAAAAAGTGCTGCGAAGAGTGTCACCTTTTGCAAAGGCTCTCAATAAATGCAACATTAGGCAATAATAGTTTTAAAATAACGAAGATTAAGCAGTTAATACTGCATTTACACTGAGGTCGCTACCAACGCCTTAAGGCTTAGCACGATGTTGTTGCCTTGACCATAATGTGTCCGTTACATTTTAATGTAGAGACATTTGTTAATTGAGAGACATAATCGTCACATTTGGTCAAAAAACCAATGGCAGCACTTACAATCATAGATTCACAACAAATGTGCAAGGAATCACAAAATTATTTGGAATGCAACAATTTGTAATTTTTATTGTAATGAAATAATTCAACTTAGAGAATATAACAGACATGAGCGAAAATCGTTAGATTTGCGCTTTTGATTAATTAATATTCAGGTGTAATATGTCACACAAACAAAAGTAAACAGAAAACAGTTGATTCTAACGACCTCTTAGCCATATAAATAATGTTATCACTTTTAGCGACCTCAGTGTAAATACAGTATACAAAACTTTAAGAAAAATCATCTGGGAAGTGTTTAGAATTTGCCATGGATTTTTATCATTTAAGGTAGATATTTAATTTTTGTCTACAATTGTTGATAACATTTTTATTCTGCTTACTTTCGAACATGCAAATATCAAAAATTATTGTATTCTAAAACTTGTTATACATGTATATATTTTGACCAAACTAGATACCTTGAATGAAAACTGTTTACAATTTATTATACAACTATTCCGAACATAATAAGTTTGTTTATGTCAACTGCTTTTGGTGTTTATCGTATCGGCAGCGCAGTCAAAAATGGGAACACATAATATTTAACTTTTAATGGCCTCGATCAATACGTGACACCATGAACTAAACTTTAACGACTTCAAAAATATTAGAACAGTTTCTATGGCAAACAATGACAGCCGTTGACAATCTTTGAAATATGATATTGTGCTATGGAAAACTAAGCTGCCTGCTGATTGCAGCGTTCCATGACTTTTCACTGCACTCAAACAAAAGCTTAAAAAAGTTTCATTCATTCAACAAAACCAAAAACCAAAACCAAACAAAATAGGCGATGGGAGATTTTCGAAATGTGATTTTTTTTTTTCTCATTCATTGAATGCATCGAATGATGTCGAAGCATTTGACAGTTAATTTGTTTGCATTCACTAAACTTTAAGTTTTAGGCACTTTCCGGTCTTCCTCAAGCAACAACCAACAACCAACAAAACCAACAACATGATGCTAATGCGGTTCCGGTGTGCGTGGCTAATGGAGACGAGACGAAAGCCAAGTTGTGTCGTATCGACTCTTAGCCAGGGCCATCAATTTGCATTTGCTGCCCACGGCGAGTCTCGTGCCCTTTTGGCACCTGGGTTGCACAGATCAGTGTTAGCTTCATTCATTCCGTTTCATTCATTCCGTTTCATTCATTCATGATTTCATCATCAACATGTGGCGCATAACGTGGGCGAAGTTGAGATTTTTTTACTATTTCATTCATAAAAACCCAAAACCGAGTCGCGTGCCCTGCCCCGAAACTGTAACCGAATACCCGAAATGCTGCTCGTTGATTTTATTAGGCTAAACTGTGGTCACCTATTTTTTTTTTTTGTTCCGGCTGCTTGCTGCAACATTTGGTCGCATCTTCATTCTTCGTTGTGTTGCATTCGTTGTTGTGCGGCGCTTAATTTTAGCAACATTTAACCCAGTTTTTCATTTTGGTTTTGCTAATGAAGTGTCAACAACAAATTGAATGTCTAACATTTGTTGCATGTCGCCAGCAACAAAAACATCAACAACAACAACAGCAACAGCAACTGAAAAGACGACGAGTGCGACCAACAACATTTGGGTCTGTGTCTTTATTTAATGCTTTAAATAAATAAATACGAATGCAAATGCAAATGCAAAATGTAAAATGTAAAAGTCAACATGAAACAAGTTGAGACAAACACAAAAAGTTAACGAAGCTGATATGCTCTCTAAAGAGAAGAGATAATAAGTTATGTTAAGGGAAAATCAGAACTTTAATACTTAAAAATAAATATATAACGATTTAACTTTTTTCATTAATTTCTTTAAAAACCGATTACCAAGAAATCAATCTCAATGAAATTTCCCCAACTGCTTCAGTAAGAACTTTTCCATCGATCACAAAAGTAAAATATATATATTGCTCAGATCAGATTATAACAATACTCTTGAACCAAGCCAAGTGTATATATGTGGAATAATATAATTTATGCCAATACGTAGCCGACACGTAGGCCCATGCATGCACAGGGCACAGTTACATTCATTGATGGTGCGGCTTAGTTGTTGTTGTTGTTCCTGCTGCTGTTGTTGTTGTTTGTTGTCGCTGTTGCAATCACTGAACATCGTTTGCCAAGTGTGTCGCAGTCGCAGTCGGCATCGACGTCGACGTCGACGTCCGCTGCAACACAAAGTTAAAGCCAGCGGTCGGTCAATTTGCATACAACAGCCGCCGTTTTGTGAATGAAAATCTGTTGAGTTTTTTTTTTTAGTTTTTTTGTTGTTTTCAATTTTTTCGCCGACAACAACAAATTAAAGCGGCAACTGCAATAAATTGTTAAATTTTATTATGCTGCGTCGTAGATTCGTACAGATACAGGGTGCTGTAACCAGCAACTGCCTACGCACTGACCGCAACCCACACACACACACACACACACACCACACGCCACCAAGTAGTATCTGTAAGATACGCAGCTCAGAAGCAGCAAAATCTGTATCTCTCTCTCTCTATCTGCCTCTCTCTTCGACTTTAACAACAACTGTCGTGCGCCATGTTGCGGCTAATTCGATTTCTACATTGCCAAACGCTTTGCCAGTCAAAAGCTGCCGATTGCCTATTTTGCTACGCCAACACACAACACAAGCAAACAGATTTACTTGGCTAGAAGCTGCCTGTTTTCATTGATGATTTTTCTGCTTTTGGTTGGACTCACTGTTTGTCTGTCTGTCTATATGACATTTGCCTTGTCAGTGTCACCAGCTAGCCAGCTTTGATTCATTCATTAATTTCATTTTTGTTTCTTCGCAGAGCTATTAATTGCTGTACCTTCGCCAAGCCGTGAATGTGATAATAAATTATTACAGCAAACCGACATTTACCGGGTGGGCGTCCATTACAAAACACAAAAACAGATCCAAGAGATCCAAGCCTTGAACCGCTCCTCAGCTGTTGAGCAGCTTTTTCCGACCAGTGTCAAGTGTTTGTTATTGGTTGATTGGTTAGTTGGTTAGTTGGCTTGGCTTGGCTTGGCCTGGCTCATTCATTTATTATTCAATTTCCTGTCTAGGTTTTGTATTTTAAAGGAAAGTTCTGAATAGCCAACTAAATATGGCTGCAAAAATCCATCAAGGCCATCTACCTCATAAATAGACAACATAATTATTATGTACCCGTTCCATTAAAGCGAATGACTTGCAGATAGAAAACACTATTAAATAATATCTTTGACTAAGTTTCTTACTAATGTATACGATAATCATGATAAGTTAATATGGAAAGTTTAAATAATAATTTTGAATATGGCAAACGAAATAAAAAATAGTTTTGTTATTCAAAATCACTAATTTTTAATTAAACTTTATAAATAAAATTCCCTCAAATAAGATTTTAAAAACAGGTAGGGAAGATATCCCTAACCCTTGACCATACGGACAGACAGACGAACAGAGATACAAATACATACGAGTACTACTGTACCAATGCTTGATGGTTTCATATCTCCGAGGCTTCTTAACAGATTATAATAAAATTTTCACAGATGTTAAATATATTGTTAATAGTTTCAATCCCCATTTTCGAGTTTTTGATATTCAACATTTTTTTGATATTGATTCCATGTGTATATCGTAAACCGGAGAAGTTATCGAAAATTTTAAACAAAATGTGGAGTCTTTAGCTTTTGTAGCTTCTGAGATGGACGGGTTCATACAGATTCATGGACGGACAGAATGACGGACAGCTATATCGCTATATCGACTCGGCTGTTGGTGCTGATCAAGAATATATATACTCTATGGGGTCGGAAAAGCTTCCTATTGCCTGTTACATACTCTTGCACAAAACCTTTTTATACCCATTTCATGGGTTAAGGGTATAAAAACAAGCATTTATTATATCAAACCTAAAATTATTCCATAGCATAATATACCCAAAATAATGTAATATTTCACAGTGAAATTTAGAAATTTTTTCAAGACATTATTTATGCAATCATTAAAACGTTTGTTGCCCGAAAACATTGTTGCATATAAAACTATAAGCGATGAACAAATTGCACAGATCATAAAGTTTTTGTAATCTAATTTGGCAATTAGGCACACAATTTAAACAATTAAATAAAAGACATTTAGCTTGAGACTAAACGAATATTAATACACTTTGCACATAAAGCTATTGCATTAATATAGTAAACATTATGTCAAGTAAAAACATTAGTTTTTGCAAACTAAAACTAAATATATCTTGCACATTAGGCCATAAACGAAATATGCTGCCAATTTGTACAGACCGAAAAGAATACTTAAAATAATTGAGCAATTTGAAACAGAATTTCAAATATTTATCAACAATATTTATAGGAAAGGTGTTAAAGAAGAATTCACAAAGAAAGATCACTATCAAAATCTTAATAAAATTATATGAATTTATTTGTTTTTCGATTCTATCTAACATTGTTGCACATTGAAATTATGAGAATTAATATGTAGCCAAAAACGGTTCAGTTTAGTTCTTAAAGTCCTAACGCATAGTTTATGGCCTCGACAAGCTTAAAATGCAAATACCCAAAAAAAAAAAAAAAAAACAAGAAAACGAAAGATCACAGCGTACAAAAACAAAAACCAACCAAATGATGACAAGCAGAATGAGAATTTATATGGGAAGCCATAAAGAAGGCGATGCATAAATAACAAGATGCAAACCCGGGTGCCCACTGAGGCATGCAACCTGAAGAACATCTCTCCGCTCGACGCTTGTCGCGTCTCATCGTTGCACGCGCAACTAATTAAATTAAATGCGATCGGTCGTTATGGTTACAACGAAAACCGTTTCCATAGTTTTTTCCCATCCGTTTCTTATAAGGTGGGCGTGAAACAACTAGAGAGAGAGAGAAAGAGAGAACAACATCAAATTTATGTGCAATAATTTAGAATGCATTTCAAGTGCAAAGTGTATTTTCTCACACCCCCAAAAACATACTAAATTGTGCGAACACAGTGTACTTAATAAAGTGGCAGGCCAACCCACAACTTGGCTAACCAATTTGGCAACTGAGTCGCGTGGCCTGACTAAATGGACGCCTCCAGTCAATTGTCTGGCGTCTCTCTCCCTCTCTCTCTCTCTCTCTCTCGCTCGATCTGTTTTTGGAGCGTGATCAGCTCAGGTTCAATTCAATTCAATTCAATTCGGTTGACTGACCCCTCATCGTTCATCGTTCGTGTGTAGGACACATGTGGCACGCGACCCGACTCACGTCAGCATCTCCAACGCAATCCTCTACACCTCCACACACACACACACATACACACACTCATATGGTATGAGAATTTCTCTCTCGCTTGGCATCGACAAGTGTAGGGGACGTTTACGTTTTAAGTTTGTCTGACGTCGCGTCGTCGTCGCGTCTGGTCGCAATTTTTTTTGCGGGGGTTGTTTGTTGTGCTTGTGCCGGCATTTTTTTCGATGATACCCTGTATACTTGGGTACACAAATGGAGTAGCATGCGAACGATTGTTAGAAACAGAACAAATGATTGTAAACTAGTCTATTCCAATAATAATTGATCTTTAATACTTTGAAAGTTAAGGTTTGGGTAACTATAGTTGATTTAATATTTATCTAATATATATTGCTATATTTCTTTTCCTTTTTTTTATCAAGATTCTTATAAAAAGCAAAAATATTGCTAGAATTATTTTATTATTTATTGTTCAGCATATGTTGGAGGCTATAAGAACAATTCATTTATTTTTCAGAGGTTTCTAACTTTTTAAGCTGATAAAGAATATTCGCGTTATAAGAACATTTTCGAATCAGTCTAACTTTAGAGATTATGGTTAGGTACAAGAACTCAATAACTTATCCCATTTTGTGCTGATAAGTGTTGATCCTTTTTTTGTTTTTGTAAGCAAATCCGAATTATTAGGATATATTCTAGTCACACACTTTTACTTGGTTTTCTTTGTTTGTTTGTTTTTCACATATGCCCACACACATACACATTATCAGTCACACACACACACACACACACACACACACAGCGCACACACTTCACTTTATACGCATTGCACACGAGACATGTTGAAAAGCCGGCCGTCCATATTGTCCACCCACCTGCAACGCCAAAATGTCGGTCAACTTTAAGCTCTGCGACTAAGTTCAAGGGCATCGCTTAAAGAAAATGCCTTTTTGCACAAATATGTTTAAAGAATCTTTATGTTCTGCGTGTCTGTGTGTGTGTTTGTTTTGCGCCTGGGCGTTTAGTTGGCACGCGCTACAAGCCAGAACAACGCCACAAGAACGCCTCGTTGACTGTTTAGCCCACGTTTATAATTCTTTAAGCCATATTCTGAGCGTAACTTGCACTTTTTTTCTGCGTTTCATTTGTCGCCCAGCATATTTTGGTTTGTTTTTGATTTTTTCTCTCTCTTTTCATTATTGACGTGGTCGTCGCCTGGTCGTGTGCCAGCTCAAATAAATCAAGCACAAAGCCGCTTCGCTTGTTGCCTGCTGCTGCCGCTGTTGTTGCTGTTGCTGTGTTGCACGCCTATCGCATCCGGTTCGCCCAGGCAAAAGTTAGATTTTGTGTTTTTATTATTGTATTATGTATAAAAAAAATTATATATTTTTCATTTTTGTTTGCGCATTATGCAAAAAAGCTTAAAGCACAGACTCAATCAAGCCATTTTTTTATGGCTTTATATTTTATTATTAAATTTTTTTATTTTCTTGAATGCCTTGCAAATCGATGCCAGGCGCATTGTTGGAGCCCCTTGTCAGAAGAGCCTGGCCCAACATGGCAGTCAACAAATTTACGACATAATAATTTACATTTATCTGCTTGCAACGAGCCAACACCAACAAACTGGATCGCTATAACTTTTTTTTGTGCATTTTGTGCGTGCATTTTGTTTAGTTTTTTTTGCCATAAAGAAAGAATCCTTGCACAAGTCGAATACAGAATGCACTTTGAGAATGTCAATTGTGTTTTATTCTCTTTTTTTTTTTGGAGGCATTTGAAAACAGTTTACAAAACATTTAAAATTAACTAAAAACAATTAAGAAAGCCATCAATATCATGCCGAATATTATTTACACTTGAAAATAAAACATACTTGTTTTGTTTGCATGGTAATATCTTATTAAAGATCTCGCATTTGTTAGGCATCCATATAATGTAATTGGTCCGTTCTTGCCAAATAATCGAACTGCAGCAGAAAAAAAGATCTCTGAGGAACTTTAGTCAGTTTGAGCTCAGATTGTATAGAAACATACAGATATGACTCTATCGAATCTGCTCGCGTTGCTGATCATGAATATATACAGTAAGTAAAGTACATTCCAAGTAAAATATCTTTCCTTTTGTATACATAAATTTATTTATTTTAAGTTGATTCAACAGTATTCAACTTTTAAAGTACTCAATAACTTTATCAAAACTGACTCCAATTTAAAATACTTGCCTTAACCTAAAATATCGATTAGAACACTTAATAAGTGACAAACTGCATTCAATAGTTATGGTATCCCATTTAGTTTATAGTTGATATATCATTCAGCGCCATGTTGTTTAATAAGTTACCTTTGCGATATGTCGCCGTCAGACGGCGCAGACGTCGCCTCTTTATCAGTTTATTACTTGGCAAACTTTTCATTTTAATATCATTCGCATTTGCGCAATGCAATCGCTTTAATGCTGTTGCTGTTGCAGTTGCAGTTGTTGTTGCAGTTGTTGTTGTTGTTGCAGTTGAGCGACTTTTAATTTTGAACGCCTTCGTGTCGAGACCTGAACAAATCGGGTTGGCTGGTTGGCTCTGACTATGGCTATGGCTCTGACTGTTGTTGCCTGGCTGCTTGCTTGAGTGACTGCCGCAATGATAAATGTGCACCGGTTTTGAAGGCGTCACAGCAATGCGACAAGCTTTGTTTGTTTGTTTGTTTCTGTTTCTGTTTCTGTTTCTGTTGCGCCACCATATTCAAAATGCAGTCTCTGTTTGTGTTAAACTCAACTCAACACAACACAACTTCAAAGTCAAGGGGACTTCGCACAAACAAACAGACACTTGCCGAAAGAGAGAGAGTGCGAGAGAGCAAACTTTCACTCTCTCTTTCCCCGCTTTTTTCGCTAGTTCTCTTTGTTGTCTAACACAGAAAATCGATGGAGCTAAAAATTGCCGGTTTCTGGGCTTTTTCCTATGTGACCCACCCCATACACATTCATATCCACAGCCAAAATGGTTGCTTGCGTAAAATTTTCCGGTCATTTTTATGAATGGATATGAAATCATAGCATACTTAACAGCGCGCCTGCGTTACGTCTATGTATGTGTGTGTGTGTGTGTGTGTGCGAGTGAGTTTGCGACATTGAGCTCTGACGGAAGCGACGCGTCCTTGACTCTGACAACAGGTGGATTTTATTCTAGCGGCACTTACTTCATTCCATTGTTATTGTTGCAGCCAACAACTCTGACGCAAGGCAAGCCATGAAAATGTCTCTGCCCATAAATTGTTCATGCAGGTTCATGCTGACTTCGGCTATTTGCACCTCTCGCTGCTGCTAAAAATAAACCAGCTACAAAATGAGCCAAATGTCAAATAACGAAAACAGTTAAAAAAAAAACCACAATTGAAAGCTGATTATTTTCTTGAATAAAATTATATAAATTAATAAATTATATATAAATTTATTAGAATGTATAAATTTACAGCTAAAAAAAAGTCAGCTCCAAATGTAACTTAACTAAAAATCCACTTTGTCATTTGCATGGTGAAATTAGTTTTTGTTGTCAGCATTTTGATGATTAAGCCAAGACCTCATAATATTATTAACTTGTTTTTGTGCCTGGCAGCAGCAGCAGAGATGTTGCCATTTTTGGAGTTTTGCGACCCAACGAAACCGCAATTAAGCACAAATCACAAAGTTTGCCCAAAATTGGTTAAGACTCAAGAAACCAGCTGAGAGAATAACAATCAAAGCAACAAAGGGAGAAACAAGAGAAACAAATAAATGCCAACAACAACAACTAAATGATCATGATGATGATGATGTGCCACGAAATTTGTGGTGCCTACTTTTGACCAAATTTGGCTGAACATTTATCGCTCGATTTTTTTTTTTTTTTTTGGTTATTTTTTGTTAACTGTTGTATTGTATAATACAACTTGTATAGCTGGTGCCCGTAAACATTCAAAAGCTTTTTGTCACTTGACCCGTTTCTTCTGTTTTTGTCTTTAAGCCACACGAATTTATTGTGATGCCAAAACAAACAAATAAAAAAAAAATCATCGCTGTGATTTTATGAATTTAAGCACTTGACATTTCATTTTGGCCAGTCTCGAAATCATCTGACATCTGACTAACACTTTAGAATTAAGTTGTACGAGAAACTCACGAAAACCAAGCCAAAAAAAATAAAAGATTATCATTTTTGTGGATAGCTCTTAGAAGTAGAACATTAAATAATTCAATTTGGTTTTTTAAGTATCATAACTCAAGTTCAAATTCAAATTAGAACATATTGTCGTTAAACAAAAAATAAATGTTGACTTTATAGATTTTTTATAGGATACAATTTTTAAGTGAATGATGTTTATTGAACTTTTTTAAGTTGTCATTCTACTTTTCATAATATAGTAATTTTGCATTTAGTTTATTTGGTATAAACCAAAAAAAATAGAACAAAAAACTAAAGGAAATAAAATTTCTTATGTAAAAATGTACTTTTGTTATTAAATTATAATTTTAACTTACTTCAAATATATTTTATATGAGAAAAGAAAAACATTCTTTTCATCTCTCCAAATAAAATCTCTTGCAATTAATTTTGTCCGTTTGGACACTTCAAAAAACAGAATTTTCACTTTATTTCAAATGCATTAAAAGTTGATTAATTTGGTTGCATTACAAAACAGAAAAGTGTTCTCCAACGTGTTCAGCATTAATTTGTTTTTCGTGCAACATTTTACTGCCAAAATGTCTGGAATGGGGAAATAGTAGTGTGTACAAGTAGTAGTTGTTTTCTCAATGCAATGCAAGTTGGCAGATCGCAAAAAGAAATTGCATGTTTTTACCCAAAAAAACTATTTGAAGTTATTTTCGCCACTTGGCCTGACACTCGTCTGTGTCATTGTTTCCATGTGTGGCTTGGTTTGTATATGTCTTGTATGCGTCTTGTTGATAGTGTTGTTGCTTTAGTTGTTGTTGTTGTTTGGAGTGTGGCTGTAAAGTGTTCGCCTGTCGCTTTCATTATGCATCCAAAAGCCAAGCCAACCCAACGAAAGCAGCAAACAATGTAGGCGTATTTTGATTATGATAAACTGGCGAATTATGTTGTCACTTTGCATTTTTCATATAGAATGAAATTATATTTTATATCACAGTGCCTGTGATGCACTGTGACTTCGTTTTCTTCTGCTGTTTCTGCTGCTGCTGCTTCTTCCTGCTCAAGTTGTTGTTGCTGTTGTATTCATATTGTGATTGTCGCGTCGTCTCTTGAAAATATTTACATGTCTTGGCATTTGAAGGGATTTATGTCGCCCCCAAAGTCTTTGCCGGCGGACTTTGCAGCTATGAAAAATGACAGCAACTAGCGCGATTGGAGAATTGTATTAGCCAGCGTTTAAAGTGTTGGGTGGGAAAAAATACACATATAACAAAAAAACCGAAAACAGAAAAAAATAAAGTGTATATATAAAGTTTACTTATTTGCCATTTGTTTAGCTTAGCGACGTCAGCATCATCATACCAAAGATACTAAAAAACTATAAAAATCAAAGTATTTTCTGTATGTTTCTATATAGGTTTGGGCAGCGGCTATATTTAAACTATACCAAAGCTATTTATAATGCTTCACGTAACGAATATTAGCTGTTGATTATAAACAAAAAAAAAATTGTTTTTCCTCGTCTTCCCACTAAGTATTTTACGCGCGCTGACGCTGCTCCAAGTTCAGCAGAAAGATTTGCAATTCACACACACATACTCGCACACACTTACACACAGTCGCACACTCGCACAACAATGACGTAGTAGAAGCTGTTTGCTGCCTGAGACACGAAAATCCCACCCACACCATTGCGGAGCAAAACAAAAAAAAAGAAAAACAAAAACAAAAACAAATAAACATGTTCTAACTATAGGTGCCCAATTCAGTCTGGAGCATCTAAATATAGTTGCAAACCGTATTTGCAATTATCGTGTGGCACGTCATGAATTTTTTAGATGAATTGCGTTGAGTTGAGTTTTTCGTGGTGCCTAAAAATAGCACCTCAAACACAAATTAAATGGGCCACTAAATCAATAAAAACAACATACAACACAACAATATCAAAAGGTACCCAAAAAAGTACGTGACACACTTCAGATTTGTGGGTGGGTGTGTGAAGAAATACAGATACAGATACTTTCATCGCTTTACAGATACCTTTTTTCATTCATTAATTAAGGCACTAAGAACTTTGAATAAAAAAAAATAATAATAATTGCTCAAACTTTGACAAAAAATAATAATTATATTTTCGAACTAATGGCAAATAAATTCGTTAGTTTAATTGTAATTATATATTTTTAGAAATTCCAAAATATTATTTAAAAAACAAAATTTGTGCCCAGCTGTGTCGACGAAAAAAAAAAGCCTAGAAAAATGCATACTACTGGGTATGATTTCTATTTTTTTGGTGGGGTGGGGTGGTGAGGGTGGGTTTTGGTGGCGTTTGAACTGTTGAACAACGCTGCGAACATTAAAAATTACAAGCTATATCAAGATGCTGCAGATACTTTCGACCGGGCATTCCAAATATTAATGGCAACAACGCGGCACAAACATGACAAAAATTTGTCGTCTTTCTTTCTGGGTTTGTGTTTTTTTTTCTGTTTTTCCTATTTTATGCTTTCAGTTTTTCTGTTTTCTGTTTTTCTCGTTGATGCTTGCTGTTTGCTGGCCTGGCCCATTGTCAAAGTGAAAAAGGCATTAGCCAGCCATATGGAACACGGAAAATTAATGATGTAACTTGGCGCAGCGGAAGTGTGTCATGGATCTTAAAGCGATTCGGCGCTACCTCCAAAAAAAAAAAAAAATGCCATTCGAATGCTCATTAGCCCCTAGGCATTGGATGCCAGGCCCCCTCCATCCATCCACATCCACTCAATATGCGAGTTGGCTTTTAATCAAATCAAATACAAAGACAAACCGACATACATACATGCATACATAGATGTATCCAAGTAGCTGAATACATATATATCTTTACTATATACGACGACTAAATTTAGATAGCAAAATTGGATGCTTGTATTGGTAGGCAGATTGACGCACAATGTGAACTTTGTGACGCTATCTTGCTTATCGATATTACTACTCTATCCAATTCGTAACTGTATCTCTCATCTGTTTCTGTAGCTGTGACGTCCTTTCGACAACTGATAACGCCGATAAGGAATTCATATTTGCTAAATCATTGTCGAAATGAAATCTGTCGAGTATGCAGTTGAGATATAGAATTTTGCGATTTATTTGCACATCATTATTGTGGGCCATTCCAAAAAATATAATCCCATTGTAAATGGAACTGAAAGGCATAAATATTTGTGAAATGAGCAAAAATTGTGTAAGTTAAAATAAGTTTTGTATTCTCGACAAAAACTATTTTAATCCATTTTAAGTCATAAGCACATAAGTTAATGGAATATTTTGACAAACTTATGATACTCCCTTGATACAGGGTATATCGTACACTAAAGAACAAACCATTTGGTTGAAAAATACAGATAGACAACATTTTTGTGCTATAAACTATAAACGGCATTTAGCGGGATTAACTTTTTGTGGCCGTCGTTGTCATATAAATATCCACACATTACTGTGTGCGCCTCGTAAATAAAGTCATTAAAATGGAATCCAAGGCATCTCGGGAAATCAGAATTCGAAAAACAAAAACCAAAAAAAAAAGAAATGCATTTCGAATTTGTGTGTGTTTGCCGCCAGAAAAGTGCTGTCACAATTTTTCGTGCACGAATGCAAAACTAAATTTTCTTTTCGATTCTCTCTCTCTCTCTTTCTGCAAATCATTGGCATTTGCTATTTATAGGGTTACGTGAAAGTGTGAACGTCATTGAAGAGTGCCTAAAATTACCTTGACCGAGGCAAGAGTCCCGAGTCGCGAGCCATGAGTCGCAATGCCCAAATAGAATACAAAACAAGTAAGAAGGCTCTAGTCGAGTACGCTCGACTAGAAGATACCCTTAACCCTTGATCATACAAACGGACAGACGGTCGGGCTGACAGACATACACATATGTACACGTACTACTGAACCAATGCTTGATGGCTTCATATCTCCGGTGTTTCTTAACCGATTTTTATGAAATTTTTACAGAAGTTCATTATTTTTCGTATAGTTTCAATCCTCATTTTCAGTTTTTTTAAATTCAAGATTTTTTTGTTATCGATTACATGTGTATATCGTAAACCTGAAAAGTTATCGAAAATTTGAAACAAACTTGTCATGCCTAGGGATTAGGAGAGCTTATATCCAAAATCTGGAGTCTCTAGCTTTTGTAGTTTCTGAGATCGACGCGTTCATACATACAGACGGACGGACAGACGGACGGACAGACGGACGGACAGACGGACGGACAGACAGACGGACATGGCTAAATCGACTCGGCTGTTGATGCTGATCAAGAATATATATACTTTATGGGGTCGGAGAAGCTTCCTTCTGCCTGTTACATACATTTGCACAAAAACATTATACCCTTTTTTTACCCATTTCATGGGTTAAGGGTATAAAAAACTACTATAAATAGCTGGGAAAATCAGCATTAATCTATTCATAAGTATGTGTACACATACGTGAGCATCTAAAACGAGCCGAGCTGATTAAGCGACCCCAGAATTTATGAACTTGACGTGCAAAATTGTTCAATTTGTAATTATTTTGGCTATTTGCACGAGGAACATTTCACGTCATAACCAACCGGCCAAACTATAAACAGATGGAATCTAAACAAATCAGTCAGTTCAATGTTTACAGAGAGATCCATCCAGTCAGTACACAGTCGGGAAGTGTGTTTCGGGGTAGATAGATAGAGCGAATCAGAGGAATTCCAATTTAGGCATGATGCCGAAATGAGATCTTCCAGCCAGGTTAACACAAATGGCACACGTTCTCTGTTCTCGGTTCTCTGACCAGCTGATTAGCAAGTCAGCAAAGTATTATTATTTTGTTGTCTTTTGGAAGGGTATAGGAATTCAAATAGGGTCCATTAATATTTATCACAATTTTATGTAAAAATGTTGAAAATTCACAAATAATTATTTATAAAAATCTTGCAAAATGCCCAAAAAACATATATTTTTTAGAAGTAAGAAAGATAGATAGTACCAAAAATACTGACTAGCCGTTGCGAAGATGTATTAGTTGGAGGAGAATTTCTAAACCATTATAAAATTTTTTATACAATTACCCATTTCATGAGTTAAGGGTATAAAAAGAGCTCAAAACTCTTTCCCCATTTTAGACAGATTTTGTTGTATTAAAAAATTAAATTAAATAGCTGAAAATCTCTTATTTTCATTCCCTATATATATGTGCATAGTTAGAGTATTAAATATTTAACACAAATTAGATATGTTTCTCTCTTGTTTTTTGGTTAATTTCGCAGCCAGCTGCTGTTTTTTTCATGTACGTACGTGAAAATGACGAGAAAAAAAGCCAAACACACAAATAATAATAATTATTATGAATATATATTTTTTGTGTGTGTTTTCCACTAAACATGTTCATCAAAAATCTTTTTAAATTCAGTGGAATGAGGCACGCGTTTTATATTTAGATGATTGCCATGGCCTTACAAATTTGCCATAAATGCAGCAGGGTGGGAGAGGGAGAGGGAGAGAAAGGGTAGACAGACCTATGGGGCAGTTGAAATGAATGGAAAGCAAAAGACACTTGTCAGACTATTTGAAATAGTTTTTGGCGCAATTTTGTTGACCCACTTTCACCCAATTTTTAGTTGTCGAACCGAACAGCTTATGCCTATTTTGGCATGGCTTGGCTTGGCTCAGACATTATTATTTATGAATATTCATGTTGTTATGCCAAAAATAATACATGTTTGCAATTAGACAAAGAGTCAACAACAATCATAACAATCATAACAATAGCAACAACAGCTGTTTGCCAGTGGGTGGCAATAAATAGTCTTTTGGGGCAGACAGATTGGCTCAGCTTTCGAAATGCATGATCGAAAATACACAACAAAAAAAACGCCAGAAACGCAAATTATATAAATATACTTTTTATCAGATTTATATGCCAGTTTTGGTCAAGAAATAATTAAATAAAAACATATATGAAAAGACTGATGAAAGTTTTAAGTACGATTAAAATTTGTTTTATTTCTAGATTATTTGATTTTTTCTGAGTTATTTTTTACTTATTACCAAAGCATATATAGTATATTTATATTGCATGTTTTGAATATAAAAAGAAGACTTTTATGATTTAATTTATGATCTGTTTTATTTGTGTTCATTAATGTGATGCTTAAATATAAAATCATATATAAATTTAACTGCATATGTATGTGGGTATATGTATATAAAAGCATGATTTATATCGCTGCAGTATATTAATTTATTATATATTTGATTTTTTAAATTTAATATATATGTCTGTTGTACAAAAACCTTATCTATATTATTTATTATGATTATCATTTTTATGCCAATTATATATATGTATATATAAATATGTTTTGTGAAAGTTGTTGGCTTAATTTTAAAATATTTTCAAATAAAAAAATATGCTTAAGAAATTACCAATTCTCACCTTAACAAAATAAACTAATTCCATTTTCAAAAATTCCCATTTCAACAAATGGAAATTTTTCTATAATTTTATAATTTGTGTTTAAGTTTTTGTCGTTGTTGTTGTTGCTCTATATTCTGTTGACTGGAGCAATTTACGGCAACATGCCAAGCTCATAAAGCATATTATGACGCTCATAAATTATCCAATATAATAATAATATAAGTATAACACAACCAAAATTTAATATTTATGAATGTCTACACACCAAAAAGCAAACAAAAGTGAAAAAAGATAAACTGTGAATAGAGATATAGTATAGATATATAGTATAATACGTATGTATAAGATATAGATCGTTCGCCACAAATTGATATATATATAAGGTGTATGTATTAGCTGTACATAAATTTATTCACACCTCGCGATGAAGCGATACATAGACCTTAAACTGAATGATGACGCCCACTTGGCCACATTATATGTGGCTTATGAGCCACACATTGGCTTATAGCCCCCCTCTATCAAAAATTGATCTTTGAGCAATAGAAAATGAAGTTGACTTGCGTAATGCCGCAGCTGGCGCAGCGAAATAAAACGCTTAACAATCAAAACTCAAAAATATATATATGAATGATGGTTGGTAGGGGGAGGGGGAAAGTCCGCTACAAAACGCTTATTGGTGGCGGCCAAAATGGAAAAACAAAGCATAGAAAAAAACAACAACACACAATTGTCAAGAGCTTTGGCAGACTTTGACTCGACCAATAATAACAAGTGGCAAACAAAATACAAAAAAAATACAAAAAACAGAAAAACAAAAACACAAATGAAAAATCATACATATATAGATTTTACAAATTGTGAGTGCGAGATAGATGGATAGATGAAAAGATAGATTGTGCAATGCAATCATAGCTAAAGGTTTCAGTATGCGAGACCAGTCAATACGCTTTTAATTACAACCTACACGATCCAACGAATCGAATCAACTCGAATCGAATCGACTTGAGAGCTGCTGCTGCTGCTGCTGCTGCCCTAACAAGAGCCTCTCTCAGACTATGGTCGACCATTTATGGCAATGCGGACCTTGTTGGGATAACTATCTACCACTGCCACTACCACTACTACAAATGTGAACGTGTTAAGATTGGTGGGGGTTGAGGGGGAATGGGAGGTCGAACTATTGGCTCGGCATTGGCGCGTCTCGATTGTAGTCTGTCTCACTCTTTCAGTCATTTACTCTCGCTATCTGAATGTTTGTTTGTTTGATTTGTATGCTGTTGCTTGTATTGATGTTCTTGTTGTTGTTGTTGTTGTTGTTGTGTTTGAGGCGCGTGCCATGTGTCATGCAACTAGCAACGACTTGCGACTTGCGACTATCTAACGCCTCTGCCTCATCAACAACATCGAACGGCGTACGTCGACGCCGTCTCTCCCCATACTATAACGTATTGACCCACGCATCAAGCACAACAAGTAAGCAGCAGCACCAGCCACAACAACAACAACAACAGCAGAAACAACTAAGCAAAAGTTCTCGACGAGAGATAACACGACATAGAAAAGCCCACACGACACACACACAATTGGCATATGGGCAGATATCATATACATACATACCTATACATACCTATAAACACATACAAATATGCACATATTCATATGGTGATAGATGCGTTTACAGCGACAGTCATATGATTAGAGGCACTATGACAAATAAGTGTGACCATATTGTAATGCTTTGGATTAGTTTATTTTATGATTCATTGCCCCTTAATTAACATTATTTGCAATATCTTTTTCCGTTATCGCAATTTATTTTCATATTTTAATGATTGTTAGAGATTAAATATATGTCAAATCTATCAAATTCCACAATAAACATATTATTTTTTTTTTTATATTAGTTACTACGTTTCTTAAATTTTTTACATTCATTATTTGATATGATTCTTTAATATATCAACATTATTTATTATTGAAGAGATAACTATATAAACTATATCTTTCTTTGATAAAGCTTAAGCGATCCAAAACTTCGCAAATTCTTAGTTTGAATTAATTGTCAATATTTACAATTGCATTACTCATTATTATTGCCAATGTAAGTCTTTCAACATATACAATTTCTAACCGAAACTAATAATAAACTAAAAATTGAATGTTTTTGGATCTACCTACATATGAGTACATATATCAACTGATATTTCTGAGAATTCTTACAATATGAAAGTTTATTTACCTTAAACAAACAATCATTTCTATAAATTTGGAAAATTCTCAAGAATTACAAGAAAGCATTCATATTTATTTGCCTAGATCTGTTATTTTACACACTTTGATGTATAAATGTACAAATTTATTGATATGTACTTTTTATAATATTCTTTGCCATGGCAAACTTCAATTAGTTTTCTAATGCGACAAAAACAACAACAGCAACAACAACAAATGCATAAATGTTTATTAGTTGCTTGCTGGGTGCGCTGCCAATTGAGGAAGAGGTGCAGCCAAACCTGCCTCATTGCCTCATTGCATTACCTCTCTCAGATTCAGACTCAATCTCAGTTGCAAGTCTCTGTCTCAGACTCGGCTCAGCATCATTCATGTCCATCTTTGGCTTTTCATCAGCGCCAGGCAAGCAAATTGACAATCCGTCATCCCAACAAATAAAAATCATTTTATACTTCTTAGCCAACATTAAGTATAGAAAACATTCTGGTTTCTAAATACCCTGTACTCGATATAAAGGTCATTGTTAATAATAATTTTTACTTTTTGGCATAGTAAAAAAGTTAATAATAAAAAAATTATTATTATTGATTATGATTTTATTAAAATTATCAACTGAAACATTTTTTATTGTCTGAGGATTTTCAAAGTCGATATGAAATCATAATAAGAAAATGTTTAATGAATGAAAATTAAAAAATTATCTAATATTTACATTCAAAATAATTTGATTTAATGAAAAGGCTTTTGCCAGAGTATCCGCTAGTCGAACGAGCGTCATGCATCTCTTACATTCTTGACCGCACTTATTCAACATGTTGAGCGGGACGATTCTCGATTCTCTACTCGCTGTTATTGTTGATTTTTTGTTGTTGCGTGTGGGTGTTAGTTAATAGGGGCTCGGCAACGACTAAACATCGGGGAGAGCAGTAGCCAGTAACAAACCGATAAATGAGGCACTTGCAGTTAAATGGTTGTATCTCACCCCCGGAAAATAAAACATGACCCAATGCTGGTGTTGATGCGGCTGTGGCTGCTGCAGTAGTTGAGCGATTGCTGTTGCTATTTATGGCCAAGTTGAAGGCGAGGAGGAGGACGTCATAAAAACGTTGTGTCCGAATAAGTCAGACTATTTTTGGCCAAAAGGCCGTTGAGATTTTATTTTTGCACAACACACACAGCACAACACATTGATGTCTACAGGTGGCATGTGCCACACTGCTTGCCCCCAACAACGCACCTACCCTCGTCAGCAGCAACAGCTGCCCTTTTACACAGTACATAAATGTCACTGCATTGCATTATTAAAATGTGATTTCTATAATATATATTTTTGATAAAAAAAAAACTTTATTTATAAGATTTTCAACTCTAACAATTTAAAAATATTTTTTGTTTAAATTGAAATTAAGTAAAACTATTTTCTATGATTTTTCCATATGGAATTTCCTTATTTGAATTTAATAACATTAAAAATGTATGGGAAATATGAAAAGTTAAAACTGAAATTGTTTACTGTGTAAGAATGCTCACCTTCCTGATGGTTTACCAAATAAACAAATACTTTTCGTAAATATACACATCATGTGAAGACGTTTTTAAAAATAGTCCTCGACGTTTTCGATGTTGCTTTTGTTGTTGTTGTTGATTTTTGGCTTTTGTTTTGCATGTGCCCAAAACTTTCACAAATGAGGCAAAGTTCTATTTTTGGTATGTATCGACTGTATCTGTATCTGTATCTGTAGCTGTTTCTATATATCTAAATGTGTATCTGTATCTGTACACTCGTCCACGTATCTGGCAGATAACGGCACGTAATTCCGCGCCGTCTGTTCGAAAATAAAACAAACAAAAACAACAACAAAAAAAACTGTTTTGCCGACGTCAAAAGTTGCCAATTGTATCGGCGTTTATTTTTAGGTCATGGCGTGCTGCTGCTGCTGCTCCAAGCTCCAGAAAAAAGTTTCGGAATATTGGTTTGCGTGTGTTTTGGTTTTAGTTTTTTTGCCGGCCGGCCGGCCTATCGGTTATTGGCTGTTCTGTTCCAATTGCCTTTGGGTCATGGTCACCCTAATTTACACTACTACCAATATTGGCGGCACTTGGCGGTTAATAATGAGAGCCACAAACTCGTAAACGTAAATAGTTTTAGTTTCTAGTTAAGTTGGCAGTGTTTCAATATAATTTCGCGCTAAAAGTTTTGCTTTGCTTTTGTGGATATATATTTCGTTTTGTTTATGTGGCATTTTGTTTATGTTTCGTTGTTTTTGTGTGTGCAACAATGCGGAATGCATTGGTGCAGTTGTTGATGTTGTTGTTGTTGATGCTACTTGTGATGCGCAACCTTGTCCTTAGCACATGAAAAACCGTCTTACAGTTTACTGTCCCCACCGCAACGGGAAAAATAATGTGCAAATTAAAATATTGTATATAGTATAGACTTGAGCAAAAGCATGTCAATGGGGCAGGGCGGCTGTTGAGGGGGAGGTATGTAACAGTGTTTTATGTGGCATGGAAATTTGACAACCGCTGGCAAAAATGCATAAACACAAAAATATGAATGCGGAATCGTAAATATTTTAAATCATTTCAAAACTAAGATTTTTGAACTTTTTCTTTATGGTTTTCCCAAGTCCCAAGTTCAAGTACATTAATAATAATTATTTGTCTCTTTCACAGATGCTAATGACATTTTATGAGCTTGATGTAAAGTAGAGTTGATTTATAACAAATTTTCAATGGAACATATAGTAAAGTCTCAGTTCAGTGATAATTTAAAAAATATTTCTGAAAACTAACTAAATTTTATTAAGAAATATAATCAAAAAAAATATACTAAGTAAATTTATATAAGAGCTTATGACTTGGGAACTTTTATTTTATCACAAGACACAAAAATATTACTTCAGATGACGTATGATTAATATTTAATGATATAATCAACGATTCGGTAAAAGTTTTTCTTTAAAAACTATTTATATCAACGAAATAATATTAAATATTCCACATGAAAAATGTAAAGCTCCCCGAACATCGGCAAAAGTATTGTTTTTGATTACTATTACTTCCTTGACCAAGCCCCCAGCCTCCAGCCAAGTTCAAATAGTTCAACTTCCGGCAGACGGCTTCCTTGACCCAGCCACCCATCTACCCAGCTATATAGATATAGACAACAACATTTTCCCAACACGATCTAAACAAATGCGGTCAAATGCTGATCGCAAAAATTAAACTGTCCATAAATGGTCAAGTGAATCATTTGTTTAAATTTTGTACAATTTTCATTTTGGCGGTGTGTTTACGTAGATTGAAAAGTTAATGGGCCGCAGTCGCGGCCCATCTAAACGTTGATGACGTATTTTAGGAAAACATAACACAACACACACACATACAAACACACACACACTTATGCAAAGATACACATGCAAATCTAGAGAGCAAATCGGCTGGGGTACCTGTTGTCTTATTTTAACCTCAGAGCCCCCTTTTCGATATGAGAGAGCAAACGACGGTGAGAGATCGGTTAAATGAAACTCACCACAGCACATACACACATACAAACACCCAGTCATACACACACATACACGCACAGGCAGACAGTAGAGAAACGGGCCTGGCAAACTGTTGATTGGCTGCAGTGCGCGTGCGCCACGAAAATGGCTGCAACGTAGGGAGGCAACAAGCCACACGATTGGATACGCTAACCGACCGGCTGCTTGTATTTATGTGTGTGTGTGTGTGTATGTGTGAGTTTGTTCGTGTGCGAGAGAGCGGCGTTTTGTGGGGAACTCGCTAACACGCTTTCGTTTCGTTTCGTTTCGATATCGAACTGGCCGCCGTTATGCTTTGAGGCGCGTGCCAGTCCGATGCCAAGTAGGGGCAATGTCTATTACGCTCTCCACTATTTCTCTCTCTCTCTCGACTAGCTTAGCAAGCGTGGCTGTGTGTGTGTGTGTTTTGTGTGCTTTGCTGTGGCCAAAGTTGAGTTTTCATTCATAAAAACTGAAAGAGGGCGCATCTCGTGCCTCAGTTGTGTTCGAACAAGCAAACGCGACGGTTTGAAAACTTAAGAAAGCAGCAAGCAAAATTGATAGAACAAATCTTTAAGAGGAATATCAAATTCAAAACGTACACAACTACTACATAACTACACACATCGACACAATATATATTTCAAAAATATATATATACACAAATTAGCAAAACAAATAGTGTGAAAAACAAACAAAAAGTGACATCGGCAAATGTGAAACAACAACAATTAAATCGAATTTACTTTTGCCTGCGATTTGAACTCGCATACACGAGTAAAAAAGAGTGAAAGGATACATTTTCGCAAACAAAAAAAAAACAAAACTTGGCGACGCCGCTGTGTGAAAACCCCCAAAAAACACACACACACACCTCCCCCCGCTCGCTCTTTCTGTGTGTTGATGAATGAAAAGCTGGCAGTAAACTGTGACGTACGCAAGAAAAATAAAGCATACACAAAATAATATAGATATATGTATATCAAGCACACACAATTCAAGCCATACGACAAAAGATGTTAACTTAGGCATAATACACACATTACGTTGAATTTTTATCCAAATAAAATATTGATTTTGAACATTGTGCCAAAGTGGGAAAAAAAAGTGTTTTGTGTCCAGTGACAGTGTGTGTGTGTGTGAGGCAATCTTAAAGATTGCGCTAAAATAAAAAGGGAAAACTACCTTTTGAATTCTTCAGCACGTGCCATTGCGATCCAGGTGATTATTTGATTTGTGAATAAAAACTATAAAAATATTTAAGTTAAATAAAAAAATTAAACAAAATTTTAAAATATAATTTTAAAGTTATATATGAGAGTAAGAGCAAGTTAGAAAATAAGTTGTGGACACATTTTTTAATTTTTTTTTAAATGTTTATAATCTTTAATTAGATTGTATAATATTTAAGTAGTATATTTTCGTAAAAAGTGAAGTTATTAAATTAAAATTATTGGACAAATATCTTTAAGTAAGTTCATTACTTACTTAAGCAATCAATTTTCTAAGTGCTTAATGCTGTTTAGTTAAATGAACAATAAATTAAAAATCTGCCAAATGAAATAATATTTTTCACAAAATTTCAAATATATTTATGTGTCTTATGACATTTCTATAAGCAAAACACAAAAAAACATTAATTAATACAAAAAGTCAAAAAGAATTTTAGAAAAAATCCAAGACAAGCAGAAAAGCTTGTTTTAAGCTGAATATATAAATTTTGCATACTGAAGTTAAGTTTTGATTACTTCTAAACACTTTTTTACATTAACTTATCTAACATATAAAAATGTCAAAATTTGAAATTTATTTCTTTATTTAAATAAATGCCCCTGAGTAAAATATCTTCCGGACAACGCTTTTAGGTTTTATTTGAATTTTTTTTATATCTTAGAAACAATTTGTAATTTTCTTAGTTTAAAACCATGCGAATGATGCATAAATTCATTTAACGCATAATAAAAATTTCTGCACGTTATTAAACAGCGCCGCCAAAAACCTCAAAAAAAATATTTCACATATAGAAACCACACCTGCAACTTTGTCTGTTCAAATTTATATATATGTATATATCTAACAGATGCATATATATGTATATATGTCTTGAGGCAACATCATACGCATCAGCTGTATATATTACAATTTTTGTAATTAAATTATTGTCATTGCACTTTGCGCTTAATTTGAAAATCGCGCGCGCCCAGCAACAACAGCATACACTATATATATATATATATATATAATGGCACATCTTAGCAGGAACAGCGCCAACAGAAGCTAAGAGTGTGCCTGTGTGTTTGTGTGTTTTGGACCAACTAACCCAACACTAAGAGCCACAAGACGTTAGGTAAAAAACGAAAGGAAAAAAAAAGAAAAACAATTAGCAAAATGATTTACACGCAGCCTCCCATGTCCAATAACAACAACAACAACAACAATACCAACAACATCAGCAACCGTTTTCAAATTTTCTCACTTTTCCTTTATAGTTTTGATGTCTTTTTATCTTTCTTTTTTTTTGTATAACCAAATAATTATGACATCAAAACAAAATACCGACGGCTCGTCAAAGAGTCACTTATACACACACACACACACGCATAGAGAAGGAGAGAGAGAGGGAGATGCCAAAATGGCACTTTGACCACTCAATTTGGTGGTGCCGTTGGGTGGCTTATGGGTTGGGTGTGGTTTTGCTGCACCTGACTGCACAGCACCAACAACAACAACAACAAAAGGCCAACCACAGGCAGCACGCCCAGCAGCTAAGTGCTTACAAATAGGATTTTTCAATATTATAACAACATATAAAAATTTTACATATGGCCTTTATATATACCCTGTAATGCAGTTGAGTTTAATGTTGTCAGTGGTTGCCTTATTAGATATAGATTTTTAGGAAAAAAACACATATATATAAATCATAAAAATGCATTCAATAAATAAACTAAGCTTATGTGTCATTAAATATAATTATACAGCTTCATTTCTTCACTTAAGTTCTTAATATAGCCAGTTAATAGATAATGCTTAATTAAACATTTTTTTTTACAATATAAACAGAAATATATTTTATTAATGGTTTTTAAAAAAATCTAAAAAAAAATTATTTTCGCCTTTATATTTTGTTAATTATTAATTTATAATATAATATAAAATTAAGAAAAAGTTCATATTTCATATAAAGTTTTTAATATATTTATATTTAAATACTTTAAATCATGTTTAAATTCTATTTAAAAAATAATTCTTTCTTAAAGCCTTCAAATAAAATATCAAAATATACTAAAACTTCCGCCTAGTCTCAAGAATATATATTATATTCTATGCCAATTTATCATTTAATCAGTTAGCCATAAATTGTATAAGCCACAAACTCAGCTAAATGCTATAGCAAATTAATGAATTCACTTAAAAAAAAAAAAGAAATATTCAGTTACTTTTAATAGGGTATAACACATACGAGATGTTGTTGTTGTTGTTGTTGTTGCTGTTGTTGATGTTGCTTAACGCTGTTTGGTATATAGCTGTAGTGCCTGCGGCTGTTTATTTTCATTAATTGTTCTCATGAGGAAAACACAACAGCAACACTAACAACAACAACAACACTAACAGCAACATGCCCAGTCAAAGCTGTTGGCATGAAAAGTGTGACAAAGTGTTACGCATGCAACGACGGCGTCGGGCCAAAAAGATACATTTTCCATGTTGCTGTTGCTGTTGCAGTCGCTGTTGTTGTTGTTGTTGTTGCACTGCTTAACTTGTTGTTGGCTGGCTGGCTGGCTGGTTCGGTTCAGTTGTCCGAGTCCAAGCTGCCCGCTGCGTGAATGATGGACTTTGTCTTTGTCTCCTGCAACTGCCAACTTCTCTGATATGCACAGTTGTATCACCTCATTCCCTCTCCCTCTCTCTCGCTCTCTCTTTCTATCACTATCCCTGTCTACTCTTGCGCTTGTGTTGCATCCGTGTCGCATGCGAGTTGCATGTTTGTATCTATGTAGCTGCCACAGATACTTTTACTGCACGTCTTTAGCATTTTGACTAATGATGCCGCCTCTCACTCATGCTCACTCTCTCTCTCTCTCTCTGCTCCTAATTCTCTCTCCATCTCTCTCTCCATCTCAAGGCGTTTCTCCAATTTCTTTTTTCTGTGTTAATAACCAAAACAAGTAAACATCAATACTTAATTCTTGTTGTTGTTAATTGCTTATGGCATATGGCATATTTTTTTTCACTCTTGTCGCTGGGATTTCTTGAGCTCAAGGTTGTTATTATGATATCAAATCTCCACAAACACAAAAAACACTCTTTATGCAAATCTATCCGCATAAGACAATAAAAAAAACAGTGATATAAGTAAACGTACATTGTACATACAATAATAGAGGTAAAAACAACAAATTGCAGCTATTTTTGGAGCCGCTAAGTAGCCAGAGAGACGCTCTAAGGTCGCAACTTAATCCTCCAATGAGGTCTCCATGAGAAACCAAACAAAAACAAAAAAAACCTAACAAAACTAAAGATGCATTGAAAATCGGTTTGAGAGTGTGTGTGCGTGTGTGTTTTGTTTAACTGTGGGTCAGGTCCAAGATCGCGCCGGTCCACTTGCCAAGCTAAACAAATTGGCGCCCATCTATCGAATTGTTAACACTCAAAGACCAGAACCCCAAATGAAACTACGGAACCAGTCAAGATACACACACCAATACCAATACCAATACCAACAACAACAACAACAGCAACCGGTTTTAGCAAAACTTAATTAAAATAATATCAACATAACAATTTTTATTATTTTTTTTTTTTTTGCTGCTGCCTTTCTTTCTTCCTCATCTGTGCGGAGGGGCTTGAAGCTGTGCTGTGTGCCAATATTCATTCATGGCAAAAATATCTTGAACGCGAATGTCTTGAACGATCTGTCGTCTAAGGCGACTAAGATCGAGACTACTACATCTAACCCAAAATGCTATGCAAAATTATGCAGAGTGAAAGAAACAGGCAACACACACACACACAGACAGAGAGACACACAAGATTTACTATACACATTCAAGTTTATATGTGTTTAATGCAGTGGTAATTGACTAAGACAAATCGTGAAAAAAGTTCAGAAACATTATGGAAAAAGCTAATCAAAACTTAAATATAAGTTTTTGAATACTTATTTAGAACTTTTTTTTTTGTATTTCTTTGAACTTTATAGAAATAAACAAATTAACATTTTAGGTAAGCTCATTTATAGGCAAGCTGTACTGTACTTGGGCTAACTTAAAATGTAAATGTCTGCGGCACGAACAGCTTCAACAACAATAACAGCAACAACAACAACAAAAATGACTGCTACAACAACAACTTGAACGTTCGCAGCTTCGCTTCTTTTTTGTCGCTGTTTTGTTTTGTTTTGTTTGTGTGTATGTGTGTGTGATTTTTTTAAGGGAGTGTCAATTGTTAGCCAAGTTATTAAGCGCACAAGAAGAAGAAGAAGCTGACGCGGAGATCTGGCCAAGATCCAAGCTGTGCGATTGAGAAGCCATCAGAGGCCAAAGCCAAGCCGGGCCAAGCGCGAGGCAAGATCAAGCCAGGCCAGGCCAGGCCAGACGAGACCAGTTCGCCACAGTTAAGCTTTAGCCCCCAGAGCAGAAACAAAACAAACACAATAAACACACACACACACACGAACACACTCAGGCACACACTCATACACACACTCGGTGTTTTTTTCGAGAGAGATGTGAATGATTCATGTGGCAGTCGTATTCAGAAGATACAAATCTTTGATCGACTGTAAAAATTATTGACTGAACCGCATAATTTTATGAATGAATGGAGGCAACAACAGCAACAGCAACAACAACAACAACAACCACAACAAAACAACCACAGCACGCGCTGCCATTGTCAATGTATCAATGTATCTGTGTTGCTGTTGCTGTTACAGACGTATCTGTATCTGTGCGCAGCTTCACTATAATTTCACTGCAACTCCACGTTGCCTGTTGCTCGCTGCTTGTCTCGTCTCGAGTGCACTTTGCCACGGAAATTATGCGTGAAATCAAATGTAAATAAAACGAACAAAAAAAGCAAAAGTGCCAAAACAGCAAACTCTGCTGGAGACCGACGAAGACCATCAAAACACACACCAAGTAGACAGGCAACAGTGAGGAGGGGGGACAAGCAGGCAGGGTAGCGTTTTGGGAGGCAGTCTCCCGACTACGCCGCGGCGGCACGGTAGTTATTTTGGCGCATAGCTGCCTGTCAACACGAGTGCACTTGTAATGCAAATCAACGCGGTCAAGTCGAAACGCAAGACGCTCGGACGCAAAGACGCACGGACGCAAAAGACAACAACACTCGAAGATGACGCCACACAGTTGCCACAAAGATTCACTCAGTTGTTGGTTTTTGGTTGATCCCCACCACACTGAAGAAAAATCAACTGTGCTACTTTTTGGCACTTTTCTACTTTGATTTGAGATCCGAAAATAATTTTAATACTAGTTCGATTTGAGTTAAGGTAGAAAAGTACTAAAAATAAGAAATAAAGTGAAAGTATGTTAATAATGTGATTTAGTATATTAATATTCTCCCTGCTTTACTTTCTTAAAATTCGCACTTTAGTCTAATTTTCCATGAAGTGTATAAGAAATGTAAACGATACCCGAAAAGTTTGATTATATTCGATTGTTAGATGAATAGTTGAGTAAAGGGGGAGAACTTTTTCAGTTCAAAGACTTCAGATTTGGTGAAACTATAATGCATTATGGATTTTATTTATATTCTGTTTAAATAAGGAGAACTATTCTAGTTACTAATCTTTGTTAACATTTGCACTTCGCACACTTAAATTATGTATAAAGTAAAGTTTATCCACAAAACTAAGTAAAGCACTTCGAGCCACATTCATTCTCACAGTGTAGCTGGTAACTAGAGATGCTCATCTGTTGGTGAATGTGTGTGTGTATGTGTATTTGTGTGTATTTTTGTTGTTGCCCGTCAAATCAACGCCATTTGCCAAATTATAAACCAAGTTTATGGCATAAATGAGCGGATTTTAATTGCGCTTGCGCAACTTCAAGTATTTGTTGCCAGTGCTGTTACTGTGCATAAATATAGTATGTGTTGAGCTGTGCTGTAATGTTTGACCATTGCGTAAGGTCAATGCTTGACCCAATGTACATATGTCTGTGTGTGTGTGTGTTGATGTGTGTGATGTGACCCACTTGCAGTGAAGAGGTGGGCAGCTGTGGGAAAGCCACATGTTCTACTTCTCACTGTGTTTTTCACTGTGTTGTCCACTTAAGCATTTAATCGATTTTAATTTAATTGCTTAGGTCTGGCGTGGGCGCAGTCGCAGCTGCTAAAAACGAAAGTCTTACAACAACAAGAGCAACAAGATGTTACACTGACAATTTGTGGCAAATTAAATTGTTTGTGGTATCCATAAATTGTTGTCAACAACTGTAAACTACGGCTGTATACTGCACTGCGTCTTATGCAATTGAACAGCTGTCATGGCAAATCAATTAAAAATTTAAGTTGGCCAAAAAATCGACCTGTAATTTATGGTATGCTCGATTTGTGGTTGGCAGCAACAACACCAACACCAACAACCACCCGCTGTGACAGACTTTAAAATTGCAAATTGTAACCAACCAAGCTCCTAATACTAACAGGTCATAACGAATTAAAACTAGCAGCAGTTTGTGTTAAATTGAATCGAATCGATTCGAATTGATCTGATCTGATCAATTAGCTAGAAGCTGTGAAAAATGCAATTAATTTGCAAGCCATTAAAACAATGATCGATTTAGTTAGACGAGTGTTAAAAGCCGTGTTAAAACAAATATGATCTAATTTCCAATGAACTTAGTCATCTTATTGAATTTTTCATTCATTCTGAGTATTATACAACTATGTTATAAGAATTTGTATTAAATATGAATATTTAATAAGATTTTCATTTAAGTTTTATGTATACAATAAAGTATAAATCTTAAAATGATCACTAATCAAATATTTTCACATTAATATTTTCATTTTATAGGCGGCGTAGCCCCTGGAACTCCATCAGCGGCCATGATCATGGAAGGGCTTGAAACCCTGGTGGCGCCAACGCATCACGCATTCCTGCTAACCGAAACGGCCGCTGCGGCCCATTTCAATGTGCTAAGCTTTGACACTTGTCTCTTCAAAACGAGCACGGCCCAAAGCAGCAGCCCGGCGGCAGCCAGCTATCTGAGTGCCTCACAATTTGGCGGCGGCAGCGGTGGTGGTCTAGGTTTTGGTCTAGGCGCCAGCAGCTCCTCGGCAGCAGCTGCCAGCAACAACGGCCAGACATTGCTACACTACACAACGGCAGCAGCAGCAGCAGCTGCGGCAGCAACATCAAGTCACAATCACAACAACAACAACAATAATAATTCAGTGCTGCGTGCACGCAATCAAACAGCCACGCCCACACAGGGTGGCAGTCCTGGCAACGTTGCAGCCCACCCAATTGCAGGCAGCGCAGCGGCAGCAGCAAGCAGCGGACGCAGCTCAGCATCGCATCTCAGCCTGTTGAACACGAGCCAACACAGTCCCGTTACGGCCACAGAGCACGGCGTGGCCGTTGAGGCCAAACAGCTGATCGAGTCTCTGCCCGGTGATCTCAATACGCCGGTGACCACATCCAGCGATATACCCTCATTCTTTGGGCCATCCACAGTGGTAGAGCCGCCACCAATTACCGGTAAGTACGGGGAGTGGAAGGGTAGAAGAAAGGGTTTCCTATGGTTTCTTTTGAAAGCTCTTAATAAAGCATTAAGTCAGGACATAAAAGTTAGCAACTTCAAACCAGTTTGCCTAATAGTATATAGGTACATTTCTATAAATCTGTAATTTTCCTATGTTTAATCATCAAAACAAAGATATGGCAATAAAAACCTCTTCTATAAATCCAGTTTGAAATAGTTTTCTTTTTGCTAAATTCTTTTGTTTTAGCATAACGATTAATCTACAATATATGTAAATTCTAGTTTTTAAACCAAAACAGTAGGAAACATATTAAGCGATAACATCTTTTTTTTTTAATATTTCATACTTAACCGAAATGCAAATTAAAAGATAATTAAAAGAAGCCTACAAAATCAAATCGATTTTGTATTCAAGCTATTCGCGAACCAACACCTTCGCCTTAGGAAGCAAACTCTCTTCGTAAGGGTATAGAATTTCAAAAATGGAAAAAACGCATTGTGATCTGTACTTTTTTTGTGTTGCTTTTGAGTTTCTTTATCTGAGCACTGCTAATGGATGCAGCTGCCACATGCTGCAGTTTCAGCAGTCTCCCAAAAAGACTGCACAGACTCTAAATATGTGCAACTAATCCGTTGTCAGGCTTAAGTCTCTACATAAATCAGCCTCAGCCGGGGCCAGAAAGCCACAAAAGTCAGCAAACAAACTGCAATCTCCTCCCTCTCTTTCGATCTCTTTCC
The DNA here is from genome assembly GCA_035044645.1 of Scaptomyza parva. NCBI lineage: Eukaryota > Metazoa > Arthropoda > Insecta > Diptera > Drosophilidae > Scaptomyza > Scaptomyza parva. Next base: position 657,457 of record JAWNNT010000068.1, on the reverse strand, counting down.
ATCTCTATCTAACTCTCATTTCTTCGTCTCTTTCGAGCACTCATTCTCTACGAAGCGAAACAAGTTCAAAACCAAACGAAAAAAAAATAAACATTCCAAATATCAAGTACCAATTTTATTGAAATCATTTTTTTTGTTGTTGATTTTATTGTGTGATTTCTTTTATTAATTATGGGCCATGTTAAGAGTCAAAACTGAAGAGTCTGACATATATAAGAGTCTGTTTATATGTATGTATTTCGACATGAAATTAAATAAAAATAATAATGTTTGACATTTAATGGCTATATCTCTGCTGTATATGGACTCATAAATATACATAGTAATAAAATTACATTTTATTAATTGCAAATAATTGCTAAGAGATCGACAGAAAGATAGAGAGAGAGAGAGAGAATGGGGGAGGAAAAACGATCTTGAGAATTGAGAGACTAAGAAAGTTCTTCTAAGACTTGCACAAAAAGGCACTTAATTAATCAACTAGCCCAACAACAACAACAACAATAATAATAATGCATAATGGCAACAACAATAATAATGTATTGTCGGCACATGTATTAAACATTTCCGTTCAGTGTCAATGTTTCGAGCGCAATTTACTCGACTCGACTCCGAGATACCGACTCACACACACACACACACACACACACACACACACACACACAGAGAGAGAGCCCAGACTTTGCTCCAGACGCCAGATATCTCAACGATATAATACTATAGTCTATAGCTTATACTATAGTCGCCATGACAGATATGCACAAAACAAAACATAACAAAACGAGAAACAATTCTCACATATGTATACATATCTAATTGAATTAAGGCAAAGCGAATAAAGTATACTAGATTTTTTTACCCAAGCGCGCTATCAAAAACAATTGAGTTTAATTGCTCGCGTCATATTTCTGGTTTTCTTTTATTTTTTCTATTTTTTTATTTTTTTTTTTTTGTTGACTTTTTGCAGCTCTAAGAACAAAAAAAAACATTCTTACGCTCAGATTTAGTTAGGCAAAAAGTTGAGTTGACCAATTGAAAATGCATAAAATACATATTCAAGCTATTTGTGTATATAGTATGAGTATAAGTATGTGCATACATTTAGTAGCTTAAGAATCTAAAAATTGGACGCGTCGCGCCAGAAAATGTCACTCATAAATTTGGCGCAGTCGCTTGACAAGCACACAAGAAAACCCACGCACCACAAATCCATATGAAAAATCGTCAGCAAAAAAGCGAAAAAAAAAAAAGAATTTCCAAAACAAAACACAACAAAATATATATATATATATATGAAAAGACATGAAAACAATTTGCATGAGACAGCAAAGAAGTGTATTTCTTTTCTAGTTGGCTGCTGGCAATGATAAAGCAGCTTTTAATCGCTAAACTTGGCAGTCGACTTATGTCTAAATTGGATGAGTTATGCTGGCCATCACAGAGAGGGAGAGAGGGTTAAGGGCGTCAAGCAAATTGGCCATTGGTTTTGCCATTGTCTCTATGGTCTATGGTCTTTTTGCACAACTGCTGTCATCTGGCCAAAATAAACTACTTACAACATTAATTATGCCAAAAGCAATAAATAAATAAATATAAATTGCATATGACTAAGGCACAGCAGCCTCTGTAGTTTGGGGAGCTCTATAACTTTGTGTGTCTTGAACTGATATCGGCTGGCTGTGGATTTGGCTGTGAAAATAAGTAAAGAAAAATTCTGTGAATTCAAGCGCATGTCGAGATTGATGTCACAGCACATTAGGCGCTATGCAACTCAATCAATACTCCATACCGAACGAACGAACGAACGAAACGGCTCTGGCATTAATGACTGCAACAATGATCATCATCAACATCAACATCATCATCATCATGATGATGTGCCATGCCCCAAGCAAAAAACAAAAAAAAAAAAGTCAACAGTGTTCCCGGCTCGGTATGCAAAACCCAATGGTAGCCGCGTAATTAGTCTTCTGGCCGACACTTTTGCCCAAATAGCGATGGTCGCGTGACTAAAAAGCACGAGAAATACTTTGAAACGATTCTTTTTGAAAACTTTTCGGGTTAGCTTTTGATACACAAAGTTACCTAATAATCCTGTCTCTCTCATAACTTTTTCTTACCTATCGCTTACAATAGCTTTTCTATAGTTTTTTCATATAAATTATTAGGTAATGGAAAAGATTGATAAAAGCATCTTCGTCCACAGAAAGTATATCTATTGTTGATCTACATTAACAGCCGACTTATTATAGTCATATTTATCTATTCACTCGCACATTCAATATTAAATTTCGTGAGCTTTGTGGCATGTTCAATGTATTGTTGCACGTAAGCGCGTTGCGTCCATCACTGGCAGCAACTGTTGGCTGTGGCGACCGTTGAACGACAACACGATGAGCGATGATGCCGACCTCCCGTGTTGTTCGATTTCCGCGAAATCAAAGCGCGCCCAGCTGCAACCCAGCAGCAGCAGCCGCAACCCATATAACACTTGCCACTGCTTCCAATGCCAGGGCCATTCAAGCGAACTGTGATTGATATCAGCCACAAGACAGAAAAAAAAAGCAAGCAAAACAAAAATGCAGGGAAAGAAAAGGAGGGAAAAAAGAAGAAGTTAATGCAGACTTTATCTAAATGGGCTGAGCTAAATGATTATAATCAAATCACTTGACTAACATATAGAAAATCATTTTCCTTCTTTCCCTTTACAGGTTCAATTGAATCGGAGGATCTGTCGCTGGAGCCGCAAGTTGTTTCTGTTGGCAGTCCTATGTTGTCGTCGTGCAGCCCATTGAAGGAGGAGCGCAGCACGCCGCCCGCTTTGTCCATTGTCAAGGAAGAATCAAGTAATAATAGTTGTAACATGTACCCACTACACAACAACAACAACAACAACAGCCACCAACAACAACACACAACATCCACAACAAGCACATCAACAACAGCAACAACCACCGCCACAGCAACAACAACAATTAAACAAATTGCTAGCGATGCGAGCAACAGCAACAACACTGAAAGCGTTCGCTCGCCTTCAGCGACAACAACAACAACAATAGCTGGCAGCAGCAGCAACAACAACACTCAACACTCACAACAACAACAGCAGCAGCAGTTGCATCACAACAACAATAGCCACTGTCAACACAGTCATCAACAACAACAGCAGCAGCAGCATTTAAGCTCGCCGCAACACCAACAACAACAACAGCAATACCAACTACAACAACACCAAATACTACACCAACAACAGCAACAGTTGCCACACCATCATCATCATCATCACCACCATCATCACAGTCACCAACAGCCACATCAGCAACAACACCAACAGCAACACCAACAACAACAGCAACAACAACAACAGCAACACCAACAGCAGCAACATCTGCAACAGCAACACCAACAGCAACACTATCAACAACATGCACTACAACAACAACAACAACTGCCTGGCAAAATCTCATATCGCGGCCTTTTTCCTACCACAGGCAACAACAACAACGGCAACAGCAACATGAGCGCCGCACAGCAACTACAGCAACAACAGCAGCAACAACAACAACAGCAACAATTGTCATCACCACAACTAAACGTATTGCCCGGTCAAATGTCGCCCCCCTCAAATAGTTTGGGCAACAGTTGGGGTCTGCCCAGCCCAGACAAATCGCTCTTCCAGCCACCCATGTTCGGTCTGCCCGCCCACTATGCCGTGCAACAACAGCAGCAGCAGCAGCAACAACAACAACAACAACAGCAGCAACATCAACAGGCTGCTGCTGCCACGCCCTCGCCATATGATGATGGGCGTGCAGCTGTGGTTGCTGCCCAGCATGCCGAGCTGCTTGGTCTAAGCATGGATTGCACACCCTTGTTGCTCAAGCAACCACCACCAACATACACGGGAGCAACTGTATCCACGGCAGGATTTGCCAGTCTCGCTGAGCTCCAGAGCAACCACGATCAACTACAGCAACAACAACAACAATATGCAGTCCGTTCACAGTTATCTGTGAGCACGCCCAAGTATCAGTGGCTCGATACGCCCACAGATTATGCAGCTGCAGCAGCAGTCGTTCAACAGCAGCAGCAGCAGCAACAACAACAGCAACAACAACAGCAACAACAGACACTAGTGCTTCCCGGACCCACATCCTCGGCTAGCTCAAGCAATGCCGCCCTAGGTGTACTCATACCCAAGCAGGAGAACTATGCCGACATGCAGCCAGGTTCAAATGGCACGGGCTATTCCACTTCTTCAGCCGCTGCTGCTGCTGCCGCCGCGGCTGCTGCTGCCGTGCAACTGGCCGAGTACAGTCCATCGACGAGCAAAGGTCACGAGATACTCTCCCAGGTCTATCAGCAGAGCAATGTGCCATTGAAACTTGTCCCCGTCAAGCCACGCAAGTATCCCAATCGTCCCAGCAAGACACCCGTACATGAACGCCCCTATGCCTGCCCCGTGGAGAACTGCGACAGACGTTTCTCGCGCTCCGATGAGCTAACGCGGCACATACGCATCCATACGGGACAGAAGCCATTCCAGTGTCGCATCTGCATGCGCAGTTTCAGCCGTAGCGATCATTTGACCACACACATTCGCACCCACACCGGCGAGAAGCCGTTTAGCTGCGATATTTGTGGCCGCAAATTTGCCAGATCCGATGAGAAGAAGCGACATGCCAAGGTCCATCTAAAGCAGCGCATCAAGAAGGAGTCAAAACTGAGTCGCGACCAACATCAACAGCAGCAGCAACAACAAGCAGCAGCTGCTGCTGCGGCAGCCGCACAGCAACAACAACAACAGCAATTGCAACAGCAGCAACATCAACAGCAGCAACAGCAGCAGCAGCAACAACAACATCAACAACAACAATATCAGCATCACCATTTGCTGCATGCCGCCGATTTGGCAATCGTGACAACAAGTGCAACGAGCATGTAGGCCACCGAGAACTCAACATCATCGATTGATTCCACAAACTATGCCTACGCTCATTTCGGCGTCGATCTGAGTCTGGCCATTGACATTGACGAGAGTCCATTGCCATTCGACTTGACACTGACCTCCGACTACGGCACACTCTCCCCATTAACGAGTCCAATGCAGTTTAACTATATGTTCTCGAATGAGGATTCGCTTAGTCAATGCCTTTAAATTAGCAAGCCAAGCAATACAATAAATGCTATTTAGCCTTGCCAGGAATCAATCGCTGATGCTGAATTCAAAAAAACAGAGTTTAATAAACAAAAAACAATTAATTAGCTAATTTCGTTAGCATGTTGTAGCCGTAATTATTTGGGTTGTGCGCCAGCAGCAACATCTCAGCAAGACATTTGTATATGTTAATACGTAGCCTATAAAAAAAAAACAGAAATCAGAAACAGAAAAAACATAAAACTCAAGCAACCGCACTAAAAACTAAAATATAAATAACTGAAAAACAAAAAACCATACAAAGTTACTAACCCAACAAAGTCTACAAGAAAGTTAATGCAAAATATATTACAAAACTAAAACAAATTAATCATAACATTAACAAAATATTTAACTTATGTCTCTAATACTGTGATCTCATGTGTAATAATTATTAATTTTAATTTCTTATAACTAAAAAAAAAAACATACAAAAAGCGTTCATTTTCAATACATTTATGTATGTATAATCTTTTTCAACTTTGCATAGCTAATGTTCATTTAAAAACAAAACAAAACAAAACAAAAAAAAAACAGAAAAAACAGAAAATCTAACACAAGAAACTAATTTATTGCAGTTAAGCATTTTTAAAGTCTATTAATAACTTATTTAGCATCTTAGTGTTTAGGTTTTAACACACACACAAACACGCAGACACATATTAAAATCACATAAAAAATAAAATTTAAAAAAAAAAACGTTAGCATATCATTTTTGTATAAGCATATAAGAGTTTAATATAAAAGAAAAAGCAGCCATTTTTGTGCATGTCATAAGTTAAAAAAAAGTTAAGAGAACTTAAGTTGAATGTGTGTGTTAAGTAAGGAACAAGAAAAAATATGCAACAAATTATTATAATTAATTATAAATATATACAAAAATTACTATGTGAATCATGTGTGTTAAAAATGCCCCTTGTACTTCCTTAATTGATTCGAAATCAACGGCAACAACAAAAAATCTAAATCTAATTTAAAACAAACAATTCAATTTTTAATACGTTTGTATAAATATATAATATTTAATTAGTTTACTTAATTTAAAATTGCTTAACACTTAAGTTGAAAACACATTTTTATATATATAAATATATATAATTAGCTTATTTTATTTTCGAAAATATATAACAATTTTTCAAAACATAATTATATTTTTCTTTTCATTTTTTTGATTTTCTTCAGTTCTTTTTTCAGTTCAGTTCAGATATGCCACAAACTAATTACATATTTAAGCAGCTTCGTCAATCTTCAGACGAGCTAATTACTTAGCGATAAGATTCGATTCGATAACGAAAATACTAGTAGATTAAAGTAAGAAATCGACATGGAACTCTAGTGCCACTTAAGCAACGATAGCTGAATAACGAATGGAACGAATGGTTTGCGCTGCAAAGTGCTCTAATTTACACAATTAAAAGGTAAAAGAAAATATTTTGCATAGCCGCTGTAAAGAGACACAAGCTTAATCTAAGTATGAGTAGGAATCTCAAGATTCCGAACTATATTTCTATAAGGGAATTGGTAATGAGTGCATATTCAATAAATCCAATAAAAAAAAACAAACAATTTTGATGTCTTATGTGTACAAAAACTGATGAAAAAATTAAAACAGGTCGCAAAGAGCCTTAAAAAAAATTAAATATATATTTATATAAATAAAAATAACTTAAATGTGTGAAACTTATGTGCCATCATGTAGAAAACAAAAAAAAAACAATATGTAACATTAGCTAAAACATTTTTAAAAACAAGCTGAAAACCAAATCAAAAATGTTTGCTAAATTACATTAAAATTAAATTAAATTAAAAATTTGAAATTTAAAAACGTTGTGATTTATATTGTTTATTCGATGCATGGTTCAATGTCAAAAAGTATTTTATTCTCGTGTATTAAATAAAATAAACAAAGTGCTAAAAATTAACGTATATAACCATTAATAAATGTTTGAACATTTAGAAATCAAAAAATAATTATTTATTGATGTTGCTTATGGACAGTTTTTCTTCCATACATAAATACACATATGTAAAATTCATTGATGGAAAAATTTGGATAAATGTATTTATTGATGCATTCTTAGCTAGCTAACAATTATTTATAGCTAAATCAGAGAGTAAACAAAATATATAGTTCATACAAAAATTAGTTGAAATGCTCAAACAAAACCAAAAAACCAAAAAAAAATTTTTGCAGCTTGCAATTTAGTTCTAATTTCTTGAGTATAAATGTTTGCATTGGTGTTATTTTTATTCGTGTGTTTTTGTGTGTTTTTTCATCGTATAACAACAATGAACTTATGAATATATTGAGAAAATAAACTTAATAAATGTTTTTCGATGTTTTAAATGTGCACGTTAAGTAAGAAATAATTAAAACGTACGAGTACAAGTACATTTCAAGACTAACAATAAGATCTCTCAATTCTTAAACTCTCATTTTTAAAGACTGTCCCTGTGTTAAACTTAAGCATTCCGAAACAGAAACCGAAGTGTTTGGTTCGAATCGAAGGATCGCTCCTCACTATATATATATATACGTACACATACACATATGGATACTATATCGTATCAACATTCACTTGAACTTATTGTAGCTGTATCAGTTTTTTCTATCAACGATTCTTATATGGATGATACTAACTAACAGATATATCCCTAGTTCTTAAGTTTATATTTTGTGTCGAAATATATTACCACATAAACCCCAAATCTCTATATACATACACATACTAATACTATACTATAAAAAGATAATAACAATATGCAAATTTGGCAACAAAAAAAACGAACTCAACATAAACAACTTTTTGAACAAATAAATGAAAAAAATTTCAGATTTATCCGTGTCTTTCACTATGGCCCATATAAATTACAGCAACATACATTTCAATCAGCCATATCTATGCCATATAAAGCGCTGTCTATATTGCCAGGTATGACCAATGAAATGCAGTGCTAATAAAAAGCGCAATAAAATTGAAAATAATAGCCAAAAGCTGCAGTTGAATGCTGAATGTTGAACACGATGACCAGCTTCAGCTCCAACTCCAGCTTCAGCTTCAACTCCCAACTTGCAGCTTCAAGCGCCCATCTCCAAGCTCCACATTGACGATATATGCCGGCACTCAAAACTAATGAAATGTTCCAAAGTCAAAACGATGTTGCACTCCAGTGGCACAGCCACACGCGCTACGAAAGTCGCCCAACCACCAAAACCACCTCTCTCTACTCCAACTCCCCAACTCCCCCAACTCGATAGCTGCGCTGCCCAACAGCCGGCAGCGACAGATACAGCGACAGCAACAGAGACAGCGACAGAGACAGGCGCATGTCGGTTCTAGAAATTCTTCAGTTTTGTGTTTTGAGAGGCCTCCGCTTGGCCCAAGTCTAGGCCTAGGCATAGGCAAAGCAAAGACGAGCAGCCGACGCAACGTCGCGACGTTACCGGGCTAAAGTTATGAGCGCAATTCTATCGTAAAAATGCTCAAGAAATGAAGGCAACTCACCTGACAGGCTACGAATCGTAAATACCCTCACAAACATTTGTATTTTCATTCCTTAACTGATTGTTGAAAGCCAAAAGCTTAAAAGAGTGTAAACAAATTGCATACAAAATTAACGAAAATAATGAAAAACTTAGGAAATAACACATGCAGACAGATACTCTCTTGAAGCAATGAAATGTGCAAAACTTTATTAGAAAATCATGAAAAATATTTGTTAATATTTTTAGTATTTAATTTCATATATATATATACATAAATATATGAAAATACTTTTATATAATATATTATATATTTTCACTTTGATTTTCATTATTTCGATGCTTTGTTACATATTTCACTTTATAGTTAATACACACACACATACTTTCGAAAGTGTATTTAAAATGCAAAATGCTTTCACGGCAGCTTCCTTGGCCTGGTCAAGCCTCGACGGCTGGCCTGGCTCGACTTGGCCTGCCACAGTTAAGGTTCGCTGCTCGGCTGCAAAACTAAACTAAACTAAACTAGAAATTCTTGTCTATGCCGCGCAATCATCGCCTGGCCCGGTCAAAGAGACCGGACCGAGAGAGGAGAGTATAAGGGGCGGGTAAGTGGCAAAGAAACTGTTGCTTTAAGTTGAGGCTGCAGCTGATGCTGATGCTGCAGTTGAAGCTGATGCTGAAGAAGCCAGTAGAGGAACTCTACTCTTCTGGTGGAGTAGCGTTTTGTGATTTGTGTGCTTGCGGTACAATTTGAGCCGCGAGCTGTGGCTACCAATGGCCAGATAGTTACCCAGTCCCAGTTTAGACGGCAACGCTTATGACAGGCGCAAACAAAATTATTTGAGTCCAGGCCAGGCCAGATGAAATAGACAAAGAGCGAGAGAGAGAGAGAGAGAGAGAGAGAGACTTCTCAATAGAGAAACAGGTGATGAACTGCAATTTTGCAGTGGCACATGTGGTGCGGATGTCGCCTTAAGTGCGCCAATTTGACTTGTTTAGGTGTCTAGATGCCATTCAGCTGATAGCGCATAGCGCATAGAAAAATTGATTTCAATTTGATAAGAGGAGACAATTCTTTGTCGTTCGGTAGCGCCAATATATGACCAAAACTGCTTAGATCTCTTATCGAAAGCAAAAAACAACAACACCAACAACTTAAATACATATATATAAAGTCGTCTAATGCAAGCAAAAATACTTTCCAGGCACTGTCCATTGACCACAACTTATTCGTTGTTTTTGTTATTTTCTTTTTGCCCATATCGCTAGGCGAGGCGTCGCCAGTCACTGCCACTGATGAGTCTCTCAAAAAGACACTCGAAGACTCGAAGGCGATTGCAATGTGAAGCAGCGTTGAGTTGAGTTGAGTTGAGGAGCAAAAACCGGCTAAACGTTGTATATACGAAATGTAAAAATGTCATGCAGGCAATCTCTTTTGGGCCTTGGCTTAATATCTTTGCTTAACAGCTAATGAGTTGCCGTTAGTGATTTATTTTGGTAAATGAATAGAATTGCCCGGCATTTAGCAAAAGTTAACTTTGCATGCCACATGCAAACACGACACACACAATTTCCACATTTTCCATTTCCCCCAAAATAAACAACAACAACAACACCAACTGCGGCACGAATTTATAAAAGTTACACTCAAGAGAGAAAACAAAAGAATCATATTTTTAGCTTTGTTATTTATTTTGAGTATGTTTTTGTTTTGAAATGAATTTGTAAAATATTTAATTAATATTTGTTTTATTATATAGATTTAATGCAGAAACAAACAGAACTTTCATTTTCCCAATAAATAAATTATATATTTTTAACAAAACCATACTTAAAATACAATTTGTCAACAAGAAGCAAGAAAATTCCAAAGTTTAGCGATATCAGTAAAAGGTAGCTAAAACTAGCATAAGAAATGTAAATACTTGGTTAAGAGTATTCTATCGGTAGCGCAATGCAATTAATATTGTGGCATATCGCACCATGTATGACATATGACTAATTGAATACCTGTGATATATTATTATGGCAAGATCAGGCGAAAGTCCAAGCAGGACAACAGCAGAAATAATGTGTGTGACATTGAAAAAGTAAAAAAAGCCCAGCACGTTTTGTGGCTTTTGTGTCTAATCAAAACGAATTCATCATTTGCACTGCCAATGCATTAGCCCAAGCCCAAGAAGAAAGCCCAAGCATTTGGATCCAAAGACTTACAAGACTCAAAAGCATATCTATGGCCACATATTTCATAGTCGTCGCTGTCGCCGCCGTCGTCGCTGTCGTCGCTGCTTCGTACAGAAGCATTTCATGGCCATAAAGAAACTAGATCAATTTAATTTGTTTTCGGTTTTATTTTAGGCTAGGGAACGTTGAAAACTGGAAGAGCTGCTGCTGCTGCTGCTGCAAGCATCCAAACTGGCGACATTGCGGAAGCGTGCCACTTTGTCAAGGCATTGTGCCGCGGGCGTTTCTTGTGACCAAAGGCGCCGCGTCGCGCCACGCCGCTCTGCCACCGCAAACACTCTGTGTATATACTCCAGACTCTACTCGGACTCGAACTGGCCAACTGAGCAACAACAACAAGATCATGGTCAGACTACTTCGTTCTGGTATGCCTGATAAATGCATTTGGAATGGCATTGGTAGCTTGCTGCACTTATCAGTGTTTGTAATTAGCGCATTTGCATTAAAAATAGCAATAATTTCCCATAAAGAAGCGCAACATCGATATACCCGCCATATATACATATGTATGTGTGTGTGTGTATCTCACTCACTCTACATATAATTACAGGATGTGATGTAGAATTAAAACCGAAACATTAAATAGATAGCGTCACGAAGTCTGAACTATGAAGTCCTAAGAGTTTGCCATTAGAACTAGTGATGGCAAAGTGTAGCAGAAATGGGTTGCGATGTTTAGTTACAAAAATAAAATAAGATCAACGTACCTACAGAAACCATATTCTATATAATAATATTGTAGACGGTTGATGAACAAATAATTTTTAAATCGTTTTCTGTGTTTTAAGACCTTTGGATTTGTTCTTAAGCCGTGAACTGAAATGCAAAGCACGCGCTCATCTCTAATATGGCATCGATAGTCTGTAGTCCCCCAAAGCCATCAATTAGTTTATCCCGGCGGCAATTAAGAATTCCTTGCTAGCGCCATCTACAGTTTGGCTATGGCAATTAGCCAAGACTTATTTATGACAACAAAATAAAAACTTTCCAATAGTTGTCACAACTTTGTATATCCGTTTTTTATATAGAGTACATTTAGTTATAAAATCTGCTTCTCATATCTTCTATATTGCAATTAATCTTGAATCTTAGTAGCAATTATGTACACTAATTAATGGTTATTTAAACAAACTTGGCAACGCGTTTGGCGCACATTTGAGCCAATTATCTTGGTAAGGCCTTAGACTAAGCTTCATTCAGCCTTCACTGTCTCTGGCGTATTGGTGAACCGCCTCCCGTTGACCAAGGCGTGCATTCATTGATTCACAATTAATGTTGATTATCAAGATCGGCAACAAAAACGCCCCAATTTGCAAAAGCGAAAGATTCGCACAGGTGTACAGCCTCTCTCAAAATCGACGATTGACGATAGACGATAGACGACGATCATTGAGTTTTCTTTTTATTTTTTGTCTTAGTTGTTTTGCGTTTTTTTTTTTTTTTTTGGCTGCTCGATCACAAATTCAGTAGCCGTTTTGACTGCCTAATGATGGCCCCCAATCGGTGGGGGCCAATGAATTATTACGCTAACCACCAGCCATGTTAGCACAATTGGCCTACAAGTCTATTATTATTTATGCAAAAGTCTGATGCGGCTGCTGCTGTGTTGTTGTTGTTGCTGCTGCTGTTGCCAACGGTTGATCGGAACGTTCAGCGGATCTGTCGATCGTTGCCGTTAACTGAACTACGCCGGTCATCAATCTTAAAATTATTGCCGGCACATTGGGCGCCCCCAAACGTATTTGCATCTGGCCTAACAGCTCTAAGCCAGCTGCAGCTGAGTGCAACAGAGAGAAAGAGTGCTTTAAGCTGATCGAAAATGTGTGGCAGCAACAATATTTATGCTCTCCCCCTAGACTGCAATGAAAAGAAAGAAGTTGAGACTTTACTCAATATCAAAGACACTCCAAGATCTGTTTGTGTTTGTTTTTTGTGGGTCTGTCAAGTCAAGTCTGAGTCTGAGTCTGAGTCTAAGTGGTAGACTGCATTTTCATCGCCTCGCAATAAGACACACTTAACCCTAGAGGGGAAGCTTACTAAGAGCTAAAAATAAGCCTATGCAAACGATTGTAAGTGAATCATAAGTCAAAAGAAACTTTATCAAGTTATTTGGCTCTGTTAATAGGTCAAAATTAAGATAGAATAAAAAAAACAAGTAAGAAGGCTCTAGTCGAGTAAGCTCGACTAGAAGATACCCTTAACCCTTGATCATACAGACGGACAGACGGTCGGGCTGACAGACACACTCATATACCGCTGTACCAATGCTTGATGGTTTCATATCTCAGGTGTTTCTTAACCGATTTTAATGAAATTTTTACAGAAGTTCATTATTTTGCTTATAGTTTCAATCCTCAATCGTAATCCTGAAAAGCTATCGAAAATTTGAAACACACTTGCTATGCCTAGGGATTTGGAGAGCTCATATCTAAAATCTGGAACCTCTAACTTTTGTAGTTCCTGAGATCGACGCGTTCATACATACGGACGGACAGACGGACGGACAAACGAACATGGCTAAATCAACTCGGCTGTTGATGCTGATCAAGAATATATATACTTTATGGGGTCGTAGAAGCTTCCTTCTGCCTGTTACATACATTTGCACAAAAACATTATACCCTTTTTTTACCCATTTCATGGGTTAAGTGTATAAAAATTAAGCTGAACTTATAAGTCAGAGTTAATGTTCTTCCGTAATACAAGTACATAATCAAAATGTATTAAATATGTGTTGTGTAAAATTGAGGTAAATATTTGGGAAGTTATTCTCCAGTAACTAGTTACTTGGAAAATAATTATTTCAAAAAGTTAGAGACACAATGTATTAGATTACATTTATTATTTAGTTTTCCTCTTGCTGTTTACTCACTCGTCTCCCACTTAGGACAGTATAACAACACAGATCTTTAAAAATAATAGCCTATGTGTTATTCTAATGTATAACCAATATTTTTATTAAGTTTCAATAAAATCCATTCTTTAGTTATTGCGTGAAAGTGTAACAATCATATTCATCTAAAAAATATTCAATAAAGAAAAAGATAGAAAACCAAGGTAAGTTATTATCTTAAAACTTATAAATAGTTACGCCAATCGCAAAGATAAATAGTATAAAATATATGTGAATATATTAATTTGGTAATTTTTTTCATTCTTTTTTTACTCTATTTTTTTTTTGTATTTTAATATTAATTGCAACAAAAATGATCAACTGAATTGAAATGGGATAAAATTTAAATTGTGTACATAATATTTCCGACCTTATCTCAAAGTGAAGATAGACACAATTCTGATCCTAATATTCGAGGCATTAGTTTCACTTCATTCCCAAACTGATAAGCCTAATACGACACAGAAACTGGCTAATTTCTAAGCCATTGATTACTGGTTACTTGGACAGTTCTGCTGTTCTTCGAAGTTCACCCTTTGAATTGTGGCATGTTGAAATTAATTAATGGCTGGTTCAATTAAAATTGCAACATGCCGTTGAACAGAAATTTTTGTTTAACGCCAAAATCCAAAAGCCATAGCCGTAGTAGCACTCCCTCTGTGTGTGAAGCAGGAAGGAAGACACAGAGCTGTTGCTGTTGCTGCCGCTGCTGCTGTTGTTGCTGCCACGATCCCATGTTCAACTTGTTGCTACAACTTGCGTGCCTCGTTGCTGATGAGCAGCAGCAACAACAACAACAACAACAACAACAGCGGCAGCGGCAGCAACATGTGTTGCCCAGTGCTAATCTGCATCGACTTGCGGATTCGAGTTAACTTGCTACTTTTGCTGCATTTGTGGACTTGTGTGTCCTGCGGGCAGGCATAGAAACCACAGTGTAAAATCAATTTAGATTTCCATCCCCCCCACCCCTTCCCCCCACCGCTTCCCCCCACCCCTTTCACGTTCCACGCGCACACAACTTCGCTCACTTCAACAACTCACGTCCTTGGCAATTTGTGGCGAAAATGGAAAATTGCTGTTCAATTATTTGTTGCTTCGCTTGTAAATTTCCATGCCAGGTGACAAGAATTGTAATAACTTGCTTAGTTTGCAGAATCCAGGTGTGTGCTGTCGGTATGTTAATACGACTGAATACTAAAAAAAATACTGAAAGTACATACCATTTAATACCACTTACTATTAAGCAAATACTCAAAAGAAAGATCAAGAAAAAAAACTATTTTTTCAGTCTTTCCTTAATAATATTTCTCAAAACCAAAAAGTTATAAAATCATTGCAAGTTACCTTAACTACTATAATGGTATACTATATCCTAAAGACTTAAAGATTTTGATTGTTGCTACTGCCTAATGTTCTTGGTCTTCTTTGTTGCTGCTGCTGCTGCTGCCGCATTTCTACTTTACTTATCTACCATTTAGGCAGAAAATTTATTTAAAGCTTTGTTTTCTGTTTTTTTTTTTTTTTGGCTGGAAAACCAATTAGTTAGTCGTGCGGGCCACACACATGAAATTAACATTTCTTTACAAATTTCCTAACGGTATTTAATGTCTAGCGCGTTAGATAAGCGAACTACTCCCAAAAACACACAAAATCGAATCGAAATAAAATAAATAAAATAACTTGAGGTAATTATCACAACATAGGAAAACAAAACGCAGTCCCTCATTCGTCCATCGAAACTGAAATTAGCATTTAAATTGTTTGGCCGAGAGTTATATATTTATATTTTTGTTGCTCTTCTTACTGATAAGCAGCCGAAAATGGTGCACTTATTGACAACTTTAACGAGTCGAGAAAAAAAAAACAAAATAAAACAGAAAAAAAAACTCGAGAAACTTCATATCAAAAGCGTTTATAAATACTTTTTTTGGGTCAAAATACACGATCAACGAAAATGCTAACCCTAAAATCAATTAACACACTTTGGGAAATTCCTTTGTTTAAAGATCTCTCTCTCTCTCTATGTTCAGATGCGGGACGCAGCTCATCAAATAAAAATGTCAATTGATGGACAACTTAAAGCGAGCAGCTCCACTCTCAACTCAACTCAACAAATTTGCCCACCCACACTTGGTCATTGTGACCAGCATTAGTTTTAATCGGAAAACCTTGATGAACTGTTGACAAATTCTCAAATTAAACGCTTCGCTGAGCAATCGGTTGGTGGCGGGGGGAGAGGAAACACACACATTTCCTATGGCAATTGTATTATATGTAAATTTTGATATTTTATCAAAGATAGAAGAAGTCAATTTTTGTGTTTTGCTGTGCGTTGTGTGTTGTGATCAGAACTTGAACACGATTCCACAGCGCGCTGACAGCATAAAAATTTTTATGCGCATTCCACGGCAACATCGGCAACAACAACAACCTCGGATATGGTGATACACACGTAGCGACAGAAAGCAAAAGAAAAAGAAAAAAAAAAACAACAATCCAACACAAAAATAAAAAGATCAAAACATGACAATAAAAATCAGGACTCTTAAAAACGGGTCGCCTGCCGGGTCGTCGTCGTCGTCGTCGTGGCCTCTGTGTCTCTCTCTTTGGGTTTCTGGACGTGTGCCTGTTTTAACGCCAAAAGTGTGACATATAATTTTGAAAATGACAAGCAGCAACAACAACTAAAACAACAACAACCATTCCTGGCCATAACAACAACTCAACGGCGAGAATGACACCACAAATGAAAGACACGCAACGCAATCCCTTTGATTTCTCAACCACACCAACAACTCGCATGGCATGGTCCAAGGAGGAGATGAAGGAAGGAGAGGTGCAACGGTCAGACGTCTTAGACCTGACCATTTACTTTACGACTGCCGTGTGCCGTTTTGGATGTTCCTTTAATTTTTATGCTCCTCTTTTGCGTCTCATTTACAAATTTCATTCGGATTGTGAAAAATAAACTAAATAAACTAAATAAACAGGGTCAACCAGCGAAGTGAAAGACGGCTAAGGGAAGAACATTTTGCAATGGATGGCATGAAGAAAATATAAAAAAAAAAAAAAAAAAATAACACCCTAAGACAAATATTAGGATATCAAAAATAAATGATATAGATTTAATGACGATGTTTTTAGAATCATCTTTTATATCTGAAAACTTTGCTAAACAGTCAAAAAAAAAACCTCATTAGTTGTAAAAGACAACTTATTGAGAGCGATCTTGTAGCTGCTAAAAATCGCTGATTTCCAGCTTTAGATAAAGTACATTTTTATATCAAAACGGAAATAGAAAATGGGTACGGCCCATGAACCAGTCATAGTTGTGTTGCAGTGCTTTGCCCTTGCTTCCTCTATGCCACAAAGGCGCGACAACAACAACAACAACAACAGCGGCAACACAGACAACAACGGCAACAACTTTGTCAGACACGTCACCAAAATGGCTAAATGCATTTGCAACGCTTCGTCTGCGCAACGAAAGCGCCACAAAGTAAAACAACAACGCACCAGACAATCTACAAACTCGAGAATGAAGAGCAAAAAATGAAAACTAAATGAAAAAGATTTGCTCTGGCTTGTGAAGGAGACACACAATTGCACTTACAAATAAATTATATATTTGGAACTAATTTTTATGCAATATTTCATAAGAACAACAATGTAAAATTGTAAAATAATAATATATTTAAGAATATTATATATAATTAGAATTTTATAAAAAATAAATTAAAATATTTCGCTGTTAAACTTGGTTTCTATAATGAAAATATATAATTAAGCAAATATATAAATAAATTATATCGTAAATAAAAATAAATATATATAAATATTTAAACTTATATTCTTCCAACGATGTTTATTCATTTATTGCCACAACACTGCGACTTGATTTCTTTAAAGAACAATTCTATTTAACTACTACTGTAAAGAAGGTATTTATCGTGTCTTCTTGACGTTTTTTTCTTATTTTATACTGTATTAAAATACATACTATTACGATAAAAATGTTAAGTAATTGTTTTCAATACAATTTAAGAAAGTATTTTTAAGATTTGTTCCACTTTTTCCCACTTTTTAAAGTGTTTACTCAACATTATAGATCAAGATTTGCCAAGTATCGTAATAACCTATACTAACTGCTGATGTTTAAACGATTTTAAATTGCATCCTGGCGTCGGTTTGAATTGATTTTTAAATTTTTAATTGAAATTACATTGAACGAGCCTGTATAAAATATATCTTCGGTAGACAAATGTCGATTGCATATCGGAAAAAAATTAATTAAAAACTACAAGATATTTTGAGCCAAATGCTATCCAGTCTACCCCATGTGGTGTGTGCATAAATGAGTGTGTGCGTATGCGTATGTGTGTGTGTGTGTGTGTAGAGAGTGTCAACGTGGCCAAGATTATTTACATTTACACCTGCTTTGGGGCGTTGTCGACGACGGTGCGACTGTGCGACTGTGCGGCGGGGCATATTCACTGCACTAATGATGCGGCCAGTTGAGTTTGACATTTGGCCGGGTGTCGAGACCACCAACTGAGTGGGGCAAGCAGAGGCAGCGAGGCAGAGCTCTTGTTGTATCTGTTGATTTCATTGGTGATGCTTATCAGTTGGCTCTTGTTGTTGTTGTTGTTGTTGTTGCCTGTTGTCTGTTTGGCCTGTACCGTTGCATCAATTAATGAACAAAAAAAAAAAACCAATCTTTGAGTCATTTTTTTAATGCCTATCGCCAAAACAGCGATTAATGCAAATGCCGTTTTTTTTTTTTGTTTGTCTTTTATAGCTTTTACTTAGTTTGGATGAGGGCTGAGAAAATAACTTACAATTATCGAAAAGTGTTGAAAATGCTTTGATTGCTTACCAGGCGCTCGATAAATGACGGCGATAGCAGAGCAGAGTGAACAAGATGGGACGACATAATTATGATAAGACTATGAAAATGGCTAAAATATTAATTTGTTTACACTTGACTTGAGACTTGCGCATAAATTAAGACGAAAACTTGGGTTGATGAACCGGTGGAGGGGGGTGAGCGGTTTTGACAACGGAAGTGCAGCCTTAATCTTTGGGTCACAATTTGTCAAGGTTTCAT
Source organism: Scaptomyza parva (assembly GCA_035044645.1). Lineage (NCBI taxonomy): Eukaryota > Metazoa > Arthropoda > Insecta > Diptera > Drosophilidae > Scaptomyza > Scaptomyza parva. The sequence goes on along the minus strand of JAWNNT010000068.1, from coordinate 638,526 downwards.
TCATTCATAAAATTGCCATCAATTGTTTGAATGGAAATTGAAAAGCCTTCCACAAACCACAAAAAAAAATACTTTACAGCCAAGCCACAAGTTGAACAAGCTACAACAACAAAAACAACAACAACAACACCAACAACAATATCCATTGTCCATTTTCTTGTTTATAAATAGAAGTAAATTAATAACATAAGTACCTAATCCAATCAATCAAACTGTAAAATCACACAGCGTCCATAGAAACAAACCAAAGCCAATGCAAAGGGTAACCAAAACAACAACAACAACAACAGCAGCAACATATTGTTGGAGTGTCTGCCTGTCTGTGACTGACTGACTACAAGATAAAAACATCAACAGCAACAACGGCCACAAGCACAATAACAACAACAGCAACAACAACGACAACAACAACAACAATCAGACACAAAAGCCTTAACGTTAAGTTTTAGCTGTAACAAAAATCGGATATGCCCATCCCTAAAAATCTCTTAGCAAGCTGAAAGAGAGCTACACACAGATCAAGAGACAGAAAGAGGGAGAGAGAGACATTATAAATAAAAATAATAATGAAAAAATTATTAATACGACAAGAGTAGAATAGTAGAAGAGTAGTATTGTTGTTTTAAAATGCCCTTTGCGAGTGCGAGTACAAGCATTATTACCGTTAAGTTGGCCAAAATACTAAAAATAGTACTATAAAACAGAATGCCAAAAGTATTACCTAATATCTCCTAAGATGTTCAAGCTTAAGTACATAGTTAAGAAATCTGAAAATCTATATCAATTTATGAATTAATGGAATATTAGAAAATCCTGCAACAAGTTTCATAAGAAAAAAGGTCAAAAGTAAATAATTAAGAAGATGAATCAGCATTATCAAACAAATACATTTATAGAGTTTTTGGTTATTAAGTTATATAAATACTAAGGCAAAATAATACAAATGAATATTAAGCCATTATTTCTGAGTTTTCCAATTCTAAACACTAAACAAATTTCAAATTATAAGTTTTCTAAAAACTTCATTTTTTACCGAAATGGTGATATCAAAGGAAAAGTTGAATGAAAAAAATATAAGCTAAGTTTATTAATAAGGTAATCTATAAATATTACCATTGTATATTAAAAGAAAAATATTTTAATAGTTTTTGTCCTTATTTAGTTTATTGAGAGTATTATTAGTTTCGCATTGGTGTTGACAATTCTTTTTAAGTTCTTTTGACTTGTTCTTTTTCATACACATACATACATACATACATATATTTTATTTTATTTTTTTAGTTTTTTTCGTCATCATTGGCTTGGGCATGTTGAGTTGATGCTGTCGCCCGGCGACATTGCGGAACTGGAACCGGCAATAGTTGATCGTCCGTTGCTTTTGGTCTGGTTGCTGTTTGGCTCTCTTTGCTTAGTTGTTGTTGTGCTGTGTCTGGTGTTGTGGTTGTGATTGTGGCTGTAGCTGTAGCTGTGGTTGTGTGGATGTGTGTGTGTGTGGGGATTCTAAGCCAGAGTCTGGCGTGTCTGGCAGCAGTCCAGTTTTGTGCCTCATCTGTGGCAGCTTCGCATTTCACGCTCTTGTCCCCCCATCTTGACGTCTTGGCCCCAACGGATGGCCGGGCCCTGCTCTCTGACAATCCTTAATTTTTATTATTTAGTTTTTTTTCGTTTTCATTTTTGTTACGATTTTCAGTTTTCAGTATTTCGTTTTTTTTTTTTTGCCTGCTTTGGTGGCCGGAGTTGGCTTGCTGTTGGCCCTTTTATGAATATGAATGGCTTAGCACGCGCCTTTTAAGCCACCAGCTGAGATGACTTGTGGCTTTTCAATTTCTTGTCGTTGTTGTCGTTGGCCCCGTCGCGTTTAGCTCTTTTACTTGTTGCCACCGCCCGACCCGATCCGACCCTCTGTGTCTTTGGTCCATCGCATGTATTGATCATTTGATTTTTCAGCATTTGTTGTACGTCTTTTTTTTCGGGCTGTGAATATTGTGAATTGAGTACTTGACGTGGCTCAGTCCACGTTCCAACTGTTTGTAATGACTGTGCAATTTCTATTCGCTTTTCGCTCAATTGTGGTACTTAGCGCATTACTTGAGATGCCATTGTTTTAGAAAGTCTCTCTAACGGATGAGCCAAAACCAAATAGTTTAAGTAAACTGCACAGTTTAGTTGGCCCATTAAGGATACAATGTATAATGTAGGGTATACGTTAGTTACGTTAGTTGATTGCCTGATTCGAGATCGAATTGTAATCGTTTTTGTTGTTGTGGTTGTTGCTGTTGCCATGGCAATTGCCTTTGACAATTTGTTGTTGTGAGATGAGCGCCGGAAATGAGTAATCAAGATTATGCGATATTAGCAAAAATAGATTTGATTTTGGGGGCGCTTTCAATTGATTGATGAGGTTAGACAGCAGCAACGGCGATCAACGGCGAGACAAGCAAGTAAGCAAGCATCTCGCGTGATCTTGTCATGTCTCAGAAATTGTTTGAATGAATGAATGAACGTTTACAAAACACAGTTAAGAGTTAAGTGCAAGAGAGAGAGAGATGGAACTTAGGGAGAGTGAATCCCAGTTCGAGCTAAAGAGGTTTTGCTGGTTTCTTTGCGTGGGTGGAAAGTGAATAGGCAATGCTACAGAAAGTGAGGATTCAAAAGAGAGTTAAAGAAAATCCGTTTAGGATCTTTGTGAATGATCGAGATTAGCAAAAAAATCAAAATCACTCAAAGATCATATTATATTATGTTCGAATCACTTGTTTACTCGTCAAGACAAATTAGTTAAGTAGCTGGTCAACTGTTCAAGCGATTAACAAATATAACATAAAATTCGAAACTAAATCTTCAGATATAAATCAACTAATCACTGAACTCAATCTGCAGTTAAACAGCTCGCTTAGCTTACTCGATTTAGATTGAATTTATGTGAAATTTGAAGCTAACTAAACCAATAACTCCCGTATAGGAATTTCCACTCTCTCAATGCCTGTCAGGTGCTTTTTTTTTGTGCGCAATTAAAATGTTAGTTATGAACGATCGCACGAATGAACCAACAAACAAACAGGTGAAATGTAAGCCACGATCTTATTTATGTTTGTATGTCGGGTTGTCGGCGATTTATGAGACCTTGGTTAACTGCAACTTGGCACACTAAGGGTACCCTTACCGCTTACCGTTCTCTCGTATCATTTACAAATGCGTAAATATCGGTTTACCAGAAAAACTTAACGTTGCAATGCCGTTTGCATCGAGACTGACTGCATCAAACTAGGCGACGCAAATGAACTTAATCAAGTAATGACCAGACTGATGAGGCACAGCCACCTCGACTATCTTCTGGCTAAGTCTTAAGATCGGTCTGCTTGTGTGTAACATGAGTAATACACACTGAAAGATACAGATCAGTAGCTGTAGTAGACAATAAAACCAAAGCCTGCAGACCCGTTGCCATTAAAACACTAACCCTTCTAGTGCTAGCACTAGAGTGCCAGAGGGAGATAGAAAGAATGTGGAAAAAACGGCGAAGTGGAGCATAAAACTCAACATTTTATGTAATGTGTTCATTAGAGTTGCCTTGAGTCAACTTGAAGTTTAAATCTCGAAACTCGAAGCTTTACTCCGTTTTTCTTCGTTTTCTTCTAATAATTGATCCAATAACACAGCGTGCCGTTGATTTTTACAATCTAGGCGATAAAAGTTGAGACTATCGTTGATCGATATTATCGCAAAATTGTTATTAATTGAGGCACACCACTCCAACCCAATCTTTTGTCTAGTGGAATTTCCAAAGTGTTTCATTGTCTTCGGTCCATCATTTACATATTAAAATCGATTTTATTGATAGCTCGGGCATTTTTCTGGTATTTTGTATGGTTTCTTTTCCTTCTAGCCATCTCCATCTCCTTGGCTTCACCATCTTTCGTAGCTGATAAAATTTACGATTGCTTGCTGACAAAGGTTTGACAGGCCTCGTAAAAATGGCGGGGTATCATCAAAATGGTAACTGCTAAACACCCAACTGGAATATGTACATTCTTATACTACTTTTTAAGGCTCGCTTTCCTGATACCTTGTCGTTTGAGTGCTAATAGCAAGTAGATGATGTTTGAAATGCAGACCGATTATATATACTATGATTAATCCATATACTAAGCAACTGCACTCAAAAAGTAATCTAGTTTATTCTAATAATCATAAGATTCTAAAACACTTTAAAGGCTGGCTTACTTATCATCAACACTTTTACAGGATATTTTTATATTCGATCATAATAGACTTATTTGTATTACTTATAAATTGTTTATGCTTCGTTTGGAATTTGTTTCAATTTGATTGCGGTTTTAAGGTGTAAATGGCAATTAGCATGACGAACGGACGAGCGTTTCTGATGCTGGTTTCTGTTTGGTTGTGTATTTGCTAATGGACGGAATTCGTATTGGTTGGTGGCACCACACACACACACACAAACACATAGACACCTTGCCCCACCGTCGCTGCAGCGTTTGTCAACGGGCTTAAGGCCCGGCCCGGCCCGGCTCGGCCTGTCCATTGACATGACAGGCGACATAAATGCCACACACGCTTTGCCATTGGCGTCTTTTGCTGTCCTGTTTCCCGTTCGCGGTCATAAAAATCATGAAGCGATGCGCATGCAGTTTTTGTTATTGGTTGTATTTAGTTGTTGTTGTTATTCGTTGTTGCTGGCATAAACTAGGCAAGTAAATGGCTGATCATTAGGCCACAACAAAATGTTTTGCAATGTGTATTTTCGATTCAATTTGCTGGCCATCATCCTGGATCAGAAGTGCAAAATCCGAGCTTAACTTTTTCTTTTGCATAATATGTGCGTATATGCCACAAATTAAGTGCATAAATCAACACTAACGAGCAACAACAAGAGAGTGAGAGGATCGAATGCAACACGTAACGTGCAACCAAAACCCCAAAATGAGGAACTGCCAAACAAAACAAAATGGCCGCGATTCGACGTGATTGATAAAATGGCGTGACAAACAATGCGTTTGCGATTAAACAGATCTCTCGTGAAGCGTATAGTGGGACGACCTCGACGAAAAGCACTAAAACATTCCATTCACATTATTTCATTGAACATAACTTACTTACTTTCACAACTTAAAGCTATATATTGGCTAGCGTTTTTCTATCATATTTGCCATATACTTTTTTTAATCACTCTACGTTTATTGGTATTCAAACCCCCTACAATTTATTTGGCAGTTATTCAAATTTAAATAACTATATTTTTTTTCATTGGTTGAACTATGCTGTTACCGCCCTGCTGTGCCACAGTCTAATGAGTTGCGGCGATGTTTTCATTTTAGACTGGATTGGCGCCTGTTTGATGGCTTTAAATGCGCCCCAGAGGCCAGAAGGCCAACGTGCAGCGCGGCACTTGCCGCCGACTAGGCAAAGATCGTGTCGCGGTTCGCTTTTTTCGGTGGTTTTGGGCTTTTTCGTCTGGCGCGCTTGTTAATGAGCCGACGAAGCTCAGTTAATTTTGGTATCTTATTTATGGCACTTTAGTGCCATAATATTGAATACTCACCATCAGCAAAAAAATCCTCTTGCAGCAACAAAATTGAATTCATCTTGCACTTCACTCACTCTCACACACACAAAAAAAAATCAAAAAAATATCTCAATAAGAACTTCTTAGTACTTTTCATTCTTTCTCTTTGGTTGCACCTAACATTTGTAGAGTGAGCATATACAACGTGTCACAGCACGTCAAAAGCAACAACAATAGCAAATGTCTACACTCTCTCACTAACATTTATTGCGGGACTGTGAAAATCTACAAAAAATTAATTACGCACTTAGCCGACTGCCTTATTTTGCAGCGAAAATATGATTAATAACACAACTTTCGATATATTTCCATATTTTTCAATATTATAAACACTTTGCGCACATGCGAAACATTAAATAAACACAATTAAACTATTTTTGTAACACGAATCAATTATAATTGCAAAATTTCACGGTTAATTAAAATTCTGCGTGATAACGACGCCAAATGTCCGACGCAAACTGACTGCTCTGCAAACGATATTTCCCACGCTCTTCGAAAATGCTCTCAGCATTTGTCTCGTCCTTCATTTCGCCTATTCGCGAAACTTAACTACATTTACGTGCAGGTGTATTAATATGTGTGTGTCCATTTGCATGGACAGCGTGTAGAAGAGATTATTTTCGTTAAGATTTTGTTCTTTTTTGCTTTCTCAGCAACAACAATTTGCAGTTATGTGTTCTGTTGGTCTTGTCCTTGTCTTACACACCTTACACTTTTTTGTTCCTTCTGCAGGGTATTCAAAAAAAGAAAGCGCTCAAAAATATATTATTATTATTATTGAAGCGGGGCGAAGGTCATTAATGCCGCCGACTAGGCAAAGATCGTGTCGCGGTTCGGTTTTTGGTGGTTTTGGGCTTTTTCGTCTGGCGCGCTTGCTAATGAGCCGACGAAGCTCAGTTAATTTTGGGATCTTATTTATGGCACTTGAGTGCCCATATCTTGGCTTTGTTTCCAAAACATTTTGCTGTTGCATCAATTAAGAGGCGCCCCGGCTACCGTAATAGAAAACAAGTTTTGTGGCCAACTCTAACTGCAACTCGTTAAAAAAAATATCAAAAAATAAAATAAACATCAAAATTGAAATGTTTTATTAAAATTTTTCAACAGTTTTGACGCAAGTTAATTAAAAAATATATATATTCACATTTTTGCTATGACTGCCGTTGCAATTGTTTAACTCATGACGCTTCGGACATATTTACTAATAGAAAACATTGCCTTAAGCTTTAGATGTTTTTTGCCAGTCGACAAAAGTGTCGGAAACAAGATTTCACACAAAGAAAAGTTTAGTAATCAAAAAAGGTGTGAAGAAAAAATAAAACAAATTTTATAACTTATCTCTTATTTTAGATCTAAAAATCTATTTTAAAGTTTGAATAGAAAAAAACAAATCAACAAACCAAAGATTACTCGATGAAATAGCCTTTCGAACGGTATACATATTTATCCAGCTAATCAAATCCTAAAGGCATAAACACAAAAACGCGTTAATATTATAGATTTCTTTACCTAGAGGGTAAAAACACATCCAGTTCTATTAAATATTAAATAATGATAATTAACCAGATTTAGCGGTTTCTTCTATTATTAAAAGCTTGCCCTAGATACTCTCTTGGCCATCGACACATTTTGCACTTAACGCCATGTCTTGCAAGCTTTTAACAAAACGCGTTTTGTTTTGTATTTGTTTATTTCTTTTTAAGATTTGTTGTTTTTTGCCATTTCCAACATTTATTGCCTTGTCGGGTGAGCCAAATAGACACGGCTACAGTTACAGTTACAGATACAGATACATATGTAATTTAAGCCAGCCCGCATTTTGGGGCGTTTACATTTTGGCCTAAACTTGTTTTGGGAATGTGGTTGCAGTTGGGGTTTGCCCATTCTGGCATTTGTAAATATTTTAATTACATTCACATCGCCCCATTTGTCAGAATTCTCCACACAACATAGACTAGCTAGCGAATCGAAATGTCTTGTAGAGAATCGCCATAATATTCTTTTTTGAATTGAAAATTGTAAATTTTTGGCGGTATTTTTTTTCCACCTGTTTGCCAGTTGGCTTCTTTTCGTTCTTTTTTGATGAAACGCGCTTTCTTATTAGCGGCTCATTAGCGTTGCCAATTGACGCCTTAGCGTTGCCACACCCATCAAATGAGCGGGCTACACGCAATGCATAGAGTCAGGGTTGCCAGCTCGTTAGGAGCCGCTGATTACGCACCCAGCAGCCAGTCAGCCGGGTGAGTACTGCAATTATATGCACGCAAATAAACAATTCAAAACATCTTTGGGCGTTTATCACTGGACCCCGCGCGCGCAACGAGGCGACAGACACTTTGGCGTTTAATTTTACGGCTTTATTAACAAACGGCCAGCAAAAGGCAACCCACCAACACCAAGACAACAACAACTAGCCAGTTTTGAGCCAGCTGGTAATTTGATGGGCCCCCAGGGCAAAACATCAAGTGCTCTGGCCATGCCATGCCATGCCATGCCAAACTGAGCTACTGTCTTCGATGATTTGATTTAACAGCCACCGCCGGACCGCAATAGGCACCACATGAACACAAGCTACAAAATGCAACTGCTGATTTCCACATACAACAGCAACAACTACTCCATACTTATAAAATCGAGTCGTCTCAAGCTGGCCTTAAGTTTTAAGTTTAGAAAAAAAAAAAACGTATGGCAAAGCATCTGCTTCAATGGCATTTTAAATTGGCAAACTCGGAAACCATTTCTTTCTCTCTTCAGTTTTAAATATGCAATAAATATGATTTATTGGTTTCATTTTATTATTCAGATAAACACACAAATTTCACTTCTAATTTGCCTTATGGACATAATTACCATTTTAAGACTAACATAAAAATAATTTTTAAAATATATATGTTTAGGTCATTAAATAAATAAGTAAAAACTATTGTACAGTTCTTAATGGGTAAGTATTCAGCACTGCGTAACGGAATTTTTGCATTCGAATTTTTTATTTTTGCTCGTGATTTCGTGCAAAAAATACTACATTTTTTATATCGATTTAATTTTGAATGTACAACTGTACAACTCGGCTAGGATTAATAAACTTTCAGTAATTTCAACATAGAAGATGACATTTAAAAATATGGAAATGTGTGCCATAGAACAAACCACGTATAAATATTCAAATTCTCTTTATTAATTAATGTAATCTAATTGTTTAAACAGTGTGACCTTTTACCTCTTGAAATGTTTAAGGCAATTTATATTATGGTCACACTATACATTTTTGTGTCAGACATTGTCCAAATATATTACTAGTTCGTTGCAGAAAATGTTCACAGGGCTGAAGACGTACTTGCAAAAATATTACGTTTTGAGATTTGTGAACGCATTTTATGTAGTTTATTAGTAATTTGCAATGATCGATTGCTAATAATGATTAAAAATCAGATAAGCCCTTATTCACGTCAACAAAAAAGATTACTACTGAATCTATCTTAATGAAATTTGTTAGTCAATAGACTATTCATTAAATATTAATCCGATATAAAGTGTGTTTGATATTATGTCAACAAGGAAAAATAAACGCCCAAAATATAAAAGAATTTTAATGCTAGAAACATATTTATTTTAACAATTCCATAAGGCGATTATTAAGCTCAGCCTCCGTATAGGAACACATGTGGTAATAATATGTTACAAAACATTTTGAATTCAGAATTAATCGCCACAGAAAATCGCTCCAAAGCAAACTCATAAGGATTAAGTTAACAATTATTATGTGGATTAAAACATGTTATTTTCGATTCGATAACAATTTTTTACATACTTTACTGTTGAGTTTAAACATAAAACAAACAAAAAACTGGAAAAAAAATTACATGTTTGTTATTATTGCTATAAATTATGATTATTAAAAGATATTTAAGATTATCTATTGCCACAGCACGTGCAGTTCATATTTCTTCAGACTTCAGAAACCAAAAAAACCAAAATAAAAGACTCAACTGTTCCATTAACCATTTGCTTTCTCGGCGTTTTGGTTAAGCGCCGTGTGCCCATCGGCGTCAGTTTTTGCTGCCGGTTTAGTTTCCAAGACTTGTTGCTAATTGGCCGCCCGCCATGTGGCGATTTGTCAATGTGTGTGCGCCCGTCCGACTCCTAACGAAAAACGAAAGAAAAAAACTCCACGCATGCGCCACGCAATGTGGCAAACAACTACTACACGCAACACGATTTTCAACAACAAAATTTGTCATGGCAACTTCATCGTTTTGGGCGGCCGTTTTGTCACTGGCGGCCACAAACGACGCGGAATGCTAACAAATTTGTGAACATGCCACAGTTTACAGCTTTGCCATTGCCACAACACTACCATTTGTCTGTGTTTGTTTCAGTGTGTGTGTGTGTGTTTTCTAGGCCCACCCATTGTTATAATTATTGGGCGCCCATGTTCAAGTGACAATTCAACTTTGACTGGCATTTGTGGAGCATACCAACAAGCTGTTGCTGTTGCTGCCACTGCCACTGCTGCTGCTGCCGCATGCAACATGTGTTCCACAAAACTTGTTGTTTCGGCTTGTCGGGCGGCAAATCAAACAACTGTTCAGGCTACACCTTTATAGCAGGGAGGAGGCAGAGAATGGCAGCCTAACGCAACAGGTTAGGGAATTTTGACTAGGATAAATCTAACAAAAAATTATAGAAATATGCCATTTAAGAAATATAACTTTCTAATTAATATATAATAATAATAAATATAGTCAAGATAGATGTAGAGACAATATTGAGTTGGATAAGTATATTGCTTTCTTAATACTTATTGGAAATACTTATTAAAGTTAGAAGTCCATCTCTTCACACTAAATATCATATGAATATATCTTGTAAATTGCTGATCAAAGCTACTCCTACTCTTCGCTTCATTATATCTCCCTTGCATATTTCACCTAGAGGAAAAAAACACACAAACATCAACTATGAAAAGAATTCATTATACAATGCTGGCATTAAATATGTAACATATTTAATTGGACTATAGAAAAATGTTCAAATTAGACTATATACAAATCAAATGTATTTACCTATATATATACATATTTATATATATATATTTATATTTATACTCTCTCCCAATTATCTAATCAATCTTTTCATCATTAATTATATATCTTAAAGGCAATACAATAGAATTGAAACATCGTAGGCCCACATAAAATGTTTTATTTTTAAAATAAATCAGTCTAGAACAACTTCTTACCTAATATAGTATTAAATCTTGTTTTAAATAATATTATTTTAATAATAATATGCATTATTGGAACTTTGTCAGACATAAAAATCTAAAAAGTTGTCATTCCAATCGAACTTTTCATAAAATCATATTTACAATGTACTTGCTCTTTCACACAATATTTTTCTCACTCACTCTCCGTGCCTTACTGCCCTACTGCATACCCCTATACCCCACCCCGCCCCACCCATCTTACACTCTTTTCTATCATTCGATTCGATGTTGATTTCTCGGTTGCTTTTGCACTAATTCGTTTTCACACTTTTCATGCTTGAGACAGGCTGTAAATGGCCGTAGGGGCTTTTGGTTTATTTTGCCAGCGCCTAATTTCGCAGACCGATCTTATATCTGGGGTCTGGGGTCTGGCTGTCTCCGCCCCTCCCCTGAAGCAACAACCACCAATATTTATATTTGCCCTGCATTTCTTTCTTGGTGCGATCCGAAGCGATTTGATAAGCTAATGGAAATGCAGCTCACCAACTGGCAAAGGAGCATTAGCGGTGGAAGAGGGGGTTGATGTGGGACGCCGTGTACATATTGAACGACGTCTGTGGCGGCGAAAGGTGCGAATAAATAATTTTCAGTAGCAACAGCGACGTCTCAGAGCTGGAGCTCGAGCTAGAGCTAGACTCGAAGCTGGAGCCAGACAAATATTTTATTGCAAATTTGCTGATATTGGACGACAGCAGTTGCCGAACTGCAGCAGTTGGCCGGCTGTTTTGCATATTAAATTTATTTTATTGAATATGGCCAAGATATGGGCGAGATAGAGCGAGAATGGATTTAAAAGTATTTGAGACATTATTAAAAAAGTTGCATGCAAATTTGTAATCGTAACTGCAATGCTAGAACGAGACCGATTAATTTTGTGACGAAGGACAAATATCGATAAATATCCCAATTGTGGAGGGAAAATTAAACCGCAAAGGGAATTTATTTTCAATAAACCTTCAATGAGAACGAAAATTAAATTTTAAAATTATTAAATCGCAATAAATGCACACAAATATATTGAATATTATTTTGAAAATAAAAAATAACTCTAAAGCGCATATAAAAACATTTTTATAATTTTTTAATTTAATGTCAAATTTCTTAAAAGTGTTTTTACACTTTTTGAGAAACCCTCGTATGCATTTTGATTTCCAAGTTATTGTAATACTGCCCCATACTGCCACTGCCACTGACACTCGTCACCACCCTCTCTAACTTTTTCTTCTGTCCTCCTCAACTCCCCCTCTCTCGCTCTCACGCTCTCTCTTTCTCTCGCTCGATTTTCAAGCCCGTCCACAAGCATAATTGCTATGACGCCATGCTAAGAGCCCAGCGGGCGATGAATTATTAATTGCCGTTGATTTGCATTGAGATTTTCTTGGCCCAGGTTCATTATTGGTGCACTGTTTATACACTTGAAAAGTGTATTCTAATATTGTCATGAGATTAGCAAGTCACATACACCATATAGGGTTTAAAGCCCCCCGCACCATCATGTTTGATCTATCGAGCTGAAATTTTGATAAAGGGTTTTAGTTTTGTTACAGTGATATCATTTATCGATGGATCGGTTTACATCGGTTTTACTATGACAAGTGCATATAATATTCGGCATGGCCGAAGATATTTTTTTCTGTTTCTTTTGGCCCAAAATCGTTGCTAGCCAAAGAAAATTGCTAGTCCAAGTGTAAACATAATAATCAACATGCATTATATGTCCATATATATGTATATGTATATATATAGTTATGATTTTATATGTATACATATGTGTGTGTGTATAATGTATGTGTATATATGGCGATCAGCAAATGCGCTTTTGCAAAATGGCCGCCGGACAATGCGGCCCCCAATTGACACCTGAGCGTCCATAGTTGCTGTTATTGTTGTTGTTGTTGTTGTTATCTGCGGTTTGGTTTTTTTTTTTATTGCTGTTGCAGCTGTAATTGTTATTTATGCACTTGCATTTAACTGTAATGGCATGTGGCGAGCCATGCCCCAGAGCTGGTGGGCGTAACTGGAGCATTTTGGTAGCCTGGACGATTACACAAGAGTTTAGCACTCTTAATTGTCCAACAGCATTCAACTTTGTTGCTACTACTAAGTGTGTGTGTGTGTGTGAGGCACATTTAGCATTAATACACATTACAGGCAAGTACTGAACACTCTCTCTGTGTTATTCACACTGGCACTAAATCAGGCAACAAGTGCAATCTTTGATGGCGTGACGAATATTGAATACCCTTGCAGAACTACTTTACCAATCTTAACTTTTCTAATATACCAACATACCAACAAACAATTCGAATACTCTCTCTCGTTAAGGGTGGCAATGAAATAGGAAAAACGAAAACAGTTAACCACGATATCCTTTTGTGCCTCACTCAACCTGCAAAAAGAGATTCACTGTCACCGCCGCAAGCAAATAGGCAAGCGGCAAGCACACGTGCTTAAGTTCAACTTGAGTTAAAAGATGATGATGAGGATGGCGATGACGATGGTCTTGAGTTGAAATAAGTTGAGTTGACTACCACTGACTACTGTGTTGCAGCTTGATCCCTGGAATTCGACTCGGGAAAAACAAAAAAAAGGCATACGGCATACGGCAAACGGCTTTTGTGCTGCTCGCAACCACTTAACTCGCTTAAGCGCTGTTTGCTTGTCAAAATTGCAGCAGCAACCGCTGCCACCGCCACCGCAAATAATAATAATAACAACAACAGCAACAACAACAACAGCGTGCAGCATCCACATCAGCTTTAACATGCAAAAGCCACAAGACACGTCTCTTCGCAAGATGACGGAGTCAGAATGCCTCTCCTCAACTGTAGTACTGTAGCCAAATGAATTAACCCTTTTACTTTGCACAAAGCTAGCGGATAAACAGTGGCTGCCACCAACAACACCAACAACAACAACACCAACAACAACGGCAATGGCAACTGATTTGTTATATTCCTGCAGCTACTGTCGGTAAACTGTTGCTGTTGCTGTTGTAGTTGTTGCTGTTGCTGTTTATTTATATTGTTGTGAGTGTGTGGGTTCTGCGTTTTTGGTCATCAACAAACATACACCAGTGCAAAAATGTTAGAATATTTTACATTTTGTTAATACAAATTTATTATTTAAACATAACTTGCCATATAATAAAACATAATACCCATTAATATTATTCATTTGAGCATACCAGACTATCAACAAACAAACTACTTAATATCAAATTAGGGCAACTTTGGACTTAAAACTCGATTCGTCAGCTCGATTTGAACAACAAAATCAATGAAAAATTATGAAATGATTTTATAACTTAAGTATAAAGCAATTTAATAAGGTTTTATCTCGATTGATTTTTAGATTTTTCAATTAAACTAAACACATTTTCTTCACATTTCTTCCAAAGTTAAGTTGGAATTGTCATGGCAATTGTAAGGCAACACCATTAAAGGCCGTTAACATCAAAAGTTCTCAAGTTTTGCAACATTTTTGCGAGACTTTTTCTGGTGTACATTTAAATACAAATGCTTACAGCTTTTGCCACTCGAGAGATGGAGAATTGCGCGTAAATTTGTTGCGGTCTTTTGGTCTTGGTCTTGGCGCGTCATCAACATAATCGCCGTCAACGGGCCGTCAACAACATCAAACTGCCAGCAGAATGTTGCTACTGTTTCCATTTCCAGTGGTGCCCAGACCCAGACAGAGCAACCACATTGGCAACGGTGCAAATGTGAAGTGGATTTTTGTTTCTTTCATCATGATGATAATGATGATGATGATGATGATGATGAGCGAAACACTTTCAACGACCTAAGCAAGCCAAGAGAGAGCGAGAGAGAGAGAGAATAAGACTCAACAAAAGCGTGTCAAATATTCTGAAAATAAACTGTCGAATGTAATACAACTACAACGTAAAAAAAAATAACAAACAATATATATTCAACATATATCGTTTTCTTATAAAGTGTGTCAAGTACAAAAAACCGGGATATAATGCGTGTGGTTTTGTTTGAGTTTTATACGATTGAAATGCTACTGAATCTCCTGGAGTTAAACTACCATTATAGTGGATTTTTTAAGCTAATGGATTCTATGCCATATTGGTCCCAGGTGTTTCACTATTTCTGCGCGGGAAGCTTTTACCTTTCAGCTATTCTAACGCTATTTGCCAGTATCAACGTCTGCACCGGACACAGAATATCATTGAACAAGGAGGTTGCACGCACAATATGGTTAGTTATTTTGCTAATAGTTTCAATCCCCATTTTCAAGTTTTCGATTTTCAAGATTTTTTTGTTATCGATTACATGTGTATATCGTATGCCGGAAAAGGTATCGAAAATTTGAAACAAACTTGTCATGCCTAGGGATTAGGAGAGCTTATTTCCAAAATCTGGAGTCTCTAGCTTTTGTAGTTTCTGAGATCGACGCGTTCATACATTCGGACGGACGGACAGACAGACAGACGGACATGGCTATATAGACTCGGCTGTTGATACTGATCAAGAATATATATACTTTATGGGATCAAAGAAGCCTCCTTCTCTCTGTTACATACATTTGCACAAAACCATTATACCTTTTTTTACCCATTTCATGGGTTAACAAAACCCGACCACACTACCACTAAGCAACCCGTTCTTTTGTAAACAATTTTTGTCTGAAACTTGTCGACAGTTAGTTACAAAAAAGAACATTTTACATAAACACATTTTACTATATTTATACAAGAATAAATTCAAATTGTGAAACTATAATGCGTCCAATACTATTTGAGTTTTACACCATAGAATCCATATTAAATATCATTCTGATGTACTATCACATAATTGGATTTATGGTAATACCATTGGACTTTCTTCCGTTCCTAAATCAGATGAATCACTATATGTATACCATATGCTTCTACGTGTTCACCGTGCTCACGTTATTTGCAAGTGTCAACATTTGCACTGGCGCTCGGTATTCCAAATTTGCAGAAATTGTCCGGTCATTGAGTGGGTTTCTGTTGTACACCACCGTATCGCTGATGACGCTGCAGGATGCCGAGAGGGATTTTCACTTGATGTACATTATGGGTAAGGCGATGTTGGAGGTGGAGAAACCGGTGCATCCCTTCTTTGAGTATATGCGTATCCAGGCCATACTTGCGCTCATCTGTGCCGTTATATATCTGATGCACTGCATCATTGTCGTCGATGTGCTGCTCTCCCACGATGAAAATATCTCCTCCGACCTCGAAGATGGTGGTTCGTACAATGATGATTTTGACTTTGAACCTGTTCATCTCTTTGTGCTCGGCAAGCCGGTGCATTTGTGGCTGCAGCAGTTTGCTTGGTTCCAAAACTTTTCACGGCCCACTGAAATAATCATATAATAAACTATAATCATATGCCCAATCCTCTGTGTACTAGTTGTAAATTTTTCCTTTTTTTTTTTTTTGATTTTGACCCGACCGTATGACGTCAGTAAAGGTAGGTTGGTTGCGTCGGGAGGAGGACGAGGAGTTGAGAGACGCAACAGTTTTTATCGGTTAGACGCCTTCAGGCAGAATGTCAGATTGTGACGACAATGTGTGGCACACACACACACACACACACACACACACATAAGAGAGATAAGCAAGCAGCATGGTTTGGCGCATGAAGGGCGCATGTGCCGGCAAAGTCGAGTGCAGAAAATCAATAAATTATGGGCTAAGGCCAGTCAAGAGCAAGGCAAAAACTTTGTTGGCCCTGTCTCCCGGCTTCGCAATATCGCAATACACACATACACACATATATGAAACTTTTCCACGCAGGTTTTGCGTGAATGGGATGGCAGAAATAAAGGAGAAAGAGAAAGAGAAAGTGAGAGCGAGAGCGAGAGCGAGAGCGAGAGAGAAGTACCGATTGGCTTGGAACGCAAGCTCTTTTCATTCATAAAACTACGCGTTTACTTTCCGTTTTTCCGATTTTCTATCCATGCCTTACTCAAGGCTATTTTTAAGGCACACATACCACCATATAAAACAGCCGGCCGGAAATTGCGTTTGGAGACAGCTTTTTCTTTGCCGGCAACCATCATCATCATCATCAGCCATACATGGGACAAACTTTAGCGAAAACTAAAAACTTTACTTGAAAAATCTATAACAAACTATTACAATTATGCACTTGAACGGCATTTTTCCTAAATTCATTATAAAGTAGTTTAATATAAGGAGCCAGGAAAATTTTAAGATTTATTGTTTTAAAAAAAAACAAAGAAACAAGTAAGGATGCTATCTTTGTCACGCTGAATATGAAATGCACTTGAAACAATTGTGTAACACGTTAGGATTTTGAAGAAAAAATAAGTTTGTAACAAGATTAACGATAATATTAGTTTATGTGAGAGTAGGAAGTAAAATGGAAAATACTTAAACTCATTGCTATCAATATCTAATAATTAAAACATTGTTTACTTGTATAATCGATAACTTACTAATGCAGTCTAAATCTTTATCTAACGCAATAATGATGCGCTCTTCTGATTTTTCAAAATAATTAATAAATTTAACGAAGCAAATAAGTAATAAGTAATAGCTCTGAAAAAACATAAAATATATATATTGCATCTGTAATTAGGCTTTTAGTTATATCGTAAAAGCTTTTTATTTATATTATTATAAATAATTAATATTTATATGAAAACAACTAGCATACCATAAAATAATGCTAGTAGTTCCAAAGCTCCTTTCAATCGCCATTTTTATTTAATTTTAATCACAATTATTATAGTACAACACCCTTATACAATTTATCACCCAAACTTATAAAAACTAGATCAATTTTCCCTGTGACATATTCTAAAAATACCCAAAAATAATAAGTTATACGTTGACTAATCATTTATCATTCATCACCCTGAGATTATGCAATATGATTGAAAACAATGAGATTGTGTGTCTTTTACCTAACAAAACTAAATGGCTTATTGTAGCAACAACAAAAAGCAATCTAAAATAACTTTAAGACAAAGAAAAATCTTGGTTGCCTAACAAAATTTTTAAATGGCGCGTCAATGGGCGGAGAAAACTTATGGGAAAATCAATAAGGATGCCCGAACGACGCCAGCGACTGTGGCGCGTGTCCTTGAAAAGTAGAGGAGGAGGCGGCTGCCCGTGAACCGATTTGGCCAAGAACCGTACCATTCATGAACAAGGAGCCCAACAGGCATTTTATGAATGAATTCGAAAATGGGGAAACGAAACACCGAAACGAGAGACATGCGCGTTAAAGGACGCGAATAGTGAGAGAGAGCGGTATAAATTTCCCCTTACTGCGTGCGCTGACGTAACTACGCTCAAGGTCACCGTAGAATTTCATTCATAAAAATTCGAATACCCAAAGGCGCGGCGCTTGTATAGCGGTAAAAGCAATGCAAATGCTAAACCATGTAACTGTGTAAGTAAGTAAGTAAGTATGTATGTATGTGTATATGTGTGTGTGTGTGTCTGTGTGTATGAACACGCGCGTACTTGCCCGAGAAGGAAGTTGAAGTAAGCAAAAGTGGATGGTAATGCAATGGATTTCACTTTTTATACCCTTAACCCATGAAATGTTGGGTAAAAAAGGGTATAATGGTTTTCCGCTTCTCCGAACAAACATTAAGTATATTTATTCTTGATCAGCATCAACAAACGAGTCGATAAAGCCATGTCCGTTCGTCCATCCGTCCGTCTGTATGTATGATCGCGTCGATCTCACAAGCTACAAAAGCTAGAGACTGTACATTTGTACAGTAGTACACGTATTTATATGTCTATAAGACCGACCGACTGTTTCGTCAAGGGTTAAGGGTATCTTCTAGTTGAGCTTACTCAACTAAAAACTTCTTACTTGTTCGGTATATATTTGCAGCTTGTTGATTTTCCTACATGTGCAAACATTTTGCCATTTTCATTCATGAAATCTCATTCAACGGAAAAGAGCAAACCAAATTTTTCCTGTTCTTAAGCAAAAAGGCAAGCCTCGAGACTTTTCTGCTTGGCTACACTCTTACTCATTTGAATGAGGAAGACAAAAAAAAAATAAACTAGGAGCGACCCGTTATCTTATTGATAGACGAAAATGGAATACGCTATCGGAAAAGTTTATTTTAAGCTAAGAAACGTTTCGCATAGAAACAATGAAAATATAAACATATTAGGGACAATAATGTCTTCATCAATGCGTTACCCACATATGTACATATGTACCTGAAAACAATATTATACTACCCCCTTTAAGGGTAACAGTGCAAGACAAGGTTAGTGCAGGACGTCGTCCCACACAAAGTTTACATAACAAATTAACAGCTATGCAGAGGCGTTGCGGAAGTTGAACCCACATTTACGACTATTTGATTTACTGTTGTTGTTCCAGCTCCATTCATTTGGGTTTATTGCTACTGTGCAAGACAAAACGAAATCCTTATTTGTCGCGGATAAATTCATTTTCTCTGCAAATATTTTTTGTTAGTTGCTTTTTTGTTAAAGAAAGTACTTAAAACAATGCAATTAAAAATATTTATTTGTTCAATTTTTCTTTTAAATAAGTAATACAAGATGTTATTGTCAAATTCCATAATATCAAAAACTTCAATTTATACAGGGTTACGCCCAAATGATTGATTGTGACGCTGCAGGTGTCCCAATAAACAACAAATATGGCGGAGAATTTCCCTGTGAAATTAAGTGTTACTCCAGCATTCCAAAAAATTGTATTAAAACAATTACAATACATTGTATATTTTATATTTATTTTATAGTTATGTGCTAATTAAATACATTTTCGCTGGAAATTTTGATTCATAGGTACTTTATCAGTGCTTCTATCTTTAACAAATTTAATCATTTGTTAATTTTGCTTCAATTTGCATTAAGCTCCGGCATTTTAGTTTGTTTTGCCAATATTATGGTATTTTGGTATTGTGGGATAATATTTTATTGTATCAGGGTGACCAGCAATAATTATAAACTAACAATTCTGGTAACAAAAATCTTCAACGCGATTTAAGCACTATGTTTTAAGGCAACAATTTTTGTTTCATCCAAAAAGTATGCAACAGTTTTATTTACAGCCATTTCAGTGCTTAGACAAAGCATTTGTTAAGTTAGTTTCACCCTTTATCACTTCTGATAAAGTTTATGTTAAAACCTTTCGAATCAAGTATCAGAATATATGTATATTTAAATTCAACTATATGATGGCGATAAAAACATAATCCACACAATTTCTAAAGCTAAAACAATACATATTATATATAGTACATAGTGTAAATCCATTTCACTTAGATCTATAAATTACATAACTATCTATTCAGGCTATACCCAGGCATGATTCCCTGTGGACGCGAGCGATTTACACACAAGCCATAACTGAAAGTAAAGTAGTTAAATGTATGCGCTTCCGGCTACGTTGATGCATTTGGTACCGTAGTCACAAACGGTTCGGATTCGGAGCGTTTGTGGGTGCGTTTGGGCAAACGCTTGGTCCGCTCCTGCTGTGCACTGGCACTGGCTTCAAAGCCAGCAATTAGGTCTGGCTCGCTGCGGGCCTGTTCCTCATCCTGGTAGATGTCTTGGACATTGCTGGTGGCACTTGCATTGGTCACCTGCTCGTTAAGGCACACATCATCCAAATCCACATCGCTATTTGAGAAGAGAGCTGTGGCGCCCAGTTCCAATGAATTTGTCACATCCAATTCCTGCTTGCTGGACGACTTTTTCGGAGTGGACGTTGAGGTGACATTGAGGCGTGAGAAGTTCAAGCTTTGATCCAGCGGTAAGGATGTACTTGCCACATTTGTTGGTTTAAATGCAACACTATTGCTGGTGTTATTATTATTATTGTTGTTGTTGTTAAGTGTTTGCACATTTGTGGTGTTTAAACTGACAAATGGCATATTGGTCATACTGCTGGGTGTTGAGCTGTTTCTCTCCGTCTGATGCTCCTTCATCAGCTTGCAAGCCTTGCCCAAGGCACAAACAGTCAAACAAATGCGCAAACCCAGGGCGAACAAGTAGGCCAACAAAAACAGTAGCCAGGCAGCCAAATTGTGAAAGGAGACAGCCGTATAGATCGCCTTGATGAGCACTACGGACAGCGGGAATGGTATGAAGCCCATGCGACGTGCCACCAGATCTGAGTGATCCGAAAATGCATGCTTCTGACGTGTTTGCGTCATGTCATAGGCCAAACTTGTTGTATACTCCCGATAAATGCTCTCGGGCAGTTCGTTGAATCTTGTGATGAACGCATGCTTCACCCAATCAATGAGTATTTCGGTAAACAGGACTGCAAAGCAATCGGGCAACATGACACAGAACTGTGTAAAGCTCCAGTCAAACTCCTTCATGGTCTGTATCATTACAATAAACAGCAGCACGGTCAAATGGAAGCGTTCACGGACATCGCTGCAGGTCAACTGGAACAGATTGTTTTTGTCAAACTTTTTAAAGACCGATCCTTTAAGCTCGACAAAATTATTCGATATCATTATGGTAAGGAGGCCCTTGTTGTTGGAATTGACAGCAACATTAAGACATGTGGCCTAAATTCAAAGAAAATAACATTAATACTATAAATATGTGGCGTTTAAATTTCCTACCTGAAACATGATAAGGCCGCTGTGCAGAAACACATAAATAAGCGTAAAAAGAATGTGTGTTAGAACGCCAAAGTGCTCTCGCTTAGAGTTCTTTGGTTCAGTGGCCGTCCAGAAGAGAGCATCAATAGTGTCCTGACCAAATGCAGAGAGCAAGCGATCCCCAACCTCAAGCATATTATAAAATATATACAACTTGATAATCGACTGGGATTTAATGATGTGATAGACGCGATTAGTGTCCACCAGCAGCATAATGAGCGTCACCGTTATCCAAATTGCACCCTTGAGCAAATCACATATCTCAGCCGGCGATAATAGACGTTGATTGCCGCTGCGCAGTCGACAGATACGTGCCACGGTGCGTGTCAGCAGCGACCACACGGCCAGGAGGAATCGGACCGGCAGAAATGTGTGTATATAGAGGAAGGAGTCGGCGCACTGCATTATGCCATACACCATAAAACGCTCTAGATCACGTGGTATGCGCATAAAACTATATATTTTCTGGCGTCTGGCCGAATAGCGTTCCTCGTCGTGCTCCAACATATAGCCGCGTGTCATTTCCACTTTGAAGAAGTCGTAAAATGTGCTTGTCTCCGAACCCGCTAAAAATGATTGAAGGATGGTAAAAGGACCGATGCCGACTGTCGATTTATCGTACTTACCATTATGAAGGCGTTGTTGTGTTGCAGTTGGTGCAACGCTAACGCCATCTTGAACTGTTGGCTGTTTGGCCTTTGGCAATTTGTATAGTTCATCGTGTTGCAGATCCTCTATGAGATTGTTGACAGCATTGACATCACCTCGAAAACGCAGTTGCCTTTTTGTGGCACTCGGATTATGTGTATTATGCATTTAATCAGTTTTTTCTGTGTTTTCTGTGCGTTGATTCATTGACAACTTGGCCAGCCAATTATATTTTGTTTTGCTAAGCTGATTCTCTTTCGTGTACAGTGTGTACCCTTAAATAGCAGAGAAATAAAATTATGAGCTCCATACCCCTGGTATATATATTTCTGGTTAATTGAATGTATGTACACACTGGCTCAAGAAATATCGATGGTCTGATCAGCAAAAAATGGACTTTTTTGACTTAAATTTTAAATAGTCGTTCTTTAAATATAAATAATTAATATATAACAAAATAATAACATATTTTTATTCTGGCAGTTAAGCGGCATTGGCTTAAACTATCGTTTAAATATATCAAATATTTATCGATGAAAGTACATTTATTGAACAACCCTACATTCAAGCAGAAAAAAAAGAGTTTGACTTGTTTGTGTTTTATTTCGTTCATTTATCACATTGATAAAGAATATGACTGCATCCGTAGATTTAAGCTCCTATCGTGATCAGCATTTCAAAGTAAGCATTATTTTTAACATTCAACAACGCACAGTTCAAAATGTATTTGTTTAATTTCTCCAGGGCTCACGTTCGGAGCAGGAACGCTCTTTGCGCGACTCTGCCACACTTTATGTGGGAAATTTATCATTTTACACAACCGAGGAGCAAATACACGAACTCTTCTCCCGTTGTGGCGATGTGCGTATCATTGTAATGGGTCTGGACAAGTACAAAAAGACACCCTGCGGCTTTTGCTTTGTCGAATATTACACGCGAGCCGAAGCTGAAGCCGCCATGAGGTTAGCTGCAGCCACATCAACAATTAAACAAAAAAGTAAATAAAATCTTTTATTGCAGATTTGTGAATGGCACACGACTTGATGATCGTCTGATCCGTGTCGATTGGGACGCCGGCTTCATTGAAGGCCGTCAATATGGACGCGGTAAAACCGGCGGGCAGGTGCGAGATGAATATCGAACAGATTATGATGCAGGACGAGGTGGTTATGGCAAGTTGCTCTCCCAAAAGATTGCACCCAACACTGACAACCGTTAGTGACTTAAGACTTTTAGCAACTAGATATTAAAATCAATACAATATATTACGCATAGTTTTTTCTAATTGAATTAATTCCTTTTTATTCACTACATATATAATTGATAATCTGATATTGATTGGCACTAGGCCTCGGCACTAACTATTACATGATTCGTTCCCTACAAGCATCTATCTGTATATGTAGTAATATATATTGTGCTCCTACTTCTTTCCAATGTTGTTGGCCAGCGAGCAGCTGAGGCCGGTGCCATCGGGCTCAATGTTCAACTCCTTGACCTCGCCGTTTTGTACGACCATGGAGTAGCGCTTGGAGCGTACGCCGCCTAGCGGCGGAAGATCAATGTTAACATCCAGAGCAGATGCAAAGGCACCAGCAGGATCAGCCAGAAGACGCACCTTGCCACCGGCTCCATGCTGCTTGCCCCAAGCGGACATCACAAATGGATCATTAACCGAAACACAGACGATCTCATCGACGCCCTGTTCCGATTTGAGTGCATCGGCGGAACTAATGTATCCCGGCAAGTGAGTCTGCGGGATAGTAAAAAAGTTAATTTAGTTGGTAAGCTAAACTTACATTTTTGACAGTTTTATTATAGAAAAAAAAAATTAATATATTATTACTTATAAACATTTAAATATCAATATTATATGTATTATTTTTTACGTAAGAAATATGACTTAGGATAGGATTCCCACTTGAGCAAAGCTTACCTTAGAGCAACCAGGTGTAAATGCTCCGGGCACACCAAAGAATATCACTTTTTTGCCATTTGTTAGCTCAGAAGTGTTGATTTTGTTTGCTGGCGAATCCTCAAAGAGGTCCACAGTCGGAAGTTTGTCCCCAACCTAAAATATTGAGCAAACACACAGTGATACATTAGTCAGTGCATTGATTTAACCTTGATGCTGGCCTTGCAGTTGTCGACGATATTGCTTCCGCATTAATCAATATTTATTCGGCCCTTATTTGTGCTTATGTAATTTTGCAATAGCAGCAATTGTTTTGTTTGGTAAATGGAGATGCTGAGCTTTGAACCTACCTTAACCATGGCTCCAAGTGTTCTGGAAAAAAATCTGACGTTTGGCTTCGTAGAGTTAACAACTCGGGTAACAAAATTGCACGCCTGCATTACTGACACTGGCACCGCTCACACACACAATATCACCTGCTCAATGTGCAAAATGTAGAGTTGCCAGTCTGTTGCAAACAAATGAAATATGGAGGCATTTAATCAAGTGTCGTGCTTTTTTATTACTACAATAATGCTTGGAAACAATCAATAAAAATAAAGAATTTGTTTTATGTTTTATATGGAATTATCAGCAAAGCGTTCTAAATCATCCAGGCTCTGTTCTTTGAGCTTTGCCTCAAAGTCTGTTATGAATTCATTGGTCAGCCTTTCGGATTGAGCTTCTGTGTAATATTTGCGAAAAGCGCGATGAATACAATCGCGTAGTCCAGGTTTCATGACAACTAGATTGATTTTTGTGCCCTCTTTGATATTTGGATACGAGGCAATTGTCTGATCATTGTTTAATGGTCGTCCAAGCAATAGCAGTTTCTGGTTCGAGGCGGGAATTTGTAGGGCAGCATTAATTTTCTCTTTTACCTCCAGAATGGTGGAGGTCGATGATACCTGGCCGTAAAAAAGGCATCATTACACTCATTTTAAAATTACAATTTATACGACCACCTACCTCTAGCGTACAATCTGTGCCCTTAAGCACCTTTATTGTAATTTGCATTGTTATTCTTAAGCGTACTTCCTTAAAAGTTATTTACTTTATAAACACAAATTTAAGTGTTGCCATCTGCAATTTAGAGATGAACAAACATTCGATAGTTATGCTTCACTTTGTCAAACATTCTGTTTCATCGATAATATATAATTTAAATTAATTAAAATCGGAGACACTAATTAGCTTATGTAAAAATAAACAAGTTTTTTTATTGATATGTAGCTATAGTTTCCTTTATATGTAAAATTGGTTTATCCATAAATAGAAAAAAAATCTAAGTCATTTAATTTGGTGAGATATTTATTGCTAAATGTATGAAAAATAATAAAACTATAAAACAAAGTAATTCTAGCATCTTCAGTCCAATCAGTGCGATAGACGATGCAAAATGTTTTCGATAAAAATGGATTCTTGTTGAATTGAGCATCGATATTTTTGTCTTATAGCTGTTATTGGTCTGTCCGGCAGCACTACTTATATTAAGCAGCGACGTTGCGTGAACAAAAATATATTTTACATAAATAAATCTTTATAGTTTAACTAGATTTTGATGTTGAGTGCTATTGATAAAAAGGTGAATCACAATCTGTAGTACTGATAACAAGATCCAAATTTCGCGAAAGCTTTCTACAATATTCACAATCGGAGAAGAAAATTGTAGCGCAAAAGTGAAGCGCAAATAATTCACACAGCAAATATTCACAGCCTCGAGAGCTCGAATGTATTAACGATAAAACAGTGCGAGTGCGATTGCGAGTGTTGTGTGTGTGCGTGTGTTAGAATTCACATTTTACGTAAAACAAAAACAAGAAAAGAAAAACCAAATCATCAATAATCAGCAACAAATTTAATGTTAAAGCGCAGTAGGGGCAATTTAAACAAATTCTTGCAGCTTCTGGCGGTAAATAGAAGGCTCCCCTCGTTCTACCAGTGCCTGCCCAACCCTAAACGCTCCCCCTTTTGACATTCAGATTCACAGTTAAACGGTTTTTTTATATTTTGCATATCTATTATTGTTTGGCTTGTCGTTTTTCTGCAACTATTAATTATTCATAGTACACATTCGTTTTATTTATATTCTCTCTGTTCCCCCATATTAGCGAGCAGAGCTGTCGCCCTATTCGCGCTCTCAGGTGACATATAAAGTATGCGAGTGTATGAAAATATTGCTCATGTCTTTTACATATAGTCCCGTTGCCTCTAAACATTATTTATGTGTAGTGGAATGTAAAGAGCCAACCATGCCCCCAAAACCCACCATCCCTCCCTCAAGTATATCAACAACTCTTGACGCTTGCATGGGAATGAGATGAATTCTGAGTCTGGCAACTCTGATCGACGGCCATTGCTTCGCAACTTGTTGCTTGCTGTCGCATTGCGTTTGTGTGTTTTGCTATTCGTATTTATTTTCTACGTTTACTGCTTCGTAGAAGAGACAAAAGTGATGAGAGTGTATTTTCAAGGGCCGTCACCTGGTCATTAGATTCCTGTTTGCCAATTGGAATAATAATCCCCATAAAACTTTAATGTGTGTTCATAGGCTTATTCTTGCATTCGATAAATGTACGTGTGTATATGTACATGAATGTGCCTACAAACAGACGCAAATAGTTGAATCGGAACTGATCAAGTGCAACTTCTTGGATGTGTTTAGAACCGTTTAGAACCGGATTCAGTGTGCTTAAAGCAATTGCATGGTATTTATATGTGACAACTTCAACTTCAGGTCTTTAGTGCGCACGGTTTTCTTTCTCCTTACCTTCCATTCCTCTTTATATTCGCAAAATGTATGCTCGTTCGTGTGCGTGTATGTATGTACGTGTGTGTGTAGGTTGATCGGCAAATTTTGCTGCATGTAGTTGTTGTTATTGATTTATTATTTTTTTTGTCTATTTTTGTTTTTGTTATTGCTACGTTAATTTTCTTTTCAACACTTTCATACAGCAGTGGATTTTAAATTGTGCCCGTAATTATCAGATTCAAATCAATTAAAATAAAGAGAGATAGATAGAGTGAGAGAGAAAGAACAAGTTAAAGAGCACGATAACTCTCAGCTGTTGTTGTTGTTGGTTTTGGTAAACGTACCAGGAAGAGGCAAAAGACGAAGCAAAAGCAGTAACAATATAAAGCTGCAGATAAAGCTGAAAGCGTATTATGGATAACGAAACGCTAGAAACAGCAACAAAAAGCACGACAGCAGCAGCAGTAGCGGCGGTGTCAACAACGTCAGCGACAGAGGCAGAAGCAGCACCGGCAACCAAAAACGAAACGGTTCCAACACATAACAACAACAAAGTCACAACAGCCACTAACGGTATCAAAGAGAATAGCAGTAACCTTAGTACAACAACAGCAACTACAACTCCGGCATCACCAACAACAACAACAACATCACCAATCGTTCTGACCAGCGGCACATATGTTGTTCCCACTACCAACAAAAGCGAGGTGAGTATTAAATGTTTTATGTACATCTTTATGTATGTATGTGTGCGTGCACAATGCATTTTGTCCAACACTAATGTCCAATTAGATCTTAGATGTTGATAGGGTATAAACTATAAATAAAATGCTATGTGTGCACTGAAATAATTAAATTAATATATAGTTTTTATAAAAAGAAATGTTCTTAAAATACAAGAAAGCGTCTTAATTTTGAAGAAAACAATTTTTTGTTGATTTCGCGAGCTCTTTTGCTGTTATAATTACCACATAGACATTTTAATTTTAAATGCTTTTAAAAAAAAAAACCACAAATAGTAATAAAAAAGTGCTAATAGGCATAGTTTAGCCATCAACACCCTAAGTATAACAACCAATGTCCAGCGATCCAATAGAGCATGCGATTTATGTGTCAAGTCTCGTCGTACCCTATATATAGAGCACTTATAAACTACTTTCTGGCTTAACCTTACGCACAAAATGAATATCTAATCTAATCATCGCCAATGTTTTACCCATATGCATAATGATTGATTCCAATTAGACTCACAATGTTTGCCCACCAAATATTCAAAAATATATAGTAACACACCTAAATATGTATGTACATACATAATCAAATGCATAATAGACCTGTGTACATAAGTATGTATGTATAAAGAGTAGACACCATATCTTTGATGGCATTACTAAAAACGAGACTAACACCCACCCACAGGCGACAGCTCGACTTAGGCGACAAGGATTTGCACAGAGCAAGGTAAAGCAAGAGATAAGCTGCTGTACAAAGGATATTGAGGCCCAAGTGTTTGCAAGTGATATTTGCTTTTGTTTTATTCCTCTTTTGTTTAAATTGTGAAAATTTGTTTGGTTTTTGCTTTTGTTATGCTCTTCCGTTGGACTCTCTTCTTCCGCCCCCTCTCCAAACCCCTTGCTCTCTCTCACTTTTTTGCTGAGAAAATGAATCATGTACCGCATATGACCCTGAATTTGCTCGGTATTTGCAGGCTAACAAGACAGACAAGGACAGCACACCACCGCGAGATGCACCGCCACCCACGCAGATCACGAAGGGCTTGAACCTAACAACAACGCCGCTGGTGCGCAAAGAGAAACGTCAGAGTAGCAACCGTTACAATGTGTCCAAGAACTGTGAACTGACGGCGCTCAGTCCTCTCAATGAAAGTGAGTAAACAAAATTTTAGCACACTAACCAACACATATATATATATTTATATGTATTTGCGGCGGTGTTTTTTTTTTCTTGTTAAACCTTGTAATTTTTGTTCAAGTATTATTTGCGTATGCCGATTAACAGTTGTTCGTCAGTTTTATTGCTATTGCATTATTAAGCAAGTTCGCAAAGGTCAAGTGAGCAATGTTTATTTTTGCAGGGTTGTTCAACACTATATAACTTACACACACATGCACATATTTCAATATACTAGTTTCTCCCACCTCCCACATTTTTGACACTTGCCTTGCGCGCCACTTACACTCTCTCGGCGGTTTCTCTCTTGTTGTCCACTCCCTCTCACGATTTGTTTGATAAATAATTTTTTTGTGTATTGTTGATTACACACTTGCTAATTATTAAAACGTTTTCCATTGGCACTCAAATTGTTGCCATTTTGGCTATATGACATTGCTGTCATATTTATGTGTTATTGTTGCTTGTCATTAAATATGCGCGCGCTCTCTCTCGCTGCTACAGCTGCGCTCACTCTCTCATTTGAAGCTCGCCCACGGCAAAAGTTATCGATTTTTTCGCCTGGATGCCTGCCTGCCCTCAACAAATAGCCCCGCAGTCAACACGACTTTGCGGCCGCTACGCAAAAAAAAAATTCATTGTTAAAGTTATTAAGCTGCAGCTGTGTTAAATTTCACAGTTTTGACAATTTTCGGCACAACTGTTTTGCCGGCGCGTTGCACCATTACACCAAATATTAAGTAGTTAAAACTCCAGACATTTGCAATAAACCGGTTCCGTTCCCAATAGAAAATTGTAAGTGAAGTAAAAACATATATACACACATATAGAGATATTTTATAGCTGACATCGTGTGGGGCGTCTATAGTTTTATGGATTTTTCTTTTCTTAGTTGCTCAGCACAAAACATTTTTCATTTTCATATACATTTTTCATTTCCAGTTGTTCCACATTCATTTGCATTTCATGGCTACATAATTAAATCATATATATCAATATTGCAATCCCATTACAGATGCTATAAAAAGCTTAATTTGCGCTTAACAAAATTAAGAAACTAGACTAACCTTGATAGTGTCACATATTCCTATCCTCAACGTTTGTTGTTGTTGTATCATGTTTGTTTGTTATTGTTAATTGCAATTAGCAAATTGAATAACATTAAGGCAAAGTGTGAGTGCAATGCGTTTCAATTGCGCTGTAATTAAACCAAGTGCGGCACTAATGAAATGGTCATCGGTGCTATGTTGTTGACGGGTAACCATATTAACGGTCCCAACAGACAGCAGCAGCAGCCACAACAACAACAACAGCAGCAGCAGCAGGAGCAAACCACTGCAACAGCAGCATTAGACAACAGCAAAAAATCATCACCGGCTGCAACAGCAGCTACAGCAACAGTTAAGAAAGAGGAGCAACAACAAGAGCCGGTAAAAGCAACAGCTGCCGGCGCTGGTTACTATGCGCTGGGCATACGCTTACCCAAATCACCATCGTTCCACAGCGGCTTAGATCAGCTGGCTGACGACAACGACGACGTCAACGTCGACGAGGAGGAGCAGCAGGATAGCAGTAAATTTAAATTTACCAGTGTGGAGGAGCTTAAAGCAAAATTTGAGGCGCAGGCACGCAAGATGCCGCTGTCGCCACCGGAGGCAAGTGTTGCCAGCAGTACAACGGCGGCAACAACAACAGCATCGTCATCACCATCCTCGTCATCGACTAGCTCAAATTCATCAGCCTCGGCGCTATCATCACTTTCACAAGCAGGCTCATCCTCGCTAGCTTCGGCTGCTGCCAGCTGCTCCACCTCTTCGGCGGTAACATATGGCGGTGGTGCAAATTCTGCAGCTGCAGCTCTAATAGCCGGCTCATCGCCATTTGGTTCGCAATCTTCAACATCATCGTTGTCGCTCTCGTCCAATGCGACAAATGCAGGAGCAGCAGCAACAGCTGCAACAACAACCGCAGCCGGAGTAACCATGTCTAAGAATATACCTAGCACAGCGGCAGCAACAACAACTGGAACTGGAACTGGAGCTGGCAGTAGTGGGAACTCACTGGTGTCCACATTGGCTCAGCATTTCTCGGCAGCAACCACGGCCAGCTCATTGCTTAGCACTGCCACTGCCACTGCAGCAGCAGCCACCACAGTCAGCTCGGCCAGCAACAAGGTTTGCAGCAACTGAAAAACCACACACACAAAACCACACACAATCACACAGAACAACAATAACAACAAAACCGAGTTGTAGTCGTTTCCACACATAATGACAAGAAAAATCTTTGCTCTCTACTCATTTCATAAATCGATATCACAATAAACCAAAAACCAAAAACCTGATCATTCAACAGTCACCGGTGAGCGCCGCCGCGGCCATTAAGAACATATTGAATGCCACCAAAAGTGTTGGCAGCAATGCAGTTGCTGCTGCCATCACCACCAACAACAGCACCACCAACACCACCAGCATCACCAGCAGCAGCAGCAGCGTGGTCGAAGTGATGCTTGATGGCGGCGGCAGCAGTATTACCACCACAAGCGCCACAACAGTGGCACAGAATCTGGTCGGTGGCATAAGCATTTCATTGGGCATTGGTCAGCGCAATGGCGCAAATGCGACGGCAACTGTCGCGTCATCAACGTTGGCTACGTCAGCGTCTGCGGGGAGGTCGGCAATACGCCAAAATGGTGATACCATAATTGTGCATCATAATAATTTGTCGTCGCCGCAGACGCTGCAACAGCTGACGGGAAGTCCAGGACGTGCACGTGATCGGAATCTGTTTCACTCGCCGCCGAATGCATCAACTGCGCTGGCATTGCCGCCACTGCGAGGTTGCTATTGGTTACGCTCCTTCTTAGCTTTTCTTAGACAGTTATTATTGTTTAATAGTTTCGCTTGACTTTTTTTTTTTGTTGTTGTGAGTTGATACTTTTGAGATAATTTTTGAATTGTTGTTCCGTTGATGATATCCCTTTTTTTGGTTTTGTAGTAAATATCTTTAGAATTGATTGCAATATGTTAATCGTTTATTTATTTTTTACTTTTGCATAAATTAAAATATTTTTACGTTAATGTGTTTCCCTTAGAAACGGTTGCGACTGAGCGTGAGGAACTGTTCTTGCAAAAGCTAAGGCAATGTTGCACTTTGTTCGATTTCTCCGAGCCGCTGAGCGATCTAAAATGGAAGGAGGTGAAGCGTGCCGCTCTCCACGAGATGGTCGAGTATCTCTCCAATCAGAGTGGTGTGATTACAGAGATTGTCTATCCGGAGGCCATCAATATGGTAAGTACAGTATAAACTATCTCATATATATTGTTGTCTAATGGTTTTTTATGTTCTTTGTAGTTTTCTGTAAACCTATTTCGCACCTTGCCGCCCTCGTCAAACCCAAATGGCGCTGAATTTGATCCCGAAGAGGATGAGCCAACCTTGGAATCATCTTGGCCACATTTGCAGTTGGTCTATGAACTATTTTTGCGCTTCTTGGAGTCACCCGACTTTCAGCCAAATATTGCAAAACGTTTTATCGATCATCAATTTGTATTACAACTGTTGGACTTGTTCGACTCGGAGGATCCGCGTGAACGTGATTTCCTAAAGACTGTTTTACATCGCATCTATGGCAAATTTTTGGGATTGAGGGCATTTATAAGGAAGCAAATCAATAATGTGTTTTACAGGTAAGTTAATAAAGTATAGCTATATACAAATTGTTTTAACATATTTAACCTTAGATTTATATATGAAACGGAGCATCATAATGGCATTGCAGAACTGTTGGAAATTTTGGGTAGCATTATTAATGGCTTCGCCTTACCGCTCAAGGAGGAGCATAAACAATTTTTACTTAAGGTATTGCTGCCTTTGCACAAAGCCAAGAGCCTCTCCGTGTATCATCCGCAGCTTACCTATTGTGTGGTGCAGTTCCTTGAAAAGGATCCCAGTTTATCTGAGGCAGTCATCAAGTAAGTCGAGCAGTATCCAATCCTTTGTTTAACAATCATATATTTACCTCTTGCACAATTCGTTTTCGGCAGAAGTCTATTGAAGTTTTGGCCAAAAACACACAGTCCCAAGGAGGTGATGTTTTTGAACGAACTGGAGGAGCTGCTTGATGTTATTGAGCCGGCAGAGTTTCAAAAGGTGATGGTGCCACTCTTTCGGCAGATATCGAAGAGCGTCTCCTCGCCACATTTTCAGGTGGCGGAGCGTGCGCTCTACTATTGGAACAATGAGTACATTATGTCGCTGATAGCTGATAACTCGCATATAATATTGCCCATCATGTTTCCGGCGCTTAATCGCAACTCAAAGACGCACTGGAATAAGACCATACACGGTCTCATTTACAATGCACTTAAGCTATTTATGGAGATGAATCAGCGATTGTTTGATGAGTGTAGCAAAAACTACAAGCAAGAGAAGCAGCAGTAAGAAAAAGACACGACTCATTTATTGATACTTATAACCTAAACGTTTCCACCCATGGTGTATAGGGAACGTGAGAAGCTAACGCAACGCGAAGAGCTCTGGCAGCAGGTAGAGAGTCTGGCCAAAACTAATCCGGAGTGGACTAAGACGCGACACTTCAATGTTGGTGTGCCCATGTCCGATAGTCAAATACTTTACGATCAATACAATGATAGTTGTGATCTTACCTACGATAAGCTTGAGCAACAGACAAGGCCGCAACCGCCGCTAAAACAACAACAACAGCCAAACCAGGAGCCCAGAGAGGTGAGACAAGCCATTGCCACACTAACCACACTACACAACTACTAACTGTGCACAAATACACACAACAATTCACACCAAACGCATCGTGTGTATCGTGAGAACAGCGATAGTCTGTGTGTATGTGTGTTTGATGAGTGTGTGTGTGCCTGTTGCAAATGCCAGCTAAAACTCCTTCAACCACCTGTTCTAACACTTTAATTGTATGTTAGTTTGAATGATGAAAGCCTGTTACAAACAATAATCACACTCATGTCCAGTTATATATAAATACATGTTTCTTTATCTGTATTCTATTAATATATGTACGACTTATTTATTGGTTTTTTACTACTATACCTACATCAATTTTCCAAACGACCAACATCGGCCTCTAGTATATTATCTTTATAAAAAGTACAAAACACAATAACGCAATAGATATGTACATGAAAATGTAACTGCATTAATAAATACACTGCCACAAATTTACTCCTTACTAACGATCCATGCAAAATAATACATTATAATGAAATCTTTTATTCAATCGATTAATCTTTAGAGTTCCTACAAATTTTGAATACAAATCATATGCATTTACACTTAAGCAAAATTTCTATATAACAATGTACATATATAATTATTGGAATAATTGATAGACATAAAGTTCACATTCTTCCTATTGGGAATTTAAAATTCTACCATTTTGAAAATACGCCAAGTACTTTGTATATAAATCTAAAAATTTGATTCTAAAATGTGCATTTATGTTTACTTGTATGGATAATAACAGAGCATTTAAAGTTCCCCCTTTACTACAATCCATTGTCAGCTGGGATTAGGGAAATTTACAAAGGGTTAATCTATCATTTATACAACTATACTCATCACCCTCTAAAGCAACTTCCTAGCAACTACACACCTACTACATACTACGTAAATAGTCGTGCAATGTGTTTTTTTTTTCTGTGCGCAGTCTCAGCAACTAACTACTGCATACATACCGTGTACATACTATATAGAAATATCAAACTACGCCATATCGCTTCTACTATTAGCACAACTACTACTAGTTTAAAAACAAAAAATGCAACACCATCAAATCTTGTAAATGTCAAAACGTCAAGTGTCGCACACTTCTGTAATCGTAATCGTGTATTCGTGTATCGATAATCGGTGTGGGCTGTTCACAAACAAAGGGAGGCCATCATATAAATGCCTTACGTCTGCATTACGCTCCCCTCCCACCCACAGATACGCGGTGAGCGCAACAAGGACAAACCGCTGATACGACGAAAATCCGATCTGCCTTCGGACAGTGGTGTCGTGAACGCTCTCATCGAACACAAGCGAACCGATGAGTACCTGACAACGCCGCCGCCAGATGCAAACAACTGTTAGGCGAGTCTGCCTGCTGCTGAACATCTTTTTCCCCCTACCCCGTTTCTAATGGGGCTGGTCCAATGCTAAGGTTCTTTTTAGATTAAACAGAAAAACACATAGAAAACACAACACAACACGACAGAGACAACACAATTTTTATGTATGTCTAATCGATGATTATAATGATATGGGGGGTTAGATGTAGCTTGATGATGATGGGATGATGATAAAAACGATAATGATAATAATGATGATTAAATTAGCTGGCGTTTAAATGTTCATAATATGTACGTATTGCAATGTCGTGTGTCGGGCCTTGTGTGAGCGTTAACGTGCAACAATTGTAGCACACAATTTCTATAGAATAATATTTACATATATCGAAAATTATACAAATAATAACTACAAGTAATAAACATGCATAGTACCAACCAATAAAGAGCTAAAAATCCCAAACAAAGAGCTGCTTTTGTTTAAGTTTACCGTGGAACATTGCATGCACCAAAAAATAAAATAAACAATTGCTTTTACCACACTGTTGTTGGTTTGTTTTTTTTTTTTTTTGCATGCCATACATTTTGTTTGCAAACATTTAAATAATAATCTGGTTACATTTATGCTCTTACCATTTCAGTGAATACGTCAAAATTTGTACAGTTTTTGAATTGAAATTGCGTAAGCTTAAGACGTAAGAATCAACCACCTTTGATTGAGTATACCAACCATATATACTATATACTATATAGTACATACATATTTTCGTTATAGCTACAACAATCATACTCCATACAAATACTATAATGCGCTCGGAGAGCGGTATGCAAAAGTCAAGAATATTTCGGATTCAAAATAGTTTAAGTGAGCAAAACGTTAACCAATTCATTTTTAAAACTAGTCATTATGATTTGTCTTTTACAAAAATTTTAAAGTAAAGTTTTCTAGTTCTTAATGAAAAACAAAATAAAAATGCAATAGACAATAGCAATATCATTAGGTTTAATAGTTCTCAACGAGCTTATTGAAAACGTACTTTAGAATATGCTAAACTGAAAAAATGAGGTTGAATTGAATATTTGTATTTATGATTTTAAAAGAAAACATATAAAACTGTAGTCAAATATATATTCCTTTTAATTGTTTACTGTTTTTAAATTTCTAGTGCTCACTTTTTAGTGCTCTATTCTCGACTTTTCTATATCGCTTGAACGCGTTTTTATTTTATTCACATACACCAGCTCTATAATAGAGACCACAAACTCTACGTCTAGCTGAACCATAATAAATTATAATTACCATAATACAATATGCGATTTACCTTACAATTATCTGCCTAATTATATATGCTATAGATATTTATGTGTATGTGTGTATATTGTAATTTGTTAAAAACAAATCTGGTATGTATATTTATGAATGTGCGTTAACAAAATAAATATTAATTAGTCCTTGTGGGTGCCAAGATTGGGTCAACTTACCTTGAAGAACATTATGTTTTGGACATCATTCATCAGCTGAATTCAAACTACAAACTACAAGAGTACTCCAATGATAACTACATAATAGTTAATATAAATTATTTCGCTTGATCATAATGCATAATATATATCATCCCATCATACAATAAATGCTCTGGCAAACAGGGTCAAAAACTGACTTGGACTATTTGCTGGTCGTACTAGCTATAATACTATTTCTATATGTAATTAGAATCCGTGTCAAATCATCAATATGCCACTAATGCCAGGCACAACACAGTCATTATATATATATAATATATGGAAAATTATACGTACAAGTCCTGGTAACTGGCGCGGATTCGAAGTGAAAATATATTTTCAACTATTCAAGCAAAAGGAAAAAATTTATAACATTTTTTGCTACCACTACCAAGTGCTGTACAGGCCAAGAAAATGAAAGGCTTCATATAGTTATATAGACACATAAATATATATTATATATATAGAGATGTATTTACATATTTTTGGCATTATAAATATAATATGCAAGTTAAAGAACAATAAAAATAAAAACTAAAATAATAAAAATGAATAAAAAATTCCCTAAGCTGGAAAACGGTGAAAATCAAAGTTTTCAATATAAGAACTAAATTTAAAAATAAAACCAAAATTTGTGTAAAAGAGGACTTAAAAACACACACACACTACTGGTTTTTGTAATTAAAGATATATAAAAAAAGCAGTAACAAAATTGTATAATTTTTGTAACATTATGAATAAAAGCTAAACCATGTCAAGAAACAGCCTTTTTGAACATTGTATAATCTTAAAGTTAAAAAAAAACCTGTTTAGCCCGATTGGCTTTAGCATTAATGTTTAGCAGCATTAAACGAGGATATAGGTAAAAAAAAAAAAACAACTTAATAGCGAGGAACATTTACAAATCGGCTTAAATTCTAAATACGTTAGCACACACAATACGGGACGATTAATCATCAGAGATTTTGGCCACAGATTCCTGTTTAGTTTACGGGAGGCTGTAACGGCACGAGGCCGCGTGTCTTAGCTGCCAGCTCGGTGAGTTGCTGTTGTAGAATCCGCTTGTTGACCTTTCCTCTGTTGAGTAAATGAGATTAAGATGAGATTAAATGGAAAACATTATAGTTAACGCAACTCACTTAATAATAAGCGATACATAGCGCTGTTTTTCCTCCTCGCTAATAAGCTCTGAGGGAAAATTGGGAACGGACATTATATTCTTAAGCCAAATGGCCATTTCGGCGGGATACTTTTTGTTCATGGCCAAAAAGACATCAGCAAATTTATCCACTTGCTGTCGAGGTGTCATATAGCCAACACATATCATTGTTGTGTGCAGAATCTGTTCCCCAGTCGCCAGCACCACCTCGGTCATGTGGGCATGATTCCGCGACTGCATCACAAAGTGTGTGACAAACTGTATGCTGTTGCGTATGGCACCATTTTCGGGTAAGGTCATGCAACGCTGGGCATAGTAGATCAGACGATCGTATGCAAGTGTCTTGTCCTCCAGCACCTGTGGCACCTTTTTGATAATTTGTGTGAGACAGGCAAAGAACATTTCCATTGTGTCTGATATATTGGAGAAGTTCTGTCCGGGTGTATTCTCAAACAATTTAAAACTGTGCATTATGAACTCCAGCAGCAGTTGCTTCATCAATGGCCTGCTGCTCTCCTCAGCATAAAAGTTGACAATGACCTGAAGATTTATATGGTTAATAGTTGGAAATAGAACGAAATATTCAACTTCTTTACTGTCTTGGATATCTCAAGTGTGGGTGCACAGCAACGAGTCTGAAAACTGGCCACAATAAAATAGCACAAATCCTGCAGCATGGGACGAAAGCTGTCTTTTAAATTCATAATAGCATGCTTCAAGGCGCTGCAAGCAATCTGTTGAACAAATATTACAAGTAAATTACAAAATTGTACACAATTAAAATTCAAATATTTAATACCTCCAACACATCAATTTCCTCTACCCAAAGCTCGGCAATGCGTCGAAATATTGGCATAGTTTTCTCCATGACCAGCAGAACGGGCTGCACATTATGCACATCCTTAAGTTCATCATCCAGATCAGTGTTGAGCGATGAAAACAGAGTAGAGATCATGCTTAGACGGAAAATAGTACGTATACGTGCTGATGGAGTTGTCTGCATTGGAAAAAGAAAAACAAAGATTGAATTAAGCCAAAATGGATTAAAACAACAAGTAGGTTAAGCTTACAGCGCCTGCTTGACAAATGGTCTGCAACTCTTCAAAACAGGGACTAACTATGATATCCAAATATCTGGGTATTTGTTCCGGTGGCAGCAGGCTCATTAGCTTGCCAATACTGAACATAAGACGCACTGCATCTGAGTTCTTCATGCGGCCCGATACAAGCGTGGATTGACAAGCGTTAAGTAAAGGTTCAGCGTACGGTTTTAACTGCAACTGGCAATCGCGACAGAGTTCCTTTAGGCCCAGTGTTGCCTGTGCCGACATTGTTGAATTCAAGCCACGCACAAGCAGATCAATAGCTGGCGGTATAAAAGTTGGATTATCCATCAACCAAGAACAATACGACCCGATTGTCTCCAGTGCAGTGCCAAGCAACTTTTCATTGAGCTTATCATAGGGTATCTCGGAAAGGACCCGCATTAGTTTTGGTATATGGCGAGATTCCTCGCCACCAAAGTGTTCAGCAACGGACTGAAAGGAGTAGATGCATGCCTCTAGCTTTGTCCAGTGTGTTGGATGCGTGTGCAGCTCTTTTATAGCCTCGTCCAGCATGACACCCAAAATCTCCAGTATGTAATCATCCAGCACATCATAGCAATACATCTGTAAATTGAATATATTCAATTATTCGAATCATAATTTGGACAACTGTTTTAGGCTTACAAAAGTATCGGATATATCCTGACGATAGCACCGAAAGCATTCCAGATCATCCGAATTCCACTTATCAATAGTGCTTTCATCAGGCTGCTCTGATTTGCGCACCAATACTGTGGTTAGGTGTACATACAGCGGTTTAATATGCTCCCAACACTTGCGTTTCTGCTCATCGGGCATGGCAAAAACATCGCCCTGCAGCATGTACCAAAAGGCCAAAGCCATGGTGCTACAGGATTCCTCAACCGGATAAATACCCGGCTTGTCGGTACACTGCAATATCTCATGTACCATGCGATTCCATATGGCAGATAACTCCGGATCTGTGGCTGTAATACCACTTAAAAACAGACCCGAATGCCTTTCCACAGCGGACACAAATAGCATATATATATGCACAATAATATCCTCATTATCGTTATCCCGCTTCCATTCCCGCTGAGTAATAGGGCACAATGAGTCTAGAAACATTTTGATTAGCACTGCAGCCGTTTTTGGATAGTTGTGACAGTCGGGTTGCACAATAATATTGACCATGGCCTTCAGACAGGTCTCGGCCAAATCGTTTTCCTCGGCACTCATGCAGCCAAGGCCAGAGCGAATGCAAGGCCAATAGCACTTGTTTACCAGCTCCAAGAAAACGCCACAGATGCTTACACACGCCTCAATGCAGTAGCCAATTTGTCTACGTGGATTTTATATAGATAGGAATATATGTGTTAAAATGTAAGCCTCTATTTTTTGGCATTTCAGACCTTATCCAAACGCTGACGCACTTCACCGCACGCACCATGTTGCCGTGGACCTCGGTATCCCATGGTTGACTGTTCATTTGCTGCTTCAAATATGCCTCAACAGTTCGCAATATAACCGGTACACGTTTCCCAATCTCGCCGCGAAGCGTCACCCGCTTGATGGACGTATGAATGACCTGCGCCTCCTCGGGTATGCCAATCAGCACTTCCAGCATTATCCACAATTGCACATCGGCGCTAACATTCGGTATGCGTTGGTTTTGAAAAGTCTCTATCACCTCCTCAACAGCCATAGGCCATTCCTCTAGCATGTGCACTATAAAGGCGCTCAACTAAGAGTAAAAAGAGAGAGTGAGTACGTGGTGCTTCGATATATTAAAACATTTCACCATTACCGATAGGCAGAGACGATTTAACACTATTTTCGGTCCACC
Source organism: Scaptomyza parva (assembly GCA_035044645.1). Classification (NCBI taxonomy): domain Eukaryota; kingdom Metazoa; phylum Arthropoda; class Insecta; order Diptera; family Drosophilidae; genus Scaptomyza; species Scaptomyza parva. The sequence continues at coordinate 598,085 of JAWNNT010000068.1, read as the reverse complement.
GGCAAATTGCACAATTGTCTCCAAAATCTTTTGCTTAAGCTCTTCACGATTTTCGGACGGCACTTCATGCCAATATTTCATTAGCTTTGAGTGCAATGTAATTGCGCCAAAAAATTGAACTTCTTGGCTCTGCACAACACAAAGAAAAAAAAATGTATATATATGTGTATAGACAACTGATGCATTTCTCTACCTTGCCGAGCTGCATTAGCTGCCAGGAGAATTGCCAGGCCTGTGGGCTGTCTTCGGCCTTCGTGAGCCATTCGTGTGTAATTGCCTGTTCCTGCGACGTTGAGCGATAGAACACAACGACAGCCTCCTCTAACGTTGGAAGATCAATTGTTGCAAAATCCATGTTTCAAGACTATAATTTATTAACTGTCACTAATCGCCCAAGTCCCCGCAAATTAAGCAGGACTTGGCTTTTTTAACCTTTTTTTTATTTTGATGCAAAAACGAGCTCCTAACGACTAGGGGTGGCCAGTAATTTTCACGTATCGACAAGCGGCGCAAACAATATATCGATAATTATGTATCGATAGCATACCAGCATGCAATTACAATTTACTGTTAACAAATTGTTTTCTTTTATTTCATTTAAATTAATATAAGATAATGAAAAACACTACAAATTAGAAAATTACTTACAAAGTTTCAAACTTGTTTTAAAAAGGAATATAACTTACATAACCAAAAACATTTCTATAATGATATTGAGCTTTTTTGAAATCATTTCTGTTAAGATTTCACATACTACACACTTTAAAACCTTAATATTTTTCTAAATGCAAAGTGCAGTTTAGAATACAAAGCATAGTTTCCAGAAGCAATACTTAAGTTTCGAGCTATGCTGCTGAATATAGCACTTGCTCTCCTGATCCACATACAAAGTTAGCATTTCATTTTTACATAAAGTGGTAACTGCTTTGGCAGCCGACTCGGGTCCGAGCATGGAGCGTTCGTTAACGCACCACTTATGTGTGCAGAGTCCCGGATTCTGCAGTTCCAGCAATTGAAATATATTCTCTAGCTGCTTTCCTTCAACCACTTGGGGCAGAACCATGGTACATTTTAGCAGACTAAAGTGCTTGATGAGACTGGAACACTTGTAAAGGTTTGCTTTGCGAACGCCTGCGCTAATCCAGTCGCAGGTTTCATTATCCTCACAAAGCACCCACATTTTATCATCATATGCCGTAATTGAGGCATAGTCACTGAAGTTCAAGCGGTCACAGCCTTGAGATGATTCAAACAATCCATACAAATGCTCCATTTGACGATTAAAAGCAGGTTCTTGGCCATCAACATTATTGCAAATGACTAAAGCAAACTTGCGGTGTTCAGGCTTCATAATAATGTACGGAGCAAGTGGAGTAGTTGAAGCATCATCCTGAATCACGCTTATTGGTAGGGTGAGATTGTGATTAACAATCTCTTTATATAAAGCAGATTCGTCTTGGCCAACTTGATCTTCTTTATATACTATAGGAGCAACTGCTTGATCATCTCTTATAAGTGAAGTTAGCACATTTTTCCCTTTCTCCTTCCAGGCTTTAGTGGTAGAAGTTAGCTCACAATTCAAATCGTTTTCCTTTGTTATAGTGCATAACCTTGAAATTTAAACAAAATTAGTTTGATGTATTATTTACAAAGAAACAATAAGACTAACTTTTTTTCTGGCGAAAGGCATTGGTCAACTTGTTTGCGCTTAAGGTTGCACAAATCCTCGCCTGAATCCGATGAGGAGCTACTATTGCTGTTATCTGTTGAATCAGTTTCGGATGCTGTTGAATGCCACGATTCATCCGAGTCGACAATTTTCTCACAATATTGTGGCACAGTGTCGATGGGTAATTTTCGTGCGTCGGACGGTTTGCTAAAGAAATTTGCTTGATTATCACCTTCGATTTGATTGTAGAACTGCAAAAAGCAGTGAAACTTTTCGTTTGCATATAGGGATATGGCGGAGCCGTTCATCTTGTTGCCGCGAACTTCCTGATCGACAACCTCAATGAGAGTATCGAAATCGTCTATAGTACGATTAAGAGATTGTATTTGCAGCTCATCGGGCGGTATTTTCACATGGGATTTCAAATACCTCTTTAAGGTATAGAATGTGGCATCGTCGCCAATTTCAAAAATAATTGGTGCCTGAAAATTAAAGTGATCACAATTAAATATTTATGTAATCCTACAATCGACTTACCTTTTCAATATCCTCTAACTTTAATTTTACAAACATGTTGCAATTAAGAGTGAAGCAAAATTTAACAACTACTTCAGCTTGGTTGTGAAAAAAAGAAATGTACAAATACATACACTTAAAACTACAGTTATGACCAGAGTTGCCATTCTATAGAAATTGGAGCCGACTAAGTGTGTTGGATATAAAATTTGATAACGTTTCACAACACTAAAAAGATCGCATGTACTGTAAACAATTAGTAATTGTAAACAATTTGATTATAATTAATAAATTAAACTTGAATGATGTCCATGCCCAAGCGCATGCTGGTCATTGACAACGGTTCTCACGAATGCCGGGTCGGCTGGCATGACACAAAGCAGCCAGAGCTGCGTTTTCGCAATGTTCTTACAAAGCCGCGCAAGGATAGAAAAAAAGACAGCGCCAATATAAGCGATGCGGCTGTTGTGCCGGCACCAAACGTTGATGAAATACAAGTTGGAAATGATATAAATAACATTGAGGCAGTCCGCGCACATCTGAAATCACCTTTCGAACGAAATGTAATAACCAACTGGAATCACCAGGAGCAAATCTTTGACTACATATTTAGCAAAATGGGCTTTGATGGTGAAGAGAGAATAAAGAATCCTATTATACTAACCGAAGCATTAGCCAATCCCAACATGTGTCGGCGGCAAATGAGTGAACTGCTCTTCGAGTGTTACAATGTGCCGGCTGTGTCCTACGGTATAGATGCCCTCTACAGCTGGCGGCATCATCAGCAAAAGCATAAGCACGTGAAAGATTCACTGATCATATCGTTTGGAAATAGCACAACACATGTAATTCCGGTGCTAAACGGCCGTATGCAGCTGGATCATGTGCGTCGTCTAAATGTGGGTGGATTTCACATCAATAACTATTTATTTCGACTAATGCAAATGAAATATCCAGTGCATCTAAATGCCATATCCAGTCGCATTGAGAAACTTGTTCACGAGCACAGTCATATTGCCGTGGACTACAAGGAGGAGCTTGTCAAGTGGGCCCAACTTGATTACTACGATGCGCATGTAATGAAGATCCAGCTACCCTACAATCAGGTGGTGGCAACAAATGCGCTTCTCACCGTCGAACAGAAGCAGGAGAAACGACGAGAGCTGGCGCTTCGATTGCTGGACATGAAGAATCGACGTGAGCGCGAGAAACTGCAGGAGGATGAGGATTATTTGCAAGTTAGCTGCATCCAAATCAGTTAAATCAGTATATATGTTTATTAATTTTTGTTTGTCAACTATTCCAGGTGCTGCGCAAGCTGCGACAGTTGTATGATCAGCAAAGTCTTCAGAAATTTGAGCGTGCCATGCAGCAGCAACAGATTGGCAATTTAGAGGAATTGGACAAGCTAATTGGTACGCTTACTAGTCGCATAAAACGCATCAAAGAACGGGCAGTGAGTGGACCCTCTCGACCTAGTAAACAGCAGGACAAGCTGGACAAGATGCCAAAGCCGCCGGAGGGCATGCCTCAGGAAGATTGGTTAGCTGAGTTGCGAGAGAAGCGCGAAGAGTTGCAGCGCCGCAAGCAGGCGCGTCAACAACAGCGCCAGGAACAGGGCAAGCGACATACGCATGCTGCGCAGGAGCGCATGAGGATCATCTCGACTCTGGCACGCAGTGAGAAGCGTCGCAAAGCCAATGCCGAAGAGGAGGACGATGGTTTTGGTATGAACGATAACGATTGGGATGTGTATAAGCGCATCAATCGCTACAACGATGACAGCGACTCGGATGCGGAGAATGAACGTTTGCTCGAATACGAAAAGATACTGAATCATTACGATGCTGGATTCGATGACGCCAACAATGCTGCCATGCAGGCACTCACTGCCGCCGAAAACTATCAACTGCACTTTGGTGTGGAGGAGATACGTGTGCCAGAGATACTGTTTCAGCCGAGTATGGTTGGTTGCGCTGAGGCGGGTCTTGCGGAGCTTATAGCTTTTGTGCTAAAGCTTTTTACTGCGGAGGAACAACAGCGTCTGGTCTCCCATGTTTATCTAACGGGCGGCTGTGCACAATTTCGTGGCTTAAAGGAGAGATTGGCCAAAGAGCTGCTGGAGATGCGTCCGTTTCAGTCCACTTTCGCCATCTATGAGTCACAGGATCCCACATTGGCCGCCTGGCTAGGCGCCTGCCTACAGGCAAGTGAAAAGAACTTTGCCGAATCATCGCTTACCACTCGACAGCAATACCTGGATCGGGGCAGCGAATACTTTCGGGAGCACAGATCAAGCAATATATTTTATCCTACACCAAAAGATTAGCCTTTATTGAAACATGCTAAACAGTACATGAATGAAAAACAAATAAATGACCCTAGAATAGTAACTCTGTTACTTCGTTGCCAAATAGTAGATTCCAAGAACTAGGCACAGTCAGTTTGAAGCTGGCATCGCCACCATCGCGCAGCTGAAGGAAATCTTCGCACAATTCGTTTAGCTCACGCACAATCAGGCTAGCATCTGTGGAATTATCGCCCTCCAACAGGTAGCGGAAAAGCAGCATGACCGGCACCTGCTTCTCTTCAAAGGCCTTAAATAGTTGAAGAGCATTGCCGCCGCCAAAAATATTTTCTCCTGTGTGCTCCTTCCACTTGACCAGCGATGCATTACCCAACTGTTCGGCATGTGCTAACTTAAAGTTATCGCTAGCGCGATAAGCCCACGGCGAACCACCGATAATGCGTTGCTCGAAACCAAAGCTGCCGCTAAGGACGACCACACGGCGCGCCGGCTGCAGTAGCTCCACCAGTATGTTTTGGAAACTCTTTGTGTGGCGCGCAATGAGCGGTGCGCGAAATTGTATGACTAGCAGCTTGTCATCGACAGACTCATATAGCTCACAGGATGCCACGCACTCATTAGGCTCGTGCTGATAGGCTGAGGGACCATAGACCGGGATCAGAGCAGGATGTGATATGCTGCCGATGCGTTTAAGCTTTTTGGATGCAATCAACAAGTCGCAAGCCAACTGAGCAGCATTGCCCACACAAATGCTAGGTATGATAACCGTATAATTGGTCACCTCTAGTGTTTTAGCTTTATTTTTAAGGAACAACATATTGTGCTTGTTCTATTTGGTCCGAAAATTGAAATTCAACAAAAATATGAAAGTAATGTCGTAGTGTTGTAAAGCGATATGTAATGTTAAGCAACAGCTGTTATGTTATTATGAATTCTTGTTTATGCCAACAACTTTTTTATTAAATATTCGCAACAACATAAGCTTCCCACAGATATAATGAAGTTTTGCTTGATATTTGCGTAATAGACTAATAAATGCATTTTTTTGCTTGCCAACAAAATTAAAAGGGAAATTCAAATAAGTACTAATTGTGCGCCCCGTAAAAACAATTTTTAGAAAGTGTCAAAAATATCGCCGCGAATGCAACTCTGTGTATATTGTTTTATTTCTTTTTCTTTTTGCAAATGCCCGGCTCCTGAAGATCGGATGAGGAAAACATGTCCAATTCGGTGAATATATCGGTAGAGACAACGTGCGAGAACCAAATACGCGAGATTGCCTACGATGGCACGGAGCTTTACCAACCGTAAGCGCTAAAAGTGTTATAAATGTTAAACAACAAGCTGTTTTGCATTATTTTCAACAAGTTGCTCTTCCACAGGCCGCCAACACTCTCAGAGAGTCTGGCAAAATGCGCTGCTCGTATCGACTTTAGCAAAACGTCCCTGGATGATCTGAAGAAGGAGGAAAAATCAGCGGCTGCCGCCGAGGATAAAGACGATAAAGATAATCAATTTCAAGAGAGCTTGTGGCCCTGGGATGCAGTACGCAATAAGCTAAAGGATGCCTACACTGAAATTTGTGTGCTATCAGATGTCATATCCATTGCAAAGGATAAGCGTTACCTGGTACTAGATCCGCTGCCAGAAGATGGTGACGACACCAAAGCCATTGTACAGGTATATAGCCGTAAAAAAGCCCTTTCACAGGCGGCCCAAGTGCTCCTTAGTGGCGCCGAGAGATTGCGCACTGCCCATAGCGAACAGCGTAGTCGAAATGTATCCGACTTTCACATTGAGCTACTGCGTCTGCGTCAAAACTGGCGTTTAAAAAAGGTGTCGAATGGTGCCATCATTGGGGATCTCAGCTATCGCACTGCTGGTTCTAAGTTTGGCATGAGCGGCACATTTGAAGTGACTAAAGCAGAGGATGCTCTGGACGACGATGGAGGTGCAGGAACCAGTACAAATGCCTCTACTGCATCCAGTAGTAGTAGCAGCAACAATGGCATGCAGCTAAAAGCTAGTTCCGCTCTACGCGTCATTGTTCCTGCCGAGCTGCAAGGAGTTGCCTACATAAAGGTTATCACACAAAAGGATCAGGAGGATTTGTGCACCGCTCAGGTATAAGTTCGAATGTCATCTTTTTATACTGCTGTTACAGTTTAAATTATAATTAGGTGAATCTTATGGGCCATGGTCCAAACATTACCGCCCAGGTGGGCGTATGGCAAAAGACGCTGGAATTCGCACAAAACGTGCTCTTCTGCAAAGAGCTGTTTGCGCAGCTGGCCCGCGAAGCCATTCAACTGCAGGCACCCATTCCACATGTAGTCATTGGGAATCAGATACGTGCCACACTTTTGCCCAATATACAGCTTATCATCTCGTTGTGCCACTCGACCAGCTTCGATTCTAGCCAACCGGCGCCCATCAACGATCATGACCATGTACTGGAACATTCGCTTCATCAGCTGCTGCGCGAGGTGCACTACAAAAATTCGCATCATCCGTTTCCACATCCGGCAAGTGCGCCGCTTGGGCCCAGCAAAAAACGCATGCTGGCCGGACCCACAGCTGCTGATCGCGAGGCACTGCTGGACATGACCAAAACGCAGACAATACTTGAGCAAATCATTGCTCAGGCACAGCACATCTTTATGCGTAAGCGTACGCAATATGTACTGGATACACTGGCACGCGATGTCAAAGATCCACAAATCGTTTCGCACTGGAATGCAATGAATAGTCCAACCATGTCGTGTGTGAAGATTAATATTGTGACACATGGCTATGATGCGATTGGTCGCACCTCGTTGGTCATTCACGTCAAGGAGCGTTCTCTAAAGTGCATCTGTCGCGATGGACGCGTCATGCGATTGTCGTATGAGCCGCAGGAACTGCGCGATCTCATACTGTGCCAGATCAATTCGCATCAGATTAGCTGCCTGGTCAGCTTGGCCAGGTGCATGGCGTGGACAGTGTTGTCGAATAGCAATCACTTGGGCATTGGAAAAGTAGAGCCACTGGGCAATGCTAGTTCCTGCTTGTTAGCCTCACCCAACAGCGATCGCATGATTGCCGTCCAGATACGTTGCGATCCGCAGATCGATGTTAAGGTTTATATTTCACGCAGTCCACGGCAGGATTTCTTCCCCAGTCCACTGGTACCAGAAAAGTTTTGGGAGAATTTGGGTGGCAATTTTAAGGAGGTAGGGATTATTAATTGTATTTATAACTTAAGTGTATTTTGTACTACAATTTTTATATGAATTCTTTGTAGTCTTTGTCATTCTTGATTTTATTTCAATACCGTAATACTAATTTACTTTTAATCTCTTTTGTTTTAGGTACGTTTCGATAAGATTGAGGGCAAAAGTTTTCTCAATAAAATGGAATTTTTGATGGCATCGCTGACCAGCAATACAGCATGAACTCAAGCGCACATAATTAAGTTTTTATAGCATACACATATATTATTTATAATTGTAATAAAAAAATCATTGCTTAAGTAAGAATACACAGTATATACATATATACAATTTACAAAAAGAAAGTAATCAGCTTAATGCTGCATTTTGTAAAGGGACAAGTTGTTCCAGTCACGTTGCGGTTGACTATATGGTGGATTCGGATTTGGACGTGGTTCCAAAACACTATCCTCTAAGCTGACCACATTGGCACGATTTGTGCTCTATTAGATTTAAATATTAGTTTTAGAGTGCAAATAAATTTTTTTGGTATTTGTGACTCACCCATCGTTCCAGATCACAAAAGTTAATGTCATAATGTTGGGGTAATGTTGTGTGCTGCAATGTCGTTTGTGGCTGTGCCACACGCAAATAGAGACCACGATTGGTTGAGAATAGAACGGGAACACGACGAGCTGGTGCTGAGCCAGCAAAAATGCCTCCACCACCGCCTGCGATTTGTCGATACGTTAGGCAATTCGGCAAACCGTTGACCATTGACTCCGTTGGACGATTAAGTTCCTCTCCAGTTGCAGCAGCGGTAGCTGCGGCCGCCACGTTCCGCGCACAACCCAAGCAGCTGGAAAAACAGGACGCCACTTTGTTGCACTCCTCAATGGATGTGTTTGCTACAACTACAGCTTCTATATAAATGCATCGGTTTATTGATTATTATAATTATGATTAAGTTTGACGCCACGCCGATGATGATGACGACGACGACGACGGCGACTGGCGGCGCTATCATCAACTGAATGAACACTGGACAGTGGTTAGCCAATATAATTAGTTTACGTTGAAAATATTGTATGGGCCAAGTTGCCAATGGCAACTGACTGTGTTGCCTCCATCGCCGCTCAATTAGACCCAACATACACACATGTATATGTATGTACATGCATACCTATGTAAGCTATGCGTGTGCCAAGCCAATTTTGTCTCTCTGGGTCTGGAATCCGAGTTTGGGCGTTACATTTTAACCGCACGCATTTCAATACAAAATTATGCAATTAAAACGGTTAGCTATCAATAGAGATCATTGCCCGCTGATGAAACTTATTAGACGAAAAACCAAGCAAAGCACCAACCAAGCCATTTAAATGTCATTTCAGTTATTAGCAATACTTATCTGAATCACATCAGTTCCAGTGTGTCTGTAATATTTGTGTTTACTTTGATTTCATAACAATAAGCATGCCCCATTAAGCAAAAATAATATTTATGGTTGAAAGTGACAATTGCAATATTAAAACCTAGTCAAAATATTTATTATGATATCTAATTACATCGCTTTCATACATTATCGTCATTAACTCTTCGTTTAGGAAAGGGCTAACATGTTTGTAATTAACCTAATAGACAGCAACTTTTTGAGATTTCCCACAAAATATAATCCAGCATTCATGCCACAGAAGGACATTAAAACTAATTTATCGGTTTCCCACATGATTTGTCTGAGTTATCCAGCTATGATTTTGGTCAATGTCTCCCTTTTTCTTGCAGTTAGATCATTTATATAAATGGGACAACTTATGTAGCTCAAAAGAAATTGTACTATGAAAAACAAATAGACATTTCAAGTGTATATAAAGTTCGGCATACCTTATATTGGGTAATTATCTTATACCATTATAAATAAACTGTTTTATATACTCTAATACCTGGGTTCGGATTCAGCGACCCCTAAAAAATAGTATTATAAATATAGCCTAACGCGTAGATCGACTATTTTGGTTTTTAAGTGCTTTAATAAAATCCTCTGCCGCACAGCCCAAAAAAGATATATTCGGTTATTATTATCTTATTGTTTAATCTTTTCATCAAATCAGGTTTGTGGGATAACCTGAAAAAACTAAAATGGGGTTCAGTTACCCCAAAAAACAAGTTAGCACTTTTTATACCCTTAACCCATGAAATGGGTAAAAAAGGGAATCAATAACAAATAAATCTTGGCTTTCAAAAATTTTAAAATGAGGATTGAAACTATTAGGGGTATCTTCTAGTCAAGTAAGCTCGACTAGAGCCTTCTTACTTGTTTAAGCCTTGTTATGGCACGATATAACGATTAATATTTAATCGTTTTTCTTTATCTCTCATAATACATTTAAAATTTTTACTTTCATCAAAAAGGTAACAATTCAATGTATGTTAAACTTACATTTATACTCCTCCGAATGGGAATCAGAACCTAAAAATTTTTTGACTAAAAATACGTAGGCATATACAACTGAATGTTGCTTATTTTGGGTAAAATCAAGAAACACAGTATACCCAATTAGTTTTGACCATATTGGAAATAATTATCGTTTATGGAATTGGTAAAGTTTAAAAAACCCACCTTAATAACAAAAAATAAAATTCAAATTTTTTTTTTTACTTTTTACAAATATTGTTTTAAAACTTTATTTCATTTTATATTATATTGTTTGTTTTGTTTTTGTTTTTTGTGTTGTGTACTTGTAAATTGTATAATTAACACTAAAATACTTATTTAAACATTATTTTTTTTATATAATATATATAATTGGGATTTTTCAATTTTTTTCTGGGCAATTTCATTTTTTTTTTGTGTTATGTTTCATGTTGGTTGCTTATTTTTTTTGTTTTTAGTTTTTTGTTTACTAAACGCCGCGCCATTACACATACATACATACATTTATATATAGATCCAGCAATTGAAACGCTTAAACTTAAAGCGTTGCAGATAATAAATTTAACTTAGTTACTATTTAAGTGTTGTTGCTTTCGCATTCGCATCATTATTATACTTATTTATTTATTTTTTGTTTTACTTTTATTCTGGTGCGGCATCAATTCATTAATAATAATAATAATTCATGCAGCACATGTTGCATCAGTTAGTTGCATGCATATATATTTATATATATATATATTTCTTTTTTCATATTCCGACACATTAAACATATACATACAATATTTAAAATAGAATTTGTCATTAAATTATATTATCAATTGATTTTGTGTTTTTCTCGTCTTCTTTGTTTTTCTTTAATAACGCAAAGAATTTTATTTTGATTTGTTTGTTATTTTTTTGTTGTTTTGTTTATGATTTTCTTACTCTTAAAAATTAGCTTCAAATCTAAATTCTACGGATTTCTTGGGTTTTTTTTATGAATGTGCTGTGTCGAGAAAAAGATGCAAGCACAGACATATAATATGTATACTACAAATATATATTTATATGCATAATATTAACATTAGCTGCGCAGCCACAGCCAACATTAACTAACTTTTGTACAGCTTTTTTTTTATTTATGTGGAGTTCTTTATTTTTAGTGTGATATTTTTTGAAGTAAACTTTTTTCATTTAAGGTTAGGTTTTGCTACATGTTTTTTGTTTGTTGCCTGCTGCCTTTAAGTAATAGATAATTGTTATTTATATATATATATATATATATTTATATGCATTATTAAACAGCTAATTCTTAGAGTTAAACGCGTAGCTATTTTTTGCAATAAATATGTGCATACAATGCGCCACAATCGGTTTATATATATATTTATTCAATTTGCTGCCCTAATGCACACAATATGTCGACATCAGAAAGAGTTTTGGAATTCTTAAATAAACATTGTTTTGGGGTTGGTAAATTACAAATATTGCTCGATTTGCCAGAAGACGGCAGTTGAAGGAACTTAAAACACACATACAAACATACGCAAAACTATAAAAATACGTAAGAAGATTAAGATTTCAATAAACAATCTTTTAAGTTTGGCATAATTTTAAAAATAAAGACAATAAAACATTAAAATGAGGACAAACTAGAAATACATTCAAATATTTGTTAAAAACGACGACGACGACACATTGTCAACTTTACAATTTGTTTAAAAAGAGAAACACAAAAAACAATGTATACAAAATAAAGTACATTGTGAGAAAAGTTTACACGCACGCACACACACAAACACAAACACAAGTTATTGCAATTGTTGTGCGTGTGTATGGGTTACATACTGCATATACATATACATATGTTCAATAATGCTAACTATGCTCATCCCTACTATATATATTTCTTCTCATTATTTTTGTTTTGCATCTTGAAATTTGTTTTTTTTTTTTGTTTTTTAATGGTGCGCCTTTAAGACTTTGTTGCTTAACAAAATGAATCCTGTTGTTTGCCATCTGAAATTTCTACAATACAATATTATTAATATTTATATACTTAGCTTATATATTGTTATATATCTCTATATAAGTATATATATATATATGCAAAGAATCACACAAACAGAAAATGTACATTAATGGTGTAGCTGTTATATTCCATAATTATTTTTGTTTTTTGCTTTTGTTAATAATGAAAAGCGCAAGTAAAATTGCTAAAAAAAAAAAGTTAGTAGACAGATTGTGTGAGTGTGTGCTAATACGAAGGCTACAGTTATTTTTCTTCTTCTTTTGTTTTGTTTTTGACTTGTTGCAACTAAACTTATTCAGAAGACTTTGCTAAGCATATCGTTTGTTGCATTTAACTTTACATTTTTAAGTATGTTTTGCTTGTTTTTGTTTTCGTTTTAGTATTCTGCCATGCTAGGTCAGCCACAGAACCGCCGGCGTTGCCACTTGGTCGCATTTGAATTTGAGAAATGTGAATTGGAATATTGGAATATTGGTTTTGTTTTGCCTTTCGCTTATTATTTGCAATTTTACATATTTTGTTTTTGTTTTGCTTTTTTTAGACTATTACATATATATAATAATAATAATATTTACTTTACTTTATGCTTATTTACCAAGGATTTTCACTACCGTGTGTTTGTTTTTTTTTCTTTTTTGTATCTTAGAAATTGAGTTCCTTTGCAAAGTGCGCGCCAGTAGGCACAGTTGTCGGGTTGCCAGATTGGTTGTGGTTGTTGGGATTACTATTGTTGCCACTCAACAAATTGGAGGCAGCTGCACCAAGTGCCGCAGCAGCTATTGATGCAGCTGTTGAGCTGCCATGTGGACCACCTCCTCCACTGGATGCTGCGGCCGCAACAACCGCTGCCACTGCAGCTGCCATCGTATTGAGATGTTGTTGTTGCTGTAGCTGCTGGTGTTGCTGATGTTGATGATGTTGTTATGGCATAAAGTAGTCCGGATGATCTGTGTCTTTCTCAAATCGCTTGGCCTCCTCGTGCATGCTCTCTTTGATCTTCAATATGGCCGCCGATTCGGTTTGATCATTCTCGCCCGGACCACCAAAGCCGCCTAAGTTGTAATCGCCCATGCCGCTGCCAGAATCCTCGCGCGGCGTACCCGGTCCGCCATTGGCTGGTGAGTTCTTCATGCCATCGAGACCGGTACCGTCGGGCCCGCCTCCTCCACCATTAAGTACCGGTCCCATTGAATTGGGACCACCACCCATGGGTCCCATGCCGCCGGGTCCACCACCACCACCGCCGCCGCCACTGCCATCGGGTCCACCGCCCATTGGGAATTCTGGTTTCATTAGTGAGTACATGCTGTCGCCGGGTCCGCCAACAGGGCCACCTTGCGTGTTATCCTGCGGAGAGGGCATGATTGGCGTTCCAGGACCAGGCGGTCCATTTGAGCCGGGTCCGGGTCCATAGTTGCCAGGCGATGATGATGAATACGCATTCATTGGCGCCGATGCATTTGGTTGCCATTGTGGCGGTCGACCGCCACCGCCGCCCATGCCCATAGGTGGCATGCCACCTGGTCCGCCGGGCGCTGGACCGCGCATGCCGCCTGGTCCTCCATAGCCCATCGGTCCCATGCCGGGGCCACGAGGCGGATTCATGCGCGGATTCATGGGACCCATGCCGCCACCTGGTCCAGGCCGCGTTGGATCCATACTGTTGGGCATCATCGGTTGTCCGGGTGGCCCATTGAATTCATTGCCCATGCCCTGCATGCGCACGCCGGGTCGTGGTCCGCCCGGATAACGGGGACCGCCCATAAACGGCGGCTGGCCGGGCATCATCTGTGACGGCGGCGGCTGTGGACTCGAGGCGTGCGTTGGTGGCGACGGCCGCATTGTCGAATTTGGGAAAAAATTGGGACCCATCGGTCCGCCGGGGCCCATGGGACCGCCATCACCACCGGGTGGCATCTGTCCAAGTGGGCTGGGTGCTGGGCCGCCGGCATTGTGTGGTCCACCAGGTCCGATGCCGTTCACACCATAGCCGGAGCTAACAAAGCCATAATCATGGAAAGCTTTCGCTTCTGAGCTGTGATCGCACTGATCACGACGTTCGGGCGCCGCACAATACAGATCCCAGAAGACGCACCACCAAGTGTGCAGGAATCCCGGCGGTTCACCAAGCGTTATGTTCTTCTCCCATCGTATTTCAGAGAGGAATGTCTGTGCCGCCTTTTGTGCGCCCACGTGCAGCAGATATTCGTACACATATAGCGCTAATTTCTCTCTTGCCTGCGCATCAGACGGCACGGCGGATGTCTTCGATTTTCCGTACATGCTTTATTCGTTTTTCTTGCTGTGATGTGTTGCTGTTGTTTTTGTTACACTTTTTGATTTTGTTCTACTCCTGTTGTTTTGTTGTTATTGTTTTTTTGTGGTTGCTGCGCTCGCACTCCGTTTGTGGTCAAACTTCCACTTTATTTAAATTTGTGTAAGTTTGTTTAACTGCTCCACCTCTGCTGCTGCTGGTGCTGCCTCCAGCGGCTGTTGCGCGCTCGTTTTGCTTTTCTAGCTGCTGTTCTGTTATTCTTCTCTTTTTATTTTCCTTGTTGTTGTTGTTATTATTGGCGCTCAGATCTTGCGCTGCTCACGCAGCCGTTCTCCGCCGCACTATTGCTTCCACCATTTTGTTATATTTTATTGTTTTTATATGTTGTTTAACGTACGTTCGTTTGTTCGAAAGCCAAAAAACGAAAATCACTTTGTGCCTTCTACTTTGATTTTTACAATAAACTTTTAGCGCGCTACCTTGACTTGCTGCTTCTGCTTGCTGTCGCCACTTCTTCGTTTTACCGTTTATTTTTCTTTTTTTCAGGTATTTTGCCTGATTGTTGCTGCTTCTTCTTGCACAACCACTGAAAACAGAAAACAGAAAAAAAATATATAAGCATAGAGAGCCAAACATGAGTGAGTATGCGTGCGCTTGAATGTGTGTTGCAAAAAGTGTATGTGTGAGTGAGTGCGGCTGCGGCTTGAGCGCGTGTGAGAGAGAGGGAGTGCGCGCATTGTCGACAAAACAGCACAAGTGCTACACTGACAGCAAAAAGAAATGGCACACGTGCATCTATCAACACTATCATAAATTGTTTCTTTTCAACTTATTTTCCTAAATATTTGAAAACAATTCACTATTGTTTGCAAGAAACATAGTTTTAACGGACATTTGAAATAAATCTGCATGGGTGCATACACGACAAGGCGTGTGCTAACTTTCGTCACAGACTTTAATGCGTCGTTCACTCGTGTGTTCCCCTATTTGCTCACCAGGTGAGTGAGTGATGCTCAGTTTGTAGGTTGGAAAAGGCAAGGAACATAACAGCAAGCAGCGAAATCTGCTGCTGCTGCTGTCGCCGCGCACTCACTGTCAAATGCTTATATTCAAATCAAATTTCGTGTACACTGTGTACAGTGGAGCAGTATGATAGATTTCTCGTTCTTATTGACAGATTGCACACAAGCAGCGAGGTTGTTGTTATGATAAGAATGCCAAACGTTAGGCAGTGACAGGTGTATTGCGATTTTACAGCAAAACAGTTAAGAGATAATAATTTCAATACTGCTTAATGCTTAAAGGCGCTTACAAAAGCAATGTCTGAGATAAATTAAGTTGCTAAAAATATAATTATAGACCTTAAAATTTTTTAATTATATGTTTTCGTTAAACTACAGTTTCACTATAGTTGTACTATTTATAAGGTTTTTTTGTATTGTTTTCACATTTTCAGATATATATTTTTTTTTAAATATATTTAAGATATTAACAAAAAAAAAAACCCAGCAACGTATTATTTTTATAAGGATAGATTTTGGGAAAATTTCTTTGGGGTTTTGTTTATTTATTTATTGAAGTTTAGAATTTTTTTTAACTAATAACAAAGAAAAGCCTAATAGGTTCTACTAACATATTAGCTTTCCATTAAAATGTATGTCTTTTTTTTATAAACTACGAATGTTTATAAATCTTATATTTCTTTCCAAAAGAAAATTTAAAAAGAATTTAAGTTCTGTAGATTGTAGAGAAGATGAAAACTCGCATATTAAGAGTTTTAAGAAATTTTCTAATAAAAATAACTAAGAAACAGAACAAGAAAATAAAAGATTTGGATTTGTTCCACAAACATACATACATGTATATATGTATGTAGTACATATATAATTTCTCAGGCATTGCTAATTTACGCATTGCACAGGTAAAAGTTACTTTTATGTTTTTTTTGTTGTTTCACTGTCAACTCATTGGAACCTATTCAAATTCGACTACATCACGATTCGCTTGGAAGCCACTTTATATTGTTGTTGTGCTACCATTGCTGCTTTCTGAGTTTCTTCTGGGCTTCTCTCGTTGCTGTTGTTGTTGTTAATGAACAGCATCATAGCAGGCTGGGTCTTTTCTACAGGGAGCTACAAAATACCGGTCGTCGTCGCTGGCCGAACCCCAAACCATAGTTAGTATATACGTCTGTATGCACATACAGTGGTTATTCGAAATTCTAAATTTCCATAAATAATTCTAAAGGCACTTAAATTTGGTCTTGAAGAGTTTTAAAGTGGTAACAAGCTTACGTATTTTCGAACTAACACTGGATATATACACTTCAATATTGTTCGATTCTATTGTTCACTAAATAAGAGAAGACAATAGTAACAACAATAGCGACAATAGTATCGCTGAAGACGTCATCAATATTAGAACGCGGGATTTCGTCTCTCACACGTTCTACATTTTAGATCACACACAAATTTTTAAACCACAATTAGTTACAAAATTTATTTACACTGTATGTAAATGTTGATATTGTTGGTATTGCCACTGCATACGCACCTTGTATTAAACTATTTTGTTGGTTTTTTTATATATTCGTGCTTGTGTACTTGAGCTGCTTTTGGGTGGAAAATGTTTTTGTTGTTGTGGTCGCTGCTGATTGCAATTTTATCACAAAATCAACAAGAGAGGGCGCTAACAGCGAATGGTAGAGGCAGAGACACAGAGTTGTCGGATGAAGAGAGCAAAATACGGAATTTTATTACAATTTCATTGATTTTTCGTATTTGCGGCGCCTCATATGTTTTCGCGCAACATACATACATATAACTGTTTATTATTAAACCGCGCGCCTGTCGACTTTTTGCACCAATTCTCTAAATTGCGCTCGTATTTGCATAAGTATGTGTTGTTTATATGTGTGTGTGTGTATATGCGTGTGTGTTTTTAATTTCTTTTCTAAACACACTTTTCGCCTTGCTTATTGTTGTTGCTGTAATTTTTGCAAGTTTTCTCTTTACACGCTTTTCATTCGCACTGCGCTTTGTCCGTGTATTCGTCGTCGTTGTCGACGATTGCTTTTACTGCCTTCACTGCTGCTGCTTCTTCTTCTTCCACTAAAAATCGGCTCTTTTTTGCCTGTACGACGAAATTTTCACGGCGAGTTATTGCGTTGAAATACATTTTAAATGAATTTCATTTCATTGGCAAACACTGCTTTTACATTTTCACTTTAACTTATTAATAATTATTTCGATTTTTACACAGTAAATTATTTGTATAAATATTTTCACTGCTACAAGTTGCGCTGTCGTCGTCGTCTTCTCGTCGTCGCGTTTCAAATGGCGAATGTGGTGGGAAGAAACGAACAAACCAACATTTTTTTCTGCTCATTATTTTGATAAGTGCTTTGCGCGTGGATGCGCTAGTTATCTCGCTTACACGCACTCTGTATGCATAGGGCTGCCAGACTGGTAAATAAAGCATATTGGACTAAAAGAATCTCGCAAAACAGTAGCTTGAACGTATAAATGTTCAATGAGATAATAAATAATTTGAATCAATTTTTATTGTTTAATATATCATTACTATTAAATCGATATTTACCAATTATATAAAGATTTTGACTACCGATGCTGTATCTGGCAGCGCTATGTCTCCGGCGTTTTACTCATTTTGTTTTTCCCCCATTCTTTACACGCTCTCTTTCTCTGTCTCTCATTTTTTGTGTACATGCATTTGTGTGTATGGGTGGTACAATTGACTGCGAGTGCGTCGATATTGCATTCGGTGATGTTTCTTGCTGTGTTTTGACGTGAATTTGTGCAAATGGGTAAGTTTACTAACAATATTATGAATAATTCGCTTTATACCAGCATAATTAAAATATTACCAGCTATCTATTACACACTTCCATTTTAAAAATTACAACGTTAAAACTACCGCCAGGGATGTGCAAATAAATCGAAAAGTCGTGTTATCGGCGCATGCATTTATCGAATTTGATTTTTAAAATAATAACTGCAATTAATATCAAATTAACCAATAAAGGCATTTAATTTAATTTTCGTTTGAAGTTTTAAATATAAAAAACATAAACACATTTATCATTACATTAAACTTATTTAAAAAGCCAACAGCTTTTTTTTAAAGAGCTTTGTGTAAACCAGCAAATTTTTGTTTGCAAAGTAGCCGTTAATAATTCAAAATAAAACTTTCGTCCACTGGCAGCCAGTGCGCAAGAACCTTTTACCTTGCCGCCAAATAGCAGTAGCCGCGTGGCGTAAACAGAAAACAGTGCAACTGCAACTGTACGCGACAGCGGTGCGAGCTCCGGATTATCTTGCCACACAAACATAATAAAACAAAAGCAGATTGCAACTACTTTATACCGCGATATTCTCGTATGTTGTTTGGTGACGCGAACGCACTTCGAAACTGTTTAAAACGATGCAACTAATTCATTTTGCAGTTGAATTAAATATAAATTTCAATTAAAATAACCTCTCACGTCCTCAAGGACATACCGCAAACAGTTAAGTTTCATTATTGCAATTGTTAAATTGAATTTATAATGTTTTAAAATTAATTAAAAAATATTTCCATTTAAAATCTGCTCTATTGTTAAAATGTATTTTGTTAAATATTTGGCACTCTAATCGAATTTTAAGCTATATTTAACGAGACATTTTTCGGAGCCATCACTTAACAAATAAATAATGGCTCTTTGCGACTATCTGTCAATTCCCTTCTGTCAATTTTAAATTTGACACATTTTATTGAGGCAAATCGTTTGGATCTAATCCGTTTTTTTTTTTTTTTTTGAATTGCAAATATTTTTTTTTATATTTTTACACGTCAGCTCCCGAGGGTAGCACATGTAACATATGTATATGTATTTATGTACTTCCTTGTCTTATGTTTTTTGTTGGTTTTTGGGTAGCAAATTCTGACTTACATTCGAATTCTGTTGTTTCTATCCGTTTGCTGTTCGTTTTGGGCTACAATATTTTTCGCCATGGAGCTTCTTCATCTCCCACGTACCTACCCCAAACACATACCCAAAACACACACACAGACCCGGACGCATGTGTAGCATTCAATTAAAATCGTTTCAGCCACGTTGCACTAACGGGCTTAACTATGATACCATTATGAGTGTCTTTCATTTTTGTTGAATTGAATTTCCGTTGCTAAACTGCACAATTTTTCTGCCAATTTCTCCCACTGCGAGCTTAAGTCAGCTTTGCTTGGTGCTGTATTTCCAAATATTCGTTTAGGAATTTTTAGAAAATGCAATTATGCTTATGGAATTTCGTTTAGCACGCTCAAGAGATCTATTTTTGTATTGTCATCTGTAAAGAGATGTTTCAACAAAAACTAATTATTGTGAATACAGTTACTTACAATCTTCTCTCTTAATGATCAACATAATACATCCTTATTCAACACTCTCAATTGCAGCGATAAGCATCTATCGACTTATTTGCCAATCGATTGTCATACAAAACACATTTATTCCTAATTAAAACCATTTATGTGCCAGCAGCAACTAAAATTTGTGTATGTATGTTTGTGCCTGGATTTATGGGCTGCATTTAAAGCAGTTCTAAGCTAATTTGAATGTCAACCGGCAATTAACACAGAACATGCGGTGCTGGTGATAAAAAGGATTTAACTTCTTCTTCTTCTGCAACGTTTTGCCACAGCTTATTGCATGCAAATTGATAAGTAACGATCCCAAGGTGGCGACACAATTATGTTTCGATGCTTGCAGCAGC
The DNA here is from genome assembly GCA_035044645.1 of Scaptomyza parva. Taxonomy (NCBI): domain Eukaryota; kingdom Metazoa; phylum Arthropoda; class Insecta; order Diptera; family Drosophilidae; genus Scaptomyza; species Scaptomyza parva. The sequence continues at coordinate 577,907 of JAWNNT010000068.1, read as the reverse complement.
TTAAGTCGCATTAACAAGCCCGTAGTATATGTATAAGAAATATCCTGGCAGTACTTGTGAAACAAGCAATTTTCGCTTAAACTTGGTACACACACACACTTTCTCTCTCTCTCTCTCTCTCTCACTTACACGCACATGCATCACTGGAAGCCCCAACGTCAGAGCCGTTGGGCATTGTTTGATGGGCGGCAAGAGCATACTTTACGAGTAAGTGCATCCTTGTTGGATTGCATTTGCAGCAAACCGCGTAGCCAGGCAGTCGAACAGTAAGCCATCGTCGCCTTTGGGTTGGTTGGTTGCCAGGATTTATGAAGCACTCGCCACCCCCCCAAAAAAACAGTCGTTTCCGTTTCCGTTTCCTGCCGCTTACTTCTCAGGTTGTGCTATGCTCGTAATTCAATTGCACATCCACACGAACAAAAATATGGCAACTGATTTATGAGATTTATGCTTTTGGTCCTTCTGACCCGCAAACAAAGCACCAGCATTTGCTTAAGTCGCTTGCAATTGCTATATATCCGTGTATTTATGTAAGATACTTTCTTCTTACTATTCCGGAAGCCAAGAAAGCACCTTACCTGCAATAGATATTAATTTTCCTTATCGATATTAATCTTCCTTAGGCGAAAAGTGGTTTCAAGTCTTCGCCAGAAGATACGAAACAAATACAAAAAAGGATTTCATTCAAATGAAAGATAGTTACATTGAAAGAATGATTAAAGAATGAAAATATGTTTGATTTATGCTTGATTCACCTGTAAATTGCGTTTTAATGATTATTTCGTCGTAAAATCCGTTGGCTGACTCTTGCGTCTTAAAGCTTCACCCAAATCAGCCAATATATATTCGCAATATTTATATTTTTGATTCGTGTCAAAAGTCTGTCTATTTATCTCAGAGACTGTAAGAGCTAGAGACTTGAAGATCTCGTATACCCTGCTCATCGATAACTTTCGATAACATAGAAAATTGAGTTTTAAAATCTTAGTTTTACAGACAATAGACAAAATAATCAAATGCTGTGAAATTTTCATTGAATTCGTTTGAGAATAAATAAATAGAAAATTAAAGATTGATGTTCAGACATCAAGCAAATACAGTAGTGTAGGTTAAGGGTATCTTCGACTCGATTTATAGTCACGCTTATTTGTCTAGAGCCTTCTTACTTTTTTATACACTATTTTAATATCTTGTTTAAATATACATATAAAAATACAGAAAAATATCAAATAATTATTATGTTACTTTAAATATTTCTTCAAAATTGAATAACTTCTACATTGTTTAAAAAGCAAGAATTTTTAACTTTAATTTTCAGTTTCAGTTATGCCCAAAATATCTCTTTAAAATGTGATTTCCACATAACTTATTTAAATAAATGTTTGCCGAAAAATCTTGTTTGCCCTGGGCCCAAAAAACCGAGCAGCTCATTATCGTTAAATTTGAATTCCCTTGGCGTTGGGCAAACAATGTGACAACGTGACCTTCTCCAACACCATCCATCCTCCATACTCAAACCGTTGCCCCCAATGCCTGATGCCATGTCATATGTTATATTATGGGGCTTTTGTATCGCTTAATTAAAACGGCTGACAAAGTTAATTTACTTTAATTTTGATGGCGGCAAAAATGACAATTAAATATTTCATTAGCATTGCAACTCAGGGAATACGAAATATTTAAACACATGTGCATACATAAACACACAGACACATTCGCACACATACTGTCAGCGCCGAAAAGCACGCAACAAAATCTTTTTTCTGCTTTTAAATTTTCATAAACGCACGAACAAGAAAATTAAGTACGTTTACTCTCGTAAAGTAGTACAGCCTGAGAAAAAATTGTGTTTACAGTTTAAAACAATGGCACGTAGTTTGCACAGTGTGACCATTCTCCCTTCCCTACCTTCCATACCTTCCGTCCCCCTTCAGAAGACGTGTCGAGGGGGGGCGAAACGGTGACAGCAGCAGACCAAAAGCCAAAATGTAAACAGCAGCAAAAGAGTTGCGCCGCTCGACTGACACAAATTGAAAGCCAATGCCTGTGGGAATGGCCAGGGGAAACGGAAAGGAAAAGGAAAAGGGTTTTTTCTCCTTTTTTTGTGTGCTGCAACAGTGGCCACACTCAGCACGTGGCGGATATGGTAAAACTACATACACACACACACACACATTCACACACACAAATATACCACATATGATGCATGTTTCCGTTTTCTTTTTTTGAGCTGGGCGTCAGCTCACATGGGATAGCCACAAGATGCTGAAATTTAAGATATGCAAATAATTGCCGCAGCAAAACTTTATGTAAAATAAATATATATTTTTTCAGAGCCAGTTAAATTCTTAAAGATACATATGCAAAATTAAAATCGTAAACTTGAATAACAAAAAAAACCCTTTCAAGATTTGTGGATATGCAATTTTAAAAAAATTAAAATTTCCTTATTTTGTTACCTTAAGTTTTGGAAATTCTTTTAAGTTTAGTGGATTAATTTTGTTTCAGATTATAATTCGCCTAAAATACTGATTTGAGCATGGGATAGAATGTTAAAGCCTTTTTTCGTTTAAACATCATATAAGTGTAAATAAGTTATACTATATCTATGAGTTTCCTATTCATTTTCCAAAGCCTTCACTTCACAGCTAGCTTTAAAGTTAGTTTGAAAAGTCAATATCTTTAAATATATTATTTTAATATGCTTTATAATATTATATTAAAATCCATACAATAGTTTTTGCATAAAAGTGTAACAAACATGTATACAAAATTTCACATTAGAATATTAGTAAAATTTAGGATAATCTCTTAAATAATATTTAAAAGTTTACATTAACTTGCCTTGTATGAGAACAGCTTACAAAATGGTAAATAAATTATTCGATATATATTTTTGATCATATCCAATTGATTTTCATTCACCTCTTTTATTATTAAACTCAACTTGAATGCTCGTTTATTTAAGCTTTCGATTATAGAAATCTCCAATTATTTTTAAATTAATACCGCTTCTTAACATTTCTCTTTTTATACCCTTAACCCATGAAATTGGTAAGAAGGGTAGCATGGTTTTGTGCAAAAGTATGTAACAGGCAGATGGAAGCTTCTCCGACCCCATAAAGTATATATATTCTTGATCAGCATCAACAGCCGAGTCGATTTAGCCATGTCCGTTTGTCCGTCCGTCTGTCCGTCCGTATGTATGAACGCGTCGATCTCAGGAACTGGAAAAGCTAGAGACTCCAGATATGAATATAAGCTCACCTAATCCCTAGGCATAGCAAACTTGTTTTAAATTTTCGATAACTTTTCCGGTTTACGATATACACATATAAAAATAAAATCTTGAATTTTAAAAAATTGAAAACAAGGTTTGAAAGTATAATATACAAAATACAAAATAATGAACATCTGTGAAATTTTCATTAAAATCGGTTGAGAAACACCGAAGATATAGCACCATCAAGCATTGGTACGGTAGTCCGTCTGTGTGGTCAAGGGTTAAGGGTAACTTCTAGTCGAGCTTACTCGACTAGAGCCTTCTTACTTGTTCAAATTAATTTTATTTAATTTGATTCTGCACATTGAAGGTTTTCATTTAAATTCCAAGCAGTTTTTAATTGAAATTAATTTCATATAAAAATAAATGTAATCTACTTACGTAATGTATGCATAATATGTCACCTGATTACCTGATCAATATACATATATATATGTATGTATATATGTAAGTAAATTAACTGTTTGCTTCGCTTTGCTTCACTGCTTGCCATCATTGTTGCCACAACTCATTAACGTGTCCATTGGGCACAAGCTATTCCCCTTCCCCTTTCCCATCTCTCTCTCTATCTCTGTCTCTGTCTATTTTATCGCAACTCTGTTGCTTTTGATACTATATGTGTACTATATGCATATATACTGTACTGTACTGCTGTACTCTATGTGTAGTATTTGCAGTGCAGTTCATGTGGTCTGTGTGGAGGGAGGAACGCATTGGCGCGTAGATGCGACTGATGCCGTGTGGAAATGGATGTGTGTGGAGTGTGTGGCAGATGCGTGTTATATTTGCATGACTGCGTTTTGAAGTCACTGTGGGTAGAAGGCAAGAGAGAGTGGGGTTGGGAAGGGGGGAAGGGTGTGTTGGTGGTCTGGTATTTTGGTGGGCGATGACACGCCTATGCAGCGACAACGATAACATTCCAAAGTAAACAACAGACACGACGTGCAGCAGCAGCAGCAGCAATAGGAAACTGCAACTGCAAAAGCAACTGCAGGATACGTGCCACATGCAACAATAACATTTAAGGCAACGGCAACGGCAACTACAATGCAATCTTCTCATTTGAAGAGACGCAAAGCGTGTGCTCGCCCTACCTCCCTCCCTTCCTCTTCATTCCGCCTCATGCAAAATGAGCTGCACCAGTTGGTACTTATGTCGGCGGTCCTTGTTGACTGGCTGGCTGCCGTGCCACTGCCACAGCCACAGCCAGGACTATAGCCATAGCTAGGATCCTGTGCCCATTTCATGCCCGCCAACCGAGCAACGACAAGAAAACTTCAAAGCCTCTATGTACACTCTTTTAAGAGGGTATTTGTCACTTAGTCATTTGATTTGTTTTGGTCTTATAAAAATTTTCTTAAATATCCTTTGAAAAATCTAGAAAATTTTCTATAACTTATAAATAAATACTGATGATTCTGATTCTCAGTAGCAGTTCTAAAAGAAAACCTTTTTTCTATTACTGATGATAATACTTAGTAATTATTAATGTGCAAATTTGTACTGGCAACTTTTTTTTTCCCCCAAAAAAAAACCGTTTACAAAATTTTCCCTTGAAATAAAACATAAAAGAGTATAAATAAAGCGTCACATTCAAGTTTTCCCACAATTTCTTTTGGCATGTTTGTTTAGGATGCCAAATGCTACAAAACTTATTTGCATTTGAATTAAATGGGGAGGGAAGGTGATAGGGGCAATGTTGAAACTTCTGTTTACTGCTTTTGTTGCACTTAATTCGTTCAAATTGCTATAATTTGCATGGTAATTTTTGCAAAAGAAATTACTGAAAATAATTTAATTGCATTTCCCGCATAAAGCTCTTAAGGAAAAGTGCGGGAAAATGCAAAATGCGAAAATGATTATTTAAGTAAAAACCCCCTTGCATTAACTAACTAACTCGGTGTATATATATTGTTTAAGCTGATTAGGTTATATGTACTTAAACAATAAAGCTTATATATTTGCCTTGGGCCATGAGACAACGCGAGGTGATCTGGAAAGTTGCGTCTCTGCCCCAGCTGCGCCCCAGCTGTCGTTGCAGCAATGTTGAGCAACAATGCAGAAGGAACTTAATTAATTTCAAAGACAGATTAAAAACCAAAAGCATATAACATGCTCGGAACAGAAACAGCAACAGAAACTGGAACAGAAACCGGAACAGCAACGCTCAAGCAAAGCGAAACCAAAACGAAAGCAGATGCTGACGTTGCGTATACGCCAAGGCGAACCATCATCTTGGCTGCACATTTATCTGACGTTGATTAATTTGTGTGCGTGCAGATAACAGGGGGGTTAGGTGGTGTGGTTAGGTAAGGGGGTTAGGCAGTAAGTCACTTGAAGGCGTGTCACTTTATTGGAAGAGAATTTGCTGGCTGTGGTTCTATTGCGGTTTTGCTTACATTGCAAGCAAATCGAAGTGGTCAAAAGCATAGAAAAACAAAATGAAAATGAACTAGTGCAGAAAACTGGGCTAAGAGATACCCTTTATGGAGTTTTCGTTTAGAAATAATAGCAATTGCATGTAGCAGCGAAGGAAATGTTTTCCATTATAAAATCGTAATATTTCTTTGAAATGTTGATATGAAGTTTTTCAAGTTACACATAAAATAAACCTTTTCATAATACCCCATTTTTTAACCACTTGTAATGGTTACAGGGTAAACCAATTTCCCAACCCCTACTGTTCTTTGGTTTTGGTATGCCTGCCAGTTGCAGTGGTTGGGATCAAAACCACAATACTGTGGCAAGAACGCTCAACTATATAGTAACTATAAAGTACATACCATAAAGTTCAATTCAATTACCTTTTAAGGCGTGAGCAAAGTGGCTTAGAAGTTCTTAACTCGTTGCTGTCACTAGTTATACTAGCCCAAAAAAATCGTAGCCTCTGAAAAACAATTGTTGTCAAGCACACAAAAACTTTTCGCAAGGTAAAATGTTTGCACTGACTTTGCGTTTCCATCAATAACAATAGTAGCACAGAATATGGACTAACTGAACATTGGGGAATATGAATATATAAAATGGCTAACAAGCATAACGAGCATCAACAAGTTTATTTATTGAGTGTGTGACTAAAAAAGCATTCAATGTGGGTTTTGTGAACGAAGTTGATGTTGTTTTTGTTGAGACTATGTTTTACATATATGAACAAGACTTAAAGCACATTTGTATTTAAATTGTTTAAATTTTAATATCTTTTGAATTATTGTTTGTTTGTGACAATGACTTATTGTTAAACCAGATTTATTTTATAGTTGCCAAAAAAAAAAATTATTTATTGCTTGAAAACAAAGAAAAAGTTTCTTGCGTTTTTGTTTCATTCTGTTGATTTTCGGCATAATACCAAAAAAAAATCATCTTTATGTATTTAAGTTTATTTTTATTTTAAATTCAAAAAAACATAGTATACAATTTTTTTTACGCCTGTTCATAGTTATTTAACTTTATTTGATTGAGTAAAATTGACAGTCAAACAGTGAAATTGTAAATAGTGAATGGCATAAATGTGCATTGTTTCCACCCTTTGTGCATGTGACAGTGCGTACATAACTGTATTTTGTGGTTGACGGTACATCAAATATTTGACAATTAAATAAGAATTCAACATTTTGTTGACCCAATCAGTCAACTTGTTAATGAGTTGCTGATTGAAAGATGAACGGTGTGTTCTAACAATACCAGCTTTAAAAACTTTAAAACTATAACTTAAAATGAAAGATAGACAAAATTATTTACATTTATAAGCTGGTACTAAGAAAATATACTAGTTTTGGAAAGTAATTGTAGGAGTTCGATATTCTTTTTTTGAGAGACTGTCCTCGTTCCTCACAAAATACAAACTTACTCCTTGTTATCAGCTTAATACTAATTTGATAATACAGTGTTACTTACAGTGATATTTACAATATTACTTAACAACTATGTTTAACATAAAGGTAGCCCTAATATCTACACAATTAGATACTATCCTCCTCTCCTACTTGAGCAAAATTAAGAGTCTTCAGGTTGTATATAATAAAGGACAGTTGGTATGTACAAATATATTAAGTAGAACATTTTAATCTTTTTCAATGCTTGGTAAATGTAGTAAACGGGCTCTTGGCTAGAATTCCAAAATGTTTCTAGATAATCATGCACATTACCATTTACGCTTTGACACAAAACTTTTTTGTCGGACGCAGTGCCCTTTCTTCGTTCCTCGTTGATCTGTGTAAGTTTTTCTCTGAGCAATGAGGTGGCACTGTAACCGCCGTTGGCTGCATTACAAATAGCATTGCTAAACAGCTAAACAGCAACAAAACACACACAGAGATAGACTAGGATGTTTCAGGAATGGTAAGCTACAGCTAAAGCTAAACATTCATCTTGGTGCAGCCAGAGCTGTTCACTTAATAATTCATAAACATCAATCAGGGAACTGGGAGAGCCCCCTGAAGTGCATTCGGTCAGAGTCTCTATCTCTGTCATGGCAGTCGAGCCTGTACGGAATGGATGACTCGTTAGAAGCACTCCCCATCCAGCGTTCCTAACTGGGCCTTCTTCGTTCGTATTCGTATACGAGCATCGCATCAACACTTCAAATGTGTTTGTCTGATTTGTGGCAGTGGCACAGTGCATTAGTAAACATTTTGTTGTCACTGCTCGTCATTTGCTGTCAACCCCCATGAGTCGAGTTGTCTCTGAGCTCTGAAAGTTAGTTCCCAGTTCGAGCTGGTGACTGACTGGTGACTGCTGGTTGGGTAGATTAATCCAGATGCACAAATGGGAGTGAGGCTTTTACTGGAAGGGCTTTTACTGGAATTAAAACACGTTAAGAGCAAACTTGAATACAATGCGCCAGCAACAACAACAAACAATGCAACAGTGCAAAAAAAAAAAAAAAATGTTAAAACAAGAAAAAAAATTAATGAAGCTTCTTAATTAACGGGTAAATAATTACGTACGCACGCAGAAAATGTTCTGCACAATGTTTGCCAGTTGCAAATAGTTTATGACTGACTTTCAAAGTTTGCTTTTAAAGTTCAACAATTTACTCTTGGTTAGGTTTGAAACTAAACCAGAAACATAAACATAAACAGAAACAGAAACAGAAAACACAAGTAAGCAGGTAAAAGAAATGTAAATGCAAAACAGGAGCAAAACATGTAAAAGGATATCATTGTATGCAGTTGTATACAAACTGCGGAAAAAGTTTAAAGTAAGTGAAGCAACGTTTCATAATCCAAATAAGAGGAAAACTTTCAAGTATAAGTTTGTGTATTGGTATTTTTTATGCAAAACTAATAGAAAATATAAGAAGGAAAACAAAAAAGAAAAAATGTTTTAACAAGTTTGTAAAACATCAATAAACGGTTTTAATATCATAGACTGCAAAGGAAACTTAGCATTTACCGTAATTCTCAGAGATGCCTTTTAAAGTGTTGAAAAGTGCTGTAAAATGCTTTTATCAAACTTAATTTAATGACCATTATTTAACTGGTTGTTATCAATGATTAATGATACATTGATCATTTGTACTACATGACAGATATTTGTTAAACAGATTGAACACAGCACACAGCATATGAAAATATCTCGCAACAGCAGGTTCATTAATCAATCGCATAACAATGCAATTGTGAATCGATGCGAATTCAATTCACAAATGTTAACACGGTCCACAGGACTATCGCTGTCACATTTATCAAACCCAAGCACGTCGCCCCAAAACATAAAAAGCGCTGACCAACCACAATAATCAGAAAATAGCGTTGCCAATCCAAATTTATCTGTACATATATAAACAGTATCTATTTGAGTGTAAATACTTTTTAGAAATCAGTGAAACAAACAACAAACAAACTGTCTAAAAATGTCTCGCATCTCCTCTGCGCTAAAATGCAGGCAAAAAACTCATTTCAAATTATAAACACGAGCATCGGTCGGCATTTTATGTGTTCCAGCAGACGCAGGCAGACATGCCATTCTGTGCTGTTCTGTGCTGTGCTGTGCTGTGCTGACTGGGCCAACATTCAGGCCGACATTTAGTTAGAATCTGTCCCCCGTGTTGCCGCAAAAACTGGCATAAACGCATTGCTGCCGAGAAGAAAGTTGGTGAATATTCCAATACCCTGTAACCAAGTACATGGACACTTTCAAAATAGCATTACAATTCTTACATCAAATATTTTTATAACAATCAAACAAAAGTATTCATAAATCTTTCTAGATCCGAGACATACACAGAGCATTACAATATATGCTTGTATACACATTTCCGCAGTCTGCTCGTACTGATCTCTATCGTAGGTTACTCTTTCTGTGTCTTTCTCTGTCTATTCTTCATGCACATGTGTTAGTGCAAGTCCCGTTACAAGATTCATTGTAAGCGCGTAGTGTGTAAAAAAGAGACCACCACTCAGTCTTAAACGAACTGTAAAATAATTTTGGCGTGTGTGCGGAACTCTTTGGTGTTTTATTATTTAATTGCGAACATTTGTCCACCACAATCAATGTTTACAGTAATTTGTATTCATATAAAATATAACGTATTCATAATTAATGTCTCTTTGTTAATTCATATACCTTACTACGCACACAAAATTTAATAATTTTCAAAATGAAATGCATTATTTGACTAGTTTTCTATTTGTTTATTTGACAAACCACAACTTTAACAAGTTTTGTCAAACCACATCGTCAACAAACAGATACATGATACGTTTTTTTATGAAATTGTTAATAAGTAATTTTATTCTACAGTATTTATAAACTATATAATTTACTTAACAAATATGTAAAAAATAAACACTGACTGCGAACTGCTTTCAAACCAGTATAAAAATGCTAATATACCTCTTTATAATGTCGAGGGTGTAAATATGTCCTTGCCTATGGATTTTATTATAGCTGCCTTTTATATAAATGTTTTTTGCTCGCTCTCTCATCTCCCATCTCTTTTTCTCTCACTTTACCGCTGACAAAGTAAGTGTTGCATAGCTAAGGGCGCCGAGATTTGTGCATCGCTCTAATTTATTCCCACTCATGCCATTCGTTCTCTCTCTCTCTCACACGCTCTGTGTGTGACTCAGTCATTTACATCTGTTGCACGCTCCATCTCTGTCTAAAGTTTTTGGCCAGTTTTAATGCACTTATGAAGTAGGTAGCTAAGTACGTTGTTATTATGCGCGACACAAAAAAAAAAAAAACAAAAAAAGTGGCAGCGCCGGGAGAACTTTGCACGTGACAGCTTTGTTATTTTTATTTGGGAACAAAGCCAAAGTGGAAAAAAAAATAAAACTATCATATTTAGTTGATCTGTTCAGGGCCGTAGTAGTTTTGGTCCCAATGCACACAGCAATTGTCGCATGATTTACAACTTTATGCAAAAAAAACTTTTCCAATTGCAATCAAAAAAATGAAAAGAAATTTACATTTCGGGGCGCTATTGTAACGAGTTACAATTCGTGCTATTTGCATGAGATTGTGTTTGCTATTTTGTGTAGATTTTCTGCAATAACCAAACAATAATAAATACTTTGTTTCGATTTGTATGGAAACCAAGTCGAGGTTTGCCTTTAAATCCGTTTTGCCAAAAATGGATCAATAATTTTATTCAATTGTGGGCCACATTATGAGGTCGAATTGGGATGTCCGTAAATGAAGTTTAGGGATTATAAATTTAATGCCTGGCAATTTGTGGTCGCCCGTTTTAATGTATGCATAACTTTCCAAGTTTAATCCGATTTGAAATGGCTAATTACAATTCTAAAATAAAATATTATTTTTAACTTTTAAGACTGTTATGTTGACAATGAATGTGGTAAATGGCTGATTAGAGAAATCGTATTGTGGTTAATGGGAAAATTGGGAAACAGTACTGACATGGTTGATACTGGTAAAGAATATATATACTTTTTGGAGACTGCCTGTTACATACACACAAAAATCCATTACGGGTATAGTAAGATTGAACTTAATACATATTTACTCAATGAAATTTATGCTAGTTTTGGGTTTTGGTATAGAATAATAATAATAATAATATGATATGAAATACATTCCTTAGTTAAGTTAAAGTATCTTTAGTCTAAGGATTATGTTTTTGTCTAAAATGCCTCTCACATAAATACTTTCCTACATCGGCAAGGTAAACACACGATGACTTTTAAAAGTTTTCACCTAAAGCAAAACAATCAAAAAATTGCATTGACGTCGGTTCCCGCAACAACAATTTGTACAGCAAATCAGATCAGAGAATGAGCGTTGGTCACGTACTATAACTGTTAAAGCAAAATTTTGGTTTATGCTGTCCTTGTCTGTCGCTTATGGCTTATGTGGAGAGCAGACACTCAAGATTCTGAATACCAAAGTAATAAGTGAAATGAGACTAGCGACAAATATTAATAACTAATTGGAAAGTTGATATGAATATGTTTCTCTCTCTTTGTTACTATTCAAGTTAATCGTGAATTGGTATTCTATTCATATTTAAAGCTATTCAATATAACTAAGATATTCAAGAAAATATATATATTTGAATTACTAACTCTCTCCTTACGTATCCTTGACAACGAAGACAACGAAAATTGCACAATACATTTTACTTCGATTTACCTTTTGTCAATATATTTCATTTGTATTGCCTTACATATGTAAATTGTAAGCATCTCTCACACTCAAAGCGTATTCTGAATTTATTAGCCATTGAGTATGAGCACATACTTATTGATTTACATCGAGCATGAAATCCACTTTAAACTCTCTCCATTTGATTTACCTGCAAGTTCGAGTGCAGAGCACAGAGCACCAACTTCTTCTTTCAACGTCAATTTCCTTAAATTCTTCTTCACTTTTTTCTGTGCCCCTTTCAATCCGCTTGCTTATATCCTTTTCGCCTTTTCGCCTTTCCGCCTTTTCGCTTCTATTTTTTTCAAGTACTTGATGCACATTTTCATGATGGCAGGCAAAGGCTCGTCTCTATATATATTTATTGCGACAGAATCTATACAGCCACAAAAACCAGGCGCCAACTACTAGTATAGTTGACGTTAATAAGCCGTTAAATTGCCTAATTGCCGATTATGATTACCCAAGGGCTAAACCAACGATAAGCGTGCAGCACGGATAACAGCCATAATTTACATGCTCATGAACTTATTTTCGCCTTGCTTTCCTTCTTAAACATTTTTTGTTTTTCTTTTTTCTCGTTAAGTAAGTTTAATGCTGCTTAAACTCTGCGTTGCGGAGCCCAACAAATTTTCAGCAATTTCGAATGCAGGGCATGCAATCGAACCGAACAGCAACAACTGCAAGAACTGCAACAACAGCAACAAATCTGGCAACAAAAATCATAAATAGTTTGCTCGAGTGCATTTCGAATAGGACAGCAACAATAGCAGCAACAACAACAACAACATCATCATCATCATCAACAACATCAACTGTTACAAGCAAAAGCCGCTTTAAGGATTTTTGAGAATGTTTCACTTTATATTTTTGGTCGAGCTACCGGTACCTTTATGAATGCGAATAGGGTGTATTAGGCATGAGTAAAGTTTGTCAAACTTGAAAGCTAATTTAATTCTTATCTTAAAATAATGTTAATCTAGTTTTTCGGCAATATATTTTTTTTTTCTTTTTTAAATATTTTAGTCGATTGACATGTATTTTAGCGTACAAAGAGGTTTTTCAAAATGTGTGTATCAACATGTTTTTATGAGTATTGAAATAATTTTCTTCCTAACCTAACGTGCAAGAAACCTTTATTTCTTATCTTTCATAAAGTTCCATACTCAAATCATAAGCATGATGCGCTAAGAAGATATAAGTTTTAGCCATTTTCTATTCACATAAATTAAAAAAAAAAAATATACTATTATTAGAAAATAAAATATCATATACAAAGATTTTCTTCAAAACTCGATGGAAAAAGTGTTGCAAAACGCAGTTTGTTCTTTTGCCTCAACCCTGGCTAGTTTTCTTTTAGCTGCATTGCAACTCAAACATCAAACAAGCTACATTACTTATTAGCAACATTTATTATGTGAATAACAAATTAGTGTTTTTTATGAAAATTGAATTCATTTTGGTTAGAGTTATTTTAGGTATTTCATATTCGTTGTGCACCATTAAATATGATTTTCTGTTCGTTTTTATATTGTTTTCTTGGTTTTGCCCTTGCCGCTGGCAGTCAGCCAAATTGTGTTGTGTTCGTCGTGGGCGTGCTGGCAGCCAGGAGGGCGTGACGCTTCACAGCTTCTCTCTCTCTCTCTTTCTATCTCTTTGTCTCTCTCTGGCGGCGCTTTAGCCAGAGGAGGTCGGTCTCTTCATTGCTTTGAAAATGTTGGCTCACAAAATGCGGTGCATAAATTGCAACAGCATGGTACGGCAACCAAGCAACTGCAAAAGGGGAAAGGGAGAGGGAAACGACACAAAACAGCAGCAGGACGACAGGACATAACGAAGCGTTCCCTGCGAACTGCAAATTGGCCCTGCGGCTGACGTAGCAATTAAATTTTATTTTATAAACTGCTCTGCACTGCAAAATCATTGGGAAAGCTGCAAGCTGCACTGCACTCTGCGTGTGCAATTAGTCTCAGTGCTCAGTGCTCAGCTCTCAGTGCTGAGAGGGAGAGAAAGATAGAAAAAAATCTTCAACATAGTAAAAGCATCAAATGTCATAGCATTGACATCAAAGAGCCGAAACGAGCCACGTTTGGTTAGTCAGTCAGTCAGTCAGTGTGGCGCCCCAAAATGTGGACACATTAGCTTGACGACACCGCACACACACACTCTCAGCTGTTGTGTCTTGGTTTGGTTTGTTTGTCGTGTCTATCTTGGCTATATTTGCATCAACGGACAAAGCCCAGAAGCGCACTTTAAGAATTAGTCTTTGGCTTTGCCGTAAGTGGCTTGAGGTGTGGATTTTCCATCCCAAAGCTTCAATTTTCTCTTTTTTGTCTTTCCTTTTTTGGCACACAGTGTGTGACAGTTGGTTGCAGCCTGCCTCAATGCCATTGGAGTGTTAGCCAACTGGGTCAACAATTGAAACTAGCTAGCACAGCTGTGCTGTGTTGGTTTTTGGTTAGAAATAAAACCCAAAAATAAAATCAGCTTATTATCACCAAAATGTAAAGCGTTTGGCGCTTGCCAAAGGTATACTTGGCTTAGATGCTGATAATCATCGTTGATGGCTCTTCATTTACATAAATTGAATGCTCGAAAATGCCAGGAAGAACTCAACAGGTTCAAACGTGTTTTCTATTTGCCATAAAACTTTATTGCCAAACTCAAACTGCTGACGGCATTAAGCTGTTAACGGTACAAAAAAGAAAATGCGTTTTTGTGCATAAGTTTTTAAAGTGTATATAGCACAAATAGTTTTTGCATAATGAATTTGTAATAAAAACCAAGTATTTACAACTTTTCTATTATTAACACTTAACTCTTGCTGTTTGCATCGTTTTTTTTACACACTTTCTTGTCAATTCGAATTATCTGTTGCACAGGAAAAACTCTTCATGTTGAGTTTTAATCTTTAGTATATGGTCTGTGATTTAATAGCAGAGCATTTTTAATCATAAGAGCCAGAAAAACAAAAAAAAATTTGAAAAAAAATATAAAAAAGTGTGTGATTTTAGTTAATTTAAATATATGTATAACATGATTTTTGTAACAATAATCATAATTAGACAGCATAACGAATATGAATTATATTTAAATGAAAGAAAAAACTAAAATCAAAAACGAAAATAAAAATTGATTTTGTAATGTGAATTTTAACAATGAAACGTATTTGATTTCAATAAAAAACATGTTAATTCAATTATAAACATAAATGAACATGAATTATATGCATGCATGCACCTTAAAATTACCATGCCATGTTGATTTAACATTAAACCATAATATCATACAAATGTATTCAGTTAAAAAAGTTACATATTTACAATAAGCTGACAAAAACTTTTCTTTCAAGCCGGCACGTATTTCATACAATTTTGTACCCTTTCAGTTTACAAAATATACGTATTTAATCTAATTAAAAACTTTTGGTGACTGTTATCTCTAATTAATGTCTAAAAGTAGAGTAGAGAATTTGACTGGGAGATGCTCTAAGCTACAAACCATTAATCGGGTGTTTATCTGCATGTCTAACTATTTGTTTTAACACTAAAATAAAACTGTTTAAAAATGTTTACGGTATAAAAGATTTTCTTTGCATTTACCGCTAAACATTATTTAAGCCAACTGAAATTGAATGAGATTCTGCCAATTGCCAATTGCCAACTGCATTTTGGCTTTAAGTAGTTTAAAATAAAACCGCTTTAGATAATGAAAACCAAATAGCATTCACTTTGATGATGCTACTCCCTGTTTCTATATCTAAATGCTTAAGTCTCTTTTTTTTTTGCACTGGCCACAAAGATACTTGTGGAACGCAATTGCACAAACTTGTGCAAGTATTTGCGTTGTTAACTTGAATTCGCAGTGGATCGCTTAGCTTGCTCCACACGGTGCGGTGCGGTGCGGAAGGGAGGGAAAAACGTCAATTCAATTTCCGTCAGACAGCTGCATGCTGTTCCACTTCCACATGAACACCTACATTTGTCGGCTGTCAAAGTCATGTCTATTGAGTACCGGGTCACGGCATCTTTTCCTCTTCTTTGCCCAGCCGACATTGCAGCTGCATCAGCATAATGGTTCATAATATAGCTACATAGACCTAGATAGCACACATGTGTGTATGATAGCTCTATTTATAAAGATAATAAAAACGTGTGCCAGCTACGTGTGCCCCATTTATGGGAATCGCTTGCTAGCTTTTCGACAAGATAAAATAACAAATAAAATGAAGTTCCTTTTTATTTTGAGAATTGCAACAAATTTTACGTTTGTGTATTTATTCCTCGCTTACAAATTAGACTTAATTGGTTCTAACAGCAGTTCTATTTATGGTAAGCCTTTGAGATTTCTTAATAACATTGTTTCTTTACATATTAAAAAGCTACTTCTTATCAAACTTTTAACTTGCCAGCGTTACCTACATTATGTAAATGTAAAGTTCTTGTTTTCTTTATTATTTTAAACTATTTATCTAACGAATTTTGCAAAACCACTTCAATTAGTATAAATCATTGAGTGTAAAAATATAAAAAAATGATGATAATATTACGTGTTTTACATATTAAATGTCATAAAAAACATAACATAAAATTTATCGACTCGAAGATACCCTTAACCCTTGACCTTACGTCATACCTGCACTACTGTACCAATGCTATAAGTTTTCTAGTGTTTCTTAACCGATTTTTTTTTACAAATTTTACAGATTTTCATTGTTTTGTCTTTAAATTTTACATTTTCGAAAGTTTTTTAGTGGTATCGATTACATGCGTATATTGCAAACCGCAAAAGTTATAGAAAATTTGAAAAAAACCGATATCTAGAGTATCTAGCTTTTACAGCTTCTGAGATTGAAGCGTTTATAGATAGCCGCGGACAGGACTATAACGACTCTACTGTTGATGCTGATCATGAATATATATACTTTATGCAGTCGGAGATGCATCCTTCTGCCTGTTACATACACTCGCACCGAACTATTATACACCTTAAACCCATTTCACGCATTAAGGGTATTACAAAATATATATTGATAAAGCCGCCCGGCTAAACTTTTCCTTTCACAAAAACGCGCTTTTAAAAATAGCCAAAAATGACGAGTGAAAAAATAGAAAAAATAAATAAATTGGCAACACTGGCGTTGGGGGAGAACAACTCATTTAAATGAGCTGGCAGTTTTGGCCATTTAAACGTGCTGCAGCTGCTGAATGAGAAAGGATTGAAAGGCTAAAGCAAACACTTTTTTTTGTGTGTGTTGGTGTGTGTGTGTGTGTGGGTGTGCATATATAAATATATATATAGTATATGTGTATGCACACACTTGAAGCACACAAAACAAACCAGCATCAACAACTCTTAACCTCAATGAGCGCCAGCCGCCCGCAATACGTGGCGTATGAGTAACGCAGCTGTTGTGGCGCAAAATTTATAGCACAGCTCTGGGGGCTACTTGTTGTTGTTGTCGCTGGTAGTCAAACATTTATAAAAAGCCTTTTGTTGCAGTTTCTTAACAACTCCATTTCACTCATCCTCATTTTTTTTGTCTCTCTTTCTCTCTCTCTCTTTCTTTCTGGCAGATGCACTCAAATTTGTTGATATTTATTTGGCGCCGCAAACTTTCATTTCTGCTGCTTGCGTCTGGACTTATTTTACTTGGCCTCTGGACATGGGCCATACTTATCGATACGAGCAAAACGTTGCCAACACTTAAAACACAAACACAACAACAGCAGTCAAATAACAATCCACAGTCTAGTGAGGCAAATTATCAGCACGTTCACATCATCCAGAAACTGATTGCCCAAGCGAATCGTGTTTTGCGTGCCGAGCGACAAAAGGATAACGCCGAGCATCCTCCGTCGCCAGTGCAACGGCTGTTGGGCAACGTCAGATTTGTGCGTCCCACACAGGCCAAGAAGGCACCACCGCTACCACTAGCCGATAGCTATCTGTTCGAGCAGGAACGCTTGAAAATTCTAGAGCAGCAACAGCGTCAGCGCAACGCCGGCATGGAGGAGCTGAATGCCAATGCTGAGGATGATCGCATGCTGAGCTCAGCGGAACGGCAAACGCAATATGAGCACGAACTACAACGCATGGGTGTTCCAGTTGTGGCAGGCATTGGTCCCGATGGACCACGTGCACCAACGGAACGACTAGTGCATCTTGATCTTAAGGGTGCGCCGCCCAAGCTGAGCTTTCTCAAACAAATGTTGCCCGTGTTGCGTTCCTTGGGTGCCACGGGCTTGCTCATCGAATACGAGGATATGTTTCCTTATAGTGGCGCCTTGCAATCCCTAGCCGCTCACAATTCCTACAAGGAAGCCGAACTGAAAGTAAGTTGGGATCAATTAGGAAAGCAAATCTATTTAAATTTTACTTATGATTGTTGCTTTCTTTCACAGGACTTCCTAGAAACCGCTTGGGTGGAATATGGATTGAGTGTCATGCCATTGGTTCAGACATTTGGTCACCTGGAGTATGCACTGAAACTGCCTGGCTTTGAGCAGCTGCGTGAGCTGCCCGAGAGTCCACAATCGATATGTCCCAGTCAGCCACAGAGCATGGCACTGCTGGAGCAGATGCTCACCCAGGTGATTGAGCTGCATATGCGACCCACAGCGAATGCAACACCATCAACGCCGGAGCTGCCCATCAAGTTTACACACTTGCACATTGGCTGCGACGAAGTGCAGCGCATGGGTGAATGTTCCTTGTGCCGTCAGCGGATGCGCAGTGAAATCTTTCTCACACATGTGATAAGTTTGGCGCACTTTGTGCGTCGGCGCTGGCCACAGCTGCACGTAGTCATCTGGGATGATCAGTTGCGTGAGATGACATTGAGTGAGATGCAAAACTCTCAGATCGGGAGCTATGTGGAGCCCATGGTGTGGGTATATGCCAGCGATATCTATCGCTTTATACAGCCACAACTGTGGGATACGTACTCGAAGGTATTTCCCAGTGCCTGGGCAGCATCCGCTTACAAGGGTGCCTTTGGGGAAAGTTTGTTGGTGCCGCCATTGCAGCAGCATTTGGAGAACAACATACGTTGGCTGGCAGTCATTGCCAAGGAGGGTGGTCGATTTTCCAAGGGCTTTCGAGGCATGGCACTGACGGGTTGGCAGCGTTACGATCATTTTGCTGTGCTTTGTGAACTGCTGCCGGTGGGCATGCCTAGTTTGATGACCTCCTTGTCCACCGTTGCTAAGGGTTATTTCAGCGCAAATCCGAGGGATAACGAACTGTTGCGTGTGCTGCGCTGTGTTTTTCAGCCGGATAGCCGACGTTCCGGTCATCCCTGGCTGGAACTGCATCCCAATGCACACTATAGTCAACTTTTTGCCGTGTGCAACTATCCAGGACATCTGGTTTTTAAGTACGCTCTGCGCTTGTATGACAAACTGGCCGAGGTGCGCAACTATCTGCAGCAGACGCAGGAGCACAGCGCATGGCTCTCCAACTATAATGTTCGACATAACTTTAGCTCGCCACTGCGAGTCCTGGAGCTGACGGCGCGCACTCCACAGCTCATTGAGGAGTTGCGTGTGATGGCCCGTGAGTCGCAGCAGCTTCTGTGGGAGGTCTACGATGAGCACACCGTGGCGGAGTTTGTGGAGCAGCACATATATCCCAGCATAAGTGCGTTGCATCAACAGCTTGTGAGTGGGCAATCTTTGTTGCAGAGACGCACGTGGCCGCAACGACCGCTGCCCATCTCACTGGAGCTGCAGCAAGATATGGGACTAATCGCTACACAGGAACAGCAGCACCAACATCAGCAGCACTGAATCACTTCTTTCACTGATACGATACCAAATAGGAGCAACAATTATACATATTTTGTAGACAAGGCGTTTGAAACGCCCTAAGCTTAAACGATAATAACGATTTAGTTCACGTGTGAAATTCATGGTAGCAT
The DNA here is from genome assembly GCA_035044645.1 of Scaptomyza parva. NCBI lineage: Eukaryota > Metazoa > Arthropoda > Insecta > Diptera > Drosophilidae > Scaptomyza > Scaptomyza parva. The sequence goes on along the minus strand of JAWNNT010000068.1, from coordinate 558,093 downwards.
TTTTCGTGAAGTAATCATAAAATATTAATTTTTTGTATTATAATACATAAATCACTTTTCCAAGCTCAATTAATCGTACATATAAATACAACATGTAATTCATGAAATACATTTTTGCATATGCCAAATAAAATAAAAACTGTTGCATTTTTTTTATATTTAAATTTGCGCCATGAAAAAGAGCTGCCACATCCAATTGAACGTTGCGCGCCATAAGTGTAACAGCCAAACTTCCGGACCAGGGCTGCCAGCTCGTTGACGCAAGGACTTAACTTTTTTGGTATTTTATGTATTGTGGTATTGTCATGCGTATCTTTTTAAACAGGACGAAAAATGGCAATGTGAGCAAAACATGTGTTCGCGCAAAATCGATGAATAAACGCTTTAAGCAAATGTGTCGAGGCTTATTTATACATTCTAAAGTGCTGTAAAGCGAAACGAAAGTTAACATTTATTGATTAATTGTAAAAATAAGCGTAGACGTTTTGTTTGCTCATTTTACCGGCGCCTGAAACATTCATAATTAGATAAAAATCAAGCAAAAATGGGCATTACAGAAACGCCGAAAACAACAACAGCAACAACAACAACGACAGGCACAGGAGCGGCTAATGAGACCAAAAAAGTTTTAACTTTAGACACATTTCAGGAAATTTTCAAGCGTGTGGAGCCGGAAGTCGAAATCGAGGCGTTCGAGGTGTGTTTGTGTGCGTATTTTAACATGAAATTTCTATGTTTGTATGTGTGTATTTTGTGTACGTTTAGCTAGCGCAAGGCTCGGACCGTGGGGATAACTATACGGCAGCACTTTATCGCATCTACTTGAGTGGGAAGAGACAAAACTTGGATGGCAGCAGGCACAAATGGGAACATAATGTTATATGCAAGGTGTTGCCAGAGAGCGTTGTTCAAAGAGAGGCCTATAAGAGCGATAAGCTGTTTCGGTTAGTGTTCTGATTCGTTTGCTTTACAGGTATAATAGATTTGTGCAATACTTTACAGAAATGAGGTGGAGTTCTATACCACAATAATACCGGAGTTGGTCAAGTTTCAGGCAAGCAAAACGGGTTTGGAAGCACAATTGTTTAATTCCATACCCAAATGCTATACAGCGAGGCAGGATTTGCTTATAATGGGTATGTTTATGGATTATCTGTACTTACAGACATTAATCTTGCTAAATGTAATTTCTTTTAGAGGATCTTCGTGTTCGCGGCTTCGAGATGTCGGATCGACACAAGGGCCTCAGCATGGAAGAGACGGAGTCAGTGCTGCTGCAAGTAGCTCAGCTGCATGCGCTCAGTTTGGCCTATAAGTTTGAGCATCCTCTAGAGTTTACGAAAATGTGCAGTGCAATTAGTGAAGGCATCTTTTGTACAGCGAATACCAGCTGGTATAAAAACTACTATGAGCGTCTTACGAAGAACGCCATTAAAATGGTTTCCGATGTTCTGCCCGAAGATTCCAAGTATATGCAAGCAATGCGCAGCTTTGCCGAAGGCTCTTCATTCTTTGGCCAGATGGTAGAGCTGGCCAGCGCGGAGTCGCCCCTGTCGGCCATATGTCATGGTGACTGTTGGGTGAACAATTTTCTGTATCGTTACGATCCAGAGGATCGACAACGTGTGCTGGAGGTGGCCCTCATTGACTTTCAGCTAGTGCGCTACAGCTCCATTGCGTTGGACATAGCCAATCTTCTGTATTGCTGCACCACCAAGCAAATGAGAGATGCTCAACTTCAGACGCTGCTAAAGGTCTACACAGAGGAACTATTTAGATGGTTGGAAAGGCTATGCAGTGTTCTGCCTGAACATTGCGATACACTAGAAAAATTACAAGAACTGTAAGTTTTATCTTGGGTATACGAAAAAAGATAAACAAAAAATTCTTTTGTCTTACAGATTTGCTCAGGAACTGAAAACCTTCGGACGGTTTGCTCTCGGTCTGGCCATGGACATTATACCGATTAGTACGTGTTCATCGGAGGATGCACCCGATATGTATTTAAATCGCAATGATGGCATCGATGAGGATGTTGGCGCACCCACTTTAAACTTTCCGCCCAACGATTTGTGTCGACAAAAGATGTCCGAAATCGTCATTGACATGGTCGACGGGAACATGCTCTAGAAGATAGCCCAAATAGCACCACTTGACAACCCAGAATTAGATTGCTTTAGTCCAAGTAATATTGACTTTTAGTTTAGCTCGATTATGAGAAATTCTACCAAATATATTTTACGTTCACTTATTAGATATTATGCCCACAATATTTAGGTTAGAATTGAATTTAAACCATCTTCTCCCAATACCAAATAATATGTTTACCGTTATGTTTTGCCTAGCAGCCAATTTAACAATGCTGCAGTCCTTGAAGCATGCACCGAAAACATTGATTGTGAACTGTATGCGCTAATAATAATCTAGAACCATACAAATAATTTAAAAACTTAGACAATAGACAACTTGTCGCGGCATACTCGTGTTTTTCTATAGTACTGTGTTTACACAATAGCAATAAATTACATACGAATACGATAAATTAAAATGATGGTGTTATTTATTTAATATTAAATCATCTTCAACCGATCGTTCTGATTATGTAGCTAATACAATTTTGTGAAGAATATTTGAAAAAATACTACATTTCCAAAACTCTTTATTTATTTTCCATTTAAATTATAATTTGCATTGTTTATTGCTTAATAGTCCGCTTTAGCGGTCCAAGTAGCTTTGTTACCCAGCACGCCCTTGTCACAATTGTTGCGCAGAAATCTTAGACCCGCCTCAATGGAGCGCTCCAGATCCGCTTGAGATTTGGCGCGCTTAGCATCTGGTGGTCCACCATAACCAGCATCGAGACAAGCAGGTGGTGGAATAGCAGCTCCTTGGCTGTGACTGTGACCATGCTCTGAGCTGCTTGCCGAAGCATCTTCATCGGGATCATCGGTGGCTTTTGTGTAGTTGCGTCGCTGGAATTGTTTTTCACGCTTGGTGGAATGAAAGGTGTTGAACTCCTGTTCGCTATGTGGCAAGTATTGCATTCGTGGTGGCATGGAGTTGAAATTGGTACGTTTTGGTGGCGGCTCTGGTACGGGTGCAAATTCTGGCGCACGCACAGCTCGTTGCTTTTCGTTCCATTGCTCTTGGGACATGGGCAATCGTTCGGCCTTATATTTCCATTCCTCTGGCTCCGAATCACTATCATTGTGCTTTTTGGGCACTCCAGTTTTGTTCCGATCCCAATCACGTATGTACTCTTTGCGCAGCTCCTCACGTTCCGCTTCCTCCGCTGACTTTAACGCTGCCTTGGCTTCATCTACTTTCAGCTTTTCGCGTTCGATTTCGTGTGATTTAGCAGTTGCATCTGCCGTTTTGCGTTGCTGTTCCTGCTCGTACTCCTCTTTGCTGATGGGTGGAAGACCATTTCGTGCCCTTATTCTGTTCTTTGCAGCCAGCACGCGATCCGCAACGATTCTGTCACGCTGAGATTTCATATCACTGCGGCGCTTTTGTTCCGCTTCCGTTGCCTTACGTGCCTGCTGCAGTTCACTTTGCTGCTTGGCACGCTCTGTCTCGTCTGTGGAAAAGGCATAGTAACTGACACCGTGTGTGCGCGCCTCATCAAAGAATACATCCTGATAATGCACATCTGGCTTATCCACATTCTCTTGTTCTTTGCGCTCCCAGTTTGCGCGCTGTTCATCATGTTTGGTCATCGTGGATAATGCTTCACTGAATACGCTCTCTGTGGGTCTTGGTCCATAGTTGGGCTCCTCATCGTCATCGCCACCGTCGTCGTCGCTCTTGTGCTGGTTCCCCTTGGTGTCTATCATCCAATTGGCTTTTGTTTGATCCAAACGTTCGGGCATGCTGTCTGCCAGTTTCTTATCGCGTTTCTTTGCCGCATTAAGCTCATGGCGCAAGCATTTACGTGTTCGTCCCAGACAATCGGTGTACTCCACTTCGTCATCATCGTTGCCAACCTCGGTGCTGTCTCTACTATCATCACTACTACTACTACTGCTCATTAGAGGCTCTCGTGTTGCACACGTTGGTGGCTCATCTTCGATGTCCTGCTCCTGCCGCTTGCGATTGAACATCACAAGGCAATTGTCATCGGAGTTAAGACTGCCGCCGCTACGGCTCATGCGATCATAGAATTTGCTCTTTGCCTCAAGTACGCGCCGCGATTTTTCCAACTGTCCAATGTCCTCTGTTTCATAAACCTGAGCATTCTCGCTACGGCTGATTTGTTTGTAATTCTGATCCTTTTCACTACTGCCACTAGACTTTGGCTTTTCCTTTTCACTAGCTACTTTATTGGGTCTGAACTCTGTGACCGAGGCCTTGGTTGCTTTGGCGAGTTTGACTTCATACTGTTTGCGTTGTAATTCTGCTTTTAAACTGAGCAGTGACGATAAATTCACGCTTATTGCTTTATTTGGATCGTTCATATTTAAATCACAAATATTAGAATATAATAAAAGATGAGCACAGTCAGCTGTTTACACAGCGTAGTCGATATCAGAAAATAACAGAAACTAGTCTCGAAAGTATCGATACCGTGCACAAGCCGATATCACGCGAAAGCGTATAGAAGAGAATCACCAAGAGTGATAAAAGCAAAACACACTTTATTTACAAAATAAAATTTCTTGGAATGTCTGGCAATGAATTTCAGGTGGTCACACGCAAGAAATGGATGGCGCGAAAATGTCTGAGTCGACGGAACCGTCACAAATCTGAAAGCGAATATTTAAATGACTGCCCAGATGTAAATGTGGACAGCTTCAAATCGTAAATATAAGTACCTGTATGTGTTATTGCTGAAATTTTATTGTTGTCAATTTTGTAGTCGCCTGGAGCGACTCTGCGGTGAAATGAGCCAAAGTGATTACTTTTTGATGTCAATGGAGACGCTCCAACAACAGCTTGATACATTGAAGCGACCACTGGAACGCATTATTTGCCTGGGACTCGGACCGTTTACACGCACCCATCAGGCGCTACATCAGGTGGCCTTCATTGTAAGCGTCCAGCGGCAGCATAAGATAAAGGAAACCCTCTACTACGATCCAGTTTTTCGTGAAAGTGAAAAGGAGTTGCTGCAACTTCTAGGCGGAACTGTATTGACGGAGGATAAGTCCGGCCGACACGAGGCCACAGTATCCACACTATATTACTTGCCCCACTGTCCCTACGCTCTAATGCACAATCTGCTGTGGTGTAATTGGACCAGTGATAAACTTTCAAATGTATTTCTGATCTCGAATAGCTTTGAGATGCTTACGCTAAACAGGATTAAGGGCCGCACTGCTGATGATCACATAACCCGCATAACATCACATTGCACAGAGGCTATTCTAGAAGATGATTATGAGCAGCATAATGTGTTTAATGATTTGTCATTGCATAGTTTTCCCATCGACAAACTTCCAGCATCGAATGACGAAACATTTTGGACTCGATGTAACCTTTTAAAGGTGAATGAAGATGAATTGCAAACGGAATTAATTACAGAGAGTGCAATGGCTGCATTAAGCATTAGCTCGTAGTTCAAATAAGGGAATGGATTAATAAAGTCAATTTACAATTAACAAACTCCGTTAGAAATGTGTATTTATTTTATTTGGTTTTAACGTCACCTTCTATATCTTTGACTTATAGGCACATAAACTTTTCTAGCTTTTCATCTTCTTCCTGAAGTGTTGCTATCTCAGCTTCCTTTTTGCGCTTTTTGTTTCTCTTCCGTTTTATTTTGGGCATTATCTTTATCTTCTTTGTGCGTTGTACTAAAGTTGGTTTTACCGCAACTTTTGGTAAATTCTTCCTGCGCCAGGGCTTCGCACCTTTCTCCTTGGCTGGAAATGCACAAGGCAGTAGCTGCAGCTGCACATGTAGTCGACTAACTAGGGCTGCCGAAATGGGCAAGTAGCTATTTATATCGGTGAGAAAATTTAAATTACTGGGTGGTTTGTCCATGAACAGGTCATGCAATTGAAAGCTTTGTGCTGTCTTCTCTAATGTTGGACGGCACAACAGGAACTTGTCCATGTGTTTGGGTAAATAGCGTAGTACATATACTCCAGGTGTCGTGCATCGTAGCATTTTGAGGAACTCATGCAACTGACACAACTGCTGTGGCATGTTAACTTTATAGTTGTCGTGTAGCTGCTTCTCTACATCGACAAGTGTTAGCTGCTGCTCCAGCAGTGGTGCAAAGTCGCGCAATGAAATCCTCGAGCAATGACCGACATTGGTTTGAAGCAATTTTAGTTGTAGCCAGGCGCTAATCAGTTCATACTTGGTCATTATTTCACAACCACAGTCCGGCTTGTTCTCTAGTTTGATGAGGTGGCAACCGAGCGGTTGCTGCCCCATGGCATCTCGTACTGCTGGTATAGAGAGGGAACTGCAGATTAAAAATGCAGGATCCAACTCATTCGCCTTCAAACGCCAGCTTATCAATGCACCATTGGTTTTCGTCGCTTGAATTGGACACTCGTTCTCATCGATTGGTTGTAGTTTATATTCCGGCCGCCGTAGTTGAACAGCGTTCCCTACAACTACATCATTGTTTAACTTTTTCACTCCACTGCCAGTGAACTGCAGCCATTGACACGGCGCATAGGCAGCATATGCTTCAGTCACAATGCGATTGTTTGTGTGCCAGCCGCAATTGCGCGCCGGCAACGGATCTTTGAACTCAAAACACTTATGCTTCCCATGTGCAATCTCACGAATGTGGAATGGCATTTCTGTGGGTAAATCAACATAGGCGGCAGGCATTAAAAGCAACAGCAAGGCATCCAATGGCAAAACAAACACATCCTCATCCACATCCGGCAGTTGTCTTTGAAGTTCGGAGTCCACTATTTGTGAGGCAGATTCATTCACTACGCCTGCGAGGGCATAACGTTCCAAACGCAAACGCAATGTGCTCAAATTTTGTTGATTGAGTTTCACTTCTGGCCAATGGCGCACATAGCCCGTGCGATAGAGAAGCTCCACCTGCTCTATGCTGGCAACATCCTCATTGAGACTCTTACATTGGTGCAACTGCGGCAGGCCCGTGAATGTCATATAGTTGTCGTTGGACACAGATTTTAGCAAATGTTGCATTCGCAGCTTAAACCATTTCCTGTAGCTGTGAACCAGTGGCTTCATGGGCGTATACAAATGCTCCTTATCAACGGTGGCATAGTCGTGAAAATGCTTTTGCACAAGTTGCTGCTCAGAGCTCCATTTGGACTGAACTGTACGCCAAACAACAAAATCAGACTCGTCCACACTAGAGTTCTGCTGAAAGGAAAGCAGCACTCGCAAACAGGCTGCCTGTTGGGAGCGTGTAAGGAACGAACAGCACCCCTGTGTATACGGAAATGTATAAGGCAGTTGTTCGTTGGTGTGATCATATACTGTCTGCTTGATAATTTCTAGTGTGCGTGGATCTTCTCGTTCCAATCGACATTCGTAAGATGTAAAGATTTTTGATTCACTCTGTTGCTCCTCAAATAAAATCTCGGGATCCACTTCATTGAGATATGTAAAGAGTGAGTCGCCGTTATCGGTGAATGATTTGTTAAACACTTTATAAGAAGGCTGATTGCGAAATACTTTAGGTGGATCCATTATTTTTTATACTTTAAGTTCTTTATTTGAGCAGAAAATAAAAACACATTTTCTTTTTGTTGTTTGTTGTCGTTTCGATTCGTATTGTTCTCTCACATGTTAACTTAAAAATATTCTGGAATGTTATTAACAGTAACAAAAACTGTCGTTACGAGTTATTATTACGTTATTCAAGAAAAAATAATTTAATGAGATTTAAAACATCACTATATAACTTTAAAAAAAAAATTGAATAGTTTTTAACAATACTTTAAAAAATACATTATTTTACAGTGTAGAATAGAATAAATCATAGGTTTTTATAAATTTACTTCATTATCGTTAAATTTAAATGTCGTTTTTATGCAACATTAATTTTGCTGATATTCATTAAAAACCAGAGCTATTTAAAAGCCAGACTGTCGCAGTGATCATTTTAATAATCAAAATGAATTTGAACTATTTTTTACTATTTTCAATCTTGACTGTGCTGTCAGTTTGTAAAACTGAACTTGTAAATAATGCGAACTGCGATGTATCAAAATATTCGAAAAAAGTAAGTTTGATCATTTTAGATGTTTGGGAAAAAGCTTATATTTGTTTTAATTTAGTTGAGCTCGTGTTGTAATATTCCAAGAAATTATCAAATCAGTAAATCATGTCGTAAATCCTTGCTAACCCAGAGAAAGAACACTACCAAAAATGGAGATAATCGTAATCGTAAATCAGATAAAATAGCTTTACACGCTGTAAGTTTTGTTTTTAAAAGTTACTGTTACGGATTTTCATAAAGGATCCGTTTTAAGTGCATAGCAGAATGTGTGTTCGAAAAAAATGGCTTTTTGCTCGCCAATGGAAAGGTTAACTTTCCAATAATGCAAAAAAGCTTCGAGCAGCGTTATAGGAGTGATCCAACCCTATCACAACTTATCGTTAACAGTTTAAAAAGCTGCTTGGATTTTGGTATGTATCCTGTAGCTCATATAGTTTTGGTTGTAAATAAACCCAATAAAATATCTTTAGCTCAAGACCGCACTAAGCAATTCGAATGGTTGCATACCAAGGAAAAGTGTGATTATTTTCCAGCCACTTTACTGGCGTGCACAATGGAGAAGGTATATATAAATTGTCCAGCCCCAAGATGGAATAATACCGATAGCTGTGTCACAATGCGAAAATATTTGTCAACATGCAGTTAACTTATTTTTTTTATTTGTTTTAAAATAATCTGCTGCATTAAAGTGATAATAAAAAATTTTGCTAACTATTTAAGTCTGTATTTATTCCGTGCACACATTAAATTTCATGCTGGTCAGATCCGCTAAGCCGCACTCAATGACATCGCCAGCTTTGAAAGCATCGGCGCCATGTGGTGTACCCGTGAGTATCAAATCATTGGGCTCAAGAGTCATATAATTGGAAACGTAGGCAATAATGTCAGATACGTTGAATACCAAATCTGCAGTGTTTCCACTCTGCTTCAGGTCGCCATTAACCTTTAACCACAAAGGCAGCGCGTGGGGATCCTTGACAGCATCGAAGGGTATAAACGGTGAAACGGGAGTTGACGTATCGAATCCCTTGCCCAAAGTCCATGAGCCGCCAGATGCGCGTGCTGCAGTTAAGTTACATTGGGCAGTTAGATCCAAAGCCAAACAATAACCGCCAACATATTCCATTGCTTGCGCTTTCGAGACATTCTTGCAACGTGAACCGATGACAACACCAAGCTCTACTTCATAGGCAACCTTGGTGAACACTTTTGGCAACTACAAAATCAACAAATCAAGCTTCAAAAGCAAAGTTGAATAATGTTGATTTGAAATATTTTCTCACCACGATTGGAGAGCCTTCGCGTAGATAAGAAGTTGTGGGCTTTAGAAAAACGATAGGCTCTGTGGGTACCGGTACTTTTCTGGCCTTGACAGCACACCTGTTATAAATAAAATTAGTTAATTGTTCTTTTTGTAAACAATATTTATAAATACCTACATATAATTGAGCGCTACTCCTATAATCTTTTTGCCCTCAAATACAAAGTTCGCCGCATCTTGGTTGCGTTGGCAGGCCATTAGACAGCGAGCAGATAGGCGCACCACTGTAAGAAAGTATAAGATTAATGATGATTTAAAATGTTTTAATGTTGAATAATAATAACTAGCTGTTCAAATAAGGCTTACGAATGTAAAGTAAACGTAGAGATTGCGACCACTGCGGTCGAATGAATGTGAGTAAATGTGCTGTGCATTTGAGTAGAACAATGTTTTTAATCACTTACTCGCGTCAACGCTGTATTTATTGGGCTTCAAGGTTATCTGGAGAAGTGCCCCTCTGCTTAAAATAGTTTATCAATAGAAATTAAATAACATCAAAATTGGGTGATCAACAAAGAACCAGATCGTAGTTCAAAAGAGTTAAGTGTGACCAAAGGTACACGATTATTTCATGAGCCAAAAACCAGCAACAGAACGTAAACTTTCACGTAACATCCGTTGCGTTATTTGCCTTGTCACTATCACAGCTGTGAACCAATGAACTGGCTTATACTTGCAAACATTAATTAAATTAAAGCTTTTATACTGAATTCTATTTTTTGTTGTAATATGTTTTCAACTTTGCATATTTCATAATGAAATACTTTAAGGAATATTGATTCGACTTAAACATAATGGAGCAAAGCGAACAAGAATTGAACTCAAAAGAACCAATCGAGCCAAACTTAATGAACGAACTAGTTAAGTGTCACATTACGAGCGCGTTCGTTCAATCAGTTCAGTAAATCGTTCGATCGAACTTATGTCAAACGAATGGTACAACTCTTAACATTTACGTGCCGTCGCTTATTAATGGTGAAGAAAAAATTTATAAAAATATTTTAAATAAAGTGTAAAAGTGTGAGAGTGTGAACAAACACACGTGCATTTGCGGGCAATTGCACGGTGTACCTGCAATCTTATTGCTATGTAAAAAGTAAAAAAGACCAGCAAATAACGCAGAGTCCAATGAAAAGTATAAAGAATGACTTGTCAAAGAGAATAACACGAATTTGTTGGTGGCAGTAACGCGCGGCGTGGTGAATAAATATAAAGCGCGAACGAGAAAGCAATGAAATACTTAAGTGGGCAAAAACGAGAAAGCGCTAAAGTCACCACCCTGAGAAGAGAGTTGTAGGGACAACCTCAAACCTCGAAATTTTTGTAATTTTCTCGCAACTTAATATAATGCCCAAAATTACTTGTTAATGGAAACACACATGTGCTAAGTTAACTTAGTTTCGGTATTGTTTGATTTAAGTTATTGCGAAACAATAAATCTGTGCGCTTGTTAAACTGTGTGTGTGTTTGTGTGTGTATTAAAGAGCAGCAGCCTACTACATAAATTCAACAAACACAACAACAACACAATGATTAAAATGGAGACTGACAAAATGATGGACGAGACTAACTCCAATGCACAAGCAGTAAGTTCATAATTGTTACTTTTTTAGGTGTAGCTGATGCGTTCAGTTTTTTACGTACACACACACATATGTATGTGCAACGTTCAATATACATATATATATATACATACATAATGCTCAAGGTGTCACATATAAACGAATTATGTTCAGTTGTATCTGTGTGTTTTATTTTCGTACACACATGCTACATACCTACATACATATGAATATGTACATATGTATTTTGCACTCGTGCACTCTATTAACATTTCTTCTTTGATGATTAACCTTAAACAATTTACATTCGCTCATAAATTGATAAAAAAAGCAGCAAAGGGTGCAAAGAAATGCAATATGCGTGTTAATGTGTGTACATATATAAAGTATATATATAAAAATATTGATCAAAATAATGAGTAAAATATCAGAACTGACAAAAAGTATTATTATTTGAGGGTATCTTCTATTTGCGCATTCCCTACTAGAGCACTCTTATTTCTTATAAACATGAGTAGGAAATTTAAGCATGTTACAGTTGTGATTTAATGTTTCTTATATTTGTATTTTTTTTTTTTTTGTAATTAGCAGTTAATTGGCCTTTGTTACTTTCAAGTTTTGTTTATATACACAAAATTGTATATACATATAATTTTTTTTTGGTGTATCCATATATAAACATTCATGTTCATTTATTATTATTTATTGTGTATATATATAAACATATCTCAGTATTTATTTCAATCCGTTCAATCCAATTTGTTGTGTATCTTTCATTAATTCTGCGTAATAATAAAGGCAAATCCCGCTCCCTTTCCGCCACTTCAACCTCTCCCCTCCAATCACATATTGGCAAATCAGTCAATAAATGCTTCGCCATTTATTTACTTGGTTTCTGTTTGCTGCTGTTTCTGGGTCAAAAGTTGATTTTTTTTGGCCAAATGTACGCGCTCAGCAATTAAGTTACATTTGAGTCATCTTTGTTATTGTTGGCCCCAAAATCTGACATCAAGGTGAAATGGCAACCAAATTGTGCATAAGCGATTTTTTGTTTTTGTTGTTTTTTTTTCTGTGTTTATCATTAAGATTTCGCAGCAAACTCTCAGACGAAATAGGTCCAAAGAAAAAGGTCGCACACACATGTGTATATACAAGGCTGCAAACCGGTTTACAGTGTAACCACATCGTTGTTGTTGTCTCTGGATTTTGATAATCGCCCAAAAACGATTAACCAAAAACCATTTAAATGTTCACAATATTAAATCATATCTGTTGCGATCAATTACGATCTTTAATTCAATTGTGATTCTTTGTGTTGCTTTATTAAAGTTTAGGTTAAACAATCTTATCTATATCGATTGAATCACTTTATTTCGTATATCAAAAGAATGTACATCAATTGTAACTTTTTATAACGTTTGTTATTTATTTTATAACTTTCCCATATTTAATGACCTGTTTACTGCCATTTAGTGGCATTTTCCTTAGCACAATATTATCATTCCAGGGAAAGAAACTTTTAAGTTGTTTCCCTGACCTACATATACGCTTAGAAGCAGGCAAAAGTTAAACAAGTTTCAAGTGGAAAATTATTTGTTAGCATTGTCAAGTGGCTAATAAGCGTAGCTGGAGGCCGCGTCGTCGCCTGTTGCCTCAACAATCATTACCTACACCAAAATGTTAGCCTCAAAAAACGATTTTAACTTTAGATTTTAATGCAAACGCAAATAAATAGCACTAACAAATAGCAAAAGTAACAGCAACAACATCAACAACTAATATGATATGCTATTAAATTAAGCTGCTAAAAACGCGTATACAAACAAAAACCCATACAAATGTAAAAAACGCTAACAATTGTTCATTTTAACACACACACCTGCATAGACAAGGTTTAGATGTAGTCAAGGTATTGTTACTACTATATACTTAATATATATATCTTACAAATACACAATCATAAACATTATTATATTTATAAATTGTTTGCACTTTAACTTAATTATTTGCAATCACACGCACTTGAATAATTATTCTTCACATTTATTTGTATATTTTTTTGCTAACCTTCACTAAGATATAATTAACTTTATTTAGAAATATTGTTTTGGGCATATACTATTTGGCAAAGTCTGTTAATACAAGCTTGACTATCATAATTTTACTTAATATACATTATTTGAAATCCTTCCCGAGTAATGTTTTTTTTTGCTTAATATTGTATTTAACTTGAAACAACAGAATAATCAGAAAGTTCAAGTAATTTTGTTATCTCTCTTTTTACAACAATATTTATTCCGTTTAATCTGAAATATTTGCTTTCTAAACAAATATATATTTTGAAGTCATAAGCCATTTCTGCGAATGGAATTTTTTTATTACTTTTCCAGTCTCTTACAAATTAAATTTTCTCAACAAAAAATCCTTTCTCATCATGTCTTAAATTCTAAAATTATTGAATTGCTTGTTAGTAGATGGTAAGTTAATTTATATATATATAATGAATGATATAATGCTGAATGCTAGCTTATTCTTAAGCTGAAGTTTGTTTATTTTTGTTTTGTTGTTTTTGTACTCTTAGCTTTGCCATTTTCGTGCTAAATAAAGTCCAAATACATAAGTGGAAACTGCAATAAAAAAAAACTGAAAAAAATGAAAAGACAAGCTCAACTAATTGGCTAATTGTAAGCGGTAAAGTTTATTTGTTAGTCGCCAACTCGTCTGAAAGAGTTGCACAATTTTAACTTGGCACATAACCTGACCGGGGCCATTACTCATGGCATTGGCCATTGGCAAGAGCTACCTACTTTCTAGCTTTTACGTGCTAACCTCTGACATAGGAAAGGAGGAGGGGAGAGAGTTAGAGTTAGAGTGTACAAATTTACATTTATTCCATCATCAGTCTTGTTGCATGTTGCATGGGCAATTTCATAATAATTTATATATATTTCTTTCTTTCTTTTTATTCTTCAATTCAATATAGTTCACAACCACAATGCTGTACGATCCGGTGCGCAAGAAAGATTCATCGCCCTCATATCAAACGGAGAGGGATGTATGCTTTCAGTACTTTACACAGTGGAGCGAATCGGGACAGGTGGACTTTGTGGAACAGCTGTTGTCGCGCATGTGCCACTATCAGCATGGACAGATCAATGCGTTTCTCAAGCCGATGTTACAGCGTGACTTTATAACTCTGCTGCCAAGTAAGTAATCGTTTCTGATAATATGCATTATTTCACAATGTTTAAACGTTGTGAAATGTACGAGAAATATAGCAAATATATGTATCCAAAATACACACATACTTGGGGGCTTTTAATACTTATATAAATAATAAGCAATATCTTTTTTGGTTATTATATTATGATGTAATTATCTAAAAAACTGAACTTCAGTGTAGGGCACTGTAATACGATCTAAGCTTTAAGAAATATAAGAAATTGAGCTGAGTTTTTGGAAAATTTGTTACTTCATTCAACACCTTTCGTTGCAAATCTCATGTTTTAGTAATGCAGAAAATAGAAAACAATGATTTTTCCATTTTTCTAACTAACCACACTCTCAACTTAAAAGCTACCAATCATCGATCTTAACTAAAGAACATAATGTTTAACATCAATAAGATTAGAACTAAAAGCGAAACGTTTATATGAACAAGTAAAGTCGACAGAAGAGAGTATGAATTAAACAAACACAATGTGAAGGAACAAAGTTGAACAGCAAACATATGAGGGTAACCGAATGAATCGCAATCCACTCTCTTTTTATACCCTTAACCCATGGAATGGGTAAAAAAGGGTATAATGGTTTTGTGCAAAAGTATATAACAGGCAGAAGGAAGCTTCTCCGACCCCATAAAGTATATAGATTCTTGATCAGCATCAACAGCCGAATCGATATAGCCATGTCCGTCTGTCTGTCTGCCCGTCCGTCTGTATGTATGAACGCTTCGATCTCAGAAACTACAAAGCCCAGAGATTCAAGATTTTGGATAAGATAAGCTCTCCTAATCCCTAGGCATTGCAAAACTATTTAAAATTTTCGATGACTTTTCCGGCTTACGATATACACATTCGATTACATGTAACAAAAATATCTTGAAAATCGAAAACTTTAAAATGGGTATTGAAACTATTAGCAAAATAATGAACATCTGTGAAATTTTTATTAAAATCGGTTCAGAAACACCTGAGATATGAAACCATCAAGCATTGGTACAGCGGTACACGTACATATGATATATGAGTGTGTCTGTTAGCCCGACCGTCTGTCCGTCTGTATGATCAACGGTTAAGGGTATCTTCTAGTCGAGCTTACTCGACTATAGCCTTCTTACTTGTTCTTTCTGTGTGTGTGTTTTTTTTTCTCTCTTTACACCTGGCTCCCCTTTTTGTATGTTCTCTCCCCTAATCCTTGCCGCGACTACGTTGCCGTGCAACTGTTACGTAGCGGGTTAACGACAGGGGGGCGGACACTGCTGCAGGTGGTTCCACCGCTGTCTGCTGTTAGCGTTGTTGGAATTGTTGTTGGCGCTGCTTATGTTATTGACTCAAAGGTCATTGCTTCCATTAAAAGCGCTTCGCCGCAATGAAAAAAAAAGCACACACACAAAACAAAAGCAAAAGCCTTCAGAAATCTTATTGCACATATGTATGTTGCTTTCGATTGAATGGAGAAACTAATTGTCAAGGAAATCAATGTTATTAAACTCAAGGGGGAATATAAAATCAATAAGAAAATCATAAAAAAAATTCTATACTATTTTCTATGGCATAACAAAATCCATAGCTGATAGAGTTATAAAAAAATGTTTTGTTCTGACTATTACCAAATTTTTAAAGTTAACTGTATATCAAGAAAGAGTTGTACCTAAGAGTTGTAATCTTAAATGCATACAGGATATCCTTAGGTGTGTTTGTCTGTTTGTATGTGTGCATAATTATATGCCCATTGTCAAAGACTTACCTGTCGCTGTTTTTAATCCTAAACAGAACATCAAACAAAATAATTTCTAGAATGTCGAACTTTAAATACTCTATGCATGTAATCTTATAAAGCTTGCTTTAAATCCTGTTCATGACAAAGAGGAAAGACATTTGATCACTTTTTGGTGAAAAACAACTTTACTGAAAGAGATAAAATGCGATACGAAATCTTAATTAAATGTTACTGTTCACAAATTGAAAACTTATAGCTGTGGCTTATTTTGCTTCAAGATGCTACATTTAGTTTATTGCGTTGGTAGAGCCGTTACATATTTCATGACAAAATGATAACGACTTTGCAGCAAGTGGCAAGTGGGGAGAAACAAGAAAAGAGACAAGAAAGTCTCGACAGTCTTTTGCTTGTGCTTGTGCTTGTGCGTTTATATTTTTCAGGATGAGCGCGTGCATTGAGAAAAAAAATGAGAACGAGACAGGGAAATGAGCACCGTTGTTTCCTCCTCCATTTACATTGTAATGCACTTCAAAGGCAGCTAACCAGCCAGTCAGTCACACAAACATACACATAGACACGAACGTATAGGAATGACAGACAAAACTGAGGATAGGCAGGCGACAAGAACCGTTAGATGGCGACTAGCACAACAACAATACCAACAACAACAGCAAACGGCAACAACTTGAACTACATCCAACGTTGCAAACTTGGGCTGTTGTTGTTGTTGGTGTTGTTTTCTCTCGTTGTCGTTGCAAAGTCACTTTGCGAGTTATGCACATTTTTAATTGTGTTTGGCAAACGCAGCAAGCAGCACTTTTTATGCACTTCACTTACTTTGCAGACCAGCAGGGCCATTTCCCACTCACCTTCTCCATCTCATTCTCTCTCCCTCTTTGCGATATCTGTCGATTGCTCGCTGTCACTTATATCCACTCCCGCTTCACAAAGCCGTTAGGTGCGTCCAAAGTTTGCGTCTGTAGGTGGCGCGTGGGTCTCTACACAGCTGCAACCCACTGAGTCGCGGAATATACTTAGTGAATTTGATGTACACTTGGTTATCATATTGCTTCATTAGCGACAGCAGATTACAGTCTGCATCTACGGTGAGTCACAACTAGGCCTTACCTTACTGGATGCAACTCCTCTTTATTGGTATTTGCTTAAGTTACTGAATTAGTATAAGCAGTATCGTATAAATACACATGGTCCGCACTCTTCTTTTTTCCATGTTTATAAGAATGGATAAACTAAATCGGCAAAAGTGCAACATTTGTATATTTTTCTTTCGTGATTTATTTGTATGGTCATGTTTACTTATAAGTATGGATATGTTGGGTTAGTCACTTAGTTACTTACTTATCAGGAAGCGCTAAAAGCAGTCAAGCTAAACAAAGCTGTAAGTTGTGATGAGTCATCAAGGTTTATTTTCACGTTTGTTTGTATTGCTCGTAATGAGTTCATTCGCCTACGTTCATCATCTTGGTAGCTTTAAAGAAGTTATAAATAGTATTAAGCATTTATAAAAAAAAATGTTTAAGGATTTATTAAATAATTATTTAATTACTCTTCTGTTTTACAGAAAAAGGTCTGGATCATATTGCCGAGAATATTTTATCGTATTTGGATGCTGAATCGCTAAAGTCTGCGGAATTGGTATGCAAAGAATGGTTGCGAGTCATATCGGAGGGCATGCTGTGGAAAAAGCTCATTGAGCGTAAGGTGCGCACAGATTCGTTATGGCGTGGCCTAGCCGAGCGTCGCAATTGGATGCAGCATCTGTTTAAGCCAAGACCAGGACAAATACAGAGACCGCACTCATTCCATCGCGAGTTATTTCCCAAGATCATGAATGTGAGTAGCAAATGCATCTACATATTGAATGCCTGACGTATTGAATATTGTTTGTTTGTAGGATATTGATAGCATAGAGAATAACTGGCGAACGGGAAGACATATGTTGCGTCGAATTAACTGTCGCTCGGAAAACTCAAAGGGTGTCTATTGCCTGCAGTACGATGATGGCAAGATTGTGTCCGGCTTGCGGGATAATACGATTAAGATCTGGGATCGCACGGATCTGCAATGTGTCAAGGTTAGATGAGAAAAAATGCACTTACATAAAAGCTCTATTTTGATACTCATTTGTTTCTCTTGTATAGACATTAATGGGTCACACGGGTTCGGTGCTGTGCCTGCAATATGACGACAAAGTGATTATCAGCGGCTCCAGCGATTCAACGGTGCGTGTTTGGGATGTGAATACTGGTGAAATGGTTAACACACTCATTCATCATTGCGAGGCGGTGCTACATTTGCGATTCAACAATGGCATGATGGTTACCTGCTCCAAGGATCGTTCGATTGCAGTCTGGGATATGACCTCGCCCAGCGAGATTACGTTGCGTCGCGTCCTAGTCGGCCATCGTGCCGCTGTCAATGTTGTAGATTTTGATGAGAAATATATTGTGTCCGCCAGCGGTGATCGCACCATTAAAGTGTGGTCCACGTCGAGCTGTGAATTTGTGCGTACCCTGAATGGTCACAAACGTGGCATCGCTTGCCTGCAGTACAGGGATCGTCTGGTGGTTAGTGGCAGCTCCGATAATTCAATAAGGTAACGTTTTCAATTCATTTGCATTTGAATATATAATTTACAAATTAATTACTTTCTTTCGATTCGACAGGCTTTGGGATATTGAGTGCGGTGCCTGCTTGCGTGTTTTGGAGGGTCATGAAGAATTGGTGCGCTGCATCCGCTTCGATACGAAGCGCATTGTCAGCGGCGCCTATGATGGAAAAATCAAGGTCTGGGATTTAGTTGCTGCGCTGGATCCGCGTGCCGCCTCCAATACGTTATGCCTCAATACCCTCGTGGTAAGAGTTAATTCCTTCCTTCCTGATGGTTAATATGGATTACTTATTTGATTTGAATTTAGGAGCATACAGGTAGAGTTTTTCGTCTGCAATTCGATGAGTTTCAAATTGTGAGCAGCTCGCACGATGATACTATATTGATATGGGACTTTCTAAATTTTACGCCCAATGAGAATAAGACCGGCCGAACACCATCACGTAAGAAGCAACTTTCACTTTTTTACATTTTGCGTCAGTGTGTGTTATGGTATATATTTAAATCTCTTCCCATCTCGTTGTGTTTTTCTTTGTTTAGCGGCGCTTATGGAACATTAACATTTTGTGCGAAGGCAGCTGCGGGAACTTAAGCTGCATTCCTCCAGTGATGAGGAGGGGCAACAGGGAAACGGTGGCGAAAACGATTATAATGATGATGATGATAACGGAAATGCTGATTATGAGGATGCAGATGTTAATCTCGAGCTCGAGGATATCGAACATAATTACGCTTATTGTCCACATAAAGTTCATCATTATCGAATTAGTTCCGATAACTAATGAATAAAACAACAACAGAAAGCATTGAGACTCGTCCATTAAATTATGTTGAGCCCAAGACACTGAGATCTCCGATTTTACTGAAATGCAACAAAATAAAAAAAAAAAACGAAAAGGAAACTAAAACTGAAAACAATTTATAATTAATACAAACAAATACAAACATGCGTATAATATGAATTAATGAAGTTATTTAAGAATACAAGAAACCCCAATAATAAATGCAACAAGAGTATAATAAATATTTTTGCATAAACTGGCTGTTAGGTTTGAAGAATATACGAAAATAACAATATAAACAGAATTATGTATTAGTTAATTAGGCATTATAGAAATAATTAAGGACAGTCTGTGTAAATCGTTGGATCGACTGTTTGTTCTTGCAGCAGCGGTACCATAGATTATGTAACTAATGTTCAGCTCAAACACAAAAAAAAACAAACAAAATAAACCATTACAACGCTTTGGGCTGAGCGCAGCTGAAAGGAATTCTTGAAATTTTTAGTACGTTTTTTTTATATATACACGCGATTAGGGTAGACATACTAAATGAGCAAAACTGTCAGAACGTACAGAGTATAGTCTTTAGTATAGATTTTAGTAAAAGCTTCATGAACTTTTGAGCAAAACATAAACACATTTATTTGATTTTTCAACATTATCGCTTTTGTCATACTGCACATTTCGTAATTAAATTAAAATGCCTGATGTTACAACTGTAAAAAAACAAAAATTCATAATTTTGAATAATTAGGCCTTAAGAAATACCTATTATAAAAAACTGTAAATGAAAACTATGTGTGTGAAGTGACATAAAAGTTGTACATGTTTTCACTAAGTCTGTTTTTAAGCAGTGCTGTTTCATACTGTTCATTAGGAAAAACTATAAAAAAAAAACAACTAAAATATTAATAAATATATTCTGCAATAAATTACAAATTCTTTAATTGAACAAATGCTAGATGTTATACATATGTAGAAATTAGCCAATTCTCATGTCGTTTTTGAATCCATCGTTGATTGTGATCAATTGATAATTTACTATATATATTGCCTAACTTTAAGTTTAAAATCTACTATCGCGCTCGTATATTATGTATATAATGTTTTAATGTAAGCCTAAGAAAAGTTAAAGAATATTGAAATACTATATACTTACGTACATACCCAATATGTGAAATTGTTTAATGGAAATGCTGGCAGTTTGTTTCAATTAGCAATAGCAACTGCAGTCTGGTAGTTTGCGCAAATTGGTAACATAGGTAATATATATATATAAATTAGAAATAATAAATTGTGTATAAATGCTATTTAATCGTGATTTATTTACTGGGCAAATCTAATATTACAAATATTTTACAAATATTATATTGCTTAATGCTTGATAAAAAAAAAACCGAGAAGGTTTTTAAAAAAATTTTAAAGTAAAAGTGCTTTAAGTTTGAACAGCTGTTCGAATTCATCGATATCTTTTTTAAGCTCCGATAAAAGCTCTGGCAAATCGATATTTTAGCAAATGTTGCTGTAGCTGTTAACTATCGACTGTCTTAACATATCTGTATTGTTTATTTGGCGTATGTGTAGTTTTGATTTTTGGAAATTCAATGGATTTTTCCTGGTTGAAGAATTAAAATGCATGTAAAATGTGTACACGTTTTCTTGGAAAGCTGCTCAACACGTTGCGATTGCATACTACATCCGTTGCTAACCGTTTCCGTCAGCATTCAAGAACATCAATGAGCCGCGTGTCTTCGCCACCACTAAAAAAGAGCAAAACAGCTGCAACAACAACTGAACTTTCAGCCGAAATAATCGCACAGCTTGGAAAACCACCCAGGAAGCGTGAGAATCCTGCATTCACAAAGGTTGACAGTGCCGAATTACAAAGCATTTTCACACCCGAACTGGAGGCACTTGTTGCGCTCTTCAACAAATACAACTATGAGCTGCGCATTGCTGGCGGAGCCGTTCGTGATATATTAATGAGCATTAAGCCGAAAGATGTGGATTTTGCAACGACGGCGACACCGGAGCAAATGAAAGAGATGTTCACCAAGGAGGAGGTGCGCATGATTAACGCAAAGGGGGAGAAACATGGCACAATTACGCCGCGCATCAACGACAAGGAAAACTTTGAGGTGACCACTCTACGCATAGATGTACGCACAGATGGACGCCATGCAGATGTGGTGTTCACCACCGATTGGCAATTGGATGCAAACCGTCGCGATTTAACGATCAACTCAATGTTTCTTGGTCTCGATGGCACCGTCTATGATTATTTCTATGGCTATGATGATGTGCAGCGACGTCGCATCGTGTTCGTTGGTGATGCTGATGTTCGCATCAAGGAGGACTATTTACGCATACTGCGTTATTTTCGCTTTTATGGCCGTATCGCAACCGATCCCAATTCACACGACCAGGCCACACTAGATGCTATCAAAGAAAATGGCGAGGGTCTCGCGCGAATTAGTGGTGAACGCGTTTGGGCTGAGCTGCAGAAGATTGTTGTCGGCAACTTTCGTCGAGAGTTAACCTTGGAAATGCATAATTCAGGCCTGCTAAAACACTGTGGTCTGCCAGTGGAACCAAATATTGAAGAATTTGAGCGACTCTGCGGCGACATAAAAGCATTTGAGGAACCACATCTTCCCATTCTCTTCTTGATCGCACTTTTGCGCAGCCGCAATCAGGCAATGCAGCTCCATGAGCGTCTCAAGCTATCCGCCTACGAGCGCGATTTGGCTCTCTTCATAATACAGCAGCGTGATCGCATTGATTCCGAGTACAACTGCCTGCGCGACTATCAAAAACTCTGCCTTCAGCCGTTTGTCAAACGGGACTATGTCGAGCACCTGCTCAAATACGCTAACAAGTTGGAGATATACAATCAGTTGAAGGCGTGGCAGCAGCCCAAATTTCCAATTAAAGGAAATGCGCTAAATAGTTTTGGTCTGGTTAAGGAGGAAATAGGTTTGGTTCTATCCAAACTAAGTTTGTTGTGGGTGGACAGTGATTTTAAGCTGACAGCGGAGGAGTTAGTGGAAAAGGTACCAGCAATAATGGAGCAACTAAAGTTGCTGCCGCCCAATACACCCAATAAAAAACAACGTAAGCAGTAAATTAATCTATAGTTTTGATTCCACTTCTTGTCAGTTAACACTTAACTTACTAAAAATCTGTATGGGACGCTTAAATCCAGCTTTGCAGTGCTCTGGCACGCCCATAAGTTCCATGCTGGCAAAGCCAACCTCTGGACTAAGCAGATAGTCCGTAAATTGATTTGGTTTAAAATTGATAGCATTGTAATTTTCCCGTATTTTGACCTGCAAGTAGAGAATATAACTAATTATTAATAAATACAGCAAGAATCGTTTTGTTGTAATCCAGTTACCGTTAGCTTCTTGCGTCGACTATATGTATCAAACGATTGTGGCTCCAAAATTAGCTTTCCGCCGGAACGCAGTTGCAGGAACATGCGCTTGAATGCCTGTTTTAAACCCGCATCACAGAAGTTCAGATGTATCCATTTGGTAACCGACATGCACAAGATTACATCGAATTGTGGCCTTTCAAGCTCGAGCAGCACATCGTCTTCCAGCACATAATTGCCATGCACAAATTTCACATTTTTCAAAAATATTGACTTGGTGTTTGAACGCTTTAGCGCATTAATGGCTTGTTGCGCACTATGCACCAAATTGCGATCTATGTCCAATCCAACTAGACTTTTCAGCATAAAATTCTTGGCAATCGCAATGGATAGATGACCCGAATTGCAACCAATGTCCAGCAGCTCTTTGCCTTTAAATAGCTCTGGCTGTGTGGCCAAAACATCCAAGCGTATGTCATGGAAATCCTTGTCCAGTATACGCTTCCCGTAGTAGTGCCTATAGTTGCCATACATGTATGTTTCATTCTTGTTGCGTTTGAGCTTGTTGTTGCTGGTGTTGCCAGCATTGTTTTTATCCAGCTCAAGTCTCTTCTTTGGACTCTGTGCTGGTGGACGTTGAGTGCACTCTTTGTTATTGTCTACAGGCACGTGTGTATCGTCGATGGATTTATTTGCTTCGTGCATCAGTCTTTTAGTAATCTGTGCATCTTCAACATTGTCAGTTGCTGGACGCTTATTACTAGGTTCTATTGTGTTGTTATTGTTTTCCACTTCCATTTTGAAGTTTGTAAACGTTTTATCAGGCCCCAAACAAAATATTGAGCGGCAATAACAGTTTCTGTTTTAGACAGTGTTGGAAGACGATGTTTTAAAAGGTATCGGTTATGGTATCGGTACCTCACAATCATGTGCAGTATTTTAATACTCAAATATTAATATTTTTAAATCACTATTTAAATCTCGACGTCACGACTCTAAGAAACCATTAATTAATTAGATTTACACCGAAACACAACACCTAAAATGGTATTATAAGGAAACTGCTTGCTATGAGTCTCAGCTGTGCTAAGGGCTGTAATGTGCTAATTGCTATGACACACAGATCTTTAAATCAATTTGTAAGGCATACTTTTAGGATGAATCAATTACATTCTATAAATGCTTGTCAGATTCATTTTTATACCCTTAACCCATGAAATGGGTAAAAAGGGTTATAATGGTTTGGTGCAAATGTATGTAACAGGGATAAGGAGGCTTCTCCGACCCCATAAAGTATATATATCATTGATTAGCATCAACAGCTATAGCCATGTCCGTCTGTCTATCTGTCCGTCCGTCTGTTTGTATGAACGCGTCTATCTCAGGAACTAGATAGCAAGTTTGTTTCAAATTTTCGATAACTTTTCCGGCTTACGATATACACATGTAATCGATAACAAAAAAATCTTGAAAATGGGAATAGAAACTTTTAGCAAAATACTGAACATCTGTGAAATTTTTATTAAAATCGGTTAAGAAACACCGGAGATATGAAACCATCAAGCATTGGTACAGCGGTACACGTGCATATGAGTGTGTCTGTCAGCCCAACCGTCTGTCCGTCTGTATGATCAAAGGTTAAGGGTACCTTCTATCGAACTTACTCGACTATAGCCTTCTTACTTGTTAAATCAACATCTTAGTAAGGATGCTGCGACGTAGTAATGGTAAAAACAAGCCCCACTTGAATAAAAAAAAAACAAAGTGATTAGTTTATTTTTATTATTTTTTTTTATTTTTATGTGCGTACGCACATGCACGTACTATTGTTTTTGTTTAATGTACGTAAATATAATGTATGTATGTGTGTTGGTGTATGCACTGATATATAAATATAAATGTGAAGTTGTTGTTTTTAAACATAAGTGTAAATTAAAGAATTAATATAATGCACGTAATGTATGCGTAGAAATGAATGGTATGTCTTGGTTTCAACAACGCATGTATATATATATATATTTTTTTTTTATATATATATTAATATCGTAGTAGTATTATAATGGATGTAAGTAATGCTAGTTGTTGTATGGTATGGTAATGGGTGTATTTGATGTAAGGATGTTTTACAATATGCGCATGCTGGATGGGGGGAGCGGCTTTAGGCTCTACAAAATTAAACAAATTCAATTCAACTTGCTAAAGCACATTACATACATATATATATATATATGTATATATTATTCCATTTAGTTTGCATATTGTGGTTGACGATCTAACGGGACATATTTGTAGATATACAGCGATAAATCAGTTCAATTAATGCAAATATTGAGTGTGAGTGTGTGTATTATGTGTGTATAATGATTCTTGGCTTGGTAATGCTGATAAGATCCGAACATTGAGCAATTATGTTCCGTTAAGTAAAGTGTGGTTAACCTCAATTTCGAAACAAGATTTTTTTTATACATAGATCATCTTGTGCGGTGTGTTTTCTTTCAATACAATACTCAGAACAAGGTTCATTTCGATAATTGATTTTGAATGCGGTTTTTGTCTTTTTTCGATTTGTGTGTTTTTTTTCTATTTGGATGTAATGCTCTTCTGTGTGTTTTGCTCGTTCTTATTATTTTAAAAAAACGCTAGGGCGCTAATTTCGCATATGCGGATAGTAGGGGATTTCGTTTTCGTTTCTTGGATTTTTATCTTTCTTTTTTTTTTTCATATTCTCATTTTCTTTTTTTGGGGATTATAATTTGTTTGCTGGGCTGGCTGTCTTGCTGTGCACATCCATCATCCATCCGATTTGATGTTGATTTTCATGCGTTTCTCTCCATAATTTGTAATTACCAGAGTCCCGACGAATATCCACCGGGTGGCACACGATTCTTGTTGATAATCTGATTGCCGCCGTTCATAGCTGGTGCTGGTTGTATATAATCGTTTCCACCAGCTTTGTAGCCCTCACCAGTTACGGGATTGCCATCTGGATTTAGAAAAAAAAATCAATTAATATGTAATTTAGATTTTACAAAATAGAATAAATTAAAATATTTGCATTAAAAAAAAAAATACTTTTTGTTTACCTTTTCTATGCTTTTATGCAGTGTTAGTGTTAAAGTGGTTCGTTAATCGAAAACGGTCTTAGTTTCGACCGACCTACTTTAGTTTGTGTTAGTTTTTCTAATTATCGCGTGCTAACTGCAATAAATGTGATGACTTCTAACGATGTTTGGGTGTAAAAAGAGTTTATATAACACCCCATATTCGTTATAGCTAAATCATTCATTCATTTGGGCTAAGCGATATCAATTAAATCGACATCAATAATAGAAACTAGCTTCAGTTTGGAATTTTTAATGTTATATTTGACAATTACTTGAAAAAATAGGTGAGTGAGGGTGAGTATACCGTTTTTATAACACTTTACCTGATCTATTGCCTCCGTTAATTTTGAGATTCTCAGTCGAAGAAGAAACGGAAGATGATGCCGATGAGACCGAACCACTCTTGCCATTATATTTTCCCTTATTATTGGTTAGCAATGGCTGTGCGGCTCCATTCGTATTTTGACCAAATGGAATGCTGCTCTTCATGTGATTCTTTCCCGGCGTTATGGGACGTGCCGGTTCGCCAAACAAGCGCGAATACGAATCAACTGGTTTCTGGCCCCTTCGCGGTACATCACCTGTTCGAGGTAAAATGGGTAAATGGGTTTTAAATCAAAAAATGTTTTCTTTTTGGTCTGCGAAAATAAATAAGTCTTATATATATGGTGCTTATATAACAACTACAATGTTGCATAAGAAGTAAGATACAGAAAATTACAAAAGTTAACCATTAAATGAAACGATTAACAAGTTAATATTTATGAAGCTTACACATCTGAAAGCATGAGATTCAGCGAGAGTTTAATTATAATAATTAACAGTGTGAGGTGTTGTGCTGGGCTGGCAAAATGGCAAATGGCAAAATATGCAAATGGATTTTGATTCGCATGGTTTGGAGAGCGTATAGCAAAAAAAAAGTTAATCATTAGTGATTATAATTATTATTTAATTTGAAACCCTTTTAACCTTAATAAGTTGATATTTTCAATTTGTATTGGATTTTATATATGTTTTCCATGTTTCTAAGTGGTTCGGGGTGGTTTGGGGACGCCCTTAAAGAACAGGAAGGATTAAGTCTTATAATATTTAAAACAAAACGTGCATTGAGTAAAAACGGTGTTTTATTACAAAATTGGTATTGAAGTTGGTTGAACCATTTGTTTGGTTTCTGTGAAGAGTTTCTATTTTGTAGTGTATTAGCTTTGTGCTAGAGAAAAGTATTAAGGTGTCTGAAGAAGTTTCACTCTAAAAGTTGGGGTTTGTCTTTTGCAGAAGTAAATTAATAACAGTATTAAAACAAAAATGTTTAATTTATTTTTGTTATATCGGACACTCGAAAAGTAGATATATTTATGTATTTATGTACCAATGAAATAGAATCTGTGAGCTCCTTGCCGTACTGTAAAGATATATAGAAAAAAGAGAGGAAAAGAAGAAGAAGGAAAAAGACGAGATACATTCAATATAAGATAGCTTCCTTTTACAAAATTTTCAAGTGCATGTTGGGACAAAATAGCAATAGCAATAGCAAAATAGCAGTCAACAATTGTTTGAATGTGTGTGAGATAATGCCCTAAAATAACTAACTTATTACCGGATTTTCTTAATGAAATTTGAGTGTGTATGAATTAAATAAGGAAAACTGCTTGAAAAGCGTTTTTTATAAGCTGGACTGGACAATTGTTTGCTAAGAGTGTCTGGATAAGATATATGAAATATATATGTCAGATATGTAGTACTTTTCATAGTATGTATATAGTAGCTTTTTAAGATTAAAGATTCTAAGCAATATAATACTTACCGCCGTTATTCTTCAGAGCAGCATCTTTATCGGCTGAGAATATGTTTGAGGCCATACGATTTTTGACGTTGCGTGGAGTCTGAGGCATGTCAGAACCAAAAATGTCACTCGATCCACCGCCGGGAGCCCTCAACACCCTGGAAGAAACAGAAGGAAACAACAAAGAGTTAGTTCGTTTTTTTTCTTTTGCAAAATGCCATAGAAATGAAATAATTATAGTTTATGATGCTTATAATTTGCTACACTTAGAGAAACTGACGAAAGAATAGATAGATAAGAAACGTGCCATCTTAGTGAATTAGTATAAGGAAATGGATATGAAGTATGCCTAATTATCATCATAGAACCACACAGACACATTGCAATTATTCTGCTTTGGCGTACAAAAGTCACGCATTGCAATCCAGATCCAGATCCAGATGAGAAGCTACAAAAAATGTAAGCCATGAAACAGCAACAACAACAATAACAAACAACAGGCAAGCAGACCAAAGAGCGACAGAGATAGAGATAGATAGAGATAGAGAGCGAGTAGAAAGAGCGGCCACTTAAAATCACGCCAGATTCAACTATGCTTTTGTGGCACAAAGCTTTGAGCCAACGGCAACGGTGCGGAAAAGCCTGATGCCAACAGTTGCATTCATTGCTTTATGCGAAGATTACTTTACGAGTGCTCCCATTGTAAATTAAAGTTTGTCTGTGTGTGTGTGTGTGTTGAGTTGTGTTGTGTTGAGGTGTTTTGAAGTTGTTGTTTGATATTTTTAACTCCCACGTACAGTTAGTTAAATTAGTTGTGATTCGCTTTGTAAGTGAAACATTGTTCCAATTAAAAATGGGTTAGAAGTTATTACCACAAAAAGTTGTAAAAAAAAGTTCTTTCAATTGTCAGAAGTATGATAATAAAGTTAAATGTTAAAGTCAAATGGAGTTTAAGATATGAATGTGAATTCAGATTATTTAATTTTCTTGTTTTTGTAAACATTTTTTACGATTTAACTATGTTATACCGTAAACAATTGACCTTTACAGATTTTTAATATATCCTCAAAAGTTTCTTAAATATATTGTGTATTTTGAAAAGAGAAAGATTAAACTTTAATCTGATAACACACTGTTCTACCTAAGATATAGAAGAGTTTTCTAATCTGAGGTCTCGTACTTTTATAGTCTCTAATATCGACGGAGATGGCCAAACCGACTTGACTGTTGATGATGATTAAGATTTAAGAGTCGGATAGGCAAACTTCTGTCTTTTAAATACAAAACTATTCTACCCTGTTATATGTTTACAACAATATAAAGAAAGTAACAAATTTATTTATTGAAGCATTACAATATTGGAAGTAAGTAAGTATTCAACCTATTATAAAGAAAGTAAAAGGCAAAAAAGTATTAGTTTTTTTTTTTGTTGCTACTTGCATCTATTATTAATGTGAAGCCAGTGTTGTGTAACGCAACCATATTTTAATATAATCGCAATAATGTGTTACATGACATGACATAACTTGCGTGGCATATTTTGCCATAATTATTGACTTAAATTTATGGCATGTATAAAAATGTAGGCCTTTTTTGGTTATATTCGATGATTTCACACTAAAAGGAGTAGAGTCACACTAATCTTTGCATATTAAATAGGAGTTATCTATCTATATAAATGTGCTTGATCTTATATATATATATAGCAACAATTACAAACCAATTTAGCAGTGATGTAATAGTCTTTATAGCTGTTCACTTTACATAAAAATAAAACTTCATTTAAGATCTTTTGGTTAAATTTGATAAAGAGTTTTTGATTGACGTGAGGCTCATTGAATAAATTGCTTGTCTGATTTTAATTGCAATTTATTGCTGGCTATTTAAAATGCTTAATTAGTTTTTAGATACATGTAACATGCATATGTTACTTTAATATAATGACAAAATATTGATCACTGTTGATCGGGTAAAAGTTAACATTCAACAAGGATGAATGGGAGAGGCGTTTGAATTTGTTGTTAGCTCAAATCGGCTATTTTTACTTGCAACTATCGAAAGCCTTTCACATATTCACAGCAGCAGCAGCTAGCAGCAGCAGCAGCAGCGGCGGCAGCAACAGCAACAGCAACAGAGGCAAATCAGAAATTAAAGTTTGCCTTTTTGTTAGTTGTTGTTGTTTTTGGCATTGACCAGAGAATGTGAGAAAAAAGCAAACCTGACCGGCAGGTAATTGCAGCAGCAGCAGCACTGCACAGATGGTTCATATGCCATCGGCAATAGTCGAAGTGAGCTCTAAACTTGCTCTTGGTTGACAGTCGATGCCACCACAAAACACATCTACTACAGCAGCACAGGGGAAGATGGGAAGAGTGGAGAAGCTATAAGTGTTGTGCTTTTACCTACTACAACAACACATAGAGTGTGGCAGCAGCAGCAGCCAGAGCAATGGAGACGGACGACAACAGCACTACACTAAAATGTGTATTGAGTCAATGACAACGAAAATGTTGAACACTTCTTATCCAAAAAAAAACAAAAAAAAAACTTTAAAAATATATATATATAGACAAAAACCTTACGGGTAAAAGTTGTTTGTGATCACCTAAAGTAAAAGTGATAGTTGCACTGCATTGATTTAGTTTTTAAGCAAAACACTTGCCCCTTTTTGGCATCACTTTGTTTTTGCCCATTGTTTTCTGTATCAACAAACAATTGGTGTTAGGTATTACAGAATGCCTTCACCTTTGAGAGTCTTAAGTTGTTTGAACTCTTTATCACTTATCACATAATTTAAATCAAGTTTTTCAACGGTTTTAAACGGTTTTGGCTTTAAACTAGAACTAGAGTATCTCAAACTTTCTTGTTGATTTATTAGCTTTTTTTTACGGCTCTCAAATGCAATATCAAAATTATTGATTGTTTTTTTCGCTTGTAAGTGAATATTAAAACTTGTCTTACAAATCTTTTTCAATTACTGAAAACATTGTTTGGGAGGGTCAAAGATTGTCGAAGTTTAAACAACACTGTACAAAAAGCCTTTGAGTGTTTATAAATGATTTTATTTTTATGATTTTTCTCTTCATAGGGAAAACAACGTTGAGAAAACAAATGCTTCCCCCTCTCGATTTTTATCAGAGTTAAGCAATTTAGATTTAACTAATATTTAAGCATTTTACATTATCTACCAAAGCCTATTTTAATTATTTTAGACAAAGAAAACAAGGGCAAAGAAAAAGATACAAAAAAATCAAGATTTCCATCAGATCTAAATAAAAGTTAATCAACAAAACATTATTTAGATGAATGTGTCTGATTAAAAAAAAAACACAAACCACAACCTCGATCTAATAAAACAAAAAACCACCCAATCATCAAATTCTCACTTCTTGCATTCACTGCAGATCATCTGATCTTCATTTTTATGATTCACCTTCTTTTTTTTTTTTTTTCGTTTTTTTGTTTGTTCGACAATGCGCATTCCAAAGACAACAACAATAATGTTGCATTGGAAAACACGAAGACGAAAAGAGTGGAATGCCGGTGATGATAACAATTTGTTGGGCCATTGTGGTTATATTGCAGCTTCAATAACTTCAATAGTTCAACAGTCTGAAGCCGAAAGAAAGATAGAAAGCGGCTGAGACTCAGACTCAACACACACACACACACACAAAAACCCAACCAACCCCACCCAAACTCAATGGAAGTTAATTTTCTATTTGGTTGATTGCGGCTTGCAGCATGTCGAGCTTATGTCATCAAAAGGTCCGCACAGGTTGTTGCATGTGCTTAAGCGCGGTATTTGCAACGTCAGCCGCCGCCGCCCCGCATGCAACTTTGTAACAAAGATCACAAACAAACAACTAAAAAGAGCCGAATGACAGCTTAAGAAAAATGTACAAAATTGATTAATTGCAATTAATTTTTATGAGTTTGTTTAAACTTGACATGTTAGCGCTTGTGGTCGTCGCTCGTCCGTCCGTCAGTCATAAACATTTTGTTTTTCCTTATGGTCAACAAATCTTTGGGCCTCTAACGAAATGTATAAATATTTGTCGTTTCGTCGTTGTCGTAGTGTGGTGAAAAGCAGTGAAAATTTGTTTTTAGTTTATGCCTACATTTTTGGTGATTTATTTTGAAAGTTACAAGAGACTTAAAAATTATGTGTGAAACGAAAGGAAGGAACTAAAAGCAAAATATGATTTAAACGTATATAGTTAATATAAATATTTAAATAAGTTTATATTTATAGTAAAAATCTTTAAAATAAAGATAAAAAACTTGATCGATTCTAATACTTTCTGGTTCAGCATAAAATCAACTATTTATTTCTATATCTTGTACAAAGTGTGGAAAGGAAATATTTAATTGAAAAATCTTATACAACATTTAAATGTGTATATTTTTAAAATAAATAAGTGCACAATTTTGGGTTTTTTTTTATTATTATTGCTTAAGCTTTTTGCCAGAGTTCAGCAATAGTTGCTCTGTACAATGTGCACCCAAAGTTCTTGGCAGAGTTTAGCAATAGTTGCTCTCATCAATAGATTTATTTTAAAATAAATATTTATATATTTCAAATAAATATGTATACATTTAAAGAAAAATCTATGTCGATGCTAATATTTTTTTGATTCATATAATATAAACTATTATTATCCATAAGATAGAAACGACAACAATGTATTTTCATATATAAAGCAGTAGTAAATACATTCATCTATATGGTATCACCTGATCATCATTACAATACACACACACACAATTAAACATAGAAAAGAGATTAATAGACGTGTGCTGGTGCATTTATTGTATTGAATGTTGAATGAGTATGATTTTTTTTTAGTATTATTGTTGTTTTGGTTTTTCACAAAGTTGCAGTTCATTCGTCTGTAACATACAAATGTCCGAATAATTGTTCATCAGTTGAGTTAATTTGTTATTTTTTCTCTTCTTCTTTCTCTTCATATTATTACTGTGTTTTTTTTTTGCTGTTTTATTGAGTTTCGGGTTGTTTAAAATTGGTTGGTGTGCCTTTGGTATTATAGTATTATAGTATAGTGATTGCACTGATCTGCTGGAGCGCATCAAACCGTTATTGTTTTGCGTTTGGCTGAGCCGGCTGGCTGCAGCATTGTTTCACTTAAAACGTGTCCCGCAGAAGCTCGTGCAACCGCAAACAAAAACAACAACAACAAAAAAAGCAGCATAATAAAAAATTTAACTGAAGCACGAAAATTGAGTGTGGTTTTGACTCTATGTATAAGTGTGTGTGTGTGTTTGCGTGTGTGTGTAATGCATTTGTTGCCGTTGTTTTTTTTTGTAGTATTTGTTGATTTCTGTTGATTTCCCTAAAATGTTGATTAGCTGTATCCATTATAATTGCCCGGCATGCTAGAAAACAAAACACAAATGACGGACGCTGCCTAAATGACTTGCTTGATGGAGCCTACCTCTCTCCCTCCCCTGACTCTGACTCTGACTCTGAAATGGGGGCCGGCCGGGCAAATGCTGCAATAATACTTTCCCTGCTGCACTGCTTTGTGGCAGGCAGAGCTGTGCTGTGCATTCATGCGTCGAGACTCCGGAGAGTTGGTTGATCGATGTTGCCGATATCCGATGTTGCACTTTTTGATGGATTGGCGCGCGCAACCATTTCGAATGTTCGATAATTTCCTACTCGCTTGGCTTTTAGGAATTTGATCAGGTGTGCCATCAATTTGGACAACAACAACAATAGCAATAACAGCAACAAGCGGCAATACAAATGGAGAAAAGGTAACTATAACTGAACTGTTCAATCTGATGAAGATTGAATACCCTTTGTTTAAATGTTTGGTTTTGTTATGTAACGTTTAACTCTCGCCACGGGGGATTGGGAGATAGCTGTACATTAAGCTCTATGGAATAAAGTTATTTCCTAGATTTGTACTTGCTTTGGTTTTGATAAAAGACTTGCTCTTTGGAATGTAAGGGGAGATCTTTTGTGGGAATCTTTTGATACTATTTGGTTAAACTTAATTATTTATTAAAATTACTTGACCAAGTTCATTATATACAATTTATATTGTTCAAAACCATTAAAACGATTAATTGTGTTATTGTTTAAAAAAACAATTCAAATTCTTGACCTGAACATACTAATATATATAATATTATTTTAAAGATTATTTAAGAACTTCTTTTTGGGAATATAAGTTAATTATAGAACATATCATTGTCTTCAACAACTTAAGCTCAACTTGACTTTTTCAGTCCATATTTAACAAATTGGGAAGGTTGGATTTCGAATGACAGGTGTTCCTTTATTCAAACCGTAAGGGTAGGGTAGGTCAAGGGGATTATGTCTTTTGAGCCTCTGATGATGGTTGTAAGCATGTCTTAGCATGGTTTTCTAGTCTGCTACTATATCTATGATTAAGATCAGAAATATCTTCCTTGACATTTGGTATCTTGAGGTCATTTTAGAGCGCAAAACCTTTGATTGTAGAGACTGAATGAAACTTTTATTTGACTTGGTTATATTTATTAATATACTAAATATAGTATGCTATATTTAATAAACCAGGAACATTATTATAAACGAAACTTTAAAGATACTTATAGCCATATATTGCATTTTTTCAACAACAAATATTTGATTAGATTATTTTTTCTGGACTTACGATATTGTAAACAACTTTATCAAGGATTTAGTTTAATCCTAATACTAATATTATGAAAATTGAGTAGTTTGTATCGAATAACTCCAACTATTATGAATCCGCTTTGGTAACTTTAATCTCAATTCCCATTTGTACTGGACTTATCCTATACAAATTCAAATGCGATATAACGTAAAGATTTAACGTTACACGGTACTTATGCAAGTATTTGTATTTTTTTGTTTTACCAAAAACTACATTTGTATGCATGTATCGATAATCGGTCAATAGATCTACAATACAATATCAAATCGCTGTGAAGCATTGAATGTCACACCTCACAACACCTTTTCTTTCCAATTGGCCAGGCCAACAATCAATCCAATTAACAAGGCGCGCGTACACACACACACACACACACACACAAACACACAAGCTTGCGGAGAATCTTGTGATTCACAGACATGTGTAGCTAGCTAGCTAACTGGCTGACTAGCTGACTTGTTGAATGGTTGACTTTGGCTGTCTGCCAGAGTCTGGGGCTGTACAACAGTTAGATTGTCAATTATCGATAGTGTTTTCCGCGCTTGATCAATAATTATCGATTAGCTGCGTAGAAAGTATACATATACATATACATATACATATACATATGCATGTATGACCGACCGACCGCCGACCGGCAAAAGGGGAAAAGAAAAGTTGCCGCGCCACGTTGCAACTACTTAACAATTATGTATGTATGCGCGAAAAGATCGGCATTTCATAGGCTGGCCGGCCTTAGCCAATTTTTTGTGTTTTTCGTTTGTGTGTTTAAATTTTGAGAATTAATGACAGTCGAGTGACTTTAAGCTTCAAAAGTAGCGAAAGTTGGCAAATTGCAATGAATTTTGATTTAACCATGTCGAGGATATATTACAACTTTGTCACGCAATGTCAAAAGAGATGTGTTTAAGTTTTGTGATAAGCTTTAAAAAGGAACTACGGGTAAAAAGATTAAGCATTCTGCCCATTTCAAGCTGAAATTTTGTATAAATAGTTTGCTCAAACTAACTCCTAAGGTAATTGCCAACACATGTAAATGATTAGTTACAAGGATTAGATATATTATTTTTACCAAAAACAAATTCGATATTTGTAATATCGTTATTGAAATTTGTAACAAGAAAATCGACCAAACATCAAAGAACATTAAATACGCTTCAGGACACAAGCAAATTGTTGCCGACAGGCACAAGAAGGTACGAAAACACTTTCGAGAGAATGCGCAACAAAGTACGAGTTACTAATGTTCCTTCTTCATTTCCCAAGTAGTAAATAGTATATAGTGGTGAAATACTGGTGCCTGATGCAACAAATACAAGTACATAAATGGAATTCCAAGAATGTAGGTTTTGTTACTATGACGTTTTTAATCGGATTTACCAAACTGTGTAAGACAGGCAACTTATTTGGGTAATACTTTTCCTGTTTGCCCCAAATAATGTATCAATATACTGTTGACATAGTAACTACTATATAGTAATAATAAATAAATTGGGCAAGCACAAGCCAAACGAATAAGTCAAAATATAATTTGCCCTACTAAGAAGTAATAAATATTGCGATGAACTCGCAACTGAAAACACAACAAACTTGAAGCATATTGTTATTGTTTATTTAAAAATTATGTACATTGTCTATTTGGTAGACAATTGTATTGTAATTACAACAAATAAACAATGCCATATACATCTATAAAAAAATGAATGAAAGAAAGAAATACCTCATTGCAACGATTTCCGCCGCGCACATACAAAAGAAATACAGTTATGTACATTTAATAATACTTTCGAGGAAAAGTCACGCCTTTAAAAATTTAATTAAATACCAACCATGAATTCAGGCCGAAAAGGAAAGCTTACAAAATATGCACTCCCCTCTTTCCCACTCCTACCACCATTCAAACTCCACATAAGTGCATACGAAATACCAAATGCGAATCATGCAAGTGTCTAAACATTTTTGTTTTTTAATTTTTTGACAAGCGCGCTGCTAAAACTTTTTTTTTTTAATCTTGATGACTTAATACTGAAGAAGACGGACTTTTAATTGAATCTAGATAAATATTTACACTCTGTCAGAAACTAAGCTGTCGTGTGTATAGTATACACAAACTTGAAGAGGCAATAAAAATGTTCGCGTTGTACGTTCTTAACGACGACCTTAGACGGAAGTAACAAAGCAATTTTGCTCAATAACCTGCACCCATACCAATATTACCAAATTTGGCGCAAACCGTTATTGTTGCCAAACGCACATTAATTTTATTTTGAGCAGTGTGTCCACACCCAAAATTAAACAATTAAGAATATGGCTTTGACAGCAAAATGATTCAATTGATTTTTTTTTTGGGTGTTGATCAGGATCATCTAACGAACCAGCGGAACCATGAATCATATTTGATCACTCGGAACCATGAATCAAGAATCTCACTGGCATAATAAGTGAACTACGTTTCAATTCTCAAACTTCTATACTCCCAAACAATTTTTCCAACGAAAATAATACCTCAAAGGCAGGTAAGAAAAGAACCCTGCTAACTATGAGGGCAAAGAGCATTTATTTGTGATTTTCTTTTTTATTAATATTATTAGTGTTAGTTGTGTTCTACAAACAAGTCAATGTGCTGGAAACAGGCAATGGCAGCAACTGGCAAGAAGTCGCATGCAAAACAAAAGCAGGGATTGGGACAAACGAACCGAAAAATCAATGAACTGCTTAGGCTTAGAGGAGACACAGAGAGAGAGAGTAGAAGAAATGGTCGTAGTAGGGGCACTCAATAAAGAGGTTCTTGGCAGATTACATGTGTATGCGGTAGTATGAGGTGACCAATACAATTAAACAATGCACACATGTGGTGAAAGCCAAAAGGGTTGAATGTACGATAAATTACGGTATAACAAAACTGCATGTATGTATGAATCCCGGCACCAATACATGCGCAAACAAAATATGTATGTGAATGCATACAGGAACCGAATTGGAATTGGTTTTTTTTTGTAAGGAAAGACAATTCATTCAACTTTTAAACTTACCGCTTTTTGGCTTTGCCGACATTGTAAAGTTCGACATGTTTAAATGCAGCATAAGTAGCCATCCTTTATGTATATGTATTTATATGTTTTTTATATCGTTTTGATGTTTATGATTTGGTAATTTTATTTTGTTTTTTTATTGCGAA
Source organism: Scaptomyza parva (assembly GCA_035044645.1). Classification (NCBI taxonomy): domain Eukaryota; kingdom Metazoa; phylum Arthropoda; class Insecta; order Diptera; family Drosophilidae; genus Scaptomyza; species Scaptomyza parva. Next base: position 520,555 of record JAWNNT010000068.1, on the reverse strand, counting down.
AAAACCTAGAGACACAAACAAATTACATTTACTGCTGGAGAAGGCAACAACATAAGGAAAATTTGCAAATTCAATCATTGAGAAAGACAAGTGCGTCAGCAAAAAACAAAACGTGTATCAAGAGGAACCTGCAAACCACAGATGATGACTCATCATGCTGCATGCTGCATGCTGTTGCAGCAATGATGCCTGCCTGGCTGCAACGGATGCTGCCGTGCGCACGATAAAAAAATCAATAAAATTTTGTGTGCGGCTGTCCAAGTCCTAGATTACAAGATTACAGACTGAAAGAAAAATACACTTGTTTCTTTTGCCGTCTCACAATTGAAATTTGCAAACATTCCTATAAAATATGTATGTGTTTTTTTTTGGATTAGTCTTCTTGTTGTTCTTTAAGGACACTCACAAATAACCGACCTAAAACACGCTTCTTTTTCTATTTTTCTTGATGTATATCAAAATTTCTTTATGTCACAATCAACACGTTTTTTATCGTCGACTTTACATGCAAATGATATGCGTTCGTTTTAATTTTATTTTTGTGGATGCTTTGCTTTTATATTAAACCGCAAAGAATGGAAGCCAAGTGCTTTTCAATTTTCCCAGTTATGTTTGTACGTATTAAAGTGTGTGTGTGAGTTGTTTTTAGCAGCGTTAGCTAACGTTGTGAGCGCTTCAGTATGAAGCTGACGACTGGAGTGCATTGGGAAAAGTGAAAAGCATTTATTACCCCCAGAGCTGGGCAGTCAGTTAGTTACACGAACGACGCCGAGAAGTCTTATCGATCCAAAAACAAAAGCACCAGCCGCGAAGCTCCCAACATACAAACTCTCTCAGAGAGATTTTCATGTAACTGCAAACAGAGAGCCAAATAGAGAGAGAGAGAGAGAAAGGCAGAGTAGCGCACACTTGTGCCTTGTAAATATTATATGCACTCGCACTCGTACATGTACTCATTGCACGAGAGTGGCGTACGAAGCTTCGTATTGGGGCTGGCTGGCTTGCTAACTGTTACCGTATCAAAACAAAAAACAAACTACAGCTGATTGAAGTTGCTCTCTCTCCCTTTTTATGCTCTCGCGCTCACATGCTCATCTCTAACAAATTCAACTCACATGTAAATGTAAATTTGGAGCTGCAAATGCATGCAAAAGAACTTCACCAGAGTTGCAAAATTTTGCAAAATTGATTGTTACATAGCTTACTAGTGGAGCAATGTACCTTAATGATTTTAATGCCCGAATAATTTTAGTTACTGGAATTCCTATAAGTATGTCAATGAAGAATGGAAAGAATATTTTTTTTAATAAACTATCATTTGGGTTACAGTTGAATGAGTATTTTTATTTAACCATTGATTCATATTCGATTGTTTTTTTTTTTGTTTTGCAAACCTTTCACGCGAAGTAAGGTTGTTTTCGTTATTAAAGTTTCCATAGAATAATGTAATTTGCTTGTCGTTTCCATCATAAGTATAGGGAAGATCAATCATACCAACAAATTTCTAAATATACACGAGTTGGAAAACTTAAATAGTACTTCATAGGAAAAACTCAAGAGGCAAAATTTAAAGGCATTTATCTACAGAGTGCTTTCTTTTGCTTTTGCTTTGCAGGCAGCAGCAATCTCAAACAATCTCCCCCAATAAGACATATTGATTTGGCGAAAGGCAGCCGTCAACTCTGTCTCTAACAGATGAGGCCAAAAAAAGACAAAAAAAAAAAAAAGAGTCCAGCAATATTATTGATATGAATAGATCACAAAGCTTTTACATTGTAAACATTTGTTTTAACTGAAATCTACTCAGTTCTGTAACTGAGTTTTATGGGTTTTTAATTGATGACACCGAAAAACATGTGAAGATGGCATCAGCACTGTATATCATGTGCAAGAGAGTATTTAATGTTCGTCACGGCAAAGTTAATTGGTCTTTCATGCTCTACCAATGTAAAAAGTAGTTCAGGTCTAGTGCATCTCTTATGTTTCTGAGTTTAGCTTTTGCTGTACCGGGTACCGTTAGCGACTGGGAGTCCATTAGAAGCTGAGACTCAAAACACAGCAAAAATTAAAAAAACGAAAAACGAAAAAAATAATACAAAATTGAAGACGAGCAACAAACAAACGAACCAGAAAACATTGTGCAGCAAGTTGCATGTTGTGTTTTGTATTTAGTATTTGGTTTTGTTTGTATGGCGTCGACATAGTAAATCACTTTCATCATCATCATCAGCAGCACCAGCAGCAGCAGCATCTGGGAGAGAAACTTGATATGGCTGGCAAATTAATTTAAAATTCAACTCGGAATTGCTTGCATTCAAAATCAAAATGCATTTACTATGCACCCATTCTATGTAACCTCTTCGCCTCCATCTCTTTTTTTTTTTTTTTTTTTGCTATCTACCTATCTCTCTCGGATTGTAAAAAAAAAAAAAAACGAAAACATTTGGCACACATTTCCGTGCAACACAGGAAGCAAGTAGTGTGTTGCGTCCACTTTGTATGCTTCTTTTTTGTTTTTCTTTTCTGTAATTGTATTTTTAGTTTAAAGTTGGCTCTTTTCTGTTCTCTCTACATGCTGGCTGGCCTAGCTGCTGCTGCTGCTGTCAAAGTATGAGTGTCATTTGAGCCACATGACACCATCATCCCCAAGAGGCGGCAGCAAGGCAAGTTTTAAGCTGTTTCGTCTATCTAGCAATTCGCTTGCCCACATTGCAGCAGTGCAGCCCACTGGACTGGGTTAAAAATAGTAATCACATACATATATATAGGCAGCATCGGTGCCTTGTTGTTGTTCATTCGAGTTGAGTTCTTCGTTTTTGCGGAATGGCTTGCCTAATTGTCGAGCATCGTTTCGGTCGGGTCAAGTACTTATGTCTGTGTGCCTTATCTTCTCAAAATCGTCTGTATCTTTCCTTTAATTTTATGGTTTTTTGCAGTAGTTGCAACAAGCAGACATTAACCAAGTGGGGAGTCCGTCTTTCTACACAACCGGAATGTGAAGAACGCCCATGCAAACGAATCTATACTTCTCTCTCTCTCTATCTCCGAGGGACACACACTGTGGGCGATCTGACAGAGTCAATAATGGCAATTTCCTTTTACTCTATATTACATGCATTAAAACAACATTGTTTTATTATGTTCTAAAGTTTCACTCTTTCATTTCTTTTCTAAATATACTTATGAAATCGATTAAGTTTCAATTGGTCATAGTTATTTGTTTATTTTTGCGGTCGCATTATTATAGGTTTTTCCCCGGAAATTATAGTTCTAAAGAGTTGTAACTTAGTTTATTAGATGATGCATCATTACTTAACATCATTACTCAAAATGATTAATACTTTCGTTTTAGTTCAAGATAAAGTATAAATCTATTAAGTATTTTTATCGAAATGATTAGTATTTTTTATTACTTTAAAATGCTTTGTTTTGATATTTGTGAAAACTTTATGAAAAATGGTTTCGAAATCGGCTTTCTTTATTGATTATCATAACATATCATATAACTTTCTGTTTCTACGTCAGAGATTTTCCAAAACGAAATGCTTTAACAATGCAATCAAACTTTAAACTATTAATACATTTAAATAACGTATGCGCATTCCCATGTCATAGCTTTATGTTAATTGGAATTCGTTTTTGATTGATTATTTTGGTAATTTTCCGTTTCTGCCTAAGGAAAAACGCATTTTAACAAAGATGTTATCCCTTTCGAGTGGCTTTTCGACTGGAATATATATTGTTAAGTATATATTTGCACAACTTAAGTACACAAGAAGTATTTATTATAACACATTTTATGAGTGCATGTGGCATGTATAAGAAAAAAAAGTTTAAGGCTTTTAAACGCCTCTCCGTGGCACAACCCAGACAAACTTTTCTTTTTTTGACTGTCTATTTTAATTATAGCTTTGGGGCACACCATTTCTTTTTTGGTGTGCTTCAGCGGGCTGCTTTTGATTTAGTCACTTTACTTTTTTTTTTTTTTTGGTTTGGGTAAACATTTTTCACGTATGTGTACTAGAGAGTACATAAATACAAACATTTGAAGAGGGAACAGAGGAAGGGGGGGGAGCAACAAAAAGGTTTTTACAGTTTTCACTGCATTTCACCCGGGCAATTGACCGAGCGGCCCATTGACTGACCAACCACTTAAAAGCCACAGATTAAATGGAATAATTAGTCGACCGACCGTGCAAACTAAAATATAAACTAAGACAAAAGCACAAAACGCAAAAACAAAACGAAAAAAAAAACCGGCTTCACTCAGTTCAACAACATTTTTTCAGTGATTCCTTTTCGAAAGTACTCTCGAAAGAGCAGAAGATGGCCCAAAGAGTACTTAAATACTGTTTATAGAAATAATGGCATATACACATGTTTATGTATGTGTGTCTGTGTGTGTGTGTGATAAATAAGCTGTGGGCTTGGCGCTTTTATACATAAATTTATTACACTTTTTTTTTCTTCTTTTGTTTGTAGTAATAAAAAGTGACATATGCTCTAGTTTGGGCATTAAATAGTTGGCTAATTGACAGCAAAACAAGCTACAAAAATCCAAAAAAAAAAAAGGGGGAATCTGTTGTTTGGCTAGCAATAAAAATTATAAATATATTATCAGCTGTGGGAATTGAATACTTATCAGTGCCAATAACCTTTACGGTCAAGTTCTTATACATACAATTTTTGAGTTTTTTTTTTTCGAGTAATCTTTCATCTTTATCATTTTTATTTTATTACCTTTACATTTGGGCTTCCGTAAATAATTTTGTTATTTAATTTAAACAACAATTCAATTAGACAACAAAAAAGTAATAAACCTATATAAAGTGAACTCATTGAAAGACTTCAATTAGTGTGTACAAAAATAAAGTCTTAACCGAATGTTTACAGTTTTCAATAAGACTTTAATTAAACAATTGCTCCCGAGTGAGTAGGATTTTGATGTTCTATTAAGTGATTTATAGATTAATTGACATATGAACGTAGGTGGTTTTCTTTCATCTCAAAGAAAAGAAATTATAGTTTTTTATCTTAAAGATAAGCTTGGTAACTTAACATTATAACTTTTAAGTAGATTGATTAATCATATTTAAAAACATCATATTTTAAAACGTGATATTTCAATAAAATATAATTAAAAAGTGATGAAAGTTCAGGTTATCGACACATAAATGACTATAATTATTAAGTGTTAAAGCGTAAAAAATTTAACACCTTTACATGTAATAAAAAAAATAATCAATTGTCAATTTTTTTTTATTATAGGATACGAAATTACTGACAGGATTTGTTTCGGATAAGGAAATAACTTAAGTGTTTTCCTTAAACTATAAAAAACGAGCAAAAAAACCCGCTTAAAGAAAGAGGAATAATAGTAAGCAATAATATGTATAGGCTTTAAGGTGAGGAGTAAATAGCCCGCACGAAGAGACTTTAGGCACCACAAGGTGGTAACAAATAAAATGTTGTTGTTTATTGAGCGAAAAGTGAAAGGCAATTCAATTTGTGTACTGTGCAAGCTCGATGGGATAGAATTTGTTACACTCTTTGCGTGTTTAATACAGCATAACCGACAAAAAACATATACATATATAAAACACACACTGTTGTTAAATATAATGAAGCACTAATCAGTTTTGTGCACCTCTTAAAATGTAAGAAAAGACTTTTCTCTTTTACACAAAAACGGAAAACAACTAAAAAAAAAAAAAACAATAAAATCTAACACATTATGTAAAAGCTTTGCAGCAGGCACGTTTCAAATTGTCTGTGTATAATTAATATGCATGAACTATAGGCTTATAATTGTTTTTCAGAATTATCTGCATCACATGCAACTAATTCACATGAATTGCGATGAACACGTTTAAGATAAAAGACTTTTTTCTCAGCTGGATGCCAAAACCGTTAAGATTACCACACACAAAGACATTCACACACACACACACACACGATCTCACAGCTTCATTTGAAATCTTTGATATGCAACAAATGAAATAAATCAAAGTGGCAACAAGACAAGACAAATCCCGTTTTCATGCTTAGAACATTTTACATTTTCCACAATGACATAATGCTGCGGTATTTTCATGGGCCCTAACTTATATCACTTTCTACTAAAGAAATGTTTTTTTTTTTTTTGTTAATATATACATATGCATATAAAAATAAACAAAACAAATGTAAATCTGAATAAAACTTCAAAATAACACTAAATAAGAAGTTATTATTATTTAATAGTAAAATACTCTTGACTCCAACCTTCCTACTTCGTTTTGTTTTGGTCTGGTATTTATGGTTTGTGTATTGACTAGATTTACACTGCTTGCTTGAACCGCTTTAAAGCAGTACTTCGCTTAAACTTCTCGAAGAATTCGACATACATTCGAGTTTCCTTTTGTTTATAATGAGCTTATGTTTTTATTTAGGGATTTTACAGTTTGTAATTGATGTAAAGATAAATAATTAAGGAAACACTTAAGGTGTGTAACAGTGAATAAGTGCAGCTTAAAACTTGTGTGTGCATATTCAAGTTGATTACAGGGTATTTCTACACTCAGTACTTATGCTTCAGGCAACTGCTTAGATTATAACACTTAGACGTTGCAACAATTTTAAATGGAAAACAGTTAGCTAGATAATTTTAACTCTTTCTTACACCAACCAATAAGGCAAAAACGAGTTCTCCTCACTTCCCATTAGCAAATGATAAACTAATCTACAAAAAACAAAATGATGATGATGCGTTAAAAAGAAGCTGTCAAGGATTCGCGCTTCAGATTATGGGTTGCGGATGGGAGGTGGAGGGGAGGGGTTACAATTTAAATAAAGATTTGCAATGTCATTAAGAAAGAAAAACTTTCCCCATACTCTCTTATGCTTACTTGCTTGCTGCCTGCTGCTGGCTGGCTGAGACTGAGGCTGACTGCATGCGAAATTCTTCGTTAAGTGTCAAATGGGAATGAACTCCAGAGACGCGGCTGCTTCTGCTGCTGCTTCTACTGCTGGCTGCTGCTGCTCTCTTCTTCGTTCGCTTGCTCGTTTTCATTATTCATGTATTCGCAGCAAGCAGCAAGCCAATAATTTTGCAGTTTCAGACTGATAATGCTACAACAACAACAAGTTGTATGCAACTTCTTCTGGGTGTGTGCGTGTGTGCCATTTTAGATATTTGTAAGATATACGCATGGAGAAAAAGTATTTTAAGCAAATTGAAAAAGCTTCTTTCTTTTTTTTGCTATTTAAAAAAACAGAAACAGAACACATTACTCCATTACAAGGCTATGTATCTGTCTGTCTTTTCCGTTTTTGGGACGATAAACCACCCTGATGATGTTATTTCACTTGTTTGCAAAATTAATCAAAGACCTCGAGAGTCGAATTTGGCCATGTGCCTTGTGCATTGACGTCGAAAACACCCCAAAATGGCTTAAAACCAAATCCCGTAAATCCGCATCATAAATGCATTTCTACCCTTCTGAATGAAAAAAAAAATACCATGCAACGTGTCAAAATTGAAAGTTCGTGCTTAAATTGCGACTCTTAACGAGATTTTTTCAGTACTTTTTTGCTTTATTTATTTCCATGAGACAACTAATTATGCCCTGAGGATGCTTTTTATTGTCTATGAAAGAGATGATTTTGAGACGTTTCTAGAGTATTTCAAATATTTATATACTTAAAGGTGTGTATTCATTTTATCATGAAGGGAGCATATCCCATCACATAAAGTATATACATATATTCTTGATCAGTATCGTGAGATTAGTTGATATGACCATGTCTGTCTCTTCATCTGACCATCTGTTTCTATATGAACTAGTCCTTTATTTTTGCTATTAAGCCGAAACTATTGTTAACGTCTTTTTTTTGATGCAGTTGGATCTTTTGTCAAATTTGGCGAGATCCGATCATTATATCAATATACCATCTTTAAAAATATATTACCATGAATGAAAAAGTTTTTGTATTCACTTTGCTGCAGATAGGATTCTTTATTTGTGTTTTATTTCTTATAAATCTAATTTTAACTTGTGGAAAATTCTATAAAAGTACCAAATGGGACTGTTAAAAGACAAACGATCACAAATGCAACAAAGAACAAGAGTTTTGAAGGGGCTTACAACAGGATTATCATATTGTGTAGCTAGAATGAATGCTAAAATGTTTGCATTTATTTATAGGAGGATTCACTTAAGAGTCGCTGTGATTTTTTTTAAGGCGCGGCGCCAAATACATATTAATGATTCATAGCCAGGCAGGCATCGCAGCCTTTTGTTAAATGTGCCCCTTTGTGTCATGTACTTGATTTTAGCAGGCGTATGCATATAAAGTGGCAACTGCCACAAAGACACAAAGGCGTTTTTCGAGAAACGAGAAGAAACTGCACAATAACTTCATCAGACTGAAGACTTAATACTCTTAATTTAATTGCTTTTTAAAGAGTTAACAGTGTAAGTAGCTTGAAACAATTTACAGATTTCGATGTCAGAATTCCTCTGAATGCGACCAATTAATGAATACCCCTATGACACATGGTTACTGTGCGATTAAGCAAAATATTTTTTCTCTATATATGTATATATGAAAATGTTTTTTCTACTATAAACAAATTGAGCTTACGCCTAACGTTTAACGACCTCCATTTTCAAGTGGCTTTCGTGCTCAATGAAGCGTTTGCATTTGGCAATAAAAAAAATCAAATTAAAATAAAAAAGAATTAACGCAGTGGAACTGTCTTGTCACCAAGTAAGGATATAATTGGCATGACAATGAAAACAAATGTCGGGTTTATTAAACTTTATTTATTTCACCCAAAAATAAATACAATGTTTGTTTTCATTTTGCATCTGATTATCTGGATAAACAAAACAAGCAAAAAAAACCAACCACAAACCTAGATTCTAAAAATATTCTCATTAATAATAAGATTTAAATAGCACAAATCAAAAACGATTAAGATTAAACATATGCATGTGTGTTTAATGGTAATGTATTCAAACTATTCTTGGGTTGGGCATTGATTTCACCAATGCGAAATTTGTTTATAGACAAATGTGAATACACTTTGCTAGGCATTAGTATTATCAATGATCCATATCACTTACTAAATTCTAGACCACATTTAAGCAATTAAAGTCAGTGGTGTCATATTACTTGAAAGCGTGTTCCTATTCTATTATTACCTGTTGGATTTAACACGCGCCCAGTTCATTTTCATTTATTTTCCTTTTTTTTTTTTTTTGATTGGATCGTCTAGCCACAAGAGGTATTTATCGCTGCATGAGTCACAGTTAGCTTAACGTATGTAGGTCCGCATGTGTGTGTGTCAGTGTGTGTGTGTAGGTATGTCTATTGCCGTTATTTGTAAATATCTCTGGCATGAAACGAAATCCAGACAGACGATGGAATGGACGCGTGCACCTACCTGATCTTAGCATTCTCTTTCTTTTGCTATCTCTTTCTCTAAGTCTATGGCGATTAGTTCTAGAAGCTCAATTAAGGAGTAAGCCCAAAGCCAGTTGAAAATCAACAATTGTTGGACGGCGACGAAAAAACGAACAGACACAAACCAAACAATAATAACAATAACAACAGCAGCAGCAACAACAACAACAACAATGACAGTGTGGCAAACATGTAATAACATGCAAAGTCTAAGTCCATACTCCAACACTTTGAAAACTATATTTATGTAGAAGAAAAAGTTCAATGCACTTTTCTGCCGGTTGCACATTGCCAAAGCAAAAGGTACAAAAAAAAAAAAATACTCGCACACAAACTATAAAGTCGCGTGACTAGTTACCGCTAATACTTAACCAAACCGAACCATGTAAAAAAATATATATATGTATATAGGAATTGGCGGTTTGAAGAGCTCCACTAAGTATAGAAGCAGTCCAATACTTATGCATTTTTGAGCGCACGCTCTGCTTTCTATAGTACATTGAAAAAATATTAATACAGTAGTCTCTTCTGACCGAAACACAAAAAACTTAAAAGGTATAAAAGTGATTCTGAAAAAGATCGAAAAACTTCTATAAGCGTTCATCAAATTATTTTTATGATGACTGTTTATACAGAATACAAAAGTTCGTAACAAACTAACATCCACCAAATTTATTTGTTTTATTGTTTTATTTCAACTTTCGAGTGTCCACTGTAATGAAATTAAGGTTGCAGTAGTCAGGGCACGGCATTAGCCGGGTTGTTTGCTAGCCGGAAATTTTCTTTGGGGTTGCTGGTGGCTGATGTCCATCATCAATAAATAATACGTTTCTAGCACAAACTTGTCCCATTTAGGAGCTGTACTCGTGTCGATGTCAGAGAATTGTGTTTGTACATATTACAGCTGCCATAGAAACAATCAGTGGAAAGTGGAGCGGATTTTTATGAAAAACCACCATTGTGTGGCGAAGATGATAAATATATCGCTCTACCGCTATCTTTTAAAGTCTCATTTCATCTTTTCGGAGGCCCCCCCTGAAGAAAAATTCGTTTTCTTGTTAAACATGCAAAGAATCTACATAAATAGTTCATATCTCGCGCCCATATCTAACGTCAAAACAAAAGCAGCTGCGTACATATGGCGATAATCGATAACAATAAACAATGCTAGCTTTAAAATTAGAACGTTGTGCTTTTGAAAGTGATGCCAATGTGCGAATATTTCTTTTACAGCTAATCTTGTTCTGCTTCCTAGGAAAATTGCAGAGAATTGGGAAAACTTTATAATTCGTTAACCCAATAAGACTCTGATCACCGCATTTTTCATTAAACAGAAAAACGAATGAGTCATGCTTAGGATTATCGTATCGTTTTCAAATGTTACTTCCTTGAGTGCACCACAGCAGTGGAAATGCAGATAACATACATTACAGGGGTCGGATACACTAATAACCAAAATGCGTGGTAGGCGTACATGTATGCATGTGTATGTGTGGGATATCGGTTGTCAAGGGTGTTTACTGCACTGCTATGGGTTTCAGCGCGAGTCAAAAAAACAAAAAAAAAAATAGTGGTGGCCATTGTGGAATGAAACAAATTAGTCAGTCTATACATAAGCACATACATATGTTCGAATGTAAACTAAAAAGTGCAGCAAATATCCGAACTAACTTTAGTTAAGTGCAATGATCGTATTAACATACAAAGCAATGTTTGTAGATTACGCTGGATATTTCCTTTAATCTTACTCATGTACCCATTTGACATACATACATACATACATACTTAGCTTCTTGCGATAAACCAACACTGATCGCTTTTTGCTAAAGAAACTGCATACACACACTTGAACATCCACGCATTTATGTATATAGGATTCATATACAAATATTTAAGTGTACCGATTGCCATGTAGGACATCAGCAAAAAGGTTATTTGACATCGAACCATCAACGTACACATACAACTACACAATTCACAAATGTCAGAAAATTATTAAAAAGGAGAATAAACTTACTTGCTGCTAGGTTTGCTTTCGGCAATATCAAAGTTAGCGATCATTTTGATTGTTTTAGCTTGTATTTTCTTGATGTGGAAGATTGCCAATGGTTTTTACACTAATATTGCAAAAAGCTTAAAACTTGAACTTTAAATTAAGTTAGGGTAATTTTAAAAGCGCACACAAAAGTCAGACCGGCTAAAAATGCATCCGCACACACCGTTCAATCGAAATAGAATGAGTGGGATTGATTAATCGATGTATTAAATGGTTGACAATCGAAGGCTTAATGGCAGACTATTCTCGGTCACACTGTTCGACTCGACTTGAAATGTTAATAGCTCATCGATAGTTATTTTATGTCGTAAATAACTGTTATCTTACATTATGTTAGGAAAATTTATGTTAATGTAAGCCACTGTTCTTTTTAGTTCAAAAATCACTCAGTATGGCCGAGACCTTTACATTCTATATATAAACTCAAATAAAAATAAAAAGAGTTCATTTATATTTGAGGGGTGTATTTTGCAGAAATAAAGCAAAGTCTCAACGCACTTGTGGCTCCTGTTAACGCAACCAAGAGCACAAAACAAACTGTTAACTCTGAAACTCTGTTATCTATGTTCAATGTTTTCCAACACATAAATTATACACATGCACATACACAAATACAAGCGTACAGTCGCAACATCTCAAAAAAAAACTGAAACTTATATTTTGCAGCGTAAAAACTATACCAAGAAAAATTTACACAAGTAATTTGAAGTTGATATTAGTAATGAACGTGACCGCTACAAAAAAGTCAATGTCGTAGGCCCACAAATTACAAAAGTGAACAGCAACAAATCTTGAACATGATTGCATCCGAATCAGAGGCAATAAATTCGGCCACTTATGTGGATAATTATCTGGATTCTGTGGAAAATCTACCCGATGATGTGCAGCGCCAGCTATCCCGTATACGTGACATCGACGTTCAGTACCGAGGTAAATATAGAAATCCGCAAATTTTATTGATTTGCATAAAGTAACTTTATACTTCCAATAGGTCTAATCCGCGATGTGGATCACTATTATGACCTCTATATGCAGCACCTTAACTCACCGGACACCCAACGCCGAAGCCGCTCCATAACGCGTATGCATCAGAGCTTAATACAGGCCCAAGAATTGGGCGATGAGAAAATGCAAATTGTCAATCATCTCCAGGAGATAATTGATGTGAAGGTAAGACAATTGGATACGGATCAGCAGAATCTCGACTTGAAGGAGGAGCGCGAACCACGCTACCTCCTTCTCGATGATGGTCCCGGCGCAAAACTGCAAAGGTTACAAAGCCCCATGTGTGATCAGATCAACAGTGTCGGCAACAATGTATTAAATAGCACCGGGCTGGCGGCCAACAATACTGCCAATTTGGTAACCAAGGATCCTTATGCAACACTTGGTTTTAGTGCAGTGATCGGTGTGTCAGCATCTGCTGCTAGCTTAGGTGGAAGTGCTGGCGGTCTAACACCCACATATGACCGTTCAAGTCATCTAACGAGCAGTGGAAACAACGGATACAACGGCACATACTGTGGCAGCAACAGTAGTGATCTTCAACGATCGGCCAGCAAACGATCGCGGCGCCGCAATGAAAGTGTCGTGAACAATGGCAGCTCCAACGAGATGGGCGGCAATGAATCCAATTCGGCAAATGAAGCCGGCAGCGGTGGCAATGGTGGCCACAGCGAACGCAAAGCTTCAATTAGTAGCGGTGCTGGTGGTTTGGGACAACGCAAGAGTCATGTACAGATGGCAGGCGGCAGTGGTGGTATTCTTGGTGTTGGTGGTGCCACAGCCGGAGGAAGTGGTGGTGCTGGTGGCGCCGGCGGCAACAGCGGTATGGGCGTTGGAACTGGCGGCGGCGGCAACAATTCGGGGAAGAAAAAGAAACGCAAAGTGCGTGGCGCAGGCGCTTCGAATACGGCGGCGAATGCACGGGAGGAAACGCCACCTCCAGAGCCCATCGATCCCGATGAGCCAACGTATTGCGTCTGTAATCAGGTATGTAACACAATTTTAACCTATCCAAAATATTTTTTTTATTTCATGGTTCTTATTAACTTTTCGCAGATTTCGTTTGGCGAAATGATACTCTGCGACAACGATTTGTGCCCCATCGAGTGGTTTCACTTTTCGTGCGTTTCACTTGTGTTGAAGCCTAAAGGTAAATGGTTCTGTCCAAATTGTCGTGGTGAACGACCGAATGTCATGAAGCCGAAGGCACAATTTCTAAAGGAGCTGGAACGCTACAACAAGGAAAAGGAGGAAAAAACTTAAATTCACTTTCTTTAGAAAAAAAAATCATTAACAGAAAGCAGTTTTGTGTTTAACACTAAAACCGTTTAAATTAGTAATTACAATTCTAGAGCTCCGCACTATGTAAATTATTCGCTTCTTAAACTTGTAGTTAATTTAAGCACAATCCAATTAATGCAAATTCAATTGTTTGGCCCTATGCCGCTTTGTATCCCCACATATTAGGTGGTTTAAGGTAATTTTTGTATAAACGTTCACGCTACATTATAGTTAAGAATAAAACATTAACAAATATTAATCAACATTGATATTCATATGCCAATCAATTACGGGCTTTCAACCAAGTTGGCTTAGATAAAAAAATTGTTGACACAACTTGCAAAATATTTTAACAAATACCTTATAATAGTCGCTTGGATATTAGAGCTTTTAGCAATTACATTTAAATACAATTTAAAATTTATTTTTTATAAAAACACTTCATATTCGATTTTAAATTAGAATTAAGCTTGATGGGAAGAAATTTTAAAAGAATATTTTTGTCATATAACACAAAAATAGAGCTTGCAAACAATTGAAACTTTTAAGCGACTATTGAAATATTTTAATCAAGAGAAGCGCCCTAATCAATTTCAAAACATAATTTTTAAAATCAAATGTTTGTAAAATAGTACATTTATTTGTATAAATATTCTGTGTAAATATAATATACACTCGTCGTGTTGTATAAAAAATACATATTTGTGTGTAAATGGAATATGTATGTATAAGACACAATTTTAGTCACAAATAGAATGTCATTGAATAATTAATCTATGGACGGAATATAGTTGTTTGTGTAGACAAGAAACACTTAAAAATTAAATGCATCGATTTAAAATGCTTTAAAAATTGAAAATATTCGATTAGGTGCGGGCATCCTTCAATGAACAGAGAAGTCTCTTATGGCATTAAAAGCTCAATATTCGGGTTTTGTATAATCAAGAAGATTTGGTACTGCGAGAAGACAACAAGCCAGCAATATATCTAAAAGAAAGGATACCAATTGGTTAACTTTATACTGAAGATTATAAATTGTATAACTTACATTGTAGGCCACCCAAACAAAGTTCAACAGCGCCGAAAATGTTTGCTCCAGCTATAAAAAAAAAACAACAGCGTTACTTAAAGGATATACATGTAATTGGTATATAAAAACTTACGTATATGTAATAGCCTCCAATTAACCATAGGCTCCAGGAAAATTGGAAAAGAATTGCCAGACCAACAAAAAATAGCCATGGCAAAAGCCAGCCACGGGTACTGTATAAAATGGATAACAATATATCAAACTTCTAAGCACCACCTGCTTACATGTTATAACTTACCTAATTTTAATGCCATAGTACACCAGATAGGAGGAGATTATAATAACCAGAAAGTATAATATAAAGAATCCACCGGCTATGGGCATAGAAGTTCTTATATCCGTCTCAAACAACGGTGAATAAAGTTGAGCCGATTCTCCACCAGCGAGCATGTAGCAAATAAGCGTAATCAGTACCATACTTACTGCAGCCGTATAGGCAGCGACTGCATAGCTGCCTGTGCGTACATTATTTGACCAGATAATTGGCGACCAACAGGAGCTTAAAACTACCATTTTTAATTAATAATCAGCTTGTTATTTACAATTTGTAAATGAAAATATTTATGAACTAATAACAACGCTGTCAACGCCCTTGCAGTGTGACCGAATTCGACTAACATTAGAGGTGTCACACCGTATACCGATGATTGCATGAGATACTATATTTTGTCATTGTTTACTTGATTAATAAAGTTTACTAATTTAATAAATGTATAGATGATAAAAAAAAATAAACTCGTAACAACTTTAATATTTATGCAATGCTGTACTAAAATGTTTGCCTTTAATAGAAAACGCCTAAATTGTTAGTTCCAAAACAAGTTCACTAGTTCCGCACGGTTCACAGGCTCGTGCCTCGCAAGCCTATCGATATCGGTTGCACCAGAAGCTGCTCTCTCTCGCAAAAACTTTGATAGAGTGCAATCGAACGCGATTGACAACGGTCATGCTCAGAAGGCTGTCGCGGAAAAAACGGCATTTGATTTAATTTTTTATTTAAGATACGGCATTCGTGAATAATGTCACAGTGACAACAAAAAAAGTGCGCGAATCTAAAAAAGCCGAATAAAACTATGTTTAGGTGTGTATTTTTAGTCGTTTGCTTATGCATATATAACCAATTATTTTCGTATAGGGATCGAGTTTAAGTTTGTTTATATTGCTCCGTTAAATATACTATATGTATGTACATAAATGTATGCAAACTACATTTGTGCAGTGCTTAAATTTAGACAGATCAGCAAGGAATGTCACTAAAGACTCCTATATAGGTCACCTAAGCGCATGCGAATTTCCTGTATTTAAAACGAAACCCAAAAAACAAAAAAAAAATGATTGGGTTCAATGAAAAAGTACGTTTCACTATGGTAATTTTAGGTGTTGTTGTTGTTACGGTTGTTGTTGTTGTATTTTCTTTGCCAATGTGAGATGGCCAAAGAAGTGTGTTTCGAGTTCATGCTCTTATGTCTGGGCAGAAAAAGATCATTTGGGTACTTATTGCGGCAATCACACCACAGTCAAAGCAGCCAGCGAACATCGACCCATATTTCGATTTCATTTCATTTACAAAAATACAAAAAAAAAAAAAATACATCACAAAAAAAAAGGCGGCCAAAAAATAAAAACACCAACCAAAACAAAAACAACACCAACAACAACATGAAAAGCAACTTTTGCTCACAAAAAACAACAACAACAACAACAAAACTACTACTCGGTACTCAACTGCAGGCAAAGAAGTCGAAAGAAGATAAATGCTGTACAAAAAAAAAAGGCGAAGAGCATGAGTGTATTTTGAAGATGCTTTTTCATCATCATCATTATGATCTTTATGATCATCATCATTTTTGGACTGCGTGTTGGCCGTTTCTGCTTCTTCTTCTTCTTCTTCTTCTTCTTCTTCTTGAAGAGGCATACTTTCGCTATTCATATTGCATATTATTATTATATTTGGTCTTCTTTAAATAAGTGCCAGTCGAGTCCAGTCCAGTTGTCCAATTTTAAAATAAACATATCTCTCTTTTTTTTTTTGGTTATTTGTTGTTGTTGTTGCTGTATTTCAATATTGTTATTTTTACACACATCTTCTTTCTGTCATGTACTCGGACATATTTGTACATATATATATACTATACTTATATATATTTTTCTCAAGTGGCAAGTTAATTGTCGCTTTACTTGCTCCAAGCTGTTTGTCACATTTTATTTGATAAGCGCAAATAATTCAAGTTAATAGCTTGAATACAAATACACTGTAAAGATACACACACACACACACACACACACAGGTGTGGTACATATGTGTTTGTTAACATGAAAAAAATTGCGTCTAAGGAATTACAGCTGTGAGTTTAGCTTCAATTATCATAGTATTTAGTTAATTACTTATTTAAATGCGCCGCGTTTGATGTATTTCCTCATTTTTGAATTTGATTTTAAGATCATTTAATGTAAGTATACAAATAATAATAATGAAACTAAACTTAAAATTATTCATTAAACTGATAAACTATTTAATGTCGTTTTTAGCACCTTAAATTATCATTTTTAAAATTTTGAAAATAACTTAAAACAAGTCCAACTTACAAAATCACCTATATAAATATTTTCAGTTATAATTTTCTCTGTCGAATTGAATAATTCTTTGAAAATATTGTTAATCTTGTGAGCAATTACCCATATTGATACTAATGTTTTTAGTTGTGATGGGTTGGTTATTCAGTCTCTAAGTAGAAACTAACATTAAATCAGTTAAGAATTATGATTTTTATACCTAAAAGATGTAATATTTGAATACACTTCAAATAAAAATGTTTAGTTATGACTAACAAATAGGAAAGCTTTTAATTATGTCTAATATACCAATTTAATGCAATATTTATTGAAGCTAAATGCGAGACCAATTTGGCCACTGTGTATGCAACAATGTCTGCTTGCCACCGGCATTCATAATGCCACTTTGGTGCCATTTGAACGGTTGTTGGCTGTTGGCTGTTGGCAATAGTCGTAATGTGACTATTTAAAACCTTATGCTCTCTGATGTCTTATGGAGTGAAAACGTCCTGCTGTGTAAAAACAAATTATAGGCATGTAATGTTGCATGTTATGTTACAGCGGCAATGCGGCACTCCGGCACTGCTTCACTGCGTCACTGACTGCGCCTCTGACACTCTGCCACTGCCCTGATGCTTAAAGAGTCGACCCATTGCCTAGCTAGAGTCACTCGATCGACCGAAAGACCGAAAGACCAAAAGACCGAACTGAACTGGGAGTGTGAGGGGCATGAAATCAGACTTAGTTAGCAGTTATTGTTGTTGCTGTTGTTTTTGGTTGCTTGATGCTTAATGCTGATGTTGCTGCTGCTGCTGCTGGTGATGCTGGTGGTAGAGCTGTTGGTGGTGCTGGTGGTGGTGGTGGTGGTGTGGTAACACTCAAAAAGTCAGCCCGGTTTTGGCCTCTTGGATATCAGCTTTGAATTCGTTTGCAGTTGCAGTTTGGAGTTGTTGTTGTTGCATTTTGTTGTGTGCAACATCGTAACATTTACGTTTTTTAAGGCTTTAGTATCTTTTCGGGGCTCTTCAATATAATCTCTCAGCTGGACTTATTGGACTCTTGTAATAATTGTTCATAAGAAAACTTTTTTTATATTTAAGTTAATTAAAGTTTAAAGTTTGCTCTGCCTCTTTGAACAATTTGTTCTTCACCTTCTATGCTTCTGTTTCCAATTTTCTCTAAAAATGTAATCTCTTTTGGTGTTACAAATTTTTTGACACATTCTTACTTTGCAATTTACTTTTGATATGTGAGAACTAATGTAAACTGTTAACTGTTGGCTGTTGGCTCTTGGAGTGCAAAATAAATACTTACTTCTGTTGGATTTCGCGTTAGTAACTGCCCACAAATCGGCCCAACCAACCAACCAACCAACTAGCCAACAGCCAAGAGGGGAATAATCAGCTTTTATTTTTTTTTGTGTCGGCACGTTACGTTATTGCTGTTGCACACACATCGTAGTAGCAGCAAGTTGTGCGATACTCACGACCTCGTCAGTTGCAGTCACGCCCACATTGAAGCTGTCCGCCTGCATCCGCATGAGCGTAAAGAAAGCTGGTGCAAGGCTAATGAAGCTTCATATTTAAAAACGTAAAAACGTAGTAGTAGTAATATCTATCTACAAATGTACAAATCTATGTTTGAATACCGTCCGTCATATATGTATATTTACATTCGGGGTGATTAGGAAGTGGCGATTAAAGTTGATGAGACCAATTCCTTATCGAGCCAGAGCCAGAGCCAAACTCAAGACGCAATTCGACTTCGGCTGCACACATTGTGAAAGCTTTTTATATGTGAAACGAAATGTGATATCGTTTGTTAAAAATGATGTATGCCTAAAGTTTCGAACGAATATTTAAATGTAAATTTTGTGTAACTATGTAATTATTATTATATTTTTTTGTTGATTAGCAATCACATTTATAGGGTTAGTTTAAGGTTAACGTAAATCAATTCAAAAATTGGTTAAAGATGAGTTTGGATAAAAAGTAATTATAACTTATAATAGACATGGAAATTAAGTAGGCAGGTTTACGATAAATGGCATTACTTAATACATTTTCAAACTTATCATAAGGACTTCAACCATAGATTGATAATATAATCCATAACGCTTAAAAAATCTTCAAGCTTAAAACAACTAAAGAAAGAAAATACTACTTAGAAATCAATTTATTAAGGAATTACAGCTACATTTCTGCTATTATTTTCCTAAAGTAGGCTTTACTTTGGTGAGAGATAGATATTAACATTATTACAAGGACTAATCTCAGGTTTCTGATAAATTCATTAATATTGAGAAAATTTATAGATAACACAATAAAAAGATAATACTACTTAAGAATAAATTTATTGCAGTTTTCTTCTTTTCTGCTTTTACTTTCCTTAAAAGAAAACAATGCTCCTGCATCGCCATACATCATACAAAAAAACAACCAAGTTGTTGATCAATATCTTGGTTGATCTATGATTATGCTATTTGTATTTTGTATATGCAATGAAAACTTTCACAAGTGTCTTTCGTTAAGTTTTGCCTGACTAATTTTCTGTGGCCATCTCTTGTTGGCCACCGCCGATTATTATTAGTTTATAAGGCGACCAATTGCTTATCTATTGGATTTCATCAACAAAACAAAAAAAAAAAAACAACTACACAATAACGTTGTTACTCACTATTTTATTTTTTTTGATTATATTTTTTTTGTTGTTGTTCATCGTTTATGTCTGAATTGTCTACGAAGTTTCTTCCTGTTGCACTTTCATAAAGCAATTTATCGCTCGTTTAAAGTAAAAGATGCAGAGCAAAAAAGTACAGATACTTTCCATGAAAAAGAAAAAAAAAACTAAAACTTAAATCAAGTTAAGTTCCGCCTCATTGTTTGACTACAAAAAGAAGCACAAAACAGCAGAAAAAAAAACTAGCAGACAAACTTAAAATTTACTAATTGAATGTTGTGCACAACCGAATATGCTTTATCGTTTTTTTTTCTTGCTCATTCACTTGAACTGTTAGGTCACTTCCACAAAAAGGTCGTGAAAGTATGACTCCTAAGAGTGCAACCTAATCGAAAATCAAAAGAGAAACGACGCGACGCGACGCGACTTAAAAACTAAAACAGTTTCAGCAACCAAAATGCACTTTTTTGACGCTTAATTTAATGAGTTAACTTAGCCAATTTTCCAGAAAAAAAACCTCGGTAAGCATCTGCTTTATCACTTTGAAGAAAAGGTAGAAAAAAAAAAACATTTGATAAAGTTTATTTAAACTTTTTTATCTTTATCATCTAACTTTTATGCATGTACTTTGAAATAGATTCGGTGAAGGTGATTTTGTGGTTAGCGATTTACTTTTCATTGCGCCACTTACATTTTGCGGCTTATCTATTTGTAATTGTTTAAAGTCGCTGAAAACTAAATTTAGACCAGAACTGATCTGTTTATCAAACATAAACTTCATTTGATAACTTGATAAAATTCTTGACATTCTTTTCTGCTTCTGTTTTGCACAATTCTCTATTTACTTTGTATTAATCATTTATTTGTATATAGAAATATTCAAGAACAAGTTTTTTTCCTTCTTAATTAACTATTATTGTGTTTGAGCACAAAATCGAATTTGTTGCCATTTTTGTATTAACCAATGTTGAACTTGAACTGACTGATTAAATTTCATGTGAATGTTAAACTCAACTCAAGTAAGGCCAAGGTGTCGATAGCTTACTTTGATTTGCTGATATTGCTAATATTGTAGTTAAAACGTTTTACTACGTTTTCATTCACAGCGGGTGTTCACGATAGTCTTGATATCTTGCTAGTAAAATAATCCAAAAAAATAATAAAATATATTTTACGTTAGGTCAAGAGCAATGCTTCACAGTCAATTAATGAACGGCTTATAAACATAACATAATTATTTTCAAAATATTTTTAGTTAATGAGACATGGAAACTATGTAAAAATTGGTTAAAAATAAAAATCCTAGATATATTTCAATGATATGAGAAGTTTTTTATCCTTTTCATAGGAATATTTTTAATATGTTATACAATGAAATTGTTTTTCCATTCACATTCAAGTATATTATACATTTCCAGACAAAATGCGTATATAATAAACATATAAATATTTTAAATGTTGTTGAAATCTTAACGTATTATTTATTTGCTTACGAAATACTTAGATAAAAAAAATTCCCGTAGATAACTTTGCAAAAAGCCACAAAGATATTTAAATACGTCAGCACAATAATAACAAAACAAATTTAGTACAACGACACTCAGATGCTCTTGAAATTGAGAGAAAAACTTGATAAGCTTAGTATAAGTATTCAACATTACTTTGATAAGCTTTAAAAGGCGAAAAGCTAAATAAGGGTAACAAATGCGTATTGTGATTGAACAGAAGAAGAGCAAAAATTCAATTTAAAATAATTAAATTGTAAGCCTTCAGGGTCGCCCCCCCTCTAGAAAATGATCATTAAAAACCCATAAAAGTTTTGACATGTTGCGAACATTTTACACTCTGGGGTTGCACTCTGCTCTCTGCTCTGCCCTGCTCTGAGGCGTCTCACCGGCTGCCATCTCAACACTCAACAATAATAACAATTAAGCCTGGCAACACGTATGTTACACGCTGCGACTCGGCGCGTCTCAGTTTGAGTCTGCATCTGCATCTGCATCTGTGTATATGTATCTGTATCTGTATCTGTGTTGGCAATAGTGAGTGATATGGCGCGCTATATGCTTTTGCTATCTATTTTTATACTTAGTACACTTTTATAGGCCGGCCGTTTAATGCCTCGGCCTGTTTTGACTGACAAGTGACAGCGGCTCAACTCAGCGATGTGCATTGCAGTGCAATATATGATGTCTTTTGTATATATATGGTGTGTATGGTGTAGGCCCTCCTATGATTAATCTGCGCCGCTCTTCACCAACACGTCAGCAACACCTTCAACTTCTTCTTCAACTTCTACTGCTTCTTCTTCAACATTCCCAATCCCAATCTCAACAATGGCAGAACAAAAGAATTAGGCTGATTATGCAGATGCCCTGTAGATGGGGCTTAAAATGCGATAAATCTTTTTTATATACTGTTTTTCTTTTCCAACTCATATTTGTATTTTAATGACAATCTTACTGATACTTTTCAAGTCGGAAGACTTTTTAAAATAATTACATATAACAAAATAAAAACAAAAGATTGAATTGCAAAACAAAACTGCAAATGAAAAGTAGACTGCAACTATTCATTTTCAATTGTTTGTGTTAAGACAAAAGAAGCCTTTCTCCGGTCCGGTAACAAAATCCAAAATGCGATGCAAACCGGAACAAAAAAATAAACACATGTCTTTAATGTCATGCGAGCGTAACAACTTTTGTTTACAAATATGTTTTTTTTTTTCTGTTTCGTATCTGTTTTGCCATTTAAAAGTGATGAGACTTTATTGACTTGAGCTGGTGTAAAATATAATTATTATATGTAGTACAATTTTAAGTTCTTTTTACTTAAAATAAAACATTGCTTAGATTACTATATATCAAATAATATTTACACACTCAATTTTTTTTTTAACAATAACTGGAACATTTAAATTGCGATATAAAAATCAATAACTTTTGCATTAATTCATGTAGAAATGTTTTTTAATATTTGTTTTATATCAAGTTTTAATATTGTTAAATTTTAAGCATTCAAAAATAGTGTGGCACACTTTGCGGCTTCTATGAAAAATAGATATTGCTCTTGGCCAAGTATTTTTATTGGCACAGATAATATAAACAATTATACAGAAATGCTAATTTTTGTTGTTTTTTTACAAAATTGAAATAAATTCATTAGATCCAGGTCATCAGGCCAATATTTTTTCAAGGATCTATTTCATATTTTCCCCTGAACCCATGAAACACATTTTGAAAATGTATGTAACAGGCAGAAGAAATGATTATCGACCCCATAAACTATATATATTCTTGAGCCATCTATCAACAGCAAAGCTCGTTGTCCGTTTGCCCAATCGATTGAATGTATGAACTTAGTGATCTCAGAGACAATGTAAGCTAAAGTCACAACGGAAATATGGAAGATTAAAGTCGGTCGTTAAGGATTGGGCAATCATACGGTTCAGGGTATCTTCTAGTCGAACTTAGTTGTAACTTATTCTTCTTAATTATACTTGAATTTTGTTTTTCAGATATAGGAATATCTAATAAAGATATACCATAAAGACGGCAGCTCTTAACTTATTCTTTGTGGGAACTTTAGTTTACTGTAAGTGTATAAATAAGAATATGTTTTAAGAGATCTTAAAATTAATTCGTGTATTTTCTTCTTATATTCTTTTAACAAAACTAAAAGGAATTCAACACTTAAATATTTAATAAAAGGATAGTATGCTAATGCTTCGAGCATTACAGAAGACATTTGGAATCAATGATTTTTAAAAATATACCGCTCTCGGAAAACATACAACAATTGGGCAACAAAAACCACAGCAGCAGCAACAACAATAATATTAACAACAACAATAACAATGAGGATAACGATCCATCAAATCGAATCAAAACGAAATCAAATCAGATGCAACGTTTATGTGAAAAGCTTCGGCGCCCAAACGAATATGCTACCGAAAGCTCGAGAGCATGGGCCTTTTGCGACCGTTGCTGTGGAGAGAGAGAACAGCAACAGCAACAGCAACAGCAACATCAGCAACAGAGACAGCGGCGACAGCAGCAACAGCAACGGCAGCAGCAGCAGCAGCCTGGCATCGTAGCTTTTTATCGTTCGTATACGGATTCAGTGTCTGATTTGTCGTCGTATCGTTTTGTCTCCGATGAGGAAGAGTCCAATGTTAATGATGCTGTTGCTGTTGCCAATAATGATGATGAGAATGAGAATGATGATGATGATGATGACGTTGGCGTTGGCTCACTGTCGCTGCCGTTTATAGAAATAGAACAACGCCAGCCAAAAACATCAACTATCATCGCCCAAGACTCTATACAAACAGCAACAAACACAAAAGCAGTGCCGCCAGCAACAGCAACGGCAACAGCAGCGGGAACGGCAACGGATAAGGTCTTAAATATTGAAACGTCACACGCGTCATCCACAAATCGTCGCGTTTTACCCATCATTTGTTGTTATACGATTAACAAATTTACTCACCAACAACCGACACAGAAACAACACTTATCCGAAGACAAAACACTTGAATATTATCCGAATGAATCGTGTCGCGATAATCATTTTCGTTCCTATGTGCGATGTTGTGATCGTCGTCGTCAGCCGCCGCCGCCCGTGCCGCCAAAACCGAAACCACGTATTTGTTTCGAGGTAACCGCATGCAGTGACAATCCGGATCCAGCTGAACCTGCGCTAAAAACACGCCGTTTGGAGCAGCAACTAATCTACCCATTGGCAACAACCCCAACCAGAGGCAACACCACCAGCATCAGCATCAGCCCCAGCACCAGTACCAGCAGCAGCAGCAGCTGTTCAACGAATTCGTACGGATCCACACGAGCGCCAGCTGAAAATAGCCGCAAATTGCATGCATTTGACAGCAATCATAATTGTAAATTTGAAATAGCATCAACAGCGCCAACAAGATGCGTTCTACGCTACGATCGTAATGGTCATCTCAAGCAGGAGTTTACTGTAAATCAGAGTGTGCTTAAAACAACACCGGAAACGGAAACGAAAACGAAAATACAATTAGCTGACCAATCGGAAGTTCTACTACACGATAATGATGCAATAAATGAATACTATAATGAGCAGCGAACTGTGAAAAATGACAATTATATTGATTTATATAAAGCTGGTGCAAGACAGAAAGATGACGGTGACGACGAGTCGTCCAATGATCATATCGATTTAAATTTACCAGATGATTCAATCTCCAATTGCAGCGAGAAAACCGTTTTCATTCACAACTTGGACCAATCGAATAGTTCCTCAAATGTGTCATTGCACTCAACATTTGCCAGCTTTTCGCTTCACAATCTAACATACTGTACAATACCTCAGCCCCAAACGATAGCCGTGACTCCATTGCAACTGAGACACCTGCCGATTATACAAACATTCGATTGTTCGCCATATGCTCCGTATGCTGCCACAGTTGGACATAGCGTCGACAAAGATGTAAGTATTCTCAGCTATATTCATAGTACCAAATGGCACATAATAAACGCAAAAAATATTTAACGCGCTGGGGAAATATGACAAAATGGATACATATTTAGTGTTTGACTAAGGGATGGATATACATATTTATATAGTATGCGTTTGTTGTATACATAATTACGTATACACAACGAACGAACGAACAGTACAGCGATCGTTCGCTAAGAAGAACGTTTGGATTTTAAGGGGGTTGCTTTGTAACATGTATTAGTATGAAAGTTCCTCTAGAAACAGGGTTTCCTAGGGCTCCTAGAGATTAGAAAAAAACAAATACAACAAAGCAGAATAAAAAACATACTTTTTTTAAACTTTCTTATTTAAATGAGGTTCATACAAAACCGGGTTTCCTATTTTAAACTTTATTATTTTAATTAGGTTTCTCGAAAGAGAGTTTTCTTGAGTTTGGGAAAAAAATAAATAAATCAAACAAAGAAGAATAGAAATCTTCGGGCTGTCTAAACTTAATACTCAAATTTAAATTGCTTTTTAAATAAATATTGTATTGAAATTAGCCAATTTTATATACAAATAAGCTTAAAATGTTTTAATACAAGCCAAAATTTATTGCAATTTTGTGCAAATTTTCCAAACGTCAATATATAATTTATAAACTGAGCATAAAAGTCGCAATTCGAATGCGAAATCGACAATTTCTTTTGTTTATTGGTTCGTTTAAACTTAATTAGTTTTTATGAACTTTTAATTCCTTCCGAAAAGAAAAATAAATAATTGAAAGGTGTGAAAATTGAGAGAATGCTGTAGTCTCAATAGAAACAGAAACATATACAACATTCACCTAAAATTCATAGATACATATGTATCTGTATATTTACAAATTTACAATATAAATGCATTCATATAGATACAGATACAAAGCAGATAGATAGATAGATAGATGGAGTGTAAAAATGTCAGTTTGAATACGTACTAAAATGTACATATGCGCAATTTTAATATGCGTATTTACTTACAAACATAATTACGAGCTAAACACATACATACATGCATACATAGATACACATGTATGTATGTATGTATGTGTGTATATTATTGTGCTAATGGTGCCACAATTTGTTTGAGATTTTTTTGTTGTTCTTTTCGTTTTTGTAAGATTCTTTTAATATGTCTGTCTAAGGTAGTATATACAACTGTACAATTTTGAGTTTTGTCTGATTTTAACGGGTTCTCGCTCTCGCTCTCTCTCTCTCTCTCTCTCTTCCTTTAGTAGTCGGTATAAATTTTTGTTGTTTATACTAAAAATATCACTGTGTGCGTTTATGCAGAGATATATTTCTTGCTTTTTGTCCATTTTACATATACAGAGATCTACATACATACATATGTATATGTCTATGTATGTATTTTCTTTTTCTCTTTTGCCTTACATTGTGTGTTTTTATGTGTCACTGTGTACTGAAAAAAGATAATCACGCACGAGATGATTTGGCGCCCAAGTAATTTGGAAAATTTTTGGTACACTTCGTTTAAGGAACGTTGAAGTACGAAACGGTTTAAGAAATTTTTATGTTTTGAGTGAAAACATAAAACTCTTATTTTATATATATTGTAAAATCAATATATATGCTTTAATGTTTACAAATAAATTTTATTTTTCTTCTAAACTATTTTCAAAACACTTTTTTTTAGAGCATTTTACAGTCTTATTGAAAAACATCTTTGATTTTTTTTTAAATTGAACATGATGTTTTCTTCTAAACGCATGTATTTGAATGCACATGTTTATTTTTATTTAAAGAGAGAAAAATGAGAGAGAGAGAGAGCGAATTGAAAGAGAGAAATGACGTCCATAGATAGAATACAATACAAATGATTATATTGTCGCTGCCGCGTGAAACGGTTTGGAAAACAATTCGATTAACTGACTGCCTCCCAAAATTGATTTCGGATATATTTTCTTCTTCTTCTTCTTCTTGTTTGCAGCAGACAATGGAGAAACGACGTAATACCCTGGATCGCTTTCAGCGCCTGACATTTGGACGCAAATTAACGCCAACTTCGTCAACAGAGGGCGCTTCAAACGCCCGTGCGAGTAGTACAGAGAAAACACGTAAAACTTCCGATAGATCCGAACGACTTAAAGAGCTAACGGAACTTCTGCGCGGCGGTGGCAGTGGCAGTGGTGCTGGTGGCAGCAGTTCACGTGCCTCATCAACGCCCACACCACCGCCTGTGCCACCGCCCCGCCGACCCCGCTTGCCCAACAACAGTTCAACAACAAGCAGCTTAGAGTTGCAGGACAACAACAATAGTAGCCAAAGCGTGCCCGATTCATGCCAACCAATCGAAGATGCGGAACCAAAAAACAGAAGTCCATTACAAAAACAGAACAGCACAAATAGCAATAGCAATAGCAATAGCAATAACAATGGCAATAGCATAAGTGTGCCCAATACAAGCACACAGCAACTCATTCAGACAATGCGCCCGAACGCGAGTCTCTCCAATTTGGAAGCTTTCTTGTTTTGCACTCGTGAGAAGTCAAAAACACCACCACCACCAACACTAAGACCATCACCATCACCAACACCAACAACAGCAGCAGCAACATCAGCAGCAGCAGCAGCAGCAGCATCAGAAGGTGAGATCGTCAGTAGTGAATGGGCAACGCAGCTGTCCAGAGCGGATAGTCGCACAGCACCGAAAGGGATTTTACCGTTTCGTTCCGTTTCGTTCTCACAAATTGATTGTAAATCAACATTAAGTGCGTTACGCGATCGACTGCGACGGGACAAGGCCATTGAAAGCCCCCCACCCAGCAATACCAACATCAACATCAACAACAACAACAATAACAATATCTACAATACAATAAACGAATTACCGGATCCAGGTTGGGTGCACATACCGTTAAAGAGTACAGGCGTGTGTATTAATCTAAACTACGGACAGGAGAAATCGCTGGAGAACGTGCTGGAAGACGTGCCCGATTCAATAGCCGAAGAAGACATCTTCAATACGGATAGTTGCAGCGTGGCGAGCGTAACTCCAGCCACGGCTAGCAGTGTTATTGCGGCACATGCCACAATGGAATCCCTATCGGATACCATACTCTCCGAGAGCGAATGCAATGCCAGGGAGGAGGAGATTCCCATTGTGGTGGAGCCCAACAACATAGCGAGTCTCCTGGAAGAAACTCATGGACCAATCGAAACTGCGGCAGACAATTTATTGCAAACAGCCACAACCTGTTTGATACCCGTGCCGGTATATGAGTGTGCCGCCCAAGAGTGGCTGGAGACACCGGCACAGGAATGGGTGGAGTTGGCACCGGAGTTTGGCATGGTGCCGGAGACAATGCAACCACCGGTTGCACATGCCGCATGCAAGATAATGCAAACGGAAACATTGACCACATTGCCCACCATTTCGGTGAGTCGCAGCTCCGAAGAGGGTGAAATAATCAATCCAAGTCCAACTGAAGAGTCCAGCGATCCATGTCATCGCATATACGATTCCGTGGATGAGCAACAGCGTCCGGATGAACTTGATTTGGAGTTGCGTGGCTCGGAGGCGTCGATAGCGACGCCCAGGCATAGTACAGGAGAACGTCACAAGCGTCATCTGGACAAGTCCACCAAACGCAAAGGCATGTATATCGATAACTCCGATTGGCATCAGCCAGCTGCACCACATCGTGGTCTAGCATTGGATATATCGATAGCCAACTTTCAAGCCATTAAGCCAGATTCACCCGAGGACAGTAATAGTCCCTTAATGTTTGAAATGAATACCCCGGAGCATGAGAAGCCATCGCCATCGTGGCGTGGATCCCAAGAGAAACCACAACTTCTGAGCAGTTTCAGTTGCCAGAGCAGCGAAGAAAAGGATGATACGGCCAATAGTAACAACAATAGCAAGAGCAATAGTTTCCTGCAAACGGATTCCATGTCCGATACAGAGGAACGTGTCAGCTGGAGTCCTACTCCAAGTGGAGATTACGAAAGTAAGCGTTACTCCAAACGACCTCTAACCGTACGTGGTCCATACGGGCAAATGTTGGAGGCGGAACTCAAGAAACCAAATCGCATGCATTTCGAGGAGATTCTCGAGGAAATGCGTGACTCAGACTGGTAAGTTTCGAAACTTTTATCATTTTAGGTTAATGCTAAAGTTAAAAAACAGTCAGGTTCTAAATCCGTGATCAGTTTCTCTCTATCAGATTAGATATTAGGATACTGACAATAGGGACAGTGGTTAAATCTGACCTGTAGGAAAGAAACAGACCTCGGATTCGAATTCTCCGACTCGAAAAGCATATATTAACAATGCAGATAGTTAAGTGAAGTTTTACGGAAATGTTAAGAATCTCAAAAGAAATGTTTTGGTTATTATTGTTTTGGCTATAGTGTATTATTCTATTTTCGCAATTGTTTGCACTTAAAGTCAACATTTTTAAGTATTTTGTGAATATGACTCAATCAAAACAAGCGAATATTGTTTACATTGCCATTCGCTGGACGCCTTCTAATTAACAGCATCTATAAGAGGGTCATGATTCTAACCTAGAACTTTAGAAAAGATGTTATCTCTATAACACCTTTTTTTTTTAAGTAAACAATCGGAAAGTACTTTAAACTTGAAAAAACTATTAGAATAAATTAGAAAATCAATTAAGTTTACAAGAACTTAATATGAAAATATCTTAAGCAAAATTTATGAAAATAATTTGACACATTCAAATTAAATACGGAACATATTAAAATTTGTATTTAAATCCTTAATCCTGTACTCAATAATAGAACTTTTAAAAAACAAAAATTCAAACGTATAAAAAAAAAACCAATAAAAATCATATTTGTTTTACATCAACAAATCTTTAACAAACATCGCTCAACAACAACACTAATATTTGAATTTATTTTATTTTCTTACCTACAGCTTACATCCGCGCCGCGACACAAAACCTTCACTTGGCTCCATACGCACCAATATGCCACAATATTCGAGTTCGATGCGTGTGCGTAAATCGAATGCATATTTGCCTGTGCCAACACATGCTCGAGCCGCTTCGACTCCATCGCAAATTGAACATGTGAATAGCAAGGGTGCCATAATGCCGATTTCAGTGTCTGCCAAGGATCTGAACGAGACGATATCAGCCACTGATAAGCAGCCTCCACATCAAATGAAACGTGCCGCATCCGAGGCGCCCCAACCCAAATCACATCACAGCAAACGCAGTCAATCGATAAGTGGTGAATCTAAAGCTCAACATCAACAACATCAACATCATCACAGTCACAGTCACAGTCACAGTCATCATCATGCAAAACGTAATGTTGATGCTAACAACAGCAGTAGCAACAACAGCAGCAACAGCAACAATACCAACAACAACAACAACAAATCGAAGGTGCCACCAACAGCTGCCTTGCTGGCGGAACTACTTAAGGGATCTAGCGAGAATATGCTCTCCGAGCAGCGCCAAAAAACCATTGCGGTAAGTAGCTAACAACAATTTAGTATATAATTATAAATATATTTATTTATGGGGGCAACGATCTATACCAACATATTTATTTAACAAATAACTTTTTGATCACATAAAAAGTTTTATTAAAAACATATTTATGAACTCAACTGAAAGTAGAAAAGTTTTGGTTGGTTTTTCAATGGGATGAAATATTAAGTTAAAGATTTGTAGATTTTCTTAGCTATTAAAAGTATTTTCTTTGATTTTTTTTTTTGTATATCTAAAACTTTTTTATATGTGTATTTCGTTTCTGAATGAAACCAAACAAATTGATTTTATTTTGCCATTGTTTTATCTCTCATTGATCTCCATTGCTGTAGTTCTTGATATTTTCGCTCGTTCTCGTTCTCTATCTCTCTCTCTCTCTCTCTCTCTCTCTCAAAACAAGCAAAATGTGTTGGTCATTGGGAAAACCATATGTGCTTCATTTGTGAGCGCGCGGATTTTGTATTTTTGTTTGCAGAGCATTTGGGAAATTGATTGGAAAATTCAGACAATGTATTTGGGTTTTGCGCATGCTCCAAAAACCACTGCGCATTGGAAATGTGTCACTGTGTTAGGAAGAGCGCCGCTGTCACTTATTCTATCTCTTTGTTTTGCCTCCACGTACAGTGGTTAAAACAAAAGAATTTTCGGGTATGAAAATGTGTTTTTATTTAGAGTCTTTTAATTTGACTTTTAAAGCATGCGATCGTAAATATTAATGATGATTAAAGTGAAATGTTTGTTGAATCATCTCAACATTTAGAATTATCATCAGTTTGCCCAGTTTACTTATTTTTTTCGTTTTTAGTACGTTTTTGTTTGGGCTTGAAAACAGTTTAGTGAAGTGCGATTTGAGAAAAAACTAGTAAAAATCATGATAAGGGATTTTTGTTATTTTATTTTAGTTTATTTATTCAATTTTTGGCAATATTTAAGTCCTAGATATTTTCTTAATGGGTAGTAATCGTTTTTTTCTATACATTCTTATTCTTGATTTTATTACGGCAAGTTCTTATTTTCAAAAAGTCTTAAAAAGAGTTTATTATGCAAAAGAACTATAATTATAACTGCTTATTAGCTTACCGTTCAGCAAAAGGATTAATCAAAAGGAAAACACAAAAACATATCGGTAAAACGCATGCTATCATTTCAATATGCTCAAACATCCGTTATACTCAGCCACTTGTCGCATGCAGAGCAAACTGACAAGCGTTCGTTGTTGTTGTACTATTCCAATATGATGGTGTATCGAGAGCGAGAGCGAGAGAGAGAGATGGGTTAATAGTATGTTGGGGGTGGGCTGCTACTGCTGCTGCTGCTGCTGCTGCTTGTCTGTTTTCGATTGGAATATGAAAAATGGAATTTAAGTGTGTATTTGGCACAATGGAATGTTTTCAACGTGTTGAGTAGCAAGCTCCTGTGCAGTTAGTTGTTGTATGCGCCAACCCAACACAATGTGAGTATTAAACCGCATCACATATACTTACTTACACTCACTTACACTCGACTCGCACACATACACAAAGAGACTGGATACGTATACGTATTGTGTGTGTGTGCTGCTCTCCCGCGCGCAGCAACAGAGTTTTTCTCCGCCAACGCCAATGCGCGCGTTTAAATTCTTATTTGCTTTTTGTACTACCTCAGTTGTGTGGCGAAATTTTTCGTGTTTCGTTTGTTTTATTTTGTGGTGTTGTGGAAAAATATATTGAGAGATTCATCCAAAACACAGTCACACGCAAAAAACAGACACGGCAATCTGCAATAAGCCAAAATAATAATAGTACCAAGTATTTAAAATCAACTGTTCATTTTTCTTCTCCAA
Source organism: Scaptomyza parva (assembly GCA_035044645.1). Lineage (NCBI taxonomy): Eukaryota > Metazoa > Arthropoda > Insecta > Diptera > Drosophilidae > Scaptomyza > Scaptomyza parva. The sequence continues at coordinate 487,623 of JAWNNT010000068.1, read as the reverse complement.
CAACAACCACGAGAAAATAAAGGAAAAAATACCTTTACACTGCTATACATACATGCTAATAAGTACACATTCATGCAAATGTAAAAGTGCGTGTGTGTAAACATGTAAAGTTCAATATAATTAAATATCCTGTTTATGCATTAAAAACTAGCGACAAAAAGAGAGGAACGGACTAAGTTTATGGCAAAAACAAAAACACAAAACAATTAAATATACATGTATCTGAATGTGTACCATGTGTATGATTAGGTGTGAGTACGTATGTGTATGTGTGTGTATGCATATGTATACACAAAAGCATTTTGGCTACCATACCCAACCTCTTGTTGCGCTGCGCAGCTCAACAAAAAAAATTTAATAAAATAAAAATGAAGTAATTTTATTATATTGTGAATTACTAGAAACGAACTTAAGGCTACAACACGAAGCTGCAATCAAATTACATATTCGCCATTTATTAGAGTGCAAATATATAGTATATTGAAAACTTTTAAATTTTCAATTTGCTTCAAACACTTGCATATCGATACGTTTGTGTATAGTGTATGTGTGTGTATACATGTTTTAAAAGCATATCCTACGAATATTATAAATGTGAAAGTGTATTGTAATCTTTAATAAAGAAAATACTAAATGGGTTTTAATGAAACTCTACAGTGATAGAATACCATAGAGGCTACAACAACAATAAGCTTAATAAGATGTTATTCCAAAACTATTTAAATGCCTAATCTAATAAAAAGATAAATCTAAAGCTTTTTCGTGTTTCCTTTTGCTGTTTTCATGCGTATCAAAATCTGACAGCTTACATCCTAGTCTCTCTGTGTGTGTGTGTGCATACCCTTGTTACTTTTCTTTGTATATCATGTGGCAGAAACACTTTAAAGAGTGAGAAACCACACAAGCAACTTCTTCTTACGCTTAAGAAGCCACAAGGTTACTTAAATCTTCTGTTCTGAAGAACCACAAGAACTAAAGTATGTGTACTGTATGTATGTGGTGTAGTACTCTTATATGTATGTATGTATGCATGTAGCACGTGGGCTGTAGTTGTTCACCCACTCGACATCTACGCAGATTTCGTTCATTCCTGCTACTCCAGTACTTGTTTACTTGTTTTAAGCATCGGTTTTTGGTGAATCAATTTTTTAGTTACCTGCCTTTTATCGATGGGCGAGCACGCGAATTGGGTTTGTGCCAACAAAAACTTTTCAAAGTAGAGACAATTTTATTATAAATGCTGAAGCAACATAATCATCAGTGTACAAATCAATAAAAAACAGTTAACAGCAACAAAATAATCATATTTATAAAAGTATATACTATAAGAATCACAATCATATAAAGAATATGTCGCATAATCGCGAGAATCTACGCTTAAGTCTTTTGGATTTGCAAGCAACCATAACTGCACCCTCAAATACAATTGCTGCTGCCCCATTGTTGCCACAGACGCAGGCTCATGCGATGGCAGCAACAGCTATTGCAACCTCCACTTCCGCATCCACATCCACATTGCCGGCGAGCAGCAACAGCAGCAGCACAAGCAGTGTATCACAGGCTGTCTCAATGGCAACAACAACTGTGGCAAGGCTGAGTAAGGCCGGGTTCGCTGTGGCGCCCCATCAAAATGACAAATGTGATAGGCTAAAGAAAATGACTTCAATCACTTGCTCCGATTCCGAGGACGATTCGGAGCGTCGAGCCCAATTTGATATTGGGTGCAAATGGAATCTGGGCGGTTATGATGGCGTAAGTTTTGGGCCTATAATGGGTAGTAATAAGAAACTATTTATTTATCTGTATAACAATCAATTCACATTCAGTTTCTAATAGAATAAATATTTTAATTTTTCTTTTCAGGACACACGTACTTATGTTGTACAGGAAATCTATCGTAACGAGCAATCCTATGTGGAATCATTGCAAACGGTTGTTATGAAATATTTCAAAGTATTAAAGTCACCCGAACATGCAGGAATGATTGATACACGAACAGTCGATGAGATATTCTTTATGGTACCCGATATACTGGAAATACATGAGAAATTTTTATCGGAGCTCAAGCAACGTTTGGATGATTGGGATGTACAGCAAAAAGTGGGAGATGCCTTTATTGAAACGGTAAGGAGATCTTGGTTATATTCCTATTCTAAACCTAAAATAACTAAAACAATATATTAAAATATGGTTACAGTTTTCAAAGCTGGAAGTTTTGGAGGTTTATACATCGTTTGTGAATAATTGTAATCGAGCCAAAAATGCTATACGTTCGATGAAGCATCAGCGACCCTCATTTGCCAAATTCCTAGAATCCACATCCCGCGAGCACAAAGGAAAACTAACTCTAGACAATCTACTTATAAAGCCTGTACAAAAGTTTCCCAAGTATGTATAAGTAAAATTGTCCTATTTGTGATTTACTTTAATATGATTCTCTGATCTATTCCAGTTATGAGTTACTTTTCCAACGCCTTATCAAGCATACAGATCACGATCATCCCGATCAGAAACATTTACAGGATGTGCTTAAGTTGGTCCATGACATTTTGGTGCACATCAATTGCAAGGAACGCGAAATAATGGAGAATGGACAACGCGAAGCAACTCTGCGTGAATTGGAAGGTGTTATAGAAGGCATTACCGATTTAATAGCACCCGAAAGGCAGTTCTTATTATTTGACTTGGTTTCGATGCCTTCGGGTCAGGGTGCACGCAAGGACCGCGGCTTTTTCCTCTTCAACGACCTATTGGTCTTGACAAGCATCAAGAAGCGCAGTGGAACCATTAGGAAACCAAATAGCTCAATTTGTCCCGGCTCAGTGGCCAGCACCTTGGACACCAATAAATACAAGTTCCTTACAAAAATCTCTCTTGATTGCCTTGAAATTGTCAAGTGTGAGTATTTTATTCTACTCGTGTTTTTGTAACAATAATGCATTGCTAGATTTTTCTAATAATTTAATCTAGCTAAAGATGAAAACATAAAACGCATCGTTAGCGAGATAGAAAACCTGGCCGAAGACTGCAATAAGTTGCAACAAATAACTGATATTGCAACATCATTAAAGTATCCGCATCAGTATCTGGAGGATGTCATTCGTGAACTACATCGTGATATTCAGCGACAGCTTTCCGAGCGTCAAACAAACGACACTCAGCTCAATATGTTGGAACTAACAGTTAGCTCACCGTAAGCAAACATTTATAATAATATTGGCTGATAATGTGATTATTATTATCTTGTTTGTTTTCAGTAACGGCAGCCAAAAGTTTACGGTGGTTTTTAGCAAGACCGAGAAACGCACCAACTGGGAGGAGGCTTTTAATGAAGCTAAACTAAAGTTGGGTAAGTTAAAAAAGTATTTTTATGCTATTTGTTATTTACATACTCAAATATTAGTAGACAAAAGAATATATATTTTGATTTGACATCAAGACCTTGTTTTTTAATTGAACTTCTTTGAATCAGCATGTGAATTCTGACGTGGGATTCGTTAAAACTCATAAGGTTTTATTTTTTTTATCAGTAATATGTATGCCAGCTATGAAATTTCGAAATAGAGTCATCAAAATATGAGAGCAAATACTAGACCAGGATTACCCAGTCCAATCACTACTATTTGCACCTTAGTTGTTGCAATTGGTCTTAAAATAGGAAAATAAGTTCGTATATTTAGAAAGAGGCTCACCATAAGCCTTTTAAGAAAGACAAAGACAGGAAAAAAATAATTTCCTGCATAGTTATTCTTTTTTCCCTTTTTCCCTGATTGTCCGACCTTCGTTGTTGTTTGTCGAGGCACCCTGTATTAATGCAATTAGTTTGATTGATTTCGATTCAAGTTAGATTATATAAGAAAGTGCTTCCCTTTTACACACAATTTTTTAAATTAAGAGCAATGAATACTTTGCTTTACGAATAGTTGAGTCAATAAATCGTTTTATTTGTGCACCAAAGAAAGCACTTGTTGCTAAGTGTTTTCCAGTGCGCAGGTAGAGAAATAAAAATGACCTGTACTAGACTGTTGAAAGCTTTTATTGATATATATTTTTCACACTATAAACAACATATATAAATGGCTTGTATAGGATATAACTACTCTCAAGAGTAACTCTTAAGTGATATTACTTAAGTTTAAAGGGATGGGTTTTTTATTAAGAGGAAAGGGCTGAAGTAAATGTGATGTAAAATAGTTTGGTTTGCTTGTAGCGGAATGTGGAAATTGCGGACATATTGATGCGTAATCTTTTAAGTATTGAAGTGAAAGGGGGTTAAGAATAACACTCAATAAGTCTTCAATAAATAAAAATGGATTTTCTTTTTTTTTTTATTTGCAGCTGCCACACTGGAGCGACATCCCATACCTGAGTTCCTAACATCCATACCGATAAGAAAGACTCGAGCTGGACTCCAGTTTACTTGTGCGGCGGCAACATTGAGCGATAAACGTGACGTTTGGGTCTGCAACAGTGATGGCTATGTGGGCCAAGTGTGCATCATGTCCCTGCATCCCGAACCAAACGTGACCAGCTGCAACGGTGTCTGCAATGCACGAATTCTATGCGTTGCATCAGTGCCCGCCTACACGAGCAACAGCAGCAGCGTTGAAGATCCATCCAGTGGCCAGGAGGATAGGCAGCAGCAGCAGCAGACTCTACGCACCGGTACACCACAGCACAGCTACACCCAACAATTGCGTGACTATCGTAAAAGCATCTCGCCCATTGCCCATCAACCTGCAGCCATTTCGTCGGCGACGGATAAGAAGAAAGCAACAGCGGCTATAATTGGCAATGGGGCTGATGCGAACGCGGCGACGACGACAACGGGCAGCAATCAAAGTGATACTCAGCTAGATTTAAATTTAAGTTCCAGTGATGATGAGGTGGATGCCGTGGCAACGGCGACAGCAGAACAACAACGTATGCCCAGCCCTGCACCCTCATTACATGCTCCATATCATCATGCGCAACAAGTGAGTAGTACAATGAATATGAAATATATTCAAATGAAAACTAACATATGTTTATTTTGAATACAGGACTCCAACCCCGATGAATGCGAATCAAATCAATCAACAATGTGGATAGGTACTGAAGATGGATGTATTCATGTTTACAACAGTACCGATAATATTCGCATTAAGAAAAATCGTATTAAGATTGAACATCATTCAGCTGTGTTTTCTATATTGTAAGTCGAAATACACAACAACCACAACACGATATATATATATTTTATCTAATGGTTAACTGGTTTTTCTTGCAGATATCTGGACAATCGTGTTTTTGTATCCTTAGCCAATGGTGATATTTGTGTTTATCTCAGAGATGGTGGTAAGTTTTTTTTCAATAACTTTGTACCACTTAGTTTTTGCTAATTGAACTATCTCTTTAGCTACATCTTGGAATACTTGTTCATCGCATTGTTTATCAATTGGCACAGTTACGAGTCCCGTAACTAAGCTGCTGAATGTAAATGGAAAAGTATGGTGCTCCATACAAGGAATTATAAAAGTATTGGACACTGAATCTTTTTCGGTAATTCAAATTATTCATATCATCAAACCAAGAAGAATTGAAAACTTAATTCATTGACTTTTGCAGGTCGTCAATCAAATCCAAATCTCTTCGGACTCAAAACCAATTACGAATATGACCGTAGCAAATAATTATGTATGGATATCTATACAAAACTCAGCTCATATTAAATGTTTTCATTCCAATACGTAAGTGATGAACATCTTACCATCTACCAGCAATGAATCCTTGACTAAGTTTGATTTAATTGATATAGCCACCAACTGATAACTGAAGTTAACCTCGCTCCTGCAGTCAATAAGATGTTGTCCAACTGTGACGAGATCATTCGGCAACATAAAGCCGCCTGCCTGCGCGTCACCTCGTTGCTCTGCTGTAAGGATCTCATTTGGATAGGCACCAGCGCTGGAGTATTGCTCACTATACCCGCCCAAGGCTATGAAAAGGGTGCCCACAATGTGGTGCCAACGGGTATACCACACGGTCACACTGGACATGTGCGTTTCCTCACCTTTGTGGAGACACCGTCACATGGCGGAGGGGAGGGCACCTCCCAGATTATGGCCGCAGCGGCATCAGCTCGCGAAGCTGGTAGCAGCACCAGTGACGAGTACACCAAACAAGGGTGAGTTGCGAAAAGGAAACTCATAAAAACAACAAATATGAATTAATCAAATTTCTTATCATTTTTTTGATAGTTCATCAAAGAACAACTCCAAATCGAAATCGGAAACAAAAAATATACTTATTATATCGGGCGGTGATGGCTATGAAGATTTCCGGAACTCGGGTGCCAATTCATTGAGTGAAATCGCTGGACGCGAGGATAGCACCAATCATTTACTCATATGGCAAATTTGAAGCAGAAGACGTAAAAATCGTTGGCGGTTATTGCTTTCGAGATGGAAAAACAACAACTAAGTTCAACTATATTGAACTTTAAGGCCCATCTCAAACCAAATATTGTCGTTTTGAGACTGCTCAAAAGCGCAACTGAAAGTGGACTGCAGCGATTTTTAGAGAACAGTTTTTTCAGCAAGCGATTTGCTTGTGTCTGTATGTTCTAAACTTAACTTAGTCTAATTCTTTTCATTGCATAAAGTATATAACTCTTTTTATATACGATATATATACATATAGAATATTATATATTATATTCAACTAAATAGTTAGAAATGTTCACAATTTTTGTATTTATGCAAATCTATAAATTATACTTGAAGAAAAAACAACACACAAAAACACACACACACAGACACAGAGACAGAACTATTAGTGCCAAATATACATATATTTATTGCGCCAAAACATTCGGAATGAATTATTAAATGTATTTAATCAAAAAATCATAGCTAGGCCCAATGGCGCTATATTCCAAAAAATCAACCAACAAGCATAATAACAATTTTCATATAGGATAATGAATATTTTTATAAAATATAGCAAATATGCAAAGTAAATTTAATTATTTATAATTTAAACTATTTATATAAATATATGTAAGTGTTAAAAACCACATCTAACAATCAAACAATATTATGTACATAAAGTATGTAAAGTATGTCCTGATGGCAATTTATAATTACAATTAATTTACCCATATGAAATATAATGATATCGCCATTAAAAATTCATTTATTTAAATGAAACACTTTATCGAATTTATTCTAAAAGTAATCATTGATTGTACTTACATACAAATACATACATACCTAAAACACACAAAATATATTAAAGAAAAGTTTGTAAAAATCATGATGTTAACATTAAGTTTAATTATGTATGATGTATGCAACCAAATAACTTTATATACTATATTAAAATGCTAATCGTTTTAATGGCGTTTGAAAAACGCAATGTAATACAAACTTTCGTGCAAGAGAATTGAATTTGAAAAATAATACAAAAACAAAACATACAAAAAACCAAAACTAACAAACCCAAACCATACCAAGTGATATTCAAATGTTTGGGCATGTATTAACTAACTACATATGTATGTATATTTTTCGAAATAGCATATTACTACTAATCTAATCTAAAACTTGACTAATGCTAAATCACTTTCTTTAATAAAAACCGGATAAACCGTCATTCAAACTCTACGGTCAATAAAAGTGTGTGTGTTCTCACATATGTTATATTATATAGATCACTCTGAACTTCACAAGTGACTTTCACCTCCTTGTTTTTTTATGGGGTGAATACGACACAATCTGTCTATATATATATATATATATTATTATTTTTTTTTAACAACAATGGTACTTGGAAATGTACTTAAAATTTTGTGTAACTTCTTTATATATGTAATTAAAAACCATAGTTAATATTTTCATAAAAACAAAATCAAATGCATAAATATATACATATATATATATATATTAAATTAAATTGGATTTATCAAATTATTAGCAGTTTTATGTACAATAAGTGGTAAGCTGCTAGCTAACAATACGCATTTCTATTTATTTATTTTTTTTAAATGGCATCTGACAATTGTTATCCTACCTCTATGAATACCAGCAGGTGTTAGTATAGAAATCGATATACATACTTATATACCAGAATAAATCTGAAACAGAACTGTAATAATAGATTGTGAAACAATAATTTCCCCTTTACAAATTGCAAAGTAAGATTTAACAAAAACAAATTTAAAAGTGTAATAAATGTAAAAAAAAAAACAAAATACGGTTATATATATGTACGTTACCTGTTAAATAAACCAAATTTTCGAAACTGAAACTCAAAAATATTTCTATTTTATTTTCAACAGTAATTAAATGTATCTGTTTTGACAAAGTTCATCCAATAGTGTTTGGAAAAAGATTAGTAAATCAAATTGTCACTCAATAACTGTTACTTGTCATCGGATGAAGCAATGAAAAACCCCTTCAATGTAAGCATACTTTATTCAGCATTGTATTCACATATGTACATACATACGTGTACGTGTTTTGAACCCAGACTCACATTTGTGCACTCAACGGCTCGATAGTCATAAACTTTGTGTGTTGGCAAAGTTTTGGTCCTTTTTGTTTGCCAGTTTGCTTTTGTTGCTGTTGTTGTTGTTGATTTAAAGCCCTTTGAATAATTGAATTTTACGCATAATTTTGTTTTTATTTTACTTACACCTGAACGCATACATTCCGGAGCAGTCATGTTTATGACCTGTAACTGTAATCAAATGGGGTGTGTTATCTTCAAGAAGATTCTTCTGTTTCGGTTCTGTACATTATTACTTACACAGGGTATCTCTTAGTCTAACCCACCTATATATGCACACAACTTTTAAATCATATCAACGGACACGAGCACAACTTTTCTCTAACCAAAGTCAGGACGAGCACATCCTCTTCTGGTCTTTGTTGATTTTAACATTTCGCCTTAATAGAATCAATTAATTACTTTAAATATTGTGTTCACATCCTTTTAGTGCACAAAAGGTTGGCAAGTCAATCTCTTTACACATGCTTTGAAACTCGGTGCAGACTAAATGCTTGTAAATGATACTTTAAACTGTAATAAATGTCTCTTGCTAAGCTCTTGGCATAACGGCTATGAAATATAAATAAATTCAATTTGGACATTAGGCTAGCTCTAAGCTAATTTAATTATTTTATTTACAATAAATAATTAGAATATTTATTTATTTACCTGTGTAAGCTTTTAATGCATTTAGTTTGCGTTTTTCCCCAGCTTCCAAACAGATCCAACGTTCTAACATAAATCATGTTGGTTTTGATAAATAGGCTTCTCTCTTTGGGTTTGAATTTTTCAATTTTCTGCTGCCATCGTGCTGAATAGACATAGAGAACTGCAGCCTGTGTGGCTTTTGTGGTTTTTGCACTTTGTTCGGTTTTCGATTAATTTTATATTTCCACATTTGTCATAGGCTCGCTTGCACGTGCGATTGCTATTTTGTGATTAGATCTACGTATGTATGTATATCTAATAATGTGTGTTTAGTTGTTGTGTTTAATTATTTTGTGTGATTAGGAGTGTATTTATTTATTTTTTTTCAATTTATTTTTGCTTACATGTTTAGTTTATTTACAACTCTATTTTTCTCTTATCACAACTTTTTAAGCTAATTGTGTTTTGTTAATTCTGAAGAGTATAGATACAAGTTAAAGATGTTAACTTAAATTATAAGAAATTCTTAACATTAAAAGCAAAGTTACCCATAATATGTTTTCCAACACATATCAAACTATTTTTAGTCAGAGATCAATATTTTTGTCAGAATAAATAATATTAAAATCATTTATTTAACAAATTATTTACTTAACAAAATTCAATCGTCATACATGTTGTATACTCAATATGCGTAATGATACAACCAGAAGCATTTTTAGTTTTTTCAGATGCTAAATGCTGAAAAAGTACAAAACTACTTTTCGGCAGTGATATTAACATAAATTTTATTAAAACAAAATGTCAAAATACTCGTACGTGATTCTTTTTATGTACCATTAAAAGACCATATAGTGTCTTAATGGGCTGAACATAAAGTAGTTGACATCTTCGATCCAATAAAAGACTTGATTATTTATTGCACGGCTGCCTGCTTAAGTCTGAAAGCATTTTTATGTGATTTATACGCCGCGACGCGTTCAACAAGATTAAATAAGTTATAAAAAAGTTTTTTCAATCGGTTAGTATTCAAGTAGTAAATACCTATTTAATAATAAACTTAATCGTGGTGTTTAAATAAATAGCTAAAATTTTGTTATACATTTCGTTTTCCCCGGAAAATCAACAGTTATGCGGCGTAAAAATAAATATGTTGTCATAATGTGACTCATTATTGTTTGTGGCCATAAACTGGTGTATCCTGTGATGATGCCTTGCAATAAAATAAATTATACTCATTATATATTTTGGCATTATTATGCAAAGAGTACATGTGTATGTGTGCATGTGTGCATGTGTGTTAATGTTTCTATTATAATGGAATTTCTGCAAGTTGTTGGCAAGTCAAAGTGTAAGAAGTTAATTTAAATGTAAATTTTTGATTGATTGACAAGAAATGATAAAGAAACAATAAACAACTTACAAAAAACAAGGGAAACGTTGCAGTAAGACGCAAACGTCTACGGAAAAGTCTCAAACCAATAAACAAAACTGGTGTTAAATTGCTTTTGCTATCGTCCCATTAAAATTAGTTGATCTAGCCCAAAACCTGTGGAAGATATTGAGTTTTTCGATTTTACAAGTCGTGGAGCTGGGGGCGGCATTTGTGGGCGTGGCATTCAAACATTTTTATGCACTCTTTTGGAGGAAGTCATTGATTGGCTTCGTACCAAATTTTGTGAATTTAGCTGTAAAAATGTGGGAAATATGTAAGTTTTATCGGTTTTCGTACAGACGTGTATCGACTTATTATCGATTTCCAAGCCCACCAGTGGGCGTATCACCCCAATTCTAACACTTTGTGTGACAAGCATATGGACCTAGATATTTGCAAAGTTTCAAGCCAATAGCTTTAAGTCTATACTTAATTTAGCATTTAACTGTAAATTGCTAAGCATCTTTTATAAACTTCTATAATATTATATAAAAATCCCATTAAAGATCGTTTAAATATTGTCCTTAAATAACTCAACGTTTTTGTGGTAAGAGAACCTGTGTTAATCTAAGTTAGATATAATTTCTTTCACTTCATAAATTCACACAATTGTGTCAAAAGAGTTGAAGCACTTGCGTGTGGTTTCCTAATTAGCGGCATACATTGTCAATGTGTACTTTAATATATCAGTTACAATTCAAATGTAGCGTAATGCCTTCCAGCCATTACATTTATGCGAAATGCGCATGCGCTTGATTATGGTTTTCCTTCCGCTTAGCTCCTACATTAAGGCTACGTTCCACTTTGGTACTTTTAGCTTGTTTCTTGTTAATAAAACTGGATAGTACTAATTTGGCAAATTGGCTTCTGCTCAACAACAATTAAGTAGAACAAGTAATGACTAAGTGAGCAATAAGTTGACTTGTGGTAAGTGAATCTTAAATAGTTGTCATTAAATTGAATTATTTATAAGTCTAATCTTATGGTGATCTTTTACATTTGTCATGTATTCATTTCCAAATGCTTGTGTATTTAAATGATAAGTTTTTATATTTTCTTGTAAGTTTGCAGGCTACTTTATAATACATTGGATTATTTAGACATATTATCTTTCAAATTAATCATATATTCATTTCTAAATACGTATGTATTTAAATGATGAGAACATATGAAAATATCATAAATGTTTCCAAGCTACTTTTAAATACATTTTATTATTTCACAATAAATACTTATTTTAATGATAAGCATATTTTGTATTTTCGTATAAGTTTCCAGGCTACTCTTTAATTCATTTGATTTATAAGTGTTATCTTTTGGTGATCTTTTAAATATATCATATATTTATTTATAAATACTTGTGTATTTAAATGATAAGCATATTTCGTACTTAAATATGAATACATTTGAATATCCATATACATTATCTTGTGGTGATCTCTTAAATAAGTTTTTGAATACATACGTATTCAAATGATAAGAACATTTCGTTAATGCTAAATTTCAAGTGAGTTTGCAGGGGTACTTTTTTCTTTTTGTCGTTTCTCAGAAGCGTTGTTGTTGGGGCCGCCGAGAGACCATAAAATACCAGAAACATACAAAATGTTAATACATTTAAGCACTTATGAGCATCACACATATGCAAATAAACATTTAAGGCACTCATAAAAAGATGTTGTTATTTATATGTCTAACGTATGTATTTGCATTTATGGCGAATCTGCGAACGGCAAATACGAACAAACCAAACCAAAACAAAACCAAATAAAAAGCCACGATAAAAGGATTAAAAACAGGGCTGACTTTACGGCTCTAATCTCAAACATGCCCAGACTACATTTTCATTTTTTTCTTTATGATAGATATAATATGTGTAGGTGGTGTACGAAACCAAAACCAAACGGGACCCACAAATTGGAAACTGTTTTTTTGGTACAAACACAAACACACACACACACACACACACACACAAACACGAAATTTCCCCACACAAACAATTTAGAGGGAAACGTGCAGCACACTCGTCGTGGCATGTATCTTTCGGATAGACCGAGTTCTCTCTGTGTTCCGTGTTCTGAGTTCTGTGTGTTGTGTGTTGTGTACGGTTACGGTTGTCAAAGCAAACGGCGGCAGTTCTGGAAAAGCACTCAGCCGATGCAGTCGCCTGTCTCTTGTATACTTCGAGTGAGATTTGAATGTGAATATTTGCCGAAAAAAACCGTTCGACAGGAATACGCCAAATTGATCATTTTTGTATGTTCTGTTATACGAGTAATTAAAGTGAACCTTATGTGTTATACAGGACATTTGATATCCTAAGTATGACCTAAGTTGTTGACCAATCTATTATCAGTCTACTTACAATATCAAAAAATGTGCAATGGAATTTAAATAAAATTATAAATATAACGGAAGTGTCCAATTAAAAATATTGTAGTACTATCAAATTGACAGACATTGAATGGAAATTATGAATAGTGCTACTATATATAAATAGGGCGCCTGGGGCAAAGTTACTGTTAGTGCAATGTTAAGTGTATTACACACTCACACACTCACGCTCACACTCGATTTGTATCTATGTCTAGTGGTTGTAGGTGTGTGCTCATAATTAAGGAGACACACTGATAAGGTTTTTTTTTACAAATGTGTAAATAAACTTGAGAGAATAATAATAATAAAAAAAACACAGAGAAAATACCTGATAAATAATGAATGAATGAAGCGGCAACTAAGGTAATAATTTACTTAAAATACTTAAGTACATATTTATGTAACTCTTGTTGCCTAAGGGAAGCCCCAACCAACAAGAAGACATATTTACATATAGTTCCATTTGATTAATTAAAAAGTTTTAGAATTTGTGCATTAGTAAATGCAACGAAAATGCAACTTTGCAAATAACAATCGCAAGTGGCAAGACAGTAAGCAGTAAGCGGCATGTGGCATGTGGCATGTAGCATGTGGCAAGCGAATGCATCTAAATATAATAATCATTTGTTATGTCCGTCTAGCGTTGTAAGCTTATACATATATTCATTCTTCTTTTTTTTTTTGTGGCAAAATGTTGCAACAGCTGTTCTTAAAGCCATTATTGACAGTTGGCCTTTATTTTTTGTTTTAATGGCATTTTAATGCTTAAATTCAAACGCAACACAAATAAAGTGCTTTCCATATTTTCATTCATTTTTCGCAACTTTTCTATATTCATGTGTGTGTGAGTGTGTGTGTGTGTGATTTACACCCACACACAACTTTTTGTTATTATAAATATGTCTACATACTTCCGAGTGTATGAAAAGGAATACGGAATCTGGCTTATTTGCATTGGGATTATGTGTTAGTATATGTAAATAAATATGAATTAGAGGCTTTTAATGTAATAAATGTTGTATTGTTGTACTCGCTAGGGAATTGAGGGAGTGGGTGTGGGGAGTGGGGAGTGGGGAGTGGGGGAGGCGGGGTTTTCAGTTAGGTAATAACGGGAAGGTCACCAGCTGTCACTCCACCCCATGGAAAAAAAAGCCAAAATGGGCAGATAATTTTCAACAGATATGTGTAAGGGAAAATTTTTGCTAATATTCATGACCAATACATACACACACACACACACAAACACACAATTACATTTGTATGTATGTTACATTGTTCATAACCACACTCATAACCGCAAAACTAGCGTAAGTTCCAGACCAAAAAACCAACAGCCAACAAAAAAAAAAAGAAGAACTGGTACAGAAGCGTGGTTTTATTTGTAATTTGGTTTCTAATCCATTTTACATGTTGCTGTCGAAAACTTTTCCAATTGCAAATCGACAGTAACCATTATTATTTAATTATCTCCGTGAACCATTTAGTGTTGTGTTCTGTTGCCTACCAAACCTACCATATTGACTACTATTGACTGCCATTAAAATGTTAGTTTTGATTCAATTTCGCTAATTGTTTGAGGGATTTCGCGTTCCACACATTTACATAGAAATGTTTATCTCTCTCTCTCTCTCTGGATGAACAATTGCTTCCTGTTGGTATAAAAACGTGAAGGCAATTGTTGTTGAACTGTTTTAGTGTGAAATAAATTTTGTCTTGGCACTTTTGAAATTATGATGTCCAAAATAGCCTTGAAAAAAACTATTTTAATGAATTTTTTAATTAAACAGTGCAAGGTTGGGGAATCTTTTTGAAATAGAAAAAATAGTTTTTAAAATTTCAGCTAAAAGAATTGTCCATATTTCTCGATTAGAAGATACCCATAACCCTTGACCGTACAGAAGGACAGACGGTCGGGCTGAGAGACATACACTTTATGGTTTCATATCTCTGGTGGTTCCTAACCGATTTTAATAAAAAATTTCACAGATGTTCATTATTTTATTAATAGTTTAAAGAGGTTGCAAAACTCATTATATCTTTGTTATCGATTACATGTGTATATCGTAAACCGGAAAAGTTATCGAAAATATGAAAAAAACTTTCTATGCCTTGGGCTTAGGAGAGCTCATATCCATCTGGAGTCTCTAGCTTTTGTAGTTCCTGAGATCGACGCGTTTATACATACATACAGAAGAACAGACAGACAGACAGATGGACATGGTTATATCGCCTCGGCTGTTGATGGTGATCAAGAATATATATAATTTATGGTTAGAAGAAGATTCCTTCTGCCTGTTACATACTTTTGCACAAAACCATTATACTCTCTTGTACCCATTTCATGGGTTAAGGGCATAAAAACGAAGGTTGTTTAAACTTTTTTGGAATTTTTTTAGTTTTGAATATTTTATATTCGACAATTTGCAGAACTCAAATAATGTTGACAGTTTCAACTACAAGAAATTCACTTTTATGAATATTTCTATTTTTTTCGATTTTGGATTGGAAAACATAGTTTTGAGTATTTAGTATGCAAAATGTTGAATAACTTAATGTTAACCAAACAATTTTGACGATTTTAACTACATTCATTGTCGAAAACATTTGATAGTTTTTAATTTTGGCTACTCATCAAAATATTCTTAAGAAAAGCAATTTATTTGCCTAATAAACTTTGCCAAGGCTTGACAGAAAAAAGCCATTAGTACAATACAATTTTATAGTTTCTGAACGTCTACGTCATAAGAAAAAAAAATGAAACTTATCAAAAATAATGCAAATATATAGAAACATACAAAACAAATATATATATCTTGATTTGCATGTGTGTCAAAAAGAGACATTGATAGCAAGGGGGTTCGGGTATATAATTGCATTAGGCAATCGCTTGATTTGTTATCAAATGTGCGATAAGGGATTCAATGACGTGTTGAAATGATGATGAATATGCCAAAAATACAATTTAAGCATGTGCGTGTTTAACATTGAATTAATGTAATTATATTCAAACAGAAAGATAAAAACATGCAAATCGACTCAATACCCATAAATATAAGTAACAATGTGTCGAAATGTGCTTAAGATAATCCTAAAGCTTACCTAAAGGGAGGACGCTTTTTCCCATATATACGCAAGTATGGCAACTTACCTAGCGGCAAATGCCAACTTGTCTATCTCGGCTTTTCGCTTTTAATTTGCTTATCACGTACACATACACACGCACACACGCACACATTTATAAATATTTAAATACACACACGCACACCAACACATAAGCAATCTGCGACAGCAAAAGGCATTTGGTGAACGCTATCAGACGCTAAATAAATAATACTTAATACCACATTATTGTCAGCAGCAGAAGCAGCAACAGCAACAGCGGCAACGGCAAAAGCGTCGTGGAACTGTCGATTTCTGGCATGTCGGGTTGCTTTTTTTTCATTACTTCCCATCAGTTTAGCATTATTTGTCGTGGCGACTTCATAAGCTTCATAATATAACAAAAAAAAAACAGCCAAATACGAAAAGAAGAAGCAATAATAAATATGGTTTATTCAATATACATGCCATATAAATATTAGAACGGCGAAAGCATCGGAAATGCCAAAAACATATTGTTTGTGTTTATAGCCAAGAAGCTCTTCAATTGCTGTTCTTTTCTTCTCGCGTGTGGTCGGTAATAAAACGTTTCATATATGTATGTATGAATATTACTTTAAGTGTAATAATATAATAAAAAAATCATTTCATATGTGACTTTTGTGCTCATAATATAACTAAAAGTGACGTTATCAACTAATCATCTAGATTAGTTTCAATTTTGGCAGATCGATAAGGTTTAATTAATTGATTGGCAAATAAATACCCAAACACATTGAAAAGAGTTAGAAATATCAATACAATTTGTCATTTACTTTCAACAACAGTTATTTTTATAACGCTAAAGTGGAAAAATTCTATTTTTGTCAATCACGTGAGGACCTTGGCCATGTCAGTAACACGAGTAACACAATGTGACGAGAGTGAAAAAGTGAAAAAGTGAAATTCGTAATTTTTGTTGTTATCTCAAACTAAATTTATTGTGCGTTATATATTAAAAAGAGATATTTCATTGAGATAGGATTTTTGTGGCTCTCTAATTTACAATCGATGCGTCGATTTGTTGTGAACAGATTTGAAATTTGTGTCAATCAGACGGGAATACAAATTTATTGCATGTTTTTAATGCCTATCTATTTTTTATCAAAACCAAAATAATAATTTATTTTCCTGTTTATTCTATAAACGTTTCCAGATAACTAAAATCAAAAACAAAAACAAAACAATAAGAATGAAACTAAAAATTTCCCACAACGATGGCAATATGAAGCTATCAGATATTAATACCTCTACAAATCTTCCAATAACTGTTAAGCTGTGAACGGGGAAACTATATACAGCATATATGGCTATCCGATTAAAGTTGGATAATATAAAAGCTTTATTCCCACCACTGATGTTTGTGGCAGCCACATTGCTTGCCACCAGCGGCGCACTTGGATTGCAACAACACAATAAGAACACTTCCAACATTGATGATAACAACAATGACTTCCTAGACGCCTGGAATAGCGTGGCCAATCACACCCTAACACTAACACTAACACCAGCGACGATTGATGCCAGTGCAACGACAAATGTGAATGGCTCTGACAATGTTACCAGCACATTTGGTGATTCTGGGCCCTCGTCAACAGCAGTATTCAATTACTACAACGAATCGGCTGCAGCTGCTGAATGGGCCCATTTCTATGATCTCATACTGTCATGGCAGGGCATCTGTTTGATAGCTGTCTTCTGCACATTTATCGTTGTCACCGTTATTGGCAACACTCTCATCATCCTGGCCGTGTTGACCACTCGCCGATTGCGAACCGTGACAAATTGTTTCGTCATGAGTTTGGCCATTGCCGACTTACTTGTTGGCATATTTGTGATGCCGCCGGCCGTAGCTGTTCATCTAATTGGTGAGTCCTAACTTTGATATCTAATTGAATCAGTAATAATATATGTACATATCTATGTCCCCAGTGTCCATTTGTTGTCACTTGTCGTTGCTTGATCTGAAAGTTTATCTTATATATTGAATTTCATCAACTTTGGTTTCAGTTTTCAAGTTGAAGATAGAAAAAGTTGTAAAGAATCTTAAACAATATTATTAATAAGATGCATTTAAGTTTGAAAACACTTTTCTTATAGATAATCTTAGTTTACTTTCATATAATATTTTTTTCGTTTACTTATTTGCATTTGCTAGTAAATTGTTTTTTTTTTTTATCATAACAAATTAGGCCAACATCTTATCCAAGAAGTTTTCCTCTCCAAAAATTTCCAACATTATCATTTTTATTGCATTAAGTAACCACAGTGCAAATTCTATTCAAATAAGTTGAAAACCGTTTCGTAGCCAATTTATTTTATGTATTCCCTTTGACCCGACGGTGTGATTATCTATTTTGTTTCTGTGTTGTTGCTCAAAATTGTCCTGCGCTGTCCCGTTAGTCATATAAATAAAATTTTTCAAATACCTTGCCACATAATAGCTGCATTTAATATTCTTCAAAATGTGTTTCCTTCGTTGTGTGTTGTTGTTGTTGTTCATTTTTTTTGTGTTATTTGAAGTCTAAAAGCTTCTGAAAAATGGTATTCAAAAATGCATGAACTCCCCATTCCCTAAATTCCATTTTAAGGCACGAAGAAAAAACAATTCGCTCGCTTATTTCGCGTATTTTGTCGTGTTCCGTAGAGATTTCTCAAGTACATCTTAAATGATCAGCAATGGAATTTTTTGTTCCAACAATGGTGTCCCCTTTCCAATCCAAATCCTTGTTAATCATTGAGCAGAGTGTTTATCCCCACGCAACCTAAAACCAAATCTCAATTTGCATGTCTCCCTAAATGGCCTAAATCCTTAATTGAATATAATTTCTAAAGCTGCCACTAATTTCAGGTTCGTGGCAACTTGGCTGGATTCTGTGCGATATTTGGATATCCTTTGATGTTTTGCTGTGCACCGCATCTATTTTAAGTTTGTGCGCCATCAGTGTTGATAGGTACATACATATAAAACCTTGTTGACCTGCACACGCTTACATCACAAGCCAAGCAGCTGCCATTTAAAACAACACCCACAAACACAAAATTCCTTCATTTTTCTAGATACTTAGCTGTTACACAGCCGCTTACCTATTCGAGGAAACGTCGTTCCAAGCGCCTGGCACTTTTAATGATTCTTATCGTTTGGATACTGGCATTAGCTATTACCTGTCCGCCCATTCTAGGCTGGTAAGTACAGAACAATATATAAATTAGTCGAAAGTAGTACATTTGCATGCAGTGCATCGTGCGATGGTTTATATTCAGGCCAGATTTATGTGCGCATATTAAGTATACGATAATGTTAGTGTAGAGTCTGAAAGTTAAAACAAATGTTCCGCAAAACAAAAGCAAAGATTAAGGCTGTAGGTGGAAAATCGCGACTAGTAGATACCCTCAACCTATGACCCTACATGTACGTTCATGCCTGAAGTGCATGCAAAACTGTATTACTGCATATGAGATTTAAGTTCAGTTTGTGGGTCTCCGTTGTTTGGTTTTTTAAGATTTTAATGAAATTTTTAAAAGCTTTTGTAATTTTGTCTGCAGCTTCTAAAACATGTTTCATATTATGTATTTGCGATTTTGTTGTTATCGATAACGTGTACGGAAAACCGAAATAGCTATCGATAAAACGTTAGTTTTTCTATAGTTACGCGATTTTATTGTGATCGATTACATGGGTATATTGAAAACCGAATCAGTTATCGATCATATGAAATCTGTCTAGAGATTAGGCGAACTTATGTTCCAAATCTGAAATCTCTAGTCAATTTATAACAGACGGACATGACTATATTTAATCGGCATTTGATGCTGATCAATAATCATTATATACTTGATGCGTTCAGAAATAATTTCTGCAGACTTTTTAATACCTTTCTATAAAACCATTATACCCCTTTTTACCCATTTCATGGTTACAGGATATAATAAACAGCTTTAAAGCAGCAAACAAAATTTTGTTTGTTTTTTTTAGCATATTATTTAGGCTAAAAAGGCAGCTATCTACGGTATGTCGAATATTATATACACTTGAAGCAACGTTTACATCCATTTCTATGGAAGTTATATGATATAGTGGTTCGATCCGGCTGATTTTGATAAATGACTTAACGGCAACAAAATTGAAATTCCTGAACAAAGTTTCAGCTCGATAGAAAGAGAAAAAGAAACATATATATAAATTCTCCCGTCTTCCTTCTATGCGTTACACATGACAAGTGTATAATGCATTACAAAAAATACTTCAATTATAGTTTTTTGCTGACCCAACTCGACCTTGGTCCTTGGTCCGTGTTCCTATCTTTTACAAAATAGCGTATGTGAATATTGATTAAATTACTTTCTGCTGCATTTACGCTTTGCAATTTTCTTAAAAATGATTTTTTCATTTTTGTGGTTTGTCTGCAGGTACGAGCCTGGACGGCGAGATTTACGAGAGTGTCGGTATAACCAAAACGAAGGCTATGTAATTTTCTCAGCGATGGGTTCATTTTTCATACCGATGGCCGTCATGATTTATGTTTATGCCAAAATATCCTGTGTTATAGCAAAAAGACACGACAATATGAACGACATTAATGTTCATAATAAGGTAAGTAATAACCGGAATTTATTAAGGCGATTAAACAATTATGTTAATAATTAATCTGATTAATCTCTTGTCAGTCTTAAAGTCAAGAAAATCGATTTGCATTTTACATAGAAAGTGAACGAACCTACTTAAGGGTTTATGAATAAGATAATTGAAACACATTTTCATTCGAAACTAATGAATTGTTAAAACATCATTAGAATTTGTTTTGAAATTTTATAAATTAGTAATCTCTTGTCTCAAGTCAAGTAAACTCGTTTGACTTTCAGGTTAGAGAAAGGTTTCCCTTAGCTTTGAAGAATGGGTTGTTGGCGAATTTGTTTCAAAGTTCATAACAAAAACGCATAATTATAGTTGAAATACATTTTCTTTGGGCACAGAAATGCATTGTTTAAAAATCATTAGCATTGGTTGTGAAAAAAAAGTTTTAAATGCAATTTTCGCAGCTGCAACTTAAATTCACATTTTCGAAACTTTCCGCAAACAATGTTATTCTTGTTTCGAAAAAGTTGCTTTGCTATGCTCAAACTTATTAAATAAAAACAACTAAAACTACAAAATAAAAATCAACTCTTTATTTTTTTATGCTCAAAGCCAGTCAGCTTTGAACATGTCGTACAATTCGTACAATTCGTACTCGTGCAGAGTCAATAAATTCAAGTGAAAACAATAGAAACAGAATAATATAAGTTGACATTTTCTTTCCTTTTTCTGTTGTGTGTTGTTGTGCGTTGTTCTGCTTATAAATGATGGAGGAATAAAAAGTTTTTCTTTTGTCATTCCATTGCATATAGAAATTTAAACGCTACACCGCCGCCGATGTTGAAAATGAATTTTCCGAGCAGGAACAGAGCACGGTCTACAGAAGCAAACCGGCCACGGCACGAACATTCTCAAATCAGACAATATCGAAGGATTTACATGAAATCGCACTGAGTGAAACGGACAATCTTGGCGTGACGACAACGGCTAGCCTAATTCATGCTGGAAATTGTCAATCCTTGCTGGCGCTGCCCTCCTCTGGCCGAGAGGGTGGCGGCACTGGGAAGAGCAACAGCTATGAGCTAACACGTCCAGCCTCATTGTCGATGAAACGCACTTCCACTGCTTCGACAACGATGACCACAATGGCAAGTGGCATTGGACCCAGCAGCAGTCTATTAGATGCCCAATGGCAGGGACAACCACAGCAGCAGCAGCAACAACAACAGCAGCAACAACAACAGCAACAGCAACAGATGCGCACACATAGCTTTCGGCATTCGCATCTTAGTGTTGGTGGCGGGCAGCAGCAGCAGCAGCAGCAGCGTGGACACCAACATCAACATCATCATCACCATCATCATCAACATCAGCAGCAACAGAGTGGAGCAGGAACTGGTGCAACGGATGCAACAACCACAACAGCAGCAACAACAACAACAACCAATATTAAATCTCTATCGAATCGCATTACATCGCTAAAAAAGGAGAACAAAACAACACAAACATTGAGCATTGTCGTCGGCGGCTTCATCGCATGTTGGTTACCATTTTTCGTCTACTATCTCATAACGCCATTCCTTGCGGAGCACCAAGTGAGCGGAACACTGGCAAAAGCACTCACTTGGCTGGGTTGGTTCAACAGCGCCATAAATCCATTTATTTACGCATTTTACAGCGTTGACTTTCGTGCCGCCTTCTGGCGCTTGACCTGCAAGCGTTTTTTCAGTGACGAACCCAAACCACAATTTCCTACAAACACCATGTCCATCAGGCGATAGTCGTGGCGGCGTGTTGCCACCTGCACCTCTCATTCCAACACTTTTACCCTTACACTTACCACCAGCAACCCAACCATCTCCAGCATCTCCATCTCTACCTGTGCCAACCGCACTCGCCCAGCTACAAGTAGGTTCTTCAAAGGGATGAGGATGGGGCTAGGAATGGGGATGGGGCGTGGCGGCTTGGCTCGCCGAGAACTATATGACTAGAAAATGTTTGCAAGTGGACTTTGTGGTTGAGTCCGGTATATTATTTCACTGTCATTCACTAATTATAATGTGGAGTGCTACACTGAGAAGAAGTTAAAAGTTTTTTCCTTAATTTTTTTATATGAATTTTCCTGATTTTATAAAGAACATATTTCGGCTTACCTTATTTCGGTTATGTTTAAAATTTAACCGAAAAAACTTTTTGGAAACTCTGAACATTTTTTTTAAGTGTTTCCAGACAGCTAACTCAACAAATTAAGCTAATGAGAGAGATTTTATAATAATTTCATAAAGTTGGAAACTATTTAGAAATGCAAAACCTAATTTTTCGACTTATTATCTTAGTGTAGTTAGGAAAGTTCGCACACAATAACATTAAATGCAAATTTATATGTAAATGTATGCAACTGACGTTTGTTGGGCGTGTCACTAAGTCCGCCCCGCCCCGCCCCGCCACCGTCACAAAACAATGGCACATTTATCTGCAGCCAAAAGTATTAAATACTTAAAGCCAGCTTACTATCTAGAATCTTTTTGTGATGCGCTTCAATTCACATGTAAAGTGAGGGATATTCGCATTCATACATATATACATTTGTACATACATACATAAATAGAATTTTATTCAATAAGGGGCATTTGAAAGGACGACACGAATCGATTTAGTAATTTCCGTCACGTTTTTTCATCGCTTTACGACCCGGTTACTTGTCCCGTTGCAATTATATCAAGCCATTCAAATTGTGCATCCAGTTCATTAAGTTATAAATACAACAAGAAGAGAAAACGAAACACGATATAAAAGAATATTAATAGTTTAACATACAATATGCAATGGATAACTAGTATTTACCAATTATGCGTTCTCGAAATGCAACTTTTGGATTCAAATGACAAAACTTCCACTGAAGAAACTTTGTAGTATTGTTCTTTTGTAAGCATAAGTAGTTCAATATGTATATGAAAAACATATGTTATATATACGTATATTCAAGTTTTATTGTGATTTAGCCTTAACAAAAACAAACCCAAAAGAACACTTTAATTCTAAATGTAGTGTTATTGTCTTAAAACAAATTTTCATTAAGTATAAATAAAAAATATTAATAAATATGATGATAAACGTTGAATTGTTGAAACGGCACAATTTGTAGTCAATTGCTAATTATTCAATACTTTAGTGTCAGCTAGATCAATCCGTTGTATACTATCATAAATACATTTTATATATATATATTTAATATATATTTAAGCATGTCAAACATAACTCAAAACATATTCAGGATTAAAGCCCAAATCTCAACAATTCCAGCTCAGCGAGAACTAAATATCATTTTGAATATAATAACCAAAAATAATCCTCAAACAATTCTAAATAGAGAATTGTAGCATTATTTAACTATAGTGTCAGCCATATAAATATATATTTTTTATGATCTGAATTCAAATTCAAATATATATTTTAGTAAAGAGCCAAAACATGTTTTAAAAACATAGGTTTTCTTTATAATTTTTTATTTATTTTTACTTAATAAATTTCCAAAATTTAAATGACTTTGATTTTTGCGTGAAATTAAAACTAACTGTGACTTATATATTTAAAGATTTTTGTGCTAAAATTCAAAAGTCATAGAACAAATAAAAAGCAACAAACATTTCTCTAGAATCGTAAAATTCATTATTATTTTTATTATTTTCATTAGGTTAATCGTTTATAAATGCAGTTTCGTAATGATAGCTCTTACAAATTAATTGCAATAAAACCAGCCAGCGTTAAGGACATCAGTTGACATTCACACAATATACTATATACTATATATATATATATATATATATATATATATATAAATATGTGTGTGTATGCGGAAATGCATGTGAAATGCAAGTACTTGATAAGCCCAACACTAACTTGTATTCATTATAAGGACGAAAGAGTCAAATGATGTCAGGGCATGGAGCCATGGAAACCGAAAACCTCAATTACAGTGGCATCAAATTCATTTGTACTGTGTGACAGCAAAATGTTGTTGTTGTGTAATTCATTGGAGATTCTTGGTATTGCCACACCCCCACCCCCACCCCCACCAACACTCCTTGCCATTGTGTTAATGTTATACAATAAATATGTACATTGTGTGATTACGTAACGTCAACTAACAAGTAACAAGTAACAAGTATGATGACCGCATTCTGCTTTGTGGCTTGTCTCACAAGTTTGTCACAAAATGTCTAACGCTTTATCCTAGAAATTTACTAACTATCAGCTTAATTCAAATGCAATGTTGTGGGAAAGGGTACAAAGAGTTTGAAGTACATTAAGATATTATTATTATTTTTTTTTTTTTGTTGAGATGTCTTCTTCTGGCTTAAATGGTAAAAATTATGAACTAACATATATGTATGGCCAAAATAATTTACAATTAATTTTTACATGTTTGCTGTACAATAAAATTTTCTTTTTGGAAATGGAGTAAATAAAATTAAATAAATACAAGCTTAATAATAAACAAACGAAAAATCTTTATGCGCGAAACATATTGATATGATTTTGAGGCAGTTTCTGTTTACAGATCGGACGGCAGGTCAAACGCCAAAAGGCCGCCCGAAAATCTGGATTAAAGGCATAAATAAAAGGGTTAATGGCACAATTGAGCCAACCGACCCAGGTGAAAAACGACATAAGACCTTCGAGTTTCTTGAGTTGCGGCAGAAACGGTATCAACAGATAATAAACAAAGAATGGCGTCCAACATGCAATCAGACCGCCCATAACAATAGTCAGTGTCTTGGTCGCCTTGGTCGTCTTGATTTTGGTCGAGACACGCATGGGAACACGATGACTGGCCAATTGTCGTTGCAGCTGATGCGATGTGGTCGACGAGCGTTTGGCCACATTGGCATGACTTGCCGTCGCTTCCAATGCCGTCGTACTTGGACTATCATTGTAATACAGTGTCGGTATGGATATGGATGAGGCACAGCGCGTCTGATAGCGGCAACTCTCGGCTGTGCAGTGTATAAGCGATGACATTCTGGATATTTCCATTAGTTCATAGAATGTGGGTTGATGTTTCAGCTTCAGACGCTTATCATTCAATTTGGTCTCCTGGCACTTGCTGCACTTAACGCTGCCCGTGCTGAAAATGGGATTCGGATGTGTGCGCAATGCACTGCAGCGTGCCTCACAGCAAGGCAAACATTTGTGCGGATTGCAACGATACACTTCCGAATCAGATATAAAATTGCAATCGACATCTACATCATGATCAGCGGTGCGTTCTGAGTTCTGTCAATGGAGAGAATGGATTATGTATTGATGTGATTTGTTTGATTGGTTTTTCTTTCGCTTTTTAAGCGAATTACTCAACTGCATCGCGGACAATGCGCTGTCGTCGGGAGGTCAATATATAACCTATCCGTACGTAAACATATAGCATCACCGTGAGGGGTATAAAAAATGAACCCATTGCCGAGTAAACAACATAGCCTTTATTCTGGTTGTAACGGCACTCAACCGAGTCTCCCTGGCGACGATTTCTGCCATGCTCGTACCTAAGAAAACAAAATCGTTTAATAAAAAAATTAACCAAATCAATAACAAATATGTGAAACTATAGTTTTGAAAATTAAAACAACTAAATGTTGACAATATTTTGAAATATTTGAAAAATTCAAGCTATTTTTTTT
This sequence comes from Scaptomyza parva, assembly GCA_035044645.1. Classification (NCBI taxonomy): domain Eukaryota; kingdom Metazoa; phylum Arthropoda; class Insecta; order Diptera; family Drosophilidae; genus Scaptomyza; species Scaptomyza parva. The sequence continues at coordinate 461,243 of JAWNNT010000068.1, read as the reverse complement.
AACAAATTTAAATCACTTTTGCCGCGGGTTTGGTTTTAATTCTTATTTTATGCATATTTTTCTGATAATTATGCAAAGAACAACACAAAAAAAATTATTTCATTAACATTTTTTAATGCAAAAACAACATTAAAATAATACATTTTTTTAGCAAAATGTTATAGGAAGAGAAGTGAAGATAAAGTTTTAAAAAATCACAACATAATATTAAAAACAATATTTAAAAAAAATGCTGTCTTATTTTTCAACAATGTATTTTAACCAATTAAAATCACTTTGTGTTTTTAAGTGCCACAAATTGCTCTTAATTCTTTTAACAGCTGATAATAATGCCAAAAGAAACATTAAAAAAAAATATATTAATTAAAATTTTTTAAATGAACAAAAAATTATTTAACGAATCTTAATAAGTTTTTAATTATAAGTAAACAAGATAATAAATGGAATATCCTTTTTTCTGTCATATTGTCAATGTCCTCTGGGGTAGAGTGTACACCGTGCGTATACTTAATCAGCGAAAATACTCACCAGCCAAGCATGGGTGGGCAAGTAATAACGAATGCTAGCAACCAAACGCCAAGAATCATTAACAATGCCAATCGTTTGCAACGCCACTTTTTCGAATATGTCAACGGTTGTGTCACTGCGAGATACCTAAGTACAAAGCAATAAAAAACAGAGTAAATGAAAACAAAAACCAAACGGCATATTGTCTTTGTATGGTGTATGTGTATGTGTATGTGTCTGTGTATAAAGCTGTTTGGCAAAAGTCCCTGGCAAACAACAACAGAGTGCCGTGCCGCTGCGTGGCGTCAGCGGCAAACTTGGAAATGCCATTAAAATGTAATTGAAACTTCCAACAAAAGCAGCAAAAGCAACAGAGCTTCTTCTTTAGCTACACTACTTTTGTGTGTGTCTGTGTGTGTCTGTGTGTGTGTGGAAATAGTGTATACGTAGTATGTTGATTGTTGCACGGAACCCCGGTTAAAGTTGACTTTAAACACCAGCCATCCAGCGGACCCAACGGGATGGGCCAATAATAAAAAAAAATTTCTTTGCACAGTATTTTCACCTTTTTTATGCGTACATGGCGTCATGCAAATGAATTGTACCTTTTTTTAATACACACAAACGCATTCAAGCCACGAATTAACGTGTGACATAAAAAATTAAGGGTTTGTTAGCTCACCCGGCTATTAGATGTTTTCTCACACATACATTTATTGGTCATAAAGTTACAAAGTGGCAAAAACAAAAAAAAAAAACGACAAAAAAAAACAAATTTATACATGTATATCATATATAATTATACGCATACATTGCCAAAGGCAATAAGGTAAGCTCTTTTTATACACTTTTTTGAGTTCTTTTTTTTTTGTTTTTATTAATTACTTACACTTACCTATCTAAGCTGATGGCACACAAACTGAGTATGGATGCCGTACACAGCAATATATCGAAGGATATCCAAATGTCGCACAGTACCAAGCCCAACTGCCATGAACCTGCATAAGTAAGAAGAACGTAATTGATATCAAAACATAATCAAACTACAAGTGCATTATTATGCATTCACAATGCTAAGATACTTTGTAAAACTTTTGGTTGGTTTAACTTACAAAAAAAAAAAAATATTCAAAAATCGTATAGTGTAAAAGTTTCAATCAAATGGTGGATATAATTTCTTTAAGACAAATTTGGCTAAAATGCATTAAAATATCTTAACATCTTTCTTGTGTCAAAATAAAGCTTAACTAACTTCAAAGTATGTTTAATTTAAATAAGAAAATTATAAGAAATAAATCTACATTACATACAACAAATCATTCATTAATTCATTCATAAAAGTTTATCACTTCTTTATTTGCATAACAAATTTATAGCATATTCAATTAATTATATTCATATTAATTATGCTTTAACAAACAAATTCTGCATTATTAAAAAAAATGTATGCATTTCATGCATAAAAGTTCATAATCTCATAATAAGCATTACAAATCTAAATTAGTTCAATTAAATACTGTTTAAATACCAATTTTTATTGTTTACATATTCCTAAGTTCTGTAATAAGAGTTGTGAGTTGACTTATGAATCGACATACTTTAATACCAAGATTTTTCAACACTCCGATCTGTTAAACAACCTGACTAACAGTACTTTAATATGCCATTATTTATTATTCAGAAAAATTGATATTTTTACTGGATAACTTTACAGCGTAAAACTTTTTAAATACTTGTTACGCATACGACATGTTTAACAATTTTGTAAGCATGTCAAGCCGTGTAATGCTTGTTGGGGCTCAGCAAAAAATAATGGGTGCTCCCAGCCCACAGAAGGGTTGTTGAAAGGCAAAGTTTTTGTTTTTTTGGTTTTCTGGATGCTGCCGGTGAGAAGTTGTTTGGCTTCTTAAAACAACACGCATACCAACACAGAAGTATAGTACATTGAATTAATTTTTTTTTTTTTTGGTAAATTTACCCATTTGTTTGTTGAAAGTTCTTGAAAGTAGAAAGTTTTAATACTAGGCATGTTGGGCATCATAAAGGCATGTAATTACCTTTTGAATTTGCTGTTGGCTATAGAACATTTTGTTTGTTTTTGTTAATTTTCTTTGTTTTTGCCCAGGTATAAGTTGCTTAAAGAATTCTCAATCAAAAAGTATTCGAAAGTCGTATGTTACGTAAAGTATGAAGAGTATGTAGAGTATCGCAAAAACATTTCTTTTTATTGTAACCAATTGAATATGGTTTTTATTATCTCTGCCAATTTGCATTTTGGTTATTTGCAAGTTGCGAATATAACACAGAGAAAAAAAAATCACACGAAAATCAAATATGAAAATTGTTGATTTTACAATGTAGGTTTTAAATAAGAAACGTTGTTAATTTAACTATAAAAAACATGTTGATTTATTTACAAATATAAGTGAACGGTAAAAAGAATATAAAATATATATTAAATCGAAGTGCTTGTACTTTAAAATGACCGTGCCATGTTGGTTTAGTGTTAATTTAACTGCACACGCATATTCAAAAAGTAATATTAAAAATAAAATGCTAGATTTAATGCAAATATATTTAACTCTTCAACTTAACTCATCATAGTAAGAATTTGGATGAACGGTATTCAAATTAAAATGCCTGCTTCAAGTTTTCGTGCCGAGTTGTTTACTTTTAAGATTAAAAATTACTACAAAATGAATAATATTAAAATTGAATATATGAAATATTAATGACACTGAAATTTAAATACAAAATATGTTAATTTTATAACTTCATATTATTTCTTAATTAAATATGTTAACATTTTAAATTAAGCATATTCATATTTAATAGCTGGAATCAATGAATGAATATGCTTATTTATACTACGTTTTTTTCTGTGTATATATATAAATATATATGTGTTATGTAATTTGCATACACACTAACCGTTACACACATTCGCACACCTTTCATAATTTTAAAACCAATAAAAAAAGAATGTTAAATGTTAAATATTTAATATTTATACAGCCAAATGCTTATACAGTACATTACCAATGACGTGAACAGCTACCGCCGGCGGCATAACAAATATGCCAACAAGTAAATCAGCAACGGCCAAACTCATAACAAAACAATTTGTAACCGTCCGCAGTCGACGGGTGGTCAAGACAGCTAAGATGACGAGCGTATTTCCAATAACAGTGACCAGTATAAGTAGTAGGAAAATGGCCACAGCCAATGACTTTGGCCATTCCATGCTTTTCCAATACGAGCTCATAATTATTCACATTGCATCATAATTCGTAAAACTTTCAGTTTTTCACATAATTTTCCTTGTGCTTTGTGCATGGTTAATTGCGTATATCAATAAATAAATCTTCGCAACAATAATTGCCTGAAAACAATACAAAGAATTTAATTAAGTTTTTATTTATAGACGTAAATCGGTCATGCAAACACAAAAGTGTAAAATATATATTTGGTTTCAGCATATAACATATTTATTATATATTTCTACAGGGCTTAGTCAAACCAAAACTTACCAAACTTGCATTTGATTTAATTCTCTCTAGGCACTTACTATATATGATAAGTGTAACCTTTGGTCAGACAAAATCAGAATGCCTTTGTGTTTGTTTATTTGTATGTAATGTTTATCAATTTGCTTAATTTTGACACACCTGTTCAATATAAATACGTTACATGCGTAAACAGAAAACACAATGTGAATCTTTTTTATGATGATTTTATGCCATTAATTAATAACACAGTTTCGGATCTACTGTGACTATAAATTTATGTAGCACCCAGGTGTGTACGGCTTTTAATAAATTTATTGAATTCTCTATTCACGTGTTCGAATTTTGTTGGCAATTTATTTGCACACATTTCACATTTTGTATTTTATTTGATACACTAGTTTTTGATTGAGATATTTGATGCTAGATATTTTGGTTATATGTTATATTTTTTAACTTTGATTTTATCAAAGAGGTAACTGATTTTTTCGCCAAATTAACATCGATAAGCACGAAACAAAACTACGAGAGTAAAATATCTCATGCATCGCACAAATGTGCTGGAGGCACACACGTTGATTGCAAACTGACAGAGCGTTTGCCCGTTGTCTATATGGAACTGAGCGCAGCCAATGCGACGTATGAGCAATATTTTCGTTTTGCTATTGGCGGCTAAAGTACACAAAACACAAAACACATAGCAAAACCAAAACCAACAACTTGGGAAAATTCTTTGGGCTGTTTGTTGTTTCGTTGTTGTTGCTATTATACTTTTTTTATTATTATTATTTTTAGCATTATTTGATCGGCGCGCCGTGCACACATTTGTTTCGGTTGCTCCTATGTTTGGAATATATTAATAATAAAAAAAATTCGATGGAAAAAGTTTAGAGATATCAGTAATTAAAGACTCATGAAATTAATTGAAATTAAAAATTTGTTTTTGTATAAAAAAATTTATTTTTAGTATAAAAATGTGCGGTTGCAATTAAGCTAAAGATAAAATTTCCTTACTTATTTTTTTGGTTCCCAAATGCTCATTGCATGAATATATCATAGCATATATCATAGTAATACATATTGATCATGCGTGGGCGCTTCAATTAACGTTAGATTAAATGCTATCGACTAGTTAATTGGGTAAAATTTATCATTTATCAGTTGATTATTGCACTCTAATAGCGTTTGACGTATATCCCTTTTGTCGATGTTAATTGATAACCATTTACGAGATATGCACGAGTAGCCAATAATAGTTTTTGTTGTAGTTTTTGTTGTTTTGTTCTTTATTGGTATTTCATGAATTTTAATTTTTTTTGGAAAAAGTTTTCATAGAGCTATTAAATTTCAATTCAGTTTGAAAAACTTTTAACTGTTTTAACTGTCTTTGAATTCGAGTAGAAATATAAAGTTATATAAAGGTATTTATGTTTGTATACAACAAGTATTGTGCACATTTTTATTTAGTTTCCAAATAGTTTTTTATTCATTTTATTTTGTTTTTAGCTTCATTTCAAAAATGTTAAATTTAAAAAAAAAAAACGTTGTGTTGTTTTCAAAGGTTAAATAACACAAAAATCATCGCTTTAAATCAAGTTCCTTCAATATTTTCCATTTTACTATTCAATTATTTTTTCAGTTTTTATTTTATTTTTTTTTTCTGTTAGAACCAAACGCCAGGACGTGTCGAGTAAGACTAAAACAATTTGGAGCGGGACAAACACATTTTGCTAATTTTCCACACGCTTGATGGTGTTGAGGGTCTTTTTCTTAACTTTGCGCCTAGTGACTGGGCTTCATTAGCACGTATGGGAGCAAATACAGTTACACACACATACATACACATACATATGTAAATGTGCGTGCAGCGTTTAACTCGTGGTGTGTCCCAAATGCTCCTTAGATAATTAGTATGGTAATTCGAAAGGTGTCATTGCTCCGAAAAGTATGTTAGAAAAAATTGAGGAATGAGCAATTTAAATTTCTATTAATAATAACACACAGAACTAAAATAACTCGAAATTACAGTGTGAAAATAAAAACAAAACAAAAAACTGAATACGCTTTACGGAAATTATCATCAATATGTGGTTGAGCATATGTAGTATTTATATGTACTTACCTAGGACTGAATACACCGCCTACAAAGCTATTTGCTTTAATTAATTTCTGTTTGGGGTCTTGTTAATCAGCATACAAATAGTCATAAAATAGATAGCTCTCTCTGGTAAACATATCCATGACACATATGTCACACACAATTTTATGTATGTCTTCATCAGATAATCATGATTTTATTATTTGGAATGATGATCTATTGTATACCCCGTACGATCGCTCGCACTCGAACCGCTTAAAAGAACATTTACAGTTGGACTGAATCCGAGTTCACGATTTTAAGCTTAAATAACGGGTTATCTTTATGTATGGTCATTCTTTCCGCGCTGGTCATGGTGGGTTTATTTATAAATACTTTTTATCACTTATTGCTAAAGTAAGTTTTCTGGAAGCGTTTAACAAAGAAAGCTTTATCTTGTGTAAGTAAATTTTTTTATTAAGTCCTATAAATATTGTATATATAAATACAACATACTTATTGATCTAATTGTCTAGGTTAGCATACTTTATCTTAAGGCAAATTAGAATACGCATATTTCAAAAAAATACTGGGTATCCAGGTGTGGTTGATGCCGTTGACAAAACTTTGTCAAACATTGTGACACTGTATAAGTCTGATTGATCCAAGTAAAACTGATTGCTTTTAAGTCACTATAATGGAGAACAAAATATAAACTAAATCATACGGCAGAAAAAAAGCCGAGCCTATATCCATTTGTAAATAAACTCGGTTAGTTTCAATTGCAGCTCCTGCAAATAGTGTGTCAAATACAAGCTATGCAGGATTGGAGCCTGATGCTACATGCGCTGAATCACGCAACCCTTAAACGAATTCATCCTGACATCGATTTCACCCTCCTCTAGCTGTAAGAAACATAAATTATTTATGGAAAAGTCTAAAAACAAACTTCGAACACACCTCATCGAAAGCATAGATATCCTGATAGCATGAAGGTGAAATACATTGCCTCAAACAGTTCAATTTGGTAGCCATCGCTGAATCGGCATTGACACACTGGGAATTTTGACCACATGCTAGCTCATAATCATGATAAGTGATTTCCTAAAAGACAATAACATGTAAACAAACATTTGAAAAATCAATAACTCATAAAGTAAACTTACATTTTTACTGGTTTCCTTGTAAGCGTATTCCGGAAAGTGAAAAGTTGCTGATTTGGATAAAAGTTTACCATTTCTAGGACTTTCTGCAATGCAAATTACAATTTTTAATAGAAAGATTGCACGCAATAGCTCCAAAAGACGCGACATTGTCAACCGGCTGTCAATTGTGGACAAAAGTTGGTATTTGTTTGATGTTGGATATTCTGTTTTTGGTATTTTATACATGAGGGTGGATTAGTCCTTTTCACCATGGAAACAAAACTTTAATTTTAACAGTGAACTGTTAAACTTTTACAGCTGTTAAGCATTACAGTGAAAAAGCTTCAGGTGTCCGTTATTTTTTCAAACATTTATCATTTAATTACACAAATTAATACATTAACTCACACATATGTATGTATATATTTTTCATTGAATATTTATATTTTAACTACATTAAAAACATTTCAAATGTATTATTATATGTTTTATATATATTAAAAGGATATAGTTTTCATAAACAACCTTAGTGGCTATAAGGGTCTTCAACAATTAAAACAATTAAAACTAAGCATGATATCAATACTGAATTTAAAAAATACATATTTTATTAAAAATTGTAGAGAGCTTGAGGTAAAAAAAATATAATTAATACGAATATCACAACTAGCCATTCACTATTCGCTACTTTTAAAAAGTTTTGTTACTTCTCCACAAGCTCTTACCTACTGCTCTTAATCAAAAAACATATATCTATCACATACTTAAGACAAAATAATGATTGGTAAAGCTCCTAAATATATAAAGCAACCCAATTTTTACTTCTTAAGGCCAGAGTGTATTATAGATAAAAGTAGGTGAGGAATAAATCCGTTAATAATAATTATTTGAGCCTTTGGACGAATCAAAGACTTTCTTTACACATAATCCTCATTATTCTTTATCATTTTTTGAGTTTCCTGTCCCGTTAATTGTAAAACCTTTTGTGCAAATAGATTATTTGATTGTTCGATCGAGCCGCGCATTGTAAAATGTGATGTTGGAGGCAACGAATCACTGTATTTATATTTCAAAGCGCTCTTTCGACACATGCCAAATCTGTAGGAATAAATAAATGAGTTTGTATAGTTATACAGTTAGCTTCGAACAGATCTCAGCTACTCACTTGGAGAACAAGAGAAACAAATCCTGACGATACTGAGATGTTAGAATGGCGTACAAATATGGATCAGCACACGAGTTCAATGGATAGAAGAATACAAGTAATATCTTTGATTTGGTCACATTGATCAACGGATAGCCTGCCAATGCGGTGAGACCAAAGAATGCAATTGGTGCACCGCAAGTAAAATTAATAAATACCTGTGAAAATATAAAATATTTGAAGTTAAATTATGCTTGACGAAGTTACAAATATATGAGATTTTATGTGTCTTATAGGTAACTTAAATTTTAAATAAACAAAAACATATTATTGAAAAGGGAGATATAAACCCTTTAAAAATAGAATATAATGAAAGCATATATGATATCTTGGTAATATAAAAAAGTTTTAATTAAAAGCTCAAAAAGAAATATAAGCCTCATGATTTATTTATTGATTTTTAAACAAAAAAAAGTTTACTGCCGTTGTTATAAAAAAAATATACAATGATTAAAGAAAGGAAATCCAATTTTTTAAATAATATTTAATTTATTTAAAAGTACCCTAATAAACTAAACAAACAATCCTCGAATGAATCCAAATATTTATACTATAAATTGTGTTAGAAATTAAAAAATTATTATACAAATTAATTTATGTAAAGCCATCATTAACGGACACCCGAAAAAGAAAAAAAATTCCTCGATATTAAATGTCTTCTTAAAAAACTTTTTACTTTAAATACTTTTAAACTATAGATTTTTATAATTTCTCTACGAAAATGTAAAAAGAAAATAAATTTAAAAATCAAAACTCACCAATAGTGCCATTTTCTTGGCAATACTCATGTCACCGGGATTGTTTTGGCGTGCATGCCGCGTCTCATGACCAAGAGATAAATAGATTTGCGAATAGCATATGGCAATGATAGCAAAAGCCAAGAAATTACATCCCAATATTAACATCAAATACACCGAATCGTATATATCGCGTTTTTCCATTGGCAGGCAAATACTAAAAACAAAAACTTTATTCCATAAACAAAGTGTGCGAAAATTAAACATATCACTCACCTAGTAGATGAATAATTACTGATACCAAACAATGGCAATGAGGACATCATTATGGAGTAAAGCCAACCACCTACCATGATGCCGGCCGCAGCACGTAACTTGATACGTTTGTTCAAATACAAAGCATTTGTGATGGCAAACCAGCGTTCAATTGTGATGACAGTCAGGGTAAAGACCGATAAGTGGCTGGCAAATACAGTTAAGAAACCGGCAACTTTGCAGCCCAAACCTAAAACGAACACGTGTATATCAAAGCTAAGGAGCTTGAGATAAATGTATCTAATACCTACCATATTGCCAATCGTAGGCATAGTTAAAGTATTCGCCCATTGAGTGTGCATCAATTGAAGCAATTAACAGCAAATAGAGGCCCAAGCATAAGTCGGCAAATGCCAAATGGCATATAAGAAAACGTGGAACAGATGGACTTTCAGATCTAAATATAAATATATTTAATTATGATAGCCTTCAAATTCATTAATAAACTTACCTAATTGATAGGATAACAGTTAGCACAGCAACATTTCCCACTATAGCCAAAGCAACCACAATCCAAACAGCTATGCGAAGCCATTGATAGCCCATGACATCCTCGCAGGGATTCAAAGCATTCGGCATGGGATAACATTCAATATTTGGTTTTCTACGTACAAAAATGATAGATAAGAAATATTTTTGAAAACACCTTTATGAAATACTTACCTAAAAGTAAAGTTTCCACAATATTCAGCCATTTGATCATCATCTGGATTAATTGTAATCTCTTCATGAAATATTCCAATATTATTCATTGTCGAATCCGCCATATAATCATACGAGAAGGGTGAATCCTGCGTAGGCTCTTCATTATCACTGTTGGACATAACATTGGACAAATCACGATTCCAGCGACTAAAAAGGATAATTGTAGAAGTTAAAACAAAACAAACAAAATTTATTTAATATCATATAAAAATAAAAAGTGAAATAGAAAGTAGCTTAAATCAATTTATATAGAAATAAAGTTGAAAATTCATTGGGAATTTTTTTTTCCAATACATTGAAATTATATCTTCCAAATATAACAAACTCAGTTAAAGCTTGTTTCATATAAATACATTTTTGTATATATTCAAATTAACTATGTCTCTTCATATTAAGGAATATTTTTAATATACTACTTCATATTAGGAAATATGTTTAATGTAACAAACTCAAAAAGAGCTTTCTTTAAGTAAATTCAAATTAACTACGTAATTTTCGTTCATTTCGTTTTCCGTTCATAACTTTAAGCTTCTTACATACCCATAATACACGTCAGCCATATTGTCCAATGTTTCTGTGGTGGCTTTGTTCGACTTGCGTACACCCTGCTTGTGCAAATCCCTTTCACTAGTGCACTGTTCACGCAGCTTTTGCAATTCTTGCATGCGTTGTGCGTGCCTTTGGGGATCGTGTCGCGAGGGGAATTGGAATGCACAGCAATGAAACGAATGAGTTAAGTGCGCTCTTTGCAAGTTCTATGAAAAGTTGAGGAATGAAAATCAGTTGGGGAATTGATTTCAATTAAGCTCTCACCTGAAAGTTGTATATGGAGGGAATTGTTTTCAGAGTATGCGTATTCATTATATATAATGCTTCAACGGTCTGCAATCCAGCTGAAGGCAACCGAACCAACGAGGTGCTCGAGAGATCACTGTATTAATATAATAAAGAATTAAATATATTACTTTATTATTATCGTTTCTTGTTACTTACAGTTCGGTCATATCTATGATGCCATAGAATGCATTTGGATGTAGCTCACTAAGTCGCCGATTTTCCTTTAATGAACTAAAAACTTTATGTTTATATAACTTTAAAAATGTAGTATCTTTATAATACTAACAGTTTTGCTATTTTGGAACCCATAAAGGCGGAATCATCAATATAGTGTATGTCATTGTTTGCTAAAACGCTAAAAAATATTGTGTAAAATAGTTTTTTTATACTTCGAGATGTTTTTAAATGGCTTTACTTACAATTGTGCAGTCTTCACTTGAATAGATTTGGAATCAATTCGAGAAATTTGATTATTATCGAGATCTCTATGAAAACAAACCAAATTTAACTAATTACTTCATATATTTTAATATGAATTTAGCATAGAAAGCGATTACTTACATCATTTGCATTATATTATAGGGTGGTAAATGTCCAAGATCGGGCACGCTGGTCAAACCACTATTTATAATGCGTCTAAATAAAAATGATTTAAGTAAATTTGTTGTTTAGGTTCATATAAATTAAAAAGGTTGTGATTAGAAACATTTTCACACTATCTGTCAAGCCGCCTGCAGCATGGTTTAGGATAAGAAATAGTTTTCACACCATCTGCCGAGCGGCCTGTAGTTAGGAGATATATTTGCAGGCAGTGTCGTAAATAATGTAATATTAAGACATGGTATCTGTGCACGCATTGATAACCTTTGATTGTTTAGGTCAACTCATAAACTATCATAACTAAGTCCTAAGCAAGCATTATTGTCTAAGACTTTCTGTATAAAAGCCATGTATTTGTCTTCAACAAAGTCAGTGTCTTATAAAGTCTTAGTATATTCATACAAGTTTATTATTCCATCGCACTTACTGTGCGCATCGAAGGACCTTCTAGTTACAGTTACAGCAAGTTGCAACGCCCTTTAGTTGTCAGTTTATGGGCTGACTGCTTTCGTCATAATATATTCAAACATTTTGGTGACCCCGACGTGAAGCAACACGCTTCAAGCAAGTTCGCCAAAGAGGTCCACCTTTACGGACATCATTTTACAAACATTTGTTTTTCAATACTTTCAATTTAAAGCTAATAAAACGATTACATTAGATACATAAGGTTTCACACGAATAAACATACTTAAGACATACAATATAAATTTATTGGTTTATGGCTTAACCTTTAACCTATAACATTTAGTTGACTAGACTCTTGGCTCACTTAAAACTTTGCATCATATTTAACATTGTAATTCAATGTCATTCATATTTAATTTGATTTGTTTAATATTTCTAAAATATATGTAAAATATAAAGGCATTTAATTCTAAGTAAAAAAAATACTTTTTTTGTACTTACATTATTTCGATTGTATCCGAAATTCCCTCGAAAACATTTTTGGAAAGGAAAGTCAATTTTGGTGCATGTGAAATATAGCTATAAGAAATAAGTTTGTATGTAAGAAAGTATTTATGTGTAATGAAATATGTATGTATATTTACATGTATGAGTATGTATGTAAGTGGGTCGATAATTTTGTTTGTAATTATATGTAATATGTTAGTATGTATGTATGTATATATCTAAGTATGTATATACTTACATCTTATGTATATACTTACATCGTGCGTAAACTCGTTAAATTGGAAAATGCGCCATTTTCTATAGTTTCAAGTTGCGGACAATCCATAAGGGCACTGCAACAATTTTAAAAATAATTAGCATAATTATACATATATAAATATGAGACGTGTTTTAAGCGTAGCATAATCTATATATATACTTACACATCAAGCAATGTGCTGGCATAAACCTTTAAGCCAATCGAACGAAGTCGTGGCAAACCCGCCGATGCAATTGTCAGCCTTTGTAGGGGCAACTTTAACGTTTGTGGCACACGAGTCAGCGCTTCGCCCTCGCAACGGCACTCAAACTCATTCTGTGGCAATAAATGTTGTGCATATTTATGAGCATTTTATGGTACATCTAAAAATTATGAGATTAGGAGTGGCCACCTCTATATACATTTTAATTAAAAAGTTATCCATTGTAGTTCAAAAAGCTTCCGAATTTCACTTTTATTCTTATGTGCACAAAAAAATTGCACAAATATGCACTAACAAACCCATGTAATACGATTAAAAATTTTGAAAATTGAATTACATAGGTATGAAGCTTTTCTTTGTAAAATTAGTTGGAAAGTGAAACTAAAGGTGGGCAAAAAGGTCATATTTTGAACATGAAAAAGTTACAGCCCGACGCAACCGACTGAGAGATACTCCGATACCAATCGGAAATGTTAAAGAGTCTGGCAAACAAGGAGTTCGGGGACAGCTGGGGTGGAGGTGACATTTATTTTGATGCATTATTTAATGTCTCAAAAAATAAATATACATATACAAAATAAATAAATATTTTTTATAAATTTTTCCTTCTCCAATTGAATTTACTAAACTTACTTAACTTAACATCGTTCATGACAATAGTTCTATTTATGAATAAAGTCATTGATTAAATGCAATGCACTGCAATTTAATCGTGTTGCACTTACTTGATTGGTCGCCTCCCAGCAACAACACTTCCAAACGGATGCATCGGCCGTCGGCATTGTTGTCGTTGTGGCCAACGTATCACTATCATTGCCATACAACGACCTATTATTATCTATGTCCGGCAGTATATTTGGATAGGTATTGAAACCGTCGCTATTGTCATAACAGCTACTGCTTGCTCCGCACACAAGCAACGAAACCAGGAATGCTTGTAATGTAAAATAATCAAATTGTCGATATCGAATGGCCATGCACAACATGTTGCCCAAAGTTTGGCCAATGCACATTGTAAGTTATGTCCTTTGTATTGCTTCCTTCCACACTTCCTTCCCTGATTCCTTCCTTTATTGATTCCCCTGCTTGCCCTTTTGCGTTGCTCTTCCGTTTTACTTAATGTGCAGACCAGCTAGATAGTCAACACTGTGATTGTCTAAACTAGTTTTGTAATGCGTTTTCGAATTGCTCATTTTGTTTATGCTTTTGTTCTGATCCAGTAAGGCGTAATTTCACTGAAATATAAAACATTTTTATTATCGCATTTACAATTAGGAATATGAAAATTAATTTATTGCTTAGTTCTTCTATGTTTCGTAACTACAAAAGCGTTATATATTTACCATATTATATATCTTATATAGCCGATATATAAGCACCGACTGAACAAAAATTTTGCACCTATTGATGAAGTTGTGAATTAAATTTTCACGTATGTCGACGCGAACGCGTGTTTGATTGACTTTTCAATTTATACACAAAAAAAAAAAGAAAGAGAGAAAAATTATGATCGAATACAAATCTCTGATTATTGTTGCTGAACATGCAAATGAATAAACATGTATACCAAAAAAATGAATAATACAAACAATCAATATGAAATAATTTGCCTAATAGAACAGTAAAACGAATAACGTTTGTCATAAGATTGATAACTTTATAACTTTTTAAGCTAAAGCTTATTAAAAAGAAAACAAAAAAAAAAATCGCTCTCTAATTGCTTGTATTGTCTCACAAAAATGTGGGATTTTTATTTTATATAAATTTTTATTTTGTTTTTTTAATCTTGGCCCTGCCAACACACTGAACCCAATATATAAACACCATTTTTTTTTTGTGGCTTATATCTTTTTTTTTACACGATCTCAATCTACTTTTTCAATTAACATCTGAGTATTGTAAATATAAAAATAATAAAAAAAAAATTCGCACTTGCCTTATCAGTTTTATTTTTAGCCTACACATGCCGAGCCATAGTCTTATTAAATTGGCGTTAATTTTATTTATTACAGTTTATTTTACAATATTATTTATTGTAGATGAAACTAGTTGAAATAGAAATAGAAATAGAAAAAAATAAAACTAAATGAAATAGTTTCAGTAGATAGGTTAGAAACTTGAACCCCCGTATATTTATTGTGTTTATTTTAATAGACCAAGTTCATTAGAGAGACACATGCATGTCTATGTATACATATTTTTATATATATATAGACATATGTATATGCTGAAGAGTAATCAAGTTACTTCAAGTAAAAAGTGAATATGAAAGCGATGCCGACAAAACAAAAATGTGCGCCGATTTCCACAATTCTTAATTAAGCAATATTTGCATGTTAAATATGAACAGTTTGTTTGTTTTTCAGCTGATTAGATTTATGATACCAATCTATTATGTCTGTGTATACAATGTTGTATGTTAAATATATTGTATTCTCGAAGATTTCATTTGCACTGTAAATTACATTTGATAACATTTCGAAACTTGCAAATTGAGTTTTCTTCCACACAAGTTGCCCCTAATCAAACTTGTTTGCAATCACAGAATCATATTATATCTTGAACTAAGCAAAGAAATTGCATCAATAAAGTTGTATACAAAGTTTTTGTATATAAGAAAATTAGAAAAATGCTTTTGACATTTATTGTTTTCCACATCACTGATTGTTTGATTACTGTTTGCACTTGGTTTTTGTTCTTGTTGTTCTTCTTCTTCTTGTTCTTGGCACGTTTATTCATATTTGGCTTTCATTTATCCACACACACCAAAACCACTCACACACACACACATCGAAATGCCTTAGGGTGTAACCTTTGATCAAAATGTACGTGGGAGGCCAAACAAATTTATGTGCACTATTTTATATGTTGGTCAATAGGAATCCAATTTTTGCAGTTTTTTGATTTTTTTTATTTGTATTGGTTTTTCATATTTCATATTTTCACTTACCAACGCGATTTTTTTAAGCGAACAATTTTATCAAATTTCATGTAAATAGGACAAGAAACTTGTGCAATTCGGGAAATTTTTTTTTTTTATCAAACAGTGCTGCACCTGAACTTGCACAAAGTTTTTTGGGCAAGTTAACCTCGGTTGGATGGGTCCGAGCGTACTACCGTTCGCGTCTCTTTGCACCTGTTGAATGGCGACAACTGAATTATCTGTTGAGCAAGAGCAGCTTCATTAGAAACCGGAAATCACAAATCGTACATCGTCTCTCTATATATGACAAATACGAGGCGCGAACGAAGGCACGCTGGCCCGACAAGAGCAATACCCAACCTGGCTATAGCTGCAACTATAGTAAATAAGCTTCAAAAGCTATACCGGAGCGAACTGGGAATGTGCTTAACGTGGCTTTTGTTTTAGCTTTCTGTTGTTATTGGCCTTCTAGTTGAAAGCTTTTGCAGCTCCCGTTTTTGGGGTAGCTCGAATCGTTTTTGTTCTTTAACTATAAAGTAAGCGTTTTGAATATGAAATATTCTAAGAAAACGTAAAAACAACAAATCACAAAATTATATTTGAAACGCATAGTTATTGACATAAATAAAAATTGCAACGCGCGCAGAATGAACTTTCAATTCAAGAAGGATCATTCGTTTGAGAAGCGTCGCTTCGAGGGTGATAAAATACGTCGAAAGTATCCGGATCGTGTGCCGGTCATCGTGGAGAAGACACCACAAACACGTCATGCAACGCTGGACAAAAAGAAGTATCTTGTGCCCAATGATTTGACAGTGGGTCAATTCTATTTCCTAATACGTAAACGCATCAATCTTCGTCCAGATGATGCTCTATTTTTCTTTGTGAACAGCATCATTCCACCGACATCGGCTACCATGGGCCTCTTGTACCATGAGCATTGCGAAAAGGATTTTTTCCTCTATATGGCCTACTCCGATGAGAATATCTCTGGTCCGGAGCAGCAGCCTTAGTCTTAGTTTTGTGAATGCTCTCCCAGCTAAATTATCCTCCCACATTGTTTCTAATTATGTTGGTTTGTTCGAACAAAATGCAGAAATTGCAGTCTATCAATAAAATTCCGTTACAGTGCTTACAACTACACAAAATATACTTGAGATGAGCTTGAACAATTGCAAGTTAATGTAGTCTAAAAAAAATATTACATTGACTTAGGTAATGTCACCTTGTTTATAAATAAATGAAGTCACTAATCAACTGGACAAATGTAAAGAGATGTACTTTTAATTAACAGTGTAGCGCGAATTTAAAATCTTTCATGTGAAAAAACACATTTTCCAGGTGAATGAGAATCTCCAATTATTCTAAAGATAAATTAGATGTTTAAATCCCATTTTACATGGTGTTTTACTAAGAAATATAATTTTATAACATTTATTTTGTAAGGTTTTTTGTGTATAGGATTTATTTCTTTACCTTATTAAATATTAAAATTTCATGCTAATAAATTAGGAATAAATAGAGCAGTTTAAAAACCATTCATAATTTACTTGCGCCATGCGCTAAGATCAACTGAAGGAAGCCTAGGATCATCGCAATGTACCAGCGTGTTACTATAAATAAGAAAAACAATCAAATCAAAAACATTATACAACAGGTAAGCAATTTATGCCTAAGCTAGTTACCTTGGAAAATCTGCACGAACAAATCCAGCTGTTGGCACAGTATGCAACGTCAAATGATCAGCATTATCGCATATTAAACGTGCTATGCTGGCTTTGCGTATTTCCTGCAACTGCGCTGGCTTCAATGCAGATGGATTAATTTTCTTATCGTTTTCGTAGAAATAGCGATCTCCATGCTTGAAACGTGCAAACTGATCGGCAATAATCTCAGCAAATGTAATGCCAACGATACCATCTTCAACAGCTTGTTCCAGCAAACCGCCAACCCATAAATCAATATCATCTGGCGAACGATAGACACGCGAAAGTTTTTCACCAACCTACAATGAGAATAGCAATGTATTTAATATATGTTTCTACAAGCGCTTTGAATACTCACATCCTTTGGAAACTGTTCAAAACTACGCAGCTTTGGTGCGCCCATTACTTCAAGATAATCATTATAGCAACGCAAACCTTGATCACGGCCCCGTTGTATATTAATTGCAGCCAAGTCCAGGCCAAATGGACTATCGCCACGAAACAGAAATCTACTGAGCTATAAATTTAAAAGAAATTAATCTCCACTAGTTCATGGACAGATTGAAAACACTTACACCCTGTGTAACGGAGCTATCTATTTGTTGCATTGGCTGTGTGAAAAGTGTTTGCAGCATATCATCAAAGAATTCACGTTTACGCATACGGGAAGGATTAAACATAACATCTGGTATATTGATGATCTCATCACGTATGCGAAATTTGCCATCGACACTTGAAAATTAGGAGTTCTTAATAAGTTATTGGTAAAATAGAAAGGTCTCGTCTTACTTACCTAGAATGACCCATGCGAAAAGCAGCGCCAGAGAACTCATTGGTAATGGCAGGATTGACATCAACACTATAGTCATTGGAGTATCCTTGATGGCGAGGTGTCAAACGGAAGCGTTTCATTTGATTTGGTCCAATCACGGCGGGCAGATACTCATTGTAGGTAATATGCTGCAGTTCAGCGATTACAATACGTCTTGCTTCTTGATAAAGCCATTCATCGGTTGCCGTGGGATTCAATTTGGCCAGAGCATTGGCAATACGGTTATGCTCACGTGCCCAAATTATTTGCAGTGTAATAAGTGAGATTATTTGATTTGTACGGCCATCACCTAAAGATAACAAAAATAAGGACAATTAGATCTTCACGAATTACAAGCCTTTAAGCAATTTAAAGTTCACCTGACTTGAAACACGATTTCCCTGGTTCCTCACTGCCACAGGCGCTCTTATCACTTGTAACCGGCAACAGATCCCGTCCAAAATCATTAAACATGCGCAAACGGCCGCCCTGGAAAGTGCGTAGATCGCGTGCAGCTTCCTCATTGGAACCGTAAACTGGCGAGGCATCAATAAAGTGAGTTACTTTGCTGCGCTGCTTGCCATAACTCAACCGACAGTCAGCACTGGGCACTAGGGAGAGTCTTACAAGATTTAGGCAACGCACACCAAAGGCACTATAGAATTCATCTTTCTCCGTCACTGGAATGGGCATACAGGCAAAGTGTTGTTTGTCGCGAGGCAGAATACTTTTTCCACCGTCGGAGCAGCATTGTACCAAGCCACCTTTCTCATCCAGACGCACTGAAGCCGACTGGGAAACATCGTGTGCCAGCAGCTGTCCAAATTGCATGATAAGCTGATTGCATTTGGCGTGTGGACGATGCACATCCTCAAAGAGACCACGTGATATATCACGGGCACTTGTGAGTGCACTACCGTCCTTGGATCTGGAACGAGGTGTCCAAATACCATCTTCATAAGCTGGCGGCAACAGGCGCTCCATCGGTTGTCCGGCAGCGCCCCAATGAGATCGCTGAGACATTGGATTATTGCACGTGCCATCAAGACTACGAATACTATCCAAGCCACGACAAATTGGAGGCTCCTGGCAATGATGAGCTAACGGTGTCTTTTTAAACTCTACTTGCACATTGTTCGTAATGAAATCATCGACGGGAACCTGTTCCTTCTTACTAAATACCTGCGTCGTTATGACCTGCTGAAATGCATTATTTGACAGTGCAAAATTATGCATCTCCTCCTTGGGCGAAGAGTGAAAAACAATGCCATGTATGAAATCAGGATGACCACGTTGCACAGGTATTTGAAGATGGCTAATTCCATTCATTAAATGCTCAAAATTTTTGCGCGCCTCCTCAAGCACATCGGGCGGTAGGATAGAAGGAAAAGCTGCATTTCTCTCCTTATTTTCACGTGCCGTATGATTCTGACCCGTTTCGCAACAGTAGCCAAATTTACCAGCGGGCAAATCACAAACTTGCGGCTTCTCATGCTGTTCCATTCGCACATGGGCGGGACATTGAATTTGCGGTACACATTTCACACCTGTTTTGCATGGTTTGCACTTTTCCATTAATCCACTTTTGGCTGCATCTGCAAATACAAGATAGCCATTTGTACAAATATATTGATGATCTAAAAAAATTAACTACACACTACAACGTTTTAATACATTTTTAAAGACACAAGTGTCTACAATCATGTGAATATGTGAAAGTTATATTATAAAATCCATTTCATGAACAAATTGGTTTTCTTCGAGTCGATCCTCTCTTTTCTTTATTTTTTTACTTTCCTCTTTCCGCTCACTTAGAAGTTTTGAGTCTATAGATCTGTCTTGCTCACTACCGGCTTTTAACTTTATTATGCACTCATTCTTTCTTTTACTGTTAAGTTGATGCCATTTTTATCTTTTATATATATAAAAAATTGTTAGACAAACTGCTATTCAATGTCCCATTTTTGCATTAAGCAATTAAATAATAAATTTAGACGGAACACTTGAAAATTTGTAATGTACATCACTATTTTCACTACATACATACTATTTACAGCTATTAACATGTACATTAACATAATCATGCAAGTTTGAGTGCACTATGTACTTTGAAAATAAATTGCTAGAGAGAGATAGCCACAATTCAAATAAGAACCGCTAGAATCCGCCATTATACCAGGCGTTTATGGCATACAAAAGAATTTTTACAAAAAATCGCAATTTAATGCAAACCACATTCCAATAAGATTAGAATAGATTGCTAGGTTGCTAATTTATCTGTTATGTCTGGAACTTACCTTCATCGTGAGGATGATCTTCGGTATTTTTTAAATCAGTTTGCCGCAATGAATATGAATACACAGAATTTATTGACACAAGTGCAAAAAAGCAATATAACAATAAAACACATATATTGCGAATTTTGCAGCTTTCTTTAAACATCATGTTAGAAACTGCACACCGCAAATAAGTTCTCTTTTACCATTTAACGGTGCAGTTATAATAGTGCGACCAGGCAAATTAACTAAAAAATACCTTATTCATTTATATGGCATATTTTCAATATAAAAAATACCAAATATAAATTTTAAAATATATTTGTATATATATTTATATTTCTCATCAGGCTTTGCTAAATTGTTGCTTAGCTGTTAATTAGGTGCTAATATTAACAAAACAGAAATGACCAGCGAATTTAGAAAGTAAGACCGATATATAAAATGCCACATTGCGTAAATTGATTTAAGATCGTAACAACGCTGCTAATTTTTTATTTATCGTAACATGAAATTCACATATCGATAATATCGATAAGAGAAAAACATTTATCAATGTACTATCCGCCATATTTGTTCGCGTCAGTTGAGATGTCCGGCAACGCTAAAAATCGCTTTGTACAGGGCCAGCTCGTCGTCATGCTGAGAAATAATAATGAAAAATAAGTGAAATACACTGGATTCAAAAGAAAATGTGCATAAATTATATGCAGAATATGTCAAGCAATTAACCGAGTGTGAATTTATCATTAACCAGTCGTTTTTTCATGTGCACAACAGTTATGAATAGTTTTTTTCGGCAGCGCAGACAAGACTTGGCATACAATTTATGGTTCGTACTCGTACCGAGCTTGTCTTCTCACGCGAGTTCGTCGTTTTTAGTGTATATAGCCAGTCTATGGACGGTCGATGCGTGAATATATTTCTATGTGTAAGTGTGTGGGTGTGTTGTACACATGAGTATGAGTGTATGTGTGTCGATTAGTTGTGAAAAATTACTTGAAATCAAGCAAGAATTTACCGCAAACTAAAGAGTAGAAGAAAAACCCAACATGTACATATGTACATACAGGCTCAAAGTTCGGTACAGATACATGTGTGTCCCATTGTACTTGTGTGTGTGTATACAGAAAAAATAAAAAAAAATTGTTGGGTCAGATCCTTGCATCATCAACATCATCAGCACAGGGTCACACCAACCGCAAAAATATGTATCAATCTCTGCGCCAAACCAAAAAGATAATCACCAAAATGACAAAAAGGAAAAAACCTCTTTAATGTAGCATAAACGAGACGACGACAGCGACTACGACAAACGTCAGCAGCAGCGAGCAATGCAATTACAACTGTTGTTTGTTCGTCATAAGCAAATGTCTAGCGAAATGCAACAGAAATATATTATAGCTGGACACTGCAATTCACAGTAGAGCTATAAAATATGTACTTACACCTAAAAAAAATAACTAAGCAAAAACAATTTGTTAAAAACGCGACACCTAAACTCGTTTTGTTCTCACATTCGGCATTAAAATTTAAATATAAACACAGTGGTTGTCTCGCTCTCGCACATCTATTTGCATTACGAAAAAAGGCCGCATATAATAATACAAGCGAGATAAATAGCACACTGCACAAAACGAAAATCGACAAGAGAGCGCGCAAAAAAAATCCAAAAGCAAATGATACGAAAAGAAATCGCACGCCAAGTGGATAATGAAAAAAAGAAGTATAAAACTATTGCTGCAAATTGGAGAACTGTCTATAAAATTGTATTAAAGCGATTGTTCAACTTATATGTTTTACGTTCGACTCCTGTCGTATGCGAAAAAATCTAGCGAAAATGATCTTATAATGAAATCTGTCTAATGAATACGAGTTCTAAAGATAAACACTAAGTAAATACATGCTCTTTATTTTCAAATCACAAATCTTGACCGACACGAGCAAAGAGCGAATAGAGCTATCAAGATATTTGCATATGGAAATCATGTGCATTAAAATATACATTTTTGTCTATAATTGCACATGTATTTTCAAATAATTTCATTATAAATTTAGAAAAAATATTTTAAGTTATTTGAAAAATTTAATTTGATAGGCGAATGTCGGAAAATACTTGTGATAAAGATAAAATAAACATTCAGTGGCAAAAACAAACATTTATAGACTGACCGATCGTTACAGGTCTATATACTGTTGTTCAAATTCAAAATTAAAAATCCAAAAATAATTATTGGCAATATTAATTAAATAATTGTGCCATATTGCAGTTTATTAGTGAGTGCAAACAATAACAATTGGTGTTTTAACGACAAGAAACGATGATGTTAAAAAAAACAACTCACAACAACTTTAAGAATAAAACATATATAATTAATGAATAATTTACTGCCCTTTTGCAAACAAAAACTAATACAGACAACCGCTGCCGTTGTTCATAAGTGCGACAGTGAGAGGGACACTCGCATGCAAGTGAGATGGCGTTGCTGCCAAATGTAAAGAGCGCGAGAGTCGAATTGAGAGAGAGTGACTGAGCACGAAAGAGAGCAGCCTGCTCTCTTTGAGCTGTCAACGCGCGACAATTTGTAAACGGCGGACAGTCGGAGAATGCTTTAGCTATGGTAGCTGCTGACTTTTCAATACACAGTATGAGAAGAGTTACAAAATTTGTTGGCGGCCAAAAAGAAATACGTATTTTGCGATTATGTACATATTTGTATGTTCACCTGGTGTACGTACACCTTTTTGACTGATGATTGTAGTGCAGTGTGTGCTGTTTGTTATTATTATTGTACGATTTAGTGTGCTTGAAAGTTAAAACTAACCGAATGCTTCTTCAAAACTTGCAGCTAACATAACCTCAAACTTGCCGCTGCAGTCGGGGAAGTCGTCGTCATCAGCGTCAACGTTGTTGTTGTCTGTGGAGATTCTTAAACAATTTGTTAAGCAACAGCAGCACAGCAGCAGCAGCAGCAGCATCATCATCGCCAGCCCAAAAATACGGAGGCAATGAATGAAAAAATAAAATCGCCCTCAACGTTGGGTGGTGGTGCAGCCGGTGGTGGTGCTAATGCAGCCGCAACGGTTGGAGCGAGTGCAGGTGGCGCCACACCGCCCACATCGGGCCCGCCCACGCCAAACAATGGCAATGATCCTAACATACAACAACAACAACAGCAGCAGCAGCAACAACAACAGCACCAGCAACAACAACAAGGTGTCCCCGTGCCCCATCCTTATGGCGGGCCGCCAGGTCCAGGTGCACCACCTGATCCAGCCGCAGCAGCCATGTCTCACTATCACCATCTACATCAACAACAACAGCATCCACAAGGACCGCCAATGCCTCCGCACATGCAACATCATGGCGGACCACCACCGCCACCACAGGGACCACTGCCGCTGCCACCAGAGCATACACCCGGTGTCAAAGATGAATATGGCTCGGCACATTTGCCACCGCCACCGCCGCATGCACATCCCGCCTATGCGCGCTATCACTCCGGCGATCCCAATATGGATCCCTATCGCTATGCAAACACGCAGCAACCACCGCCTGGCAGCAAACCGCTGCCACAGCAGCAACACCAACAACAGCCCCAAGGTCCTGGTGGCTCACCTAACCGGCCGCCACAGCAACAGCAACGTTATTTACCCGGTCAGCCATCGCAGGGCCCAACACCCACATTAAACTCACTACTGCAATCGTCGAATCCGCCGCCACCACCACAACATCGCTATGCCAACAACTATGATTCACAGCAAGCGGCCAATGCAGCAGCAGCAGCGGCAGCAGCCGCCCAACAACAACAACAGCAGCAGCATCAGCAAAATGCCCAACAGCAACCAGGTGGACCACCTGGACCTCCTGGGCCACCATTACCTGGCCATGGTCCGCCACCTCAACACCAGCCATACGGTGCACAACAAGGTGGCTGGGCACCACCACCCAGACCCTACAGCCCACAGCTGGGATCAACGTATAGGACACCTCCACCGGTAAGTTGACATTGTTGAAAACCTTTGAGATTGTCATGAAATCATTAAAGGGTTAACCGTGAGGAGACTCTTCAATATAATCCGGAGATATTGTCTTAAGTCCTATCGAGTCAATAATGATATACGTTTGTCCCAGAGTTGGTGACTTTAAAAGCCTCCAAATATCTCCTTATAGTCTATATCTATAACGATTTAACCAAGAAATATATACGACAAAGTAGACAATAAATAATAGATACTAATAATTAAATAGACACTGTCATCGGCTGAGGCACATGTCGATTGGGAGAAGGAATGCTTCCCGCCTTTACAAGTGATATTCTGCGAACACGTGTATTTAAGTCAAATGTCATTGAAAGTGTTTGGAATTGTGCTAAAGTTAAGTCTGGTGGAAGTAACGGTATAGACAGACTTCGGGGGGAGCGTGTATGAATCCTTTGCTAAGCATCCAAGCATAACATTAAGTAGACAACAAGCACACGTTTTTACTTTCGCCCGCACAAATGTGCCTTTAAGGCTTACGTGCGAGGCGACTCGACATTTGTGTTGTTCTTTTAAAGATTGTTCCCCCAGCTACCGCCAAAAAAAATTTGCGCGTTTTGTAGGTTCCGTAAAATGCCGCAGACATACTGACACAAATATATATAACAAGAGAGAGAGTAAGAGAGAGAGAGATTTCGCGTACGACCTAAAGTACAAGTAGTACCCACAACTTGCCCAAAAAAGAACCTGCACTCGTTGCCGGAAAGCAACAACAACGAAGAAGAGCAACAGTAACAATAACAACACAACATGAAGAGGCAACAAAAAAGGCGGGCAGTGTATGGTGTTGTTGGCTAAAGAGAAGAGTAGAAGAAGAAATTGCCGGCACCACCACCACCGCCAGTACCCAATGCCCTCACAATTCACTATCATCATCACCACCACGACGACGACGACGACGACGACAACGACGTCGACGACGAGACCACCACCTGACAAAAAGCAAGCAAAAGAGACGCGCGGCAATTTACGGTTCAACACATACATACAAACATATGTTTGTTTGCGCCTCAGTGTATTTATGTATGTGTGCGTGCTATTTTTTTTTGTTTTGTTGTGTTTAATTTATTTTTATTTCTTTACTTTTGTTTACACGCATTCTTCTTCTGTTGTTGTTGTTTATGCTACGTCTTTGATATAATTATTTGCAAAATCATCTCTTTAAAATTTTAGTTGCGCGTTTCTGTCGGGTGAATTATATGTTTTAAAATCATTATGAAATCTTAAAAATCTTAAATTTTTCATGCCACCCCTTAAATACTTCCATTACCAATTCTTAGTTTATAGTTGAAAATGTGTTTATATTGGCATTACATAATATTTGCGTATAGAGTATATTCGTCATCTATCAAAGCAATGCATTCTCTCTTTTGTTTATAATTAATTAAAAAAAAAAGAAATGAAACGAAATTTAAGAACTCATTGATAAATGTTGTGTCTTGTTGAGATGACTAACACAAGTCGATTAAAAGGCAATGAACTTTAAATACCAAATTATGACTGTGCCTAGAAATATAAACAAAACAAATCAAACTAAACGTGCTCGTCGTCTTTCGTGTACACAACTCTTATCTGTAACCTTAATATGCATTATGAAGTGTTTTATGTTGGCTTTGTAATATCCGAAATGTTGAAATATCTTCGAGATATTAAGTTATCATACTTGCTTATTAATGCGTTATTCATTCTTAAGTATGATATATTACCTGACTAGACTTTATTTAAGTACCCAACTTAAATAGTAAACGTTTTTTGCTATATATAATATAATATTTCACTTATTACTATGGATATATCTTCTCAAACTTTACTTCGTTATAACGAACATGTGTAACTCATTGACGGAATCATATCCGACCCCGACCCCTTATATTCTTATTCAGCACTGTTTGCTGAGTCTATATGTCCATATCTTTCTGTCCATCAGCTTCTGAAACTTTGGTCAAACTCTTCTTTTTCATCAGCGTGTTCGGACAACAATAGTATATAGTTGCATTACAAATGCTAGATCCTTTTTAAGATTTTACTATGAAAGAAAACCAAGTACGTTTTGAAGATAACTTCCTTACTTGTTTTATTAAGATTCAAATATTGTTTTTTCATATAAAATAGTCATTAAAAACCAATTGATTTTGTTTTCTATATACGGCGCATATCATTATATCATTCGTCTTTATCTTAATCTGTTTGCTTTTTCTGTCAACAGGTGTAGTACATACATCCATACATATATAGAATATATGTATAATCATTCAGCGTGTACAATACCACTTAACGGCTTCAGGTTTCTGAACTTATGTGACCTTTGAACGATTATGTTTATGGGCATTTGTTTTGGTATTTTGCTACGCCAATCGTACAACCCCCCTCCTTCTTATTCCAGCAAACATTTTGGGCTCATTCTGGGTCTTGTTGTTGTCTCTGGGTATTCGTTTCTTCTTCTTTCCGTTTTTTTTTTTATTTATTGTTGTTTGTTGTTGTTGGGTCGTTTAAAGTTCTTTTTAAGGTTCGTTCGACCTTCAAAAAGTGGCGCACATAAAATGTTGCCTTTGGTGTTCTTTTATCCCTTTTGTGTGTGCGTTGGTTGCATCGGCGGGGGTTGTTTGTTCTGTGGCTCGCGTATATACATTCATATGTTCATACATCTATATTTTTCGCATTAAGTTATAAAATGTTCAATCTTGTATCTTAAATTTGGAAATCATGGTCATCATTTTGCAATCAATTTGTCTTTCAAGTATTAATATTTGTCGCCATGCTCAAAGATACATACAAAATGCGCCCTTAAAATTTCTTTGGCAATCATATTTATGTCTGTATGTATTAATGTCTGTATTCAACTTTCCCCTTTTATTGCGGCAAGTGTATTTAATCATACATACTTACATACAGATATCCTCCATAAAAAACACGTCTGGCTCTATACTGCTGCTGTTGCTGCGTTTTGTGTATAATGAAATAATAAACTCACGCAGTGGAAAGGAACTGCTTTTCTATACCCTGTAAGGTGTAGATTCGTTCTTGAGGGTATTCATATTGATTCTGTATTTTTAAAATATATTCAAAAGAAATTATTATTAACGAAAAAAACCTAAACATTTTTTTATTAAATTTTCATATAAATAAATCGATTTAATTTACATATATTTATTATATATATGTATCTTGTGCCAAAAAAGGATATATTTTGTGCGACCTAATCGTTTGCCGAACGCCCTCAACTAGACCATTTTCCACATATTTCCTTTTTTGCTATTTGGTTTGCCGCTGCTGCTGCTTGCTATTGCTTTTGCTATTATATTTTGAATTCGTAGCCGGCTTTTAACCTACCACCGTTAAAACACAGCAGCAGCGCAGCGCACACACACAAAATGCAGTTCCCTCGTCTCTGGCCTCTTATATCTCTCCGCTTTCAACCGTTCACGGCACACGGTCTGTCTGTTTCGACTGTCATACACACAAACGTTATTTTCTCGGTTGTGCTGTCATTCGTTTGTTCGTTTGGGTCGTTCGTTCGTGTTTCATACACAAGTTGTGCTTTGCGACCCTTCTCTATCTCACTCTCTGTCTCTCTCTCTCTCTCTCTCATTTTCGGTTTCTGTTTGTGTGAGTTCCACTTCAGCCCTGCTTTGGTGCTGGCTGTGTCGTACAAACACACATACACACTCACATTCGCTACATTCACATTTTGCTGCTTTTGATTTTCATCCATGATGAGTTTTCCCTTTTTTGTTGCTTTAGTTCTCTTTAGCCACAGACACACAAGCGCAAATAAAAGTCCCTCGTCGGTATGCAGTAAAACCATCCATTCATGTTTCCTGTCACCCTATAGTGGACCAAGCCGACGTTTACTGTGCTGCCTGCCTGGCTCTGCTTGCCTGACTGCCTGCCTGCTTGCTTGCTTGTCCTGCCGGCTTAAGCACACACAAACACAATCAGACACACACATACATATACATATACACATACACGCTTGTGCGTCCATTGCTGGCATCTCTCCCATTAGATTTATTGCCATGTTTTACTTCGGTCTGGCATTTGCAACAATGCTACAACGACAACGACTTTGGTGCCGTTGTTGTTGTTGTTGTTGTTGCTTTGCCATTTGTTATGGGCATTGCCATAGGGGTTTTTTGTTTGGGGCGTGAGTAGCGGGTGTGCGTTTGTATGTATGTGTTCATGATTCTGATTGTATGATTGTGTATGGCTGGCTACATACACGCGTATGTATCTATTCGTAGTCGTTGTCTCTTCTCTTCTTACTTGTGCCATGTATTTTATTTCACGCATTTCCATTTTCCTTTTGTAGTACATTGAATGCAAAGCTTTTATGTTTATCCTGGCTAAGGTATGATTTTAATTTTTATTATAGGACATATCCATGTACCTTCCGACTCGATATCTTAGTAAAATGTTTACTTTCAGGTGATTAAAGAGTTGCTAGTTCAATAATTACACACATACATATATTCCCATACTAAGACAACCAAGTTATTAAATCTTATACATACACAAAATGTGCATAAGTATGCATGTAAGTGTACATCATACACACCTTAATTCTATGTACATACAACCAAGGGTTGCACAACAGGCCAAAAACACTTACATGCCTTGATATGCACATTTGTAACTGTCAATCGGCAATTTTCCCCAAGGAGCGCCAAAACCTGAAGTGTGATAAATATCGACTACCGCCGAATGTGCTGTACTTGTATGTATGTATATATGGAAAATCGATTAAAATGATAAAAACGTAACGAAAATTGAAACGAATGAGCCACTTAGGGGTAGACAGACAGGTTTTTCAATTACTCAATAGACTCTGATAAAATATATGTATGTAGATGCAGATGCAGATGTAGATGGGTTGCAAATAAAAATGTAAATATTGGCAAATGGATGTAATTAAACCGGAATGTCCTTTTCGTTTTATTTTTTGTTTACAGTCAAATACTTCCCGAGGTCAATCACCATATCCGCCAGCTCACAGTCAAAACTCAGGTTCCTATCCCAGTTCACCCCAACAACAACAGCAGCAGCAACAACAGCAAGCGGCACAACAATCCGGTGGCGCACCCGGAGCCCCGGCGCCACCACCCGGTCCCTCACAGCAACAACAACAACAGCAGCAACAACAAAATACACCGCCCACTTCTCAATATTCGCCGTACCCGCAAAGATATCCAACACCACCAGGTTTACCGGCAACTGGACCCAATCATCGAACTGCCTACACAACACACCAGGTGAGAAAACCCTTTAAATCAATTTAATTTAATTGTAGTTTAAATGATTGCCATTTGATATACCTTAAACACATCAGAGGGGTTGAAATGGTTTTATTATGGGCTTTGATAGCACAGCAGTTTTTTAATTAATGGTGACTTAATTGCAAGGCAAGAAATGGTGTCCTTAACTAAAAGAGATTGGGAATATACCGGGACAGCTGTAAGTTAAGCGCACGGGACTATGACAAAAGGTGCAGGAACACTACCAGTACCACATGTAGGGCAGCCGGACGAATTCCTTTAAATAATTTCTGCAGGGGTTTGTTCGACCATAGAAGAGGAGTAAACAGTTTCTTAGCATCAGTATTTATATTTAGGATGTCCTATAAGGAAATCAGTTTACTTTAAGCAATCTAACTTCAGAAACCCCATACAGCTATTTATATAGTTTAAAACCAGAAAAGATTAGCAAATTCCCTATGTGGATGGATACAGCTGGAACCTTTATACTCAAACCTACGAAAGGAACATTTCTTCGTAATCAGCATTATTAACCGAGACAGGTTTGTCTGTTCCTCTCTTCATGTATGAACGAGTGGAGTTCCAGTTAGAGATAAAAGGCATATTCAGTGTTCCCTAGTCGAGTTTTCCCGCATATACCTATTTTGCTTGTTCAAAAATCCTTGCAGAAAGAGATCTATTTTGAAAATGTCTTTATATGTATGCATTGCTTTTTAATTTCTATTAACACAGTATCCCGAACCAAATCGACCGTGGCCGGGTGGCTCATCGCCAAGTCCTGGACCCGGACATCCATTGCCGCCTGCCTCACCGCATCATGCACCGCTACAGCAACCACCAACGCCGCATGCCGCTGGTGGTGGTCCGCCACCAAGCAGTAGTCCCGGTCATGCACCGAGTCCATCGCCGCAGCCGTCACAGGCATCACCATCACCACATCAGGTAATTGGATTGTGCATACCAGAATATAGTCGATGTGTTACCTTTAATAAGAATTCAATTACTTAGCAGAGAAACCCTTTAAGTAATGTAATGTATTCACATTTATTGTGCGTTGACCTGAAACTCTTGAACTGATTTAAAAGCACACTGAATTTTAGCCCTTGACTGATACGCGCTATCAGAGCGCAACAACTTTTATGTTGTCGGACCCACTCCATTTCTGTGCATACACACATACATACGTACGTATTTGGAAGTGAGGAACTACGTTTGTATGTACATACATATGTATGTACATGTATGCCGCCTAAAGCCCCATTTATTCATTCAGAATGTCCGTGATGGTCGGCTGTTGCCGCTGACGCTGCCGTCGAAATTCCTCATACCATTTTTTTCACTCATTCCCTTTATGTTCGGTGTTGTTGTTGTTGTTGTGTGCACAAATACATACATAGATAAAACACGGGTACACTCAAGATCTCACAAAGAGCATCTGTTTTCACATATATGCATGTATTTGGGTCAATGCCAAGGTCATTGTTGTTGTTCTTGTTGTTGTTGTTATTGCCATTGCCTGCGTTCTATACATTTATTGTATGCCGTGCTAACACAAAACGGGAACTCGATTCACTTGCGACAATTCTTAAGGCTTTAAAAGAAAACACTGATTGCAGTCTGCGTGATAAAAGAGCGATAGCTGTTCTGATTGGAAGCGTTGGTAATGCACAGCTTCACAATAACCAGAGTTGATTTTTATAATAATGGCGTTGCCATACTTATTAGCCTCCTCAGTAAGATTTCGCTCCTTAGCTTATTGAAGTCAATTGCAAAATGCAATAAAAGTTCTCAAAATGAGAGAAGTTATTATAATTGTATAATCTTCAGGAGCCGGTCCTTTACGCCATAACACAATGTGCATGCATACATACACTCAAAAATATTTGTTTAATTCAAGAAATTTAATGTGTGCAAACGCAAACACACACATCGAAAATACACACTCAGAATGCATGTCTTTCTCAAAAACAGATATAAAAACAGAACGCACACACCCACAAATAACTAATGAATGTTCGTTCACCAGTTGCGGTGGGGTTTTCAACGGTATTGCGCTGTTTTTCAAACAACTCAGCTGTGTCGAAAAATTTTTCTCTGCTGCCTGCCGTTGGCTCTCTGCTTGCGCTTCCGTTTGTTTCAGTATTTGTAATTGTTCACACATATTGCATATAGTCTGCATTTGAATGATGCAAAAGTTGCACTCTGAGTGCATGTGTGCAATAATTACTGACTTGTATTTAAACCTGGCTTTAAGTCAATCTGTTTGTAAAACAGAACCACCAACTATTTTACATTTAACATTTTGGTTCGCTTCACGGTTATATTTAGGTTGAAAATGCATTTGTTAACTTCATTTGTGTCTAGTTTTGAAATGTTTTTCATCATTTGAAACTAACAACGGCAATTAAAATCAAAGAGCTTGCAAATGTTGAAAATGCCATATGTATTCATTTCTAAAATTCAATTGTTTGTACACAAATTTCGTTATTGTTGTTGAATACGTTGCAAATATATTGTACAATACCAAATACGTACATACATATGTACAAAAACATAGATACATGCATGTGTATGTACGCATGTTTCTTATAAATGATTTCATTGTGCCAATCCCGCAGCGCCTGTTATTCATTTCAAGTAATTTTTCTACACGCCGGCATACTTACATTTAACACACTAATACACACACACACAGAGACAGACACAAACATATTTACAACTAAAAACGTGGGCCGCCTATAGCTTGAAGAGCGTCGTCGCCCCATCGTATAAACCACACATACCCACAAATACTTACATACGATACTCATAAAAACATAGCTGGCTTTTTTGCTTTGCCTTCTGTTGCCTTTGCCGCCTGTGGTGGCTTTGCTATTCTCGTCATCAACGCGCCGCAGCCGTCGCTGATGCTACTCAAGTATACTCCATGCCGGCGCCCCCATTGCCCCCCGCGATCTAAAAATGTACCCATAAACCAAACACTCGACGCGCTCTTTGCCATTGCTTGCTCTGGGCACGAAAGCGAACAAGCGAAGTGAACAGAGAAACGACGACGAGCAAAGAAACGAATGGCTGGCGCTGCTGTTGTTTTTGTTCTCTTTATTTTTATTATATTTCAACGTGTGAATGTGTTTGTGCATGTATCTGTGTGTATGCATAAGAGTTTGTATGTGAATGTGTATGTGTGTGTGTTCGTTCGTTCGTTCACGTTGCTGTTTCTTATCTACGTCTTTGTCATCGTCGTACGTTGGCTCACTCAAAGCGCGCCATAACTACCACTGCCACATCTCCAATCCGGGCCCCTCTGTACGTACGCTTCAAGTTGCTGCTGCAGTTCGCGTCGATTTTGTAGTTATTCGTTCGTTCCACATAGCTTTTGCTCTGGCCTGGCCTGGCCTGGTCTGGTCTGGCCTGCCAGGCGTGCCAGCTTGCCTGCTGTTGTTGTTGTTTTTTGCGCTTTGACTTTGCCGTTGTCGTCGTCGTTTGCTGGCTGTGTTTCCCCCGTCAGTTCGTCGTCGTCGTACATTTCATTTCACTTCACTTAATTTCTCAGATACCAAAACGAACACAACAACGTTGTTGCCCGTCGCGGCTACCGTAGCCCACCCTCTCCATCCCCCCTCTGCCTATCGTCGTCATTTATATCGACAATGTTGATCCCGCGACGTTCGTTTTACTGTGCTGCGACTCGAATTGCTGTCGGCTTAAGTCTCTGTATTTAGCTTTGTGTGTACGCGCGTATGTGTGTGTGAATTTACTTGGTATCTGAGTGTGTGCTCTCTTGGTCTGAGTTGTTTCTTTTTTTTTGCTTGCTTTGGTTTTCGTATGAGCAAGGCGGCAAACTAAGGTTACAGTCGACTGTTTAGAATTTCAGCATGGAAACTCAGCTTTGTTGTTGATATTCTAATACGAGATTTTGTTGCCCTCTTTATATATGCGTATGCGTATGCACATATATATGTGTGTGTGGTAAGCTGGTTAGAATTGCGCAACTGTCATAGTGTATGCTCTTTAGAAGAAAATGCGAAATGAAAGTAATTAAAGTAGACATCTATTATTTTTAAATTATAAAAAACTTGTTTGTGGATTAAACTTAAAAAATTGGTTCGAATATAAATAATAATGATCTATATCCACAGAGAAAAACAATATTTTAGAATTTACTCTTAAAGTTTTTAATTTCTCTTTAATGAATATTTTTCTGCATTTACTTTATAGGAGCTAATTGGACAAAATAGTAACGATAGTTCAAGTGGCGGTGCACACAGTGGCATGGGCTCTGGTCCACCAGGTACGCCAAATCCACAGCAAGTCATGAGGCCAACACCCTCACCGACTGGCTCCTCGGGCTCCAGATCAATGTCTCCTGCAGTGGGTAAGTAGCTGCCACATAAAGGAAATGCTTTGAATGCAGACTTTAATTAATTTCCGCTTATTTCCTTTTATAATTTGTAGCACAAAATCATCCAATCTCGCGTCCGGCGAGCAATCAGTCAAGTAGTGGCGGTCCAATGCAGCAGCCAACAGTGGTTGGTGGCCCGCCACCGATGCCACCACACGGTCTACCCGGTGGGCCACCATCTCAGCAACAATCTCAGCAGCAGCAGCAGGCATCAAATTCAGCATCGTCGGCGAGTAATTCGCCACAGCAGACGCCACCGCCTGCACCGCCGCCAAATCAAAATGTTAACAATATGGCAACACCGCCCCCACCCCCACAAGGGGCAACAGGTGGTTATCCCATGCCGCAGCATATGCATGCCGGTTACAAAATGGGAATGCCGGGACAAAATCATGGCGCCCAAGGATATCCACCACAGCAATATCCGCAAGGTATGATTGTATAACAATTATTTGTTTAATGGTCTCATATTAAATTAAACATCGTTATTTGCTTATAGGCAATTACCCGCCACGCCCTCAGTATCCGTCGGGAGCCTATGGCGCTGGACCACCACCACCGCCTGGCAGTCAACCCGCTGGCGGTGCCAATAGCATGCCATCTGGAGCACAGGCTGGCGGCTATCCACGATCTATGCCCAATCACAGCGGTGGCAGCCCACATCCACAGTATCCGCCATATCAATGGGTGCCGCCTTCCCCACAACAATCGGTGCCTGGCGGTGCATCCGGGCAAATGGGGCCTGCGATGGGCAACCATGTGCAGGGCAAGGGTACACCACCACCGGTGGGGCCACCACCACCACAGGGCGGTGGCTCACCGCGACCACTTAACTATCTGAAACAGCATTTACAACACAAAGGTGGATACGGTGCCAGTCCAGGTGGTCCGCAGCCACAGGGTTATGGCAATGGTCCAACTGGCATGCATCCATCGATGCCGATGGGTCCACCACATCAT
Source organism: Scaptomyza parva (assembly GCA_035044645.1). Classification (NCBI taxonomy): domain Eukaryota; kingdom Metazoa; phylum Arthropoda; class Insecta; order Diptera; family Drosophilidae; genus Scaptomyza; species Scaptomyza parva. The sequence goes on along the minus strand of JAWNNT010000068.1, from coordinate 425,863 downwards.
ATGGGTCCGCCACAGAGTATGGGTCCACCGACCAGCACACCGCCACAATCAATGTTGGGCGCACCGCCTGGCAGTGACAGTGTTGCAGAGCATATATCGCAGGATAATGGCATCAGTTCGTCGGGTTCATCGCCAGCGACGGGTTTGCATGCTGTAACCGCTGTCGTTACAACTGGACCAGATGGCACACCAATGGATGATGTTAGTCAACAGAGTACGCTCTCCAATGCATCAGCTGGTGAGTACGACTTGAACATGTAAAAAGAAATCTTTAATTAAAACTATTTCCCAATATATAAACAGCATCTGGCGAAGACCCACAATGTACTACACCAAAGTCGCGCAAACATGATCCATATAGCCAAAGCCATTTAGCTCCACCGAGCACTTCACCACATCCAGCTGTTATGCATGGTGGCGGCGGTGGTCCAACTGGCGAGGAGTATGAAATGAATTCTCCACCAAATTGGACACGACCAGCTGCAAGTTCAGTATGTATCTTTATACCTTTTTTTAATGGAAAGATTGTTAAATTTGATATCTTTATAGCAGGTGTTCAACAGTCATGTTCCTGTTCAACAAGAACCATTTCGTAGCACTATAACAACAACTAAGAAATCCGATTCGCTGTGCAAATTATATGAGATGGATGATAATCCGGATAGACGTGGATGGTTAGATAAGCTGCGCGCCTTCATGGAGGAGCGTCGGACACCGATTACCGCGTGTCCAACCATCTCAAAACAGCCACTCGATTTATATAGGTTATATATTTATGTAAAAGAACGTGGCGGATTCGTCGAGGTATGCAAGGTGCCGTAGTAACTCCTTTTACTAACTTCTTTTTAGATTTACTAGCAAAAAAACCAAACCAAACCAAATCAAACAAACCAAAATTAATAATATCTACAAAACCAACCAATCACCACCACCAAAAAAATAGATAAAACACCACCAAACCAAAGTAAAAAAGAAACAAATTGTAGCTAACACCAAACGAAAAAGATAAATAATTTTTTTAAATTCTTTAAATGTGAACAGAAACTTTTCAAACCTGTCCAAAAGCATGATTTTATCCTTTTCAAAGTGTTTTTTCTTGAATTCGTTTAATGTTTAAATCCCGATTGTCAATAGTTGTATTTTTTATACACGTTTGCATGCCAAATTTTTGACAGCATGATAATAAACTTGGTTTTTTTTTTGAAAGAGATTTCCTTTTTTTATAAATGGAATATGTCAAATGTTTGTTCAGTTTAATGGTTCCATTTTCCAATTGATTCTTTATGTGTGGTGTAAATTTTTTCGGTTTTTTATTCTTCCGTATTTGATTCATATTTTCAATACTAACACAAACTAATTACTTTTATCGTTGAATGCGTAAATGCTTTCCATTTGCTCGTTACTTTTTTCTTCATATTTTCCACTTCTTCTTTCCTAGTTAACGACGCACTCCTCCTTTGATATAATTAGTCTAATCTCCGTATTTTTCTTTTAAATATACACGCATTTATTCTCATTGTTGTCATCAGGTGACTAAGAGCAAGACCTGGAAGGATATTGCCGGTCTGCTTGGTATTGGCGCCAGCAGCAGCGCTGCCTACACATTACGCAAACACTATACAAAGAATCTTTTGGCATTTGAGTGTCATTTTGATCGCGGCGACATCGATCCATTACCCATCATCCAGCAGGTGGAGGCCGGTAGCAAGAAAAAGACAACGAAGGCAGCATCGGTGCCATCACCAGGTAAGTGTTTATCAGGTTTGGAGAACGTTAAGGAGCGTTTTCTTGTCAAGACACTGTAGACTAAGAGGACACATGGCCAAGCTGCGAATAGTCAGTAGCGGAATCTGCAGGTTATGCATCATGGAAACAGAAACAAAATGTGTAACCTTAGCTAAGAAAAGAATTTGTTGTGTAGAAAAACATGTATTTCACATTACAACCATAAAGAATACTTACTTTTATTCAAGACCTAGGTCTAATGGAAGAGCTCTAGGCCAAGAAGGGGGCATAATAAATAATTAAATAAAGGGGGCGCAATATAAATAACCATCATTATAATGTTTTATATTTTCATTCTTCTTTTTCTTAACAAAAAAAAAAAAAAACTATTTTATACCACAAAACTATTTTGACCACAACTCAAATTATTGGCAAACCAATCGGTGGTGGTCATTTGGATGCTGGAACAACAAATTCGACAGGATCATCGAACTCGCAAGATTCTTTCCCAGCACCACCGGGTGGCGGTGCACCAAATACCAATATCGATGGCTATACGGGTTATACGGGCGGTGGTGGTCCCTATCCACCAACGGCCGGTCCGCAACCAGATTATGCTGCAGCGGGTCAAATGCCAAGGCCGCCCTCACAAAATAATCCCCAAGCACCACATCCAGGTAAGCAAATAAAATGTAGAATATATATGTTCGATCTATACTTTAATTAATTATACTACATAAAAGATGTAATTGATGATTATTTGTTGTATAATATTTTATATATACATATATATATATATAAATATTTGTAATTTGTCCCCGTTCAATTTTTGTTTCGTTTTTTTTTTTTTCGTTTGTGTATTGCAAATACATAGATAATGCATAAATAATTATTTTTCTTTTCGGTTGCCTTACAAAATTTAATTTCATTACCTAATTTCATATGTGTGTGTGTGCGTATTTGTGTGTGTGTATAATTTGTTTATTAATTTTTTATGTTGGTTGTTTATAAAATATATATTGGGCGCACTATTTCTACTTACTACTATTTAATATCACAATCACCAACAACAACAACACCACACTTCGCACCCATTTAAACAACAACAAACATCGATCTTCAACAACAAAAACAACAACAACAACCATAATGACATCCACAAACAATTCAAAAATTTTATTATGTTTATACTGTGACATTATTCATTCATTTCTTCATCAATCCATCCATCCATAAAAAAAATCATCATCAACAAATGCCGCTTGCCTTATCACAAAAATAAACCACATAAAAGGCACACAAAATCAAGCAGCTGGCCCTGTTGTTGCCGGTGATAACATAAATGTGAGCAATCCCTTTGAAGATCCAATTGCTGGCGGCGGTGTTGTGGCTGCTGGTGGTGTTGCTGCTGCAAATGCAGTAAATTCGAATGCTGCCGCTGCTGTTGGTGGTGGTGGTGCTGGTGCTGGTGCTCATCCACCACCGCCTCCACATTCACCGCATACAGCGCCACAAACGGCAAATCAACATCACCAACAACAAGTTGGTGGCATGCCAGCAACGCAATTGCCATCGCCGTCACAGCAGCAACCATCGGCGCCACCACCACCGCAGCAACATGGTCCGCCATCGACGCAGCATGCACGCCCACCACCAACTGGAGTACCTTATCCACCAGGTAGCTCTGGGTATCCAACGCCTGTGTCTAGAACGCCAGGTATACCATTCATCTTGTTTTCTCTTCTTTGTTTTTCTCTCCTGTCTGTTTCTTCTCTCTATCTCTCTCCTTGTTTTTCTTTTTTTCATTTATATTTTTCGTTGTCAAAATTATTTAAATCGAGCCCTTTTTCTATCAATTTGATGTTGAAACCAAAATCAAAAAAAAACCTATTCACCATTTTTTCATTTAAGTTTGTATTATTACTATTATAAACAATTGGTCTGCATGTGGGACGTAGTGTGTAAATACATTTAACTAATTGATTGCTTGCAAACATCATAATTTATTTGCTTTAACTTTCAAATATCTATAATTCAATAATTTATCTTAGCTTCTTCAAATTCATATCACTTTAGTGCTAAATTGAATGTTATTTCTAAATTTGTTTTGTTATTCTTAGATATTCTTTATTTTATATTTAGATCATCGGTATGTTTTCAGTATTTAAGATTATATGTAAATGTTCCAAACATTTAAATCGATTTATTTGTTGTAAAATAATTTTTGAACTTATATTAAGTGTTAAAATATTGATAAAAATAAATTAAAATTATAAAATAAATTAGGATCATATCTTAAAGTTTTGAAAAAAAAATTTGAATCAATCAAGTGAAAATCAAGTTGTGTTTTGTTTAAAAAATGTTTGTAAACCAAAATTTATCTATTTTAAGCTAAAAACATGCAATTTCCTTTTATTTTTGTATACTTTTATATATTTTGTGCATAAATATATATTTTTGTATCTAGCCCACTGTCGATGTGCTTTGCTTAACATTAGTTAGCATCCCATTACCATGAGAAACTTTTTGATACTAAAAATATAATTTGTACATTTTTTCAGGTTCACCCTATCCAACACAACCCGGTGCTTATGGTCAATATGGTTCTGGTGATCAGTATAATGCCGCTGGGCCACCTGGCCAACCTTTTGGACCAAATCAGGGACAATATCCGCCGCAGAATCGCAATATGTATCCTCCCTATGGGCCCGAAGGGGAAGCGTGAGTGCACAATTCAATATACAAAATACATATACAAACGCCACTAACACAAACAACATTCACAAACACTCACACTCATGCACAGAATGACAACCGTACTGTGGTATTTTAGAGATCTGCTTATCGAACGATGATTTAGTACCTCTGCAGAAAATATTTTTAAATATAAAAATAATAAATATAATATAATAATTTTCATCTATATTAATGTTCGAGATTAGAGTACTATCATATTAATTTACTTAAGCAATAATCCATCAAAGGACAGTTATACATTTTCTCTCTTCATGAAATGAAGCCATATTTCTATACAATACTCTATAATATAGAGTCTAAATAGATCTGCACCAATATTGCCTAAATTTTGGAAACATTGCCGTAGTTCCTTTAAGAATTTCGATACTTTTCTGATTAATCATTTATGTTTTTATATCATATAAATTTCATAAAATTGCAATTTTGCAAGGCCTATTCTGAATACTAGAACTTAAAGATATATTTATTCGTCTTGATTTTGAAAATCTTGCTAAAAAGAACTCTTTGATAAACTTCTTATAATTTGCTTAATATACTACTATATATCTGCAAGGGTATTTATATTCCGGTGCCCGGAAAATAACTCTTTCTAATTCGTTTATAATGCAATTTTTATATATATTTTAATCAGCCCTCCCGCTGGTGCTAATCAGTATGGTCCGTACGGAAATCGACCATATAGTCAGGCACCACCCGGTGGACCACAGCAACCAGCACAAGCCGTACCTGGCGGACCACCAGCTAGTGGAGCGCCAGTAGCACCACCAAATAGTGGTTATCCACCAACCACTCCCAACCAACAGGATTACTACAGGCCACCAGATCAAGTAGGTTGCAAGATTTATTGATTAAAGCACAAATGAAACTAAACAATTGTAATTTTGACATTTAAAGAGTCCTCAACCACGACGGCATCCGGATTTTATTAAGGATTCACAGCCTTATCCAGGTTATGCGGCGAGGCCTCAGATTTACGGTTAGTAAAGCGATTTATTTTCTTGAATTCTTCAAAATATTAAATAATCTTTTATTTTGTTTAGGTGGATGGCAAGGCGGCAACCAGCAGTATAGACCACAATATCCCACATCGTCTGCGCCACAGTCCTGGGGTAATGCACCGCCACGAGGTGCAGCACCACCGGGCGGACCACACGGCCCGCACGGCCAGCAGCAGCCGGGTGTGGCACAGTGGGAACAACATCGTTATCCACCACAACAGCCACCACCACCGCCACAGCAGCAACAGCCGCCGTATCAGCAGGCTGGACAACCGCCTGGACAGCCGCAACAGCAGCAACAACAACAACAACAACAGCAGCAGCAGCAGCAACAACAACAACAACAACAGCAGCCGGCACCACCACAGTGGGCACAAATCAATGCCGTACAGGGTCCACCACCAGGTGCGAATATACCGCAACCGGGCGCATCTTTGCGTCCACCAATGGGCGCTGCACAACAACAACAGCAGCAGCAGCAACAACAACGCATGCCGCCCGGTGGAGTGCCAACGATGCCGCCACAACAGCAACCTGGTGGACCACCGGGTGCAGTGCCACAAGTGCCACATGGAGCTGTACCGCCCACAGGTATGCCGCCCGTAGCTGCTGGCATGGTGAAGCCACCGTATGCAATGCCACCGCCATCACAAGCGGGTGGCACCTCGCCCGGTGGTGTACCAATGATGGGCAGCGCACCAGGCGCAATGTTGCCACAAAAGCAACCACTCATCGGGGGTCCGGGCATGATGCAGCCAACGCAACAACAACTGCAGCAGCAACATCAGCAGCAACAACAACAACAACAGCAAGCACCACCACATCAGCTACCGCCCAATCAGCAGCAGCAGCAGCCCAATTATCCACCACAGGTGCCTGGCGCCGGTGCCCAGCTGGTCAAGAAGGAGCTCATCTTTCCACTTGACAGTGTGGAGTCAACAACACCGGTGCTTTATCGGCGCAAACGTCTGACCAAAGTGGATGTCTGTCCGGTGGATCCGTGGCGAATATTTATGGCAATGCGTTCGGGCTTACTCACGGAATGCACCTGGGCATTGGATGTGCTGAATGTGCTCTTGTTCGATGACAGCACCGTTCAGTTTTTTGGCATATCGAATTTGCCGGGCCTACTGACGTTGCTGTTGGAGCACTTTCAAAAGAATCTCGCCGAGATGTTCGACGAGCGTTGCGACGATGCCGTTACCAACACGGATGATGGGGCTAATCAAGATGATGATGCGGATAGCGGCACAGTCATCTCAATGCAAATGGAGGAGAAGTTGCAACGACGACAGACGCGCTGTGGTGTGCGTAGCATTTGTAGCTATAATCGGAGGCGACACTACGAGAATATGGATGTGATTAAGCAGCGCGAGGATTCCGATAATGATGCTGATGAGGGCATAGACTTGGGACAGGTTCGTGTCCAACCAAATCCAGAAGAGCGTTCACTACTCCTCTCGTTTACGCCCAACTATACGCTGGTCACGCGTAAAGGTGTTCCGGTGCGCATCCAAACCGCCGATCATGACATCTTTGTGGATGAACGCCAGAAGGCGTGGGATATCGATACGAATAAACTGTATGAACAGCTGGAGCCAGTGGGCAGTAATGCTTGGACATATGGCTTTACGGAACCAGATCCCCTTGACGGCATTATCGATGTGTTTAAATCCGAGATTGTTAACATTCCATTTGCACGATATATTCGCTCCAAACATAAGCCCGGCAAACCGGATATTATCGCACAGAAAACCAATAACAATAACAGTCACCTAAGGCCAGATGATATAGCCACAGTGCTAAAACAGGAGGACACCACAAGCAGCAGCACCGAGGACAGCAGTCTACTCCAGCAGACATATAACAAGAAACGACGACTTGTCAGCAGTAGTGGCGAACCCAAGAAATCCAAACTGCAAGCTGCCGATGAAGAATTCGCTCAGCCCACGGTGGAGGTGAAAAAGGAGCCGACGGCGACGGCAACGACAGATGGCGAGAACTTAACAGACAGTGATTGTCGTGCCATCGACATGGAAATTGAATCCTCCCCACAACGGCTCACAAATGGTGTGGCGGCACAACCCAAGGGATTCGATCCCAAATCAACGGTGCGCGATGATGCGCAAGTGTTGCAACGTCGTCGTGATTCCAGCTACGAGGATGAATGCTATACACGTGATGAGGCCTCACTATACTTGGTGAACGATAGCCAGGATTCGTTGGCACGTCGTTGCATAGCGCTCTCGAATATTTTCCGCAATTTAACTTTTGTGCCCGGCAACGAAACAGTCTTGGCGAAATCAACGCGTTTCCTGGCCGTACTCGGGCGATTGTTGCTACTCAATCACGACCATTTGAGGCGCACACCCAAGACGCGCAACTATGATCGGGAGGAGGATACAGACTTTACGGACTCGTGCAGCTCGTTGCAGGGTGAACGTGAATGGTGGTGGGAGTACTTGATAACCATTCGAGAGAATATGCTGGTGGCCATGGCAAATATAGCTGGACACTTGGAGTTGTCACGTTATGATGAACTAATTGCACGTCCACTCATCGATGGTCTGCTCCATTGGGCTGTGTGTCCCAGTGCGCATGGTCAGGATCCATTCCCCTCATGTGGTCCCAATTCGGCGCTGTCGCCGCAACGTCTCGCCTTGGAAGCGCTGTGCAAGCTGTGTGTGACTGATGCCAATGTAGATTTGGTGATTGCAACGCCACCGTTCTCGCGGCTAGAGAAACTGTGTGCCGTGCTCACCCGGCATTTGTGCCGCAACGAGGATCAGGTGTTGCGTGAATTCTCTGTCAATTTGTTGCATTACCTAGCAGCGGCAGACAGTGCAATGGCCCGTACGGTGGCGCTACAATCGCCGTGCATCTCGTATCTGGTCGCGTTCATTGAGCAGGCGGAACAAACGGCATTGGGTGTAGCCAATCAGCACGGCATCAATTATTTGCGCGAGAATCCCGACTCAATGGGCACCAGTTTGGACATGTTGCGGCGGGCGGCCGGCACACTACTTCACCTGGCCAAGCATCCTGATAATCGTTCGCTATTTATGCAACAGGAGCAGCGTTTACTGGGTTTGGTCATGTCACACATTCTGGATCAGCAGGTGGCGTTAATTATATCACGTGTGCTTTATCAAGTATCGCGCGGCACTGGACCAATGCATTCGGTGGAATATCGATTGCTGCAGCAGCGACAACAGCAACAACAACAACAACCGCAACCACAACAACAACAGCAACAGCAACAACCGAGATCGACAATAGCAACAACAACAACAGCTGAGAAACAATGTGCAAGCATAAAAACGGAAGGCGGCGAACAAACGTTGGAAGTGAAAGCTGCCGCAGTTGCTACAACAACAACAGCAGCAGCAGCCACAACGGCAACAACAACAACATCATCATCGTTATCAACAACAGCTGTCATTAATGATGATAGCAGCAATAGCAGCCAACAGTTGCCGCCGGCAGCCACATTTAATGATGTGAGCAACAGCAGCACTAACAGCAACAGTTGTGGCACCGTCAGCAGCAATCAAACCAATAGCAGCAGTAGCGTAGGCAGCAATAGTCAAACAACAACAGCAACAACAACACTTAACAACTTGGTAACACCCAGCGAACATCAGCAGCATCAGCAGCAGGTGGTTAAATTATCAACATCCTCAAGCTCATCATCAACAGCGTCGTCGGTCACGTCTTCCGCATTGTCAGCGAATACGTTGAGCAACATCAATGCAGCAGCTGCAGCAGCCGCAACACAACAACAACAGCAGCAGCAGCCACAGCAACAATCAACGGCATCAGCGGTAGCACAACAAACAGCAGCACCACCACCAACAAATGCAAATACAACCGCCGCTGTTGCGTAGTATACAACAATGCTGCCAGCAACATCTTACTATTGGCAACGTGGCGGGGTCGGTGACGCAGGTGCACTCGATGAATATTGCAAGCGAAACTAAACTTAATATGATTGAATGTAGAGTAAATGCGTACAATGTATAGTTCGTATAATGTAAATTAACACAAATATTTGGAAAACGAGAGAGAGAGGGAATAGAATGTTGATAATGAATGGATGGATGATATGACATTTTGTTGGTGCGTCTTTTTGAAAGCGAATCACTTAAGTACTATGTAGCATAGCCACAAATTGTATATGCTAAAAACAATATAATAATCTTAATATTCAACTACAACAACAGCAACAAGAATAACAAACACCATGGTCTATAATCAATAACAATTTGGCCACACAACAACAATAACTGTATATTTTTTCACTTAAATCTATAGTTAATATATATATATATATTTATATATATATATACATATATATATATATGTGCGCATGATTAAAAGATAAACGATTAAGAAAATTATGATGATCTGGCGTTATGATAATTAATAGCCCCTTTTCAAATTTTAGCAATGAATTTTCAAAGGTCAAAACTTAAGGCAGGAAGAACGTTTAAATTGCATGCGTAAAAATTAAGCACACAACACATACTTATGTATTAAATTTAATAAAACAAGAAAAATAACTAACTATACACATATGCATACAATATATAAATATACATATATATATAAATATGTGTATACATTTATAAATATTATAAAACACACACAATAAGCAGTAAACGATAACAAATTATGTGTGTTTAAAGTAAAACATTATACATATATATAGAGGTTAGTTTTTAAAAAAAAATTCTAAAATATAATACATATATATACTTATATTAATAATATTATTACATAATATGTCATATGAAGTCATATAGTGAACATATTAAAAACAAAACAAAAAAATAAAAACCTTACAACGTATGCATATATGCGTATGCGAACCGATAAGAGAAACTATGTAATACATAATTTAAAAAAATATTTATGTGGACAAATTGAGATGGAAAAAATTATACACATTAATGCAAATGCAAAAACCAACAACAACCACAAACAAACAAAACGAAAATTGTACATACTTAACTATTTTGTAAATTGTATCCTGTATTTTGTTTTCGCAATTCGTCATTTCGTATTATATATATATTTGTATTCGAAAAAGTGCATTGTCAACAAATTATTTTCAAACTAATTCAAATATGCACGTATAACAAATTTATGTTTTTTTTAACATTTTATTTTTTTGATGTTGGCATAAACACACTGCACAAAAACAAATATGCGAAATGTGAAAGCACTTAATGTTGTAATTTTTTTTATGTTTGTATTATTTACTAAAGTGCTGCTGGAACAAGGTTTAATTTTATATACATATATATGAATGTGTATGCATTAAACATAATTTAGGCGTAAATGACAAGCTTAATTCATAAGTTTTTATCTTAATCTTAATTTAAAAGAAACAAAACAAAAAATATTCAATCTTAACGATAATACACAGTACATAAAAAGCTAGAAGAGAATACGAACTAAGCTATATAGAAGCACGCAAAAAATTAACTAAACAACATGCTTTATATATAACACAAAAAGGCGTGAAAGAAACATTACAACCAATAGAAAACCACAACAACAAAATTAAGATACAATTGCAAAAAAGTAAAAAAAAATATATATATATATAAAAGAAATAAATCATTGAGCACCTGAAAATGGACATGTGCGAAAATGTTGTAAAACTGTACTTTGATGCATATGCAATTAAAGCTCTTAGAATACATGGCAATATTACAAAAATGGACTGCTGTTTAAAAAAAAATGAAAACGAAAACGTAAAAAAATAAAAAAAAATTATATATATATATAAAGTCAAGTAGATTGGGCTAGTATAGCGAGCCCATTATACTTACTGTATGTCATGTCGATCAACAACAGGAATACAAGGATCAGTTGAAGCCCTAAAGATAAACGTTAATTTATGTAGTTGTTTTCCAAAAAAAAAACACAAAAATATGACTCAACATCTCGATATCGATATATTTACTTGTAGTTATTAGTGTATAATTTTGCTAGGATGTAAATGTATGTCCCTCAAACTTAATTTAATTATTTAATTAATATACATACATATATAATATACAATGAGGTGTTTTTTCTACTTAATCGAAAGGGGGTTGCAGTGTATTTTTGTTTCTTTTCGCCTAACAGTCCTCGGCATAGTCTTTCAGTACATTTTTGGTATTTGAATCACATAAAACCCGTTATAACGTAAAAAGTATCGAATAAACCAATCGATAAGTTCTATATCCATTGAGAGTGGTATTTTTATTATTAATTAAAAAGATTTTAAATTTTAATGAATTTTAGTCGCGATATTAACTAAACAAATATTCTTAAGTCAATCAATGAAAAAGCTTTAAATTCGAGTTTAATATTTAAATACTACATCAGTGAAAAAAGCAGCATAGTGAGATTTTACAATGTGGCCACACTGCCAAGCAACAGAGGCATCGATAGCCTCCAAATCGATAAGTAAATCAGTCTTATCAGAATTTTTCTCTGCTTAAGTGGGTGTGTACTTTGCTTCGTTAGCAATATAAAATATCTTTAAATTTCAACGGTAAAAAGCATACGAAAATTAAATTTCATTATTAACGAATATGCATACACCTGTGATTATTTAAAATGTGCTTTAGTTATTTGCATTTTAAGTGACAAATGTTGTGTTTTAGTCAAATAACTAATTTACTACATACATACACAGTTTTGCTCCATTAAGCTGTGTACATTGAAAACTTTATTTTCCGTTATATCGTAGAATATACAAACATATGTATGTCTTCATGTACATATATGTATGTATGTTGTCTATGCATTACTTTATTTTTATTTTTTCCTCGGAACCGCTTATTGATTCAACAACAAGAGCGAAAAAGCAGTTTTACTGTGTATGGGAGATATAACTGGCCATTTGTACCATATTTGTACGAACGAGTGCATGTATTTGTAAGCATAACAAATTAGAGAAATTATTTGTTGATCTCCTAAGCCAGTTTCAGTTAAGATATTAACAATAAATCAGCAAACCCAAATAAAAAAAAAGAAAAACGAACAAAAAACTCGCTGAGTAAGTTTCCACCCCAATTGCAAAGTGTACGATGACGTAGTCGTAGGCTTCAAATGGGGTCGATGCGGCCGCCGACATTCATCAAGTACTCGAAAAGCCGATTATCATTCAAGCATATTAACATAACAGTAGTCAGAAATGATTCTTCCTGTGCTAAAATTTATTATATGTGTGTATGTATACGTTTGTGTATTCAATGTTTGTCTGCATGAAATATACACTTGTGCCATTCACCATTTGGTACAAATTTATTGTGCTCTGTTTGTTTGTTTCTGTTGTTTGTGTTTTGTTTTTTTCGTTTTTAACACCAAAGCACCGCATCAGAGCCCACAAAGTTCAATGCTCGCTTGCGTGTTAGCTCCCATAGTCGTACATACATGTATTATGATGACGCTTGTTGGGCCTGCAGTAAAAGGCATAACATAAATACACACATACATACGTAGGTAGATATACAGCTAAGCTGTCTGCAATTGTGACCTATGAATAGTTATTTGTGTCAGTTTAATTTATTTTGTTTATACATACATATATGCAAATGTTGTATATAGAAAAACTGCCGACTTGACTGATATAAGCGAATAAGTTGATCTAGTTTTACCCGTAAAATTGGTCAAAACTCACTCAAACACATATCTTATCGATTTTGGATAAACCACTCTTAAGTTTGGAAAATCTCTGACCAAATTTGTTTCAGCGAAAGTTTAAAATAGTTGCTTCAGATAATGTTGGAGTATTCAAGATCAAGGTTTCAAAAATAGTTTGAAAAACGGTTGTGTTAGTTTTGTTTCAAAAATGTTAAAGATGCATATAAAAACACACACATATGTACATACATTGTATGGATCGAATAAATAATATGACCGAAAACAGTGGTTTTTTATGTCTAAAAAATCATTGGGCACGTGTTGCATCGGTTATTAGTAAAATTTTTGTTACTACAAATGCTAAAATACCTAATTTTCTTTATTTTATTTCACTTTTTTTCAAGAAAATAAATATTTTTCAGGGCGGAATTTTCTTTAATTTTTGTTTGAAAATTTACATTAAATAAACTGTTGATTCATTCATAAAAAATCCATTACCATTAACCTCACAGTATTAACTCTTAATTACCATTGATAACATAATTCCATAAATATTGAAAATCATTTACTTATTTTTTGCAGAACTAGCTAATATTATAAGCAAAAATGTCAACCAGCCCAAAGCCCGTTAAAAAAGTGCCTATCCATCTACAAAGCGCCCAAAATCGAGTTTACATCAAAAACGGTGAAATCGTCAACCATGATAAGAGCTTTATGGCGGACGTTTACATCGAAGATGGCATCATTAAGTATGGAATTAAACATAATGAAAAAGTACATTTTTAACCAATTCGTTTTGTTAGATTTGTTGGACCACCAAGCGATATAACAATACCCGGCGGTGTGCGAACCATCGATGCAACGGGACGAATGATTATACCTGGCGGTATTGATCCCCATACACATCTGCAATGTCCTATGGGTGACACGGTAACCGTCGACGAGTAAGACCAGTTTACTATAGATCCATGCTCGAATATCTTAAATTTATTTCTTATTTTTGTAGCTTTTATCGTGGCACAAAGGCTGCAGTTGCTGGTGGCACTACTATGATAAGTACGTTCCGAGATGTATTTGTGTGAACACGTTTTTTAACTTCTTTTCCCTTCTTTTAGTTGATTGTGTGTTGCCCAAGAAGCACGAGTCAATGATCGAGGCGTATGACAAGTGGCGCAGCTGGGCAGATCCTAAGGTGTGTTGTGACTATGCGCTCCATGTAGCCATTACCTGGTGGTCCAAATCGGTCTTCGAGGAGATTGGCATACTTTGCAAGGAGCTGGGCGTTAATTCGCTTAAAATGTATATGGCCTATAAGGGTCTGTATATGCTAAACGATGCTGATCTTTTGGATGTTTTTGAGCGTATTCGAAGCCTCAATGGCGTTGCCATGGTAATGGATAAGTTTACATTTAATTTGTCGTAACGAAAGTAATTAAACTTGTGTTTATTTGTTAGGTCCATGCTGAAAATGGAGATATCATTGCCAAAAATACAAAAAGCTTGTTGGCCGAGGGCATCTGTGGTCCCGAGGGACATGAGCTGTCGCGCCAAGAGGAAGTGGAGGCTGAGGCTGTGCATCGCGCTTGCATTTTGGCTCACCAGGTGAGTGGCTAAAAAGAAATCAAGTTGTTATATAAAGTCAAAAGCTCGTGGATTAATGGGAAATCTTACAATAATTATACAAATGTACATACATACAAACAGACTATATATAATATGACTATAATTTTGTTGATGTATTTTTGATTTTGTTATTATTTCCATTATGTATGATGCACCCTTTGTACATAAGATAAGATTGTATGCGGTATGTGGCACTTGATCTAACTCCAAATAAATATAAAACCCGATGCTGATGCACATGCACACAATAAATACAAAGCACGATTGTGGCTTAAATCAAGCTGCTTTCGATGCCAGCCGAGTTCCGAGATCAGGTCTCTGGTGAAGTAAGTAACGTAGACACATTGGCCTAAAATAATATCGCCCAATAACTCTGGTTACGTTTGCTCCTAACACATTTTAAATAAACAAACGTCCAACAATTAGCTTGCATTTTAAGTATTAAGTATAAAATTGCCCAAACTATTTTTAAGTATTTACTGTTGATCGTAGATGAAGACACCACTGTATGTTGCCGGCGTAACTAGCAAATCCTCCGCTGAACTTGTGGGTCGTGCCCGTCGTAGCGGCTACTCAGTGTTTGGTGAAACCTTGGCCAGCTCCATTGGTCGCAGTATGAGCAGTGTTCGTAAGCCAGAACGCATTTATTATATCACTAGTCCACCAATTCGTATGTCTGCCGAAACGCCCAGGCAATTGATGAAGTCCTTGGCATAGTATGTACTCTTTTGATTGGTTAGCAACAATTACCAATTCCTTTGTCTTACAGTGATGATCTGCAGGTCACTGGCAGTGATAACTGTACCTATAATAAGAAACAAAAGGAGCTTGGCTTGAAGGATTTTACTAAAATTCCAAATGGCGTTAATGGTGCAGAGGATCGTATGTCGGTCGTGTGGGAAAAGGGTGTACAACAAGGTCTGCTTGATCCCTGCAGATTTGTTGCTGTTACCAGCACAAATGCTGCAAAAATTTTCAATATCTACCCACAAAAAGGACGCATTGGTAAGTTACTTAATGAATATTAGACAAAGCGATTATTACGTTATATCTGTATTCTAGCTGTTGGCTCAGATGCTGATTTGGTCATTTGGAATCCGCAGGCAACACGCACCATCTCCAAGGATACGCATCAACATGCATGCGATATGAATATATTTGAGGGAATGACTGTGCATGGTGTGCCCGAAATGGTATTAGTGCGCGGACGCATTTGTGCCGAGAATGGAATTGTTCGGGTTGCCGAAGGTCATGGACGATTCATACCGATGCCAGTTCGGCCGCCATTTGTTTATGACATCATCGAGGGAAAGGTGCAGTCATCTGAGGAGCAGCCGCAACACGAGGAGCATCACAATGGCAATTTGGCCAAGAAGTTTGCTGAATTGGATATACAAATACCACCACCAGAGCCACTTGCTGAAATGCTAGCCGGTAATTTACCAATGCCGGCTGAGGGTTCCATATGCAGCACACCTTCTGTACGTGGACGCGTCGATGGCAAGCGCGATATGCAAGAATCATCTTTCTCAATTAGCGGTGAGTAACAAAATAATTATATTTATTAAAAATCTGTCTAATACTGTGCTCATTTCTTTAATTTTATTTAGAGGAATTGGATAGATCTGGTGTTCGTGCTTGCATAAAAGTTAAGAATCCGCCTGGTGGGAAATCATCTGGATTTTGGTAAACAAAGAAACTTCTTACAGACGACATAATAATCGCACAAAGCGGTCTCCATCAGCCAGAATCTGCGCTCATTTAATATTTAAGATCTATATACATATATACATACATACATACATAGCCACAAATTCGCTAATTCGCTATTTCCATTGAATGTTTTCCCATTGATTAGCTTAATTTAATGACATTTACATATTTATGTAAATATATACATAACAGAATATTGTTTAAATCACATCAATTTTAGAGTTGATCAGTATCCCATATGTACAACAGTGGATAGTATTTATTTATTCTTGCTTAAAAAAGAATCATTGTATTGTTGATTTTCCCCAGTAAGTGCGCTTTCCGTATTTCTAATAAATGAAATGCAAATATTTATTGATTTAATGTTACGTTGTAGGTATGCACTCTTTATTTAAAAATTATGATTGACAAACTATGCAAAATTATATATTTTTCATTATATATATTAACTCAATATAAGTATTATAATACACAGTTATTTACGCTGAATATATAACTACAATTGGTTTCTCTTTATTTTAACAATATACATATATATCATTCCTGTTGCAAATAAAATACAACTACATATAGTATCTGCTTGAACAGAAGAATTGCGTAAAATATCTAACTCCAAAACAATTCAGAGCAATTAGGCAATCTAAAAATGTGCAGTCGAAACTCCATCTGTTTAATTGGGTTAATCAAAATTGAATTAATAATTTAAATTACGTGAATTGGTTAACTTATAAAAAAATTTTTTGATTTTGCCTGTCTGCCTTCGATCTACTATATACTTACAATGTGTTAAAGCAAAACAGTATTAATAATCATTATAAAAGTCATACATAATAAACATTACTAATCAACTAAACTCTGTTAATTTAAATCGTATGAGTCTGTGGTGTTGTTGCTTTGAGAAACAAAAAAAAAACTACATAAGTGTGGAGACAAATTTTACTGCTTAATGGATACTTTCACTGCTGCATTGGCTTAAACACTAAAAATCATTCGTAGTGTAGTAACCTAACTCGGACTTAACAACTAAACTTCAATAGCAATGACAATTTATGTATTTTGCGCTTTACGGGCGGCAATTGTGAGTGATGGAGGCGTAGGAATGCATGCGGCCGTTGAACGAATACGCGTAGTTTGAGAAAAAAAACGCTGCAAACAATAAACAAAAAAGTTAATATATGTTTTTCATGTTGTAATAATGATATTATCATTTACCTTACAGTAACTCCTACTTATGCTTATAGCTTCTTTAAATATGCGGCACATTTGACGGCACTGCTTACTTGCCCCGTATTCAGTAGACTTAATTTCTTGTGCTTAGCGCGGAATTTCCTCACGTAGGCATCAATCAAATTTTTTATTTTATGTGGATTTATTTCACCAGACCGACTGTGACAGATCTGTAAAATTTCAATTCATTTTAATCAATCAATATTATTTAATTTAAGTAATTTTAAGTGACTTACCTTCGGCACAGCACGTCGCATAATATCTTTGTAATCGTCTTTATTGATCACTTTTTTATTGAAATGTGGTTTCAGCACTAATTTTACTTCCTCAACGACACGTTCTTGACGATTTAGTTTGCGTATGAACTGCTAGAATGAAATTATGGTATTAGCTTTTAATGAATCGTATTATATTTTTTACATTCACTAACCCGATCTTTGACTTGTAAATCGACTGCTGAACTGGGCACATCATCATAAAGTTTTCCATGTTCATCGGTCGATTTGCTACCTGTAATGAAAAACCAAAAGTTAAGTCCCATGTTGAAAGCAATAAGTGTTTAAGAAATGGCAATTTGGCGAAACGTTTACGGCTAAGGCTTATAGTAAAAATTGACAGAAATCTTAACAGGAGTAGTAAAAATTCAAAATCCCTGAGAAAACTTTGGCTATTTAACATAAAATATGTTTTCACTGCAGAAAATATTTTCGTAAGGAAAATAAGAAAATCTTATTTTAAAGTTTCCTATGTAAACGCATATATACAGACAGTAAGATAAACAGCCAACAATTAGGTAATTTGAACCGTATATAAAAATTAGACAGATAAAAAAATTATTTTTTAATGCTTTCTAATAAGTATTTTTTTTGTCAGCTGCAAAAAGTTTGTTTAATATCCTAAAATAGAGAGATTTTTAGATAGATAAAAAAAAAAACCACCCACCTTTATTTTTTGATTTTCGTTCGTTTTTGTTATTTGCTCGTTGCTTATTCCGTCCGGTGCTTGTGCTATTGAAACGCGATACGATTCGATGACCCACCGGTGAGCTGCTGCCAAAGAGATTATCAAACATTTCGGCTTTGCCGGTGCCACCTTTTGTACGACGAACTGAACAACCAAGTGCATTACCATCGGGCGGTGGTTCAAACAAATCCTCATAGTCTGCCGATCCTGGCGAATACGGACTCTCAATTTCCTTGTTGAACGAGTCATCGAGGCTGGTGGGAACAGCAGTGCTGCTGCCATTACGCATATTGCTACCACTGGTCGCTGGCAGATTAACAATGCCACTGCTGCTGCTTGCAACACTGCCACCTGCCTTTGGTAGCTTGCGGACCAGACTCGATGTCGTTGGACTAGATATCGATGGTATGTGCTGAGATGAGGAGACCACAGTGCTGCTACTCGTCAACAGCACATTCGATAGCACCGTTATGGTATTGGAGCAATCGGCTGACTTATCTTCCGCATTGGAGACCGTTAGGGATGTGCTCATGGAACTGCTGCTGCTCAAATATTGTGAGGTGGATGATGTTGCATCACAGGATTTGCTGGTCAGCTCCTGTTGTATGATGCTGCTGTTGCTGTTGCTGGGCTTACTCATCAGCGCCATGACCAGGTCAACAGGATTTATGCTCACATTATTCGCATTCGTTTGGCTCGTCGCATTGCTGGCACTCGACAAAGTTGGTGTGCCAAGGTTAATATCTGCCAAATCATCGCTGCTATTGTGACTGTTGTGTTTCTGTGTATCAAGTTTCTCCACACCACCCGCAGATGAGCCAACACCACCACCACCACTCGACTCCAGACTCTGTGGCGGATTAGGTGTGGGTGAGCGTGGCGAGAGTGAAGGTGATTTGGTTGGCTCAAACGGATCATAGGCATCCGGTGAACATGGACCCGATTCCGGTGGCGTATTTGGTCCTATTTTACCCTGTACCTCATTTGAATGTGTTGGTGCGTCATGGGATTCATTGATGACATTGCTGCTGCTGCGCATGGAGCAGACTGTATCCATCTCATCCGCTGAATGAATATCATCGGCATCATCGTGCAGTGGATTATTGCGCACCTTGTGCTGCTTCTTGGCGGGCAGATTGAATTTCACCAGATGCGGTTCTGGTGGCGTCTTTGGCCCCGTAGTCTGCTGTGGCAGATTCTCGTAAGATGTCTCCATTATCGTTTCCATACAATTCGTTGGCGGCGTCTTCTCCCGCTGCCCGTTCTCACGCATCTCCCGCTCGTGATCTGCGCCAGGGACGTTGCTGTTGCGGCGACGATCCCGACGCAAGTGTATCAACTGATTATCATTGGCATCCTCGCTGTCCGTGAGCACAATCACATCTGCGGGCTCCTGATGCACCTGGAATGGTGAACGCTCCAGATCAATAATAGCAACCGGCTTGGCATCGAGTTTCTTGCGCTTGCGCTTGGATTTCTTGCTGCTGCTGTTGGTTAACCGATCAATGGAGGTGCGTCGATTACTATGATACTCATCCCGGGAGGCTGGCAATGTGACAACGGTTTGCTGTTGTTGCTGTGCGAGGGAAGATGAGGAGGTAGATGCTGCCAAAGCATTCGCCTCCTTGTTGAAACTGACGCTGACAAGTATATTATTACCAGAAGCAAAGACTTCCTTGGAGGGCAATGGTTCCGGTGTCATAGTATGACGTTTACGTTTCTTCTCCTTGCGCTGTTGCTTGTCCTTCTTTTTCTTGCTCTTTTCACGCTTGGGCTTGATCTTTTTGTTCGCCAGCGGCGTCAGGCTGCGATGAACGTGGGAGTGAACATGGGCATGCGTATGGATGTGGCCATGGGTATGTGGGTGAGATTGCACGTGGCTGTAATGTGCACCTGTTGTCGATGGCGACGCCAGTGGTGGCGTCCATGATCCCGGCTTATCCCCAACACCTCCAGTTCCACCCATATTGCTGTCATGCATAAAATTCAAACGATCCGCGGATAGACTAGGCGTCGGAGACGGTGACCAGTGCGAGGTGGCGGTTTTCTTAGATTTCTTGCCCAATTGCGGTCCCAGAAAATCATCGGCATCGGCAAAGGGATCACGCTGGCGGGAGATGCGACGTTGTCGTCCTCCAATTGGACTACTGCTAGCCGGACGCTTTTTCCCCTTTTTCTTCTTATGGCCCTCCTTCTTTTTCTTCTTCTTCTGACGCGGACTCTTGGAACGACTCCGACTCAGCCGTGGTGTATAACGCGGGGAATAGCCAGGTGAATGTTGTTGCTGTTGTTGTTTACCAACCATCTGCATATTTCTATTACCATTCAGACGCGCTGGCGTATTAGAACGGGATCTCAATGAAAGCAGGCTCTGCGGACTGCCCCGATGTGCTGGAACTACGCCTGCCTGTGGATGATGCATGGGTGAATGTTCGTACCGTCGGCCCCCGGGTGACATGGATCTTCGTGGATGATGATGATGATGACGCACAACTGTACCAGGTGGTGGCGTTGGAGACATACTAAAGCTGCGCAAACGTCGCGGTGGCGACCCAGAACGTGAGCGGGAACGCGTCAGGCTGCGCGAAAAGCTGCGCGAGTGTGGTTGACGTCGTTCGTAGCTTATGGAGCGACTGCGTCCCGAACGCGCTGCATCACGACCATAACGATCCTTGTGCTGATGCCTGGACGCATTGCTCACCACATGCCGGACATCGTAGCGCGGCAGCTCACGACGTTTTGGTCTCTGATATGGCGCTTGCACATGCTGCTGCTGTTGATGCGGATAGTGTTGATAATGCGGCTGCTGTGAACGTTCATGGGACTGGCGATAGGGCTGCGATTGTTGATAGCCTCGTTGCTGCTGAAATGGTTGGTTGCGTGTATTGAATGTGCGACCGCGTCCAAAACCGCGCCCATAATCGCGACCTCTGAACGAGCCACGTGAGCGTCCTTGTGAATTGCTTCTGGAGCGACTAAAAGATTTGGAGCGACTGTGACGTGGACGACGTGTACGTGGAGTTCGACTCAACGAACGACTGCGATTTGGCGGACTACGTCGAGGACTACGATTTAGACTACGTCGAGGACTACGATTTAGACTACGTGGACGTGGCGGAGTTCGTGTACGACTTCGACTTCTACTGCGACTCCGACTCCGACTATGACTTTGGCCAGAACGTGGTGTCTTTGAGTGGGAGCGATTGGAGCGACTGCGTTTGCGTTGCGACTGTTTGTCGGTACGATAATTGCGATCCTTGCGTCGCTTGCCCACCTTTTTGAATGTCTCGGTATTCTCTTTGCCACGTTTGGGGTTGCGCTTTGATTTGTCATTATGTCGACTGCGACTACGACGCTTTTCGGTATTTTGGTCGTTTGTGATATCCTCATCTTCGGAGATTTGTTCGGTGCTCATGCGTGCCACATGCTCCACTTCCTCATTTGCTGCTGTCTCATTATCATCATTTGGGTCATCTGATTTCTTTGCAACGCTTTGCTTACTTGACTCATCATCATCATCGTCGCCAGCTACTGGTTTATCCCGTTTCTGTTGTTGTGCAGCAGCCGCCGCCTCCTCTTCCAGGGTTTTCTCATCCAAACAGGGCGTATAGGAACGTTCTGGTTCAGAGTCGCTGCCATCTGTTGCCTTCGTGGTTGTTGGTTCATTTGCTACAGAAGCGGGCGTACTTCCGTCCGGTGTCTTTGCAGCGAGCGCTTTTTTATACTCCTTTGGTTTGTCAATGTCCAATTCTTCCCAATCGCTATCGTCATACAGCTCCAACACACCTTTACTTTTGTCCACAGTTCGGCTATCCTTGTTGATGGGACTAGGAGTGCTGGGTGTCTTTGGGGGCTCATCATCATCATCGTTAATGGCCTTCGCTGGAGGAGAGACGGCATCAACATTGGAATTGCTACTGTCGGGCTCATTTAGAGCAGCATCATCATCCTTGTTCTTGCTTTTAGCTTTATCTTCATTATTATCATCATCATCCTCTGGCTCATCGGTTGGATTTTCTGGTTCATACAGATCGCCAACACTGACATTGCGTTCCTCATTATGATGAGATTGAGTTCGAGACTGAGACTGAACCTGAGCCACTGCATCGGATGGGGGCTCTGGGGGCAATGGTATGTCATCATCATCATCTAATTGTACTAAATCTTCATTCATTTCGTCGTCATCCTGAGGTAAGTAAAATATTTTTGAAAATTGAAAGAAAGAAAATAACATATCACGGTTAGTATGCCAAAGATTCTTTACAGTTCAATAGCAGCTAAATACAGACAGATATAGTATTATAAAGCTGCATCAGCGGAATTATTTTCTCTCTTATTCTTTGTACCCGGTAACCGTTTGCTTTCTATATCATAAAGCCATAAGATATCGCTATCTTTCTTTAAAATATATATATTGGTCTTAAAGTTTTCAAGAGCTATTCATTAGAAAAAAATTACATATAAAAAACACATATATTTCAATTAACAAAATAATTATTGTGATGCCATTCAAAATAGTTAAATCTCGTATATTGAAGTTCCATATGCATTGAACAAAACATCTCCCAAACCAGCATAGAAAAAAAGTGAATATAATCATGTTAAATTTGCAGACATAAATTAGCTTTAGCTATACATTAACTAATTTGTAAACCCCAATTTAACAGTTTGTTTTGTGTTTTTAAGATTATTTTTTATATAGTTTATTATTGGAACATCTTTCAGGCAGTTATTTACCGCCAATAGAAAACTGGATGTTAGTCAAGAATTTGTGTTATATCCGGAACCCATAATAAACAGGTAAAAAGGTTATAATGGATTTTTGCAAGCAGAAGTAAACATCTAAGGCCCAATAAAGTATATATATATATAAACCAAGTAGGATTGGTACTTTATATTAAATGGGAAAGATCGTTATAGAGTGAGCACATAATCCGAAGAGAGTTATTTATAGGATAGTTAGAATAAAAAGTTTGAAGAGAATGTAGAAATCATCTGCATAACTAATTTCTACTTCATTCAATTTCACCATTCATTAGTTTGTGTACAAAGATTACATCATGCACTTTGCGATCAGAATGAGAAGAAAGATTTATAAATCTTAAAATAAAGTAGTGATTAGGAGCGACAGTTAAGCCCCCTAAGGACCGATTCTATCCCGATGTGATGTAGAACAGACGGAAATCGTTTATAGACAATATAAATAAAACAAGTAAGAAGACTCTAGTCGAATAAGCTCGACTAGAAGATACCCTTAACCCTTGACCATACAGACGGACAGATGGCCGGGCTAACAGACATACACATATGGCTGTGTAGTTCTGTACCAATACTTAATGGTTTCATATCTCCGGTGTTTCTCAACCGATTTTAATGAAATTTTTACAGAAGTTTTTTGTTATCGATTACATATGTATATCGTAAACCTGAAAAGTTATCGAAAATTTGAAACAAACTTGTCATGCCTAGGGATTAAGAGAGCTCATATCCAATATTTGGAGTCTCTAGCTTTTGTAGTTTCTGAGATCGACGCGTTCATACATACAGACGGACGGACGGACGGACATGGCTAAATCGACTCGGCTGTTGATGCTGATCAAGAATATACATACTTTATGGGGTCGGAGAAGCTTCCTTCTCCCTGTTACATACTTTTGCACAAAACCATTATACCCTTTTTTTTGCCCATTTCATGGGTTAAGGGTATAAAAACACAATAGGGAACTGAACCGCACTAGAGAAAAAGTCGTAATGGCCTTGATTTACGGAATAAGATTGTTATGATAACCTAAAAGTTGATTTGCAAAGTCGAATGCCTTATTGAAATCCGTGTAAATAAAAGAATGTAAAATAATAGTGGTAGTTTTATCTAGCCGTGCTGTTAAGGTGAAATGATAAACTGGCAAAGGTGTTGTAGATGGTAGGGAATTATTTTCTCTTAGTATTATAAATAAATAAACTAAGCATTTAATTTGTTTCTATTTTGAAAGGAATAATAAATGACTTTCCAAATTATCGGAAAAGACCGGACAAGCTAACCAATGTTTGCAAAGGCTTTAAAAGACCCTGAGCATAGTATTTAACAATAAAAGTTTGGTACTTTATCCTGTGTTCTTGGAAAAATATGGACTTAATGACCTGTAGATCAGAGAGCATTCTTCTACGATCAGAAGGAGTATATTAATGTTAGTGTCGCAGATAAGATGGAGTTAAAAGCTTTATTGCTTTAGTACATAAGCAAAAGATTAATAACAATAAAGGTGTTTTCCCTTTTAAGATGATTACTTATATAATAACTTTCTAATGAAACAAACTCCAATCGGACAGGTTATGCCAGTTTTAAAAGAAATAATCAGCAAAAAGTCAATGAAATAAGTGTGTGTGTTCTTTTATCTTAAGTACCTGTATACAAAAGTATACCTATAGATTTTTAAGGGGTTTGAGGATAAAATAATACGAAAAGGAGAAATGTTTTTATATAAAAATAGCATAAAAAAACAAAAATCAAAATGAAGAAAATGAAAACTATTAATATTTGCCATTTCTTAAACAAAAACGATAGTAAACATTATTTTGGTTAGTTGAAAGTCCCATTAATTTACCTTATCTGAGCTTCTGGCAGCTGGTTGGGGTTGTGCAAATAGTTCAGTTGCCACCGCTTGTGATTCCTGTGAGTATATTGAGAAATTTGGGCAATTGTCGTTATCGTCGTCATCATCTTTGTCCGCATTAGTTTTGTTCCCATAATCGGTGTTCGGTTTGAACAATGGACTATTCCAGGATAAGCTAGGCGGCGGTGCCGGTGGCGGGGGCACTGTTAAAACCGGCGGCATTGTACCCAAAACTGGTGCATTTATGGGCGCAGGCAGTCCAGCAAATAGTTGACGCTGTGGATGCTGGTGCGGCTGCTGTTGATGCGAAGAAAGGAGAAATCTGCTTGCGGCATTGGAACTTCCTGGCGTTAATGTTGCACGGTTTGCATATGCTGATGGGCGGGGAGTTGGTTGTTGTAGATTTTGATTCCGTTGTTGCTGCTGCTGCTGTTGTTGATTGGGAGAATTAAAGCGTATGTTGAAGGGTGTAAAGCTTGTATTGGGCGTATTGCTGTTAAAACTGTTGTCGTTATTATCACCACGCTGATACTGATTGGCATTGCCGGCGCCACCACCACCACCACCTGAACCAGCTCCTCCACCACGATAACTGTTATTGCTGTTGCTGTTATTGCTGTAACGATTGTTGTAGTTGCCACCGGCAGCACCACCACCTCGTCCAAAATTAGGCGTTGCACCACCACGCTGATAAAGCGGCGCCTCTGTGATATGTGTGGCTGTTGTATCATTTTGTTTAGCCGGCAAATTAAGTGTTCCATCGGCATTGATATGCACATCGCTCAAATTTCGGGTGGCATTGTGCCAACGATCTTGCAGATCCATAATGCTGGATAATATATCACTTGTCGTCGCTGTCGTAGTCGGTGCTGCTGTTCTTGCCTTGCTCAGCAGCAATGCTTTTCGCTGACGTGTTGCACCAATGCGTGGCATACGTATTGCAGTTTGTACTGCCGTTGTAGCCGTTGCATCCCCATCGCCATGCTCCTCATCCATCCGAGTGCCATCACTGTCAGAGAAGTAATCTAAATCGTTGCGATTTCCAAAGAGCGTAAAACTGGCAGCACTGCCGCCGCCCAAATGCGTACGGTGCACTTCATCCCGTTTAACACCTAATTGCTCGGCCAAACGCTGGCTGGCAGTGAGTCGAACACCATTAGAAGTTCCATGACTATTAGTTGCCTTTCGCCTGCGCCGCCGTCGTCGTATGACCTTTTTGCTAGTTTTAATCGCAAACTTTTCATCGAAGTTATTGAGATCATACTCGACCACATACGTGCGATGTTTGCGTCGCGTTGTCGTTCTGGTTCTGGTTCTAGTCCTTGTTTGGGTACGTGTAGTTCGTGTTGTTGTACGACCCGTGCGCCTTGTTGTCTGACGCGTCATTGATGTGGATGAGGTGGAGGACGTCATGGATCTCGTTTGTGTGTGCCTTAAAACTGCGGCACGTATTCGCTCGTTTTGACGTGTGCGCAAAATGCGTGGCTGTTGCACTTGTCGCACGCGCAGACGCGTCTCGGGTAGTCCCATGCCACGGATATCCTCGTATAGTGTGTGCAGATCCTCGGCAAGTTCGAGATCCTCATCCTCTGCCTCGTCTGCGGAATCAATGCAGTTGTCACAGTACCACGAGCCAGCTGGTATCACATCCAGCGCCGGTTCTAGACAATCCATGTGATAACCCTGATTACAACTATCGCAAAGCAGCATGATGTCCTCACGATCCGAACTATTGCATATTTGACAATTGGTGTAATCAACATCATCAACGATCACAATATCGTCGTCATCCTCTAACACAAGCTCTTTTCTCGGCTGATTCGAATCCATACGAATCTCACGCACATTCTGGCGTCCTTCAAAATTGTTGAGTACAATAATACGATCGAATGCAAGTCTGTCAATAGGGCAGGTTTGTACATTATTCGCCCATGCCTCAATGCAGGCGGCGCAGAACATGTGATCGCAGGTAACTGGTCTCCCGATCTCCTGCTGCCGGAACGTTAATAAACAAATGGGGCATTTCTCAAGCAGTTCGTTGCTGCTGCTGCTGCTGTCACTACTAAAACCATCAGCCACTTCTGCGTGAGCATCTTCTGTTTGGTGATCATCATTGCCTGCACTTTTTGCTACGACTGCTACATTTTCATCTTCAGTTGACTCATTTTCGAAGATGCCTAATTTCATTCTCTTTTTTTCGCATTCCCTATTCCTCGTAGCTCGCTGATCGATCTAAAATAATTGTTTAAAAAATATTAAAATCAAAATATAGTTATAAAAATAGTTTTTAGATTAGCTTATTGCATTAAAATACAATTCGAATTTGAATATGATAATTATTAATATCAATAATATAACACTATAAATTATTTTTCAACAATCTAGAAATTTGAATTTACCTCACTACCACTGGATGAAGAATCATTGTCGGTTGGAGAACGATTTGAATCTGGTCGTCTTCTGAGCTGACGGCTTGATATCCTTGACGGCGCTTGCTGACGATTAGAACGTTCACTCCGGCGTAGTTGTGAAACTGAAGAGCATGTTGGCCGTGTACCAAGGTCAATACCCACATTCATAGTTGAAGTAGCAGAGGCGGCAGTAGAAGCGGAAGGGGGACGTACATTTTCATCGGTGTCCATGTCATCGGAATCGTTGAATTCAATGCGCATGATAATGCGACGTCTCCGCTTTTGGCGATCATTATTACACTTTGCCGTCGTCTTCCTGCTGCAAGACGGCTGATTCATCTCCGCATCGCTGCAGTCGCCGGAATCGGGCATGCTGATGCAACTCCGTTAGTGTGTGTGTTAGTTAAATGTGTTTAATCCTAGAGGTTTTATACAATTCTTAACTTTGTAGTTGCAACTTGTGGAGCGTTTTCAATTCGTGGTTTTATTGGTAACTATATGTTTATTTTCAATTTTTATTCCTTGTTCATATACGATTTTTCTACTTCTTCGCAGCTACATTTTTCTGTTAAGTTGGCTGCGCTTATGCAAACCTATCGATGTGTTTAATAATAAGCTATTGATATCGGCTCTCTCAATGGCGTCTAAAACTGTTGAGGCCGCTGCTCTTGAAATCTGTCGGAGTCACAGTGCTTTGCAAACTTTTATTTCAACTGTTTGTCTCCAAACGCCAATAACACTTGCATATTCAAACTATTTTTCTTGTCATCGAATACAGTGACGTTAAGTTGGATTTTAAAGCAATTTAAATATTTTATTATCTATATTTTCATGCTTAAACAAAAACTTTTCTGTTCAATTATTCTCACACATACACACACACACTAATACATTGCGAGTTAAGTCAAGAATTATCGAAAAATTGTCACGGGCTTCTATCGTTAATAAAAATATTTATCGTTTAATACGCTAAACCTGGTCACACTTAATTATAATTTTAGAATTATTTAAATATTAATTAAACAGAAAATCTTAAAGCTACAAACAAAGTTATTTTATTATATTTTAATAGCACCAATCATTTTTATTAATAATGTCTTGTGCTTGTTTCGATAATCTCGGCTTCGATCATTTCGATAGACCGATTTGCAATATTTGCATATTCGTTGATTTCTGTGCCGTGTGCCCGCTTAAAATTACTCGGTGAAGTGCTGACAGAAATAAAAAATGAATATTGAAGTCTAATTTAATAATAATTAATAGATCTCAGTCTTAAAGTGAAAATAAGTCAAACTAAAACCAAATTCCACTTAAATAAACATCTTAAGCACTCGTTTTCCGCTGTCGCCGGGCTTATGACCAGCGGGAACGACATAAAATTTTGCGCAAGAAAAAGTGAAGTATATAATCATCCAAAAACTTGAAGAAACTAGCAAATCTACAATCATGTTTTCAACGCGAAAAAGCGTGGACGAACATGTTAAAAAGATGTTGGGTAAACTGCAGACTGGCAAGGAGGTAAGTTATGTATTCCTAAAATTCTTGTGCAGTGGTATTTTTTATAGCAACGCTTGCGAAATAATGTGCGCCCGCCATTTATCTACACACAGACACACTTTGTGCATGTGTGCGCGCGTCTGTGTTTCGGCGTCTCTAAACGTGCTGCCCTAGCGCAATAGAAATGGCAATTGCACATTTCGTTTAATAACAACAACAAGAATAAAAGCAGTGTTTTTCTTAAGGATTAAAAAGTTATTTAACATGTAGAATCAAAAAGCCGGTAAAGCATTTATTTATTTTTAAATAATTACAACTAATAGATGAATTCAACAATTAACCAATTAATTGGCCTATTATTTGCAAACAAAAGTAAGTTACATATTAAATTTCATTCAATATATAAAAACTACTTAAAGCTCAAAAAAATATTTAATAGTTGTGGCGTTGCACCAATAACTTTTGTTTGCCGATTAGTTGGCTGTGTCTCAATGTGTATGTGTATATAATTTTCATCGGCATTTGAACAGCTTATTGTAAGTAATTAACACAAAAGTCGGTTTCAAATGAAGTCAATAGTAATAAAAATTATTGAATCAGCATTTTTAAATATATATAATAAATGTATATACTTTTGCAATTTTACATATTGGCAACTTGTTGTTGAGGTTATGTTAAATTCAGTTCTCTCTATCAAATATTCACAGCGCGACTTACGAGGTTTGATTATCGGACGGTTGTACATCAAGGTGCAAGAATATACCAAGGCCATTGAGTATTTGAGTGCGTTTTTAGCCAGTAACGATGATGCTGTTGCTCATAAGCTGATTGCTTTGTGCTTTAAAGAGCATAAGAATCCGGATTTACGAAAATCATTGGATCATTATCAGCGCTCCATTCAACTAAATCCCAAACAGCCGGATGTCATTAAGGAGGCTCTCGAACTGCTGCATAATAACAAAGCCATTTTCAATAGAGAGCGTGCCAACTATTGGATGGACTTGGCTGAAAAGGGTAATATTTTGCAGGATAGTGAATTATTGGTTGCGCTCCGCCTAGACACCGCCAGCAACGAAACAGATTCAAAGAACTCCATGGAGATGATATTGCAAAAGGAGCTACTGGCGCGGCCGCACGATATGAAGTTACGTGTGCGATTGCTGCAGACTTACTTGGAAACCAAACGCATCGATGATGCCTTCAACTACGCTTACAATACGGAAGTGACAATGCCAGGACAATGTCTGATCGGTGAGTGGTACGATGTTATCTGGACGGTGCTCCAAAAGAGTGAGCAATCCAAAGAGACAACCAAGAATTGGCCATATTGGCAACTGCTGTTCATAACACTCGAGCGCCTCATTGAGTTTAGCCTTCAGTCAGAATCATCATCCAGTTTGGGCGATAGCATTGCACAGCTTTTTAAACTGGATCAGTATGTGTATAAATTTAGTCTGCTAGCCGATATTCTAACAATCAATGGTGGCCGTGAGCTACATCAGTGCTGCCTGGAACACTATACGGCACAGGTTGTGTTGCATGCCGCTACAGTGATCTTCAAGCGTGAAATTTCGGCCAAGAAAAACAAATGGTCAAATACGGTGCGTAGTGCATTGCCGCTTCTGCTTTTGGGATATCAGTCTAACTCACTGAGGGATAAATCAGCGATATGGCAACGTCACTTGAACAGCAACCAGAAACATCTTTTGGAGCTATGGCGAAATCAGGCAGCGTTTCGCTCCGCACAACTGGGACGTACACTCTATGGCTGTTTGCAGCAGATAAAGATTGCAGATACATCAGCTAAGCTTATTAATAACTGGCAACAGCAAGAGCACTCTGAGGGTCTGTGGGCGAATAGCGATGAGCTTTTGGCCACCGTACGCCAGCACTGTGCCGATAGCCAATGGCGCTCCCAGCTCTATCAGCAGCTGTATACACAACACGATCATAAGCTCAAGGATCAAACATCGCAATTAATGCGCGACACACGTTTGCAGCAGCCCTTGTATGAGTGGCCAGCTCTGGCTGAGATTGAGGAGTATGAGCAGCAGGCACTAATGCTTGTACCGCCTACACTTGAACGTCACGTTTATCTTGCCCTAGGCACCGACAATTTGTCCGAGGCACAACGTGTTAATTTCTACACATCGTTGCAACGCGATTGCCGCCACCCAATTAATCATAGCTCTGTGGATTCACTTAGCCAACTGGATGTGGATATATTTCTATATGCTGTTGTGCTACAAGCGCAACGTAAACTTCAAATGCAACGAGAGAACTACAACAGCTATCATGTGGGCAATCGCAATGCAACCGCACGTCCACATATGTTACCCTTTGCCAACATCATGAACTGTAATGGTCTAATAACAACGGAGCAGAGCCAGTGGTGGAGTCTAATGCAGCGCTTTCAGGATAACATGAACATGTTCGAAAAGCGTGATCCGCTACAGTTGGGCCTGGAGGCGGTGCGTGGCCTCAAGCCAAAGGCGGACATCATTATGATTCTGCAGTTGGGCAAGCTGCTTGCCACGCGTGAAGATCGCCACAGTTTGGAGTCGCGCATCGAGACATTGTATAAACTAGGCATCAATATGCTGCGTCGCCATCAGCAGCACAAGCTTGAACCATTCTACAAATACTTTAAGTATGCGAATCACGAAGCAAGCAGCGTCTGGCTGCAGACTCAGCAGCTGGCAGAGGATGCGGTCGCCTATTTGAGTAAGCGTGCGTTTAAGCAGCAAACCTATCAAGACTTTATCAACGAAATTCGGGGACTCCAGCTTCCAATGGCTCTATATATGCAGGCAGAGGCCTACCGCCAACTGGCTGACTCCAGCCAAACAACGCGTGTCGCACGTCAAACCTTTCAGGAGCGTCGTCTCGAGTCTTTGCGTAATACTAAAGATTTGCTCGTCAACCATAGCGATCATCCGCTTAATACAGTTATTCAGCGTGAGCTGGGTTCGACATTGATGGAAGAGCGTTATAGCTCACCCGAGCTACACAACAATTCCAGCACCTATGAGGATGCTGAAGAGGATTTCTATACCAATGCAGCGCACTCACTAAATCGGTCGAACAATCGTTCGCGGCGCCAGATGGAGTTGGTTGCAACAACAACGCCAACAAACACAGCGCAACTCGAGCAAAAATTGAGCAAACAATTAGTTGGCCTTAAGGATCATATTGATGGTAAAATGGAGTCTGTGCGCTATGAAATGAAACAGCTTCAGGATAGGTTCGACAACATTGAGGAACTGCTTAAAACCTTAAAGATCACCTGCACACAGAAACAAAACGATATGCCCAACCGTGATGTGGATGCTGCTGCTGCTGCTGCCGCCGCTTTCGGCTTGGATGAGTTCCTCAACTTGGAGGATGCAATGCAGACGAATTTCTTGAATGGCGTACAGCAGTCAACCCAAGCTCACAATGCACCAGATCGTTTCTATACACCAGCTGGTGCCGGTGCCCCGCTACCCAATGCTGCTCAATATGGCAGTCAAATGTTTAACCAAAATCCGATGTACAACTACTTTGCCAATCAAGCCCAATTCATGAGAACTCCGCCAGCACCGGGGCCAGCTGGCATGCCGCCCAGTTTCTTTGGTAAGTGAAAATAAACAAGTAAGAAGACTCTAGTCGTGTAAGCTTGACTAGAAGATACCCTTAATTATTATAAGCAAAATAATGAACTTCTGTGAAAATTTCATTAAAATCGGTTGAGAAACACCGGAGATATAAAACCATCAAGTATTGGTACAGAACTACGGAGCCATATGTGTATGTCTGTTAGCCCGACCATCTGTCCGTCTGTATGGGTTAAGGTTAGGGTTAAGGGTATCTTCTAGTCGAGCTTACTTGTTTTAATCTGGTCTTAATCAATAGCTAAGACTATATAACTTTTTAAACTATGGCATGAAATGAATAATCTGAAAATTTTTATTTACATTTTAAGTTTCTAGGTTATTAATATTTTGTCTAAGCAAATTTCAAGTTTTAAAAATTTTAGAGTTTTTTGTTATCTTAAACTTTAATTCATTCACAGGAATATGTTTTGTGTATGAAATTGAAGATACATAGTTTTGTTTGAATTATAAACCCATCATACCCTTCTTGAATAATATAAATCGGTATAGGGTATAACAATGTATATAAAATAAATTCTATCAATACTATTTTTATCATTCAAAACTGAATATTTTTATCAATTCAATTTGTCAGGGCCACGTGCACCAGGAAACTTTGGTATATCTCCCAATTTGTATGGAACACCAACTGGCGCACCATTCTTAGATAATCTCAATTACGGCATAACTGGACCACCGCACAGCTTAGTTATACCTCAAGCAACACAGGCGCTAACACTGACACAGTCTGCAGCAAATATGCCAATTGCGTCCACTGGTAGTTTCTTCAATAGTGCACAATTCGCACCACCGCCATCGATGCCACTGCTATCTGCTGTGGTATCACAGCAGCTGCCACAACAGATGCCGCCACCAATGGTACAGCAGTTGATGCCACCAGCACAACCATCAACCGTTGCTGCTTCGGCAGTAGCTACTCCTATGCCGGCTGCTGCCCCTGTTCCAGCGGTTCCTTCTATTCCGACTGCAACTGTTCCTGTTCCAGCTGCTGCTCCTGCACCGGCGGTTGCTCCTGTCCCAGCTGTTACACCAGCAATTTTCAATCGAGCTCTAAACAATCAGCCCGTAGAAAAGGAACCACCAGCCAATGTGGTCATCACTAGCTCTGATCCGTTGCCGAAACCAGCTGTAGCCAGTTCGCAGCCAACTTTAAGTGTTACCATACCTCCGCAGCACATCAAGCCCAGTCTGGTTGCAAACCCAGACCCGCCACAATTGCCAACCATGTCCAGTACTGATTTCAATTTCAGTCTTGGCGGCAACAACAGTAACATCTTTGGCGGCGTCTCTTCTTCAAGTGTTTTTTCCTTCAAGACACAAGTGGCACAGGCTGCAGCCGAGAAGCAAAAAGAGTTGGAAATGGAGGCGGCAGCAGCAGCTCAAAACGAGAGCATTGGCAGTGAGCAGCAGCAGCAGAATCAGAGTGCAGCTGATACATCAGCTGAACTAGACTATGATCCGCGACCAGATTTCAAGGGCATTATTCCACTCCCCGAAGAGGTAGAGGTGCGCACTGGCGAGGAGGATGAACAGATCAAGTTCAGCTACCGCGCCAAACTCTTTCGCTTTGTCGACAAGGAGTGGAAGGAGCGCGGCATTGGCCTTATTAAGATATTAGCCAACCAAACTACGGGCGATACACGTGTCATAATGCGCCGCGAACAGACGCATAAGATTTGTGCCAATCACAAGATAACGTCGGGTATGACTATTAGCATACCGCAGCAGGATAAGGAGGAGAAGACATTGATATGGGCGGCCAATGATTTTGCTGACGAACAATTGACATTGGAGAAGTTTTTGGTGCGCTTTAAGTTAGCCGAAACGGCCAAGGAGTTTAAACTGGCCTTTGAGGATGCAGCCAAAAATACAACGTCGTCCTCTAGTGAAGCTCCAAAACCAGCAACAGCACCAACATTTGGCAATGCTGCCATAAAAAGTTTTGTAACCAGCACGCCCGCTGCAACCAATCCGCTAGCTGTCGGAAAGCAAGGTGTACTCGCCAAAACAGATATTAAGGCATTGTCGGCTCCAAAATCGGATGCAGTTTCTGTCTCCAAAACACTATTTGGCAGTAACTTAACAAGTGTCTCTTCATCTTCAACAACATCAACAACAACAAAGTCAGCATCACCATTTGCCAATTTCAACTTTGGCATGACCAGCACACCAAATCTATCCTTTGGCAGCGTTTCTGCGGTGGCAGACAACAGCGCCGCTGCCTATACAACAGCCTTCAATTTTGGTAGCAGTGGTTTTGGCAAACCTGCGGCAGATGCCAGCACTCTCCAACACCAGCAGAAATCGGAGGCGGCAGAGACTGCCGAAGCCGATGCTGATGAAGAATATGTGCCGACTGCACAATTTGCGCCAGTTATTCCATTGCCCGAACTGGTTGAGGTGCGCACTGGTGAAGAGAATGAACTGGTGTTATTCGTGCATCGTGCCAAACTCTTGCGATTTGACAAATCCACAAGTGAATGGAAGGAACGTGGTTTGGGCAACATTAAGTTGCTGCAACTGAAAACTGATCCCAATCAGGTGCGTTTGCTGATGCGACGTGAACAGGTCTTTAAGCTGTGCTGCAATCAGCGTCTGTGGCCTGATACCAAATTTAACTATGCCAAGAATTCGCAGAATTCGATGACCTGGGCCGGTCAAGATTATGCCGAAGAGGAGCTCACCACTGAATTGCTTTGTGTACGTTTTAAAACTGCCGACACATGCAAGGAGTTCTACGATGCGGTCCTTAAGGCTCAAGCAGCTATGACCACAGATCAAAGCAATCAGCAGCAGCAGCCGAATGAGCCGGAAAAGGATGTCAAGCAGCCAGCTCAAGGATTTGGTGATGCATTCAAACCCAAGACTGGTAGCTGGAGCTGCACAGGTTGCTATACCCAGAACGATGCCATTGCACTAAAATGCTTAGCCTGTGAAACGCCCAAGGATGGCACAGTGTCAGACACCAAATCGTCAGCACCGGCTGGCGTATTTAATTTCAGTTTTGATCCTAACAAGGTAACATCCGGATTCAGTTTTGGCACGCCCGCTGCCAAAGTGAAGGAGTCCAAATCGACTGGTGTACTGCCCGCGGCAGTCAAACCAATGGGCTTTGGTGATGCCTTCAAGCCCAAGACTGGTAGCTGGAACTGCACAGGTTGCTATACACAGAACGATGCTACAGCACTCAAATGTTTGGCTTGTGAAACCCCCAAGGATGGCGACTTGCCGGACCAGACCTCAACCCTGGACCCAAGTGGTGCCTTGAATCTAAGCAGCAGTGCTGGTAAATTTAGTTTTGGCTTCAATCAAGCCATACCAGCACCAAATAGCTTTACCTTTGGCTCAAACAAGACTGACGCTCCACCTGTCTCATTGGAAAATGTCAAATACGAATCCAAATTCACCGAAGCAACATTACCAACAGCGCCCAACACTACAACATCTGGCTTTGGGGATGCCTTCAAGCCAAAGGTGGGCAGTTGGAGCTGCCCGGGCTGCTACACAAATAATGATGCCGCTCAGCTGTACTGTGTGGCCTGTGAGGCACCCAAGGATGATACTGTGCCCAAGAAGGAGACAAACTTGCTTGGCACTGGTCTAACATCGTCGGCAGGCAAATTTTCGTTTGGTTTTAATGCAGCGCCTACAGTTCCTGCTACAAGTGTTCCAAGCAGCATGCAGAGTGACAGGTTTGTTTTCAATTCAGCAAGTCAAAACAAGTTTAGTTTTTCCATGCAAACGCCGCAAGAGCAACAAGCCCAGGGCAAAGGTCACACTGCCGATGTGAGCAATGATGATGATAACCATGTCGATGAGGAGGAGAATACGGCATATTTTGCGCCAGTTATTCCTTTGCCGGATAAGGTAAGTTTTCAAACGATTTTATTTATTTTATTTTTACAATTATTAACATTAATTAATCCCCAATTG
The DNA here is from genome assembly GCA_035044645.1 of Scaptomyza parva. Taxonomy (NCBI): domain Eukaryota; kingdom Metazoa; phylum Arthropoda; class Insecta; order Diptera; family Drosophilidae; genus Scaptomyza; species Scaptomyza parva. The sequence continues at coordinate 389,105 of JAWNNT010000068.1, read as the reverse complement.
TTACAGATTGACGTAAAAACCGGTGAAGAGGATGAAGATCTGTTGTATGTGCAACGTGCAAAACTTTATCGCCTTGCTGAGAATAATGAATGGAAGGAGCGTGGTCTGGGAAATGTTAAAATCTTGCGTCACAAGCAAAACAACAATTTGCGCGTTGTCATGCGACGTGAAAAAGTGCTTAAGATCTGCCTAAATCACGTGCTTAACTCGAATGTAACTTACAAGCCAAAAGATGAAAAGTCTTGGCTGTTTGCCGTGCATGATTTCAGCGAGGGAGAATCTGTATTGGAACGGCTTACACTGCGCTTTAAGAATGCTGAAATAGCGCAAGTATTTCACAATGCGGTGAAGAGTGCACTTAATGGTACCGCCGAGCCTATTCACGAGGAAGAGAATACTCAACCAGAAGTAGGAGCACAACCAGCTCAACAGCAACAAAAGCTAAATCAAACAAACGACGCATCGCAAAATGTGTCCGGTCCTAAACCCGTCACCAAAGAAGTATTAAAAGTATTGGCCGAAGAACTGATGGTTAGCTATGAATTTTTAACTGCTGAATCCAAGTGCAGCGGCTGCCGCGGCTGTGAACCAGATAACTTTGACTACGGACACCCTGTACAAGTGGAGCCAGAGATGCAACCCCTTACACCAATGGAGCTGCCAGAATTAACGATGCCAAAATCGTCAAGTAGTTCACTGCTCAAGGCAAGCATTCTACCATCCAACAGTCTCAAAGCTGCATCTACCCTAAATTCCAACAATTCGGGAGGTTTTGGTGGTTTTAGCACCGCTGTATCGGCCAACTCGACGGCCTCCACAGCGCCCAATAAGGAAGACGTTGGTTTTGCTTTTGGTCAAACGGGTAAGAATTTAATTTTATACTGAAACAGTGGTTTGTGTCTACAAATATGTTTTTCGTGCAGATAAACCCGTTTTTGGACAGGGATCATCTCTGTTTGGTGGGGTAAACGCCTCGCCTAAGCTTCAGCAGCAATCAATCTTTGGAGGGGCCGTTGCTTCAGATAACGCCTCACCCAAACCCCCACAGCAGTCAATCTTTGGTGGCGGCAGTACTGATAACACCATTGACAAGCTTCAGCAGCAATCGATCTTTGGTGGGCCTACTGCTACGGATAACACCTCTTCAGCCAAGCCTCAATCGATCTTTGGTGGGCCTACTGCTACGGATAACACCTCTTCAGCCAAGCCTCAATCGATCTTTGGTGGTGTCGCCTCCGCACCCAAGCCTCAGCAACAGTCGATATTTGGTGAGGTCACGGCTGCCGGTGTCAAGTCTCAATCACGCGAAACGATATCTGGAAGCGGTTGCTTAGTGAAGTCAGCCGAAGAGGTGTCTCCAAAGTCTGTCTTTGGTTCGTTTGCACTTGATAACAGCTTCACAAAATCAGTAACAAACAATCAGTCGAGTGGATTTACGTTTGGCAGCAACTCTGGGCCGACACCTACATTTGGCAGTTTGGCAAAGGAGAATACGGTTACCACATTTGGAGAAGTAAATAACAGCACGGAAATGATCAAGGACAACAAGGAAAATATTGCAACGAAGCCGGCAGACGACGACCAAACCGCAAAAGCTGAAACAAAAGCGAATAACAACAACGTATTCTCGGATTGGGCGTCTAAGGCGGGCGATGATTTTGCCAGTTTGGCAAAGAATGGCGCCAACCCGATTGGTTTTCAAAAATCAGAAACTGGCAGCTTCTTTGGGCTGACGGCAGACGGCAAAAGCCTAAAATCGACAACTAATACAACACCAGTGACAGCAGCAGCATCGACAACAGCAAATGTCACTGATGATAACTATGATCCGCACTACGAAGCAATAATTGCGCTGCCCAATGAAATTGTCGTCAGCACCGGCGAGGAAGAAGAGGAAAAACTTTTTGGTGAACGTGCGACGCTATATCGATTCGATTCAGATAACAAAGAGTGGAAGGAACGGGGTAAATATATATAGTTTATAGTTTAATTTAGTTGTAAATGTTTTTTGTTTTCTTTTTTGAAATAGGCGTTGGTGAAATGAAGATATTAAAGCATAAGACGTTAAATACTTATCGCATGGTAATGCGCCGCGAGCAAATTTTGAAATTGGTGCTCAACATGAAGGTTGGCGCGCACTTTACGATTGAGAACATGAACGGACAAACGAAGAGTTTCGTCTGGGGTAATTTTAATTATGCCGAATCCGCTGAAGGTGTTGTTGAACGATTGGCGGCACGTTTTAAAAAGCAAGACTTTGCCGACCAATTCCTCAAGACGATAAGCAAGTGCATAGAGGATGCGAAAGCTAAACTTTTGGCTTTGAATCCACAGTGAGATTGTTTATTCAAATAACTGACATTAAATACTTTATCCACATTGATTAAGATATGTTGTGTAACATTCAAAGAAAATATAAAAAAAATATCTTGAGATATGTTGTGTAAGATTCAAAGAAATATGAAAAAAGCTTAAGATATGTAATTTCATTGTTGTAATAAGATTCAAAGAAATAAATGTAAAAATAATTACAAGTTGTTTATTATGGCGGTCTGGCAACACTTAACTACAGGAATGTGCAACACTGCTCGCTATTGTTCTATACAATACTTTTCTGTAAACTTTTACAGCACTTTATCATGGCTGACAGCTTCTGAACTGAGAGAGAAAGAGAGAGTCCACTTCATTTGACATAATGACGTGGTTGAAACTGTGTGTGAAAAAAGAACAATAAATTCCTGATGCCGACACATTTATTAATCCTATTAATTAATTAATTTTGATTTGTAAACAAGTTTGCGAAAGATATATTTAAAGAAATCGTTAGCAAAAGGCAGTGATACTTAAAAAAACACGTTGACAGCTGAGTCAAAAACGAAAACAATAATTTTGTATGAGCAAGAGGAAGAAGCTCAAATTCAGGCGGATAACGTCAAAGCGAAGGCAATGAAATAATTTCCAACTCCACAAATATGTTTTCTTGTTTGATTGTGTTGTTTGCAACAAATTAATACACGACGACGGGTGACAACGCAACAGATTTACACGCCACCAACAACAACGACCTTTACAATTGCGAGAGGCAGCGAGCAAGCGAGAGAGAGAAAGAGAGCGAGGTTAAGGTTTGGATTTAGAACTTGACGTTAACAGCGGGTAGCGGTTTGCGCTTAAGTACGCTACACCAACAACCACAATGATGAATGAAGACAGTGGCAGTGGAGCCTCGACGTCGTCCAGCGGCGGCAATGGCATAAAAAAATTCTTTCTGCGCTTAACACAGGTATGTCTTACCTAATAGTTTTAATTACTTGTGTACAATTAAAAGTTGATTTTTTTTTAAGACCTACCAATCAACGCTGGATCGCTCCACACCTCACACACGAATGCGTTGGGTGTTCGCCGCCTTCCTCATGTTGTTGTTTGTGCTACGCATCTTTATCTATCAAGGCTGGTATATTGTGTGCTATGCATTGGGCATCTACCATTTGAACTTGTTTATTGCATTTCTAACGCCCAAAATCGATCCGGAATTTGATCCGTATGCACAGGATGACGAGGATGATGGCCCCAATTTGCCAACGCATAGCAATGAGGAGTTTCGTCCATTTATACGACGATTGCCTGAATTTAAATTCTGGTTATCGGTGGCAAAGAGTACGGCAATTGGATTATTCTGCACGTTCTTTGACTTTTTCAATGTGCCCGTATTTTGGCCAATTTTGGTCATGTACTTCATTACACTCTTCTGTATCACAATGAAGCGTCAAATTAAGCATATGATCAAGTACAAGTATTTGCCATTCACACGCAATAAGCCGCGCTATCAGCGTGTTAACGAGCCAGCGACTGGCGGCGGCCATCATGTCGGCAACTCAAAGTGACAATTAGCCGCACAGACGCCGGAAACACAAGCGACAACAACATCGGTAGCGGGAGCAGCAGCAGCAGCAGCGGCAACTACAACAGCAGCACCTGCAAGCGCGATAGCAACAACTAACGACAACTTGGCCTCAGTTTCACCGACTGCGGGAGCGTCAACAGTTGCTGCTAAATCACCGCAAATCATAGCAATTGAGGATTATTAGCAAGTTAGGATCGTGAACTAAGAAAACCCAAAATAACGCAGAAAACAGAAAGAGGAAATTCAACATTTGCTTAAATTTTGGGTTCATTGCTTTAGGTTGATTTTGATTTGCTAATTTATTGAGTTTGTCGTGCGGCGTCTTGTGCAAAGCATTGTTTATTGTTTTTCTTTTAAGTTTCTTCATAATTAACTACATACATACATATATTTATATTTGTTTCCTAAAACAAAAGTTCAAGCTTTTAGCCAGAAATTCTAATTTAAATTGATTGTATTGTACTACCTTAAAAATATGTAAACATTATTTTATGTTTCTCAAATCCAAAAAGTAGACTTACTCTAACAAATACTATTTTGATTATACACCTTGGCTAGATATGTTTTTTCTTTTTTACATATGTATATATTTATATATACATATTTTGTTAGCGTTAACTATAAAAAATGTTAGAATGAAAAACGAACTAAAACAGAGTTAAACTGGGTGCGTCAAATGAATAAAATAAAAATAAATGAAAACAAACGAAAAATTATTTTTAAAATTCATATGCAACCAATAACACTTTAAATTATGCGCCAAAAATTTCACAATATTGCTTACACTTTAATCAGATTGACAGCGCTGTTACGTATTAATCACGAGACTCTGGCCACACTTCTTAGACGGCCCTGGTAGAGGCACCGTTGTTGCGAAACTGCACCACGCAGTGTGTTGTGATAGTCAAAGAAAAAGTGATTGTTTTTGTTTGTTTTTAGCAACTTTAAGACGTTGTTTTTAGTTGTATTGCGTTCAAGTAATGCAAAAATGTGCCATAGCTTTGATGGGCGCGCCTACTGCTGCTGTAACCAAAGTAAACTCCTTAACGCCGTCGACGAGGCTGTCGTCGACGTTGTCACAAGTACCACCAATTAACAGCTAACTCAACATTCCGCTGTTCACCCCCCGAATTACATTTTACTACGTCACGCACGTATAATGGGAATACAAAATGATTATGAAAAGTGCAACACGATAAGTCGCCGTCGCTTAATCCTGTGTACAATGCTCACGTCGCTTGTGACCGCAGCTTTATCAATACCAACCGCAGAAGCAACACAATCCGAAGAATCCGATTTACAGACACCTGCGTTAACACCACCCGCTATACCCCACTGTGTGGAGCAACAGGAGCGACGCATTGGAAGAAGGTATGTATATATATGCGAATCTATGAAGAAGAAGCACGTGCACACGTGAGGAATTCTTATGTTCGAGAAAGATCGAATGAAAAAAGGGTAGAACTTTTCCCAGTGGTAGCTTAAGCCTTTATATACATATTACATTTTTGTAACCGTTCTATTCCAACGAAAATTTACACGAAATATTGATCAACAAAATTCTAGAATTATAACAGTAATGTAAATTTATCAGTTGTTAAAAGATTCTGGCACAAAAACCAAAGCACAAATGATTGCATACGAAGACGAGCTAGACGCTTTTTTCCGCTTATCAAAGCGAAGGTGAGTCATATGCCAAAAACGTTAATACGTTTAACTCTCTGTTTACCTGCACACAACAGCAAAAAAAAGAAACAAATCTCATATATACAAAAATGAAACGCGTTTTGTATTGTGGCTTGCGGCTTATTGAAAGCAATTTTGAATTTCACCATTCTTGCCGCTTTTGCTTTGTTCTCATTTGCTTTAAGGGCCCGCGTCGGCGGCAGTCCATGTGTGTGTGTGTGAGTTTTCTATATGTTAATGTACGCGTGCGCCTGTTTGCTGCGAGGAACCGAACAAACACTTGTTGATTTTTCTGCATGCGCTTCGAGCACATTTTGTTGTTTATGTTCGCCGACAACAGCTGAACAAGAAGCTCCCTTCGCAAACCTCGTCAAACAACTGCAGCAATGATGTGGACTTTTATCATTGGTTTGTCCAACACCACCTGATGTCAGTGTGACCCTTTATTACGTGCGTGCGTTCAGTTTGATGTCAAAGTTATTTTGTAACTTGTTATCTATGAAAAGTGCTAATTTAAAATTGTATATGTATTTTTAGACTTTATATTGTTTTGACTCAACTAAACATAATAAAGTACGACCACAATAGGTTATCTACATATATATATATAACATATAGTATTAATATAAATGTGTATTTATGTAGATTTGTGGGAAAACAAAGCATTAAAAAACTTTTTAGTTATTATTTTTTGAATGTCTACTTTATTTGCTTTGAGTTATGACTAAGAATCTTTTATAATTTTATCGATGTCTGTCCTAATAATCAACACGATGACGAAACTGATAAGCGTTACGATTAAATCATGAAATTATTGATCGTGGTCATGGTCACATGTGAAATGTCTAGGTAACGGGTGTCTTCTTTATATTTACAGATTATTGTACATAACGACACTCGATGGCCGACTCAGCGCATTGGATATTGCGAAGTCGGGCAAGATGCGTTGGAGCATTGAAACAGGACCCGGGCCACTTATCTCGTCGAGCATTCATCGTTTGGAGCTGACCAATAATGGGCAATTTGTGCGCATGATTCCATCGTTGAGTGGCGGCATTTACAAATTTGATGGCGACTCAATAAATCCGATTCCGATAACCGCAGATCATTTGCTCAGCTCCAGTGCGAAATTCAATGATGATCTTGTCATCTCTGGCGGCAAGGAGACACGGAACTATGGCGTCTCAGTGCGAACCGGACAGTTGCTCTACGAGTGCTCCATCAATGGTTGTTTAAATGCCACAAATGGTGGTCGTGCCATTAACGATACCATCGAAGAATCAGATGAGGATGGCAACTATCAGCAGCAACGGCAGCAGGATCAAAATGATGATCAGCTACGTGATGGGGATGGTTACATAATTCCACACAATGCCCAGCTGGACGATGTCATCGTTGTGCGACGTCAAACACAAACTGTGCGTGCCGTGGAATCACGTACTGGCATTGAACGCTGGAACTTTAGTGTTGGACAGCACGAGCTAGATTTGATGCGCGCCGAAGATTGTCATGAGCAGCCACGCAATGATATGGAGATGGCTGTGCTTGATGTCGATATCCGGGTTGTTGTTCCCGAGGGTATTATCTGCGCATTCAGCAAGAGTGATCCACAACAATTGCTTTGGAAGCATCAGGTGAGTTTTGCTGGATATGTGTACATATAATATTTTATGTAATATTTTTCTGTTGCAGTTTAACAATCCCATTGTTAGCGCCTGGCACACAAACGCTGCTGATGAATTGCAGGCCATAGATTTGTTCAGTACCTCGCATTGGCAAGACTCACAGCAACAGCAGCAATGGGATGGCCAAGAAAAGCCACCAAATCGATCGCCTTCCATATATTTGGGCATGTACGAGAAGCAATTGTACATACAGGAGTCGATACGATTGCGTGAAGAGATAATGTATCAGTCACAAAATTATCAGCAAGTAAGCGGCGATGCAAGCCTCATGCCCAAAATACCCTTTCGACCAATTGCGGCTAGCAGTAGTTCATTGGTGCTTTTCCGCAACGAACGCGATACGGCCGTCATTGAGGATGGAAATGGAAATGGCAATGAATTGATGCCATATAATGAACAGAATTATGCAGTCGCAGCGCAATCTGTGCTAAATGCCTCGGAGTTTGTCAACGGCAATGGTTTCTATTTCTATACTGCGGATGAGCCTGGCGGTGCATTGGAATGTGGCACTGGCGATTCACCGAGTGGACTGCCAGCTATAGCGACGCCGCCTGGTGGCGGCAATGATACAGCTTCTGGTAATCATAGCATAAATGATGATCTTAGCTTTAGTTTGGATGACATTGATGCACCCGTCAAGGTTGTCATATTGTCATTGTGGTTCTGGTGGAAGGAGATTGTAGTCATTGCGTTTACCTCAGCGGTGCTCCTAAATATGTTTATGGGGCATCGCAATCAGCGTGTGGAACGCGAATATCTTGTCATTGAGCGGCATGTGCCTGTCCAAACGGCCATTGAGGCAACGGAGGCATCAACCCAGGCGCTTCTCGGACCAGTGGTGCCATTAATAGGCACGCGCGTCAATCGAATCGGTTTTCCAGGCATCACACAACGCTCCATTTCGGAATCAACAACGCACTCGGGAGAACACTTTACTTCACGTTTTCAAACCGATTTCGATCTTATGCAGTGTCTGGGCCGTGGTGGTTTTGGCGTTGTATTCGAGGCCAAAAATAAATTGGATGAGAATCGTTATGCAATCAAACGCATCACATTGCCCAATAAGGAGGCCTCACGGCAGCGTGTTTTGCGTGAAGCTCGTACTCTGGCCAGCTGTGAACATCACAATATTGTGCGATATTTTCACGTAAGTAGCAACCTTTTGTAATTGCTTACATCCTACTTCAATACAATCGCTTTTTGAAATAGTCCTGGACAGAAACCCCGCCAACGGGCTGGCAGGAAGAGGAAGATCGCAAGCTCTTGGCCCATGAGTTATCCACATCCATACAAATTGAGACACCTGATGGCAGCACATTGCCATCAATGCTTGAGCATACGCAGAATAAACGTCATCAGTTGATCTCGTGGGTCTCGGACACGGCCAACAGTACGGGGTACAGCCATGAGCATGGACTTGGTGATAGATCACTGAATCACATCACCGAATATAACGATGAGGATGATGATTCGCTCATAGAGTTTCGCAGTGAATCCCAGTCGGCTGCACTGCGTGCAGAAGAAGAGGATGTTACACAGGACGAAGCGCAGGGGCAGCACCAGCCACCAGCCAAAAATGTGCAACGCAGCTCGGTTTCAATTGATATCCACTCGGCTTCCTTTGATTTGAAGAACATCAACTATACGCAACACCAGCTATCGAATTCATTTCAAATCGAATCGATTCGATCCAAGAACAACAGCGACACTGAAGAAGAGTCACAATCATCACCTAGACGAAAACCCACTACGTTGGCACTGGCCTACAATCATAATCACAATCCGCAGCAGCCACAGGCAGCAAATGGCAGCCCATCGGCATTACAGAATGGAGGAGCCACTGTCAAGTCCAATAAGGTCTATCTTTATATACAAATGCAGCTGTGCCGTAAGGAAAGTTTGCGAGATTGGTTGCGCGAGAATCGTACAGAGGCACGTGCCACACACATTGCGCACATCTTTCACCAAATAGTCGATGCTGTGGACTATGTGCATCTTAAGGGTCTGATACATCGTGATCTGAAACCAAGCAATATATTCTTCTCGCAAGATGGACAAATTAAAATCGGTGACTTTGGGCTCGTTACTGATATGGCAGAAATACCGAGTGCTGTGAACGATTGTGGCGATCAATCCGGCTTGCCTACGGGTGCCCGTCACACACAGCAGGTGGGCACACATCTATACATGTCGCCGGAGCAATTGCGTGGCCAGCACTATGACTATAAGGTGGATATCTATTCGCTGGGTTTGATCTTCTTCGAGCTGCACGTTTACTTCTCCACTGAAATGGAGCGCATCAAGACGCTGCGGGCGCTTCGAGATGGGCAGTATCCGTTGGATTTTGTCAGCCACAAGCCGGAGCAGTATGAGTTGCTGCAACGTATGCTTGCAACACAGCCGGCCGAACGGCCTCAAACAAAGCAGTTGAAGCAACAACTACACGAGATTCTTCAATTGCCCGAACATCTGGTAGATGGACGCAGCGAACAGGCAGCTATGGCAGCTGCCACGCGCCGACTTAGCCGTAGTCGCACCTTTAGCAGCAGTAGCGAACAGCCTCAGCCTGAGCATCAGTGATAGAGTATTCGACCGATTGCGGTTGATTGGTTTATTGTGTCAAGAGTTAGTTTTTAACTTCCATTTAAGTCATCTGTTAGCATTTGCATCTAAGTTATTGATTACTGTTTAATTGAAATGGTAGCAAATATTACTCATGGCTCCCTGGCTATGCTTTGAACGCTCTGCCTCTGAAATGCCGACCAAGCATTCAGCTAAGTTTAAGTAATTAGTTTTATGTCTACATATAAATATATGTGTTTATCATTTAAGTTCTTTTTAGAAAACATTTTAAATTACTGCAGAGAAAAAAAATCAATTTTGTTCAAGAGACTTAAAAATATATATATAGAGTTTAAAAATGCCTCTGTGTAATGACAAGTAAAGTTTATACATTTGTATGTACTCCTTAAGTTGTTAGTATAAAATGTCCAAGGACATAAATATCTAACCTTTGCTTCAATTGTCTTTATAAAAAAGTACAAGTATATATTTTTCTTAACTACCATGATAGCTGTATCTGGTAAAATTTTTGTTTTGCATACTAAATTAAGAATAATAACAAAAAAATTCAATAAAAAAATAATTGACCTTAAAATCTTCGCTTATTCCGATGTCGGAAATGCGACGATCGTTTGAGCAACTGGATATGGAAGATGTACGTCCGAATACCACACTGCAGCTGTTGCAGCAACCACGTCGTGCCAACGAGTGGCGTGGTTTTGACCAACAACTGCTGCTCAGCGGGACCGTCTTGCGACAGAAGCTTGTTTGTTCTCTCGAACGGCTCGGTGCGCATCTATGATTTTCATTTGGATCGGGAACGTTTAGATGTGAAACTGGACAATGGTTTAACTGTAACGGACATTGCTGCATCAAGCAGCTCATCAAACTATCAACAATTGCTGCTCCTTGAGTCGGGTGGTAAAGTTCAAATGCACTCACTTAATTTGTAATTTGTTATTTTTGTTAAAGAACCCGTATTAATAAAATTTTGATAAAGTTGCTTATATTTAATAAACAACATAAAAGAAAGAAACCAAAACAACAATCACAAACAGACAATTTGTAATGCATAATTATTTTTGTTTTGTATATGCAAATGGAAAACACTTAAACTAATATATAATAAAAGAAATGCGAGAAACGTTTATATAAATATTGTATAAGACTAATACTAAATTATTTTGTTATAAGAAAAAAGAGAGAAATGCATTCAACGTTTTTTGTAATTCTATTAAATTAAAACAATTTAAAGGACAAATAAAAAATTATAAATAACAAAATATAATGTTTGTTCTTATTGAAAGGGGGAAGGTTTTGCTTTTGGTGAGCAGTGAATTTATTATTATAATGTACCTGCCTAAAAGCAGGCAGTGAAATATTTTTTCGAGCTGTACAAAAGTATGCAATGTTTTTGGTTTATGTTAGACAAGAACCATCTGCTGCTGATTTCTGTTCGCCTGGTATCTTAACTCGGTTTTGAGATCTTGGCCCATATTTCAAACGGAATTTCGATTGAAGTACCAGGCGAACAGAATTGACAGTCCAATGCTGTCGCATTTTGTTTTCACTCAATGAACTGAGCAAACAACGTATGTTGAGTGAAAAGTTTGAGCTTTGAACGTAGCTTTCGGCTCTCCTTTCTCATTGCATTTTAGTGCACTCAGAACTTAGAGCAAAGCCCCCGGCATCCGCTTATATGCGCTTGGATTTTTTTGCATTTTATCGTCGGAATTTTGGTTGCAAGCCAACTAAATAAAATTATGTTTGCTGATTAAGAACAATTGTTTTTTTGTTGGTTTTATTATAAAATTTTTTGATGTTTTCAGATGCTTTGATTTTTAACACATTGAAACTAAATTTGGCTTATTTCTATATACAAAAAATTTAATTAGTTTAGACATTTAAATGAGAAGTTAAGGAGCTTTGGCCTCGATGTGACCACCCGAGTACTGGAGACTCCACTTCAAATGTCACCACCCATTAGCCCCATCAGAGTGGAGAAGGTCATCGACGTGATCAAGGTCCTACCACGCACCAAGGCCCCTGGTCATGATGGTATATGTCACACCACCCTGAAAGTCTTACCAATGCGCGCGCTCCATTTTATAACGTTGATCTTCAATGCTGTACTAAGGACGCAGCACTTCCCTGCTCATGGGAGTTCGCGAGGATCCAAATGATCCACAAGTCGGGCAATCCCAGAGTCATATCGGCAGATCAGTCTCCTGCCTTCATTATCGAAGGTGTGGGAGAGACTGGTTGTCGCTCGACTTGCAAGGCTTATGGATAGTATGGCCATCCTTCCTGACCATCAATTTGGGTTCATGGGGGGCATGGTGCAATTGAACAGGTCCACAGGGTGGTTAACCATATACTCAAGCCATACGAAGACAAGGACTACTGCAAAGGTGTTTGTTGACGTTAAGCAGGCTTTCAATCGCGTATGGATCAGAGGACTACAGAGGACTACAGATGACTACAGAGGACTACAGAGGACTTCCCCTTACTTCTCCCTGCTTCAGTCCTACCTTACGGACAGAAGATTTGAAGTGAAGGTGAGGACAGCACTCTCATCTACGCGAACAATGAGGGCAGGTGTCCCACAAGGCAGTGTACTGGGTCCCTTCCTATACAACTTGTATACGGCGGACATCCCCACCCCCGACGATCTCGAAGAGCTTGTTCCACCGGCCAAATACCTCATTGCAACATATGCAGACGATGTGGCAGTATTTCACTCAGCACATTGCGAATACGAGGCGGCCGATGAAGTACAGGAGTACATCCACCTGCTTGAGAGCTGGGCTCGCAGGTGGAATATCAAGTTCAACGCCTCAAAGACCCAGGCAGTCCACTTTACCCTGAGGCGTAGAGAAGCCCCAGCAATATAGCTTGATGGAAGTCCCCTGCACCCTGGTAAACATGCCAACTACTTAGGGATTACGCTGGACAAAAGCATATGCTTTCCCACATTACTGGTCTCCTCAAACGCTGTCGCCACAAGCTGGACTGCAAACGGGCAATATATAACGCCGTGGTTGCCCCGACTTGGAGATATAATTTGAATTTTTGATTGCTTCACAATAAATTAAAAAAAAAAAAAAAAAATTCTGTTTCATAATAATAATATTGATACAAATGTGGTTGTTGCATTGGCTAAATTTCCCTGAAAATAAAAATATTCGAAGCCACAAGTTTAAACAAACTGGCAAAGACAAAACTGGTTTTAACTTATCTTTAAAGCCAGCTATTTAGTTTAGTCCTTGTCAGGAATAATATATTTTTCTTCGGTATTTGCTTTGGACGTTGACGTTGCTTTTTTATAGTATTAAATATTATTACCAATGCTTCGACTTTTTTATGAAAACAGGGAAATGTGCCATTTGACGGCTTATGCACGCAATGTGGTTCCTACATTGGCTAAATTTCTCTGAAAGTGAAATTATTCGAGTTCACAAGTTGAAACGAACTTACAAAGCCAGAAAAGAGTTTAAGCGCCGACCTATTATACATAATATATTATAATAGGTCGGTGGGCTTAACTAACTTTTAAAGCCAACAAAATTGTTTTTTTTTCAAAATAAACGCACAAAAGAGAAAAATATTAAAATATCTTATATAACTTTATTCTATTATTTTATTGATTTTTTTATTGTTATTATTATTTCTTTTTCCAAAAACATTTCTCTACTTTGCTAACGGATTAGTCGTTATATACTTTTACGGGCTTAGCTTGCGCCCAAAACAGATTGCGCAAACACAATACATACATGGCAATAATATATAAGCATATACATACTATTATTATAATGATTTATCTTTTTCTTGTTGTTTGAGGCTTCATTTTGCATTGCTTAATAGTTAGTTGCGGTGTATTTGTGTGTCTTCGTTCGGATAGCTCTTTTCAATTATAAACTTACTTAATTTTTATTTATATTATTTGCACCATTGCATAAAAACGAGATCATCGCTGCATTATGCAAGTACTTCTGTGTACTCGAATAATAATAAGTGCATACTTAAAATTACCACTACCACTTAAATTGAATTCATTTCATATTTATTTTTAACACGCTGAACAAACAATAAGCAGTCAAAGCTTATTGCAATTGATTTAAAAATGTTTTTAGTTTTCGAGTTTGTTTTTTAGTTTTTATCCATGTTAAATGTTTATATTTAGATACATAACTACACGTATTTTTTATTTAGATTGAGTTTTACTGTTGCAGGCAACGCTTTGCTTAAATATATCTCAACAGCAACATTTTTTATATCCTTTTTTTTAATTATGAATCGATTTTAGCATATGTGTTTTTTTCGTTTTGTTACTTTTAATATTTTCAAAAATTAACAGCCATTTTGACGAATCCTTAATCGTTCAAAATCATAAGAGAGAACTCGAACCAAATACATGTACATAGTTTATTATATACAAATACGTATTATACCATACAAATACGTTGATGTCTGGCGTATTTTTTGTTGTTTTCGGGTTTCTTGTTTATTCTGAATTGAAATAAGAATTTCAGCATTTCAGTGAAAAGTTAATGTAATGAAATTGTTTTCTTCTTTATGTATTTTTATTTTATTTATTTATTTTTTTTTTTTGAAAAATCTAATGAACACATTTTAACAAGTCAACGTATTTGGCTGCACATTTTGCTATTTAATAATAATATATTTTTTTTTCGGTTAATATTACTTATGTATGTATTTGGATGTTAATTATTTATGAAAGCATCAATACTACAGTTTTAAATATATTTTTCAACAATGTTTGAAATATTTATTTATATATTTTTGGTTTGCTTATTATTGCCTATAAATGTTACCCTTGACTCTAAATTCAGAAAAAAATTTCCTATTGCACTGGAAATTCACATTATTGATTTCGCTTAAACCAAGCCACTCACAATTCACACACACATACAAGTATTTATTGCTGTTAATGTTAATTATATTATTAGAGATGGTTTATAGATTGCAGTGTTTTTCACATAAAAACTCTTTGAAATCTCTATGTACAAAGTCAGACTTGATTGCTTATCTTTCGAGTATTGTTGAGGTAAAGAAAGAGTTCGGTATAGAGTTACGTTGATTTGTTTTTAGTTATTAGTTTTTAGTTTAAGATGAAAGTTTAGTTTGTCAGCAATTTTCTTTTATGGAAACTTAAATGAGTGTCGTACCCTTTTTTATAGAGCTAGTCACAATATATCCCTGCTAGCACTACAAATTAGGACAAATAAATATTTTAACTCCTTATTTCTTTGCTTATTTGTGCGTCTTATTTAATTGTTGTTATCTTAATTTAAATATTAATGGGTTTATTTGAGAAACAACTTGCGGATTGCATTGTTTTTTTTTTGTATTTAAGGCGAAAATTCAATACTAAATACCAATCCAAATTCTATCTATAAAATAACAATAAACCATATTTATTCAAAATGTTTTGAGGCTTACGGCAGTTTTTTTTTGTTTTTCAATTTCCAACTACATTCGAACTTTTCTTTCAACATTTATTTATCTGTATGTTAGATTTTAACCGACACATTTATCGGTCGTTAATAGTTGCCTAATAACTAATTCTTGAAATAATCACAACGTTAATGAATGTCTATATATACATCTGTATATATGTATGTATATATGTATATATGTTAGCTACCGTATAAGTATACCATTAATACTGTTTGGATTCTAATTTTATAATAATAATAATATTTATTATTTTTTAACAACAATTGATTTTATTTTTTATATTTATATTCATAAATTGTATTGTAAATTATGGTGGGATTAATTGCCTATTACGTACAAAAAAACCATATTAAATAACTCAAAACTTTTATGCATTTGGCAGCTTTGCACTTATTTAACAATTTTTTTGTCATATATATCTAGGTATATATCTATGTATTCTTGTTCAAGTTGTCCTTTTGTTTCAATATGCATAGCAATTTGCAAATGTTGAATGCCTTTAAATGTGTTGCAAGCGAACTGCAATAAGCAAAAATGGAACGCCATGAATGTTGGCTAAAACGCTTGTGGCTAAAAAACCAAAACATAGCGAAACATAGCGAAACAAAAGCAGCGAGTGCTGAAATGTTCTATTAATGGCCAAACAAAAGCGTCAAAAGAAAGTGACCAACAACAACGAACGATGAGATAAAAGCCATGAGCCAAAAACCTGTAAAATGTTTGAATCGACAAACAAAAATCTGCATACACATATACAATGTGTGGGTATGTGTATAGTACATTGTACATGGTTATAAGTATATGCTAAAATATGCATCAAGCGGCAAAGCGTTTACCAGGACATTGTTGCCGTTTATATGCTAAGGAGTGACAAGGTCCCAGCACTGTTAACTGAACTGAAAACTCAATGGAGAAAAGAAAGAAAGAAGAAAATGATTCGCTTGGGATATATGTATGTGTGTATATATGTATGTATTTGTGTATGTGTATGGCGATCAAAATGTGTGCTTTAAAAACGTATGCAGCATTTGCTAGAGTATTGTACAGCGTCCTTTATTCCTAGTTGATTGTGAGTACTCAGTGCCAACAAGACCGCCACCGATGCCATAGCCACCATAGCCACCTACACCGCCACCCCCTCCGCCACGACCACCACCACCGCCTCCGCCGCCAGCTGTGCCGCTAACTCCACCGCTGCTACAGCCCATTAGCTCTCGAAATACGTCGCCAATTTTATAGTTGTATCTACAATCAAACACACATACACACATCCATATTCATTCATTTAAATGTTTTTTTTTCCTTTTTTTGGGTTAAATTAAGTGGTACTCACTGCGCTGAACACTCGACATATCCACAGCGCCAATGTTTACGCACCAGCGTCGAAATGTCCTTCAGCTCCTAAAAAGGCATAACACAAAATGATTTTTTTTCGTATTTTTTTTTTGTTTAGCTCAAATACCACATACCACAACATTAACAAAAAAAAAATAAAATAACAAGTGAGATTTTTGTTGAGTAAGCATGACTACGAAATACCCTTAACCCCTAATGTCTGCAGTACTGAAAAAATGCTTAATGCTATCTCTAGTAGTTTTCAACCGATTTCAATTAAAATCTTATATATTTTCATTAGTTTTGTTAACTGTTTTAATCCGCATTTTCAAAAATTTCACATCCTCAACATTCAAGTTCTGATTGTTATCGATTGTGTATGGCAAATTGGAAAACTTATCGAAAATTTATAAATAATTTGTACTGCCTAGGGCTTTTGAGTTCTGAGATGTACATCGTCATACATATGAAGTTGGCTATATCGACTTGTCTTTTGATGTTGATTGAGAATATGTACCTTATGAGTTCGGAGATGCGTTCTGCTGCCTGCACAAAATCATTATACTCTTTTTTACACAATTCATGAGTTAAGGGTATATACCAAACAAACAAGGAGGTGCTTTTGATTGCGTCATTCGCTACAGTATTTTGTAATTAATTATGGCATAAAAGCATTTACACAAAAAATATATATATGTATATATATTTATGTACTTGACCTTAAATCATATTTGAAACGTTAAAGAAATATTTCCTACATATGGCAACAAAATTGTTTGGCTCTACGGTCTTAAATTATGACTTTAAAAGATAAAAGTGTATTAAGTTTGTTAACTAATAACACTCTTTAGACTGTAAGCACTTAAAGTTATTTAGACAATTTACATATTTAAATAAACAAAAAGTATGTTTTGTTGGTATTTAGTTTGTATTCTTTGAAAAAATTAATTAAATATTCTTCCAACTAATTTGCACAATTTCTACTTATCTTTGGCTAAAACTTTAATGGCAGCTGAAGGCTTCTAACCAAAACAGAAGCATGACTTTACTTGAAGTTAATTAAATTTTCCACAAAAGACAAAAAAATGTTAACTGAAAAGTAAAGTGTTTCGTTTTTCCTAAAAGTTTTTTATAAAGAATATTATCACAAAAAATTAACTAACAATAAGTGAAAAAAGAACTCAACAAACTTGTTTTGTATTTATCTTTTGGGATTTAAGTAAAGAAATGCTTTTATTTGACTTTTCAAGAGCTTTACGCTTCGTGTAAGTTTGAATTGGCTTAAAAAGTTAAACTCAAAACTTTACTTTAATCCTTTAACACAACAAATGCTTGATGCATTGTGTTCAATTCATTTGCTAATTAAAAATCATTTCGGGCCATTTAATCATTAAGCGCAGTCAAATAGCTAATCAGCTAAGTGAATTATTCCGCATAAGTCATGAAATCATAGCAAAACAGACACTAATTTATGTAGCTAATACAAAATTATTATGTAATTAATCATTGGGTTGGGCTAAATACATACCTGCGAGTTGGCCTGCGCCTCAGTTACATTGTCATATTTATTGCCGACCACAATTATGCTAAAATCACGATGACTGAAACTATCCAAGATTTGATCTCTTATGGAGCGGCAGTACTGCAGTACAAAATGTTTCAAATTCCAAAGACATATGTATGCCAATTATGCTTTAGACCTACCTGAAACGTTTCCAAATTGCCCATGTCATAAACAAGAATATAGGCATGCACCGTTCGCAACCCCAGCGGATGTCCATTATTCCATTCGGCAAAGTTATCAGCCGGAAAACGCTTCTGGCAAGATTGCCGCAATGTTGACAATTTGTTAAGTGTTTGTTTTTCATCAAGTGCCATATGAAAAATATATAGGTTTGTATTTTTGTTGTTATTTGTAATTTTGACGAGCACGTTCATCCGTAAATGTATTGCAAATAGAAAGTTTGAAGAAAAAATTAAAATGAAAATATTTTTTATAGTTGATTTAATTGTTTTTCGTTTCGTTTTTAGCGTAAAAAGTGTTCATCAGAGTAAACTCGTTTTTTGAGTGTTGATTTTAATTGTTAATACCATTGAAAATATATATATTGTTTACATTTGACGTCTGCTGGGTGGCCAAAGAGTAAATAACATTCATCAACTTCAATTGCATGCGATGGCAACAAAAAAAAGCAAAAAAAAATTCCAAAAAAATACTGCATGATGCATAAAGGATTATGAATGCAGTGAAAATTGCAGCTTATTTGCAACAAGAAAAAAATATAAAAAGGGATGTAAATAAATGGATGGACTGTAGTATCATTGAAGTGATTTATTTCAAGCAATTATTAAATGCATCTGCGGGCAATGTAAATGCAATTTGCAATTAGTTCATGGCAAAAAACGAAGTTAAATGGAAGAGAAAGTTAAAAATCAACAAGCATGAATGAGTTATTTGTGCAAGCCGATGATTTTATACTCTTGCTTGGTTAAGTTGTCACAGATAGAGTAATATCTGTATGGACAACAGCTATGAAAAAAAAATCGTTCATTAAAGTATTTATTAAAATATGTAAGTGAATATTGTTTCAACCAGAGCTGTTAAATTGCAATTATGATAAATAATAAAATTAATTATTCAAAATAGATAACTATAATTAATATAAAATATATGATTTTGATTTTGGAAATTTTGTGACTATCATTTTAGAATTATATAAAATAATCTAAAGTAATCCGACTACTTCTTATGATATTTTTGATTATTGCGATATTTTGTAATCCTGAAATAATCATAATATTATGTAGATTGTTTTTAATTGTAATCAATTGGTAATTGTGAAAAATATAAAAATAATCGTAATTAATACTTAATAAGTAAATAAATAATTTAATTATTAATTACTGATGATAACAACCTTAGATATGACAAATAAATTTGTCATTAAATTAATATTTTCTTAATAAGGGTTTTGGCATTAATCATTCGAGATTTGTCTATTTTACTCGTGTTCAAGTGTAACATAAACAGTTTTTCCTTAATACTCATTTATATTATAATCTTCCTAGTTGTAGGACTAACAAAAACTAAAACAAATAAAGCAAGATTTCCATCTATATATTTTGTTTTGTGCTTTTGATTCATACAGCTCTGATTATTACGATTATGTCATTTGGTTGGATGAATTCTTTTTAGTATTTTTCAAGTTGTCATAACAACAGCTTTTGTGGGGCGAGATCAGGGGAGATTGCCTGGCGTTGCAGAGGTCATAAATAAATGTCATAAATCAATTTGTGCTGCAGTCTTTTAGACACAAATAAAACCCAAACCCAAACCCAAGCCCAACACAAACAAACAAACAAACAGGCAAACAGTGACAGTCAACAGAACTAGAAATATTAGTCCAAGTATAATCGCACTCTTTTCTAATGTTGGGCGTACACAGCCCTAAGAGTTTACGCTCCTTGGCGCCATACACCGTTTGTCTTCCTTTGCCATTTTCGTTCGTTCGTTCGTTTGTTGGTTGGTTTGTTGGCTGGTAAGCTGTTAGTGCTCCTTAGACCAACCAGGGCCAACAACATCCATTTACCGCCATTTGTCTGGTCGTGTCATTCTGGCAGACAGCCAGTCGACTCGTCGACTCGACGTCTTTCTCTTGGCAGCGCGGGCAGGGCAGGGCAGGGTAGGGCATGGCAGGGCAGAGCAGAGCAGTCAGTATAAGTTGGCTAGATTTACGTTTTTGATTAAATTTCATTTAATTTGCGCTTTCCCTGGCTAAAGTTGTTGCTCTTCTATTACTGTTGCTGTTGTTGTTGCTATTGTTTTTGTCACAGCTACGTTAATTAACGGTTTTATGTGCTCCTGTTGTTGTTGTCCCTGAAATGTGAGCAGCTCGTTAGCCCAACTGTCCAGCTGTCTGATTGTTGCCCTCAACGGATTTTTATTGTATTGTGCTTCCGACTTTTTCTACGAGTATGTCTCTGTGTATATTTGTGTATGCGTTTTTCCTGTCACAGGAAATATATAAATTCGTCCGCCTTACTAATACAAACAAGATAAACACAAACATGAAACAATACACTGATGGCCCGCAATTAATTAAAATGATGATAAGTAGATGAATATATATGTATAGTTATATGGCGATGAGCCCACAAACTTGTTAACTTATTCTTCTCAGAGGTTAAATATTTACTAATAGGGAAAATTATATATCTCAACTGCAATATTTTCTTTTTGTTTATCTTTATTAAAGTATTGAAGTATCTGCATTTTATGATCATTTTATGACTCTTACACTAACATTTTCCATTAAAAACCTACTTTTGTACTAACTTGTATCAATACAAAACCTATATACAAGCCCCCTAATAAACAAAAAGCATAACAAAAACTAATCTTTTAATGGTTAGACATTGCCCAAAATTGGCAACACACAGCTGACCCAAACGTACATATGTGTTTTTATTTGTTAAGGGATTGTTGGGGAGTAAGCGAAAATCTGTTGAAGAACAAAATGCTGTTTACACAATTGGCGGCCATTATGTCTGACTTTGAGTAATAACTGAACCACACTGCACTTGACGATGAAAAATGTGCCACAATAAACGGAAAACTTTTGTGCACACACTCACACACACACACACACACACACACAAAAAGACAAAGAGAGAGACCAGGCCTCTCACAGTAATACCTGGACTGGCTAACAACTACTATTTAGTCAAACAATGGGCCAACAACAAACAATACTAAAAAAATAAATATATAACATAAATATCAACACAATAATATAAGTGGAGATTGCTCGACTATTAGATGATGCGTATAAAGAAATTTCTTTTGTTTCCTACCATTATAAAAATCGAAGTAAGAAATAATAAACAAATTATTCGAATACCAGAAAAGTGGTTTATCAAGAAAATATTTTGTAGAGTTTTTCAGTTTTTAAATCCGCAAATTTCATTTAAAAAAAACCTTAGACCAATATAAGAAAATAATTTTTTTGTTTTGTTAATGTTAAAATGTTACTAATAAATTTTAAAAAAATAAATCCAATATTTCTTGACCTATTTATTTATAAAAATTTATTTTAAAAAAGTCGAAAGTTCAAAATAGTCAAAGGCATAACACTGTTTAGAAAAATCGTCAGCTATAATCTACTTTAAATATACCCCACATTTTCTGACTTTATACAATTTTGTTTTTTGAAATGTCTACAGGGTATAAAAAGCGAATTCACGCCAAAATGGACGTGAATAAATTGAAAGCCATTGACATCCTGGCGTGCTGGATACGAAAACTATATATATGTATGTACGTAGGAGGTGGGAAAAGCTGGGATAAATGTTGGCAGAGATGCTATCACCTGCTGTTATAGTTATAGTAGTTGTAGTAGTTGTGGTAGTTGAAGTAAGGTATAACAATAGAGGTTGGCCAATTGTATTTCAACTGGTAGCTGTCATGTCTGCCAATACAAATTTCTTGTTGTACATTTTGTGAGCTTCTTTTGTTTTTTTTTCTCTGATTTTTTTTTGTATTTGGCAAGTGCTGACACACAAATATATATATATATATGTATATATATGTAGAGCTGCATGATTGTGGCTTTGTTACCAAATCACTTGACTTAACTGGGCTCAAAGCATTGTGGTTCATAAAAGCTACTGTTCGGCAAGTGCTATACTGAGATTTGTTTCATTTTCGTTTTTACAACTCACAAGGTCTTGTATTTTAGGCACATAAAATTCACACAAAAATAACAACACAAAACACAGTTGTAGCAATTTACTAAAGAAAAATAAAGTTTAATTAAAATACGCCTACAAGATGTTGTAAAAAGTGAACACAAATTGCAGCCTACGCTTTAGTTATAAATAAACTTATGATTGCTCGAAGAAAATATAAAGTAAAGAAAAAAATATAGTATTTATATGCATTAGGTTGGGGTTTTTTCTTATGCCAGTCTGTAGTTTCATATATGGTCACTGATAAGAATGATTGGTAGTATTCGAAACTTTCTACTGTTTTGAATGAGTCCCTTTATTTAATAAAGATTTAATGATTACCAATCATAATTATTGATAATTGGATTGTGTGTTTTTGCCAAATAATTATTTTTGGGATTGCACAATTATAAATAATCAACATTTTTTTATGAATATTTAAGGGTTAAGAAATATAATCAAAAAGAATTGAAAATTATCAATAAGTAATCCAGCAAGTTTTTTGAATATTTTAAATTAATTATTATTTGTTTAGAAAAATAAAAGTGAGAAAAATGGTTGAATATTCGTAATAAATATACACACTTTCTATTGTATTTCTAACGGCAAAAATAACAAAAAAAAAAAAAAAATAATTTGATTCGATATGTCTACTCAATTTAGGATAGTTGACATATTCAATTTTTTTACTGATACTGAGTACGATAATAAAAACTGATTCTATGAACTCGCTTTTTGTATATAGTTATTATTACATTCAGGTGCACAGTATGCATTTTGTATGCACGGCTTGTTTTATGCACTTTTAAGCCCATTTCAAAAGGTAAACATCCGTTAACAGGTTTTTTCAATTTTTCAACTTAAAATTCATAGTTGGGAGTTTTGTTTTGTACTTTCTCGGGGGTATGTGTTGCACTCACCTGGGGTGGAACGTCCAGTACCATCAGCTCCCGTATGCAGGCATCGCAGACCAAACAGTTTTTATAAATTTTGCGATGAGTTGTCGTCTGATGAGTTTTGGGGAAGTCATGGTAGAAAAATTGCTGCAAAACGAAATATGAATAAACAAAATATATGTTATTCAGCAGCTGCACATGCACATAAATATTAAATATGCATATGTGGTACTTGGTACAAATTGTTTTCGCCAAAACATATTCCCCTTTTCTGTGTTTTTGTGCAAACATTTTAAATATGAGAATTAATATGTGCGTAAAGCGAAGGATTTTCGTATTGTGGGTTTGCCGCTTTCATTCATGCTGGCTTTTATTTAATTTTTGAATTTATAAGAGCGTAAGCGTTTTCTTTTTACGCTTTATGCTACACTAGAAAATGTAAATATTAAGATGAGAAAATCTATAACGTTTCGGTAATTCATTGAAATAAATTAAAATGCATTTGGACTTAAATGATTTGTATTCGAGTAATAAATAACACACACATCTGGCTATAAAATCTAGATTCTATGTGCAATAAGAAGCATCAATAAAACACCAACAACAACAACAACAAAGCCATATCAATTGCCAGCTGTGTGTGTGCCAGTGTGTGTGTGAGAGGGCAATAATTCAAATTGCGTATACGCCATGATTAAAGATTAGTGTTAAGTTGGCAAGCAACTAAATGTGCTAAAAATTCTTGGTGCTACCAGCAGCCACCACATTTATTTATGTGCACGATAATATGGCCATGTTTATGTGATGCTGGGGCACACGCGTTAAAAGGCGCAAAGTTGGCCAACAGGAAAAACGCAAGCCATCCCCGAAGGACATAAACGTAATTTCTTATTCAATTACCAACTCAATAAAAATAAAACCCAATGATATGCGATGGCAAATAAAAGCGAGCGAGAGCGCACGCTGCAATAGAGTATAAAAAGAGTATAAACATGTGCAGTATTACACTCGACCTCCCACAATTTAAAGTTACAGTTGGCTTTTTTCACGCCATTTGTGTCTTGGTGCAAGGCAGCTGTTGCCGTTACCGTTGCCATTGCCATTGCCATTTTCTATGCGCAGGGCACTTCCGATTCCGTTTGTGTTATTGAATTGTATGCGTGGATAAATTATCCTTGATTTCATTTATGCCATTGACAATGAAGCAGCTGATTGGCAAGCGTCACATTTGCATTTAAATCTGTGTCGAAAATGTCGTCCCCAAAATGATTTCTCATATTTATTATATTGACTCTGACTGGATTAGAACCTGATATCAAATACGATTTGAAATTGAATAGCTATTGCTATCGTAACACGACACACATCACACAACACACACACACACACTCAACACACACACACACACACACACTCAACACACGATTGGCAATCTGTTCATTGAATGGCTTCAAACTGGGTCAATGACAGCGCATCACTTTTTTTCTTTTTCTTCTTTTTTTTAATGCAATCAGACGTAAAATATTTTCTCACAGCCTGTCGCTCATTTCATTTACACACAGTGTGTTTGTGTATTGGTGTATGTGGGCGTTTTTGTAGCAATTTCTCATAATGCCTTTTCTTTGGGCAACTTTGTAAAATGTTTGGTTTTTTTTTTGTGTTTTTACACTCATCTCTGATAAAATTTATATATTAAATAGCTTTGGGCGATGAAAACGAAAAAAAAAAGAAACCGGCGTTAAACTAACTGAGCGCAGAAAACGGCCAGCGGGTTAATGGCATCGTTTTGGCCACGTTTTCAAGTTGATCGTTTTGGGAGCTAAGCAGCTAATATAATGGAGCTTGGATTTTTTTTTGAGTTATGAACGCTTAAAAATTAGTATCAAAGTGATAATATTTTTGCTGTTTTTTGCAGCTGCTAAGAAAATGTTTAAAAATTTTATAAAGGAAAACTTTTATCAAAAAATGTGTTTGATTTTTTCTTGAATATAATAATATTGCTTAAAACTTATAATACAATATAGGCTATAAAATATTTAAGGATATTGTGTTTCATATAAGGCAACGACTCTAGTTGATATATCCTAAAAACAATCCATACAATATTTATTGACTTCAAGACCGTAAAATCAAGTTCTATACAAATACTTAACATTTATTGTCTTAAGCTATTACAGGCGCAATTAAAAAGTCATCTTAGCATGCCGCCCATCTTAATTCAACTTTTGTTAAATGTTCGCTTAATTTATTTATAAATGTATAGGTTCTCCTCGTTTTACTCGTTTCATATTTCGTTTTGGGATTTTCTCTCTGGCACCCACCGCATTTAACATTTCTCATTTTACGGGTCAGTGGCTTGCTTGGGGTGCTTGAGCCACGCATTGCCATTAAAGGCCACTTAATTGATTTTTCAGTGCTTAAAATACGATAAAAAAAATGCGCAAAATCTCGCCATAATACATAATGAAAATCGTGGCCGCAATAAATGTGGGCATAAACACACAGCTACTTCTTAGATACATATACAATGTACAATGTACAATGAACAATATATAATATATATATGAAAACGATTCACTTTAATGCTCTCACGCACACTGTAAGCACTCGTATATTGACCGCCGCCTATGGACATTAAAAGCAGCAAAATGAACTTCGAGTGGGTTGAAGCAACGGCAAAAAAAAACGGGAAAATGGCAAAATGGCAAACTTCCCCATTGGCTATCGACTGCAGTTAATTGAATTAGCCGAGCAAAAAATGCGTCTGTTTAATGAGCACACAGAACAACAATCGCATTTTATTGGGTCAGCAGGTACAGTGAGAACTTGAAAATGAGAAATATCTTGATTGGATCGGAACATTTTTCTCGCACTCCTTCGGTATAAGAAAGGTTTCTTAATCTTAAGCTGCATTGTGTAAAGAGATAGAAAAAATATGTTATGTATGATTATTGAAGGGTTAAGGGTATCTTCTAGTCGAGCTTACTCGACTAGAGCCTTCTTACTTGTTAAGATACAAAATGTTGCATTTCTCTTAATGCCTCTCTGACCTGTCTAATTGCAATTTAAAAACCACAAAAGATGTGAAAGTGCTTCAATGTAATGCATTGGCGAAGCGGAAATCGAATTAACAATGTGCTCACACACACTTGCACACACACACACGAAGTCAAATGCTATTAGTAGACATTAAAGGTTGGTGCAACATCAACAAATACTGAGAGAGAGTGAGATAGAGACAGAAAAAGAGAAAAGAGAGAATGAGAAAGAGAAAGAGGCAGAAAAAGAGAAAACGCAAGGGAGGGCAGTTGAAACTGTAAAACATTATAAACACAGGCAGCTACTGCCGCTGTCCTATTAAAAAGTTCAACTTTTGCAGCTTTCATTTAACGTCATTTATTATTAATGAGTATTAAAGGTGCAAAAGGGTGTAATAACGTCAACTGCATTTGCAACTGCAACTGCAGCAGTCAACATGTTGCAATCACCTTTTATTAAATGCCCTGCAGAGAATTGGCAATTGGGTTATTTGTAAGAGGCAATTGGTAAATTGGTTTACATGAAGTTATAAATAATTTACAGAAAATACAAAATATAATTAAGATGCATTTAATTAAGTGTTTGTTGATTTTTATAGGCATTAAAGGCTATGGCTTGCCTATTTTATGCGGTAAAAAAGCGGTTTTAACTGTTTTGTTCGATTTACCTAAATAAAAATAATAATAATAATTTCTCAAAAATAATAAGTAAGTTAAGTTATTAAGTTAATAGTTTGTCAATATATTCATTATGAACTTGGTTTTTAATTTTGAGGTATTTTGTTTTTTCTTATATGTTTTTATTCAATCAATCAACAATTTAAAAACATAAAATATCTAACATTACAATTTTAATATTAATATGAGAGTTTTAAGTATTTAATAAAAAATAAATAGGAAAAGAAATAACTCAAATGGTAATTATAATTCTTAATATGATTTAAAAGTTTTTAGATTTTTTTTATAAGCATTTATGTGTTTACCTTCTAAGTTTGATACGTTAGAATATTAGTTTTTATTGTTCAATTGTTATATACATGTTATATGTTATATGTTTTTATTCCGTTAAACATGTTAAATATGTTTCATATTCAAAATATGTTTCGAAAAACTGTACATAAGAGTGTTTCAAAAGATGTAGTTGCCCAACATTGAAATTTAATAACATTAGAAAGCTCTTAATAAACCAAAAATGAAATGAATGACAGAATTTTATAAAAGTAAAGTAATTATTTCATTTGATATACTTATGTATATGAAAACTTACTTGTAATATGCTTGTTTTGCCGACGCCAGTAGCCCCCAAAAATGCCGCTTTAAGGGGGCCCTGCAGCCATGGCGGCTCTGCACCACCCTCCAGAGTGATACGCTATGCCGAAATGCACTTATTTTGTATATGCAACTCCATTTCAATTGTAATTTTTGTTGTTGTTGTTGTGGTTGTGGTTGCTGTTGCTGCTTTTTGTTGCGCTTTTGTCGTTGCTGGTTTGTTGTTACCAATTCCAGTACCTGCTGGACCTGCTGCTCCTGCTCCTGCTGCTGCTGTTTTATTATTGGCTGCTGCTGTTGTTGTGGTTCTCGCACTATCACCGACATAATCAACGCTTCGTGTACTACCGATCAATAGTTTCTTAGAATTTGTTGGCGATATTGTACTACTCCACATTATATTATTATTGTAATTGCCAGTGCTGTCGTTATTTCGCTTGAACGACGCCAGTTTGAACGATTTCCCAATTTGTACTGGGTTCTTGACTTGAAAGCAAATACTATATATAGATATTTTCAAGTAAAATATATCACTTGTGCCGTACTCCACGGATTTGAGTAGCTGCTCCGCTGGTGGGTAATGGATACAAAGGCATAGCACGTGAATTATTAGCTGAAAAAATTGAAGAGAAACCTGTAATTAAACATTTGTGTGGCTCAATTGATTCAACATAGTATATAAAGCTGAACATTTTTAAAACACTTTTTCATTGAAATCAAAATTAAAGTCCAACCATTTTTTTTGCCCAGTTACTGACCATTATTCCGCCCTAATTCCTTTTTCACTCGTTTTCGTAGTATATATGTATATAAACAATGTTGTACATGTCCAAGTAAGATTTCATTCTTGAATACCCTTCCCCTGCCTATCTCTGTGTGTCTATCGTTTTCTATTCGCTGGCATCCGGGGTTTTAGTTTCCTGAGCCTCTCTCACTGCCTGTCTGTCCGGATGTCTTTTGGGTCGTTGTTGTCTATGCTTGTTATTTCTATTTGAGTTAAGGAACGTTTCATGTGCTTCGTTTCCCTAAAATTGTATTGGCTTATTTATTGTTTTTAGAGCAACTTGCTACAATTGTTCTTGTTTGTTATTTGTTATTTGTCTGGCAATTTCGTTTGCCAGATATAGGATTCCAGCATATTGTAAAAGTGCTTAAAGCACGAAAATCAATTAAAAGTTTTTTCCTTCAATTTTAATTGTAGAGGCCTCGGTCTCTTGCTCCCTCTCTCTTTCTCTTTCTCTTTCTCTTTCTCTTTCTCTTTCTCTTTCTCTTTCTCTCTCTCTCTCTCTCTCTCTCTCTCTCTCTCTATCTCTATCGGATTCTAAATCGTCTTTGTGACAGTGACAAACTCCGCAATTGAATGAACTGCTTTTGTCAGCTTTAGCTGCAGCTGCCACTCTGAATGCAATTCTGCATTTTTCCGCCATTAACGAAACTGCCAAAGTTCTCAACTCAACATCTCAAGCTATCTCAGGCTGTGTGCCAAAAAGAATCTTCGAATTCAAATCAAATAGCTGCTCTAGTTTGTGGCCAAAGTACTATTTGTGCCAACGAAAATGAAAAAAAAATAATGTTATCCTCCTGCCATGCAAATTTACGGCCAGGATATGGCACAGCATGACAACAATTCGGAAATGAAATGTGTGCGACTTTTGCTTCGAAAAGGATATTGATTTTGGGCTAAAAAAAAAGAAAACTCATAAGAATTCCAACTCAATGCATGCAATAGAACATAAAATAAATGTAGCCATATGTGGATCAGGCGAATGTGACCAGAAGATACCCTGTATTTGTAAATGAAAGTAATATGCATATACAATCAATTTTTTATAAAAGGAAAATCGAAACTTAAATGTTGAACAAGTAGTAGAACCTCAAAAAGATGTACAATAAAATGAATTTTTGGTATAGAATGACTCTTTAAGCTCATAAAAAATGAATATATGTTTGTTTAAAATATACACAAATTTGCATATGTTTTATTTGGTAATACCGGTCACATGTGCTAGATATATGATTCCGTATTGATTTATGTGAGATTTGTATTTATTTTGGCCATATCCTCCCTTGGCAAGTTAGATTGCTTTAGCTGGTAAGGAAAACACTTAAGTACTGTTTCGTTGTGATTGAATTTCTTCGATTTTTTTTGCAGCTTGGGGTTTCCTTTTATTATTATGTACTTTTATAAAAGAAAAGGGCTACGCGCACAATTGAAAGGAAGCCGTTGTTTCCGTACTGGAAAACGTTTAACTCCATTTGGCAAACATTACGCAGACTACCAAGTCATGAAACGAGTTACTTTCCGCGTTTATTTCGCGTTTTCTGATTGCTCAGCACTTAGAGCGGCTTACCGCAATACTGATAAGGATATGATGGACTTACTAAACAAGCCAAGTAGTCTGATTGAAACTGAAGCACCTGTTGTATGTGGGTGACAAAAGGTTTATGTTTTGTTTTCTTTTAACGAGTTTCAGTTGGTTAACCGATCTGATTTTAGGTTTAGTTTGCATTTCACAGAGAGTTCGAAATACATTAACTGCGAGCTAAAAGTTCAACTTGCAGCTGCACAGAAACATGAATTTTTAATATTATTTCAAAACTTTGGTATTTAAGTTATGTGCAAATAACTGAAGCTTTTATATATATAATTGTTTGAGCTTAAACTTTGACCGCTTTAACCGCACGGCCAAGTTAAAATTGGCAATGAGCTGTGTGTTCGTGGCAAAACTGACAGCTAAGTATTTGAGCCAAGATGGTTAAGGCAGCAGCTGTTTTACTATGTTTACCTTGCCATTGTTTCAGGAATCAGAACGATTTGTTTTAAAGATATTTTTATAAAAGAAATTTATGCCTTAAACTTCAACTATGTATAAACTGAATATGTGGTTAAAGTGTGGTACAATTCAAAGGTGCGTATAATTGATCCGGTCAGAGTTATGGAAGGAGGTTGAGAAAGTCATTATTAACAGTTGTCATGAACTTATCGGAAATTACGCATATCCTTTGAGCAAACAACACACACACAAATCGTAAAGGAAAACAAAAGGAAAAGTAAATGTGAAAATGGCCAACAAATTGCAAGTTGTGTGACAAACAATCGTAAAAGTTTGTCTACTCTGACTGCCTGTCTATTGTAGAGACATAAACGTTCGTTTATTCATGAACTGGAATGTTTTACCATTTACCATTTACCATTAAAGAACGAATGCTCGCGCCCATATCACAAAATCAACGAGGCTTGAGCGAATGTCAACAAATAGAATGTCACAACTCTCTTTCTCTCTGTGTGTGTTTTTGTGTGTGTGTAGAACTGAGTGTGGCTGTCAACTTGGTTTGTTACTTTTACAAACAGTTCCAAACACGTACAGACGATGCAGGCAGCACACATGAGTTCGCATGAGTAGAAGAAAGCGTTTTGGAATAAGCTCATGCAAAATTAAATCATTAAAATGCAGGCCAGGATGAATTTTTGTTTTCTCTTTTTTCTTTAACTGTTTTGCGCACGAATTGTTGTTTGTACACACACCAATACGCATACACGCACACACACATTGTTTAAATTTACAACAACACTCTTTCGCTCACACAACGGCGTGTATTCCGGCGTGCTCGTGCTTAAGTAGATATTTTTAACCAAAAATCTTAACGCAAAACAGATAAAACAAGTGAGAACGTTTGGGTGAAAGGGAGTGATTGACTAAGTGATACCCTGTACACCTAATTTAGTTCATAGATATATCATAAATCTAATGATTTTTACTGTTCCCGATACGATATTTTTATCGATACCGATGAGTGCTTGACTACGTGATGCCCTGTATCAAATATTATATAAATATATTGTTTATGTTTCATAAACAATATTGGCCTACAAAATTACTGAAATATATCGATTGGTTATTTATTATCGATAACGCAGACTAACGCTCAAATGAAGCTGCTTCAGAAACTTTTTACCCATAAAATCATCGAAACAATGTTAACAATAACCCTTTTAGACATTTTAAATAGTCACAGGGTACATAAGCATGGCAACAGATATTTAAAACGTTTCAGCTTTTTGAGAGAAAAAAGGGGCACAGAAAAACGTCAACGGCTTGAAAGACAAAAATGCAAAAAAAGAGAGGCACAGCATTTGCATATATCAGGTCGCCAAACCCACGACACAACATAGGCAATGTAGGGCAAAGAAAAATTAAAGATGCAGTTTAAATGCAGCGTTGAAGTTCACTTAAAGAAACACTTTAATAGTCTTGACATCTTCTTTAAATGAATATTTAAGATATTTGTAAGCCTCCCCCTAGTCAAGGCAGCTTATTATTTTAGCTTATATTAAGAACAACAAGTCAGAAGAGTTTATGTTCAAGAAACCTTGACTAGGAAATACCCTGAACCCTATAAATAACTTTAATCTTCGATATCTTCGGTGTATCTAAATCGATTTCGATGAAACTTTCACAGGCTTTTATTATTAACTCTATTGTTTCTAAAACACGTTCGTGAAATATTGGAATACAAGATTTTGGTGTTATCGATAATAACTATACATTGGAATAAGGACAAACTTATCGATAATTTAAAACAAACTTATTCTGCTAATGGCTTAATAGAGCTTCTATGTTGGAGTTTCTAGCTGTGTATAGTTTCTGAAACGTATGCGCAGACTGACATGGTTTATTCGACTTGATAATGCTGATACAAAATATATATACCCTCAAAGATACAGGGTATACATATCGTTAAATATCATATTTAACGGTTGAAATTTTTAAAAATATATATTGGCTTTATTTCAAACCGTTTTTTCCTTTTTCTCTAACATCTAAATAAGTGAATGGTTGTTTTTTCTCGTTTTCTTTGTTAAGGAGCTGAGAAATTGAATTATAGTTGCTGCTATTGAATTTAAAAATAGCAAAGCGTTTCTCAACATCAACATGAGGGCCATTGTGGTGGTTTTTGAGTATTGGAGGCGTGACAACAGCCATTGAACGTGTCCAAATTGCCGAAACGCGTCAAAATTATGTTGATGTCGTACGTGACCGGATGTCGGTCTACAAATTGAATATAATGGTTTGGCACACAGGACCCAACCAAAAAAAAGTGGGCATAGCCTACTATTCGGTGTAAATTTTAAATTTTTATTAGTAGTCGAAAAAGGAAACGTGTCCGAGAATTCAATTGAATTTGGCTAATTTGAGTGTGATTGTGTTAAAAATACATCATAAAAACTTCCAGCATGAAAAAATTAAAAATAGTTACTTCACTATTTAAAGAACTAAGGTTTTAGTCGAGTAAGTTTGACTAAAAGATACCCTTGACCTTACACATACGGTTACTATTGCACAAATGCTTTATGAATAATCTTCTATTTCTCTTATCGACTGGATCTAATAAAAGTTTTCCAGATTTTAAATTTTTTGTCTATAGTTTCAACTCTTATTTATTTACTTTTTAAAATTCAAGTTTTTATAATTATTTATTACATGGGTATATTGTAAGCCCAAAAAAGTTATTAAAAATTTGAAACAAATTTGTACTACCTATAAAAAAGTAAATTTTCTAAAAAATTTAAAAATTTCTAAATTTAAGCGAAACAAAGATCATTATTACATATACGCAACTTTATTCAACCTCACAGCTAGAAAAACTCTTTCACTTGCTGACAGCCACAATATGTAAAAAAATATGCCCACTTTCATGGTTGTAAAAAAACAACACTTAAACAAATGAAGATCGCAGGTGGCAAACGTTTTTCAACGAGAAAAACTCGAAAACATATGCTAACAATTTGTTCATAACCTTTGACAACATTTCAACGGAACAGAACAGAACAGAAAGCGGAAACGATAAGTTATCACAAACGTTTTCAATTGTCAAACGTTTGCGGATGGAGGAGAGATGTGAAAAATTACATGCTCTGCCGAGTTCTCAAAGCTGTGACTAAAACAGCAGGGCAGAAAAAACAGAAACAGAAATGTTGATGTGTATTTTTTTACGGATGTGTTATTAAAAAAATGTATATTGCCGTTGCATATGTGAAGATATATATATATTACGTATGCGTATTCCGTATACGACGTATCATGCTTTAATGTGGTTTTTGCAAAGAGGAAAAATATATAAATGAAGAATATTTGTATGACGCGAAAGTTTTTATTAAAGCCTGCAATATGCCAGATCAGATTTAAATAAACTACATTTTATTAAATCAAACAGATACATTTAATAGATATTTTGTATATAATTTTTTTTTATGCTTGGTCAGTTTTTAGCTCATTAAAGTGTTGTGCAGAAATAATAAAAATAAGCTTGTCTCCTTCCCTATTGCCCTTGTGATGTCATTATGCAAATTTCCGCAACAAATCAAACAACTGACAAGAATGTTAAATTTTTATTTGATTACGTCATATTAACAAGCATTGTCAGCACAAATAGTATTCAAGTTTTTTACAGTTACAGTTATGCAAGTGGCTTTAAATATGGCAACTTGCAGGTTTTAGGGAAGCCATTAAAAAGCTAAAGTCATTCGTCTTGATATAACCCAATGTTATGTATAAGGTGCCAAGGAAGCACCTTTTATTAAAATGATTGCGTTGTAAGCTTAAAATAAAATGTCGGCTCATGAAAAAACAGAGCATGCGCCTAACCAGGACTAGCCACAAATGTACATATGTATATGTTTGGTTAACCCGAATATACATATATGGTAGATTCCTTTTATAGCTGCCGCTAATGTAGTTGTCTGTTTTCTATTCCCGATTCATAAATAAAGCACAGAGATTACTTACATTCCCATTCGCATTTACAACTGTAAACGGGTTGGACTCGCTTTTATCCCCTTCCCTTCCCCCCGCCATGTCCAAAGTGGCAGTTTAATTAAATTTATTACAGTTTATAAGCAGCAAATTAATTGCACAGCACATTTTGTTCTGCCGCTTGCACAGCTTATATACATATACAGGAAACTGTATAGAATAATATAGATGCCAACGGGCAACGAGCTTAAATGAGGACAAATAGTTTGTTCGGCAATGAATTGGAATCTAAATAAATAAGTACAATGGGTGTTTGTACTCTTGTATGTTTACATGTTGGTCTCATATTTAAACAGGACATTTGTGTATGTGTGTGTGTGTGTGTGTTTCATAAACATATACGTATTGTTCTACGAGTAAATGGAGTTTAAATAATAACAATATTATTATATTTACAGAGAGGATTTCTTTTCGATACGGGCATAAACTGAGTTCAATTGGCAAAGAATTAAACTATAATGTAGTAATATATTTATACGCAAAGATATTAGGGGTAAACGTCGTAGAGGAAAACGTAATATTACAATATTTTGTATGCTAAAGTTGCAAAAAGATAGCTTAGGACATAGTATCACATAGCATTTCTCTGAATGCTACGCTTATCGATCTCTTTAAAATGCAATCGCTCTTCGTTCTTCAACTTTTAAAATATTTTTAAATAAGACCCAAACAAGTAGGCATCGTTTCTATTAGTATCATATCACTTATTTAGACATATACAATAAATATATATATATATATAGTATATAGATTAACAATAATAAATAGTCATTACATATTCTCACACAAGTCATGCTAGGCTAATGATGCCTAGCAACACTTAAAAAATACATTGATATAACCTTGCAATAACTCTAGGATGGCACATAAGAAGGAACGCCAAAGCACGGAGAAACGTGCCGAGCTCCAAGATATTGTTGTGGGCGGCAAGTATCGTTTGATGAGTCCCATTGGAAGCGGTTCCTTCGGGGAACTCTATCGTGCCACGGGCCTTGAGAATGGCGAAGAGGTGGCAGTCAAACTGGAGGTTAGTTCAATGAAATATCCACAGTTGCCACGCGAGGCAAAGATCTACAATATATTACGTGGTGGTGTTGGATTCCCACAACTACGCTACTTTGGCACTGAGGGTGTCTACAATGTGCTAGTGCTGGACCTATTGGGTCCAACGCTGGAGGATCTGCTCAACTTTTGCTCACGTAACTTTAGCCTGAAGACAACCCTAATGCTAGCCGATCAGATTCTCACACGTGTCGAGTATTTGCACATGAATTGTCTGCTGCATCGCGACATCAAGCCGGAGAACTTTCTCATGGGCTTGGGCAGTGAGAGAACTCGTGTCTTTATGATTGACTTTGGTCTGGCCAAGCGATACTATCGTCCCAGCAGCAATACCCACATCACTTATAATGAACATCATGAGCTTATTGGCACCGCTCGCTATGCATCGGTTCATGCTCATTTTGCGGAGCAGGGAAGGCGCGATGATCTGGAGGCGGTGGGTTATTTGTTACTCTACTTTTTGAGGGGTCGCCTGCCGTGGCAGGGCATCAGTGCGCAGTCGCGGCTGCAGAAGTACGAAAGAATCGCTGAGAGGAAGTCGACATTGCCCCTTCATGTTCTATGTGCTGGTATACCCAGTGAATTCTATGTATATTTGAAGTATTGTCGCACTTTGCAATTTACCGAGCAGCCGGATTATATTTATTTGCGGCAGTTGTTTTCGATGTTGTTTCGTAACAATTTATTACAATACGACCATCTATTCGATTGGGTGGACATTGATTGGGAAGTGGCCAAGAATAAACGTATGTTAGCCAAGAGACGTTCAAAGAATCGAAACCATAATAAGAAGCATCTAAAGGATGTCGAGAAAAAGGTGCCGGAGAATCCGAAAGTGCGTCCATGTGAATCCCGTTCGAAGCTGCGTCGCAAAATGAGCTATAAGGCTAGTCGTTGATTAACTACAGCTTTGACGTGATATTAATATTGTTTCTATTGTTTCTGCGTGTTGTTTTGTGCAGGTGTGGCAGGTAGTAAAAACACAACACAATCCTTTGTTTATTAAATTAGTTCGCAACACAACAACAACACACAGCAAAACACCACACATGTGAAACCCTGATAACAGAGCTTCGCAACAAGAGCTAAGTTAAGCAAAAAAAATAATCCTATAACCTTCAAACTTACTTAAACTTAATACAAAAATGAAATACTCTGGATTCTGAAAACATATTGGCAATGTGATATAATGTTTACAAAAAAAGTATTGAAAATAAATATGTATATGCTTGACTATATTATTATTATATAATTATATTTGTTATATTTTTAACTTTAATCAAAATTCAACAAAATAAAATATTTATTGAAGAATATGCATGAATAATGGCACTTAATATTTATATAGTTAATATTGATGATAGTTGTGCAAATGCTGTAAAATTGAATTGCAAATTTATTTATTTCATTTTCATCAGCTATTAGTTTATTCAATGTTTAAGTCATATTCATTTTAAGCGTAATCAACATATAAATAGGGTTAATGCTTCAATGAGAATATTTAAATTTATTGCATGACATATTTAATGAAGCTACTATGTAAGGAAATTTTCTTAAGAAGAAGGGTGTAGGAATATTTTACTGCCACAGTGGACTTTCTTTGCACACATACAAACACACATAGAAGTGGGAGCTTGGCAAAGGATGTTAATAAAAGGGTTAATTACAAGGCAAAGTCCGGGCCACGCCATGGACGTTGACATACTTACAGAGAAGGCTAAAACTAGAGAATATCAGGCAAGACAAAGTAGTATGCTTAGACGCGCTGCAGTAATGCGAAAGGAACACACACACACACACTCTCAAACACACACAGTCATATATGGGGACTTAACTATTTGCTAGCCCAAAGCGATTTTGTTGAGCTCTCTCGCTTCTCGCCTAAGACTCCATATAAGCGTGGGTGTATTTTATTCTATGCGTATATAAATCTATAAATAACTTTTGCCGGGTAACACGTACTCTCTACTCTTACAGCCACACCGTTTCCAGCGCACGCCCACACACACGCCTCACTTCTTTTAGGTCCTTCATTGTGTGTTTGCGCCTCGCTGAGCAGCAAGACTTGGGACTCACCCAAAAAGTGGATAAAAAGAAAGAAAGAAAGAAAGAATGAAGAAAAAACCAAATCCCTCAAAATGCCACATATCAGATCCGCAAAATTGCCGCGTGCTGATGCATGCCTAATGGGCCAGCCGCTGCACATACACACAAACAAACACACACACACACAAGTCAGCAACACCCAAAACAAACACCCACAGATTCGCCACCCACAATTCGCTGAAGCATTATAATATTTGGTTTCCATTTGGTTTTGGTTTTTCGATAGCGCATTCGAAATTAAGTTTCTTGTTTGTGGTCGGTTCGGTTCAGCGTGGTTCAGTTTGGTTTGGTTCGGTTTGTCTCCACCAACAAAAAATTGCTACAAATTTGTATTTTATTTATAAGTTGAGCAGCTGCCATGATGATCAAGCACATTATGCAAGCTGATAAACCGATTCTGGATGAACTTTTTGCATGGGGGCGACGTATTTTCATATTGGCCACTTAACATAATGGGCCCGATTCGGGAGGGTCAATAGGGATTACGAACATGACGAAATGGTTTTAGTTAAATGACCAAACAAAATGGACACATGATACGCTCGCCAAGACAAAGTCGCATGAGTTGCATAATTTAATTTGATGAACAAATATTGATATTGTTATTAAATTGTCTGCATTTGGTTGACCGATCACTAAACTTAACTCAGTTATTTTCCATTTTTGTCTTCTTTGTGAGCTGAAACAAATAGTTGCAAGTTGCAAGCTTAAAGTTGTCAAAAACCTCAAACGAAGCTTTAAGTTTGTTTTCTTTTAAATTTGTACACGTCTTACAACAAATTGTCAAACAAAAAAAAATTAAGTTTAGCTTTACAATGTTATTTATTTATTTATTTTTCAGTTTGTGGCTTTCTATTAGACAAATATTAATCGTTATTTTTTTAATTTAAGCCATTTAGATTTTAAATTCACAATATTATTAGATCATGCCAAAAAGTATGCAATACAAATGTGTTCAATTTTTAAATGGTTTCGCACATTTTTCATTGCCTACTTTTGGTTGCCAGTTTTGCACACTTGCAAATTGAAGAGACATTAATTATTCGCATTGTCGACAGCTTTTTAATTACAGAAAAAGCTTTTAAATTGAGTACAATTCATTTCTAATGTGTGCGCACACTCATTAGGTTAATTAAAAATGCATAAATTACATTTTGCACAACTTTTTTTTGTACAAATGAAAATGATATTTGCAATTAAAAATGTTGCTAATGGAATTAATAAAGTGTTAATTATAATTGTTATTCTTCTGCCGTTTTTGTCATAAAACGTTTTTTTTTTAATACCATTCCGCAAATTTGTTGGCTAATACTTTTGAATTACAATTTTTAAAACTTTTTATTTACAATGTTTAAAGAACTCTAAAAAAAAACCCTTTAACACTCATTCAAACAAACGCCGAAAATTTGTAAACAGAAACTAAAAAAAGGACTCAATGTGCAGCCATTTAATTGACCAACACAAACAACAAACTTCGCCAAACTAGTCAACTACGTACGTTGTGAGAAATAGTTAGAGTTTAGGATTTTTTGTAAAAAAAACTTTTTGATTTTCTGGTATTACGAACTAAAAACTATTTTCATTGAATATTGAAAAATGTTTATAGAAAGAAACTTTCAATGAAACTTTATAAGAATCTTTAAATTTAATATCAAGAAGTTTTACTAAGTAACCGCTAATTAAAAATTAAGCTAATCCTTACTATATATATGGTACAGAAAACTTTGAACTAACGAGTCCTTAATTGCAGTCACTCATACACCATACACACAGTGCCAGTGAGATGTCTCTGATTGCATAATTTTGTGGTCATGTGGTTAACCAGCAGAGAAGCAGAGTAGCAGAAAGCAGCAACAGCAACGAGAAGCAGCAAAAGCCAGCAGTTTGTAATGCAAATCAGTCAACATGGCAGAAGTTTCCGTCATAGTTGCACTGAAATTGGCAGCATTGTGAGCAAGATTATGAGTAAAAGTGTGGTAGAGGGGGTGGCGGTGATAAAGATAGTCAGATAAGCAGCCGTCATCGTCACGTCACGTCACGATGCTCGTTTCATGTGGCGTATGATTAATGTGTCTGCACTGAGCTTAATGCTTTTAAATACGCATAAATGATTGGCAATTCGCCATTTGGCATGTTTCTGATGTTCTTAATGCAGTTTGTGGTATGTGTGTGTGCGGGTGTGTGTGTGTCTGAGCGGGTGGGAATGTGCCTGCAGATGGGTGTCCGGGTATGTGCGGGTGCTTATGTTGCCAGGCACTTGGCCCTTTTATTTGATTAGCTTGTCCCAAGTGATGCCCAGTGGCACTCGCATTGCCATTGCCAGGATGGTTATTTTGCTGCCAATGCATTCCAATTTGGTACTGCAAATGGCAGTCATCTTTGCTGTTGATGCTGCCATTTCTGCCTGCTGCAGCTGGCCAAAAGCTCATCAAAGCAAATGGCGCACTGGGATTGGAACATGTTCATTATAATTACGTTTTGTAGCAAGACCAGGCAATCTTTTCCAACATGTTGGTAAATGGAGGCTGAAATTGTTTAACTATGTAAGTTTTTGAAATGAAAAAAGAACGACGAAAAAATATATAATAACTATTTGATGTGATATAGTGAAGAAAATTCTGTTTTAATCCGCTTTAAAAATATATTCTCTAGGATCCCAAATCGTATTTTTTCGAAATTGTTAAACTTTTGATAGAGTTTGGAATTAACAAGAACTTAAATAAATATTCATAATAAATAGAAAATGTGAAATAGTGAAAAAAACATAGTTTTAATCCACTTTCAAGATATATATTCTGTAGTTCCCCAAGTCGATTTAGTTCAAAATCGTGACAACTCACTTTTTGCTCGTAAACTTAATTATTTAATCGGTTTTTGCAAAGCAATTAAGAGCTCAATTTGCCAATATGGTAGGGCCAAAAGTTTGTTCTGGTTGTGTGCTTTTAATTAGACAAATATTTGCAAGTCAACCCAGAGTTGCCTGGAGGACTCGTTAACCCACATGACGAAACGCCAAGGCAACAACAACACCAACAACAGCAACGAACACACAAGGTTCAAGGTTCGCCCCTAAATCTAATTCTCTAATAGGTGCTCAAAACGCGGCTTTGATTGATGCACTAATTGAACGTTTAATCATAAAGCAAGGCAAATATTGATTTTATTGACACATTTCAACGGCATATATACTAGAACACATACCACATAACAACAACAACAATATTTTCAAACCCTGCAGTTTAGTTGACAAGACCAAAGGTAATGATGTCAAAAGAAGTAAAATGGATCTAGTTAAGACAGCTAGAAAAATAAAAATCCTGAGCTTCACGCGTTTGCTCATGCCTGCACTACTGATTACTGAACTTCCATCCGCTTCTTCAACTAAATTGATTATTATTTCGCCTATAGTTTCTCAAAGCAGTTTTAGATTTTTCCAATTTTAACATTTTATTGGTATGGAGGTGTACTTCGGAAACATAAAAAGTTATCGTCAATTTCAATTGCCTATTATGCTCCCAAACTGAAGTATCTAAAGTTCTTACAGTTTCTCAGATTGATGCGTTTATACAGACAGACATACGGACGGATATGGCCAACCCGACTCCGTTGTTGATACTGATCAAGAAAATATATACTTTTTAGAGTCGAAAGTGCTTCTATCTGTCTGTCACATACCTTTGCACAAAATCATTATATCTTTTTTTTATCCGTTTTCTGGGGTCAGGTTATAAAAACAGATCACACGGATGGAGAAGCAGTTGAGCAATCGGAGAAAAAGAATCCCCACGATGCACATAATTTTTGCACTTACGCTGAGAGAAGAACGCATAAAGTAAATGAAAAAAAAATATTAAACTCAACTATTTGCATATTGAATTTTTCTTTTTTAACTTCTCGGATACCTTAAGGAATGACATTCATGACTTTTTTATTCACTCGAGTGCATCTAGTACTAGAAGTGCTATCAATAAAGTGAAAATTACATAGACTAGTTCAGTGGTCTTCGACGTTGGCTAGTCAAGTTGCTATGCTTGAATGAAACACTGCCGCCACTAGTCCTTCACGCGTTCATTGTAACAAGCCAATAGAATAGTTTGTGTGAGAAAGTAACGCAAACCAAAAACCGTAGGGGAGTGAAAAAGCTTTACACAAGAGTTTATATATACATATGTATATGTATGGATTTTTGTTAGGAATTAGAATTGCGCGGATTTTAAAATCGTTATTTTACATGTTTCGAGAGTGTAAAAGCTTTACTTTTAGTTTAAGATAGTAATGAAAAAATATCAATATTGGTGATACCACAAACCTTTTTCTAAGCAAATTTCTTATCATGACTTACATAAAATTAAAGACCTTATGTATTTACCAATTTATTTGGCAAAAAAGTACTTCAGCAAAGACATTCAGCTCCCATTGAAATCTAACACATTCAGAGATGTTCTTAAGCATTTTTTCTGGTTGCTGAGTAGTAGTAAAAAAGAAAAGTTTCTTGAATAGCTTCAGTGTTTATTATTATAGGTTTGGCATGAATTTTTCAGTATCTATAGATGACATGGCAATAAGAAAAAAACTTTTTTTTTTGTGTGCTTGACTTCAGTGTTTTGTTCAACATGCTTTTTACAACCGGATATAGAATATAGGGGTTGGCTTGCTCAGATAAAAACAAGTATAAATGGTCGAAGCATTACTCATTGATTCCTACAAACCATATATTTAGCAGGGTAAATGTATACATACTGGGTTAAATGTATATATACTGCGTATATACATATATACAAAGAGCCAAGGTCGAGAAGAGTTTTTTTTTGTGTCGCAAGTTTCATTGTTGTATTGTTGGCCAGGTTTTTATGACGGGAAACAGCGACAAAAAACAATAAAAATAGAAGAACAAAATGCAAAGTGAGCAAAGAAGACAAAAAAAAAAAACGGAATGAAAAAACTTGAAAACTGCGCTTTGATATTTTCATTCATTGTCTTTATTGTTGTTACCGCTGATACTACAACCCAGCCAATCAGAGTGGATATCTGTCAACCCTTTTTAATTGGCCAACATTAGTGCCCCAAAAATAAGCTGTGTGCAACTGCAGGAGGGGGATGGCGGGAGGAAAAACACTGTTGTGTCTTTGTTATATTAATTGCTTCTGATTGTCTGCTCTACGAACGAACAAAAAATGTTTTTGAACATTGATAGCGATAGCGGCAAGTTTACAGTGCCGACCAACAGTTTATTCATCAATGATGGCAACAAGGCCATTTAGTGTTTGATTTTATTGTTGGCTGTTAGCTGATGTTGCTGCCACGTCAGTTGTTGCAAGTTTACAGTTTGCATTATTAATGCAATTCTCTATAGGCTGTCGACACGTTTCCCCACGTTTCACCCCCACTTCCGTTTCTTTTGTAACTTTTTGACTTTGCCTCCCTTTTGTCACATTTTTACTTAGTATTCATTTGCTTTTGTTTCTATTGTTCTAGCTTTGGCGCAGGCATTGACGTGTCTCTAATTAAATATGCATTTAAAATGCGCATTTAATTGTCTTGGCGACTTGCCACAAAGAAATAAATGAAGCACAAAGTACGGTGCCCCAATTTGTGTGGAATCACTTTCATGTGAAATCGCATTTAAAAATGATTCTTGGAACAATTCCTTAATGTGTAGTATGTATTAAATGAAATGTAATCTCAAGGATTAATTCTTCAGATATTTTGGTGTATTTTAGATACAATTTTTATTTAAAATATATAAAAATAATAAGTAAGCTGTCAGCAATAAATATTTATTAAATCAGTTTGAAATTTTTTAATATTTTATAGAAAATTTATTCAAAATTTATTTTAACTATATTTAAGAGTACACTCAGAGAAAAACGTTTTTAAAATTAGCATGTTTGCGGATAATTGAAATATTTTCGTTCATTATTTTATACCAAATATGAATATGCTTAACATGTGAACATATTGAAATGAGGAATCACTGCTGCCGAATATATTTCGTACACAGTTAGTTCTGATGTAATTTTTAGTTGCATGCATTTTTATTCGATAATAAATCGAACATTTTATATCCAATTTTTTTTTTTTAACATGGATAAAACATGGTTCAACGCTAAATCAATATTTTAAGGTTATTTTAAAGCGCACACGCTTTTTCATTTTAATTTTATTGAATAACTTTGCTGTAAGTTGAATAAATATGTTTTATTGTTTATCTCTAAAAACCTCGTTTTAATCATCATCATTTTCATATTTAATTGTCTTATTGATTATTTTTTGTCTTATTGTTTCGATTCAGTACTGTTATTGTTCAATAATAGTTATTATTTTAATAAATAAATTTTATGATTTTTTATTTCTGTTAAGATAAATATGAGTTTTTTACTAATTACTTGTTCTATATGACATTGGTCTCCGATCCAATGGACCCCAACATAAAATCACAACAAATTGAAATCTTAAACATATATATATATTCCAAATATCATTAAATTTC
This sequence comes from Scaptomyza parva, assembly GCA_035044645.1. Taxonomy (NCBI): domain Eukaryota; kingdom Metazoa; phylum Arthropoda; class Insecta; order Diptera; family Drosophilidae; genus Scaptomyza; species Scaptomyza parva. Next base: position 345,052 of record JAWNNT010000068.1, on the reverse strand, counting down.
TTCAACTATTCTAATTGCAATTGCGACTTAAGCAATTGCAAACAAAATTGTAAGATCCTTTTACAAGGCAATAAAATGGCGTAATAAAGAACTGTTGTTTAAGAGATAACTACTCATTAAAAGAAGCTTTAATGACATACAAATGTTGTCTAGCGGGGGGAAACTGCATGTTGGGGAGCAAATTCATTTAATGCTTTGGCAAGAAGCCAAGAAAAACAAAATTTGTTTGAAGTTGTCGCTCGACATGGTTAAACAGATAAAATGCAAGCAGCATGAAAGTTGTTTTCCGATGTCCGATTCTAAAAATTTATTTTATGCAACCTTGACACAAACTTAACAATACATAGTACTATGTACAAATGTACATATTTACATACATACATTCGTATATTTTCCATTAAATAAGTATTTGCTTTAGATTCTGTTGCAATCTCTGTTTTTGGATATTTTTTTTTTGCTTGGTATTTTCATTTCCTCAGTTGTTTGTTGCAATTTGAGCTTTCTGTTTGTACTTGCTGCTGCAGCAGCAGCAGCTTGTCTCATGTATTTATTTGTTTTTGTCTTTTCTTTTTTGGCTTGTATTTAAATATGTGGATTGCATTTAAATGTGGGGCTCATGCGGCGTATGCGCAATAATTTGCCAACCCGATTGGGGATTTATTTAAATATGATTATTTTAACCTGTGAATTTGTGCTGCAGCTATTTATTTAAATTAATCTCTTATATTCCATTGCATTTATTTGTACATGTGCAAAGCCGGATTAAATTTGTTTTGTTTTAAAGACATTTTTTATTTGATTGTTTTAACAATAAATGCTAATAAAATGGGTTCACCGAATTGAAAATAATAATGTAAAGCGCTTCTACTACGGCTTCTATAGTTTGTTTTCATAGTAAAATCTCAACTGTGTAGTATATGAAATGGTTGTGCGATCTCGCTTTGATTTTAATAAATTGCTTTTACCTACCCAAAAAGAAGAGAACACAGTTCAAGCTCGATAGCTTTAAAAATGAGGAACTCGTTTGCCTAGAAACAGACGAACAAACGGATGTGGCTATATCGACTCAGCTTGCGATGCTGATCAAGTATATATATACTTTATGAGGTCGGATATGTTTTCTCTTAAAAAATGTTTTAAAATAAAAAACACAAAATCAATATTTATATCATTCCATAGAACATTTTAATATCTAAGTTTAAGTAAGTGATATAAAATAAGGACTCGCCTGTGCTAGAAAATGCTTTCAAAAAGCTATCAGAGCATTAAATTGCCTTTTTACTTGGGACCTAAGTATATATAGCAATATTCTCAGCCATTAACAAGCCACAAAGTGTATAAAAGTCATATTGTTTATTAATATAGTCTTTTTACTTGCTCAAAGCTTCAGCTTCAGCTGTGCTCATATTTTTTGCGTTCTATGTTGCCACAACTTCTAATTTGTGCATTACAAGCATAATCTTTGCTTGCTTTGCCGCAACGTAACGCAACACAACGCAACAGAAATATGAAGATGGCCAAGATAAATAATGATGATGGTCAGCGGTGATGGCCATCCCTAATGCACCACCTGCCAACTTTGTGGTCCGTGCGGCTAGTGAGTGCATACATTTTAATAATTAATGTATAAATAATGATTTATGCAAGGTCTGTGTTTGGTTTGGCCTGGTTGGCTGGCGGTTAAGTCAAACCAAACTCAATTCACAGTTGCCAAGTCGAAGCAAACATAATATACATAAAATAACTAAAAAAAAAAAGAAAATGATGGACAGTGAAACAATAAAGCCCGTGCTTAAATGCAAATGGATAAACAACTAACCTCTTTTTTCTCTGTTGTGTTGCTTGCTGCTCCTCTTCTTTTTGCTGTTCGGTTGTTTTTTAGATACTTCTTTTTGTTGATATTTTTTTAAATTGTGTTGTGTTGTTGTGTTCGTGCTGCTGCCACTTGCACTTTAAATGCCGCGAAGCCACGCAGCTGTTGCCTCCTTTCGCTGTTTCGGTTTTGCTGTTGTGACTTTAGTTTCCGGTTTTTGCACGCACACACACGCAAGCACACTCGCACACACGCACACACACACATACACTTTGTAACAAAACAGTTAATCCATCATCATTATGAATTCGCTTGTTGTTGCTCCTGTTGTTGTTGTTGATTTTATTTTGTACTTGTTGTCTTTTATTTTACGTTCAGTTTCGTTGCTTAGTTGTTGCTGCTGTCGCTTTTTTCATGTTGGCAGCAACATAATATCCGTTTTTGTTTAATGTTTAAATAACAGCAAAACGTGACAGCGCAGCTGCTGCCACTTTGCTAAACAATTTTTTGCGTTGAACGTGGCTGTCGTGCGGCTGAGCAGGGGGTAGGCGTGGTGCGGCAACGGGAGCGGGAGCGGGCAAGTCGAATAGTTGATGCTTATGTGGGGGTCAAAAGCCTGCAGGTCAGGTTATTGTTATTATTATTGCTGATGTTGTTACATCTATGTGTGTGGGTGTGCGGGTGTGTGTGACAATAATATAATCAGCAAATGTTTGTTGTTGATTTAATCTAATGCAGATATAATTAAACATAATTTGCCTTTAGGGTTTTTTTCCACGCAACTAATTTTTAGAATTTTCTGTTGCCTACTTTTAGGTGCGTCCCAAAAATTATGCATTAAATAGTTAAATTTTACTGCACAAGGCGAAAAACAAAAATGTTGAACTCGAAACGAAACGAAACGAAACTTTTTGTTAAATGTAATTTGGCCAATATACATGTACATGTTGTACACGCCCCTCTCACTAAAGTACGCCCACACGCCCTAATGGTAAATTTATAGCACAGCTGCCTTTTTGTGTCTGTGTTAATTTTTTTTGTGGGTTTTGTTGCTGCTGCTTTTGCTGTTGCCACTGAGCTGCTGAGCTGCTGTGTTAATGAGCTTGGTGTGGAAAAACTTAGAATATTCAACAGCTAGAGGCAGCAGCATTGGGATTTATCTGTGTGTAGGTTGGCTAGTGGGTGTGTGCGTATTGATTTTCGGCAATCAGTTAAGTGTACTCGAGCTAGCTAGCTGCGAGTGTAAAAAGTTTTCAAAATGCCTTGCGCCTCGGCAGACTAATAAAATGGCACATTTATTAGCCCGAAAAGTTGGCAATTTTCAAATGCGATTTGAATGCCTTTTTATAAACCGAAAAATGGACTTTGGCCACAATTTCAGTGGTTTCTTGTAGATTGCTAAGAAGTTTTTCAAATATCCTTTTAAATTGATTTTGATTGTTTCTTCTTGCGAAAATCACTTTTGAATTGTGAAAAATTTTGAATAGACTTTTTGAAAGTCTCCTTTTATATAAAGGAGATATAACTAAAAAAAATATTTAATTAGCAATTCTCAATTTGCATCACAAACACGATATATTTGTAATAAATCAAATTTCTATCACAAATTCCATTTTAATTAAGAATCCTTTTCACTTTTTATTCTTATATAGAAATTTGCTTACCAGAAATAGTATCTAATACCAAGAACTCAATATTGCAATATTAAATATAATATATATAATATTCACCCAACATACATTAAACATATTCTTTTACATTCAATATATTTAATAGCTATTACTATTCCCACTAAAACGATTTTCGAATATTAACGCCTTCAACTGTTTCATCCACAATTATATGATTAAATTAAAGTAAAATGTCTACCAAGTTAATGCTGCTTGTCTAATGTTTAAGGCTCCTTAGCTTAAAGCAAAAAAATTCTCGCATGGTCAGCTCGCAACATAACAATAAAATAAATATTAATAAATGGCACATAAGGACAAGTACTTGACTTGGAATATTCCCAAATACATATGTACATAAGTACTGTACATACATATGTGCATGTCTAACAACAATCTACAGCAAGACATGCAACAGTGCGTATACGTAATAATAATGTAACTCGCTAAATTGCTGCCTTGGGTAACATTTGTTGCTGCTACTAATGCGATTTTCATAGCCATTGTTGTTACCCATATTGGTGGCATCCTTTTTTTTTGTTTTTGGGGCGAGGATGGCACACATATGTACAGGCTGTCAGGCCCCAAGCCCTAGGCCCCAGACCCCAGACCCCAGGCTCGCCTGACACTACACTCTAGGCTCAAATAAACACAACTTATGCGCGCCAATAAGCGGCAGCATTGATGTTAAAGATACTGTTTCTCTATTGCTGCTGCTGTTGCTGCTTTGCTACTGCTACCGCTGCTGCTGCTGCTACTGATGATGATGATAACTTATGTAACTAACGCTGCATAAATCCGTGCACAAACACACCCACACATCGACTCCCTCACACACCAACACACACACACCCGCACACATACTCTCACACAAAAACAGAGACAGAGGCTGGGTTGTACTGTAAGTTTCTCTTGCAAAACTTTTTATTAAATAATGTTTCTCAGCTTGTTTCGTTTCGTTCGTTCGTTTCGTCTGTTTCGAGCTTATTAATAATTTCAAGGAATCTCTTGTTGTTGGTATTTTTAGCTGCAACACACTTTATTCGCTTTGCCAGATTCGCGCTTTTAACACTTAGCCAGCGGCAAAGCAGCTCAAGCAGCCCAACCAGAAGCAGCCCAAGCAGCACCAGTACCAGCAGCAGCACCAGCACCAGCAACGGCAGCAGCTACAAGAACTCACACATTGGGCTACTCACATTGCCATGGAACAGAACCTGCACACATCACATTTGGTCTGATTTTGTTGGCAACGCATACACAGACATTGTCATTCACACTCAAACACACACACTGACATACTCATATGTATATATATCCGCGCACACGTTTTGCGAGTTCAGTTACCGAGACTAACAAGGCTGCGGCTTCGGATGCTGCGGATGACGGTTCATGTCACGTCGATGGACCATTTTTGACTGGCTTTCGAATCGAAGTTATTTTGGCATACTGAGATCTTATAACAGTTGCTGCTGCTGCCGCCTCTGCTGCTGCTGCTGCTGCTACTGCTGTTCAGTGTTCTTGTTGTTTTTGTTGTTGTTATAGTTGTTGCTGCTCTGCTCTTGTTGGGCATCCGTGCAAAGAACAAGAGAATAATGTGAGAGAGAAATACAGAGAGCCAGCCAGCCAGGCTGATACAGGAAGAGAGACAGAAAGAACAGAGCGCCAGAGAGCGTGACCCTTGTTGCATATGCTGCCAGTGTATGTGTTTATCTGGCTCTTTTTTTATTGTTAATTTATTTTTAGTTTTAAAATAACGCACGTGAGGAAATTTTTATGCTTGTGGAAGTTGCCAGATAGATGCAAAAAAAAAAAAAACAAAGTATTAAAAAACCTTAATTTTGAATTTTTAAAAAAGGATTCTCTATGGCAGGCTAATAATTACGTATTGTAACGAATTTTTTAGCACCAATAAAGTGTTTTGAGATATTTCCCAAGCGGAAGAACTTCAAGGCTTTGGGTTTGTTTACGATAGATAATAGTTTTTTTAAAACATTAACTTGAAAATTCCTAAAAAATAACAAAAACAAATACTAAATATATGTAATCATGGATCTTAACGTCTTTAAAGCTTTCCTTAAAAGTATAATGGTAAAAGCAGAAATCGTATGGATTACAAGATAAATTAACTACAAAATTCTAAATATATTTAAACTTGTATTTTATCTTTTAGATATGAAATTAATATACTTTACGTTTGAATATATTTAATATAATAAGCCCAATACATATCTTATCGCCATATGTTTTTCTCACAATTATTTCACTTCAAAAACTTTTTTTTTCTTTTACCCCAATTCATGCTGATTTCTTGATTTATGTCCTATTATATAACATTCAATTCATCTGGCATCATCTTCGACATCTTGCACTCTTCGAAATCAGCTCTTATATTTGCTGTCACTTAATCTCTCTCTCTCTCTCTTTCGCGCCCGACACTCTCGCCCATTTTGAGTTAAGGGACATGCGCATTTTAAAAGTTGAGCAGCTTCGAATCTACAAAATTGGCGACAACAACAAGAAAAACAACAAGAATAAGAAGTATCGTCTGCCCGTGCCCATAATCTACTTATATAGGTAACCACAGGACCAAAACCCGTTTAGTTTGCGCGCTGACAACTTTGTGGGCAGGCGACAAACACAAACACACATACTCGCACACAGACACACACTCGCAAAGAACGAAGAAAAAACGAGACACAATGCATATGTTGACAAGTAGTGGGTGGACATTTCGGAGAGGGGTTAAGGCTGGCAAAGCAGCGACAATTTCTTTCTTTACTTCTACGTTTTTTTTGTCTATGTGTCTCTGTATGTGTATGTGTGTGTGTGTGTGTGAAGATGGACAAGCATTTGGTAAAAGCATTGACCTGATTACGCACACCCACACAATATACACTACGCTAAGATTCTTGCTATGGCCAGTGGAATGCCTTGATGTTGCAATAACAATAACAATAACAGTAAGAACAGTAACAACAAAAGCAACACCAATAAAACAAATGCCATATAAATCTAATGTTAAACTTTTGACACTGTCTCGGCGTGGAGCCACGAAAGCATGAAAGTCCGTCCCTTCACTTCCGGTCTGACGGTCTAACTGTCACCGACAACAAAAGGCACATCACACACACCAACACCAATACACAGACACACAGACACACCGACACACACACATACAAACATACGCCACTCAACAACAGCAGCTAGAATTTATGATCTCCCATTCTTTGCGGGTGTTTTTATATAAAAATATTTTTAGAAATCTTTTGCAGCGCTCCGAAATAAATAATAATAATAAATTCTTTTTTGCGCTTTTTATGCCAATTCCAGCTCCTGTCGTTGTTGTTTGCGTTATTTCTCATCTGTTTTGTACATTTCTTATGACAATGTCAACATTTCATTGGCGATTCCCACAAACAAACATAAAGACGGACGTACAGACAGAGAGACAAACGGACAGATAATCTCAAACATGTATTTTCAATCAGTTTGTTATTTGTTTGAGCTTCGTTTTGTTGAAGGACGCACCAGTTTAGAAGCATTTTGCGTATAAATTTTGATTTCTTGTGGGTAACAAACACACACACACAAACACGCACACATAATGTGGCGCCATAAAAATGGCCTTAGCTGTTTTGCCTTTTTTTGTGTGTGGGGAGGGGCTTATCATTAAAATAGATTTTCTGTTATTGATTTATAATTTTTACATGAAAACCTTAATTTACTGGACAAACACACAAACGGATAAGCCCACAAACACACACACAAACACTCATGAAAACTTACACATTTATACATATATGCTGCTTCTTTCCCGCTTTGATTTCGTAAGTGGGGTTGTTTTTTGATGAGTTATGCAAATAATTGTGAATCGGGGATTTGTGAGTTATATTTTATTGGAAAATTGTAGATGTGTGATGAGGGCTTGATCCTCACGTGCTGTCAATTGATATGTTTAACGGCCTTATTTCAACGCACTTAAAGAAACTGGTTTTAAATTGATGTTCAATTATATCTGAAAGTGCTGCCTACTTCAAGGGACAATAAGAAGTTTTATTTTTGCCCATTTGAATGTAAGTCATTTAGCGTGTTTACTGCTAGAAAATGATGTTAAATATAAATTTTTTAATATATATATGATTTTTATACATAATATTCTTAATATATTAGGTTTTAAATGATTTAATAAGCGCTTAAGGTATTCTAAAAAATACTTTTTAATGCTTTAGCTTTACTTTAAAAAAATTATTTAGTATAAAATATTAAGCACTAAATTAAACTAGACTTTTCTAATTAGTGCAAAATAGTATTATTTTACACCTATCACCTAGCGATGTTTATAAATAAATTTTATATTTGGCAATTTAAAGATTATTGTGATCAATTATCAAAAATTAAATAGAAATGCGTAAATGCAAATAATATTTACGTAATGAAAACCGCAAATTCGATGCAATTTAATAATTTGCATAATTTCGAATGGAGTCAAACCAATTTGGTCATGTTGCTGTCGGATTTAATTAAACACCTTCTTTAAGGTGTTCAACTAACACTAACTAAATAGCCAGACTGCATAGGAAATAATCCATGTATTAAATAACTACATGTAAATAATAAATAAGCATAGATTTGTATTGAAATAAGCATGACAAAGTACACGCAACTATTACTACGAGCACGCTATTAATTTGTATAAATAAATTAATACTACTTAATTTTTGGTTGTACTTTTCAATGTAATTGGGTTTTGTGAAGACTTTCAAAGGGGCTCAAAAATGTTCGCTATGGAAACCAGATACAAAAATGAGTAAATGTATGTTTTTTGGTTTTAAATAATTTGTTACCTCTGAGTCCATTTTATATCTTTATTCTATAGTTGTAGGTTTGGTGTATATACAACACCCAACAAGAGAAAAAAAGTTTCTTGGCTGAATTTGTTTTTGTGGCTGATGAAAGTTTGAATTCTAAATATTTAGGTCAATTTCAGTTGTAAGCTGATTTATGGAAGATTAATATCATTATGAGTAAACATTCAAGGAAAATCAGAAAATTTCATTCAACTTCTAAAAACTACAAGTACTGCATTAGTTACTGAGTCTACAACATTTTCCATTACGACTTAAGGATTTAGGCATTTTACCACTTAATCAAATTGCCAAAAACCACTCAAACAATGCAGCAACTAAAAGCTGACCAAAATAATAAATAAAAAATAAATGTTCTCTGGCAAAGTTTCAGCATCAATAAATAACATTAAACTACATTTTCATAACTTTGCAGATGCCTTTTGTTAATAAATGAACAAAATTAAAAGAACAATTTAATTAAAATCAAAATTGTGCATTCTTTAACAAAGTTTAAGTCATTTTGCCTTGACATTGTTTTGAGTGTTTCAACTAAGACATTTAATCTTGTTAGTATGGGATTGCATGTGATTTAACTTTACGTTTTATGGGTTATGCATATGAAAACAGTTTCTTTAAATTAAACCGAATTTATTTACTTATAAAATATTTAAATCATTATAATCAGACAATACAATGAAAATAAATATATATATATTATAATAAATTGTAAATTAACATTTATATTATAATTAAGTCAAGGATACAAAGTTGTAATATATATATTTATATATAATTTTAATAATTATAAAAATAAATATATTTTAATATATTGGAATTCAGTAAGCAAATGAATATACATTTTAAAATAGTGAATATAGTAAATAGATAGATTAGAGTTTGAGAAATGTACTAATATTACAGCCGCTCCATACAAGAATGCACACCTAGACTATATCTTTTATATGTTTTGGGAATTGATGAGTCCAAAACCCCTGCCCTTTTATACCTTTAACCCATGAAATGGGTAAAAAAGGGTATAATGGTTTTGGCCAATGGTTGTAACAGGGGGAAGGAAGCTCCTCCGACCCCATAAAGTATATATATTCTTGATCATCATCAACAGCCGAGTCGATTTATCAGATCTCAGGAACTACAAGAGCTAGAGACTCCAGATTTCGAGTATAAGCTCTCCTAATCCCTAGGCATAGCAAGTTTATTTCAAATTTTCGATATACATATGTAATCGATAACAAAAAAATCGTTAAAATCAAAAACTTGAAAATTGGGAATGAAACTATTAACAAAATAATGAACATCTGTAAAATTTTTTTTAAAATCGGTTCAGAAACACCGGAGATATGAAACCATCAAGCATTGGTACATAAGTACACAGCCATATATGTATGTCTGTCAGCCCAACCGTCTGTCCGTCTGTCCGTCTGTATGGTCAAGGGTTAAGGGTATCGTCTAGTCGAGCTTACTCGACTAGAGCCTTCTTACTTTTTAAACATACAAATGGCCCAAATGGCAAGTAGATGCTCAAAAGATTGAAAAGCTGGAGTCTTAAGAATCTTCCCCCAGTTCTTCCCCAGTAGAGATGACGACTAGCAAAACCGAGCAAGACTGTAGCTGAAAACGCCTGAAACCAACGCGCTTGGAGATATATTTCAGAGAAATGTTTAAATTCAAAATAAAAAAAGTTTATGCAAAATGATTCATTCTAGTAGAATGTAATATTTACTACTTAATTTCTGTTAAAATTGTAGGAGAAGCGTCCAAAATTAATAAGTATCCCATTTCCTCTCTTGAACCACTTTCCCTTTCCAGGAGATCGCCCGGTAGTTGTATCCGGCCATGATGGAGTTGAAGTAGTTGTCTCTGCCCATGGTGGAGTTAAAGTAGTTGTAGCTGGACAGCTTGGGTGTGCAGCATTTACAGGATCTTGGCATTCATGAGGAGTACAGGAGCTGGGATCTGCACACTCCGCATTGCTGCTTTCAAACATGCAAATGGCCAAAATGGCAAGACCGAAGAATATAATCGATTGGATTCTCATCTTGTTGTTATAGAACTGACAATGGTTGGTTCACATGCGATTTCTTTTATAGCAAGTGCCCTTTATTTACGTTTCCTAATTTAAAAGCAGTTGGATAAACAAAGTGAAGAGATTGTTTGATTATTTGACATTATTTAGAAATGTCTTGTTGGTACACCTGTTTTAGCTGAGATCGCGAAGATCTTTTTGTGCCATATAGAAAATAGGGTATGTTAATGTTAGCACTTAAAAGAATTGTATTAACTGGAAGATGTTGATGTTAATATGAATAGATATAAAATACGTAAAGTAGGTCGAATAAGCTCTCGGACGAGCTGAAGACGTATTCAGACACTTCAGGATTTGGCCTTGACCACGGCCCTGTGACTGGAGCTGACTGGTACATGCAAAACTCCTTCACCTTCACAAAGAACTCAGAATGAAAGCCATAGACTTCTTCCCCAGTAGAGATGACGACTAGCAGACTGTAGCTGAAAACGCGATATATTTCAGAGAAATGTTTAAATTAAAAAAAAAAAAAAGATAATGCAAAATGATTCATGCTTGTATAATTTAATATTTAATTTCTGTTAAAATTTTTGGAGAAACGTCCAAAATTAATAAGTATCTCGCCATTTCCTCCCTTGAACCATTTTCCCTCTCCTTTTCCAGAAGATCGCCTGGTAGTTGTATCTGGCAATGATGTAGTTGGAGCTGGACAACTTGGGTGTGCAGCATTTACAGGATCTTGGCATTCATAAGGAGTACAGTAGGCGGGATCTACACACTCCGCATTGCTGCTTTCAAACATGCAAATGGCCAAAATGGCAAGACCGAAGAATATAATCGATTGGATTCTCATCTTGTTGTTATAGAACTGACAATGGTTGGTTCACATGCGATTTCTTTTATAGCAAGTGCCCTTTATTTACGTTTCCTAATTTAAAAGCAGTTGGATAAACAAAGTGAAGAGATTGTTTGATTATTTGACATTATTTAGAAATGTCTTGTTGGTACACCTGTTTTAGCTGAGATCGCGAAGATCTTTTTGTGCCATATAGAAAATAGGATATGTTAATGTTAGCACGGAAAAGAATTGTATTAACTGGAAGATGTTGATGTTAATATGAATAGATATAAAATACCTAAAGTACGTCGAATAAGCTCGACCAGAAGATACCCTTAACGCATGGCCATGCAGACGGACAGACGGTCGCACTGACAGACATACCACTCCCGCACTACCGTAGCAATGCTTCATGATTTCATATCTCCAGTATTTCTCAATCGACTTAAAAAAAATTTTAATTTGAAACTAACTTGCTCTGCCTAGCGATTAGGAGAGCTCATATCCAACATCTGGAATCTCCAGCATTTGTAGTTCCTGGGAACGACGGACGGACAGGCTAAAGGCTATATCGACTTGGCTTTTGATGCTGATCAAGAATATATATATATTTTATGGGGAGAAGCTTCCTTCTGCCTGTTCCATACTTTCCCTCAAAACCATTAAACACATTTTTAAAAAGTGTAAATAATATAAGTAAAAAAAATCCCAAAACCACATGCTTAAACATTATTTTAGTTTATTCTTATTATGTTTGATTACCTTAGCAAATATTATTTTTGTACTTTTATTCCAGCAAGCTAGACGACATGTAGTCTTGTTAAAAACGTTTTTGTTTGTTTTTAAAAATGCGAATAAGCTTTCAGTTAATCAAATAAAGTTATTACCAAATTTAGCATGTTCATTTTTAAACTGAAGAAAAAAAAAAGGTTGATAAAAATAATATTTTTATAGTTAAGTTATATAATAATAATAAATTAAAATAAAAGAGATTATAAAAGGTAAATTCATAAAAAATATATATGTATATATATATAATGCAAATCGTTTTTGAATATATAATATTTAAAATAGCTTTAGGTTGTTCACAAAATCTATATAATAAATAATTATAGCTTTAACAATGGACAGGCCAACTTAAAAATTTTGATTTCCATCTTTCAACAAGATATATTTTACCATTTCGTTTAATTTTTAGCTTTATCTAAGTAACTCAGATTTGTACAACTTTAAGATATTTGAGTCTGTACTCCTAAGAAAACCAATAGACCTAGGGATCACATTGTACAAAAGGCAATGCTTTCGGCGCTGTCGGCACAATCAGACAATATATAATGTGGTTGCTTCGACTTGGAGATATAGAATGAATTACAGATCTGGGGTATTGGGTCTCGGACGAGCTGAAGACGTATTCAGACAGTACAGGATTTGGCCTTGACCATGGCCATGTGACTGGAGCTGACTGGTACATCCAAAACTCCTTCACCTTCACAAAGATCTCAGAATGGAAGCCATAGACTACTTCCACAGTAGAGATGACGACTAGCAGACTGTAGCTGAAAACGCGATATATTTCAGAGAAATGTTTAAATTAAAAATAAAAAAAGATAATGCAAAATGATTCATGCTTGTATAATTTAATATTTAGTTTCTGTTAAAATTTTTGGAGAAAAGTCCAAAATTAATAAGTATCCCGCCTTTTCCTCCCTTGAACCACTTTCCCTCTCCCTTTCCAGAAGATCGCCCGGTAGTTGTATCTGGCAATGAAGTAGTTGTCTCTGCCCATTGTGGACAACTTGGCTCTGCAGCATTTGCAGGATCTTGGCATTCAGAAGGAGTACAGTAGGTGGGATCTGCACACGCCGCATTGCTGCTTTCAAACATGCAAATGGCCAAAATGGCAAGACCGAAGAATATAAGCGATTGGATTCTCATCTTGTTGGTATAAAACTGACTGAGTTCGGCTTATGTGCGTTTCATTTTATAGGTTTTGCCATTTATATGCGACTGGTTATCTAACAGCAGTTGTGCAAAGATTTAAGCTATATACCTATGTAAATAAGACCTTTTTTGAACTATTGAAACAGCGGTTTTAGCCAAGTTTGTAAATAAGTTAGCAATGCAAATCTGGGACGTCACACACGTCTGAATTGTTTGCTAACACAAGAACGTTATTGATATATGAACATGTCTTCTATTTGTACAAAAAAGAAAAAATACGTCATTAAATAATATTAAGATGACATTTTTATAACATTTTCTACTTTTATTATACCCTTAACCCATGAAATGGGTAAAATAGGGTATAATGGTTTTGTGCAAATGTATGTAACAGGGAGAAGGAGGCTTCTCCGACCCCATAAAGTGTATATATTCTTGATCAGCATCAACAGACGAGTCAATTTAGCCATGTCCGTCTGTCCGTCTGTATGTGTGAACGCGTCGATCTCAGGAACTACAAAAGCTAGAGACTCCAGATTTGAGTAATGAGTTCTCCTAATCCCTAGGCATAGCAAGTTTGTTTAAAATTTTCGATAATTTTTCCGGTTTACAATATACACATGTAATCGATAACAAAAAAATCTTGAAAATCGAAAACTTGAAAATATGAATTGAAACTATTAACAAAATAATGAACATCTGTGAAATTTTTATTTAAATCGGTTCAGAAACACCGGAGATATGAAACTATCAAGCATTGGTGCAGCGGTCTATCTTCTAGTCGAGCTTACTCGACTAGAGCCTTCTTACTTGTTTTTATTCATTATATGACATTTCCATTGAACATATCAGTTTTTTCAGTGAAAATTTCTTTTTTATATTTTTTGGCTATTTGGAAATATTGAATGCCGTATCAAAAATCCTTAGTTAATTCTTAAGTTATTAAAATTCTATGTATGTATATTAAAAATTACGTTCTTTAAAATCAAGCCTATCATAGGATTTACCATTATTTGTACATCATTACGACACATCAGTTCTATATTAGGTATCAATAACTTTTCAAAAGTAATTTATCCTGATTGGGGAAGAAAAATCCATTCACACGCGCAACCAGCCATTCGAAAATAATCAATGTTTGTGAAATATGGATATATGTGGCAGATGCTTTGGGCGCAAGCAACAACAAATTGAGCCAATAACATTGTATTGGTACACATTCACAATTGCACGTTGCGTATACGCCATATGTGTATGTATAGAAATATATATATATGAGGTAGGGAATCGGGACAAGTTCGAGGTATACCCATTTAATTGTGGGAATATCACAGCCTGTGCGCAAACATTTAAAATTATATGTATGCCGAATGACTGAAAAGCAGAATTTCTAAACGGTATAAGTATATAGTGTGTGTATAGAGGAGACCTCTCTATAGGCCATCATAGATTTTCATTAACACGACAACACGAACGAACGTTGAAAGTGTCAGGGACAAATCAGACCAGAACTGACCAATGAATTCACTTTACCATCCACGGCATAGACCCAATGTGTCCTTGCCTTATGTACTTTAAAGCCCCTGAAAATGCGGTATATTTTTCATTTTGTGTGTAGGCGTTGCGTGTGAATTTTTGTCTTTACAGCCAACAACACACACATTGTGTATATCCCAAGCAGTTCCTGAGATTCATGTGTACTCGGCTTCGTCACATATGCATGGAGGTAGAAAGGTAAAAAGGTAGTAGGTAGGTTGGTAAGGTGGATAAGTACATAGTGTATACGGCTCAATAAGTGGGTAATAACAGCCGCTTTGAGATTTCAATTTTCATTAACAACGAAGACTCGAAGGAGGCAAGTTAACTAACTGGCTTAAAAGTACTTTGGCAAATTACTTGCGGCTTTTACAAATTTTCATCAACATTGACTGTTCTTAAAGTCTGGATAAACAGTGTTTAATAACAGCTTTAAATAACATTTAAACGGTTTTAAATATTTTTAAGATCTGACAAGTGGAAAAATTGTTTAAATAAAAGTTACTATGATATTTTACTTCATTAAAGTTAAAGAAGAATGAATTAAAAATCGAGAAAGAAAACATAAATGTGTGCAATAAAAAATAATATTGTAAATGGTCTTGTATTGACTTTATAAAGTGTACTTTGTTAATGTGATTTATCGGAAACATTTTATTTAACAACTTCTACTCATATAAAATTTACCTTAAAACTAAAACCAATCATTTCTCCCTATATAAAATATATATATTCCGCCTTCATAAAATATATATATTCTTGATCAGTGTCAAAAGCCAAATCGATATAGTCAAATACGTCTGTCTGTATAATGCGTTGAGTGATAATAACTTTTTTCCAATTATTGATACATATGTAATCGATACAAAATCTTAAATTTGAAAGTGTTGTAAACTATAGAAACTATTGACAAATTGGAGCTATTAAGGATTTAAGTTAAATCGTTAAGCATAAGCCCAATAACGCAAACATTACTTTACCCGTTAAGTTTTGGTTTCGGAATATCTCCTAATAAAGCTTTCTAAACTAAAGCCTTTTTAATTTGTTATTATTTTTTATTTAATTTTGTTATGGAAATAAATAACTCAAGCGCTGTAAATTGGCTTCATAAAATTTAAAGTTCGTTTTGGGCTATGCTAAGCAAATAATATCAATTAATCAAACATATTTCAACGACCCTTTCACGGTTAATAATGTTGTAAGCGGCGTTAAGGAATTTATTTATTAGCAAAGACTTCAAACTTAAATTTTAAGCCAAAAATCTCCTGCATAAACCAATGCAAGCAGTCGTATTTTTTTGATAAAAAAAATAATTGGTTGGTTAAAACAAGTAAAAGGATTTATTTAAAACAAATAGTTAAATGATTTTTTAAACTAGTTTTTTTTTTTTTTTTTATTGTAACTGAGAAAAAATTTTTTTTAGCAGCATTTATTCATACGTTAGTAAATCTCCAGGCTGTTTAGTTTTTAGGGACTTAAATACAAGTACAATAATAAATATTGTATACATAATTACTTCCTAAAGTTGCATATACCTCTTATAACCTCTTTATTTTCTGAAATAAAATCAGGTTATACAACGGATATTATTTGCTTTCTGAACGCAAATTCGTGTTGTAAAGGATGGCTACATCAATGCAGCCAAGCAAGTTTACGGGCCTTGTCGCCGATTTGATGCCCAACATACGGGCAATGAGATATTCTGGATTGTTTATGCATAACTTTACGGGCGGCAGCTTGTTTATGAAGCGAGTCTACTCGTCGGTGCATTTGGTTGTAATTGTGATGCACGTTTGTTTTATTCTGGTGAATTTGGCCCTAAATGCCGAGGAGGTGAACGAGTTGTCGGGCAACACAATAACCACATTGTTCTTTACACATTGCATTGTTAAGTTCGTCTACTTGGCCATAAATCAAAAGAACTTTTACAGGTAAGAGAGGGTGAGGGAGAGGGCGAATGAGAGAGAAAACTGAACTAATTAAACTTTATTCTTGTTAGAACTTTAAACATTTGGAATCAGGCTAATACACATCCCTTGTTTGCTGAATCGGATGCCAGATATCATTCGATTGCCTTGTCCAAAATGCGTAAACTCTTCTTTCTGGTCATGTTAACAACGTTTGCCTCGGCCACAGCTTGGACAACGATTACGTTCTTTGGCGAGAGTGTCAAGTTTGCCATGGACAAAGAGACAAACTCTACAATAACCGTCGAGATACCCAGACTCCCGATTAAAGCCTTCTACCCCTGGGATGCCAGTCATGGCATGTTCTATATGATAAGCTTTGCCCTGCAGGTCTATTACGTTCTCTTCTCGATGGTGCATTCGAATTTGTGTGATGTGATGTTCTGCTCCTGGCTGATATTCGCCTGCGAGCAACTGCAGCATCTGAAGGGCATAATGAAACCGCTAATGGAGCTATCTGCATCACTGGACACCTACAGACCCAACTCGGCGGCTCTGTTTCGTTCACTCTCCGCCAACTCCAAGTCGGAGCTAATACACAATGAGGGTGCGCAATAAATATTTTCTTGTTTTCTGTTTAAAGCCAAATTTGAAGTTCATTTACAGAGAAGGAAATGGACATGGATATGTCGGGCATCTATAGCACTAAAGCAGATTGGGGCGCACAATTTCGTGCACCATCCACGTTGCAGTCATTCAATGCGGGCGTCAATGGGGGCAATGGCATGGCCCCGAATCCCAATGGGCTCAGCAAAAAACAGGAAATGATGGTACGCAGCGCCATCAAGTATTGGGTGGAGAGGCACAAGCACGTTGTCCGGTAAGTCCGAAAAATTCCCCAAATGGCACCAAAAGGCCCCCCAACTTTGCACAACAACAATAAACACAAATTGTATGCTACACACACACACACACACACACAGATAAACAAAGCAAGTATTACAACCAGTTGAGCAAGATTGAGTGTTGTTCCTTTCTATACGATACAATAGGTACTTACATACATACATACATTGTATTGATAGCATGTTTCAAGGCTTATGTCTATGTTTGAGCATTACATATTGTCTAGATTACGACTTTAAAACAAATCGAAAGTCATTCAATTTGAATCTCTCTCATTAGAACACCAAACACCAGTCAAGAATAATTGAGAACAATTTTCAAAAAAATTCCCAGTGCTTTAAAATTTATAAAAGTAAAGGAAACTTAAGGGACTTCTTAAGAGTTCAGCCAAATTATGAAGGAAAAAATATAAAGAAATCAGGTTATATAATAAATATGTTTAACATATCAAACCATAAATAGTTTATAAAATCTCTTATATAATACTTATGGACACGTGGGATAATACTAATAAGAGCAAATAAGAAAGCTCTAGTCAAGTGACTAGAATATACCTAAAATCCTTCACTTTACACATTAGATTATATCTGCACAACTGTACCAAGTCTTATTTATGTTTTTAGCCCATATTCTTCAATTTTCATAATGCTAGATTTTATTGTTATCGATTACTGGAAAAGTTGGAAACAAACTTGTTCAGAGTTGGTATTAGATATCCTACACTTTGGATGTCAAGCTCATTTTTTTATATGAACATACAGACGGAAAGGTTCCTTCTGTCTGTTACATACTTTTTAGCTATTATACACTATTTTTTATCCAAAACATTAAATTAATATAAAAACTGTATGTTCACTATTTAAATCCTTAATCATGAAATGGGCTCTAAATATTCTTTTTCCAGCAACATATTCCAAGTAACATTCAAGCTTTAATGATTCATCAAACGTTAAATACAAACAAATGAAATATTTTAATTATATCACAACACATTGGCGATGATTATGTCTATGCGATAATGTGTATAAGCTCAAGTTGACTTTGTTATTAGTCTAATGCACATTGCACTAACTTGATAAATATTTAATACAATTATCTTTCACTCTCTTTCGCCCTCTCCCTCTCATGTCAACCGTTCTCTCTCGTTTGGTAATAGATTGGTCGCTGCGATTGGAGATACGTATGGTGCTGCATTGTTGTTGCACATGTTGGTTTCGACCATAATGCTAACACTGTTGGCCTATCAGGCAACTAAAATCAATGGCGTTAATGTGTATGCATTTACGGTGATTGGGTATTTGGGATATGCGTTGGCCCAGGTCTTTCACTTTTGTATTTTTGGCAATCGTCTGATTGAGGAGGTGAGATACTACAGTGTAAAACTTAAACCAACTTGCACCATCTAACTTGCAACAAAAACTTTTCCACACACACACTTATACAGAGCTCATCTGTCATGGAGGCTGCATACTCGTGTCACTGGTACGATGGTTCGGAGGAGGCTAAAACTTTTGTGCAGATCGTTTGCCAGCAATGTCAAAAGGCAATGAGTATATCGGGTGCAAAATTCTTTACTGTCTCGTTGGATTTGTTTGCCTCTGTAAGTCACCCCGTCTCCTGCTTATGCTCCCTCCCCCCCCATCTTTCTTCACTTATACAATTTACAATTTGAAACTTTTTCTAGGTGCTCGGCGCTGTTGTCACCTATTTCATGGTGCTGGTGCAGCTCAAGTGAGCAAAATATAACAACAACAACAACAACAGCAACAACAGGAATAGACGCAACAACAAAGTTGATAAATTGTATTGCTTCTTGTTGTTCGTATCGTCTTATCAACAACAACAACAACAACAACAAATTGTGTCAAAGTTTATGCTTTATGATGATAGCAACAAAGTCAACAGAGTCACAGACAGCATTTCCCCAGCATTCAACCCGACAACAAAGTATTTTACAAATGTTTAATTATAATCCTACATATATATCAATGGAAACCACTAGTTTACAGGCACACACATACATATATATATATATATACTAACTACTATTATTTATTGATTTTTTTCACCCCTTTCAATTGTAATGCTTTGATTGTTAACTCAAGACGCAAAACGAATACCAAACTAAAATAAATGTGTAGTGAAAACTTTTATCATTTGCAAGAAAATATGGTTTTCATTCCCAGACAAGAAATAAATGGTGGAAAATATTCTGAAAATCAACATGATTTAGGTGAAACGGGCGGGTGATTATTTATGGATTAATGACATTAGTCCCCAATGAGTAGTACTGAAAATAAATATAAATGAGCTTGAATCGAGTATAACTCCAGAAAAACTGAAATCAGGAACAACAAAAATGGATACAATATTATTGAATTTAATTTTAACATTTCTCAAAGCGGATGCCTTATTAATAGCATAGCTGTCAAATATATTTCGAAACAGAAGAAGAAATGGATTATATTAATTCTTATTATGAAGAATTTTAAGTTTTGTGGTATTAAAACGAAAAAATTGCTTTAAATGTAGGATTAAATATAATTCAACATTAAAATAAATATGACAAATCAATTTAAGTTGCAAGCATTTTGTGGTTTAGTAATTGAGTGATGTTTCATTAAAATACATATATATTTGATATGATACGATATGACATAATTTATATTAATTTTGCTGTTTGACTATTTTATTATTACCCAAGTTAAAAGCCGCATTAACTATTTTTATAGTTGATTTTTTTTTTTTATGTGTTGATAAAAAAAATATTTTTAGCTGAATCAACATGTTTTATAGTTTAATTGAAGTAAGTTTCATAGTAGTATGCATATGATGATGAATCAGCTTATAACAATGAAAATGTTATACAAAATCAACCAAGCCAAAAAGTCATAAGACAAAAAAAAGTGCTTTTGAGTATTTAAGTTGTTTGACGGCATTCCCAATGTAATATTTCGATAGTAATTTTAGTCAACTAATTTATTTCATGCTCTTCTAAAGTAATTAGCGAGTGTTAAATATTAAAAATGATTTATACATTTTTTGTTTTTTTTTATGCCTTGGCTGCACGCTCTTTTTTTGATAATCACGAATTGGACGTTTGCCTGATATTCCCCAAAAAATGCCACGCCCACGAGGCACACACGACGCTTTTTTGTGGAATGCATGCCTCGTTGCATGCCAAAACTAAAAAAATTTCATTTCAATTTTTTTTTTTTTGCCGGACAGATGAGCAATACTCGCTTAATTGAATGTAAAATATAAATAGTGATTTCTAGTCTGCCAATTTTTGATATTTTTTGGTTTTCATTGTAACTTTTTTTTTCGTTTCTTTAGTTTACTTTTTTTTTGTTATTTTGTTTTTTGGCAGGCACATTAAAAACTGTTAGCTAAGCCCAGTTAATGCAACAACAATTGGAGTTGGCAATTAAAGTGTGTGTGCGTGTGTGCGAGTGTGTGTGTGGTGTGTGTGTTGAGTGGCGAAAAAATGTAATTTCAAATCATACAAAGACATTTTGAAAGCGCGCTTTATGTTTTATGATATCTCGAATTGCCCAACTTTAGTTTCAGCTGCAACTCAACTGAACCGAACTGAACTCAAAACTCAAAATACCAAAAACAAATAACAAATAAAAAAGCAACGCTACACAACTAACACTTGGCTTAAATGCGGCCACGGTTGTAAGCTTGTTGAAAGTACATACATATACATATACACATATGTATGCATTTATATGTATTGTCTTTAGAGCTCCGTCTGGAATTTTATATATTCTTCTAACAGCTTTCATGTGCCTGACACTTCAAGTTGTGTGCGCCAGGAAACGAACACACACACGAAATATGTATATGTTGTTGTTGTTGTTGTTGTTTGCTTGTTGCAACAACACGTTACCTTCTTCTTCTTCTTCCACTTCTTATATTTTTTACACTTCTCGTATGTTGTACCACATACTTACTTCCTCCTTTGCCATCTTTCTCTCTGCACCAACGAGCTGCTTTTGCTGGTTAATTTCTTTATGGCACAGACTTTCTGTCTGGCAATGAAAGTTTCTTGACTTGAGCAAGCTCGCGTTGCAGCAACAACAACTATAACAACACAAAATGGATAGCTGCTGCTTAATTTATTAGTCTACTGTTTAAATAGTTTTCTACTCCATCGTAGAGTCGCGGTGTAAAACCGGGGGGGACGGAAACAGTGGCAAACAGCATTTTTGTCTTAATTTCTTATTTATGTGATTATTTTTTCTTTCTGTCTGTTAACTCAATTTGTCATTGTTTTAAAGTTTTTCTGCAAAAGTTGGGCGATTAATTTTTATACTTTTATGTTTCACAAATGAAATTTTTAGTTTTAACATTATGATAGAGTGGCTGTTTTTATCTATTTATTTTGACTTTTTTATCTTATTTATCTTATTATTATTATAATGTGTAATTACGATGCCTTCTTGGACAATAGCTCTGCAATCAGATCTATGACCTGCATTAAGAAAAGAATTATATTCCTATTTTGGATAAAATGTTGTTCCTAGAACATTACTTTTAATTCGGATTATTCTTC
This sequence comes from Scaptomyza parva, assembly GCA_035044645.1. Classification (NCBI taxonomy): domain Eukaryota; kingdom Metazoa; phylum Arthropoda; class Insecta; order Diptera; family Drosophilidae; genus Scaptomyza; species Scaptomyza parva. The sequence continues at coordinate 322,992 of JAWNNT010000068.1, read as the reverse complement.
CATGTTAAAAAAGCTGCAGCTTAGTTGACCTCTAAGTTTACAGATTCTTGGAGAAAGACCAAGTCTCGTGTAAGTGTATATATATGTATATGAAATTATTGTACTAAATTTACAAAAAAGACTGTTTTATTATCAAAATTAAAATTCATGATACTAAAACTAATTTATAATCCTTTCAAAAGTACATATGTATATGCCAGAACAAATAAATACATCTATTCGGTTTTAAAAATAAAATATTTTTTTTTAAATTTATTATTTTTTTTAAATTTTTTTCGGAAAAAATGAAGCTTAGTCATAATTTATTTTATATATTTCATTTCTTACACGCTCATAAACACTTTCAAATGCTATAATTTTAATGTGTGTGCAACATTTTCATTCCCTATAAAAAAAGTGTAGATTTAAGGTCTTAATAAAACTGAAATCGTTAATGTAAGACGCTTTAAACCGTTTTTTCAAGTTGGCCCTTAGGCAAAAGGCCATTGAACAGTATTAATAAATGTTGGCAATCAGTAAGTGGAACAATAATAATAAAGAAAAAATAGAAGAAAAAACGCAAACCAAAGAAAATTTATGCTCGATGTGAAAAACTATATTTCTTGGTTGCATTGGTTTTGTTTCTTTTGTTGTTTAATTTAAATAACAATAAGGAAATGCAACTGGCACTGACACAAGTTCAACGACTCTACACGTAGAGAGTATAATTGTTAGTCGATATTACACGGATTGCTTTACCAAATTGCTTAATTGAAAAATGTCGAAAATAGGAAAACAAAAACAAAAAAAATATGGAAACAAAAAAAACTGCAATAATTATGGCAAAAGTGATTTCGACTGGATAAAATCCAAACACGCCAAGACATTTCGATTGGATTTAACAATAATAATTGCTAACAATATTGAGTTAATTTTTCTTTACATTGATTGAAAGTGAAAAACAAGGCGTGGCAGCCATTAGAACTAGAAACCAAAGACTTAAGACGCAAACTTATTTAAGTGTTTATTTGGGGTTCGAAACTTGACTAAGCAGCTGACTCGAGTTTCAATTATTTTGCTGCTGACCGTTACTTACATGTATACATATACATACATACATATACATATATAACACGGCAGTGGAGCGTGCAGCAGGTCTGTGGCCGTCTCTGTGCTTCGCTCATTGAACTTCTCTTGCGCAAAATGACAAACGAAGCACACACAAACACACACACACTTTTCCCCCCTTCGCTGCCTTGGAAAAGCTTACGCAGTGGTAGACAATCGTCATCGTCGTCGTCGCTGATTCGTGCAGATTTTTCTCTTTGACCAATTTTCGTGGCATGATCTGTTTAACGGCTTTCGGTTTTTCTTGCAGCTAATGCCTTCTGCTTGTTGTTTTTGCAATTCGTTGTTGTTCGTCAGATGTCTTCGTCGTTTTACGGATCGTTCGGGCCGGCTGTAGCTTAGCTCGTCGGAGTATTTATATGCGGCGTAACTTGTTTCGAGACGTTCAGATTTAGTTGCCGTCTTTAACGCTTCGGTTGAGTTTAAGTTGTGTTGTTTTGTCTCTTCAGTCCACTCCTGTGCCCAGCCCATTGGATACCCCACCAAAATAAAAAAGGATTACCAACTGACACTAACCAAATTTAACAATCAAGGTGAGAAATAAATACAAAGCCGGCTATGCAGAAATAAAAAATTCGGCATATCAAAATAAATATCTGCATTTTATATGACATTGTCATCAAGCACACACACACACTCTCACACAAACTGAAATGCAGCATGGAATTTAAATGAGTGCAATAACAATAAAAATAATAATACAACAAAATATGTGTGTTTGTGGAAAGCAGAACAATTGTAATTATGAATGGGCGCTTTAAGGCGAAATGTAAGCTTGGAATGCGCATAAATTTAAAGTCCATGGTGCTAAAGTATCATTTTGAAAACAATAAATCTGAAGAACTTCAAAAAGGCGGAATGAATTTAAATTTAAAAGACAAAATCAAGTAAATTAAAAAATAAACAAAAAAAAGACATTTTATATGAAAATATACTAAACATTATCACTAAAACTCAAAACAATAATAACACTTTAAAACTTGACACATTATCTGCTTAGAATTTCCTCATACGCTTTATGTGAAAAAGCTTTGGCCATAGAAAAACACCATAACAAAACAAACACAAACAAACATTAAAGTCATAAATATAATGACATATATGTAAACACAGAGTGAGAGAGAGAGAGAGAGAGAATGAGAGAGAGAGAGGGAGAAGAACAAAATACCCAGAGAGGGCAAGACCAATAGCCAGGCAATAAACTAGTTTCTATTTTACCCGACTTACGTTTTGGTGTTTTTTTTTAGTTTTGCGAAGATTTTGCGCAATATTTGAAGTTGTTGCAAACAACAAACGCAATGGCCATTAGCAACAACTGAAACAACAACACCATAGCAATATTGCCTCACGGTATGCAGCACTGCCACAACCACCACCACATCCAGTGCCACTACCACATCCAGATTCAATATACCGTTTGCTAACCAAAAACCATCCACAATCCAACATTAATCGAATGTGCAACCGGTAGTAATTGTTTTTGTTGTTGTTGTTGCACATTCGAATGCTGCTTTAGCAGGTTGCTTGTGGCATATGTGCCAGTTGTAGTAAATGTGTGGCTTGGCTTTTTCGGCAATTCTTTTACAAAACCATAATTGCAGCTACAGCCACATTCGATTTTCTTGCTATTTGGCCTAAATGAGGTCTGGTCATGTTTTGTTGTTAGATGTGGCTGTTGCCACATGATATCAATTGTGTTGCAAGTTCACAATTACATGTTGTTGTTTAGCTTATATAAAATAGTAGCATGGCTTTAGCTAAGACACACTACAAAGTCTTATACTTGTCTTATAATCTTATAATCATAGGCATATTTATGTCCAACAAATCATTTTAACAAATCATTTTAAATTTTTCGAAACAAATCTAATTGTTAGAAATATCTCTTCAAGTATTCAAGATTTAAGTCTATTGACACAATACTTACGCATTACGAAAGAAAAAGAAATGCAAAGAGAATCGTAAAAAACGAAAGCAAGAAGTAGTTAAAGCAATAAAATAAACGTTGGGAGGTCAAGACCAAGAGGCAAATTACAACAAAAACAAAACATTTAAGTGCGAGTGTGTTTAAGCCAAAAAAGCTTTCCCGACTTATTTTAGCTGTATACGGGAACTGTTGTTGAGTTTTTTCGAGCTGTTGCTTTGCGCTTTTGAAATTTGCATAAGAGAGAGCGATTATGCTCGCGTGTTTTGTTTGTTATTTTGCATTTACTCTTTTTATGGTATTGTTGTAGTCGTTGTTATTGTTGTTGCAATCGTTTGCAGATAGTACATCAAAACATGAAACACAGTTAACAGTTTTTTGTATAAGTTAAGGTCGCTTCGCAGTTGATTTGGGCTTCCCTCCATTATATACTCTTACGCAAATGGGCGTGACACTACTCACTGTCTCTCTTGTCTCTATGTTTCTGTCCCCGCCACTAATAAGTACTGCAACATTTAAGCAATATATATGTATATATATATATATATATTATGTATGTTTTTGAAAATATTTCGTATAAGTGGTAATGAAACCGCGCAGTCGCCTGTGACACTAAGTACTGATTTCATAGTAGACCAATTAAAATGTATACAAAATAAATATACATTATTATTAGATAAAAGATCAGCACATCAAATAATAATGATTGACCCATTAATAGCTATAAGAAGGTGGAGTTTTTAATTGAGTTTTACTTTGGTGAACTTTAAAAAAACCTTTTAAATCTTACTAACCAACATTTATATATATTTTTTGTAAAATGTGCCCCAAAGGAAACACGTTAGAAATTTAACTTATATACCTTGATAGGTCTACAAGTTCAAACAGCTTGATTTTAAACATATCAAGACCAACGCGCTTTGTGCAAGCTTATACATATCTTATTACTATTAAAACGTATATGAAACAATTAAGAAGGCTATAGAAGAGTAAGATCGACTGGAAAATACATTTAGCCCTTGACCTTACACACCTGCACTACTTTTATCTGTCATATTTTTAGTCTTTCTAAGCCGATCCTAATAAAGGATTCAAAGATTTTATTTATTTTGTTAATGAGTTTAATACTTATTTTCAACTTTTCGAAATTCAAGATTTTACTGTTTTTGATTACATGTTTATATTGAAAATCGAACCAGTAAACCAATATTAAAGACAAACTTGTACAGCCTGGATATTGTATTATGTATATTATATATATTATTTTATATATACCAACTCGTTGATTAAGGGCTTCAGATTATATATAAACTTAAATTTTATATATAAAGCTTAATAATAAAAAACTCTTCATCACTTCCTTTCCATATAGATGATGATGCTACATCCGACACCGGCGCAGCGTGTTAGTATACGCGAGGAGTTGCGCGAACCGGAGGATCCAGCTGATATTGAGCGTGACATTAAGTTGATACGCGAGTGGCTGGAGACGCAACCACATCTGCCGAAGGACATGGATGATATGCGTCTAACGACATTCTTGCGCGGTTGTAAGTTCAGTCTGGAGAAGGTCAAGAAGAAGTTGGACATGTACTATACGATGAGGAATGCTGTGCCGGAATTCTTTTCCAATCGCGACATTAATCGTGAGGAGTTGAACATTGTGTTGGATTATGTGTAAGTTGAAGAAAGAATTTTGATGGATTTTTACTATATATAAATCATTTCGTTATCTTAGTCACTGTCCCACACTGCCTGGTATAACACCAAATGGGCGTCGGATTACCTTTATACGTGGCATCGATTGTGATTTCCAGCCGCATCATATTTTGGATGCCATGAAGGTGGCCCTGATGATTGGTGACGTGCGTCTGGCCGAGGAATCGGTTGGCATTGCCGGTGATATCTTCATATTGGATGCAGTGGTGGCCAGTGCATCACATTTTGCCAAATTCTCACCGACCGTGGTGAAGAAATTCCTGATTGCCGTCCAGGAGGCCTACCCTGTCAAGGTGAAGGAGGTGCATGTGATCAATATCTCACCGCTGGTGGATACCATCTTCAACTTTGTCAAGCCGTTCGTCAAGGAAAAGATTCGTAGTCGTATTACCTTCCACAATGATGTGGAGAGTCTGTATAAGGTGGTGCCACGTGATCTGCTGCCCAATGAATATGGCGGCAAGGCCGGACCCGTTGTGGAGTTGAATCAGTGGTGGAAACAGAAGTTGGTCGATAACACTGCCTGGTTCAAGGAGCAGGAAGACAAGAAGGCCAACGAATCTTTGCGTCCGGGCGCACCAAAGACCTGTGATGATCTGTTCGGCATGGAGGGCACATTCCGTCAATTGAACATCGATTGAGAACAGAGATAGATTACTGTGGACAATACGTTTTGTATGTCCATTTGTGTGTATATTTTATGCTCATACTTATTAACCAATTCATCATATTGTTTGCTTTACGCTTCATTTCCTTTTTGTCAATACTATCTCATTGCAATAAAATCAATAAATAAAGAAACAACGCAGCATATTAAGAAATGAATAAAAAACCAAAAAAAAAAACACTTCTTTTATATTTGTCCTTGTACTTCCACATTTCCCCACTGCTAATGGGAAAGTCGTTTAAATAATGGCTGCAAATGGCAATTGAATGTTGAATGATGTTGAATGATTCTCAATTGTTAAGTTTTCTCTCTCTTTTCATTCAATTGTTAAATCCTTCTTTAGTTCGCTTTTCTCGCATTCCGGTTGTCGTTGTTATTATTGTTTTCTACTTTGTGCAACATGCATAGTACAGCGAAAACTTGTCACATTTCTGTCCCTATCCATTGGCCCTGACACGGCTTCACCTCCGCCTTCCTCTTGCCCGCCGCCATAGTTCCGCTTTATTGCCACCAATTAACACAACTACTGCACTCCTGACATATTGGCCCTATTGTTTGAAACTTGAGAATCGTAGTCACAACTTGTGCATGCGAAAAGTCGTGCCTTTTACCCTGTAATCCCTACAATCGTGAATATAAGGTCTTTTAGCGCAAGTAAAATATACAGCTTTAAGGTGTCAATAAAGTAATACTGGATATAATAGGGTCATTAATAATGCTATGCTTATTAATCAAGAAGTAAGAATGCTCTAGTTGAAAAAGTACGACTAGCCGATACCCTGAACCCTTCATCCATACATATACAAAAAATAACATCTAAATATTTCTTATAATTAATGAAATAATTAGACTTTCCAATCGGAGCAACTAGTCAGTAATAATAATAACTGCGATAATGCTGCTTTCAAGCGGCATTAAATCACATTTAGTGCATTATAACCTTACACAACTAACCGATTGCAAGGCTGTATTGCCAAATATTTGAACTGAACAGCTAACTATTAAGTAAATGCAAGTTTCAAAACTAGAAAGCTAACAACACTAATTGCTTTAAGTCATGATTTCAACGTAGTGCATGTCTTATAGTCCAAAGACCTAGGTTAAACTAGTCCTATAACCCAGATTTATTTTATTCTCGTGGCATTAAATTGATGGCTTATAAACTGAATATTTTATATGGAATTCAGTTAATAACTTTTGATACTGTTTTTAAAGGGGACCACCCAATTCATGACACGGGCAAATTAGTTTAATTGGCTGCCAATTTTCCAATTACAAATTAATATAATATTAAATTCCAATGAAAACTTTTTACCAGCAGCTAACAATTTAAAAGTTTATATCAGCTTTATATTTAGTTTTAAATCAACTTACCAACGCCCACAAAAACTAAGCTATAAAAGGACATCAAAATGCATAAAATATTTTAGAAAAACCATCATGCACAGTTCAAAGAAACCCCATGAGGAGCAGATTAAACGTCGCGATCTATTCGTGTTTATACGTTCAACAATGAGAGTAGCTGCCATGTATCCATTGATTTTGGGAAAGAGAAAAAACTGTTTGGATATCGTCATTAGAATTTTCGATTGGATTTACGAGATTTTCACCATGTTTGTGTGCATGCATATAGCGGCATTATTCATCAGTACCATATACATCTACTACAGCAAAGGTGATTTGGAATTCCTAGTCAATTGTCTACTACAAACCGTCATCTATCTGTGGACAATTACAATGAAGTTGTATTTTCGTCGCATTGCCCCGAAGCTCTTGCACGACATTATTATTTTTGTTAATGATGAACATCAAATTCGTTCGGCTCCCGGATTTACATACGTTACCATGATGGATGCATTACGTTATTCGAATCTATGGATCAAGAGTTATGTTTATTGCTGTTATGTGGGCACAATATTTTGGCTGGCATTGCCAATTGTCTACCGAGATCGAAGTTTGCCTTTGTCGTGTTGGTATCCCTTCGATTATACGGTAAGTGAGGAATAAATAATTTACTTTTTTTTATACTAAGAACCTCAACGATTCTATAAAAGTCTGTAACATACAGAAGGAAACTTTTCCGACCCTATGAATAGTCGAGTAATTATATCCATGTCCATATCCATGATCTAACGAATTATAAAAGTTCGAAACTTCAGTTTATTTATGTTTTCTCTTTTCGATATACACATCTAATTGATATAAATTAATACTTCGACACAATAATGAAATGAAATCGGTTAAGAAACACCGGAGTTATTAAAGATAGAAGTTCAGTTAATGGTTGAAAGCAGTAATGCAGGCTTAGAGTATCTCCTAGTCCTTTTTTTTTGATTAGGTACTCTTGACCAGTTTTCTTTGCTTTCTTTACAGCAACCTTATGTCTATCAGTTGGTATTCTTTCTTCAAGCCATGGGCCAGATTCAAGTGGCTGCCGCATTTGCCTCTTCCAGTGGCTTTCATATGGTGCTGGCCATTCTCATATCTGGACAATATGATTTATTATTTTGCAGTCTGAAAAATGTTCTAGCCACCACGTATTTGAAATTGGGTGTCAATCTGGATGAGTTAAGGTAAAATATTTTTAAAAATCTTCAAGATTTTTCTTTAAAAATGTGTTTCACAGAGAACTTCAGGATGCACAATCTGTAGCAGATGCCGAAGTTAATCAATTGAGTTACTCTTCCGAAATCCATACCCCACTGGAAGAGTTAATCGAGCAACGAGATAGCAGCCCCATTAAGAATTTTACCAGAGCCTTCAGGCATTCGCTCCAATGGTGTTTGCAGCAGCATCGCTATATACTAACCATACTGCATCAGATGGAAAGATTCTACAATCCCATTTGGTTGTTCAAGATTGCCGAGTGCACATTTCTTATGTGCCTGGTGGCATTTGTATACACCAAAAGCACAACGGCAAACTCATTTATGCGCATGGTATCCTTGGGTCAATATCTGTTGTTGGTGCTCTACGAACTCTTCATCATTTGTTATTTTGCGGACGTTGTTTATCAGAATAGTCAACGTTGTGGCGAGGCATTGTGGCGTAGTCCTTGGCATTTGCATATGAAACAGTTGCGCAGCGATTACATAATATTCATGATCAATTCGAAACGAGAATTTAAGTTGACTGCAGGCAAAATATATAATTTAAATGTGGATCGCTTAAGGGCCGTAAGTTTTTTTCTTCTATAACATATAATATAATATCATTTAAATCGTTTTTAACTTACAGACGATCACAACGGCATTTTCATTTCTTACACTGCTGCAAAAATTGGATGCTCGTGGTTAGAGTCGTCGGCACATTTTACAAATTTAAATTTTATTCGTTTTTTGTTTGGATTTTCTTTTTTTTTTTAAATATATATAATACAATTATAAATAAGTTTTAAAAAAAAAATCGTTTGCACAGAATTTGTAATACAATACAAACATTTTTAAAAAGGCAAAGAGACATTAAAGACATTGCTGGTGCCTCAAATAGAAATCCAAAAGAAAAAAGACTACGCCATCGATATTGTTCTATGAGTAAAGCAATTAGAACTAACATTAATATTGTATTCCATTTATTGCTGATCAATCTCTACTACCTCAGCTAACTCATTCGATATTGCAATAAATAATTAGTTATTTGTATTCATTAAAAAATAAGAAATTTTTTTTTTAATAAATAAGCACTTGATTGTATTTTCATTTTTGTTTGTTATGGCTAGAAAAACAATAAGCGAAAAAATCATATACATTTATAAGGTACTTGGGTTTTTACTCTATCCAATATAAACGTCTCCATATCCAACCATATTCAACTAATCTGTATGTTAACTACGTTGAGCAAGAAAAATGTTTAACAATTTGTTGTTTTCTTTTGTGATTTTTTTGTTGTTTCACTATAAATTTGTGCTTGGCATTCGATCTTACTTAATTATGCATCATTGTACAGTATCAAAAAGTTGATATATTGTAGTATTGGTTTTGTTCTTTCATCTTACAGCCAAATACTACAGATTGTTTTTCGTTTTTTTGTTTCGTTTGTTTTTTTTTTATACAATGCATAAAAATGTTTGCAATATTCGCCTTATAATTAGTTAATAAACAGTTTTGTTGTAATTACTTTGCAATTTGATTTTTTGTTTAGTTTTTTACTTCGGAATTTGATGTTTTAGTTCGTTTTTTTTTTTTTTAGTTTTTTGATTTTATGAATTAATGTACAATTGTTGATTTGATTTTGGGTTGTGATATTCACGAGCATGTTTTGAATATTTTCGTATTCAATATCTTTGCTTATACAAATGGGGAGGGGACTGCTTAATTTTGTTAACATATATAATTATTATCAAAAAAATATATGTATATATATATGATTAATTTTTTATATTTATAAGCATTGTTTGAATTGTTGCTTGCGCTCAGAATTGTTTTCTATACATATATATATATATATATATATATATATATATTAGATGTATATATATACATGTTTATATATATTGCAAAGGCAATACAGCAACCAACAACTACAACATAAACGTTAAGCAAACAGCAAACGCAAGCAGCAAAAAAAAAAAAAATTATAAACAAGGCAATCAGCATTGTGCAAGTGCTTTTGATAAATGCAATATGTTAGCTGTCGATGTTTGTGTTGCTGTTGTTGTTGCTGTTTTTGTTTGTGCTGCCAATTTTTGTGCTTTACATTAAAGCTCTTTGTGCTGTTGTTCCATATGCTGATGATTATGTTTAAGATGTTATGGTTGTTGTTATCGTTGCTGTTGTTGCTGTTAGCCATTTGTTCTTTCTGTTGTTGCTGTATGTGCTGCGGATGTGCACAAAACATGTTGCTGCCTACTATGTTGACTAGTTGAGAGTTGCTGCATTGCTAGCTCGCAAGCGACATGTGCACGATACTCGTGCTATTGTCATGATTATAATGCTCCGTATTAACAATGACCTGCACCACATAGCCTTGATGTATGCTGCACTCATCGATGGGCACCTTATCGCCCAACAGTTTGCCGCTGTAGAACCAACGTTGGCAACACGCATCGACGCCCTCAACAGCCTATGAAAAAGAGATAAACAAATAGATTAGCCAAGCTACATACGTTGTATGTTGTATGGTGTCATACCTGTAGCTTTTTCTTGCACTGTCCGACCGTATCCTTTGAGTATACCGGCAGTTTAACATCAGTCATGCTGGATGATATGCGCAGCTTGAGAAATATTTCAGTTCCGCCATCGACTGGCTCTGAGTATTCAGCGGGCGAGTCGCGTCCATTCTCTTCCTTAACAATGTTTATGGGATATGATAGACAATAAATGGGCACTTTGTATTGTGTGCCCAGCTCATCATAACATTCTGTGAGGTAGCTACAAATATACAATGATACAGACACACATACAGTTAGTAACAGCTTATCAGTAATTGCCCAAAAATATTCATATATATATTTATAATATCAACGAATAAATTCTGACGCCACAAAGATAACAAATTGATAAGTACAAATAACATTGGCAAGGACTTCCTGATGTTATGGTAAAGGTCAGCGGTGCATTTAAATAAATTATTATTACACATTGCCACAGTTGTGGACTGACCTCTGCATTGTTTTGGTTCGCATTAAAAAATCGATTTTGAATAGGAACAAAACTGTTAATCGTTTTAAAGTGTAAGTCGACGCTGAAATACCCTTATATATTTTTAAAATCGAAAAACAAAGAAAATATTTATAAAGAACATACTTAATACTTTGTTTACTGAATGTTCGCCTCAATGCTCGTGTGTCACAGACCTTAGAAAATATTTATATTGACTTGTATACATACATATATACATTGAATATCGACAGATTTACAGCTTTAAGATAGTTCAAAAACACCTGTCAAATCAAACCGCATACCACATATCGAGCGACTAGTTTACCAAGTTAAAGTTAAACAAAAGTTACATTCAATTTGCAATAGACATAGTCAACATGGACATGCTATTGATGGTATAATGGGCCGCTAAGATCATACAAAATTATATTGATTTTGTTCGCCTTGTCAAAAGTAATTAACGTTTACTGCAACACGCGCGTCATTGAAGTTTCTCGCATATGTTGGGGTTGCGTTTGGCAGGGGCTAAATGCTATTAACTTACCCATTGGGCACTGAAACATTGGCGCCGTCCAGAATGGCTTGGGCCATTTGAAAGTCAAGACCCTCAGCTGCATTTGTGGCCGCTCGGAGTGCATCCCAAATCTCTTTGCGGCCATCAAAGGCCGGCGCTGTGTCCCAGAACTCATCGCGTTTGGAGCGTAATTGTCCCTCGGTTAATGGAACATCTGAACGCCATTTAATTGTCTCATGGCACAGTGGACGATTTTTGCGCGCGGCGCCACCTAAAGCGATGCCTATATGTACACACACAAACAGAGACACACACACGCAAAAATATATAACAAAAGGAAGAAAGATAATTACATATCGATAATGGATGCACAATTTCGGAAATGTGAATTGAATTGAATTTATGGTATGGGGCAAAAAACTCACCTGCGCTAACCGGACGCGATGCACTCGCTGAGGAAACACTCATTGTCTCATTGTCGGGATTCATGCGACATACACAGGCTCCCATTGTTGCTGGCTGTTGTGCTCGGTGTACTCACATTAAAAGTTGTTTGTGGCTGTGGTTTGTGCGTTTGTGTAATTTTTAATAAATTTTACACGAGCAACAGCCGAACAACGCGACATACAATTTTAACGCAATGTGGCCAGAGTTTTAATTTTGCTTCGTCCAGAAATGGTTCGATAGAATGACTCACCAAACTGAACGAATAAGTTATGTCCCTGGTTCTGTTGCTCCAATCAGTTCGATATCAATTACGTTTAAGAAATTACGATGACATTAATTTATAATCGAAATATAGCATTAATACTAAAATAGGCAGCACAGATAATTTCGTCACCTAGCAATATTTTTCATAAAAAGTACCGATTACGAAGTCCATAAAAAGTGCGCGGTCTCACTGCAGTCTTAGAAATCGATTACTATATTTCGATAATTCCAACAATCCGCTAGTCGGCGTTTACATTAAAGAATTGAGAGCGGGTTTTGCGTTTTTCATAATAAACTTTGCATTCTTTAAAAGCAATACAGCACGATGGAATTCACTGATTGTCTAGATGAAGTAAAACAAATCCTTATTAAAAACACAGAGTTTTTCAAGTCTCTGGAAACCTGTAAGTACTTTACTATACCTTCAGTGCCTCAAAAATGCCAAATTCCTTTTGGTTAATAGGTTGCGGCGGCAGTTTCGCAGATGACATAAAGAAATTAATTGATGAAAATATGAAGCAGCGTTTAGAATACGGCGAAAAGATAATGCAAATGAAAGCATATCAAAAACGTGTTGATGCCATGTTACAGCAGGCTACGGATGAAGCAAATTCTGTGGATGAACTTAAGGAGATCTACGCCAAACTAGAAGAAGAGGACGCAAAGAAACGCATTAACATTAAACAGACATCCGAGTACAAAGAGTTTAAGAAGGCAATGGAAAAAGATAGTAACTTAAACGCTACAAATCCAACGGGCGATGACAATGCAATTGAAGTATTGGAAACCGGGAATATAGCAGTCTCAATGCACGATCCATGGTCAAAGGCCATCATGACAAATCCTGTGCGCAATACTAAGTGCGGTCACCACTACGACAGAGAGACAGTTAAAGCTTTACTAGAAAAAACAGCTGCTGGTGTACGTTGCCCAGTTGTAGGCTGCCCGAATAAGATTTACATCCAAATGCAACACCTGGAACCTGATCATGCTTTGCATTCTGAAATTCTAGAATATTTATCTGAGCAAAAGGCACAAGATTCATCTGGCGATGAAGCTTAAATATTCTATTCATACGTGATAATAAATTAACAAAAAAAATAAATATTTTAGTAATTACAAATAAATACAAAGTATATACTTAATAAAATTATTTACATTGCTTATTATTTAAAAACGATCGATATATTTTGAACGGTGCTGCCATTTAATTGTGTGACTTAGTGGCTACCCTGTATGGCAACGCACACAGCTGTTTGGCGCAAAACAACAACAATATACATATATATTTGATTCTATTAAAATAATGTGTATGGAATATTAGAATGTTAAACTAATAAAATTTAATTGTTGTTTATTTAATTGCTTATTAATTATTAACAATTTACCTTAAATTTGACTAAGAGAAAAGTATATTATCATGGCCAAACACAATTTCGAAGCATGATAAAAACATGTTTATGTGAATACTCTTTTTATTCAACCGTTCTCTTACATTTCAAGATGCTGCGCTTGCGCCCATTTACTTCCAGACTCCAACAGCTGTATGTTCCAATTGCAGTGCTCCACTCACTTTGCCATTTGGAATATTAAAGCAGCGGCAAAGAAACGAGACAGAAAGCGATCGCATAGAAATGAGAAACAAGAAACCAGACGACCTCGACAAAGTTGTCGCAAAAATCATGTACAATAACAACATACGAAGTTGGGAGCGGATAGTTATTATGTGTTCCATTTGGAGTATAAAAAGTGAATAAAAGAGAGCCACAAGACAAGAAAAACTCTTAACACACTTGAGCCCAACAAATCTGTCTCCAACCGTTATGCCCAATGCCAATAAATCCAACAACAAAAAAGTGAATAAAAAAGCAACAAATTCAATACACAGCAGCACGCTCATAATGTATACACTTCCAGGCAAGTTAAAGAAATAGTAAGCAGCGACATGTTGAGAGCCACTGTTGCGACCACTTCCAATAAGCAAAAACGAAAGACTTCAATTCAGTTTGGCGAAGACAACGAACTCGAAAAGAGCTTGGCGGCGGACAACGAATAAAAGATTGAAAGCAAAAAAAAATCACGTCTCTACCGTCTCTTGTGTACGTCTACCTTCTCTTTCCTACCCCCCCAAAAAAACAAAAAAAAAAAAAACAAAAAACGGTACGTGCGCGCATGCGTATGCGTGTTTGTGTTTCACTGTGTAAGTGGCTGTATGTGTATATAACTGGCTAAAAGTTAAATGCAGCAAGCAGCAACAACAAAATACAAGACAACACGGCCAACGGCAAAAGCAAAAGAAATAACGAATAATTGAAAAGAAATCAAATGCAAAATAACAAAAAAAAATAATTTTTTGGATTTGAAAATGTTGTGAGCCACGCAAGCGATTTAAGAAATACATATAGACATATATTTATGTTTATATATTTAAGTGTATTTGTTAAGTGATTTGAAATAATATAATAAAGCTGCGCAGAATAAGTGAAATGTAGGCAAAGCCCATTTGAAAATGTTGGCCAATGCAATTTAAGTGAAAATACAAAAAAAAGAAAATTCTCAACACTCAATCATCTAAACGGATTTAACTGCTGTTGTGGCTGCTGCTGCCACTAGGCCAACAAAGTTTCTCTTAACCAATTTGAAATTTCCATTTCTTTCTTCGTCGTGCAGTGAGAGGTATCAAACGGTACAAATTTTTTATATGTGAAAGTTATTAGGCAGACAGACAAAAATAAAAGAAAAGAAAAGGAAAAGGAAAAAGAAAAAAAAAACACCAACTCATTCTCAGATTTTTTTTCTGTCTCGTTTACAGTAGTCACTTTTTCGTCTGTTGGCTTAAGTTTTATTTTATTTCTTTCACTTCTGCTGGTTTTCTTTTGTTAGCTAACGGGTTTTAGTTGTTGCTGTTGTTTGTTAGCTAAGACTTTGGCAACACTTTTGCTTTTAAATGCTGCTGCAGCAGCAGCAGCAGCAACAGCTAAATAAAATTATAAAAAACTGGCTATTTTGCGATTTAGATTTTGTATCATTTTGCGTTGTTGTGTACCAAAAAACAAAAAAGAAACCCGTTTCACAAGACGCACACCTTAAAAAAAGAAACAAGTTGTTCTATAAATTATAAACCTTAATTAGCAAAGCCATTTTCGTGGCATTTAACGGACTGCTGTTAACTGTTTGGCCAGGTGAAATGCATTCCCCCAGCAAAATGTCAATTAGGCAAAAGCTTTACAGTTTTGCTCATCTAATTGGCATTTTTTCTAATCTTGAGTTTTTGCACAATATTCATATGGGCTCAACACCCACTCAACAACAACAACAATAGATCTTAAGAGCAGCAAATGAAGAGTTTACTATTTAGCTGGAAATTAACAAGTAATTGGATTCTCTCTCTATCCATTGCGCTCTCTCTCACTATCCGTCTCTCCTGTTTGTTCTCTTCTGTTTGTTTAGCTCATTTAAATTTTGGACAACGTCTCGCTCTCAACAGCTGCCAAAAAGTCTTGGCAAATATTCATTGTTTATAGTATATGCCATATACGGATACCTTCTTTTTCAGCATATAGCTCAAATAACTGTTATTTTTGGCAATCACTTTTTAAGTGCATAAAAAAGTTGTTTACTTTTTTTTTTAAACAAATAATAAGCGTTGAACACGTTGACACTATTTAAACATGAACAAAAAATTATTAATCATCATCACAGATTTTTTTTGTTACCTTGTACTTCAATATCATTTAAAAAGCCCAAGCCCTTTAGTTAAAGACAAGCTTATTTAAAAGAAGAAACATGATAAAAAAAAAACCCAAAATATCTGACTGCTTTTGTGAATTAAGTTTACGCATTGTGTAAAAACCACAATTTGGGTTATAAGCAACATTTTCTGACTCATGATGAATAATGATAAAAAAAAATACAAACATTCAAACACTTAAGGATGATAGACCAACAATATAAAAGCAATTCATGTCATTTTAATTAAGAAAGACAGAAATTAAGTATATAAACAGAACTGCCCCAAACACATTGGTGACTCATAACGGTATTAAGGTATGATGGCAAATAAGAAGTGACTGTAAACTTGACTTTATGAGTTGGCTAACAGAAATTCATGATGGACCCATTCTTCGAAAAACATTTTGAGTGGAAAAAGTTTGTTGAACTGTAAACAAATCACAGATAAAGCTTCAAATTTAAAAATGATATAATAAACAAATAAAAAGCCATTAAAGGCAATGCAGTTAAGCAGTTGGTAATCAATTCGAAAACAGAGTTGCAATATTTGTAAAAATATGAAGTGGTTTTGATAACGAAATGATATTTTTGCTTAGCTTAACTATTTCAAACACAATTTTTAAGCACAACTTCATGTTTATTTTGATTTTTTTCTGGTTGGCAATACTTCCTTATCAAAAACCCGTTAGCAACAACAACTGGTCAATGCCCATTGAACCCACACACCTCAATTTCAGTGCAGTTAAGCCATTTAATACCCGTTTTAATTCATATTGCCTTTCTATGGCGGCATTCTGGCCACAATTAACTTGGCCCCCTGTCATTGTTTGGGCATGTTTTGCGCATACTTTTCAAGTCGATCGCTTTTCGATTTTCCTGTACGCGATTAAGAAAGAAAAAAAATGCAAAAACTGGTTGCTCGTTGAAACGATACGAGTTGGCCGTTTTAGCTGTTGCTGGCCAACAAACGGTTTGGCGTGGCCGGTTTGCGTATTGGTTCGATTGGTGCGGTTTCGTTACAGTTGTTGCTAAATGTACCACCAATCAATTTCAGGCAACAACCTACAACACTATTGCAGCTACCTAGTTGTTGTTGTTGCCTTTGCTGTTGCTATTGCTGCTGCTGTTTTGTCTTATTCATAGATTATTTTTTATTATAACATTTTTTAGACTTTCACTTTTTTCTGACACACACACACACACACATTCGTTGGGTGTGTTGGTTTTGCTTGAGCGGGTTTAAATTTATATATATCGTTCGCCGCCTTCTTGACGTTTTGATTGTATATATAGTCACATACATATATGTGATCTATAGGAATATTATGTTATGTGGTATAACGGAACTTTAAACATTAGCATTCACTAAGTCATTTAATTTTTGGTTACGTCCACTGTACAATTTAATACAGTAAAACGTCTTTAAGAAGAACTGTCAACTTGACTTACTTTTGGATTGTTTTCGTTTTTTTTTTGTAATCCTTCACAATTTTACAATTAGAATTATTTGTAATCGCAATTAATAATCAAAAAGTGAATAATCCAAAAATTATCGGTTTGAATTGATTATTTTGCCCAATATAAATAAAAATCTGATTAATAATTGTTATAAATAGTTATAATTGCAATCATTACTTAAGTAACAGACTTGCTATTAAATATTTGCATGGCTTGTAATATCTGCAAATTGAAGGTTGAATGAAAATAAATTATTTAAATACTCAGTTAAATAATTAAAAAATTGTATGTGATAAAAAAACGAAAAAAAATATAATCAAGTTGCCGTTTGTTAAAATCCAATAAATAAACGTTTGTTTATCACAAAAGATAATCTGAATATTTTGGTCAACGTATTTTTGGCCATCATGCTTGTTTTAAATACAAGTTAATGTTTTAAAAACAAGGTAGTCAAGCTTAGGTGCTTAAAAACATAGATATATATGTTTTTGTCTAAGTGTTGTAATATATGATTTCCGTAGTCTTATAGTAGAATTAAGAAACTAAGATTAAATGTACTTGAATTGAATAATTGTGTACATTTCAAGACATAATCAAAAACATTTTTAAACTTACTTCAAAATCTCATTATTTTGTGATCACTGTAATCTGCTTTATCAAAACCTAACAATTGAAATATTTTCTTAACACACGGGTCGATTGTTGGCCCAAAAAAAAACACAAATTAAGCTTTAACGCTCGCAGCTGTTGGCCATTCTTATATTTAGCTGAATTGTATTCATTCAAAAAAATACCAGTTTGTTGTTACCCTACCCAAGGCCTAGTCAAGTTTTGGCTTCGACTCTGTAAAAACTGGTCGCTTATCATTGATCTCTATAAGTTTTTGTTCCGTCTGTCTGTCTCTAGTCTCATTTGTGGTCTTTAATCCTGTTGCTGCTCGACTTTTCCGGCGGTAAACGCACAATCATACCTTTTACAGAGCATTGACATGAATGTTTAATTAGTTTTTGACTTCAAGTTTCTTTGGTCAGTTTCGAAAACATTGTGTATGTCAATCACGATTTCTTTTTCTTACGTGTTGGTACTTGTTTGCGTGGGTTGCAGCTAAAGTTCAACTGGGGTTAAATACGTACGTTGACAATCAGTCTTTACTGCTATTTGTTGAATTATCACAAATGCAGTAACAACTTTATATTAGTTATTTAGTCACGTTATTGATTCACTGGACATTGTCCAGCTGGTGGTTTTACGAGTTATTGTTTACAAGCACTTAGCTTATAATCTTGGACTAAGTCGAGGCTGATGAGCGTTTGACATTAAGCGGTAACATTAAAGTCAAAAAAAAAAAAAAAATTAATAATGCAAGAATTAAGAATTAATGCAATTAACAAGAAATCTAGCTTATTGGCAAATCAAAGTAGGTAAATCAAAACTAAAAGCAACTAATATAAAATGCTAAAATTATATATTTTAGATTTGAATCCATTTATTTGAATATAAATTTATTTTTTATATATTTTTAAATAAAATTTTTTTGAAAATTAATTTTATTGTACTTAATTTATATTGAAAAATCTGATATTAAACTTTAAAAATATAAAACTATTTGATTAAAAGAGATTTCTTATTGAAAAAAAAATAATAAAAAAAATTAATTTTCCGACCGTGACAGGACTCGAACCTGCAATCTTCGGATTCGAAGTCCGACGCCTTATCCATTAGGCCACACGGTCCTGTTATGAAGCGCAGTTAGTCGCTGACATATAAGCAGCGAAAGAGGCGCGCAGTCAGCTCTTAATCAGCAAAGAGCATCCGCAACATACTTGAAAACATACATACATACAAACACTCCCAAACAACGATTATCCACCCCTTACTCTGCCTCACACACATATACTCACCAAAAACTCAGCACAATGCGTGTGAGGGTGGCTGCGATTACAGCAGCTGCTGCTGCTGCTTGTATAATTCGAGGGTTGCAATCGTATGACATGGCTCTTTTATTGATGACACCAAGTCCGGTGTCTTCTGCGCAGGCTTCATTCATTCATGCGGTCAAGTCAACAGCATCCTTTGACTTTATTTATTTTGTTTATGCCAAACAGCTTCACAAATTATATGAAAAAATTCCTATTATAATATGAAAAGTATTTTATAAAATCTTTAATTTTACAGAACAGAATATTCACTTAATCATAATTCAAAAAAAATTTCTTCTATTCGATTGATTTTCTTTACTTACAATGTAATAAATTCTGAAAAGCTTATAAGCTGATATGACTTTTGTCTTCATTCAAACATCTTCTCTATTTTCTGCTCTATCTAAGAACCCATGCTTATTAATTTCTTCACATTGTACAGCTCTTTAATGGAAATCCAATGTAGCACAAGGCCTAACAAACATAACAATGCGATCATTGCTTGCAGTCTATGTATGAATGCAAGTGTGTGTGTGTGTGAATCGTACATGCAATATGTGTGCTTGTAATTACCATAAAACCAAAACAGGCAAACAACTTTAGTTCCGTGCTAGAAGTGTAGCAACTGAGGCGTAACCGATACAAATACTTAACTGAAGATGTTCTTTAATCTTGCGTAGATTGTATTCGTTTCTTACTTAACTGATGTTTTAATAATTCCCGGACACCTTAAGAATATACATTTTTAATCTCAATTATTTAACTACAGAGTAATAACAAGTAAGAAGGCTCTAGTCGAGTAAGCTAAACTAGAAGATACCCGGAAGATACCCCTTACCCTTGACAGACGAACAAACGGTCGGTCTAAGAGACATACATTCATATCTATGGTGTTTCTTGACCGATTATAATAAAAAATATGTTCATTATTTTGTTAATAGTTTCAATACTCTTTTCAAGTTTACGAAATTTAAGAATTTTTTTTTTCGATTACATATGTATATCGTAAACCTAAAAAGTATCGAAAATTTTAAACAAACTTGATGTGCCTAGGGATTGGGAGTGCTCATATCCAAAATCTAGCTTTTGTAGTTCTGAGATCGACTCGTTCATACATACAGACGGACGGACAGACGGACATGGCAATATCGTCATGGCTGTTGATGCTGATCAAGAATATACCTTATGGGGTCGGAGAAGCTTCCTTCTGCCTGTTACATACTTTTGCACAAAACCATTATACCCTTTTTATACCCTTAACCCATGAAATGGGTAAAAAAGGGTATAATGGTTTTGTGCAAATATATGTAACAGGGAGAAGGAGGCTTCTCCGACCCCATAAAGTATATATATTCTTGATCATCATCAACAGCCGAGTCGATTAAGCCATGTTCGTCTGTCTGTCTGTCTGTCTGTCCTGTCAGTCCGTCTATATGAATGAACGCGTCGATCTCAGCAACTACAATAGCTAGAGACTTCAGATTTTGGAAATAAGCTCTCCTAATCCCTAGGCATAGCAAGTTTGTTTCAAATTTTCAATAACTTTTCCGGTTTACGATATACACATGTACTCGATAACAAAAAAACTTGAATTTCAATAAACTGAAAATGAGGTTTGAAACTATAAGCAAAATGAACTTCTGTGAAATTTTCAATATAATCGGTTAAGAAACACCGGAGATATGAAACTATCAAGCATTGGTACAGAAGTACACAGCCATATGTGTATGTCTGTCAGCCTGACCATCTGTCCGTCTGTACGGCCAGGAGTTAGGGGTATCTTCTAGGAAGGAACTTACAATTAATAAGTTATTGAAAGGAAAGCTTGTAAGTTTGTTTACCTTTAAGTTAATCTAGAGAAACTCTAAAATGGGGTTTATTTAAATTTCTATTCCATAGAATAAGTTTTTATTTTAATATAAATTTGATTAGTAAATAATTAACATTAGCAAATATAGTGGGATAGTTACTGAAACAAGTAATTTTGTTTTGTTGAGTTCGCTTGCAAAATCCATGACTCATGACTCACTAATAACGAAAGATGTTGGATTAAATCACTGCTTAAGTTCCTTTCAATGTTTTATGCAGGCTTGAACCGGTTCGGAGCTGGTCAAAGGCCGCACGTCCTTGAATAATGCTGGCTTTTACAGAGCTGGTCAATGTGTAAATACATAAAAAAAAAAACTCAAAAACAGGCTTATCAACAACAACAGTGGAGCTCAATTAATTTCCAATTCTTGCTCGGTTACATTACAGCCAAGATTTGCACATTCCAAGCAGCATTAAGCGGGCACCAAACGCCAGCAAGAGCAACCGTGGGAGATGTCTGCGGTGCGGCATCGCCCGATGGCACCACCAGCCGCTGCTGCTGGGGAGCATGGCGATAGCGATGACAACAACTTCACCGACGACGAGAGTTCACCGCTGACACACGATATTTATGGCGGCAGGTAAATACATATCTATAGTAATATATGCAAATTTGTTAGATGCAGCACTCACACACCAACAAAATAAAGAAGCTGAGGGTCTATCATTAATATAACCACAAAAAAGGCAACAAAATAAATAGTCTGGTATTTAATACATTGACAAGCCGGAACCAAAAATCAACTTTAGTCAAAAAGAAACCTTAATTGCCATTCCCACAACTGTTTTAGTCGTTGTTGTTTTGTGTCTGGCTACACCCAGATCTTGAAAGACCGTTGCCTTAACAATCACTTTATATAGCAATTACGCGCAGCTATTTTGTTGAAATACCGGAAACTACTAAGAGCAAAAGTGACTTTTGAGTTCAGCAATATGTTGATCTAGATTATGGAATTTCTACTTCAAGACTTAGTTAAGTAGTAAAAAAGTGGGACTTCTAAAGCTTGTAGTCAACATTATTAATTAGATTATAATGTAGTTTTATACCCTTAACCCATGAAATGGGTAAAAATAAAGGGTATAATGTTTTTGTGCAAATGTATGTAACAGGCAGAAGGAAGCTTCTCCGACCCCATAAAGTATATATATTCTTGATCAGCATCAACAGCCGAGTCGATTATAAATAAATGAACTTCTGTGAAAACTTCATTAAAATCGGTTAAGAAACACCGGAGATATGAAACCATCAAGCATTGGTACAGCGGTATATGAGTGTGTCTGTCAGCCCGACCGTCTGTCCGTCTGTATGATCAAGGGTTAAGGGTATCTTCTAGTCGAGCTTACTTCTTACTTGTTTTTTTTATCAATTAATTACGATTATTTTTGGATTTATCAAAATTGTATTTAAAATAAAATAAATGAAATAATCAATATGAATATTTATTTTCCTGTTTTTTATTGTGTTTTTATAATTTGTAATAATTTTCAATTGTTTTTGTAATCCTCCAATAAAAAAAAATTTCTTGTTTTAACTACAAATCAAATATTTCCTTATCTTTAGTCAACGCACCATACAGGAAACAAAAGGCTGGGATGTATTTCGAGATCCGCCCATTAAAATTGAGACTGGCTCGACGGCGAATCAAGAGTGTTTGGAGCTAACCATTAAGATCCTAAAAATCTTTGCATACGTATTCACATTTATAATAGTTTTAACTGGTGGCGTCGTAGCGAAGGGAACAGTACTATTTATGACCTCGCAACTGCGAAAAGATCGAAGAGTTGAATATTGCAACAAAGATTTGGTAAGAAAACCCAATCTTCTGTCCTGCCCTGATTAATAGAAAATTTCTCTGTTAAAGGGTCGCGATAAAAGCTTTGTGGTGGTTTTGCCCGAGGAGGAGCGTATTGCCTGGATCTGGGCATTGGTGATAGCATATTCATTGCCCGAGATTGGATCGTTGATAAGATCGGTGCGCATATGTTTCTTCAAGACGTTCAAGGTGCCAAAGACGGGACACTTTCTGTTCGTCTGGTTGATGGAAAGTATGAGTGCGTTGGGAACAGCCCTCCTCATGTTTGTGGTACTGCCCCAAATCGATGCCATCCAAGGCGCCATGTTAACCAATTGCTTGTGTGTGATACCTGGCATCTTTGGATTGCTTTCACGCACCTCAAAGGAGGGTAAACGTTTCATTAAGGTCATCATCGATTTGGCTGCAGTGGCAGCCCAAGTAACGGGTCTTGTCATCTGGCCACTGTTGGAGAATCGTCGGGAACTCTGGGTTATACCCGTTGCCTGTGTTATGATTTCCTGTGGTTGGTGGGAGAATTATGTTTCATCCCAGTCTTCGTTGGGTTTGGTGCGTTCACTGGGTCGCATTAAGGAGGAGATGCAAACTACGCGATACTTCTGTTGCATGTTCCTGTCGATTTGGAAGATCCTGCTATTCTTCTGCGTCACACTGCTCATCTATTGGGCCAACGGCGAGGAGCCGAGTAATCTATTTAGTCTCTATGGTGATGCTTTTGGACCGCATAAGATTGTCGTGTATGAACTTCCGGCAAGTTTGGGTGGAGTTCTACCAGATACTTTGGAATCGGCGAATATTGATACGGTGGATGTGGATGCTAGCTATAATACGGTCGTTTATGTGCTGCTCCTGCAGATCTTTGGCGCCTACTTGTGTTATATCTTTGGCAAGTTTGCCTGCAAGATTCTTATCCAGGGCTTCAGTTATGCTTTTCCCGTGAGTCTAACAGTTCCCATTGCTGTTTCCTTGTTGATCTCGGCCTGTGGCATTAGAATTGATGATCCGTGTTTCTTCCACAACACCATACCGGACTATCTGTTCTTTACAAGTCCATCTAATTTCCGATTTAATAACTTTGTCACCGAACAAATGGCCTGGGCATGGATCTTGTGGCTGTTGAGTCAAACGTGGATCGCTTTGCATATTTGGACGCCGAAGTGTGAGAGATTGGCAACCACAGAGAAACTCTTTGTGAGACCCATGTATTCAGCTCTTCTTATAGATCAGTCTATGGCACTGAATAGAAGGCGTGATGATCAAGCTGATGTCAAAACGGAGGTAATTTAATGATAATACTTACTTTCATACGTACATTCAAAATTTCCTTAAACAATTTTAGGACTTATCGGAGATTGAGAAGGAAAAGGGTGATGAGTACTATGAGACTATTTCCGTGCACACGGATCGTTCATCGGCACCAAATAAACCCTCGATTAAATCGTCAGATAATATCACTCGCATCTACACTTGTGCCACAATGTGGCATGAGACCAAAGACGAAATGATTGAGTTCTTGAAAAGCATCATGCGCATGGATGAGGATCAGTGTGCTCGTCGTGTAGCGCAGAAGTATTTGCGTGTTCTAGATCCGGACTACTATGAATTTGAGAGTAAGTGATTGAAAGATAATCAAAATTAGTTTTTAAAATATATTATTTTCTTCATACACATTTTCTATAGCTCACATATTTTTCGATGATGCCTTTGAGATTTCGGATCACAGTGATGATGATATTCAATGCAATCGTTTCGTCAAACTCTTAATCGGCACCATGGATGAGGCAGCCTCTGAGATACATCAGACAACGATTCGATTGAGACCTCCCAAGAAATATCCAACACCCTATGGTGGTAGATTGGTCTGGACACTGCCGGGTAAAACCAAGTTCATAGCACATCTTAAGGATAAGGATCGGATACGTCATCGCAAGCGTTGGTCCCAAGTCATGTATATGTACTATCTCCTCGGACATCGTCTAATGGAGTTGCCCATCTCAGTGGATCGCAAGGATGCAATTGCAGAGAATACCTATTTACTCACTCTCGACGGGGATATTGATTTCAAGCCGAATGCAGTAACTTTGCTGGTGGATTTGATGAAAAAGAATCGGAATCTGGGTGCAGCTTGTGGACGCATTCATCCCGTTGGCTCCGGGCCAATGGTGTGGTATCAGCTCTTCGAATATGCAATCGGTCATTGGCTGCAGAAGGCCACCGAGCATATGATTGGATGTGTGCTCTGTTCACCAGGATGTTTCTCCCTGTTTCGTGGCAAGGCCCTAATGGATGACAATGTGATGAAAAAGTACACTACAAAACCGACGGAGGCACGTCATTATGTTCAGTACGATCAGGGCGAGGATCGTTGGTTGTGCACCCTACTTTTGCAACGTGGCTATCGGGTGGAGTACTCAGCTGCCTCAGATGCGTACACTCACTGTCCGGAGGGTTTTAATGAGTTCTACAATCAGCGACGTCGCTGGGTGCCCTCAACTATTGCGAACATTATGGATTTGTTGGGAGATGCTAAACGAACAATTAAGATCAATGATAATATCTCATTGCTGTACGTTTTTTATCAGATGATGTTGATGGGTGGAACTATTCTGGGACCTGGAACGATCTTTCTTATGTTGGTGGGTGCTTTTGTCGCCGCCTTTCGAATTGATAACTGGACATCATTCCATTACAACATTGTACCGATATTGGGCTTTATGGTCATATGTTTCACCTGCAAATCGAATATACAACTATTTGTGGCCCAAGTTTTGTCCACGTGTTATGCCTTGATTATGATGGCTGTGATTGTGGGTACAGCTTTGCAATTGGGTGAGGACGGTATTGGTTCTCCGTCAGCCATCTTCTTGATATCGATGGTGGGATCATTCTTCATAGCCGCATGTTTACATCCGCAAGAGTTTTGGTGTATAACATGCGGCCTAATCTATTTGCTTTCCATACCCTCTATGTACCTGTTGCTCATTCTGTATTCGATCATAAATCTGAACGTTGTCTCCTGGGGAACACGTGAAGTGGTTGCCAAGAAAACCAAAAAGGAATTGGAGGCGGAAAAGAAAGCTGCCGAGGAGGCCAAGAAACGTGTTAAACAGAAGAGCATGTTGGGTTTCCTGCAAAGTGGCATTGGAGACAACGATGATGAGGAAGGTTCCATTGAATTCTCTCTTGCTGGGTTATTCCGTTGTGTATTCTGCACACATGGTAAAACCTCTGATGAGAAGCAACAGCTGACTACAATTGCCGACTCTTTGGATACGATAAAACAACGCATGGATACTATTGAGAGTGCTGTGGATCCACATGGTCATCATGCTAGCCGGCATAATAGACGTCGCACCACTTCAGGCGGCTCTAAGGATCATCATTTACTCACTTCGGTTGTGGAGAAATCTGGCGATGAGTCGGATGAATCTGATTCGGATACTTCAGCGGAACCCAAACAGGAACGTGATTTCTTAACGAATCCCTATTGGATTGAGGATCCCGATGTGCGTAAGGGTGAGGTTGACTTCTTATCCAGTTCGGAGATACAGTTCTGGAAGGATCTCATCGATCAGTATCTATATCCCATTGACAATGATCCCGTGGAGCAGGTGAGATTAATAATGATTATACTTTTGGTTTTACTTCTTAGAATGGTTCAATTGGGATAAAAAAAAGGGCTGATAAATACTCCGATCTCAGTGTAGGTAACTCAGGGATATAGGATATACATACATGTGTTTAAGAAATACTCTCTAAAATGTGAGAAAGCTCTGGATGTTTTTTAACCCTTATTTAATCCCATAAAATATTGTGGGAAATGTTGTTTGAAATACAATTTTAGTTAGGTATTTTTTATTTTGAATAGGTTATTATTTATCGATATTTCTTTTTCTAGCTGTAAAGTGACGGGGAATGAGGGTTCCCTATGATACTTTTATATGATACAATTATAGTTAATATTCAGCTTTTTTCACACACTTCGTGATCAGAGTATGATATGTGTTGAGGTAACTTTTAATTTTTTCTCCAACCACCTGGCGATAAAATATATTTTTTAGGCCCGTATAGCTAAAGATCTTAAAGAGCTGCGCGATTCGTCGGTCTTTGCGTTCTTCATGATCAACGCTCTGTTCGTGTTGATTGTGTTCCTGCTGCAGTTGAACAAGGATAACATTCACGTCAAATGGCCCTTTGGCGTTCGCACGAATATAACCTATTCGTCCACCCAGGAGGTAAATTAAATGTTTAACAAGCATCACTAACATATTTTCTTTTCTCTATTTTTCTATAAATATATAAACATATATGTGTGTGTGGTACGTTCATATCGTGATCGTGGAATATAGGCACGCATTGCCTCCGATCTGATTGAGCTGCGAAATAAGTCGGTGTTTGCGTTTTTCATGGCCAACGCCTTATTCGTATTGATTGTCTTCTTGTTGCAACTGAATAAGGATAAATTGCATATAATATGGCCGTTGGGCGTCAAAACGAACATAACGTATATCGAAGAGACATCTGAGGTTTATACATATATAATTCAAATATTCAACTTTCTAATCACCCAAACTTTGTTTGTTACTACTATCTAAAAAACTACTTTTTTGTTTGTTCTATGTTCAATTAGTATGTGTAAAACCAAAAAACAAACTTTTTTCGAGGAACCTTCTAACTACCTAATGTCCAATCTATTTATCACAATTTCTCTCTCTCTATCTGTCTGTCTTACACCAAGCGTTTGTGTCAAAAGTCACGTCACAGTCACTGTTACATATTCTACTTACCCAAATGAATGTTTCTAATGTACCCCGATGCTTAAAGGACGTTTCCTTTCGTATTGTGTTATCCCGATTTGATTGAAAACCCATCCTAATGGTTCTGGCATATCACCAACAGCAACAAAACTATTATATATCATACTACTTATATCAATGCAACAACAACTACAATATGCAACAACAACACATTGCCATCTAAAATGCAAACGTTTCTAACAGTTAATTTTCAACACGGTGGTAAACTGTCAATCATAAGTGCCATAAAAAACTTATTATTAAATAAAAATAATTATAAAAAATAAAACCGGATGTTTGTAAATACTTATACTACTTGCTGGAATCAAGCTAAGTTTCAAGCATGCTTCATGAGAAATTCCCGGCATATAAATCTATAACACATTTATACACATCATAAAAAAAAGTTTTGGTTTATTTTTTAGACCTGGTGATGTTAAATTAACATCAAAATTGGTTAAAAAAAACTTAAGTTGAGTTTTAAATCACTTTTTATACATTATGATAAAATGTAAAAATATTTAATGAAGGGATTAGTCATTCAAAATTATTAAGGTTTTTTATTTAATTTCTGACCTTGTTCAATATAAAAATCATAATACTTTAAAATAAACCCAACATTTTATTTACTGTGTACGGTATCACACATAAATGTCGCACTATCACCGACTACTGGTACTATGTTCTGCCATCTTCCCAAAAAACAAAAACAAAATATAGTTTAATGTTAAATGTTACTAACGATAATGAAATGGTAGCAATTAATGTATCTTGCTAATATTGTTTTATAATCATTTTACACAGATACACATATCCAAGGAGTATCTACAACTTGAACCGATTGGTTTGGTGTTTGTGTTCTTTTTTGCCCTGATTTTGGTCATACAATTTACGGCCATGTTGTTCCATCGTTTTGGCACTCTATCACATATTCTGGCCTCAACGGAGTTAAATTTCTGTAAAAAGAAATCAGAAGACTTGACGCAAGATCAACTAATAGATAAGGTGATTTATGAAAATTAATGTTGAAAATTTTTAATTTTTTCTAATTTACTTAGAATTCATTCATTTAGAATTGAATGTTAAAAGATTATTTCTATTGAACTCTACTAAAAATCAACCTTTGTTACACAGCACGCTGTGGAAATAGTAAAGAACCTGCAACGATTGCAGGGCATCGATGGGGATTACGATAATGATTCTGGTTCTGGACCCGATCGTATCGCACGACGCAAAACAATACAAAACCTAGAAAAGGCCCGACAGCCACGTCGTCAAATTGGCACCCTGGATGTGGCTTTCAAGAAGCGTTTCCTCAAGCTTACAGCGGATGCGGAAAACAATCCAGCTACTCCAATACTTACACGTCGCCTCACAATGCGTGCGGAGACCATTCGTGCCCTGGAGGTCCGAAAGAATTCCGTGATGGCGGAACGACGTAAATCAGCAATGCAAACATTGGGTGCCAAAAATGAGTATGGAATAGTGGCAGCGCCGTTGCCGGTAAGATTTTAAAGAATTTATTCGAATTTATTATTAATTGTTATTTGTTGGTAAATAGATTAATAATAATGGCGCTGTGGCAAATCAGCGAAGCGGACGCATTTCCAATGCTGGAATCAGCATCAAGGATGTATTCAATGTGAATGGTGGACCTGGAGAGGTAAGTGATAATCGGAAATTTTGGAACACTAATCAATTTTAAAATGATTTTCATATTTAAAGCAAATTTATGGTTCCAATGGTGGTGGTACCATAAACCAGGGCTACGAGCATGTCATTGATGAGGACGGCGATGGTAATTCCCTACGTTTGACCACCCGCAATCCACATCAGGTTTCCTGGGGTCAAAATTTGACTGGTAATAATACGGGACGTTTGTAAACTACCTTTGATCGATACGAATAATACATATAATTGACTAGTATTAAGTTAGCAACAAACAAACAACACAAACAAACAGAAGTTAAAATTAATCGCCTTTTAATATCGGACCTAAAAGCTAGAGTTTATAGTCAAAACATTTATTGTTAAATTGTATATACGGAAAGGACATTGCAGGAGCCTTGTCAATACACAACGAATATTATGCTTAGCTAATCACACTGCCAGTGTTAATTTTCGAATAGTGAATTGTCAGCCGGATGTGCGACAACATTCATTCATACTATACTTACATATATATCATTTGTTAGGTTAGCTTTTAAGAAATTGTGATGCCTGGCGCCCTCTATGGGTACGTAGACCCAAACACAATACCAGTAAATGCTGACACATAATACTCATTGTAAAGCTGATTTAAAAGTGTAGCAATTTTACAACAACAAGAAAAAGAAAAACTATTTATACCTAAATGAATATTGCTATAGTAGTTTTTAAAACATGTAACTCGAATATTGTAATATTTTTCGTAGCATCAAATATATATGAAATGAAAAAACAAAGAGAAATGATGTGATGTTTTTATTTTTATACCTTTAACCCATGAAATGGGTAAAAAAAGGATATAATATTTTTGTGCAAATGTATGTAACAGGCAGAAGGAAGCTTCTCCGACCCCATAAAGTATATATATTCTTGATCAGCATCAACAGCCGAGTCGATTTCGCCATATCCGTCTGTCTGTCCGTCCGTCTGGATGTATGAGCGCGTCGATCTCAGAAACTACTAAAGCTAGATACTCCAGATTTTGGATATAAGCTGTCCTAATACCTAGGCATGACATGGCAATTTTCGATAACTTTTCAGGTTTACGATATACACATGTAATCGATAACAAAATCTTGAATTTCAAAAAACTGATAATGGGGATTGAAACTATAAGCAAAATAATGAACTTCTGTGAAAATCTGTTAAGAAACACCGGAGTTATGAAACCATCAATCATTGGTACAGCGGTATATGAGTGTGTCTGTCAGCCCGACCGTCTGTCCGTCTGTATGATCAAGGGTTAAGGGTATCTTCTAGTCGAGCTTACTCGACTAGAGACTTCTTACTTGTTTAAGCTTGTTTTTAATTGAAAATCTTTAAATTTTTAGGTCAGCTTAGAACAAGGCTTTACAACGTGCGTACAACCATTACAATCAAATAAATGCAGAAATTGTACATTTTTCTCTCAACATACAAAAAATAAAGATGTGTTATATATTCTCGTTAAAACCAGGCTCAACTATTAGATAGCAAAATATTCATTCATCTTAATTTATAAAATTCTGTGCAAAACCAATAACAAAACGCATTATCGCCGGTTGTCGCGACAAAAAGTTATTCGGCGAAGGTTGGAGTATGAGGGATCATTTTAAAAATTAACTGTGATTGTAAACATTTGGTGTTCCTGTCCTTGTCTTTCTTTAGGGGCTTATGGTGAGCCACTGTATATACATATACAAATTTATGTTTCTATTTTCGGAGCAAGTTTGATTACAAATTTTCGATAACATATTATAATAACAATGTTTTTTTTTTTGTTTAGTTGGCTTTAAGCCATATTTTATTTGGAATAACATTTATTTCTATTGGTTTCTTGGAAGCTGATATCAGCTACTTAGTATATACGTATATGGGGGATAACACTTAGAGGGGTCTGTGATAATTAATTTTAGACATATAACGTCTTCCTTCAATAATGTCCAAACTAGTACACCGAAAAAATTCAAATTTAAAGTTCTTATGCGCACTTTAACATATTTATCTGACTATTTAATGAAACAACATGTTGCCCTTTTTAGCCGCAATGGGCAGACGCTCGTTGGGGCCAACTTGTAGGAAGGGATTAGGTAAGCCCGGCAGATGGCCATTTTTCTTAACAACACCATTGGCATTGTCCAAGACATTATCGTTGCCAAACTGATGCAACAGGAACTTCTCGACGGCTGAATTCATATCGCCATCAGCAGCGCCAGTGCCTGAAGCATTCTCCTGATCGGCACAATCAAACATATGCTCGCTGTCACAGGTGCAATCCTGAGCAGCCTGGAACTCGCGACTATAAATAGCTGTATTCTCAAAATCACCTATACAATTGGCGGCCTGCTGTTGGTCCAGGTCATAGCCTTCGGGACAAGGATTCGGTGGATTGCAGTAGGCCGGTAAACTGGCATCGGTCTTTACAATGGTGCTATAACGATTTGGCATCTCGCCCATGCCGCCCGAAACATACTGATGACCCCACAGTGAGCTGTGCTGCAGGAACTCCTGATCCCTCAATGAGGGATTACCGCTGGCCGATTGCAACAGGCAATCGCGACCACCATCGCAGAGACGAGCGTATTCCGAACGTGAAACCAAATCCACATTATCCTTGCCAGCGGCAGCAGCAGCAGCTGCTGCCAAATCTTCCTCATTGTCCACATCATAGTAGCCCACCTGCATATCGTTGTCCATGCGATTGAGCAGCTCTGTGAGCAACACATCCGCGAAAATACTGTCCTTGGTGTCATAGCCCTCGGCCTGGGCAGATCCGAACATCAATA
Organism: Scaptomyza parva; assembly: GCA_035044645.1. Classification (NCBI taxonomy): domain Eukaryota; kingdom Metazoa; phylum Arthropoda; class Insecta; order Diptera; family Drosophilidae; genus Scaptomyza; species Scaptomyza parva. The sequence continues at coordinate 290,690 of JAWNNT010000068.1, read as the reverse complement.
TAAAACAGGCCAGCAACATGCCAAAAGCTTATAAAAATAACAATCAAATGTCCTTTTTAAATATCAAAGATTAAAAAATATTATTTTCAATTTATACTTACTTGTTTTTGGCTGAACTAACATATTGCGCATTTCTTATCGCTTGCTTACGTAGAAGTTTTTCAATTTTTTGACACTTTTCTCTTTTATTGATTTTTCAGCTGTAGCAGCTGGAAATTGCTTGGCAATATTGCGCTAGACTTTCGATGTTGTGCTGACAACCAGTTGAATACACGGAATATCTGAAAAAATTTTATTTGTCGCTGCATATATATGTGGAGGAGAGCAATTCAATTGATAAGAAGGGCGCAGGCGCAAGTTTCATTAAGTTGCCCAAAAGCTTTAACAAGTTTGTATAATGTTAATGCTAAAGCTTCTGGTAATTATTTCAATAACGTTTTTCTTTAAACAGACTTAATATAAAATTCGAATATTAAAAAAAATAATTATATATTTTCAATAGATACATATTGACTTGACTTTGCATATATATATTGACTTGATTTAACAAAATTAATAAATGCTTCCTTATCTTACAGAATGCAAAGAGATCAAACTAAGACATCTAATACAATTATGTTAGGTATAAAAAATCAAGAATAAAAAAGTAACTTTTCGCAACATCCCTTTTTTTTTAAATCTAAAGACTTTACTTATTTAAAGTAAGCTTATGGTTAATAAAAAACAAAATAGATAAGCATGCATTTTCATCACAATCTACATTTTTTTTTAGAGTACAAGTGTACTCAATACACAGTAAAAGCAACATGTGTTTACAATCCACATATTGAAATTAAACTTATGTTATGTTGAATTAACTTAAATACTCAAATTCGTCCAGCTCATTGTTGCACAATATATCAATCTCATTCTGCTGAACAGTGAGCTTGTGTTCATATGTATTGGAGTGAGCTTCAAGGCGTTTTCGTGATGACATATCCAAATTACAGGGTTCACATCTAGAACATTGAGAGCAACAAAAATAAAAATAAAGCCAATGACAATTTATCCACTTACCTATACTTGGCATTTGTATGTGGAGTTGTGGAATGTATGCGTAGGTCTTCAACGCATGTGAATACCAACTCGCATTCAAGGCAAGGATACGGTCGCTCATTACTATGTGCGCTGCAATTTAATTAAAAAGATAATGTAGCTTAATGGATATATTATTCCCTTGCTTGCCACTTACACCTCATGTCTTTTCATGGCGCTATGCTCGAGGAATTCTTTACCGCAAGTCTTGCATTTAAAAAGTCGACCATTATGGTGTTCCTGTTGTAGATGGAATTTGAGAGCTGTGTTTGTGTTGAAGCTTGCCGAACATTGCCAGCATGGAAAGAACTGTTTGGCTTTCTTGTGCTCTATGTGGCCTTTTATATGATCTTTGTATACGCGCTCACATTTAAAGTATTCACCACATTCCTCGCAAATAAAGAAATTACGAGCACGCTTCTGAGGTCGAGATTCTTGCAGCAGCACAAAATGTCGTTTCTCCGCGTTTGACTGCTCTGCAGCGGAGACTTCATTAATATATTCATATTCAGCTAGTTCATCGGCAGTTAATGTTTCACTAATATCGTCGGGTACGTCATCAATGTCATCATCATCCGCATCGTTGCTTTCAATAACCTGCACTTCTTTGCATATATACTCCAGCTGTTCTTCATCGACTAAATCCTCATACAGCTCCTGGTCATCTGGGTAAAACATAACCTCTTTTCGGTTCTTTTTTACCATGACATCAAGATAATTTTGTGAAAAGATGCAACGCTCCCGAAACTTAATGGCCAAGTCAAGCTCTGAGACGCAACGTTGGCAAACAAAATTAGGCAACTCTTTATTCTGAAAAAGCTGCAAACAAGAGAAAAAGTTGATATTATTATTATTAATTCATATTTTCATCAAGTGCAATATACGTTTTTTTTTTGTTTTTTTGGAGTCGGAGTATGAAAAAGATATGTATGTTTCCCTTCTTACTTGTTTTGCATTTCACGTCAACTCACCTCGACTCCGGTTATAATTTTTAGGTTTAGCAGCAACTTGCCGCGCAAAAAATTAAACAAATTTCGCTGGCGCCCTTTGTCCTTAATTTTGTTGGCACAGACGCGGCAAACATCATCTAAACTGTTTTTCTTCTTTTCCATTGTCAGAAAAATTATCCAAAGTGTGCCCGTCTTCCTATTTGTAATTGGTTAACAAAATAAATTTTACGACGTCACTTTGTGTAGCTGTAGTAAACGGCTGATGTTGTTACATTAGTGATGGACACTAAATGATAAGATATCGATAAATTCTGTTTGTTAGTACCTTTTTGCAATTTTGCATCAAAACAACAAAAAAAGGAGCCCAAGTACTACATTTGCGCGGGACTAAGTAAATTCTTATGTTACTTTTGTTGACAATATATTTGTTATAACTTTATCAATAATGTCCAGTGAAACAAGCTTAAGTTCCAAATGGACACGGCCCGATGATGTATAAGACACTTCCCAAAATTTTATTTTCCACTTGATAACAATATAATTTGTTGCAGTTTATTAAGCTACAAAGACTGAAGCAGAAAAAGAAGCAACTAGCGGCACGTGTGAGCATCAATAACAACAACAATAAGCGACCCGAATTAAATGAGAGCGACAAATGTAAACTGCTAGAGGCCAAAATTTTACAAAAACGCAAAAATCCATTTGCAAAGTAAGTATTATTGTTAAAATATATAGGAATTATTCTTTTATACGAATAAATGCGATTCAGAATACCCTATAAGCCTGAAGAGTATATAAATATGTGTTGTGTGCAAAAAACGCCAATACAACTTAAATCTGAGTTCCAAAGTGTATTAAGAGTTGTTCCAACTCAAAGATTACTCCATTTGCCATTAGTTTTAAATCAACTGTTTTGTTACCATTCTAATGCAATTGCTACAGATCCACAGATGGCGCCAAAAAACAAAAAACCGATGAAGTACAAGAAGAAGCAATTATATGTGAAACTAAGACCACAGCGGTTAACAACATAGTAAATGAAAACCAAAGTCGAACTCCACCTGCCAAACTGGTACTGCAAAAATTCGATCCCCAGGCTTTCGCACGATTGTTGCAGCAGGCAAACTTAACGCAAGCAGATGAAGAAGATGATGCCGCTATAGCAGCCAAACAGAAGCATACAAAGCATTTACCTATCGACTGGTGTCTGAAGACGCGTGTGCGTTTCTTCTGCCCTACAGAGTTGCCTGCCACACAGTTAAAGACGTCGCAGCTTGCAAGCGGCTTGACGAGCTTTGTTCGTTGCTTTGACTCGGATCAGACGGAGAGCACACTGGATATATCGGATGCGACGCGTTTCAATCAGTGCACTTACTACTGGCAGCATCCACATTTGCCCTGGCTGACGCTCTTCCCTCGCAATGCTAAGGAGAATAATGGCATTACGATTGGCGAACGAGAGCGGAAATCTTTGGCTGAGGAGTGGGACTATAGTTTTCGTGGGCTCTTCCAACTGTTGCGTGCTCGCCAGTGTCCATACTTCTATTTGTGTGCCAATTCGTTTACGGTGCTATTTCGTGCCGCCGGAACTGGAGGACGTCCCGAAACGCATGCTTTGGTCACACCATCCACACGGGGCATGCGGAACGCATTGCGCCAGGAGGGAATTGAATATAGCATGCCTTTGAAGCGAGATGCAGCGGGTGAGGCAAACAGCAGCCTGAACGAGGAGACTGAGGTCAATGAGCTGACAAGGGAAAAACAACCAGAGCATGAAAAGGAGCAAAATGATATCGATGACGACGATGACGATGACGAAGAGTGGTTAGAGAGCTTGGGCGTGGATGAACGGGAACTACGACGGATTCAAACCACGCATGCGCGCCGTATACAAGCAGCTGAAATGAGAGAGGATTTCAGTGATAATTCGCTGCTGCTCATAGAAGGTGTTGATTGCCAAGGATTCTTTAGCTATTTGCTGAATGCCAAGAGCACCATCACCAGCGTAGGTCGCTTGGCTGGTGTTCCACCTACACTCATTTCACCCGTTGCCTTTCCCAAGGCTACCATGCAACATATGGTGCCGCGTTCGAAAAAAGTGCGTCTGGATGGCATCGATTATTATAGCATAGATATTAAGGGATTGCTTCTGCCCACATTCCTGCCCAGCGTTGCAATGTTATTGTGCGAGACGAGAGACACTTTCAGTGCAACACTTGCAAGCAGCATTAATACCCTATCCTTTAGTAAAGCTACTCAAAAGCTTCTGGAATCAACGACTCCCATTGCAGAATCTAATGCAGCTGACGAGCAGCAGCAACATGTTGGCTCTGGTCAGGTATTTTGCGAACAGAATCTATCCGAGTGCGGACTGTTGCCTGGTGTAGTGGGCGCCATTTGTAAAACGGGCCAACATGCCGTTGGACTACTGGAGCGAATCTGTTATCAGCATGGCGAAGGATTTGCCTGGAGCTGATTTGTTATTCCTTAAATTATTAGAAGACATATATCACATAAAGTACATCTAACCTTTAGTATAACCATGTCTGCATATTTTTTAAAATGTTTTTAATCTTATATTACTTGTTTTGTAGGGAGCTGCTTATTATTAATTGTATTTATGTCGGATGTAATAAATTTCTAATAGCTATTCTGCCTCTTCTCCTAATTATCGACCATGACCAGCTCGTCTATGCTCCAATCCTCGTACGAATGATCGGGCAGATACCGTCGTATGATAATGGGTATCTTCTTTTGCTTAAGCTCTTTCATGGCTATCTGCAGCGGATCCGTTTCACCATCCAGCTCAACCATAATGGGGGCACACATTGCAATCTGTAAAGCTCTTGTGCCCAAAACACGCGCACGCTCATATTTAGTCATATATTTGGTTGTGATGCGTTTTGATTTGGGCACACCGCCGCCAACTGCACCACCAGGTGCAATTATCTCAATATTGTCCACTTCCTCTTCTTGGGCGATGTCCTCGTCCACGTCCTCATCGACATCGTCGAAATCATCACCGCCGACACTGTGTAACAAACAAATGTTTACTTGCAGTTAATACACACATTAAACAGTTAATACTTACTCATCGTTATCATAATCTCCCTCATCCATTGCTTAGTTATTTAAATGTGTTTCAATTTGACAAAGCTGTCGGTGCATGCACGCTGCGTGCTTGTTCTTTCCGTTTTGTGTTGATTGTGGTGGTCGGTCGACTCGAAATTACACGATAAATTGGTGATGGTCACCCCATATGGCTTGCGGTATTTTTTTGCGAGATATTCAAAATGTATCTATCGGCGATAGGGACATGAATCATAAGAATAACCAGGACGTAAAAATGGATTAAGACTAGTATTTTCAAGGTTTGTCGGTGGGGGTAACGGATAGAGTTGTGCCGTATACGGCTGTGGAGCATACGCATATATCGGCGGTTGAGCTTCAAATGTTTGTGGAGGTTGCCGTGGCTGATATGATTGTGGTGCTGCATGGTGTCCCGGCTGATAATCGTAGTCTACATACGTGCGAACTCTGACATTTCTGCGACGACCATAGCCACCAATACGTGCAGTCTGATCTCGATCGAATTGATTCAAGTCGAAATTAGCTAAAGGATTAACTGCTGCAATTGGTTGATTGCTATTATAGTTGTAGTAAGGATCATTTGGCTCTTCAATGTTCTCGTTATAAGACTGTATCGGTGTTACATAGGGCGCCGTCTGTCGTGGGGGCATGTGCACAGGCGCAGGAACAGCGGGTGTTATTTGCGCCAGTGGAGTGACACGCGGCTCTTGAGATTCAGATAATGTACCCTTCGGCACACAGCAACGTCGTTTCTTTGGCTTTGGTGGTGGACAACAGCAACTATTGCAGCTTGCAGAAAGCTTTGGTGATGGCGGATCGTCCTTATAAAATTAAAAAATATATTTAATGATATAATTATTTTTTTAATTTTTGAGCTTTTCTGGGTATAAATAAACAGACCTTTCGACCCACATCCTCGTCTTTGCATAAACAGCTAACGCGTTCATATCTTGAATATTTCGCGTCTCGGCCACTTCTCCATTTATAATTGGCTATGGATGGAGAACGATGGACAAAACAGTATCGATTGCGTTTTCTGCAGGAAGAACTTTGTTCTCTTCTGTCCGACATCGCTGTTGATTAGCTCACCAACGTGGTGGATAATTAGGAAATCACATCTATGTATGTATGAACATTGGCTAACGCTTCATAAACAAAAATAATATACAATTTTGATAACATTTTACAGGTCTCCCATTTTTTTAATGTACTTAAAATTTATTTATTATTTTGTAACGCCAGCTTTGAAGTATATTTTTGATACCCGTCAGGAATAATGTGAATGTAATAAAGTTGCGTTTCTTTCTTTTCCGCACTTGTTGCTTTTAGAAATCATCATTAATTATTGTATGTTGCACCTCGATTTTTTCCTACAACTATCATCTGGTAATGGTGCTCCACATCTAACTCGTATAATCTCTCGTTGTGTTCGCATTAGTTGCTGTTGTGATTGGTTTTGTTGAGCTGTTTGACCAGGAGTGCAAAAGCAATTCGATGGAGCCCGCGCATCTCTGTTATTGGAAGCACTTGAATTTGATTCTGGTAATGGTGCTCCACATGTTACTTGTATAATCTCTCGTTGTGTTCGCATTAGTTGCTGTTGTGATTGGTTTTGTTGAGCTGTTTGTCCAGGAGTGCAAAAGCAATTCGATGGAGCCCGCGCATCTCTGTTATTGGAAGCACTTGAATTTGATTCTGGTAATGGTGCTCCACATGTTACTTGTATAATCTCTCGTTGTGTTTGCATTAGTTGCTGTTGTGATTGGTTTTGTTGAGCTGTTTGACCAGGAGTGCAAAAGCAATTCGATGTAGCCCGCGCATCTCTGTTATTGGAAGCACTTGAATTTGATTCTGGTAATGGTGCTCCACATGTTACTTGTATAATCTCTCGTTGTGTTCGCATTAGTTGCTGTTGTGATTGGTTTTGTTGAGCTGTTTGACCAGGAGTGCAAAAGCAATTCGATGGAGCCCGCTCATCTCTGTTATTGGAAGCACTTGAATTTGATTCTTGTTTAATCGAATCAGGCATTCTTGCTTTAGTAAATCCGCGGTCGAAAAGTTGGAAGTTGTGTGAAATATTTGATGTGACGGTGTTAAAAACGTTTTAAAAAATGATTTCAGGTATCGCCAACAAAGCCAGCTCGGATTGCTTTACACCAAGCTGAAATCGTTTCTCATTGAATAATGCATTTAGATTTTTTCTTGTTTTCACGTCTAGCTACAACGTCACATTGAATGTATTTGACCTTTGGCTCGAAGGGCATTGCCAGTTCGTCATTGCTCAAATTTGGTGTGCAAGTGCAATCCGGTGGAGGCTGTGCAGACTTGCGCTTATTTGCTTTCGGCATCCTTGCTTAGACGTTAAAAACAACTTTTTAAAAAAGAAAAAAATGAAAAACCGTTAGGAACGCCAGCTCAGATAAGTTGAATTTAGTATAAGTTTATATGTAACCTTGTCTTATTGCAGTATACAGCACTTTTTTTTTTGTTCTGGCGCTTGCAATGATCGCACGCGTACTGATTTAGATTATTTTTGTAAACTGGTGCCGGCTGCGGGTTATTATACCTCCCACAGGTTTCAGGTTCTCGAGACGGAGGCGGAGCACCACAACTGTTTGGAGGCCTTGATTGATTATCTGCATTTGTGCATTTTGCACCGGAACCATAATTTCCTGGATATTCTCTGGACATTTTTTGTTACATATGTTTTATTATCTAGCCAAATTTAAAATAAACTTAATTTTTGTACTGATGTCAGAGATGTTATTTTTAAACGCACTTCATGCAATGCCTACTGAAATGTTTTGACAATTAATCTGTAAATTGTAAATTATTTGATTGCAATTATTTGCAAGACAAATTGACAAGCCTTGTCTGATATTGGTGTTAATGCAGTATTATTGGTTCATTTTTAATTTATTTCATTTGATCTTAAAGCAAATTTAGATATTTGTTATTTAAAAATATAATGTGTTCACTGTTTAGTAATGCTTGTCCTTTAATCGCCATTGTCCTTTTATATGCACGCTCCATCCCTGAGTGCTACGCTTTGACAATGTGCAGCACTAACAGCTTATCCGAAATGATTGATATTGCAGCATTTTTTAATACCGAATACAATATTCAAATCGCTGTACGTTCTGTATATTGTCAATGTTCTTCTCTTTCCAAGTTTCTATTGTATAACGCACTTTTTCTTTTTAGCGGTTGTCGAACAATGTCCACATTGAGCGAGAGTCTGGCGTTGAGTATTTTTTGTTTGATAGGCATTAACGGAATTATAGGTATTAGTAGATTGTACTGGTTGCCCGCAGTCGTTGTATGCATGTGTTTGTTGCCGTTGCACTTGTTGCCCGCAGTCGATGTATGCATGTGTTTGTTGCCGTTGCACTTGTTGCACTTGTTGCACTTGTTGCACTTGTTGCACCGGTGGAGCACACTCGCACCGTGTCTGTGACTTAATTTTGCAAGTGCAACGATCCAGCTGTGCAACCTGTGGTTCGGGTCGTGCGCGGGAACAGGTATATGAATCAGCTAGTGGAGCCTGGTTTGGTGCATTATTCTGACGATTGCAATTCGCGCGTCTGGGAGCGCAGGCACAAGAAACATTTGGTTTGCTCGGAGCATTTTGATCGTGGACCATCTTAAGGAATTTAGCTTTTGCAAATAAAATTACATTTGATTTAATATGTATCCAAAATGTAAATAGTTTCTTAAAAATTTAAGAAGCTTCGTTTTCTAACAGTCCATGTGACGACTACTTGGATAAGTATTAATTAATATAATATCACTAAGCAAATAATGGAAATAGAGGTCTCAAACAAGTTCGATTTCTCATCATCAGCTATTTTTAGAGCACAATACGCTTTCCGAGTATGCCGCGCAGAAAATGCAAATCATTCCTCTGTTGGCATTGCTGAAGGAAGGCTAAGAGAACAGAACCGACTCGAGTCTCCGTATCTAGTCTTCTTCTATGTATGCGTGCGTATGCGAGCGTTCATGTATGCGTGAGTATGCCCTGGGCCGCACTTCAAGATCATAGAGGGGGTGCGCTTGCCGAATATCCATATGCAGCCGATTTTGTTTCAGTTGCTGGTTGCTTTTAGCGGCCCGAATATTGTAGAACGGTGGGCGCCCGAGCGGTAAAAATTTATTAGTATATGTATTATTTTATTTTATCTAAAAGCAGATTTTGATACACTTTAAAATATGTTCAGCTTGCTAAATAAAAGCTCCATCCTTGTATGTTACGTTTTCAACAATGTCCAACACTAATGGCGTGCCTGATGCTCATGGTGTTGCCGTCTTTTATTCATTAAAATAAATATTGCTGTTTCATAAATTGTGCCAGCCCAGTTATACTTTCGAAATGGCGAAACCAGCCCTGTAACAGTATTCATTGTATAGCGCATCCTTTTTTCGTTTTTTGAGTCGCTTGACAATGGCCACACCGAGATGCACACTGATTAGTTGCTTGAACCTGTTGACCATTGATATTTCGGTTGCTTGGTTGGCTATATGGTATTGGCTGACCGCAAGCAATTTGTTTATTTGTTCGTGGCGGCGGTGTGCTCGAAATTTGTTGCTTATCTGCAGTTAGACGTTGTACCTGCGCTGCCGTCATTGATTGTAGACGCATTCCCACTGGCGGAGCGCATTCGCATTTTGGCGGAGCAGGCTTTACCTTGCACGAGCAATTAGCACCGGGCAACTGTTTTGGTTCTTGTTTAACAAGTGGTGAGCGGGAACAGGTATATGAATCAGCTGGCGGACCATTCTGACTCTTTTTTTTAGCGCGCTTTGGAGCGCAAGAACATTTTATTTGTGTTTTGGACGAATTGTTTTTTTCCATGTTCATCTTAAGAAATGCAGCGTTTGCAATTCAAAAAGATTTGATTTAATGTGTGACCAAATCGAAGTATCGAATTATTTTCTAACAATTTAAGAAAATGTATTCCATGACTTCTGTGGTTGAATGTAAATGTACATATGATTTTTTTTACTTGTTTTTTAATTTCATCATGATTTCATGATTTAAAGCAAATTTTGATACATTTTTAAAAATGATGTGTCAGACTTGCAGAGATGCCCACTGTGCTGGGCACAATGCAGCACCCTGCAGTTCAATAAAATTTTTATCCTTGTGTGCCACGCTTTCGACAATGTCCAACACTGATAGCGTACCTAATGCGAATGGTGTTTGTCCATTAATTTAATTTAAAAAAATTGTTTATATAACTGTTTGCTACTTTGTCAGGCCTGTAATATTTTCCTAATTGCAAGTGTAGCATACATAAGTCTTCACTGGATAACGCATCTTTTTTTTTGCTGTCTATACATCGCTTGACAATGTCCACACCGCGCAGTGCACTGATTGCTTGCAAAAGCAGAAGAAGCCACTTGAGGTTGACCAGTAACATTTCGAACATATGTATTGCGGTTGCCGATTTGCCGATATGGCGTTGGTTGACCGCAAGTAATCTGTGCATGAGTTCGAGGCGCCTGAATATTAAGTGCTTGTTGCTGTTGCACGGTTAGACGTCGTATCTGCTCTGTCGTCATTAGTTGATTTGGTAATGCCGACGGCGAAGAGCATAGGCACTTTGGTGGTGTCTTTGCTACGTTGCACGTGCAATTAGCAGAGGGAAACGGCTTTTCTTGTACAACGCGGCGTGGGCGAGAACAAGTGTACGAATCAGCCACAACATTATTTGCTGATCCCCGTTTTTTGAGTGTTCTTTGTCGGTTGTTCCTACAGGAGCAAGTCAAGCGCGCTTTATTTTCAAATGGGATATCTAATATCTTCACTTTTTGATATGCTGCTGTCTGTGGTTCGGAACTTATTATTACAGATTGCTCTTGATATTGCATTGGTGGCTGTTGATGTTGTTGATATTTTGGTTGAGAGGTTCGATGCTCATCCATTCGATCATCATTGTGCGTCATTTTCTGGAGTTGCTGAATAAGTCCGTGTTAGTGGAGGCGGTTCATCCACTTGGTTTTGATGTGATGTTGAAGTTGTTGGTTCATTATATTGACTGTGACATCTTTGCGGTAGTGGTGCAGCTAATGCAGATCCTCCTCGCAGTGGTGAAGATTGTTTCGATTTCTTTGGAGGTGGTAGCTCAATTAATTCAATACTTCTATCATTTGAAGTTGGTCGACTTAGCTCTCGTATAGTTTCCCGTGGTGTCGCAGATTCGTAGGTTCGCCTCACCTCCCTTTCCTCGTCAGTTCCATAATTGGAAGTTGCAAGCCGTTGTTCTGGTTGCGTTGTTTTATGTATGATATGTTGATCGTTGAGATCTCCTCTCCACTTGGTAAGTTGAACGATGTGGCCGTTCCTCTATTTGTTGGATACTGTTGCTCCTACTGGGTTTCTCGCTTTGCCGGAATTGGTAAAGGTGCTTGGTATGTTGAACGATCCACATTTTGATCATTCACCTGATTGGAGGTATATAGTCGTTCCTGCTTTTCTGGTTGATTTTGTATAATTTTCCGCGGGCACGCATCTTCAATACATTCATGACATGATCGATGGGGTCGCTCTTTTATTTGATTGTTACTTTCCTGCTTGGAAGTTGCACGTCGGTGCTCTGATTGGTGCTGTGACTGAATTGGTTGAGCTGCTTGGTAAGTTGACCGTTGTGGTGTTGGATCTTGTGAGGAACTGTTATATGTTGATCGATGAGGTCGATTATCTATAGGGTATGTTGATCGTGGTGGGGATCGCCCATCCGTTTGTTGGTCATTTCCATTTGAAGGTTGTCTGGGGGCCTGACTTGTTGAACGTGATAGATATGTTGATCGCTGTGCTAGCCCTTTATTTTGTTGCTCATGTACTTGTGAGGTTTGTCGCGTTGGTGCATTTGACCAAATTGGCGGATATTGTGAATATGCTGACCGCTCACTTCTTTGTTGGTCACCTCCGCGATTTGAAATTTATTGCAATTGTTGTTCTCTTGATAGTGACTGTGTCTATCGTGTTGAATCATTTTGTTCAGTCCTCGAAGTTGGCTGCCGTAGTTGATGTGTAGATTGTTTTGGTGACTGATATGTTGAAGTTAACTTATGCGTTCGTTCTACCTTAGTTGAGCAAAGGACACCCTTTACATTTTCCACAGTTAGTACCTGGCGCAAAGATGACCGATGCTTAGACCGTTAGGTATTATTTTCGAGATATACTTACTCTTATTAAGGCCACAAAATAGAACAGTAAATTATCAATAATTTAGAATATCATATTTAAAACTGTTTGTTTTTGTTTATTTTTATTTGATGATCAATCATCAATTTATTTTTTAATGTAAATTACTTACTTTTTCTGACGAGTCTTTCATTTTATATTCAGTTGATTACCACTTTGCATCATTTATAGAACATTAATACAAAAGCAAAAGGGCAACGTTGTGGTAAATTCATAGGTGGTAAGATTGCTACCTTAAATACCACTACACTGTGACAACGAGTAGGTATATATAGGCTCGACAGCCGAAGTGCTGTGGGTTCTGATCTCAGCAAATTTTTGTCTCAAAAACGTTGTATGAAAATGTACCTATATCATATACCTACTCGTTGCTGTGAGCAATCCAAATACATATAAAATTAGTTTGGTATTTTTTTAGACAACATGTGGTATTATTGCGATTTGGCTAACTGGTCACACAGTTCAGAGCACAAGTCAAGCTAACAAGTTGGCTTTCAGGCTAACGTGAGCATCAAATAAAAAAGGAAAACGATAGAATACAGAATTATTAAATCAAAATAATAATAACGGCCGCAAAATGAACTCGTCACAAATTGTACTGATGATCTGTTTTATTATTGGCGTTGCACAAACAGCGCTGGCGCTCAAAGAGGAGGATTGCGAAGGTATGTGTGTGCCGATAATGGCCACGTAAGTACAAAATTTTATGGATGATGTTTTCACCCAATATAATTACAGTTTGTGTAAAGACTGTAAGGCGCTTTGGCGACACACTGGACGATGCAACGAAAAAGGACTACAAACTGATCGAAACAGAGTTCAAAAAATTCTGCAAGACACAGAAAAACAAGGAGCATAGATTTGTAAGTACTAGCCCAAGGCCAAAATGCCGGCAAACTCGTTGCTGTTGATATTATAACAGCAATTCTAACATAAAACTCGTACATGTATATTTGTACACGTATTTATGTTTGTGTTGTATTTTCTACCACGTAGTGTTATTACCTGGGCGGTCTTGAGGAGTCAGCCACAGGCATATTAAATGAACTGAGCAAACCCATGAGTTGGTCCATGCCAGCAGAGAAAGTTTGTGAGAAACTTAAGAAAAAAGATGCTCAAATATGTGATTTGCGCTATGGTGAGTTCTTAATGAATGAGAAATTTTTGTTTGTATATGGTATTAAGCGTTTTAAATTTTTGTAGAGAAACAAATTGATTTGAACAATGTGGATCTGAAGAAACTGAAAGTTCGCGATCTGAAAAAGATTCTTAACGACTGGGATGAGAGCTGTGAAGGTTGTCTGGAGAAATCCGATTTCATTAAGCGCATCGAGGAGCTCAAGCCCAAATATTCACGAAATGAACTGTAAATAAATTATAATTAGATATTTACAATGCAACACACTCGCCCACTCAATAATAAATCACACCCACATAAATAATATATATATATATATATATTATATTTTAGTTAATTTACATTTTTGATAGACTTTGAGAGAATTAAATAAATAAATATATATATTTTGAAAAAAAAAAACATATGTGAGAGAAGTAAAGCAATAAACCCATAATGACCTCGTACACTGTATACATATGTTATAGATTGTTTTATATTTTTAATGGTGTGTTAAGAATATTATTAATCATTAGATACAAATGTTACGTACGTAAATTACAACAAACATTACATTGGCATTACAGTGGAGTAATTTAAATTGTTAAATAGTTCAATTGCACTCTTATTACGGACCTCATAAATTAAATATATATACTTAATTCATATTCGTATTCGTATATGCCAAACTGGGCACTCATTTTTAAATAATTAAATTTAAATGATGTATTAGTTAAAAATACATATGAACTAATTACGAACATAGTCAAATTTAGTATCAACTAACATATAAGATGTACATACACATCCGTATACGTGTATGTATGTATATGCTGTATAAGCCGTGAAACGATGACATTATATGAGTAATGCTTCTCCAGCTTTACTAGTACTAGTGTACTGTACTACTGTGTACTTAATACAATTAATCAACGTCGATAAGGTTGCTTGTTGTAACGGCCACGTTCGCTCTCCTCGGCTAGGTTTGCGTACTCGCTGTAGACGACGCACCAACAATATGTGAGTATAGCTGTAAATAGACAAGACTCATACCAATGAGTAGAGTTTACGGGGAGATTACTTGAAATGGTGGGCGTATGCAATAATATAATCGATGTACTTTAATTTTATATATAATACATATGCTTAAAAGGCAATCTTATTAGACGTTTTTTCTATTTATATTCGTTTTATCCATAGTATCAATATTTACACACTTCCAACAAAACACTGTTTTGCTCATTTGGACATTTGGCGCTGCAAAAAAAAATGTGCTCAAAAGATTTCCCCTTATTTGCAATCAGTAATTTGGTACAAAAACTACTGCATACTTTTAGGCGCTACCTTCGCCTGACAGACATATGCATACGTCTGGTGATTTTTGCTGCTGTTGAGCCTAGCGAATCGCCGAATGTGTGTATATGTCTGTATATTTACGCTCTTGTAAATTGCCTATGTTGCCGCGCTTCCTCACCCACAAGAGGAGGACCAGTGAAAATGAACAGCACACATACATGCGTCTACGAGCTTCTAAGACTGCGACAGAAAAAGCGTGACGCTTTGCGTTCGGCTGGCGTCATTCACCGTAAGAATTAGGGAAATTTCCACTTTGGCACATCTATGTATAATAGGTCGGTGGTTCAAGTAAGTGAATTGAATCTACGAATAAATTATAAGCGGTAACAATTTTAAAGTATTGTTTATACTAAATGCCAATGTTTTCCTAACAACAACTTACTTTTCCTTTCTTTTAATAGTTTTGATTTTTTGATTGAACTTGCCAATCACATCGCGTTTTTGCTATGCGACCGACTACAGTGCTATTTCCATTTATTATTTTTGCCATTTGGCGAGCACACTTATTGCGGGGTAAGCACTTCGCGCATCATTTGTCTACAAACTCTGACAGAAATGCTCCCCCTGCTGCTGCCATCACAATTGCTTTCAGCATGCAGGTAATCGACGCATGATAAATGCGTCAATAAATAATAATCGAGTGGCATAAAACGCCATCCGGTGCTAAAAACCGCACAAGTAGATGGTTGAGTGTGTGGATATATTCACTTACCACAACTAATCAGTCCGAAAATCAGCCAGAGAACGCCCGTCAGCACAAAGCCATCGATGAAGAAGACGACTCCAGTGTAGATTACGGAAATTAACAGGCCAATGGCAATCATAATGCCCAGAACCACCCAAGGAACCATTAAATAATGATAACGCTGTAGAAAACATGAATTGGTTACTATTGCAGTTGGTAATTGTATAATGTACTTTTTACCACACCTTCAGGACGCCCACAATCATGAGCAATGATATTAATATTGTCATGCATAGATTTACCACGAGAATAATTTTAACAATATCATTTGGTATAAAGTCAAAGACAATGGTCTTGAAATGCACTCGCGTCGTGAAGATCACAATTATTGTGATTATTGATAGTATAATAGCCAATGCACCGGATATAACCGATCCATTGCGTGTTGACTGACACATGCAGCAGGAGTTTACGAGTGGTTTTGGCATTTTGTTCAAGACTCCCAAATGGTTTAAACTGAAAATAGGAAGATTAATGTGAAAAGAACTCTTGTAATATATTAACAGTGTATTAAGTCAATAAAGATTGTATTCACATATAGCACATGTAAACATTACATAACTAATGGAGCTGGTGTTGCAAATTACAGATGCATAAATTACTGCCTGACTACCTAATCTAACATTCCCAGATTCAGGTAAATAGTATACGACGTTTGTTTTTGCAAAAGTTTTACAGGCACATCTATTTAGGACATGTCTGTTCCGTTCTGCCCACCTTGAGTTCGTTGTCCAAACATTCGAAAATTAAACAGCTTTCTGTGACGTCAATTAGTAGTATTCGTAGATTTGGTCAGCGCAAAATTGTTTATAAAACAAATCTCTTTTAAATTTAGAAAAAGCACAACAACGAGAGAGCTTGAAATATTCACGAAATATGAACATCACATCAGATTTTTATATATAGCTATGAAATAAATCAGCGAATCAAATCGAATCATCGTCATTATTATGATGTACTGCCGCTGCTAACAAAACGTTGACGAAACACGTTTAAAATTGTTTTAGTTAATCAATTGAACAGCGGCAATTTCCTAGCAATAGTTTTTTTTTCGAAAGCTGATATCATTCACATGGGGCGCACACAAACACAACAGATTGGCTACATGTAAGCTACATATGCCCCATCGATTGCTGCCTACGGGCATTGTCATTAAATTAATCAAACGCTTAACATGCAACGCCGACAACACCAGCTCCAATTTAATGTTGGCACATGCAAATTTAGCCGGTTTGCATTGGACGTTCATATGTATCTATGTGTCTATTGAAT
Organism: Scaptomyza parva; assembly: GCA_035044645.1. Taxonomy (NCBI): domain Eukaryota; kingdom Metazoa; phylum Arthropoda; class Insecta; order Diptera; family Drosophilidae; genus Scaptomyza; species Scaptomyza parva. The sequence goes on along the minus strand of JAWNNT010000068.1, from coordinate 273,879 downwards.
GCATACAACAAAAACTCGAATGAGCTGGCTAACAAGTTTGGGCTTGAGGCAATACAACAATGCTGATGAGATAATCACAAGCCAAATTGTCTTGTCATACATCGGAAACACTTTACAACAGCTTCGTGTCCAATAAAAATCATAGCTTCTTTCGCAGAGGATAGCAGTAAAAGATTTAAGATAACTACCAAATAAGCAATTTTTCGTTTGTTCACACCTCATACAAATGAGAGGGAGAGAGAAAACAAAACAAAACAAAGCTTAAACTGTACAAATGAATGGCAAACTCACAATGGAAGAGGTATCAGATCTTGTAGACTATTTAATACTATATACCTTTGTTATTGTTATATTACTTTAAACTTCTCTCACTGTTGTTGCTTAAAGTCTACTCTATCTATATACACTTTAAAAAAATGGCGTGCGAAAATTGGTCCAAAGTGAATAGTACAAAAGCGCTTAACAAAGATGTGAAAAAGAATCTTGAAAGAAGAGCAACAAACACATCAAACAAATTACGCAATAATAGGGGGCAAAACTCAGACGGAGAGCAAAAGTGTGAAAGTACACTCTTTAATGAGAACATATTTCAAGTGAGATTGGTGTGAGTTTTAAGTTTTTACTATAAGTAGACATATGGTGCGCTTCTTATGCGTTTCGTACGCGTCTTTCGGCCTACAATTTACGTTCGAAAGTTGTGTAAATAGTATATAAATTAAAACTATTAGCTCGAAACAAAATATGCCTAGTTTGGCCGCAAAACATCTATGTAGGTCTTCCCTCTCGTGTTACAAAACGCATAAGTTGTTCATATCCATTGTCATATGATAGGTCTGTGGCAAAAGATTCATCTGAGTCTTATGTAAAAACAAAGACTCGACAAGTATGAGTAGAGCACTTGAAGCTCTTGATGCGGCCAATTAGCTGGACTGTGAGGCAACCCACATCTCCAATGGAATGCCAAGTATGCAACGTATATGTGGGTGTCTGCTTTAGTAAGTGCCCTCGAATATAACACGTACACACTTTTCAAGCCAACTTGTTGGCTGGTTTCAGCTGAAAGCCATCTGCTAATAGCTTAAGTAATAACCACATTAATATCTAATGGTGATGTTAACTTCCGCTTGCATTCAATTAATATGTGTACTGAGCTGTTATGTATAGTCATAAACAGCTCACAAATAATCATAAAAAAACGTCGCAAAAACCAACAAAGTCAAGTTCAAGCAAATTCGTGGGCGGACAAAGTCGTGCGCGCGTCACAAACGCGTCTTGCTAGCGACTTTTTTCAGAAGAATTTCCGTGGCGGCAGCTGCCGTCAGTGTCGTTGCGATTAGTATGAGTGGGCTTCAGTTTCGAAAGTGTTTGACAAGTGCAACTGGTTGCGATTGTCATTGCAACTGTTGCTGAAGTTTCTGTCTTTTGAGTGCGTGTGTGGGCACCCTTAAAGAAAATGCCGTTAAATTTCGAAAAAATATGTGAAAGGTTTGAGTAAACAAACAGCTGAAAACGAGTTCACGATATCTTGAATTTATAAGTAGTTGTCTTTAGACGGTTGAAAAGGGCTACAAATACGACTTTTCAGATTATGCAGCTACCGGAATAGTTTTTTTATATCAATAGTTAGCTTGACCAAAGAAAGCTTTTGACAATTTTCGCTTTATAATCTACAGTAAGTTCTCACATTAATAAATTATCACATTCAATAATGAAGTTGTTAACATCTATTGTGTGTTTTTAGATCTACTGAGGCATTACCATTCAACTGCGGCTTCCTAAGTAAACGTGTTTTTCTTTTAACTTTATTAATATGTTTTCTGTGTTAAATTTATTACGAACAAATACATTTTACTTGCTTAAAACTGTTTTTTTGATGATTGATGAATTTATGACAAAGATTAAAGACGACTTCTATGATTTAATTTCATTCCTATTATTTGAGTTGTTCTCTTTTACATTAAACAATTTAATAATATGATGGGTTAACGACAAATATCGTATTTAATACTCAATGATTATATATGATTAATATTTTTCTCAGTAGCTTTATGCGTATTCCATGTTAAATGTGTTTCCCTATTTCTAAATTGTAGTAAAGTTTATTATTATAAATAGTAATTTACGTGTTGGATTTTTTGTATAATATTTAAATAAAACTGATTAAAACTTTCTATAAAATTGTTATAAATCATAAAATTTATATATATACGTTTTTTTTTTATAAAAATAGTTAAATTAATCAAATCATGACCTATTTGTCTATCCGCTAAACAAACCACCCGCAGTCATGGGCATTAAAAATGAAAAACATTGTCAATATAAATCATGTCAACTGCTCTGATTTCCTTTTCGTTTTTTTTTTTTTTAAAACTCAATAGCGCGGGCGCCAATATATTTTAATCAACAGCAACTTTATGCAAAGCCAGAGGCATACACACACACACAAAATGTGTTATGTGCAGTTAGGCACGTGGACGGGTTTTTGTATGTTGCAGATTGATTGAGGCATTTATCAGATTTATAATCATTATCGTGTACCTGCCGCCGGCAATGCGGGCGCCAATTGTGTGTGTTTTTTTACAGCCAATCTATTGTGTTTTGTCGAGTTTTAATTCAATTCATGCTATACAATTCGTTCGCGCATCGACGCGTAATTAAATATGACATTTTTTGTGCTACTTTTCACGCAGCAACAAAAGCTCATTGTATCTTTTGTTGTACCTGAAAATTACTCAATCTTTGATCTGTGTTTTATTTTGGACAGTGGGAGCACATGGCTCGAGAACATAAATGCTTTAAGCCCTGACAAAACCGGTCAAAAATCGTTCTACCAAAATTGACAAGTTTAAAGCACGTTTTTGCTTTTTTTACATAAAAAGAAACTTGAATTGTGACTCGACTTTTGGGAATGATTGAAAATGTTTTTGCTATATACGCTTAGTGTTTTTTAGTCTTTCCGCTTGTTGCTGTTTGGCCACGGCTTTCAATCACTTGACTGGTTAAATGCCACAAGTACATATAAATCAATTAAAGTTGTTGCAGCTGCAATCCACAAATTGCCGCCTTTGAAGTTTTGCAGAGTGAATGGACGGCTTTTTTCACTTTAGTTGCTTTGCAAAGTTTTAAACTTTTAATTCACACACAAGGCGCATTGTATCTTTGAGTTAATATTTGTATCTTTTTTATATTCTTCTATTCTATGAATGATGTATATATCGTTACAGTCACTCGGCTGTCAACAGACTCATGGTCATGAACATAGACATTGAACGCGTTCAACAACTGAACCTCGTACATATAATAATTCTCGAAAAGATTTTCCTTTCGTTCTGTGAGCAAACGAAAGTAAGAAAATCATAAAAAACAAGTAAGAAGGCTCTAGTCGAGTAAGCTCGACTAGAAGATACCCTTAACCCTTGATCATACAGACGGACAGACGGTCGGGCTGACAGACACACTCATATACCGCTGTACCAATGCTTGATGGTTTCATGTCTCCGGTGTTTCTTAACCGATTTTAATGAAATTTTTACAGAAATTCATTATTTTGCTTATAGTTTCAATCCTCATTTTCAGTTTTTTGAAACTCAAGATTTTTTTGTTATCGAGTACATGTGTATATCGTAAACCAGATAAGTTATCGAAAATTTGAAACAAACTTGTCATGCCTAGGGATTAGGAGAGCTCATATCCAAAATCTGGAGTATCTAGCTTTTGTAGTTGCTGAGATCGACGCGCTCATACATCCAGACAGACGGACAGATGGACATGGCTATGATCAAGAATATATGATCAAGAATATATATACTTTATGGGGTCGGAGAAGCCTCCTTCTGCCTGTTACATACATTTTCACAAAAACATTATACCCTTTTTTTACCCATTTCATGGGTTAAGGGTATAAAAATTTGCCATAAAAATGATTCATTTATGAAACGAAATACACAACAAACACAAACATCAAATGTACTATAAATAAGAGCACAAGGTCGCGAGAGTTGTGCTCTCAAAACACGAAATCTATATAATTATATATAAAACAAAATGCTTTTAGTCGTTCAATTATTCAAATTATTCTTTTATACATCGACGCAGTCAACAATGAAACGAAAATATTTTACAATAAATTTCATTAGAATTTTTATGTATTTGAAATCTTTTAAAATTCTTTATACAAAGATCTTTATGTTCCACTGTACCAAAGTCAACGCCCACCTTAATGTTTATGAAGGTGTGCGAGTGCCTCATTTAGTTTTCTGCTATTTTATACTATTACCGACTGCCTGCTGATTGCCTAGTAAATTTTAACCTTCACGTTTTGTTGCTCTTTCTTCTTTTTGTATTTTTTTGGCATATCGATGACATACTCTGTAAATTTACTGTTTTAAATTGGGTATATACTAAATGGATGCCAACTACATCCTTAAACATACTAATGGGAGGAATTGACCATAAAAACACACAAATTTTCTAAACATTATCTTAGTTTTTTTTAGTTTTCAACACACGGTTGCTGTTATATTTTTGTTTTGTTGATGTTAATTTTAATGGTTTTAAATGTCAATGCGTCATCGAACTCAACTTGGAACTTAATGAGCCGTTACTGTTTGCCCAAAAATTGCTTGACGATCGTTGAATTTGGATAAGTCCAAACATACATATGTATATCAATTATTCATCACACAGGAAACAAAGGTGTTTGCAAACTATTTTTCACCATAGAGTCAACTTTATTATTATTTGCTCGAAGCATCAAATTTGTTTTGAATTTGATTTGAATGGGTCATAGCTGACAGGCATGCTTAAAAACTGGCGCAGACCGTTGCCTTTTGCCTTTCTTCTTCTTTTCTCGTTCTGTCCCAAAAGAATAATTTATACATATGTATATTATGTATACGCGCACGCAGACAACTGTGCAAAATTTTCATCTTGGTGATTTTTGAATGAGACGAAAAATGTTTAAACTCGGAATTTATTTGCACTTTCTATTCGAAGACTAGAACGCATTTAAGCTCGCCTGACCAAAAATTGTTTTTAAATTCAACTTTGCGAAATTTCAATGTCATCAACGTTCACAGCCAGTGGGAGATAAAGCTGACATCATGCCTGACATCGGTCAATGCAACTGTTTAACTGTTGAACTATAAACAAGCTAGGAAATACATGTCATATATGTATGTATTATGTATGTATATACATATATGTATATATATGGAACGAAATTGCAAAAGCAAAAATGTTCAACGAAAAAACAATATATAAACAAACTGTTTTGTTTTGCTCGTAATTTTTTCATCAATGCCGTCAACATGAATTGGGTCAGCAGGCGATGTACATACAAGGTAAGAAGGCAGTACGATCAGGGAGTCAAAACGAACAGTGACTGTATGTATGCACTAATATTTAATGGTTTCCTTCTGGGTTTATTTTTTCATTGGTTTTATATTTTGGCGTATTAATTACAATTTGTTGGGGTGTTGTTGCAGGGCGCTCAGAAATTTGCTGAGCGATCGATTTGAGACGCGATCGTTGTTTTGAGTTCTGCGGCAAAGTCGTGGATGTCCAAGTCAAGTGATCATGATCATTTGAATATTGAAATCGCTGTCGCCAGCAACAGCAAAAGCTACATGATATTGAATATATTTTGTATAAATAATAATAAAAAAAAATGAGAGAGAAATATACGAGTTGCGACTGCGACTGTCAGGGGCAGACGGGTTGCCTTAGACTTAAACGGTCTGTGTGTGTATGAGTGTGTGTGTTTGTTTGTTGTGCTTGGTTAGGGGGAAACGGAGGCAATCAATTGGGAACTGAGGGAACTCGGTTAGCTGCTCCTCAAAAACACCAGCAGCTGAACGCTGTACGCCTGTTATTTCAATTTTGTGGCGATCGTTTATCACTTGATTTGCATTTGGCGATCAATCGCGATCGTGCTTGCTACCCAATGCCCAGTGCCCACAATATAAAATTGCAGTTGCATTTGATTGTCAATTGGCTGCTGATAATGTCAGACATTTGGCATTTCCATTGGCATTAAATGTCTGCCAAACATAGATCTGGGCACAATGCCAACATTTCACTTACACTTTCTACTTTGACGTACACTTCACGTGTTTTTTCTTGCCGTAACCTTTTTGAGCTGGCAATTTAAGATAAAAATTAACAACTTTTTGAACAAAAATGTTTGGCTTCGATTAAATTTTTACGCGACTTTTGGCACGGTCTTTGGTTAGAGCGAGCGCGCGTTTCCGTTGTGTATGCGGCGAGTTTCACGTAGCGACTGAAAACGCGTCGTGTCGCGTTGCGTCGCATCACTTGTGAGATTCGCACAGAGAGGCGATCGTTGGCAGCAGCAGCAACAAAATTCTCTCAGCTGCTGGGCAGCTGCGACGCTAACGGCTAACGCCGACACATTGATTAAGTTTTGTTGTTTTTTTGCGTTATTTGTGCGACGTAGAACAGTTCTAAAACCTCAAAGGTTATTTGTTGTTGCTTAAGCTTTCATTGTGAAGCTTTTTTTGCTTTTCATGCTTATAAATTAACAAATAAAAAAAAACCTGTTATTGCTTTTGCGGCACAGAATTATTAAAACATACAATAGAAATCTAGTATGAAGGCTCTAGTCGAGTAAGCTCTACTGGAAGATACCCTTAACCCTTGACCATACAGACAGACGGACATGGCTATATCGACTCGGCTGTTGATGCTGATCACGAATATATATACTATATGGTGCCGACGAAGCTTCCTTCTGCCTGTTACATATTTTTGCACAAAACCATTATACCCGATTTTACATACTTCATGGGTTAAGGGTATAAAAAACGAAACTAACATTGTTTGGCCTTTGTTAGTACAGCGATATCAGTTCAACGTTTTGCACTAGAAGCCCAAACAAATCATTAAAAGTTGCTCATTACTGGGGAAGCTAGTCATTATTGTTGTTGTTTTTGCTGTTGTGTCGTTGTTTTTCCAAGAAGCTTCTCTGGAGTAGCTGCAGTTACACTCCCAGTCTCAGAGCCTGGTATTAGTATTGGCATTGACATCGGCATCCGTATCCCATGGAACTGCTGAACAACGACTATTCGTTTAAGATACGCGCCATAGATATGATGGCAACACGCTTGGCTGTCGCCCATTTTTGGTTAGTGGCCTCTTTGCCAGTTAGTTGTTTCTACTTATTTCCTTCTTTTTTTTTTCTCGATTTCGGGCATTTCACTTATGTATGTATGTACTAAGCGCAAAATGGTCAGTGCTAGATTCAAGTTATTGGCAGTTATTTGTTGGGTTCCTTTGGCTTTGGCGAGAGTTTCTGTCAAGTTTGCAATTTTTGTACCCACGTACATACATTTATCGAATTATGTATATACATGCATATGTCGATGATAGGATTTTTTGTTTAGCACATTTTTTTTTTTTTGATTTATTAATTTATCTCCTTAGTTGTAATTTATTATAATCTAATTTATTTTGCAGGAAATCTATTTATCGGTTAGTTTTTGGCATTGCAATTCTTCTTTTGGCTGTTTGTACAATGATAGTTTTCTGACCTACAAAATATCCATTGTATGTAAATTTGGAGCCTACGATCAGATCGCAAAAGAAAATCTACTGAAAAGTTCACCAAAGTGCATTGATAGTGAATGTCTTTCGAATTATACCCTATTTTTTTATATTTGTATAAAGAGTAGTACATATCTCAACAAAAACCATTGAAATAATTATCAAAGAGTGGGCTAGTAAATTCATCAAGAATGCATAGTTTAAATGAGATTTTCCGAAAAATAAAATATATATGTATATATATACAAATATTACGTTTTTTTATTTTGTCGCTTATATTGCAAAGTTAAGCTTAAGTTATATTCAATTTATTATATTGTTATGTTTCTTTTTAGGAAAAATTTAAGGACCTAATGTATTTTTAAATATTATTTAAGAGCTGAACACAATCACACAAAAGAAATGAAGACTTTTGAACGTGTTACTCCAGCTTGAAATATACAAATGGTGGAAAATATTTAAGGTTTACGAAGGTACACATGAGTTCTGGTTAGTTTATTCAGTTAATGCAATTTCAATCCGATTTTGTCTCTCGATCACTAAATATCAATTGAAAAGCTACAGATAAATATACTTATTCAATATTCATAGTTTCGACAATTATTATATTTTGAAACATTTATTTTGGTTTTCTTGGCTGTGTATATTGCTACATAAGTTTTATTTTTTTTTAAATTTTATGTATAATTATTTTACAGTAAATAATTTAGTCAGGTATATAGAGAAATTATAAAGATAATTGGTCAGCAGTATTGCATAACATTAAAGAAAACAAGTCGTTATTTGTTTTTGTTTGTGTGTTTATAGGGATGCATAGCTTTTGATATTCGTCTGCTCTGTATTTCAAAATTTCAATTATTTTGTTATTTTGCGCAATTAACCAATTGATTGACTTTGACTTTGTCCTGGAGTCGATCGATAGATCGCCGGATTGCGACTGTTTCTTTTTCTGCACTCAATTTATGATCTATGCCTATCAAATATGTTTAAGTGATCTACGATGACTGCTCGGATGTGTTCGCTGTGCTAGTTGAAAGTGGAGTTAACGTTCTCTATTTGCTCTTTCCAGCTGCAGCAGCTTCCTCCTTTTTCTTTTGCTTATCGCGCATCATCTCAGCGTCCCTATGAATATTGAATGTGTGAACGTTGAAAAGGTTTTTATAGTTTCTTTGCCATTGTCTATTTACCTGGCTTTACGTTGTTCCACGGTGAGACCGTCAGTTCGCACGCCTTTGGTTAGATCAGCTTGTTTCTTTTGGTTTTTGGCGCGAGCCAGGTCCCGTTGATTACCACCTGCAGAGCGCATTTTAATTAATATTGAATGTTTATACACTTTATATTATTTGTTAATAATATTTCTCTCAGCTTTGTTAGACTACGAATACATATTGTATGTACATACATACATATAAATAGTGAATATAGGTTAGATGAAGCACGCTGAGCAATTAGATTATGGGTCAAATATCTATAAATGTTATTACTACGCAAGAGTGCATTTAACATAGGAATATAATCAAAATAAAAGCTATATGATCAGCTTGGTCGTTTATAATAGATTTTAATTAAGCAGATTCATGCCACTAAATGCAAACTCAGGAAGGGCTACAACAAAGAAATCGTTATGGTATTTTGTGGACTTCTCACTTACGTGTCATTTTGTGAGCTACTTTTGGGCAGCTTCTTTGTTAATTAAAATTTTATCCAAGTTTTGTAGGTTGTTTAACTCTTACTATGAAATTTTTTGTTTTATATGTCGCTGAGTTCTACTCACAGACGTCAGCAGCAGTGTCAGAAGGTATCGATAATAAAGTACATTATTTTTGGTATTGTTATCGAGAAAGTATCGCTTTTTAAAAATGTTCCTATCGAATTTATTCAATGTACCGAACAGCTATTGTTTATAGTTTTCATATTTTTTATATAATACAATTATAAAAACTAAAATTAATTTAATTGCGAATACTTTAATTAAATCTTTCAGTGTCTCAACTTATCGTTTTTAATAGTAGTGCTGTAAAGTGATCATTTTTAATAAAAGCACTGCCAGCCTTAAGAAATATTATTTACCGGTTAACCTATGGCGCGTTAAATAGAGGAAGTAGTAGACACATTCATTCTCAAAAAGTCTCGCAATCTATTTTATCCAAGATGGACGATATAATGGACTTCTTTGATTTTTCAAAGGAATTTAAGCGTGGAACTCTACCTAAAGGTTGTATAAGTAGCAATCCCAACGTATTCGCCGCAGAAGCATGTGACTCCAAGCTGGTCAAACGCGAGACAGTTGGCACAGAATACGTGAATGAAATCGTTGAAAAAGAAAAGCAACTAATGGACAAAGTAAGCAGAAAAAGGTTTGATACAATATAGCGGCACATTTACTTGTGTATTTATGTGTGTGTGCCTGTATGCGCGCATCTGTAAGACGAAATTGGTTTGCAATTGGAGTCTCGATTTGTTTTTTTTTTGTTTTGCGCAGCTCGTCGATGGACAAGGTTCTATCAACCGCAAAAAAACACTCGATGATCTGGATAGCGACGATGAAGATGCTATGGGTATGGAAGAGGCGCCCAATTTACGCTCAGATGAAGAATACTACAAGAAATTTCGATTTGATTTAAATCGCAATAGATCGCTGCCAATCTACGCTCAGCGCGAAGAGATAATGCGAACCATCAGGGAAAATCCAGTTGTCATATTGAAGGGCGAGACAGGTTGTGGAAAGACCACACAGGTATGTTTTTAGTTTTCACATTATATCTTATTGATTGATATTCCTAAAAAATGTATCAGTGTTTTCACATTAGTTGATACTGATAACATTAACTAAAGTCTTAGGCGAACAAGCTGGAATTTTCTTTACACACGAAGATTTATATTTTTTAATACAATTTAAAAGTGCATGCTAATTTTGTCATGAGATTTTTAACGCATAAAAGGAAGCATATCCTAACCCCATAAAGAAAAAATGTATTGTTGATCAGTATCGAAAAACTATTCCCTCAGTTGTAGGGCTATCGTGCTAAATTTTAGTTAGGGTCTTTTTCTTGCCATACAAATGCAAGATCTTCATAGTGCATCTTTACTTTTTTCTAAATACTTTTATTAGTTTTTTTTTTTGCTTGTAGCTATTCAGTTTTTTCTCTTTATTTTTTAAAGTCAAATACAAATTGGGCTTGTATTTTCTTATTTTTTAATAAAAGAATGCGATTTATGGAGCAGAAAATAATAATAATTTGTACATATTTTAAAACTATTTTGTAAATATTGAAGACCTTTTTGCATACTTGTGTTAACGTTCCAAGTTTTTTATGACATCTTCAGGTAGTTTGCTTTTAAAAACCGTTGCCGCGCTCATGCGTCTATCGTGTCTTTTGCTTGCAACAAACGACTTCTGTTGCTGTTCTGGTTCCGGTTCCTCCTCCTTCTCTAATTTAAACTTTTTTTCCTGAATATTATCCCACATTGCCTTTTGGCGGATGCTCCTGCGCTTATTCAATTGTTCGGGAGTGCCACTTATTAGTGCTGGCGTTTCCTTGTCCGCCAGCAAAGATTCATTGATGTCGATGAATACCTCATTGAGCTGACTAAAGATGTTTGTGACCGAAAACGATGAGCGGTGCGGTTCCATCTGTTTGTTGTACGCCGTCTCTAGTTGGCGTAACGAATTCGATATGTCAGTCATTTCGTCTAGACCCTGTAGCTGCTCATTCAGATTATCCGCGGATAGTTTTAGCTGCTGCTTTAAAACCGTATCTTTACCGCTCTTAATTCGTATCTTTGTTGCCGCCATAATCTCCAAACTGTCATAGGCGGCCAGGGCATCTAGTGCCTGGCAGTAATCCAGCGCTGTGAACCGAAACGCTTGCTCCTCAACTAGTCGCCAGAGTATGTAGCTCACTTGATGCGTATCATTACGTTCGATGTTCATGCGACGCAAGTGCTCGACATATCCAGTAAGCGTTTGCCAAGTGCGTGGTGAAACCTCGATTTTGATAAATGTTTTGGTCGGCTGCTTGTTGTATATGGCATACATTAGATAAAAGGCGCCAATGCGCTGTGCACGAGTCGCTTCGAATTTCTCGCCGTTGGTGCGACGACCACATGCCACTCTTTTGGCTACATGCAGTGCCGCCATTGTGGTATCAATGACTTCGATGTGATTTGTTTGCGCCGTGTATATGTGATGCATTTGGAGCTTGTGCCAGGTTTGGCAAAACAGTTTGAATTTGGCATCCTGGCATTTGTCGGCTGCGCTGCCAAAATGACGCAGCAACTTCCAGCAGTCATCGTATACAACTTTTTCCATGGCACAAGAATTCGTTATATTGTTTTTACGTCTGGTTTGTGTTGATGAAGTATGCACCTGACAGTGCTGCCTGAAATTGTCGCAATAATATCGATATATCGATAAATCCGTGATATATTTTTATTACTTAATGTCGATATTTTTTCGGTTTTTATGTTAGCAAAGTCTTTTAAAAGGCATTGTTAACTTTTTATATAAGAACCACAATAATGCAAACAACTATCATGTTTATATTCCGCCATTTGTGTCAGACAATCTATTAAAAATTCGTTGCTTGCACAGCTATTATGTTTTAAATGTTAACGGATTGGTGGTACACTTTTTTCCCGCCAGGTCCCGCAATATATTTTAGACGAGGCCTTTCAAAGTCGCGAATATTGTAATATAGTTGTTACCCAACCTCGGCGAATTGCTGCCATTTCGATTGCTAATCGCGTTTGCCAAGAGCGACAATGGCAACCGGGTACTGTGTGCAGCTATCAGGTGGGCCTACACCGGCAGTCCGATTTGCAGGACACCCGACTGTTGTACTGCACCACAGGTGTTTTGCTAAACAATCTACTTCGTCTTAAGACGCTTACCAACTACACGCACATTGTGCTAGATGAGGTGCATGAGCGCGACCAGGATATGGACTTCCTGTTGATCGTAGTGCGACGCCTACTGGCACTTAACTCGCGCCATGTTAAAATCATACTGATGTCAGCCACAATTGATGCTCGTGATTTTTGCAAGTACTTTGCTACCAGTGTATCGGTACCACCAGTAGTTAACGCCTGCCATGGACGCAAGTATCCACTGGTCAAGTACTACCGTGATCAGCTTAGTAACATCCGTTGGACAAATGAGCCACGACAAATGGAGCCGGGCATATCTAAGGAGGGATATAGCGATGCCGTTAAAATTCTTTTAGTCATTGACAATATGGAACGCAAAGCTTCCGGACAATGCGAGCAGTCCTATGAGGATACTAAGCGCACTGGCTCGGTGCTCATCTTTCTACCGGGCGTCAATGAGATTGAGACTATGACCAAACATATTTCAAATGTCATTAAAGAACAGTAAGTATGTCCATCTCTAGTTCGTAGTTAAGAGATACTTAACATATTTCAAGACCTTATAAATAAATAATATTTCTTTTCCACAGTCCCACCACAAAAATATCGATTGTGCACTGCCATTCATTGATGTCGCCCAATTCCCAGGAAGATGTCTTTCATCCTCCACTTCCCGGTCATCGGAAGGTCATACTGGCTACTAACATTGCGGAGAGCTCTATTACTGTGCCTGATATTTCATATGTTATTGACTTTTGTTTGACCAAGACCCTGCACGTAGATACGGCCACTAACTTTAGTTGCCTACGTTTGGAATGGGCCTCTAAGGTTAATTGCCGTCAAAGGGCTGGGCGAGTTGGTCGCATACGGAGCGGACGTGTTTATCGAATGGTCCCCAAGTCGTTTTATGTGGAGCAGATGACAGAGTTTGGCATACCCGAAATGTTGCGCTCCCCGCTTGAGAACTCGGTTCTCAGAGCCAAGGAACTCGACATGGGTGGACCAAGTGAAATCTTGGCATTGGCCATGTCGCCCCCCAATCTGTCCGACATACATAATACAGTGCTGCTGTTGAAGGAGGTGGGCGCCCTCTACACGACTGTCGATGGTGTTTACAAAGAACTGGATGGTGACATTACCTTTTGGGGCACAATCATGTCAAAATTGCCACTGGACGTGCGTCTAAGTCGACTTATTATACTGGGCTTTATCTTTAATTGTTTCGAGGAGACTATTGTTATGGGTAAGAGAGGTTATGCACAAAAAATAACTAAAACAAGTAAGAAGGCTCTAGTCGAGAACGCTCGACTAGAAAATACCCTTATCCCTTGATCATACAGACGGACAGACGGTCGGGCTAACAGACATACACATATGGCTGTGTACTTCTGTACCAATGAAACTCCGGTGTTTCTTCACCGATTTTAATTTCACAGATCTTCATTAATCCTCATTTTAAATTTTTTGAAATTTAAGATTTTTTGTTATCGATTACATGTGTATATCGTAAACGTGAAAAGTTATCGACAATTTTAAACAAACTTGCTATGCCTAGGGATTAGGATAGCTCATATCCAAAATCTGGAGTTTCTGAGATCGACGCGTTCATACATACAGACGGACATGGCTAAATCGACTCGGCTTTTGATGCTGATCAAGAATATATATACTTTATGGGCTCGGAGAAGCTTCCTTCTGCCTGTTACATACTTTTGCACAAATCATTATACCCTTTTTTTTTTTACCCATTTCATGGGTTAAGGGTATAAATAGTTAATTTCACTTGAATCGAGATTTAAAATCTATTTAATATTTTTTAGCTGCTGGAATGTCTTTACGTTCCTTGTATCTCCCAGCAAAACGTGGGGCCATGAACGATGCATATTGGACACAATACATTTTTGCTGATGGATCTGGCTCTGACTTGATCGCCATTTGGCGTATTTATAGTGTAAGCAGCAGCTAATGACACTATAAATACAATTGAATTTAATATTTGTTTGTCTTATTACAGATTTATCTAAATATTTGTCAAAATAAAATGATAAGGGAGTCGACAAAACAGTGGGCAGATCGCTTCAATGTTAGCTTGCGCTCGCTTAAGGAGATGCATTTGATGGTCCAGGACTTGCAAGAACGGTGCTTAAAAATCTGTAATTTGCAGCCCTTTCTCAATGGGACCACAAAACCGTGGACTGATCGCGAAAAGGCCATTGCCTTAAAAGTGGTCATCGCCGGCGCTTTCTACCCCAATTATTTTTTACGTACTAACAAAACGAGTTTGGATTACGATCGCAACGTTTATCAGTCCATATGTGGAAACGATCCATGCCGCACTGTCTACTTTACTAATTTTTTGCCGCGCTACATGGGAGAATTATATACGCGGCGCATCAAGGAGCTATTTGTGGACGTAAAAATTCCACCCGAGAGAATGGACGTAACTTTTCAGCATGGCTCTGAGAAGGTGTTTGTAGCGTTTAAAGTCGACGAGAACGAAGATAGAGACACAACAGAGGTTATTCAGGTACCGGGTCGCGTCATGACTGACGTATTCAAATCAATACGCATGCGTCTTGATAATCGTTTTCGTTCATTGCATATTATGAAGTAAGAAACACCAATATAAGTAAATTGACGTACACCTTCCTAATTTTCTTGCGTATTGCAGTCATAATTATGCTATTAAGTATGTTCAGCAGCATAAAATTGGCGAGGTTCATGAATGCACTTGGGTGCCGCCATCAAAGCAATTAAACGTGGAGCTTTTCACCTTTCCCTCTGTATTTGACAGAAGGATTTCAGGTCTTATTACTCATGTAAGCGCACACTATTTAAATAACATTTATACAATAAATAATTAATCAAGACTTAACAGATCGTTGACTGCGGCAAGTTTTACTTTCAGCCGCGTTCGCTGGCCGAGCGTATTGCCAGCATGACTGAAGTATTTAATACGCCGCAGCAGCTTAATTGTCACGTGCGAAATGCAAGCGCAATAACAATTGGTCTACAGTTGCTGGCCAAACGTGGATATATTTTCCAACGCGCCGTGGTGTTAAAGGTGGAGGTACATACCAATGCCAGTCCCAATTTTCTTGTGCGCTTTATTGATTACGGCGATAGAGCCTTTCTCAAAATGACGGAGCTGCGTTTAATGCTTCCTGAATTAAAAAGAAACTTTGATGAGTTGCCGCCGCGGATGTTCGAGTGCCGCCTTGCGCTAGTGCAGCCATCGTCTGTGACCAGCACCTATAATAAATGGCCCCAACAGGCCAACGAAATGTTGATATCGCTGGCCAAATGCGGTCGTCTCGAGCTGGAGGTTTACTCGCTGGTGAATAATGTGGCCGCTGTTCTGATACACATGCGCGATGATGTGCTCAACGATAAACTGGTAAAGTGCCAGTTGGCTAGACGTGCGGACGAGGATTACATGTCTCGTAATGATCACGATTTTCGCAGACGAAAGCAGGAATTCAAGCGCTTCGTACCTCTTGCAGAGCAACAGCAAATCAACGAGGAGTATATCCGCTTTGCTCAGCTTCCACAGGATGCCGATTTAAGGCCACCGCCTCTGGAAAAATGCGATCATAGTATACGCTTGATGGGACCATTTAGTCCCCTTGAAAGCAGTATGAGCTCGATGCTGCGTGTTGGCAGTTATAAGTCGGTATGCATCGCAAAAGAATCTGTGAATGCTGTACTTTTGGACACAGATCCACAAGATCGTCACGATAAACTGGTGGTCGCCGCCTCGGTAGCTGAATCTGGTAGTACTGATGCATTGACGGCTCGGGGTACAACATTAATGCCAAATATACACGGATTTGGTGCTTTAATGGCCATGCTATTTAGCCCCACCATGCAAATTAAAAGTAATGAGGAAAATACGAAATACGTGTCCCTGTTGGCCGGTCTGGGTTACGATTCAGAAACATTGCAGCCGTATTTTGAAGAACATGACATGGTCATCAATTTAGATGTTACCATAACAAAAGATGATGTTCGTCTGGTAAGTATCTTATACCTTAATAAATGTTTAATACTTGTTTGCTTAATATTGTTGTTGACTTTTATTTTAGATAAATGAAATGCGTTATAATATGGATAGTATGTTTTATAATTTTGACTCAAACGAATTACCGCCGATGAGTTTCGATGGTCGCGGCTTTATATTTAACAACTTGCGTGAACTGCTCACAACGTGTGTACAACATTAACAAAATATATTTGTTGTATTTCCAAAATATTAATTAATATACTTAATTGTAACCCGTTTGTTTATAGCCTGCTAAACAAGGATCGTAGTTTCATGGAACGCCACGTTTTGAATTCGGAACATGTTTGGGAGAACATTTCGAATTTTGAGGCACCATCCGAACCATATGGCAAACGTGCCATATATCCCATGCATAGCCTCAATGATCTTCAAACCGAAAACGTGGACAAGTTAATAGCTTTGCGAAGAAATTGCCAAGAGCTGTACAACTGGCGCAACTTGTGAGTGTCCTTTAGTCTTAGTAAGAGCGCATCTTTTTAATTTCTATGCGTTTTTAGCAATGGAGCTATGCAGCCCCTTAAATGCAAACTGTGTAACGAAATGCTGGAATCTGTCACACAGTTACGTTTGCATTTACTAACTCAACTGCATCTTGATCGCGAGAAACAAGTGGCCTTTTAATAGATATAAACACAAAGAAGTCTTGTTGAGCAGTTAATTTTAAGCCTCATGAAGAGCAATTGTCTCAGAGCTTGTTCCTTTGTGAACCTGACCAGACTGACATAAAAATAATCGATATACGTATTTACATTATAATTTAAGGTTTAAATTTTCACAAACATTACATAGCCAATTATATGTATAAAGGCTACAAATATTACATGAATAAATAAAGCTTCAGTTTTCTTTAATTTGTCATCATTTAAACAAATAAAATATCTTTCAATATTATTATATGTTTCCCACATGCGTTTAATTTAAAACATATACATATTAAGTTTTTTTCCCAAAACTTTTATTAAGAACACCAGTTTTAATTTTAAAACGATTTTTGGGTTCCGTTTAAAGTATATATACATATACATTTATTTTAGCTACATTTTTTGTTACAACAGTATTTTTTCGATTCACTTTAGTTAACCTTGTTTTATCATCCTTATGTTAGAACTATCTCAGATACATTCCGATCGGGTGTCGGCCTCGTCGATCCCGCATCAATCTCGCAGAGCGTATAATTGTGCATCCGATTAAGGGGCTTGCTGCACAGGCCACACATCTGATGCTTGTATACGCCATAGATCTCGAAGTTTAATATGTTGTACATGTCAAATTGAATGGTGGCACTCAATTTGGTGCACTCGACAATCAGAAGATTTTGCTCGTTGAGCTCGACACTGCAGTAGAAGAGGGGCGTCATATTTATACTTATTTGAATGGTTTGTTTTTAATGTAGCTAAACTCACCGGAAGGCATAATCACTGTCATCGATTGGCCATTGATATGGCTTTTGGCGCACATCGTGGGGCGTCTGTGCTTGATTGACAAAGATAAAGACAGGGTCCTCATCGAGCTGGCTGCTATTGAAGGCACGCGATCGGAAATTGAAATAGTTTGGACCAATGTGTACGCGTAGTCCGTAATTGCTTGCCAGGCTTTTGGCATCCGGCGAGGGTATAAGAAACACAGCCATTTTGGGCAACGGCGAACAATCGGCCACCAACAGCGTTAGACAATCCGGATGGGCAGCGATCTCTCCCAGATTAATTAGATAATCATCGAATGAATTGATCATACCATTAATCACCGAACAAGAACGCTTCAAGCCCGAATCATAACTCAGTTCGTGTGAAGCATCAAATTTTGAGTCCAGCTTATACAGGAACGGCATATTATAGATTCGCCAATGAACTCCATTCACTTCCACAGTCAGCCAGAAATGTTCGTGTGGGGTATGCATTGTTATGTTAATCTGCTGGCTCATGTGTAAACTATCCACTTTGTGGTCAGACAGAGCAGAAACCAAGTGATCTAAACGTGTTGACCAAAGATCAAACCAAGCGGGCATCTACATAGGAGTGAACAATTATTTTAAAGAGGATACCTTAATATACTATAACACTCATCGATTTTACTTACATTATTGAATTTCAAATCCATGTCATATTGCGTTATGGATGTGAAATTCTCAAAGTTGCTGCGCTTGCAATACTTTGATGTGGGTATAGGCGAAAACTTGAGCACCTCCTTTGGACAGAAATCGGTGTCCGTTAGCGATATCTTGTCGGAACGCAGAAAGGCCCTTGCATGTTCGGACGGCTACAAATTATAAACAGAAAGTATTAACATGTGATCTTTTATTCTATTCTTGTTAATTACTTACGCCTGCGCGTGCTGCAAACTGCACCTTAGAGCCGGTATCCGGACATTCACCGTTCTCGGCGACCTGGCCAAACTCTACATTGCCATTGAGGGTGTGTGGACGTTTGGTGAAGACAAGAGGTTCATATGTTAACGTGGAGCAAGCCTGCAACAGACAGCACACAACAAAAAGTGAACTTAAGACTCGGCAATGTCTTATTCAAGTTGCTGTCAGTGACACGCGCACCAAGTGCTCTCATTAGAAAACACCTGCACCCTGTATATTTGTCATGCACTTGAAACAAAAACACCCTACAGTGATGGCCATACAAATAGTTTTCATCCGATGTAGTTAAGAAGTGTATATTTGTATTCTGATTGTTACTGAGGCTCAAATGAAGGCAAAATAATTACTTATCCTTAGACACGGAATTAAGTCATAATAAATTCGGTTGGTATCAACCATTTATTCTGGCGTTCGTTACTATTTATACCCTTAACCCATGAAATGGGTAAAAAAAGGGTATAATGTTTTTGTGCATAAGTATGTAACAGGCAGAAGGATGATTCTCCGACCCCATAAAGTATATATATTCTTGATCAGCATTAACAGCCGAGTCGATTTAGCCATGTCCGTCTGTCCGTCCACATGTGTAAACGCGTCGATCTCAAGATCTACAAAAGCTAGAGACTCCAGATTTTGGATATAAGCTGTCCTAATCCCTAGGCATAGCAAGTTTTTTTCAAATATAACTCAAAGATAACTCTTCAGGCTTACGATATATACATGTAATCGATAACAAAATTATCTTAAATTTCAAAAAACTGAAAATGGGGATTAAAACTATAAACAAACTAATGAACATCTGTGAAATTTCTATTACAATCGGTTAAGAAACACCGGAGATATGAAACCATCAAGCATTATTACAGAAGTATACAGCCATATGTGTAAGTCTATTAGCCCGACCGTCTGTCCGTCTGTATGGTCAAGGGTTAAGGGTATCTTCTAGTCGAGCGTACTCGACTAGAGCCTTCTTACTTGTTTTATACTCTATGTGTGCTTGTGTGTTTTGGGTACTTGGAAAAAGGATGGCTCAGATTACCATGACAAAACAGTGAGGCATGCGACAACCACAACAACTGCGGCAACGATTAGCCTACACATATCCTGAGCTTTTTGGTCTGTCGTCGACTCTCCTACCCCAAGCACCTTAAATAGCATATACTTCAGCCTGTCTGTCTGCCTTAGTGTCTGTTTGTCTGCGTGCCACTTTTTTGTACAACAATACAATGGAAAGGGGCTGAGTCGAGCTGTGTACTAGCTGCATTTATTGGCAGTCCGTTGCCTACCACAATTGCTGTCCCACATTCTGTGTATTTCTAGGCAAGCCTGGCATTAAACGTCGTCAGTTTGATCAATATGTGGCGTGCAGGTTTCTTTTTTAGAAAGCAGTCAGCTACAATACGTTTCAGACGCATTTCTCAACTCGTAAATTTAGCATAAAATTCAATTTTTGTGTAAAAATCGGAAGGCTTCCAGTGTTTTGCGAACTGTTTCTGAACACTTTGATTTTTAAGCATTTATTTAGTTTTACATTTGGAAATTTTGGTTTTTCGAATTCGAATTTTCGATTCAGCAGCTTAAACAATGACATCGGTAAGAAGGGCAAATAAAAGTGTCTGTAAAATTTATTGAGTTAACTTCTCTCTTAGATTGAATCAAAACGCGTGCAATATCGCAAGTACCTGGAACGTGCTGGAGTCATTGATGCACTCAGCAAGGCTCTGATTAAGCTCTACGAGGAGCAAAACAAACCCGAAGATGCCATTCGATTTGTGCGCAAATTTATGTGCGAAAGTTGCCCGGATGATGCACAATATGATCTTATGAAAAATGATCTGGAGGAGGCGAAAACAACGATATCTCGGCTCGAGCAGGAATTGGAACGTTTACGTGGACAAATGTAAGTATGGGGTAATGGAAATGGGAATGTTAGTGAATGGATTGGTTTATTCACTTATTGATTAGCTAATAAATGACTGATGTGGGAGTATGTGGAGTAATGAACAATTAATAGAAATTGTTAAGAGGGGGTTGAATTGATTTTGTACAAACGGAACGGACAGAAGAAGGTATCCGCGACGAAATAAGCATCAATAACCGAATTGTTTTAACCTAGTCTGTTTTCCTGTATATATATATGTCTGTCTAGTGATGAAGGTATTATCCTGTATTCTTCCTTTTTCTGAACACCAGTAACCGTCAATAATGGTCAATTATTGTCTTAATCGAATAATAAACATTCTTCGTTTCGTTTTGCAGCAAAAAATCACCGGAAGAGTACCAGGAGCTTACTGAAGCTGGTTACAAATCCCTCATGGATGATGAGGAGAACGTTAGTTCTCTGTTGCGTAAATACCTGACACCTGAGCTACTAGAGGAGTATATGCTGGTCACTACTCCAGCACCGGTGGAAGCGTATCTGTATGATTGTGCCATATCTGGATTCGAGCATCACGACTCGCATGTGGGCATTTATGCGGCAGATCCGGAGAGTTACGATGTGTTTAACAAGCTCTTTGATCCGATCATTAAGGAATACCATGGCCAGGAGGAGAATGACAGCGATGTGCTTCAAAAGGACATCGACTGGGGCAATGTGGATGAAATCGAGAATCTGGATGCGGAACGCAAATATATCCTATCTTCGCGTATACGCATTGCTCGAAACATTGAGGCATTGCCATTCTTCCCCAAGCTAACGGAGAAGCAACTTATCGAAGTGGAAGACAAGGTGCGTGCCGCCACGGAATCAATGGATGGAGAGCTCATTGGCACCTATCTCACCCTGGGCGATATTGATACGGAAACCCAACAGGAAATGGTCAAACGACATATTCTTTTCCAGCGGGGAGATCCGTATCTGCAAACAGCTGGTTGCTATCGCTTCTGGCCCACTGGACGTGGTGTTTACCACAATCCCGCCGAGACATTTTTGATTTGGGTCAATGAAGAGGATCACTTGCGCATTATATCGATGGCACAGTGTGGTGACTTGGGCGATGTCTATCAACGCTTGGTTGCCGGTATTCAGGAGCTAGAGAAGAATTTATCATTTGCCCGCCATCCGAGCTATGGCAATCTAAGCGCCTGTCCCACCAATCTGGGCACCACACTCCGTGCCTCTGTGCACATTCGCTTGCCGCTGTTGAGCAAGAACGAGGAGCGTCTCAAATCCATGGCGACTGAGCTCTCCCTGCAGATACGAGGCACGGGTGGAGAGCACACCGCCATCGAGGATGGTGTCATGGACATATCCAATAAACGTCGCTTAGGCTTTACTGAGTTTGAACTGGTCAAATCGTTGCAGGATGGCATTGTGGCACTCATCAACGCCGAGGAGGAGCTAGAGATAGCCGGACAGGAGTGATACGGTCACCTAAATCCCTAATGCAAAAACAACTTAGACTAAAATGTAGTGCTGAATATATGCGAATATTTATATATATATACACATGTGAATTCCCAAGTCCAATCCCCAAGTGGTTTGTTAAAATTTAAATACTCTTTGGATTAATAAATTTCAACCCTTTTTTAAATTAATCACAGCATTCGCATTCTTCAATAATATGTAACACTGACCTTCCAATCCTCTTCGTCATCTTTAGTGTTGCGCTGCACCTTTCCAGTTACTTTAAACCAACTGGATTTCGTTGACGTCTGCACATCTAAGATGACATTCCATTTGTGCATCGACTCTATATTTTGTGTCTCGTCCGCATGTTCCAGTGTGAATCCAATTTGTTTACCCTTCAGCTCGGATGTCTTGAGTACGTCCTCGACACAAATGTTGCCATCAATCTAAGCAAGATTAAGCGGGGTTTTTATAAGAATATCTATATCTTTGAAACGCAACTCTTTTCGAAACCCATATACTCAGAGACTTGAAACAACAAAAGTCGTTGTCTATTAGAGACACAAATAAAATAGAAGTTTGTGGTACAACGCCCACAGAGGAGGGGGAAGGAAATCTATTAAAATCGATAGCGATAAATTCACATAACTCCTAAATCCTTAGAGCTTATATACTAGAATATACCAAAACGAATTTCGAAAAAACTGCATCAAAAATATGGAAAACACCCAAAAATACCACTTGCCTTTTAAAATCGGATATCCCTACATCTACTACAGTTTTTGGGCTAGACACCCAAAAATCTGCATCAAAAATATTTGCCACTTGTACCCCGGTTGCCAGTTTTTTTTTTCCCTTCAACGGAAGCATATGCCACCCCATAAAGTATATGCATTTAAAATATATGTATGTATATATGTACATATCTCAAGCTGAGTCGATATAGCCATGTCTGTCTGTTCTTATGCAAACTACTCCCTCCGTTTCAAAGCTATCAAGCTGAAACTTTGGTCAAGGGGTTTTTGTTGCAAAATCAGGGAGATCGGATAACTATACCATATAGCTGTCATACAAAGGTCTTTTATAATATTATTATTTACTTTTGTAGCGTTCTCATTGTACATTAGCAAAGTGAAGTTTCGATCATGCCCCAAATGTATGGAGCTCAGTTGAGTAAATCCAAAAACATACATCATTAGACTGACGACCATGTTGCGTGAGAAGCCACTAAAATAGTAAAAGCCAAATCAAAATAGTTAAATAAATAAGAAAATTTTGTCTCTACTTCTCTATAAACTCGGATTTGAGCAGCATTCCACGAAATTTGATCATCTCATTAAGATTTATGTTGACCTTCAGTCTGACGCCCAAGTCTGGAATGGCTTTACTAAATAGCTGAAACTGCATGGAATGGAATCAAATTTATAGCTTTTCACAGACAAAAATTATAGTAAAAAACGGTTTACCCCTTCATTGCCTCGATCTGGATACATTATCTCCTCGAACGCTGCTGTTTTTGTCACCAAGCCACGTGTTGTGGTCACAGCTCGAGACTTGAAGGATAATCCACTGGTTAGATTCTGTGGACGTGCGAATGTGTACCGAGTACATCTTCCGCTCTCATTCAAGGTCAGCTCAGTACTAAATGGTATGTAGATGAGGAAACCCTGTTCACGATTGATCTCATGATCGAGATTAAGGAATGGATTATAGCTGCGACTGCGCACTGAGGCATAAGAGGAGTAACGAGCATCGATTTCTAAAGTATGCTTGGACCCCGAAGGGTTTCGATGTTCCGTTATATTGCCACGCAGAGATGTAAGCACAGTTGTCTGCAGCAGTACATCCGAGGATGTGCCCAGCACCGTGGGCACCGAGTACTTGTTCATGAAGGGCCAACGTACTGTCTGCATATTAATGTGACTATCAGTGCGAATTAACATTTGCAGACGATCCAAAACTGTTGAGAGAAAGAATTTTTTGTTGATATTAAAAACAATTGATCGAAATAGACTTACTGTTATCATAGGTCAACTGGTGGTACATGCGCTGATTCAGATAGTAGGAAAGAACCGTTTTGCCCTCCATTTGCAGTATGAACTCAATGTGCAGTTCTTTTGAGTTCACAATGGGTGCTTTCAGCATGGCTAGCAGGGTTTTAATGCTCTTTAATGTGAAGGGATCGGTTGTATTGGACTTAGACTGCACTGTGTGCCAAATGGCGTCGGGAAGACCACGTGCCTTAATGTACAACTAGGGAAATAGAGCAAATAATAAAATAAGAATATATGTGAAATAAGCACAACTTAACCAATTGCTTACCGCAAGTTGACCCGTAAATTTGCCCAGGGCCTCTGTGTCAAATTTGAAAAATGCCACCACGGGCATATCCGACTTGGGATCGCCGACAAGGAATGTTTGCAGCATGGCCCCAATACCAAATTTGGAGTCATGATAATCAAATATATAGTTTCCGGTGACCCAATACCTGGGCTCTGGCTTCTGCGGCAGATGTCGATGCATATAGGAAAGCAGGCGTCGACTACGTCAGATAAAATTAGGATTAGACAGGTACAATTACAGCGCTTTGTTCACTTACAGATGCTGATAGCAGGGATATGTTGTCTCCGATATGCTTGTGACGGTGGTGCGATAATAGTTAATCAAGTGAGGATCAGTTTCGCTCTGTATAATCCGATGAATGCTAATCAGACGCGCTGCAGTTGGATTCGAAATAAGGAGCAAGGTCACAGCAGCTACTCGTAGTTCCAAACTGGCATTCCGGGACTCAAAGATGGGCCAGTAAATTTCATAAATACGCTCCGCCCGCTTATCTGCCAACGCCAGAGTTGTCCAAGCAGCCATAAATCTAAGATCCTCATTATCGGCTTCTAAAACAATTGGCTCCAGATAGTTGGCCACATTGTCCAATTGCAAATTACTCAAACCCTGCAAAAACAACATCTTTTGCTCGTAGTCTCGGTCATCTGGAAAAGGGTTGTAACAGGGATTAATCTAACTTTGTGTACAAATATTCCATACTTACTTAAATACATATTAAAATACTTTTGCACATATTCCTCAAACTGATCCTTGTTAATGCCCTTTGCCACATAGACATTGTAGACGAGAGTTGCAAAGCTCAAAATAGCCGCCTGCCGTACATCGGGACGATCGGGACCAATTCTTAGGAAATCCTCGCATTCCTTTACCAGCTCCGCAGACAGTTCGAATATGTGAAAGGGCATTGGGATGAGCAACTGCACCGCAATGGGTGACTTGATGGATTTCTCGATGACAAGATGGCGAGTGAGAAATACTGAGGCTTTGGTGCCAATACGTGGTATGATCTCATGAAATACATTACGTATCGTTTCCTGTCTATACGAGGTGCCGATGTCAACTTCCGTGTATAGTTTCTTTAGAGATTCAAAATCCATTTCAGTCAAGAGCTTGATTACATCGGACAGCGTTGAGTCGTAGGGTTCATTGAATTTAAAGTCTGTGCTCTCCAGTGCCTCGGCCAAGTTGTCCAGTAGTTTGGCTGCTGCAGCCATCAATGTCTCCTGCTGCTGCGGATTACGGCCACCCGTAGGATCATTAATTTCCAACGGTTGAAGCTGCAGACTGGATATATCTGGTGCCATTGAGGTCTCAATATCAATGGCATTATCAATTGGTGTCTCATTTTGAAAATTAAGCAGTAGTCTGTAAATTAATTTGAAATAGTTTGTTTAATTTAGATAAAGATTTGTATAGATCAAGGAACAGGTATACTTACTCAGAGTTGATGTATTGAGCCTCACCCGTTGACTCAAAGGTGTGTATTAGGGTGGTGCCCTTGGCATGTGCCATGCTTAGAAAGTAGTCGGTCTCATTGTGTGGCAATATGCCGTAGATGGCCTCATTGCCAATAATGACGCTTTTCTGATGATCAAACTCGCAGGTATTGGAGGGGACATTGCTACGGGTTACATGAACCGCCTCGGCGTAGGGCTCACAGGTCTTTAATTCGGGTGTCTTACGTATGGATATGTAGTTGTTGGTCTTGTTGGACACAAAGTACTCTGTCCGGCACTGGCCATGGATGCCCGTCTGAAAGATAGTCGCTCTAACAATGCAGATTATTTGAGATATTGAGAATTTTAACTGAAGATCACTCACCTCATTCACAACAAAGGCACCACTGGACTTGATTTGAAATTGCAGTGTACTGGCAATAGCGCGTTTGAAGTTCATCGACCAGATCGGATCACCTTCTTTGAATACCACATGCGATATTGTGCCTTCCTTAGTAAGGATAATCTTAAAGGGTTTGTACGGCGGATACATTTCCTTATTTTGCAGAAACTTTTCACCCGAATTATTGAGTGTAACATCGTCTATGACCAGCTAAAAGGTGATTTAGGGAGTAAAAAACCCATAATATATTGCCGGTTAATAACATTTCAACTACATATGTATATTATATTAAAAAAATCATCAACCTTATGTGATACATTTTTATAATATAACCTTATTAAGACAATCAAGATCAAAGCTTAGAGACTACAGATTTCAATTTTTGAGTCTAGTTCGTTTCTGTTGCGTTTGTGTTTGTGTCGGGAAATCCCGACAACATTTTAATCTCTTAGCCTCCCTCAGCTGTCTGGGTTGTGTTTATCTAAATACAATATACATATGTATGTACATACGTATGTACATATATATGTATGTAGTATTAGTCAGCCTGAGTGCGGCAATAGAGGGAATCGTGAGCCATATTACATATGGCAAACACATGTCTAAGTATTATGTATGTTCGCTGATAAGCATAGCGCCGCTTAATGATTCCCCCACCGAGCACCACCACCAGCACCATCACAACGATCACCATCCTCACCACTTTCACAGCCAAAACAATCTAAGCTGATTGCTTTGTGTATATATTATATACAACAGTGTACATGCATATATACATTGTACATACTTATGTATATGTACTGGGAGCATGATTTATAAACATATTTATGTACATACATATCTATGTACATATGTATATTATCTGTTGCGTTTTCAATGAAAGAAGTTCACAGCCGAGTTCAGTTCATTGTGTACTCGGGGGACTGGCGAAAGGCTAAATTGTTTTTAATTCATCTGCGAATTCTTTTGCAAAGTGTCTGCAAGAAACTTGAGCTTGAAACTGCTGCAAGGAAAAGTGGGCCCCTCGGAAACCAAGCTTGTACTCTGTTCGCATTTGATTGAATTTTACAAATTGATCATAAAATCAATCAAACTTTTATTCTAATTTTCTATTCAATTGATGACAAATAACAAATGTGAGATTCAACATTCTTGTACATCGCAATGTACATACGATGTAGACATACATACAAATGTACAATTCTGTATTTAAATACAATGTAAACAACAGCAAATTATTGATAAGGTGTCAAACACATAATAGTTTAAGCCAACTTACCGCTGCGGCCATTGTTAGTTCACTCTGCCGCTGGAGTGTTAGTTTACCGCGAACGATCCAACCTGTTGTAGGTGGCGCTGGACGTCCTTCGTCCTGTGGCTTGGAGCCGACAAGAACATTGCCCTCATATTCGTAGAGCATTTGCTTATTGATTCCAATTATGTTGAATGCACGACTGACATCGATTACCAAAAATAGAACTGAAATTGGAAAATGGTGTTGAGCATTTGCATTCCAAAAAAAAGAAATTGTTGTGTGTGGCAATAAACTTTGTGACATCCCGTGCCGGGGGCAACAGCATCCAATACACTTTATCAATTGAATTTTGTCTATATATGTATGTAGATTGTACAAACATACATACATATTGTATAGTATGTATGTGAGATTATTTATATGGTCATCACAGAGCGCAAAACTTTTAATCAATATTAATATTATTAATATTAAATATATGTATACATGTATGTACATTTTGCTAGTGGTAAATTTTTGTTTAAAATGTTATTCAATGAAACATTACGTCATGCTTCGGAATAAGTATATGTATTTATTTTTGATATGATCCCTGGAGTTTATCAATTAGGTTATTTTGCTACTTTCTACGTACACACAAACACGGAACACTTCAGCCGCCGCATGATTTACTGCCAAAAAATACTCGAAAATATGCTGCTTTTAAAACGATAATATATATATGTATATGTTATTAGAAATGTTGTAAAAGAAGCCGCGTTTTTTGTTTTTTCTTTCTTTATCACCAACGTATTTGCAGAACGTCTTTTAAATTTCACGTCTGCTCAGCTCGCGTTCCGCACTCGAACTGAAGCTGGCTCCGTAATAAAGCCGATGCTCTGGCCTTGCCGGAGGTTCTTACTGATAAGCAGTCATCTCAGACAATCGCTAAGAGCGGCTCTCTCTGGAGACAAATAGTGCTTATGCTCTTACATTTGAGAGGGTAACACTTGAACACTAAGCGAGACTCTTAACGAATACTAACAATTCGTTGCTAAATTTGTATAAAAATTATAATTATTTGTTTATTATTACAATAAAGTAGACAAGAACTAGGAATCTGATCAGCTGCTCATTATGCACAACAAGTACCACAAATTACATTTAACAACAATAATCGAAATTAGGCCTACAATCTATATTATACGTATATCAAATATAAAGCCAATTTTTAGCGGCCGCCTCCATGCGCATGACCCGATCTTAAGTTTGCTTCACTGCCAGAGGTAGATGGCTTTGTCTTTGCTCGCTGTTTCTCTGTATCAGTTGATCCAATTAATTCTGCGCCCTCTGTTGAGCTCTGTTCGGCGTCCAAATTCTTGAGTTGCTGCTGCCACATGTCTGCATAAACGCCATCATCTCGCAGCAGCAGTTGCTCATGCCTGCCACGCTCCACAATGCTTCCCTCCTTAAGCACAACAATCTCATCCGCATGGATTATGGTGGACAGACGATGAGCGACAATTATTGTCGTTCGGTTTGCACAGACACGTGCCAACGCCGCTTGAATGTGACGTTCCGTGTGCGTATCCAGCGCTGAGGTCGCCTCATCCAACAGCACTATAATTGGTGCTTTAAGTAAAGTGCGGGCAATTGCCACGCGTTGCTTTTCGCCACCACTTAAACGTAAGCCCCTCTCTCCCACTTTCGTTTCATAGCTGTCGGGGAATCCCAAAATTCTATCGTGTATGTCTGCTGAGCGTGCAGCCTCATAAACCGCATCAGGTGTTGAGCCTATTTTGGCATATTCAATGTTGTAATAAATTGTATTGTTAAACAGCACCGTGTCTTGAGGAACAACACCTGATCGGAAAGAACGAGATTAGTTTATTTGTATCTAAGATGTTGCAAAAATATAAATAGTTTAGTGTTTTGTTATTCGAACTTACCAATTGCCTTTCGCAGACTTTGCTGTTGTACCAGCTTGATGTTTTGGCCATCTATTGATATTGCACCCGTTTGCACATCGTAGAAACGAAATAGTAGTCGCATAATCGTACTCTTGCCAGCACCAGAAGGTCCTACAATGGCCACTGTCTTGCCAGCGGGTACAGTAAAGCTTATGTTGCGCAGAACAATCTGCTCTGGTGAGTAACCAAATGTAACATTTGAAAATTCAATTCC
Organism: Scaptomyza parva; assembly: GCA_035044645.1. Classification (NCBI taxonomy): domain Eukaryota; kingdom Metazoa; phylum Arthropoda; class Insecta; order Diptera; family Drosophilidae; genus Scaptomyza; species Scaptomyza parva. The sequence continues at coordinate 244,067 of JAWNNT010000068.1, read as the reverse complement.
ACCGCCGGCTGTAAGTAACGGCGCACAGCCTGGAGCATCTACAATTTCTTCATCCTCTCGTAGCAGATCGAACATATTCTCCATGTCTACAAAATTCTTTTGTATGGCGCGATAATAGGTGCCAAACCAATTCAGAGGCATATACAAATCCATAAGATACGTGGAGAAGAGCACAAAGTCACCAACGGTCAAAGTCTGATGGTGTACCACCAAATACACGCAGAGCATTGAGCCAGCCAACAAGCCCAGACAGAGTATAATATTCTGGGCAGTATTGAGTATATTCAGCGTTAGCATGGATAGAAATTCCTCCTTCTGGTACTTGAGTATTGCTTCCCTGTAGCAGTCGACTTCATAGCCTTCGGCACCATAGTATTTGACTGTTTCAAAGTTCAACAGCGAGTCCACACTTCGAGCACGCTGCTCATTGTCAGCCAAATTCATGCGTCTTTGGTACTGGGTACGCCATTCCGTAATGACAATTGTAGAAGCTATAAAAGGAAATTACAAGTTAATCAAACAATTACATAAAGTTATTAATGACATCTTACCTATATACAAAAACATGGTTAAGAACACTATTAAACCGAACCACCAGTTAAAGGCGTAAATGAAGAAAACGACAGCTACTATCAAATCAAGTATGGTAGGCGTTATGGAGAACACAATATAGTTGAGCAAATTGTTAATTGAGTCCGTGCCGCGATCCATTATGCGCAATACCTCTCCCGTCTTGCGTTGCAAATGCCAACGCAGCGACAGTTGATGCAAATGTCGAAACAGATCAATCTCAATCTCGCGGGTCGTGTACTGCTGCACGCGAATCCAAAGGAAGGTACGCAGATTGTTAAATAGGCCCATGCCGCCAGTGCCGCCACCCTGTAAAAACGATAGCGCCACATATATCAGCACAAAGTCCCATCGAAACTCAATGGGCTCAATGGTGAGACTGTCGACTAAACACAGACACAGAGAGGGAGAGAAAGATAGAGTGCGCTGAGAATATTGAAACTTATTACAGCAGATAAATCATGACCTACCCAACAGTTTACGATAAATGGGTAGAAACAGCTTAATAACGCGACCGGCGACAAGCAATGTGATACAAACAAGTACAGCACATTGCAGCATAATATCTTTTTTGGGCCACAGATATGGAAATAGAGTGCGCAGCTTACGCCAACCATTGCGAAAAGCCGAACCCGTTGGCATAGTGCCCGTTGACTCGGTGGATGACTCATTTTCCAGACGCTGATGGGGATTATAGGGTGCCATAATGCCAGGCGCTTTCAAGCCTAGCACAAAGATAAGCAATGAGCATACTGCGCGTGTAACAAACATGCCCATCTCAATTTCATCCTTATTGCTGCAATCAAATAAAAACATTTCGATTTGATTAACATATTCAAAATATAATCGAGAAGTTCGCCATACTTCTTTAGGTGGAACCACCAATCCTCATGGTCCAAATTTACAATTGCAAGTGCCTCATTAATCAATGCCAAGGTCCAGAAGAGTAGCAGAATTAAGCCATGACCACGCGTCGGTACAGAAGGTAGCTGATAATAACGCTCCTTGACTATGAGGCAGATACAAAACGGATACGAAAAGCATACAACGCATGTGTAGAATATCTGCAATAGATAACGACATAAGTAAAAATTTTACTTTAGAGCCTATACTCTACTCACCATATAGCCATAAACTGCACCATCCGGATAGATACGAGCGTTCAAGAAAAAACGCAATAGAGCCAACACTGGCACAAGGAGCAGCAGAAACATTTGCAGTGCGTACAATCGCGATTTGGAAATCTGTAAGGGATCTGTGGGCGTGGCATATTTGCGGTACATAAGCAACTGAATGCTGCCAAAGAGGAGGAGGAAACCACCACAGACAGCCGGTCCCACGGTGTCCATGAAACAGTGTGAGATGCCATGCTTGGTCCAAATCTCATTGAGCGTCACGTTTGGCGGACAGTACAACATTTTGTGTGCCCTGCAGTTGGTCAAATGTTAAATTATATACTAAGCACCTGCATTTAATTGAGACCTTTAACTATTTGTGATAAACACACACATATATGTACATACAAAAGGCGTGCGCAAAATGTGTTAATTATATGTACAATACGATAAGAGCGCCGGGTGCAGACAATGACGGAAAAACTAAAAAACATTTTTGTGACATATTCAAGTAATTGATATGTAAGTAGAGATAAAAAAAACATAATAAGTGCCCAATGCCAGTGAATATTTAATTATTGGACACATCGATTTATTTAAGTATTTCACAATATTTTGTAATATTAGGAAAGTCACCGAAATTATCAACGAGACACAAACTATCCAAATTTGTATCATCCTTTTACATATGTACATACATATGTATATGTATATATGTATGTACATATATTTCAAAACAAATCTTGCAACTCATTCAAACCACTAAATTTTGCATTGTTAATTATGCAATTCAATTTCTTGAATTGCGTTTAAATATATTTATTTCATTTGGTATATTAAAACATTATTGATTACTTTCTTACCTTTTATAACGCTGTCTTTATTATTATATGTATTGGAAAATAATAGTAAATTTAGCAATTGTTGTATTAAATGTTAGCAGCTGCTTTATTATTTACATGTTTTGACTCAGTCGGCACTGATCAACAACATTATTCTGATATACTCAAAATGGCACTGTTACGTGGGACCTGTCGAAAACTTATCGAATTTAAAATAGCGTGGCAAGTACGCTGATAACTAAAGTGTGTATCAACATTGCTTAAATCAAATTTGATAATAATTTATAAATGTGGTGTATAAGAAATACATTTGCCAACAATTTCAGTTTGAGAAATTCCATTTAGAATATTATTGTAATTGACGTTTGCATATTTTTTTTTTCTAATAAAACTAAGTTTATTATATGCTTAATTCCTTACAATTACGTTTATTTGCAAACAGTATAATTAAATTTATAACTTAATTACATAGTAGAAAAAAGTATCTTTTGAGTTCGTTGCGGATTATTCAAAGCGATTGGAACAAACATATTAGAAGTCGAATCTGGAATAACATGTTCAATTTATTTATAACTATTTAAATTTATTTGTTTTGATGTATTTAAATTTATTGGAGTTTTTGAAGTCAACTAAAGAATTTACTACTTACATTTTAATGAGCTTAAAAACTAGGTTAAAAAATTACTTTAAATTACAAATTAAATTACTATTAATCAGATGTCTGTTGTAAATCTCATTATTTTCGTTCAACGATAAAACAGATCATTATTTTGCTATATTTATATATTTTTTACCTATCATATAATTCATATCAGTTTCCTTATAAATAATATTTTTAAACGATTCCATTTAGGTTGAGCAGAAACATTTTTTGTATATGAATTTTAACTACTAAATTGTTCAACTTGGATTTAAAAGTTATTATCACAAAATAAGTACAATTAATATGCATCCTTACAAGTTAAAGGTACTAGAGAAAATGAGTCTCAATGCCTAGAGCTATGAGTTGATTTTGGCCAGTAGCGGTTGTGTCACAGTGTTTCCGCTTCCGGCTCCACGTGCAGACACATGCGGACGTGGACAGTCCTCGGTCAAGGAGAGATCATGTCCATGGCCATGATTATTCGAGACGTTTGTGGGTTTGCAGAGCAGCTGTTTGTAGTTCGAGACTAGATAACCATAGGGATGATCACTGCCGAGATTTGGAATGTTCTGATTGCTGCAGCTGCTTCCACTTCGTTCCACATGGGCTGTAGGCAAGGCTGTTATTCCAGCCGCCTGTCTGCTGAGCAGCGGGGTCTCATCCCAATTGGCAAACTTAATGCGCTGCCCGCTGTTAATGCTGCCGGTGTCTGTGTTGGTTTTCAACAACGTTGAGATCGTGGGCGACGGCTTGAGACGAGTCCTGGCTTGTGGTTGTGGCTGCAGAATGCCACTTAGATTGGAATTGGAGTGGGAGTGGATGTTTGTGGTCTGTGCAAGCCAACTGTTATGATTCTTGAGCATGCCGCTCAATGGCAAACGAAAATTTGCCAGTTCCCAGCTATCATCTCCAGAAGCAGCAGGTGTATCTCCACCAGCTTCTATGCTTCTTAGCGAACGACTGCTGTAGATATCCGAGGGTAGCTTCTGCGGCTGCTGTTGTAGTTGGTCCATGCCTGTATCCAAGAAGTTATTGCTGGGTTCAGTCTTTTCATTTGGATTATGCTCAAAACAGTTGCCATTTAACTTGGGTGAGCTGGAGCTAATCTTGCGCTTGACACGTAAATTTGGCGACTTCTCCTTGTCCGCAACAGGAAAAGCTATTACGGGCACTGGAGGTGATGGTCCCATGCTGGTCACAACGTTGCCCAGTTCTGAGTATTGTTTGTAAAAAACATGTGGAGGCGGTGGCATGTGTCGCTGCGGTTGCTTCAGCGAGGAGCGCCTGGTCAGCATCAGTTTGCTGGATGAGATTAAGGCATCTGGCTTGGGCACTTCACCCTCCAACCAATATGTAAGCATTTCCCCTTTTCCCTTCATTGGAACTAGACCCCGTCGTGTCGTAACAAAGCTGCCAAACTCATCCAGCGCCAACTTTGTCGTCTCACTGATGTGAATCTTGAGTGCCTCCCCATTGGACTCCATGCGCGAGGCAGTGTTTACAGTATCACCAAAGAGACAGTAGCGCGGCATCTTTTGACCCACAACGCCGGCGACACAAGCACCTGAATGGAGGCCAATCCTCAGCTTCAATCGATCATCGGGCCGATGATGAATTCGGAAGTTGTGAACAGCATCGAGTAGAGCTAGGGCGAGCCGAGCAATCTCTCTGGCATGATTGTTGCCATTGCGTATGGGCAAACCTGAGACGACCATATAGGCATCGCCAATTGTTTCCACTTTGTATACATCAAAGTTTTCCACAATCGAATCAAAACAGGTGTAGAGATCATTGAGGAACTGCACCACTTGCATCGGAGTGCTCTCCGCTGAGATGGCTGTGAATCCGACTATATCACTGAAGTAGATGGTTACCTGGTCAAAGGTCTCGGCCACTACGGGTTGACCGCTGATCAATTGAGCCGCCACGCTTTGTGGCAACAGTTGGTAGAGCAACTTCTCGCATTTCTTCTTCTCGTCAAGATAGTCTTGTGTTCGCTCCTCAACCAGCTCCTCCAAATTGTTTGCATACATCTCCATACGCTTGAGCAGATTGTCTACAATATTCCCAGTCTCATTGTCTCTGTGGGAGAAAGTTTTTAATTAATTTTGGTAATGAATCGAAATTGATAAAATGCATTAAAGTTAAAGATTCAATACAAAATCGATTAATATTCTTAATTTAAGCATTAGATTATTGACTACTAGTATAGAAAATTAATTAGACTTCAAAAAGAAAGGATTTAAAAAAATACAAAATGATAATATTACTAATTTTTAATCTTCCCTCAGAATATAAACTTACTTGTTAAATTTGCGTATCATTGACTTAAGCGTATTAACGTCGGGACGTTCGACAGGATCCTCAGCCCAGCAACGTCTGATGATACCAACAACATCTGCCTTGGTATCCCCGCACGGTTCCAGTTCTGGTCGGAAGGGTTTGTTTTGGCCCGGTTGGTGATTTTTGACCAGCTCAACGATTTCTAAAAGTGAAAAATACAAAATACTTTGCTTTATACATCACTTGGTATTTTAAGAAAACTTAAACTTATAAATTCTTTTTCAATATAGTTAAAATGGGAAGCATTAAAAATTATGCCTTTACTTAGCACAAGTACACACGTAAACATAAACTAGTTTTCATGATTTACTCAAAGTCGAATAATTTAAAGCTCGTTTATGAGGTCCTTCTAATAAGCATGGATATGTTAAAGGGACAGTTTAATGATCAAAACTTTAATATTAATTTTGAAGTATGGCATCATGATGCCAGATATTGTTTGCTTCTATCTCTTTGTGCTGAGCAGCGTGCTTCTCGGGCCGAATCCAAGATATGGAATCTGTTAATGCATAATGCAGTAAGCGTGAAAGACATTCATAGAGATGTAGATCCTTCAAGAGGTAAGTACAGATCACAGATAAGATGCATTGTCATATGAATATGCTTGCTAAGAAGAGCCCACAGATGCTGAGATTATATTTGGAAACTGTGATTGCGAAAAACTGTTTTGCAAGCAAGGGCCATGCCAATGCCATTGGGATACGTCACGGATCGAATGGCTATGGGAATTGGAGAACCAGGATTGGTGGGATAAACCAAGCAGTCGTCGTCATGTCAACAACAATTCGTTGTCTCCATCAGCTATGGTACTTAGCAAAGCGACAAAGGCGACACACAAACAAAACGGTTGTTGGAGCTGGTTGCGGCATAGTTGTGGCTACACCTCAGATACGAAAAGCGCAGATGTACCCTTCAGCCGGAGCTCGACAAGCATATAATTTACAGATTTCGACCAATAAATAAATGTATTTTTGTAAAAAATTTGCATTTAACTTTCAGTATCTCGTTTTAAAAAGGAAATTACCAAATTTCGTCTAAGAGAGCAAATTTTTCATACTATTGTATTTGGATTAAAAAACTTTAATAGGGATATATCTAGCGATTCTTTGCAAATCATATCTGTTTGTGATTGTCACAAACTCTGCACTTTGTACACATTTGAAATGACTAAAAAGTTTAATTGTTTTTAAAGCATACCTTGGGGCGTTTTCTCATGCATGCATTTTCCCAAATAAAATGGTCCTTGTCGTGTGGTTATCTCATGCACTATAATGCCAAATGAATAGACATCACCCTTCTGGGTGCCCTCTGGAGCTCTCTGATTTTCAAGCCGCAATAGCTCTGGTGCTGTCCAAAGACGTTCTTAAAGAAAAATGCATTTAAAAGTCATAATTAAATAAAGAAAAAGTAAAAGGTTAAAAGAGTACACTTACTTTTCCAATACGCATGACTATTACAATTTTCAACATCACTCTCCACGTCATTATTTGTGCGTCGCAGAGTGTGGAGTCCAAAGTCGGTGATCTTGAGAACAAAACGTGAGTCAACCACACAATTTGAGGACTTGAGATTGCCATGAGAGCGTATATCGGAACTGTGGATAAACTGCATACCCCGGACAATGTCATGCATAAGCGACAGCTTAAACATCCAGTCTAGTTGGAATTGCTCGTTCTCCAGTATGTCCTGCAGCGAACCCTTGGGACAATACTCTGTGAGTAAGAAACTGCGACGCTGATCCAAGCAGGCACCGTAAAACTTTACTAAGTGATCATGCTGCAGATCCTTCATGCGCTTCAACTCTAACATCAGACTACGCGATAGTATGTTCTGAACATTGTCCAACTCTATGGGCTTGATGGCCACTTTGCTCTTCTTGTACATGCCCAAGGGTATGAAGATCTGACGATCACCATTGATAGACACCATGTCCTCCGACATGAGCGTCAACTGGGAGCTCTGCTTGACCAGCGAATGAAAGGATCCACGCATTGTATGATCTGCAGCATCACGAAACATAACTTCCTCCAGCGACACCTTCCAACTCATAGAATTGATCTCGGCCTCGGCAATATAATGACGATATCCAAGGAAAAAGCATACGGCCATCACGATGACCATTGTGCCCAAAACAATCGACAGTATGGCATAACCTGGTAGTGCTATATAATATATATATAATATATTAAATGAAACCGTAAGGAACAGAAAATTGACCTATGAACAAGATATATTCTTCATTCATAAACTTACAATTATCTGGGCATAGGGATCCATCATATCCACAGACTGGACGATCGGGTGGCGCCATCTCACGGCCGCCTGCCCAATGAATATCCTTCTCAGATTCAAACTCTAAGCGATTGTGCAGAAAGTGGGCGACAATTTCAAATTTTCCCGTGTTGGGATTCATGTCCAGCAACGAATACGCCGAGATGCGATCACCATTTGAATCAATAGTCACATTGCCCGTAATGCCCGTAAAGCTGCGATTCCACATGCGTCTAACAATGTCAGTGCCATTGATGGGTCTGGTCAGCATGCTCGGATCCTCTCGGATGCTTTCGTTGAGTGCATTCGCATAGAGAAGTACACCATCAAAAAAGGAGGTAACAAACGAGGATATTGGTTCATTCTCGGCAAACGTATAATTGTATTTAGCTGAAGCGATGTCTTTGATCTGCGAAAAGATTTTACGACACATTAATTACAGCCTGCAGTTAGACGCTCGTTGTTTGTTCTAACTCCGCTAAACATGATATCTTTTTGCATAATTGCTTTTGCTCCCGTGAAATTCAATTACATTGAAGCTACCAACAAATAACAAATGGAAGAGTGAAAGCGACAACATCAATGACACCCGCAGCAAAATCTATGCGGAAATTATTACCAAGTTGTGCGTGTGTGTCAGCGTCCTCCTAAGCTCCAACTCACCATTTCCCGTCGGATACAACAGGGGGATTAGACACTGGGCTCTTTTACCAATGACTCTTTTCATAGCCGGCGGGATAATGTGCTTTTGTGCAGTTTGGAGTCCTTACCGACTGACTGTAAATTTGAGTGCAGATGGAAATTTCATGTTCATGGACATGCAAAGCATGTTGCAGAAATCAAGGAAATGACAAAACGTATAGTCGCTAAGCTAAGTTAAACAATTTCATAAGCTATATTATGAAATAATGCAGCTTGATGATTGTTTATAAATAAGTTAATTAGAGAAGTCAACCAGTTTTCTGTATATATCTGATATTAAAATTAAATTATTGACATATAGAAATATATATAAACTTAATACATAAAGACGAACAGATAAACGCATATGGCTATATCGACTCGGCTGCTGAAGCTGATCAAGAATATATATTGCTCATGGATGTTTCCTTCTGTTACATACTTTTGCACAAAACCATTATACCCCCTTTTTACCCATTTAATAGGTTATGGGTATAACAATAGCAAATAAAATTTGGTAGTTGTTTAAATAATTCTCCTATAAGTGTTTCACCATTTGGAGCTGTTAAGTTTTTTTACAAGCACCTTTGTATAAATACAAAACTATAAGTGCTTGTTGGATTAGTACAGGTGCAAGACTTGACACATACTGTATGCTAATTTGTAATAACAGTTCCAACATAAAGTGGACAAATGCAAAAAACCATTTGTCCTTGTTTGTTGTTCTTAGCTTGGTTTAACTACTTCTTAAAAGTTAGTGAAAAAGCTTTCAATTAAGCTCGATTGGCTAGCTACACTCTACTGCCCCAAAGGGTTAGATCAAAATTGTTAAAGCTAGCGTGCATTATATTTATCCTTGTGATATTTTGAGTAAATTTGAATTTCATAGATCGTGATTACGTTAATTGATAATTGGATAGGTGTGCTTTAGAATTATCGTCGTTTTTGATCAAATAATAAACGGCCGAATGCATCTTTTTATAGATTTCAAAACAGTGTATCTTGTTGTCGAGCATCCTCAACTAATTCATTTTTGCTTGTTTGCTTGCGTTGTTGTCATTCAACAATACAAATCTACCTACCATCTTGCAGGTAGTGTATCTGTATACAGTACTTTATAAGTACTGGTAAGATATGCAAGTGCAAAAGTAAGCTTGCGATATACACGTACACTACCATTCAGTATGTATGAGGCCGAAAATAAAAACTTCAAAAGCTAACAAAAAAAAGTTAAATCGAAATTGTTAAAAAAAAAACCTGTGCACACTGCGCTTTTTCCTTGCCACTTTAATTCCATTGCGATGCAAATTCGTCGGCTAGCTTCCGGCAAGCAAGAACTTTGGGACTCGGACTCACCTCGTTGGATACTTTGGTGTAGGCATCGTCGTTTGGCTGCTTCGGTGTCACAGTCAGCATTGCTGTGTAGGCCTTTTTGGCACGCTCATTATTGAAGTCGGTATCGTTCTTATCGTACCAAGGCAGCGAAGTCATATAAGGCACACTGTAATTGTAAAGGAAATATAGAAATGTGTCAATTTGCGTGTAATTGTTGTTGATTCGAGTTTCTTATCGGTTATTGCTGTGCAATGTGCAGTTTGAATTTGTTGTCTGATCAATTGCCATTGCGTTAAGCCTTAGTCGTTTTTAGCTGATTTACGTCACCTACTTTTATTTATAGAAATATAAGTGGAAATTGCTAAATGCAAAACTATTTAGTTTACACATGCGAGAGAATTGAGTCAATATACGATTATGAAAACGAGAGAAAATGAAACATCTTTTAATAGTTTTTTTTTTTTAATTAAGCCATATAATAAATAAAGCTATATGTATATAGATTATTTTTTAATAAAATGCAATACTTCACTGAGCTTTTGGTAGAAAACTGCCATATGTATTGGCATAACAAAGTACAACAATTTATCTTAATATTTAATGCGCAAAACCCAATATGACAAATATTTATTATTTTTTATTTTCTAAGTGCTGTTCTCATGAAAGCATGCAATGTAGTTTTTAATAATACTAACTGTAAGCTCATCATCAGTATCTGTATGTTTGTTTGTGTTCCCAACTGAATATTAGCTTTTCTGTTGTTGTTGTTGCCAAGTCAGCAAATGACACTTAAAGCAAATCGATTATGGTTGGTAAGCAACTCTGGCTAAGCACACAAATTGCAATGTCTACAAGACTTAAACATGAAAAAGTTTCAAATTGAAAATTTAAATGTAAAGCTATATATACATATGTTTTTGCTTGTAGGAAAATAATCTTTAACTAGATGGTACTATACAAAATATGTATGAAAAAGAATTGTCATATGAGAACATGAATGTCATTATTAAAACAAAAAAGAAAATATTGGTTTCTTGACAATTAGGTTTGGCACCTTCATGATGTCAATGAATTGGGAATTTGAAATGGGTAACCGATTATTAACTGATTAATATATGTTAACGCTTATTAAATTACGATCATGTAATTAATAACGAATACATTGTGCTAATAGATAGCGATCTTTGTATTAACCTTAGTATTTGCATGCATTCCAAGAAGTTCTTGCTTTTTTAATTAACATAAACAATGTATCTTTGGCTAACCATCAATAAGAATCTACTTCTATGCTGATCATGAAAAATAATCTAGAATAAACGGATTTGTGATTTCAGGAAATTTATAGAAAAACAGATTTCTTTATTCATTTGTTTTGGTTTTTCTTGATTAAAAGATCACTGAGGTTATTCGATTAGACTGCATCTACGAGTAATGCACTTGCAAAAAAAAAACCGATTTTTGCGCTATTAAAATTGAGAGAATATGACTGGAAGAGAGAGGGACAGAGAGAGAGAGAGAGAGAGAGAGAGAGAGAGAGAGAGAGAGAGAGAGAAAGAGGCAACGAGCAAACTATGCCCCAATCATCTCGCATTCTAAACGATTTCATTATTGTTATCTCTTTCTTATTGTTCCTTAGTACGCAGTTTGTGTTCGAAAATAAATAATTGCTATTTGCGTACTCAATCTCCAACTATTTACACTATTTACATATATGTATGTACATATGTAGTTTGAGTGAAGGATTATCGGTTGAATGATTGTCATACTGATCCCATTTTAAGAAAATAAATCACTTTATGCATAAGTTTTTTTTTAAGAAATTAATAAAAGTTAACCAACTTGGCTCACACGATATTTAATTCATATTGTAAAATATCAAGCAAAGCTATTCTCGCATAAAATCAGTAATATAATGTATAATATGTGGGTGCGAGGGTGATCAATGAGTATCTGCTTATTAAGCTATCAAAGTAATTAGAGAGCAGACATGGAAGCTTGAATTGAGAGGGAAGACGGCCAAACCAACCAAGTTTATTGAAGCTGTTCTGTTTGCTTTTATTGTTAGCCATTAGTGTTTAATAATGGTCAAGTCAGACGTGTATTGAAAATTGGAATTTCCTCGTTTTATAAATAGAAATGAATTGCTCAACTAGTCAGCATCTTGGAAATAATAAATTTGATAATTTTGTGAATAACCTTGGGTAATATGTGGTTATATGTTTTTGTGTTGTGCGCACTTTGTAAAGAATAATATTTAAAGTGCGCGCGTTTGGGAAAGTGAAAGGCCACAAACTGTGGCGATTGCTCTAAACTACCACTCGCTAAGTAATTTATACAGATATTGATTTGATTTTGTACTTACCGCGAAAATAATTCAATATTGATGAAAACATATTCACCGCTATCGATCATATTCAACTCCTCGGCTGTCAGCATAATTTGACGTATGGACTGCGGATCGGCGCACATAATGACAACTGCAAATAAACAAAACAAAACAACGAATTGCAAAAATTCAGTTAAACCGCTTTAATAAACTCTTTTATTCTAGCTACTCATTGTCTCTTTTCTTTTTTGTTGGCTTGGCTTACAATTAAAAATAGAATCCAGCCCCCAAGCATCATAATAATAATGATGCTCACTATGGCCTCTTGTCATTAAGAATGTATTCATTTATTTGAAATGCTAACACTTTTTGGTTATTAATGTATGGTAAGGTTATCTTTTGCGCTTCAAATGTGCCAGTTGCTTTGACGTCAGCAGATAATTTGGTAGCTTATGAGACTTAATGGCGCTTCAGCTTATAAAGCAGTTTACAAAAAATTGTGTCTTGGTTTGACAGCAACACTTCAAACTTTATTGCAAGGAAGAAAAAAAATCAAAATTACACTCAATGGAAAATTACGCAAATAATCACACTTACATTTATTTAGCCTATGCAGAAAAATAATAAAATAATAAAAAAATGTTTGGTTATTTTTGTTAATTATTGTTTTTCACATTTACTAACTACACAAACATCAAATGCTCAAGCTTATACAGAAATTATTAAATATGTCTCTAGACAATTTGAGGTGCATTAGGGTGGTTCTTTCTTGTAGCGCTCCCGTTAAAGCTTGCTTTTGGTGAAAAAAACTACTCGGAACATTTATTTGGAATAATAATATTTGTGAAATTTAAAAATTAATTTAATTTGATTATTTATTTTGAAATTATCCTTAATAAAAAGTTTTAAAATGCCTGAGCTCATATCCTAATAATAAATAATAAGATTATTGTGGCGCACGTGTTGCGTGGGTTTTGTTTAACACAAGAAAGCTTCTTAGGGGGTGGCACAAGAAATTTGCAGTTTTAAGGGCCACCCTATTTTGATTGTTTGTTTTGCAAGTAAGAAAAAACTAATTCATTTTAAAATTCTGTTTGGTTGCGATTTTAAAGATTTACTAAAATGCATTCAGATGTATTATACCAGTTATGACTTCCTCGTGCTGGGTATATACAATATTACATTTGTGTAATTGACGGCAATAATAATAGAACAAAGCAATATTTGGACAATTTGCAATGTCATTTGTGCCTGTCAATAAGCAATGCGACCTTTTTTCAGTTACCTCCTACGACTAGAGAATTAGTTTAATTATGTAAAACCCAAGTCAATTCTGACAAAATCAGACAAACACTTAAATATTTCGGTTTAGTTGGTTCTGTATACACCCTATAAGAGATACATTATGGGCAAAGAAATATTGTAAGCGATTTACTTTTAATAGGTTTTCATACTTCATTAAAGCATTGAAAATAGAACTGAAATAAGAATTTTGTTTGGATCAGTCTTAAGTAATTTCTGAAGTCTTAACTCGTCCTACAATAAGGCAAAGCCCAAATGACAAAATATGTTATATGTCCTGTTAAATTATAAAGAGGGCATCTGCTATATTGCATATTTAGTTCGAATCTATCAAAGTCAAGTTCAGAGCAAGGTTTGTCTTGACTTAATTGTACAAAAGCAAATTATGCAATGCATCATTGCATATATATATACTTTAAGTACATAGACATAGGTTGCTCTTCCGCACATATGTATGTATGTAACTAGTATTTAATTTATTCTACTGTTCTGTAAATTGAGTTATGTGATGTTTCATTCAATATTTGTAAAAAATTAAGGTATAATATTAAATTGTATTTAGTGAATTAATTATCACTAAATCAATGTAACATTTATGTTAAATAGGAATACATTTAATTACATTGTATGATTGCATGCGTCATATATGAAAAGTTTAAGTTATGGGTAAAAATAAGAAAAGTAACTTTAATCTATAAAAATTATGCGATATGCTTAAGTCAGTAAAAGTCTTAAATATTTTATATTATTTTATAATTAATTTTATTTTTAATTTTTAAGAAAGCTTACGCGTGCAAAATCAATATTCCTACTCTCTTACGTGCAACCTCAAGTTGTATTTTTTCAGCACCCAAACAGACAATATATTCTTTTGTCGGCTTCCTAATGGGTTGTTCGGTTCGAATCATGATAAAAATACTTTTTCTATTTATCGCCCATAAAGCCATAATAATGATTATATAAGTACATTGAACTCAAATAATATTGCTACTCTCCTATAATATATGTCAATATTATTGGCTCGTATGAAATGAGTTGTCCACATATCTTAAATACCTAAGACAAATTAATAGAGTTTGGCCGACATAATATAATTTTAGAATTCATAAGCCATACTCATTTTAAAAAAGCTGCAATTAGGTAAATAATTGTTATTTTTTCTATTGTTTTAGTACATCTGTGCAGCTAAAAACAATTTGATTTTTTGTGTGAATTAAGAATAAATATAAAAAAATGCTGAGAAGCATGAACATGAACATGAACTTTTAGACTTATTCATGACATATCAAAATAAAGCATTAACAGCTTATCAATTTTCTGTATTAATTATGTTTTATTAAGTTTTTGACTGGTTAATAAAAACAAGATATACTTTCTATAAACTTTCCACTAATAAAACCATAAAGTTCTTGCCATGAATGTATATAAAAACAAGTAAGAAGGCTCTAGTCGAGCAAGCTCGACTAGAAGATACCATTAACCCTTGACCATTCAGTCGGACGGACGGTCGGCCGACAGCCATACAAATATGAACATGTACCAATGCTTGATGATTTAATATCTCCGGTGTTTCTTAACCGATTTTAACAAAATTTTCACAGAAGTTCATTATTTTGTTTATAGTTTCAATCCTTATTTTAAATTTTTTTGAAATTAAATTATTTTATTGTTATCGATTACATGTGTATATCGGAAACGAAATGAGCTATCGATAATTTGAAACAAACTTGTTCTGCCTAGGGCTTAGGCAAACTTATGTCCCAAATCTGAAGTCTCTAGCTCACACAGTCTTTGAGATCGACGCGTTCAAACATACAGACGGACAGACGGACCGACAGACAGACGGACGGACGGACAGACGGACATGGCTAAATCGACTCGGCTGCTGATGCTGATCAAGAATATATATACTTTATGGGGTCGGAGAAGCTTCCTTCTGCCTGTTACATACTTTTGAACAAAACCATTATACCCTTTTTTTTTACCCATTTCATGGGTTAAGGGTATAATGCAAGCATATTACTGAAATCTAATCAATAGGAACTAAAAACAGCCAAAATAATGTTACCAATTTAAAATATCTATATGAATATGATTACATTCAATTGAAAAATAATTTTAATAACAGCCGCATGCAAGGGGTTAAATAGTTCAGGGTAAGTCGATCATTGACACAACGCTTTCAATATATTTCGCGACATTGAATGAAGGCGAATAAGTATGTGTATGAGTAAATGCAAACGAATGAATTATTTTTTTATAGTGTGGCAGTATTAATATAATAAGATTTGAAAGTCATATAATACTTACTAAAAATTTCTCTTTTATTTATATTTATATCAATATATCATCCCTAAAGATACCCACTTACTTCTTGTTCGCATTGCAACATTGCGTAGCAGCCGTATGATGTATGCTTTGGTCCAATGTGCCGTGTCGAAGCCCAGTTGATAAACCGATTCCTTTTCGATGGTGGCATGAATGGCAGCCAAGCACAGAAAGCACACAGAATTGCCCTTGATCTTGGCATTCTCGTTCTGATATATCAGGGCAGTGCGTGTCCAATTGTATGTGTTGAGCAGAGCTCTAACCATATTACCCAGATTGTTGACCTGAGCGCCTTTGAGCCTAGTCAAAGTCGAATAGCTCTCAGCCTTCTTACTGAACTCGCCAGCATTGCCACCAGTTGTGAGCAAGGGAATTTGCCAAACATCGGCATAGCGCGAAATGGGCGCCAAAACATACTCACAGGGCAACCCAAAGATGGCATTCATCTCTGGCCATTGGGTGTAGATCTCAAAGAAACCAAGTGGTCCATATGTAGAGGAGCAAAAGGTATCCCTAGCAATCAGTGTGATATCAATTTGAACTCCTCCAACGAATCCCAAACGCTGCACATGAGCAATTCCCAGCTCCAACACAGGTAGCACCTTTGGCATAATGCAATCGTTTTTGTTATCCGATTCCACCGATGGTAGGAGTGCCACAAACACCAGTTGACGACGTACCGGATGATGATGATGATTATGCTGCTGCTTGTTTTCGGGACTGAGAAACTGTTGTACCAACTGTGTTCTTTGTGATTTGTGCGCATTTCTCGTATCGGGCACTGTGAAGCTGTGCACATCCGTAATGGTTCGGATGTTGGAGACGCTCGAATAGCTGCTGCTGGCGGCCACATCGTAGAACCAGGCATGAACCGGCCCAGGTCCTGCTCTCTGACTAGGTATCAGGAAGAGTAGCAACAGCAATAGCAGAAATTCGTTAATTTGATTAAGTGGTTTTTGTGGCTGCCGCACAATGTTGCTAGACATTCTGCGACTGCCTTCGACTTAATGTTGTTGTTTCGGTTTCTTCCTGTTAATCCTGGTTTGAAATTAGTTTTTGGGAGTTGGTTTCATAAATAACTTGTTTTGTGCCTCATCAAAACGTAACACTTTTTTATTGAACTCGATATCATTATTTATTTTTGAATTGAATTTTGCTATATTTATTTTACTTGATATTTCTAATTTTGAGAGTTTCGAGACTGCAAGACAATAAGACGCATTAATTTATTGCACAATTCGTATTTAATTGCTTAATTGTTGTTTGTTTTTAAGCCCCGACATATATGCACTTTTGTTTATCGTTCATCGTTTGTCATCAAATATAAAAAAGTACAAAAACGTGTAATTATATTATATATTTTATTTTCGTTAAATATACAATTTTGAAATTGCTTTGCACTTGTATTTGCAATTAGTCTTCAATGTGTTTTTTTTCTTGATTAAAATAAGTGTTGTTCAAATAAAACATCGAATAATATTTAAGTGTTGAAGCAAATGACAAGAATGTAATAAATTTCCATATTTAGATATACATAAATATTCTTAGCTTGGATCAATTTGTATAACGTGAAGTTGGCTATTAATAATATAATTAACATAGATCAAGAAATTTTAAACGAAATTTATTTAGAGAAAAGCAGAAAAAAAATGTATTCTGTTTTGCATTGCATTTTTTATTAATACAGACATAAATATTTATTCGAGTTGATAAACTCAAAACACAAAAGATCTAAAAATAAACCAGCAATGGAGCTTACAATTTTGTTGACCTTCACTTTTATCGTGTCGTGTTAAATATATATAATTTTTTTTTAATACTGACACGTATTTAAATGCCTTACGGAATGAGCCGAAGCTATCGGATAGTAATTTATAAAATATTTTCGAAAGTGCCTAACGATTTTGGACGATGTGTGAGAGAATTAGGGGAACTTTTAATTTAACGACAATTATCAAAGAAAATAGTTGCCAAGATGTACACAAAAGTAGAAAAAAGTGAAGAATGAATTGGCAGAAAGCTTCTTGTTACCCAGAAACGGTTTATTGAACCTCAAATCACTCTGAGCGATAAATGAGAAGAAAGGTGTGGGCATTTAAGGTAGCAAAAAAGATCTGAACACAACCGACAAAATATTTTCTTTCTTTCTTTTTCCGTTTATATTAGTAGAGGATTATCTCTGGGTAAGTCAACAAAACGCTAAAGTTAAAAATAAACTGAATACCTGACCAGACCTTAAGGCATTTGAACTAGCATCAATAAACAAAAGTATTAATACAATAAATGTGATAAAAAAGAGTTGCAATAATAGATAGCTATACGGAAACTTAATGATGCCCCGAAGCAATAAAATTTATAAGTATTTTCACAGCTTACTATAACAAAAAAATTTTTTTTTGCGAATGTTTTTTGATTATTTGAACTGTAAGTCCAAATGAACCTTATAGCACAACAACCAGATAACATAGGTATTTTTATACTTTGATACCAACGGTAGATAATAAATCAGTCTTGTGCAATGTCCGTCATGGTGTCTGTCGGTCTATCCATACTAACGCAACTTTTTTATTGGCACCCGTTAAGCTAAAGACGTAAACTTTTGAGTTGTATTTATATATGGGCAGGTTAGATATAGTGTCAGGTTTGGGATAGGTAAAGAATGATAGATAGGTAAAGAATGATAAATGTACAGATGTACATTATTTCCACATCCCTACAGCTAAAATTTCCGAAAAACCATCAACAGTTTTTTGTTGCCAAAATTTGTAGGCCGCTCACACTTTTCTGCTCCCCAATACAGATATTTAAAAATAAATAATAATTTATTTAGTAATAAGCCATCTTAAGTATTCTTTAATGCTATAATAGTAAACGTAACGTTATACCTGCAGGTCTAACACCTTTTATTAACTATTTGTTACTCAAAAAATGAATAATAATTTTGTCATCAAATGTGTAAAGTATATAATAAAAGCATAAGCGACGCCATAATTTACATACATAAATTCTTGATCGGCATCGCGATTTGAATTGTTTTATTTTATATTTTGTCATTTCGAGTTAAATTATTGCAATTAAATTTATTATTTTTGACTTTAACTTTTAACTTCAATATATAATTTTTTCATTGTTTTTTCTCATTACCATTTTGTGTTCCACATTTGTCTATTTTTAAATATATAAGCCAGACATTGCAAATAGGTCATAACACTTGAGCCCCTCCCCAAGCTTCGCCTGGGCCCCTCGACATGCTCGACATGAGGTATACAACAGAAAGAGTACAGTTAATGTATTGCTTGAGTAATGTTGCCAATTTTTTTTTTCCATTTATGTATATTATTTGTGTATTTTTATATTTGCGTGTTCAATTTATTACGGTATTGGTCGAGTCTTATTTTGGCCCAAGCAGATCTGAAGAGCTTACACGTGCCGTGGATTAGCAGATCGAACACCGGGCAGCCTCACAGGGGGCGGACAACAAACAGTCAACAGTTAACTCAAGTCAAAAAAAAAACGAACAAACAACCACAGACAACAGGCAAAAGTCATTAGTGTTGGCTGGTTTGTGTGCCGTTAGAGCTGCAGACAGCTGAGCGGCGAATAATGTACACATGTATGTTGGTGTTCGCACATTATGAATTATGAGCTTTTAATATATTATTCCCACCTTTCAATCCATAAAAGTTCTCTCTTGTTCCTTCTTTGCATTGCATAATGAATTACACACAACATTAATCGTTTGCTCAATTTGCATTAAACTCTTAACATTTGGCTTAAACAGCTGTTTTCTGTGTTGATTTTTTGACCAGTCCCCTTTTAATTGAAAAAAAACTAAGATAAGTTGCAGAATATAATCGGATTAAACTGATGTTGGGTGGATATTTTGGACTATTTAGTATATTTTTAATTAAGCTTACTAAGTTGAAATTTAATGGCAGTGTTTAAAAATAAAAATAAAAGTAAATAAATTAAAATTACTCAAATATTATTTTACATAGTTTTCGGGTTTCTTTAAAAAACAATTCATGTTAAATAACTATGTATATATAAATGTATATTTCCATTTGCTTTAAATATTGATCTCTACGACAGTGTGTTATTCTAATTTGGTTCAGATTCTCTCGGTTCTCGGCATTCCCAAGTCATTGCTATTGTCATTATTTGTTGGATAATATTTTTGTTTTTGTTTTGGGATCGCTGCTTAAGCAAATTGCTTGTTGCTGCTGTTGGGTTGGTTGCTTTTTGAGCGAAATATGAGCTGAAAGTGTTGTGTTATTTTTAGCTGTGGTTGAAAATAAATTATTGAGTGCTACAATTCACGCAGTTAGGTAAGCCGTAGCGTAACCAGTAATGGAAGCAGTAATGGAATTTTTAATTGACACATAAGAAACCATCTGATGGCATTAAAGATATATCTTCAACTTAAACCGTGATTGAATTGAATTAAGCGCAAGCAAATTTAATTTTTCAAATAAATGTTAGAGGAGAATTTTTATTTATTTCTCTAATCTGAAAAAACATACAAATTTTAAAAATATGTATATTAAATTACTTAAATAAATCGATTACATATTCACATTAATAAACAATTACCAACATTTAAAGCTATATCTCAAATAGAAATATTTTTTTTGAAAATAATGAAAGCCTAATTTGAACGATTTAACGTAAATTCATAGTTCTATATATGCATAGATCAACGATCTTATTATTGAAAATATTATTTAATATCAAAACCAAAAAATATATATAGCTTACTCGATCACATACATCATATTATAGCTATAATTACAAACGTCTAACGTAATTTGAAGACAAGTTACGTTTTAACAAGTAAGGAAAGCTACCTTTGGCATGCTATATAAATACTATATAAACTTGAAATATAGCCTACTTATTTTGTTGTGAAAGTAAAATCTTGTACATCTTGTAAATCTTGTAAATCTTGTTCTAACATTTGTAAGTCAATTATTTGATAAATTTTAAAAAGTGATCTAGTTGTAACAAAAATAAGACCTTAACCAAAGTTTAAGCTCGATACCTGTAACACCATATCGACTCAGCTCGCGATGCTGATCAACAATATATATATACTTTTTGGTCGCCTATGCTTCCTTTTATACATTACACTTTGATTAGTAAATATAATACTCTTTAAAAGGGTGTGAGAGCAATTCTGTATTAATTTTAACATCAAAAAATTCCTTTTATTTAATCGAGTTGAATGCATTTTAATCAACAAATAAGAGAAAAATTCGAAAAAGCTGTCCAACAGCTTTGTCACCAACACAATCAATTAAATATTTACGTACATTCAATACGTACGCACAAAAACAAATTTTCAAGTTCAACGCGAGACAAAGCGACGCCGTTGTTTTATTTAGAACAGAATTGATCATTCAGAGGCTTTTTTCTTTGCTCTAAATAGGCATAGAAAATACGTCAATATTATGATAAAAATCAATTAAGCACGACCGTTTCACCAAATAATATATATTTGAACAAAACTATACGAAATGCCAATACAGAGTACAAAAATATTTTGTTAACAAACAAGTTTTGTGTCGGCAAAATATTTGTTTTAAAAGTCTCTGTCTAATTTTGACATTGATTTTCTTTGCACTTGCAAATAATACAAGTTTCACTTAAACACAGCAATGGCAAATGGAAATTGATTGAAAGTTAAGTTATGTCAAATATTTGTTAACTGGAGGAACCGTGAAACGTTAACAATAAAATCTTCTTTCTAATTGACTGGCCGTAAGTAACTGATAAATCTTTGTCGCACCATCAAAATCAAACGAATTATCATTAATTTAGGTTTGTCAAAAAGGCAACGGTCCAAGTTTTATTTGCATTTGAAGATCAGCTGGCAGTGTGGATTTATTTTATATTAAGTAAACATTGTGACTTGGTCGAATTTCGCAGCTTCAGATACAAATTCTGTTAAGATACAAACACTTTATCTACAGCATTAATGTCAAGTACGTTTGAGGCAGATAAGAACTTGAACGCACTTGGGAATTCTGATTCATTTTTAATTTCGTTTTCTAGTTGGCACCCAGTCGAAGGCTATTTATAAAGACTTTTTGTGTAGGCTTCGATTGTGTACTTTTTTCGTATTAACTAACATATATGAAATCTTTACTTTTATGTTTGCGCTTTTATCTCAACACTTTTACTACAGCGACACTGCATAAACAACTCAATAAGTGTTTGTTTTTTGGGCATCAGAAAGCCGACGCATTTTTAAAACAATTATTATTATATTATTTTTTCGAAAAATTTGATCAACACACGCGCCGTTTTTATTCACCTATGCGTCGAGTCTCGAGTCGAAAACCGAACTGAACGCACGAACCTATCTCCCAAGCTTACCGGCCAGACGCATCGACGCGTCAGCGACGCCGTCAACGCAGCTAATGTTTTCGATGCCTACTCTGCTGCCGGCGTTAACGTTTACGTTTTTGTTAACGTTGCCATTGCCGTTGCTGTTTACGTTTACGTTAGCGTCCAATTTACTTGAATGATATGTATAGCACGACGGAAATTGTAAAACACAAACTTAAACAGCGAATGCAATAATTAAATAAATTAAATAAAATTATATATACATACAAATTGCTGTGAATTGCAAATATGTTTAAATAAAATCACAAATTGTTCATTTAATGTTCTTAAATAATCTAGAAAATTTTTTTTTAAATACTTTAAAGTATTAACAATAATAAATTGTAAGAGAGTTAAATTAAATTAAAAAAAATCGAAAATTAATTTGGAACTTATTGAAATCAAACAACATCATTACACATTGTGTATATAAATCAATGAATTTGCATTTCCTGGTTTAAAAAGAAAAAAAAAACATTGTAAGTAAAGAGAACAAACGATTTAACTTTAAATCAATGAATTAAACTTGAGACTGATCATTTGTTTCCTTACTGTAATTTTTAACTTTCGCCCTCTTCTATGCTATTGATACTGTCGTTAGCTTATTTGCATTTTGTTGTGCTGCATTTTGAGCACAGATATACATATGAGCCTTGTTTCTTCGTTAGCTTGGATTACTTAAACCTAAAAACTCGAATACATGCAGATACATCACACATACGCAGTGTGGAACCCGTATGGAACTGTATATTGTTACACAATGTGAGCCCTTGAGTTAATGAAAAAGGCTGGAATTGATTCTGTGCATTGCCTGTGCCCTTGCCTCTAGTTCGTTATTTTGTGTTGCGGCACCGGCCACAGTTGAACTTAATAAATCAAATGGTTGAGAGGAGGAAAGTGTATCCAAATTACTATTTTGTCACATATGGTGTTAGCATTGTGTTTGTGTGTGCATTAAACCTCACTGGTTGCCCATAACATATCGTTCATCTCATCTGTCGCACAATGTGTATCTTTTGTTGTACAAGTTGGGTTTCGGGAATTGTGTGCCATCAATTTGACGATTGCAATTAAGATAATTTTTATTGTAATTCACCATAATTTCACTCACTATTATTATAATTTCAATATCGAGTATGCACCATAAATTAATAACTTTTCGCTGTCTGCTGGCTGTTTACCGAAATGGGAATATCCTAACACAAAATACAAATCATTGAGTTCGCCACAATGGCTGCCGGATACGGATAAAAGATAGCACCATTCACATATTTGTATTATACTCCAAAGGGTATTGAATGTGTTCGGCAGGTGGAAGATGGACGATGCTTCGCAGGCTGTCACATTTGTCAAATGATGTTGCTTTCTATTGATAAACTAACTCATTCATATTGTGGTAAAAATATACAAATCAAATATATAAGTTTCGGTTATTCATTAATACAAAAATAATTAAGCATTATAGCCCACAGGTGTCTTGGCTGGGAACATAAAGTTACGTTTTTACAATAGTAGGCATTTATTACTAAATCATTCTTCTCTTTCTGATCAAACAAAAAAATTTTGAAATGGATTTGTCTGAATTAGTCAGTCGAATTATTTAGTTATGCAGTTTATCCCATTTTCAAACTTTCAAAATTCAAGAATTTATTGTTATATTCCATGTTTTTATCGTAAGCCGGAAAAGTTAACGAAAATTTGAAAGAAACTTTCATACATACAGACGGGAAAATTCTTTCCACACACTTTCAATTATAAAACATTCATATAAAAAACAGTTTTGTTCTTGTGGATTTTCAATTGTCTGTTGTTTTGCACAATTTATTAGCAAATTATAACAAATTAAGTGCCAGCAAACCATTTAAACTGTCAATAAGAGCTTTAATGAGTTGAATTCCATTGTAAGCAATGAAATTGAATGTGTCCACACTTAATTTCTGCCTTCTTATTCGAACTCTGGCCAATGTTAAAGTCTCGAACGCGATGACACAACAAATATGTCAAAGCTAAGCGAATTTTCTGAATTGCTAGAGTACAATATGGAAAATTACTAAGTGCATTGAGGCCATACGTTGGCCAGGACAATGACTTGCTTTAAGTCCTAAAACAATTTACGTTTTCCACTCTAAAATGCTTTCATCGATTGAATTCAAGGAGTATTAAAAATAAATTATTTACATCCTCTAGCTGCTGAAAGTTTTTAACTTAAATTGAGCTCTTCAAAAATGGTAGGAAAACAAGACAAATTATTTGAATGTATACAAAAATATTGAAATAATCAAATAATAATCACTTGACCTGGATATAGCTATATACTGATGGGAAAAAGCCGCACTTAAATTAAGTTTGGACGTATTGAATTGAATTGAGTATGCACCATTCTAGTAGTGCATTCTTGATTTTATAACGATATACTTTAAATGATTGTGAAAAGAGTTCAATCAATTAGAAAGTATTTAAAATAAGTATTTTGGTACTTAAATCAATTACAAACATAATTATAATTAGAATATGTTAACTTAAATCAACTATCAAAGCAATAATGAAATCAAGAACGAAAATTCTTCATTCAAGTATGAGTTGCGGCTTCAAATTCCACCTGCGCTCGTTTCTATATATAAAAAAGTTGGAAATCAAGTATTATTATACATATTGTATTATACATACAAATTTTTAGATCGAGGTTCAAAATAACGGTATAAAGTTTTGGTGAAAACTCATTTTTAGTACATAAGAATTAAAATTGTGTTCATATAAATTTGGTATAGCAACTTTATGTAAGTTTAAAGTCCGGGTACTTTTCAAGAACAGTCTTTTATGAAAATACTTATCTTGGCTTACTTCTCTTTAAATGATGTGCTATAATCTCTCGTACTAATTGTAGATAAATCAATCCAGAACGAAACAACAATCTAGCATCGTGTTGAAAACTTGTGCAGCTTTTTGAGTGCAAAGTTTTGGCTTATTTTAATTTGTATAGCTTTAAAATTCTTTATTTTAATTTCTGCATATAGCAGGCACAGCTTTAAAAGTTCATACAAAGCATTTCAAAACAAAGTTATCATTTGGTTAAGGCAAAAGCAAACAGAGGCTCTGAAACTAAAAACATTACAATTCTTAGTTTTACATATATAATTAACCACAAAGTGTTTAAACACTAAAATAAAAACTAAATCAAAGCGAAGCTAGTTTATCTTGCCAATTGTTGAGAACAATTCAGCTTGAACCATTTAAATTGGTTCAGCTGAAGTGACTCCGCTGCGGTTAACACACCAATGTATTCTCATTCCCCACAGCAGATGTCGGTTTTAAAGTCATCTGTACAGCTGTGACTGTGAGTAAGTGTGGGTCTGAGAATCTGTGGATGAATTGAGGATTGTGGCTTGAAGCTGTGTGTTGGTTGCAAAACCAACCCAAGCAAAACCATCAACATCTCTCGGTACTATGCTGCTTCATGATTAAGTTCAAATGTTTCAATATTCTTGAATGCTTTAATGTTTAATGCCTGGTAGTATTATTTGAAGAACAAATAACAATGGGATCTAAATGCTTTGGATCTAGCAGTAATGTACGTTTGTGTTAAACGACAAGATTATTTTAAATATGAATAATATCAATTAATTGATTTCAGTTAAATTTTTTTTCTCAATTTTTTTTTAATATGTATTTAAGTGCCCTTAGTGCTTGTGTTGCAAAAATTAATAATTATTTTACTATTGACAAGTTTTAATTAATGCATTATACAAAAAAAAAAAAACAATTTTAATGTTTTTATATATAATATATATTTATTTATTAAAACTATGCATTTAAGTGTTTATGGTGGATTAATTAATCTTTTTTGCTTCAAATGATTTTTTTTTCTCACACAACTGAGCTTTTGAAACAACAGCAACACATTTCCCTAGTTTGATCAATCAAAATGCAAATTTAAAGTGCGTTTTTTAAATGATTATCATTTATCAAACAAAAAAAAAAACTGCTTACAAATTAAAACTCATTACACATGTTTTAGTTTTTTTATTAATCCATATACCAAAATTGTTTATTTAAATATTTGCAAACGCTAAAAAAAAGCTATAAAAAAAAAACAAACAGACGAACAGACAACATGACAGACATTAAAGAGATCCAATATATCAGTCTTTATCTTTTATATCAGAGTATATAAAAAAATATACTATGCTTCCTTTGTCGTTCTTTGTCATTAAAGCACAATGAAGCCAATATCCAACATAAACTAAAAGCATTAAACACATTGTAAAAATCCGTTTTACAAAATCTATTTTAATAATAATGAATTCAAAATTGTTTTCCTGTTTGACGGCGTTAAAAAAATTATTTTCCTGCATAAATTTGTTGTTTTTTTTTATTTTTATTGCAAGTTTATTGTATACTACAATGTTTATGTGCTGTTTTATAATTCACCCAAAAACTAATTGCATTTTAATGCTGTCTAATCAAAAATGATATATGCATAATTAATAAACTGACTCACAAACATACATGTACAATGCCCAAGGGAAAAATAAATGTACTATAACAAAGGTTCATTGTGCTTTCAGTAGGAAATATTTTTATTGTGCTTCAAATGACGATTGTTTTCAATTAAAAGTCAACACGATAAACGAAATCGGTGGAATTTTCACTAA
Source organism: Scaptomyza parva (assembly GCA_035044645.1). Lineage (NCBI taxonomy): Eukaryota > Metazoa > Arthropoda > Insecta > Diptera > Drosophilidae > Scaptomyza > Scaptomyza parva. Next base: position 217,269 of record JAWNNT010000068.1, on the reverse strand, counting down.
AAAATACAACAACTAGCCTAATTGTATTTGGAGCATAAGTCGGAAGTGTTTTATTTAATTTCAGATAATCGTTTATTTCAATACCATTTGATTGCATTCGGCTTGCAATTATCAAAACCCCTTAAGAATCTTTGTGATACATTGTGTTCAATTCATTGTATTGTATCCAATCAGTTGGAATAATGCATTTTACTCATTACAACTTTTGTTCTTTTTCAGTTTACATTCAACAGCTTTAATGTAATTAAGTTTACAAGATAACTTAAAATGTGTTACTGTGAATTTGATTTGCTATCCAGAAAAACCAAATTAATTGAGCGTGCGAGTTTTTAAGTCGTTTACAAGTTTGTGTGAAGTTCGGGGTGTTCGGTTTAATAAAGTTTTCCAAAGCATTGGGGTTTGTGGTCCAACTAGTACTAAGAAAATAATGTATTAGAAAAAAAATCTACTTGATTTTATGTAGTGACTTTTAATAAAGCCAATAAAAAACTACAGCCTTATATATTTATAAATTTGTTTCATTGAAAGAACACTGCGCCGAATTACGTGTTCTTTTTTTCGACACGAAAAAAAGTCTTTTGTTGTTAAACTGTCAATAAAACGTTATTTAGTACTTTCTATTGCGCATACCAGCATGCCACTTCGAATTGAAATATGGGCTTGATTTAAATAATTATTACATGTGTTAAATAATTATTATTCTGTAATAAATGTAATAAAATTTTTTTTTTTTTAATTTTTAATTATAATTTTCTTTTTTACAGTTTCCAAACCTAAAGAGAGCCCTTTGTTTATATATATTGGAAGTAGATGTATTAACGGACAGTACATTCAAGTGGCCCAACGATACCAAGCACCGGCTTGTTAACGCGCGGACCCTAGCACAAAGCAACCCACCTCCCGCCCATCCGACCAAGAGGCGCGCAGCGTAGCGTGCGGTTATGAAGATCGCGAACAAATAGATAAATGAGACAAGACTAGTTTTTTTAGAGAGCAAATAGAAATAGCACTATGTATTAAATAGGAAAGAATTCAGATCTTATGTAGCACATAAGATCCGAAAGGGGTTATGAATAGCATAGTTAGTGTAACAGGGTGGAAGAGCTGAAGGTACAACATTTCTTGTATATCTAATAGGAACTGCAAAGTTAATTTGGTTGATTAGTATTGAAGAATCATTATTAATTTATGGAGAAAGGTTATTGCTAGCATTGTTCTACGGTTAGACAGAGATGGAAGATTTATTAGTAAAAGTCTACTATGATAGGAAGGTAAGTTAATAGAATTATCCCAGTTAAGGCCCCGAAGAGCAAAGAGCAAAATTTGTTGTTGCACCGATTCTAATCTGTCCTAATGAATCCCATATTTGGGATACCAAATACAAGATCCATATTCGAGAATCGGTCGCACAAGAGACACATACAAGGTTTTTGTTAAGTAGGGGTCGTCGAATTCCTTCGAACAGCATCTAATGAACTCCAAGGCACTTGATGCACGATTTGCAATTGAAAATATATGCTTGTCAAACTTAAGCTTTGGGTCCATTACGATACCCAAATCCTCAACCCTTTCAATCCGATCAAGTGGTTGGTTATCCAGAAGATATGTATTGATTTGGGGCATTCGTCTGTAAAAAGACAAAACTTTGTATTTACTGCAATTGAGATGCAATAAATTTGTTCTGCACCAAGTTTGAAAGTTGTCTAAGTCACTTTTCAGTTTATGACCGGACAGAAGAGATGTAGCCGACATGCATAATTTTACATTATCAGCATACATCAACACCCGAGAGTGATTGATAACGGAAGAAAAATCGTTAATAAAAAGTGTAAATAATAACGGTCTAAGGTGACTTCCTTGAGGAACACCAGAAGTGACCTGAACCGCTTTAGAAAGTGAGCCATTTAATGATACTCTCTGAAATCTCAAGGTTAAATAATCTTTAACCCAAAGAGTGAGACTATTGGGAAAGCCTATATACTAGTAGATTATGACTTACAGTGTCGAAAGCCTTACTGTAATCAGTGTAAATAACATCAGTTTGCATCTTTCCTTCAAAGCCTTTGATAACAAATTATGTGAATTCTTGCCAGTTAGTAGTGGTAGACCTGTGTTTCATGAATCTGTGCTGGCACGGTGAAATCATAAAATTACAAAGATGTTGAATAAAAATCTTAGGGATAGCAGACAACTTGGAGATACCTCTATAGTTTTTAGCATTAGATTTGTTTCCTTTTTTATGCAAAGGAATAACTTATGACTCTTTCCAAATTTTTGGGAAAGATCATAACTTCACGGACAAATTGAACAGCTTATGCAAAGGTTTTAGAAGATTCTGAGCACAGTACTTAAGCACACAGCTTGGTACTCCATCAGGTCCTGGCGAAAATATGGGCTTAATATCCTGAAGTTCACAAAGTAGTGCAGTCTCTGTGATTTCCGGTATAAAAATGCAATTTGAGCTATTAAGCTGATAGGGGTAAGGCATGACGACTGGTTGAACAGAAGGGCTGTAAGTCGTTTGGAAAAATGTAGCAAATAGATCGGCAATGGCCTGATCTGAGTTGGCTTTTACTTCCTCCAAGAATATATTGGATGGAAGTGTTGATGACTTGCGTTTCGTATTAACGAAACCAAAAAAAAGTTTAGGATCCTGCTGAAACTGTAATCTACACCTCGACAGGTAATTCCTATAACATTGGGTATTCAGGACTGAAAAATTTGAACGAGCAATCAAATATGCAGAACATGCTATCGATGAGCTTGATTTTCTAAAACTCTTGTAAAGCCTAGATTAACGATTTTTAAGGATTGTGAACTCTCTGGTAAACCATACAGATTTGTTTGACCTATTTGGCTTTCCATAAGGGACGCATACATCAAATAATGAATTTAAAATGTTATAAAAAATACCGATTGCCAATTTTTACGCGCAAACAATTTCGCGCGAATATGGTGTGCAAATTTGTTTGCAAAAGTAATCAAGACAAAATTAATTTCGTTTTATTTTTGTGTGGAAAAATTTCGAACAAATTGTGGAACAAAGTTGCACATAATAGTGTGTAAGCAACTGAAACATTGCGTTTCTGTCAATTTTCTGACATTAACTAAAAACTCATTTTTACACCCTCTTACCCATAAAAATAGTAAGAAAGGGTATAATGGTTTTGTGCAAAGGTATGTAACAGGCAGAATAAAGCATCTCCGACCCCATAAGGTACATATATTCTTGAGAAGCATTAACAGCCGAGTCGATTAAGCCAAGTCCTTCTGTCTGTCCATCCATCTGTCCGTCTGAAAGCGCCGATCTCAGGAACTACAAAAGCTAGAGCCTTCAATGTTTGGAAATGTGCTCTCCTAATTCCTAGGCAATACAAGTTTGGTTCAAGGACTTAGAGTATCTTCTTACTTGTTAATTTGGGATAACGAAGTTCATTTTGTCTGCAAATATTTCATGTAGTTGAATTCTTCAAGCAATAACAATACAAATTCGCTTTTGGTTCAATAATACAAAAAAATGCGCTTAAAGCTTTTTCAAATAAATAAAATAAACAAAACACTCGTGACTAGAATTTGTTAAAAATTTGTTATGTTGAATGTTTTATTGCATACTTTGCGATCTGTATATTGGCTGAATGGATGTGGCGGGAGGTTTATACAATATTGGGAAGCCAAGGTCAGGTTACAGAGCCACAAGCAATATAACAATAACAGCATCCGCAGCCAAAAGCAGCGGCAACAGTGACACTTGAATTGAAAACTTAAATATAAATTTAAGTGGCATACAAATTTCACACATTTAACGGACGCCTGCAAACAGAGAAGTGCTTTAAACCACTGGACATGTCCTCCTCGAAGTTAATTAAGTTTGCTCAGTCAAGTATACAGTGGCCATGAATAGAGAAATAACGAAAACGAAATTATGTATTATTATTAAGAAGGGTAAGGACTAAAAATGCAATTATAAAACAATGGGCATTCTTCATTACTGATACTTTGAAAACTGTGCGTTATATGTATATGCAAAAGTGTGTAACAGATCGAAGAAAGCATGTCCGTACACTGACAGTATGCATGTACATATGTACATTTTTGATCTGGCACAACAGATAGTCTGTCTGTATAAGAGGGAATTTATATTTGAAACATGCCATCTCCTTAGCCATAGGAATAACATATTTCTTTCAAATTATCGATAACTCTCACGGCTGACGATATACACATGTAATTGATAACAATAAAATTCTGAATTTGGAAAATTCTTGTTTTCTTTTTGTCTTAATTGATTTTTTAAAACTCTTGAAGCATTCAACTAGACCAAAAAAAATATATCGATTTAAAAATATATTTCTTCATTCAAACGAACACTTAACATTTTATCAATTTAGCCAACGAATTTAAAACCTTAAGCCTTATGCATATTTATTGGTTTTTCGAGAGCTGTAAGAAAGTCTATGTGTTGTTATGCATGTGAAGAATTATTTTGATTTACATTTCTTTGCTCTACTTCAGCTTACTGAACGTTGAAATATGCTCATATTTTTTGTATTCTTATTCAGGAAATCAACATACGGTTGAACTCACATGAAGATAAATTAAAATTTTTAATATATTCGTACAATATATACAAATATCTTAGAACATGGTTTGTGTTTTCTCCTTTTGGGGTAGGGATATGGCCGACAGTTGTCCTGACAGAAACAGCAATGGGCCACTAGTTGGAAGAATTTCGTTGACAACAAATCGAGTCACGTAATCAAGTAATTTCAAAGTGCAATTTATTTTTTTTCACATTGTTCATTACAATTCAATTTTAGGTTGCATAAAAGTGATGGCAAGATAACTGTGAACAGTGAAGTGATGTAAAAGGTTTTGCCTGAAACAGGAGTTTAAGTAGAAAGCTAGTTAGATAATTAAGCAAGAAGGCACTTGTCGATTAAGCTCGGCTAGAAAATACGCAGTACTCAACCTATTTTTGTTTAGAGTTTTTAATCCCCATTTGCAAATTTTCCAAAACAAGTTTTTATTGTTTAAAATTGGAAGTGTATATCGTATCGTAGAAGAGTTTATATTAAAAATAGCTCTTACAATTTGATACACATTTTTTACCCATTTCATAGGTTACAAGCATAAAAAAGGAAGGTTGATAAGTAATTGAAAATATTTAGAGTATGGTGGAAAGTTCCAAAAACTTCGTTCTTTAAACAGGCCAAAACACATTAACCAACTTTGAATATTTCATTAAAATTTTTGTTCATGTTCACATTTTCAATTAAGCCCACAGGCATGCGAAGCTCATAATGTAACTTCAATGTCCATCCAGTGAAACATGAGTGGTGGGACTCTTGAGATGGCTCATGGTTAATCATAATGAAAACCAAAAAGAAGGCAGGATAATAAATAATTTGAATAATTTTGGATAGGCAGATCGCAAATTAAATCATATAGACAATAACTCAATAACTCATCTCACTGAATATAAATAAAATAAAAAAAATAAAAATAAAAACTAACTAAATATTGGTTGCAATTAAGCTCAGAATAAACTACAAAACACTCTCACTCACTTTACCGTATCGACAATTAATGTTTGATGTTAAACTTAAGTTCGCCAAGTTAAAACATTTCTGAATTTCTAAATTATTTACACATGCCTGCAAGAATTTCGGTCTACAGTTAATCCGATGGAAAACATTTTTCGTGTCAACAAATTATACAGAAAATAATGTCAGCTACGTGACTTGCGGACACTTACTCGCATATAGAGTGATATTAAAGAGTGCAACCGAAAGTTGCTTGTAAACATTTCCTTGTGTTGATTTACTGTTGGAGGCAATTTTCATTTGTTATGAACACTGCACATAAGTTGCATTGATTCGGAATTTTTTTTTTTTTGACACTACAGTACGTACATATAAGATATGATAGTTAATATTTTCTACTTCTTTGTTGCTAGTGTCATTTTATCAATAATCAAATGAAATTTTACCAACGCAATCTCTTTGTCCATGTTGGATTTATCTAATGGCACACAAATTTGCATTCGTCAATTCCCCTTACGCAATATTTGACACAAAAAAGGGCGATGGGACAATAACAAATTTAAATTTGGCAATGAAAAATTGCGATAAAGTATTTGTTAAAATGGACCAAGCTATTTAAGTTGTGTGCCACCCGTTTTCTAATTCAATCAGTTTAAAACTTTGCCATTCCAATAATTTCTTGGCGAAATGCCAGCTTGCTGTGTAGTATTTAATAAGGGCTTACAAACAGAAATAAACTTAAAGTTTTTATTTATACATTTAATAATTTTTGCTCACAAATTTGATGTTGAATACGCTATCCCTACGGATTGCCTCAGGGCTGCCAATTTCTTTGGCAAAAGGCCAAGACTCGAGTTCATGAGAAAATAAAAGTGATATACTCGCCAAAGATATTTTATGATGGCTTGAAAACTGGGTTACAAAAGAAATTGCAACTGCCAAACCATTTTTATCTCTGCTTTTGAGATTTTTATATATAATTTTCTTGTGGGTGCATATTAATATAACTAAGAAGGGACAAATGCAGAAAAAAAAAACAGTTGAATATAACATAAAATGCTTATTAACAATTCAAACAAGGAAAAAACGAAAACATTTGTTAAAGCAATGTAGGAATTGTTTTACAACACTTCATTTTAACATTTTAATAATAGATTTACAAGCTGTCCTTAATTTAAATAAAGATATATTTGAAAGTGTTTTAAAGTAAATACTCAAACATAGTTAAATTTTATGATGACATTCACATTTCTTATTTGACTGTGACGTATATTGGTGCCAATACGATATGCATAATAGGCATATCTTTGTATTTTCGACGTCTCTGTGTAAATGTTTTTAATACTTTAATGCATGTAACTTTTGCCATTTACATGTTGAAAACAAACCATTGTCTTAGCGTTGTCAAACATTTTTAGTATTTCATTTCTTTCATAGTTTTCGACTTTAACTGTTGCTTTGTCACTTTAGCTCTTGTTTTTGACAGTTTAGCAACCAGAAATGCATTTATAATCCATCCAAGCAAGGGAATACCAAATTAGATATAATGTTTGGCTTATCATTTTTAAAGGAGAAGAAAAAACTTTTACATTTTGGAAAATGTCAATAGCACAAAAAAAAAGTTTTTTAGTAAAAGTAAGTAAACTAATAATAATATTAATTTTATTTAATTAAATTTCATAAGCAATTAACAACTGTATTCAAACAATATACTAACTTTCATTACCAGTAGAAGTTGCCCCAATAAGTAGGCAACAACTTCAAAACTTATACTTGATTCGCTGAATTTGCAGCTTAAACGTAATTTCTTTGTGCTTATTGCACTTTCGGAAACTCCCCTAATTGAATGCCGAATTCTATTCAAGTTTTTGCACAAATTGGGTTGTGTTCTTAAGCACCTTCAATGTTCGTGCTGTTGAAACTTAATGTTCAACAAACAAACTTTAAGGTGCAACCGTTAACATAAAGAAAATCTTTTTACAAATGGAAATGCAATTGTTGTCCTCATCCGTATACAGTACAAATGTTTTTACAATATTTGAACCGGACTTACTATTCTAAGTAGCATCATTAGTATTAAAAAGCATGACTTATTGATAATTAGATACATTTATAAAAATGTTATAATTGTCAACAATACTCAACTTGGCATTTTGCATACAACATATTTTGCTTTTCGGGTCTTAAGTTGAAATGTATTAATGACGGTAAATTGAACATTGTTTCGAGTTAAAAAGAGTGTAGTTTTAAGAGTGTTTTTTTTTTTATTTTCTTGGTCTTCAAGAGTTTCTTAAACAGATTCGTATCCATTATTTGACCACTCACATTGTGTAATCTTTATGCTGCAAGTTCTGACTCAATTGTTTTCTATACATACATACATACATGCTTAGAATCATTCAGAATAGTTACAAATGTAGTTACCACATGTTTTAAATAGTATTTTGTTGGTTTCAGAAAAGGTTACTCCCCATACATGTATGTTCAACTCCTTCCTTGGGTATGACAATCAATTTGCAGGATCAAAGGCAAAATAAACATAAAAACAGGTCAAGCCATACTAGTTATGAAGTGGACAATGTGTTGTTACGCTTAGAATTATTCATTTCACTTGAACAAAGCTTATGTAAACTAAAAGGAAAAATAACCACGAACCCTGACTATGACAATTCCATATGGATTTTACAGTTGGTTGTCAGAAGTTACATGTGCTTCATATTCACAGAAAATTGTTGTGGTCAAAAACACATATAACAGTTTTGATTTTGAAAGAAGTTATATAATTGTTGGAATATTGTTTAAGGATTAGTTTGGTTGGGAATACTCAGTTAAAATTGAATTTGGATATATATTAATTTCAATTGTTAACTGACATCTCTTTTGGCATTTTAATGACCTCTTCCTCATTGCAAATCGAAGGATATTCAATAAATTAACAGCTAATTGTAAATCCATTTAGAATACACTCACACACACAGGCTCAGTTCAACATGCAAGTGGCTATATATTGTTAGCCCGTACTGTGATTATCATAGTACTTTATCAAACAGCATACTCTGACCACAAGTTTGTGTCTAGCGAATATTTGCAACAATTATTGTGATCAGAAACTTGTCAATGTAATTGATAGCTTAACAAGTCTGTCTCGAATTGTGTTTCTAATTGTTAAATGAAAGGATTCGATTTCAATTTCTTCATTTGTTATGTATTCCAAATCTTGTAGTTTATTTCTTTCCAAAGGTTTTACTCTTAGGTTAAAGCGAAAAACTATCTTGAAAACATAATGATATCGTACATTGTTGTGGCACTTGCAAGCTATAAATTATTTGCAGCGCTTAAATAGTGTAAAATATAAAAGTAGAACACGCATAAGTTACTGAAAGACTGCAGTTGACGGGCATTTCTGCACTGATGCAGTATAAAATAGCAGTTTAGATTGCGACACTGTAAGCAAAACAATGAAAATACCTCCGAGGGACTATTCGTAATCCCTTTTGCATTACAAAAGCCTAAGGGCAGGTAAACCGGAAATGCAAAATGTGAAGAATGTGTTTTACAATTTAGACAAATGCAAAATTCATGCAAGCGATAAAGCATACCATGAAAGTAGGATAACAAATGCTTTTGCAATATATTATATTTTTTGTTGACACCATATATCAAAGCAGATCTATATGTTGTTACAGTTATTTAAACCTTGGAATTGTTTCATATTTAACGATGTTATCAATAACTTGTTTGTTCAATTTATATAAATTATTGTGTATATTTATTATAATTTTTTATATTTTAAGTCACTTTTACTGTAATTGTTTAGAAAATTAATTTTTGAACTATTCGTACATTTTTCCGGTTAAACAGGTCTACACTTTACGGTTTATCAGCGGCTTCTGGCAGCTTCAGTTAAAAGCAACTCAAAATCTGTTTGCTTTTCGAAATCGAAAGTGTTATTCTATGTGTGAGTGTATGTGTTCATAGTTTGTGTAAATGCAACCGGCTCTTGTGCTAGTTGTATTAGTGAGCGTGAAAAAGCTTAATGTAGGTTATACTTGGGTGGCTTTTGTTTATATTTTGAATAGAGGTTGGTCAGAGAAATTGCTAGAATATAGTACTTTGTGAAAGAGCACTTTAAAATGCTTATTTCAATACATATTTTTAATATAGGGTCAGATGATTAAAATAGCTCGTCACATATTAAAATATTAAAATTAATATGTATGACCGTACCAATTATTATATAATACACGAATTAAAATATTTCGTTGTTACATTTTTGTTTATTATTTTCATATTTTTACAGAGCAATATATTTTAACAGAGTTGCTCTTTGACACTAACCAAAATGCAAGGGGTTGCTGTCCTAACTACGCTACGCAGAGTTGAAACTGTTATTAACGTACTCTGCCATAAACTTACATAGAAATGGTCTAAGTGACTTATGTGCTGTTAACTTACTTGAATGTTTGTTGCCAATTTCCCGGCGCATTTCCTCCATTCGATTTGTATGGTTTGGCTCAAGCGGATATTGTGCGAATGTCATATTTTCATTACGCATCTGCTTGCCAAGAGACTTCATCATAAGAAAACAAGTGTGCATACCAGCCACACTACGCTGACCATCGCGTTCATAGTAGAATATGGAATGGGACCAGTTGTGCCTAGAATAAGAAATAGATAACAAAATAATTCAAAATTGTTTGTAAGGATAAATATTAACTAACTTTTTCATCACATTAAGGGTCAGCTCGGAGATGGACTCAAAACTTAGCATTCCCGCTCGCAGCAGCATATAAAACTCATCTCCACAATCGGTTTTCTTCTGCTCAAAGTCATATGTGGAGCCGCCTACGGTAATAAGTGGAGTTCCCTCGCTATTAAAATATTTCGTAATGCGACTGACAGCAGCTGAAATAGAAATTGAGTATTAAGTGCTTGACGAAACTTAAATGGCTTGGGCATGCCAAACTTACAAAGTGGTTTGAGATCTAACTTTTAAATTTCTTACTTTATCTTCTTTTTTCACAACTATCTTTGTAATAAGAGGAATAAAATACTGAATTGAAATGTATTTCAGTTGGCTTACCCAGCGAATAGTCACAGACTGGGCCAAAAATGACCTGGGCACACTGCTTGATGATGCCATCCATGGCTCGGATGACGCCCAAGGAGGCATCGCACTTGATGTCGTTGGCCAGCCACTCGAAATCAATGTATGGCGGAATCAGTGCCGTTGCACGTATCTGCTGCTCTGCCACCTTTAAGATAGGCAACACCCGTTGCAGTGACGCCTCGTAGCCATCATCATTGGGGAGCAGGACAAGAGCACGAATGGAACAATTGCCGCCACTTGCATTGCAGATAGCCTCACAGTCACGGGCCGGCTCATCGCGGCACTTAGCCAAACAGCTGCCCCAGCAGATAAAACAGAACAGCAAGAAGAGAAGTTCATGACGCATACTTGCAGTATTTATGATTAAATGCTGCCACTGCCATGTACAGGTATCTGCTTTACTATTTCTGGATCGGTCATCCTGTTGCTCTAATTTCCAAGGCATCAGCTTGGTACTTTTTCCGTCTGGTTTTGATTTTTCACTTGAATAACTTCACTTTGTACGCAGCTAATTAAATTGCATGTATTGCTCGTCTTTCAATTGTAGTAATGGTAACTGGCTTAGCTGCATGTTGGAGCTAAATGAGTAAATATAGAAATTGATAACTTTTATCTACTGTTCGTATCTAAATACGTAGTGCCTATTATGCCTTCAGTTCATATGGGATTCCCAACAGTTTATTTTTTTCAATATTTATGACCTTACTTACTTACTTACTTTATCCGAAACGCTCCCCATTCAAGTTATATTGCTTTCATCATATTTGGCTGGCTTCCATATTACTCAAGGCATTTATCTACATTATCTTTATAAGCCGACTTTTATTTATCATCATTAATGTTAATGGTACTTAAGAAAAAGCTCTAGCGACACTTTTCAACTAATTATTCCCCTATTTCTAGCGCAATAAAAATTAGAGACTCTTCAATCAATACAAGACTCAAGAAACTTTCCTTGCATTTGTTTATCATAATAAAATATTGTTCAATTTTGTTTCGATAAGTAAATACAGAGTACAATAAGGCTATTATAGCTTCCAGCCCATATCAGATCAGTATATACTTGAAGTGAAGTCTAGTTGTTGTTTGTGTGTTACTTTAATGGCCATTAACAGTTTATTACGGCTATCATTGGTGTACACATCTAAATTGTTAGGCCTGACGTATTTAGTTTTATGGATCCTTAATACTTTCATAAATTACTCATGTTGGATATGTTATTTTTTCTTTGGTATAAATGACAATAATAGCACGGACTTGATGTGGAAACCTCCAAAGAAGATAAAAATAGGTGTAATTCCAATGAAACTGTGTACACAAACCAAACCAGCAGATAAGATCGCACTGTGGAAGTTCAATAAATAGGAAATTTTCAGTCTATGGTAAATAAACAAATATCCACCAAGTGGGTTTTTTTTTTATACAACAATACACAGTATCTCACACCTTATTTGATGAAATCAACATATTCATAGCTTATTTCATAACCATAAAGCGCAGATGTTTGACCTTAAGTTTAAATATTTTTTGTATAAATAAGCCAATCCTTCGTAGTCAGTTTAGTTTTTTGTGTCTGGCATTAATCCAATTCCTGGCAGAATTCCAACATAAACATACTAAATGCAACAGTCAAGTTAGTTTTATGGTATGGGTATGTAGGTCGTAAACCACAGCCGGGAAATTTCTGATTATTGAAAATACAATGGACAATAATATGTACCTCAATATCGTAAAGTAAAATTAACTCCAAGACAAGTGTCATGGTATGTAAGTCGTCAACCGGTGCCGGGAAATTTCTGATTATTTAAGATACAATGGACAATTAACTCCAAGGAGCCGAGAAGCAACGAACCGAAGCATACGGCCTGAATAGTACAGTCCTGGCTTATCTGATACTGCCCCCTCATGTCAACTTCACCGTATGCCAATTTCACCCAGTTTCCAGAGTTAATTGTTATTGACAATTTGTGGGCTCTGGTGGATAATAATATCCGGAAGCACAGCTAATCCAACGGAAAGGATCTAAAAAATGCTCTGCTGGATAAGGTGAGTAAAATCAGTCGAGAAACTACCCAGAAGCTGGTATCTTTCATTAGGAGAAGTTCTTAAGGCTTAAGGATACTAAGTATAAACATATCCCTATTTAAGCTTTTAAACTCCAAATATGCTACTATTCTAAGCCTACACCAAATAGGCTGTGAGCTAATTCTTAGATATTTTTTCAGTTTTTGGATTATTTTTAAATTAACGCAAAATGTTAGCACCAAATAAAGTTCCTTTCGTAAATGTGACTTAACATAGATAAAATTTGCGCTTTAACCTTTTTTTTCTGGCTAAAACTTTATAGGCTTCAAATAGGGTGTGAGATACTGTATACTGTACTGTGTATAACAAGCCCCCCAACAGCGTGATATCTACAAATCAAATTGCTAAAAGCGAACTTTTATTTGACAACATTGATTTTGTAATCTTATCAAACAACCAAAGAAAACCCCACATATATTATTTAAAAAACAGAAAAAATCAAAATCTATTACGATTGCAAATCATTTGCATGCTATTGAATTTTACTACGTACAGTAACTCACAGCTTAAATTGAATATAGTTAACCAAAAAACTAAAAATGTTTAAACGCCAATTTGTCTTGATGTATGTCACATTTAAAAAAACTTGCTAACACTTTCTCCACCATGCTTGACTGGTGTATTTAAGTGTTTGGCACTCTGCTCAGTGCTGGAACGATAAATGTTGAATTTTTACTCTTCTTCAAAATTGACTGTGTGCCAGGAGTTCAAATCCTTGTCCAAATGGATTTTGGGGCACTTTATCCCAGTGGAGCCGATATCTTCGGGTTTTCCCATGTTTTCCTAATGATCCTTAAATCATCTTATGCGATAAAAATCGTGTTTGGTGCTATTCTGCCCTTGTCCTTAAAGCTGCAAATTATGTTATTCACAGTTGAGGTTCTCAGATTGACCTTTTCAGCTCTTCGAATCTGTGAAAATCCGTTTTTGAAGTGTTTCAGGACGAGTTCCGTTTGCCCATAGTCCTGCATGCCCTGTTGCACCCAAAATCCAGCTTATAACTAAACTGACTACGAAGAATTAGTCTAGTTTATAGTACTTTTTTATATAACCCGACCTAGCTGGTGGGCAAATCCTAGTTCATTGCAGTCAAATATTGATTCTGGTGGTTAATATATTTACCTCCTATGGGTTTTGGAATTTTTAAAAAATAATGGAAAGTTCGGATACGGCCGGTATTTAAACTTTTTGGTTGACTATATTAAATTTAAGCTGTGACTTACTGTTTATATTAATGTTGTTTTTAGAAAGAAAATGAAACTATATTGTGGGAGAATATATATATTTGTATTTTCCAACTAATTCTTTTGGCAATGCATTCAAGTTTTCTTATCGCTGTGATATTGATACAATTATAGATTGTGATAAAAAAAGAGCCGCCCGCGAATCACACAGTCTGAAAGCCACGCGCTAGACAATATTGTCTGAAATGTGTTTTGTGTCTTGGAATTTTCTCTAAGAAACTATGAAAACAATACACTAGCATATACGTAAAATCATAACTATTAATAAGGATAGCATGAACCAGGCACCTTATCATAATAGGATGTGTGGAGGATTCAGAGGTAATAGACGAAGAAACCTGATAGAAGCGTCATAACTTGAAGTAATTAATAAGAATTCATCACAAGCATTTGACAGTGCAAATAAAGTTGCGCCTGAAGTCAATTTGCAATCTAGAAAACAAAATGCCAAAACCAATACCAAATATCAAATCGTTTGGGTCATGTGCTGTTGTTGATATCAATAACACTGTTAAACGGTTGAAAACCCCTCATTATGATATGGCGAAAACGCCAAGCTATTTGCTATACAAAACTGAGGAGCCCCACATCAATCATATTAAAAAAGTTTGGTAGTGCCGAAAAAAAAAAAGTAAGAAAACGTTAGAAAGGTTAGATCGACTAAAATATATCCAATAGACAAGTTTTTCTAATTCATATATAATACTAAAATAAAAAATTAATAATAATGATAATAATAAAGTTATAATACTTTCATGCTTTCAATTTATCAAATAAAAAAGCTTTTCCAATTTTGATTTTTAATTCAATTATTTATAAATATATTACGTCTCATAGTGTTTTATTGATAAGATTAAACATTTTTGATCATATTTCTTACTATTCTTAACTAAAAACGGATGCAGTTTTTATATGAATTATCAGTTACCCTCACATAGATAAATGATAAAATAATTTTTATGAATTAAACTATATTTTGCTCTAAGATATTTATATTCATTGACCAAATTAATTTACTAGTGTGTTCAAATCGGAACTCCGTAGTGTCAAAAGATTTCTGTTTCCTGGAAATTTGCGAAATATCAATGTGGTCTATAATTGAGTTATGTTCTCATATAATTGCTGACTGACTTTGCACATAGACAGAAAATGATAATTCAGAAATGGTAGCAGCTATAAATAGCCGTTGAGGTGGTCTTGAAAAAAAGTGAAAAATTCAAATCAATTCAAATAAGTTATCAGCAAATTGAGACTTGCACATCACAAAAAGCTAATCAGTTGGCAAGCGTCAATTTATTTATAGTGCGTTAACAAAGACAAATACAAGCTGATTGATTAAGATCGGTGATGGTTGCAATCTGGCCACACTTTGCTGTTGGCCAACAACTACAACTGCAACCTCGAGCGTATCAATCATGTTTACTCATGGCTATAAGCACTACATATGAACAAATATATAAATAGTATATATTAAGCCTAAAGCTTGTACTCAGACACCTCAACACATGTGCACAATTTGCTGCGTGCTCTTTTCGCATTTAATGGCTCGTGTTGTTCATAGTCAGAGTTTTCGATTTAAGCACGAATGAAAGCCACATGGGATAAATGGAAAATTACTTTGGGTATGAGAGTGTAAACCGCAAAAGAGGTTGTGACATGTTCGTGAAAAATATCAACAACTTAAATGCCATTAACCAAGTAGCTCTTGAACTTACATAAAGTCTTGAAGTTGACTTAAAGAAATCTATACATAGCCTTCCCCAAGCCACTTCTAGTCCATTTGATAAGGTATTTTTTGAAGTCTAAGATCCAATAAAGCATTTGTCATTTGACAATTCAGTTTTGTACTATTTATAGGAATTTGTTTATTTTTAGTTAGCAATCAAGAAGCTTCGTCAATTGATTAGATTACAAAATGTTCACAAATTGTGCGATTGTCACTGGGTGTACTTCAAGATATAACGCTTGAAAGAAACGGCATTGGAAGTGGAAGTATATTCACAACTTGTATATCAAACGGTTTAATTAACTTTGCTCCCCTTTTTTTTTTTTTTTTAATATTAATAAATCGATTTTAAATCTTATATTTTTCACGCAACTTAAATGTTCATTAATTATAGCACTAATTACATTTAATTACCTGGATTTTCCACAACTAAATATAAATTATTAGTGTATCTGTTATTTGCATGCAAACCTCTTTATAAATATATAGACGTTCACGCCGCATAATTTATAGATAGCAACAACCTAAAAAATGTGCTGAACAAAGAGGTTTTTGCCCAAACTATTACCCCTTTGTTTACGTACAATATCCGTTAGCACACAAACTAAAAGTTTTATTTTCTAAGCGATATTTTTCGCACGTATTGACCTTAAATATCTATGAACTTTTAAAAAGCAGATGGCGGAAAACAAATGCACAAGAGTTGCTTTAAGTAGTGCACTGATAGAAAAAGTTCTAGTAAACATAAAGTTCCCATAAACACTGCTTGATTTCACGAATAAAATTTGTTTCAAGTTCAAGTTACGGGAGTTAAGTCCCACTAACGGCGTTGAAAGGAGTTTTATACCCTTAACCCATAAAATGGCTAAAAAAGGGTATAATGGTTTTGTGCATATATACATTCATTCATAATTCATGTTATAAAAATTCTTAAATAAAAAATCAAAATATTAAATTCACTTTTCCTTGAAGTCAGATTTTTTGTTCATGTGTAATCATATATATTTAAAACTTGGATCAAAAACGCAGAAACTCAATTCAAGTTTAAATTGTACTTAGATGAAGAAAAACGAACTAAATAAATCGTACTTCAAACAAAATCCATTTTAGAATTGATATTACTTAAATTCGATCATTTTTAACATTGAGAACTGACAATAAAACGCACTCAAAGCTTAAAAACACAAAATTTATGGATTCCATGGTACTTAAACGCAAACATTGCGCAGTTCTCTTAGTTAATATAAGAAATAAAAGGCGGTGCCCAAAAACTTGCTGTACTAATAAAAATTTGTCAGTTGGAAAGAGCAAACGAGTAGAAAATAAGATTTAGCAGCGATGTTAAAGAAATGTTCGTATTGATTGTGTTAGATGATGTTTGCCACATGCAGCATACATGTGCATACAAACTGGCTTGAAGGTTAGTCCGGATAGTGTCCCATATGTTGCACATGCTTACCAACACAAGTATGTTTGAATATTGATCGATTTAACGTATCTAAAACCCCTCCCCTAAAATTTGTGTTAGTTTGTTTTGGCTTAATTTTCCAAATATTTGTATTTGTTTGAGTTTGTTTGTTGCTTGTTGTCTAGGTATTAATGTATATATTGATAAGAGCAGAGATGCCAAGAAAGAACGTCATAATTCTATGCGATTACATATTTAAGATTATGTATGATTATGAGTCATTAATATAAAAATACTACCCATAAGTATAATATTTGTTTGTTTGGATGAAAATGGTTCATTTAACTATGAAGAATTGTATTTAATTTATTTATACATCTTATTGATTCAACTAAAAATATAGTTACCAGCAAAACAAATATGAAATATATGCCATGTTCATTTTAATGTTTATGTTTTAATGTTTTATATGTTCGATTCAATACCACTTAAGAACTACGAAATGTGCTTGAAAACAGCTCAATGGCTAAAGCG
Source organism: Scaptomyza parva (assembly GCA_035044645.1). Lineage (NCBI taxonomy): Eukaryota > Metazoa > Arthropoda > Insecta > Diptera > Drosophilidae > Scaptomyza > Scaptomyza parva. The sequence continues at coordinate 199,619 of JAWNNT010000068.1, read as the reverse complement.
TTCGGTTAATAAACGAGAGTTTTGAACAATTAAATCCAGTCGCAGGTATTTAGTTTGAACTAAATAACTATATTTTACTTTAATTAACTTTGTATTTACAATTCGCATACCTCAAATAAAGTTATTTAGTTCAAACTAAATATCTGCGACTGGATTTAATTGTTTAAAACTCTCGTTTATTAACCGAAGGCTTTAGCCATTGAATATATATATTTGAATCTTATATTTTTGTGTATCTATATAAATATGTCAATACTTAAAATTAAATATGAAAAAAAGTGATTTTACTTTTTCATAGTAATTCTTAAATAAACATATACAAGCAACTTAGGCATATTTGTATTGAATGCTAAATCCAGAACGAAAATAGTAATGTTTACCACAGCCATGTTTTTTTATACTATTTTTTTTCTTTTGACTGGGTATGGTAATGATATACACATATATCATATTATCGTCTCTAAAGATGTCGTCACAACACTTTTCGCTGTCAAAGTAAGTTTAATAATTAATACAGTGCGTGTATAGTCAGCAAAAACTGTGTGTTTTAGACACAACTGAAACTTATTCTAGAAAGTTAGTCAAGTGACTATATTTGCATATATTAGTAAGAAAAAATACAAACAAATTGATATTGCTCATTACACTCTTTTGACTAATGGCAAGGACTCTGTACACAAGAAATGTAGTTAACTCTGAACGTAACTTGAAAAAATCTTGGTTAGTTCATGTGCAAAAAGAACGTTTAAGTGCCACACAACAAGAGTAAATAACTTTTTATATGATTCAATGAAGTTTCAATTAAAAGCTAAGCTGGGGTTGCCTAAGCATGACTAGTTAAACCTTTGAGCAGAAGAAATTTAAAAACATTCACCGGTATAGTTATATATTTAAATGCGAGTATATTTTTCATGAAAAATGTTTCACTCTTATTTTTATTTCACACATATTCATTATGATGACATTCTATTAACACAACTTAAGTGTAAAATTGATTGAAAATAAATATTTGAATTCATTAGTTTATTAGGTTATGATTGTCAGTCGGAAATAAGATGCATACATTTGTATGAAATGCTTTTCTAGACAGCACATTTGCTTTGCTATTATTTAACCACATCAGATGCTTATAAACATCAAGTTTGTTCTGACATGTCCCTAAAGAATATTCAACTTGTTTTTTACGGAAATGAACGTCTTTGCATGAATGCAAATTCATTGGCATTTTGATGACATGTTTCTTTTGATATATTCTGACCAGAACTTACCACTTTTTATTATGGGATTATTATTATTATTTATTTATAAGGTAAACGATTCATTAACTTTAAAAATGTTGTTGGGTAATGATTCAACTGTTTGCAATTGATTTGTGAAAAGCTTCTTGTGCTTTTTGCTCAAGAGTTCATGGAACCAAAATAAAACACTGATATCACAGCACAACACAATCTCGAATTGACAATATTATTATTATATACGATTCGCTATATTTTGTTCACAACTTCAGTTCACGTTGCGCTGCCAAAAGTCAACCGCAACGCGCGCTTTCGGGTAAACAGTTATTTATCGACTATTATTGGCCAAGTATGGGAGAGCTTGCCAGCATTTCAACAATTCCAAATGGATTCAACAATGGCCAATATGCGTGATAAGAAAGCTTCGTTATCAGCTGCTAACAGACATGACCATGATTAGGACAATCTGTTGCTCAACATTCTGTTAACAGATTTTTCTATGTTACTGTTAGCACGCTGTTAAAGTTGATGTTATTGCGTGCTTGGCGCTGATAGGTAATTCAATGATAATGTTTATTCATTTTCAGTATTTTAATAAGTGCATTGGCCAACAAAATGAATGAACATTTTCAAGCCAAACATTAGACAATACTTTTGTACTGATTTTGAAATAGTGTTTTAATATACGTAGCTAACTACTTATGAGGTATAAATAAGTGCAACTGCATTTAAACATATACAGTTGCAACAATAACTTGTTATTGCTACTTGTTATTATATAGAAGGCTCTAGTCGAGCTTACTTAAGATACCCTTAACCCTTCTACTACTCTGTACCACTATACCAATACTTGATGACTTCATTTCTCTGAAGTTTCTCAAACGATTTCAATAAAAACTTCACAGATTTTCATTATTTTATTAATATTTCAATCCTCAATGAAAAGTTATCGAAAATTGGAAACAAACTTGCTATGCCTAGGGATTAGGAGAGATCATATCCACCATCTGGAGTGTCTAGCTTTTGTAGTTCCTTTTTACCCATTTCATGGGTTAAGGGTATAAAAATATAATTACCAAGCTTATTTTCCTTGCACAACAAAACAAACATATATTTTTAAATTTTTGTGAGTAATTTTGTTAATAACGCATCGCTTAGAATATAATATAGGTAATAAACCTTTATAAATGTTTTTGAGACAAACTAAAAGGATAAGGAAATCGCTTTAAGAACAAATATCAAAATAATAAATCTTACAATTTGTTACATTGTACACGCGATGACCACATTACCATATTACAAATACGACGTGTTTTCTTTTTTCAAACACTTGTCGGCTTTAGCATACTGATATTTCTGGAGTACGCACAATTCATTCCATTTAAATGCTTATCTGCTGTTGCACTTATGGAGTAGAGTTATAATTAACCAATTATTTAAAAAAATAACCGCTAAATCCATTGCCCACATTTTCCTTCAGGCAGTGTAAGCTCCGGACGCCTATTCTATAAGAATATTAATTTCAAAATCTGAAGACATTTAGATCAAAACTTATCAAGATAATGAACTGTGCACCGGTTGCCTCAGTGGACTTAAAGTGTGCAGTTCGAATATTTGATCGTTTATCTTTGACCGGTAACGACTAAAGTTCGCGTTGGTAGAAATCTTAATATTCATCAATAAACACAATTCAAGGTTTGTAGTTTTATGGTTACAAGCGACCTATTCACTTTATTTATATTAGTATTAAGTGCTTAATGCTGGCAATGGGTTACAGCTTTACAGAGTAATTTGCGAGTATGTGTAGTGGGTCTCTGTGTATGTATGTGTTGATTTGTTGATGGCCTTGAAAATGATCTCATAAACATGATCGACCACCTTCCAACTTCACTTCTAGACCAACTTTATTGAGGTTCTGTCACATATATTAATTACATTAATAAATATTCACGGCCGCCTTAGTCTAGATTTACAGCTTCTCCTGATCACCATCCTCGCCGAGCGACCGAATTATGCGGCTGGCATGTGCCACAAAACGTGAGCGAGTCTGTGGTTAAAAAGTAAATATTAAAGTGGCTTCAGATTGACAATTTCAACAACTTTACTTACTAGCGACTCGGCTAGGGCACATCGCGAAATTAAAACATTTCCAGAGAGCACGGATGACGATTGAAGAACTACCGCCATGGGGATTTTCCAGGTATTCTTGATCATTTGCACTTTATCGCTGTTAAAATAAAAGATATTAGAACATAAACATTTTTATCGATATGTACATATACAAAGTATCCGTATTTTACACGGTAGGTAAATATATTAACCACCAGAATCAATTTGACCGCAGTGAAGTGGGGTTTGTCCACAAACTAGGTCGGCTTATGTAAAAAAGTATTCTTCGTAGTCAGTTTAGTTTTAACCTGGATCTCGGGTGCAACAAGGCAGGACTATGGGCAAACGGACTACCACTGAACAACGAAATCACGTCCTGGAACACTAAAAACAAATTTTCACAGATTCGAAGAGCTGAACAGGTCAATCTGAGCACCTCAACTGTGAATAACATCATTCGGCGCTTCATTCGCGAAAATCGGATTGGGACAAGGGCAAAATAGCACCAAACACGATTTTTATCGCAGAGGATGATCAAAGAATCATCAAGAACACAAGGGAAAACCTGAAGCTATCGGCTCTTAAACTGTGTCCACAGGTTCAGGATGAAATGGGGAACAAGTATAGTATAGAAACTGTTCGCCGGGTTCTGCGGAACCATGACTTTCATGCCCGAGAACCACGGAAAAACTTTTTATAAGTGCAAACAATAAAAGCCCTCGGATGACAAGGATTTAGATTTCTGGCACACAGTCAACTTTGAAGGCGAGTCCAAATTCAAAGTTTAAGACTTAAACGGAAAGTTTTATGTGTGGCGTCGGTCCAGTACCGAGCAGAATCCCAAACACATAAGTACAATAGTCATTGGCGCAAGTGTCATAGTACGGGCCTGTAAGTCGTCAGCCGGTGCCCAGATCTTGGTGATTTTTGAGAGTACAATGGGCAATGATATGTACCTCAATACCCTAAGAGCTGGGAATCCGGAGTACTTTCCGGTTCTACCAAGACAACGACCCGAAGCATAAGGTCTGAATAGTACAGTCCTGGCTTATCTGGAATTGTCCATACATGATAATTCCACCCGCTCAGTCTCCAGATTTAAATGTCATTGAGAATTTGTGGGCTCCATTGGAAAACAACATCCAGAAGCACAGCATAACCAACAAACAGAATCTCAAAAATGCTCTGTTGGATGAGTGCAGCAAAATCGGTCCAGAAACTACCCAGAAGTATCTTTCATGAATAATAGGTTAAGAGAAGTGGTTTACCCTAAAGGATGCATATTAAGTATTAACTGCCTTTTTTAAGCTGATATTTATCAAATATGTTATTTTATTAAGACTATCCCAAATAAGCTGAGACCTAATTTTTAGACATGTTTCCAGTTTATGGATAATTATTATATTAACGCAATATTGGGTTTTGCTTTGGATATTATAGCACTTGCAATTTTTTGGTCGACACCATCCCAAATAAGGTGAGGACCTCTGTATACTAAGAAATAATGCAGTTTGATAATGATTCTAAAGTGCTTATTGAAGTAGTGAATAAATTTACAGTATTTTACTATTTTACTTTTTATTGAAATATTGTTGGCATTTTAAACATTTTGATAAGCTTAATTGAATTTACCAATAAAATCTGCTAAATGATTTTATTGCATTCCATGTTTGGCATGAGTTGTTTTAACGAAATTGCATATAGATCAAACACAATTCTTAAACTGTTAGTTTTTCGCAAGCGACTTTGTATGAATACAAAACAATAAGTATAATTTGAATTGGTACAGGTGCAAGACTTGACACATTCTGTATGCTAATCTGTTAAACAATAGTTCAAACAAAAAGTGGGATTTGGGCATCATTTGTTCTTGTTTGTTGTTGTTAAGTTGGTCTAACTACCATTTAAAAGTAAGTTAAAAAAATCTTTGAATGATCTTGAAATGAGCCACAAACGGCTAAATTGAAATTGTTAAGTATAAGTTTTAAGTTCGAATTCTATCTGTATATCACTAAGATATTTTCAGAAAATTTTAAGAAGATAGTTCTTGATTACTTTAGTTGGCAACTCGATAAGTATACATTTAGAATATTCGTTTTGGTTTCTTGTCGACGAATGTATATTTCATTTCTTAAGACATATAAACAGAGTACTTTGTTGTTACCCATATTCACAATTCTACCTACTACGGTGTTGGCATATGTATCTTGTAGGCAGTGTATCTGTATACACTATAAGTACTGTTGAGATAGACAAGTGCAAAAGTAAGCTTGCCATTCAGTATGCATGAGGCCGAATTTAAAAACTTCAAAAACTAACAAAAAAAAAGTTAAATTAACTAAATCAAAATTGGTAAATCGCGATGCAAATCGTCGGCTAGCTTCCGGCAAGGAAGAACTTCGGACTCACCTCGTTGGATACTTTGGTGTAGGCATCGTCGTTTGGCTACTTCGGTTCACTGTTAGCATCGCTGTGAGAGCCTTTTTGGCCCGCTCATTATTGAAGTCGGTATCGTTCTTATCGTACTAAGTCATATAAGGCACACTGTAATTGTAAAAGAAATAAAGAAATGTGTCAAATTGCAGTTATCGGTAATTGCTGTGCATTATGCAGTTTGAATTTGTTGTCTGATCAATTGCCATTGCGTTAAGCCTTAGTCGATTTTAGCTGATTAGCTGATATAAATGGAAATTGCTAAAAGCAAAACTATTTAGTTTACATATGCGATAGAATTGAGTCAATAAATGATTATGAAAACGAGAGAATATGAAACGTCTTTTAATAGTTCTATTTAAGCCATACACTATATAATGTATATAGACTAATTTTTGATGAAATTCAATATTCAGTTAACTGAGTAACTTTGGTAGAAAACTGTTATATGTATTGATATAACAAAGTACAACAACTTATCTCAGTATTTAATAAGCTTACAACCCAATATGACAATTATAATTATTTTTTTCTGTTCTGTTGTTATTGCCAAGTCAGCAAATCGATTATAGTTGGTAAACAACTCTAGCTAAGTACACAAAGTACAATGTCTACAGGACTTAAACATGAAAAAGTTTCAAATTGAAAATTAAAATGCAAAGCTCATTTCTGTGTACTTGTAGGAAAATAATCTTTAACAAGATGGTGCTATAAAAAATATCTATGAAAAAGAATTGTCTTATGAAAATCTGAATGTCATTATTAAAACAAAAAGGATAAAATTGGTATCTGACAATAAGTTTTTGCACCTTCATGATGTCAATGAAATGGGTAACCGATTATTAACTGAATAATATGTGTTAACGCTTATTAAATTACGATCATGCAATTAACAGGGAATACATTGTGTTAATAGATCGCGATCTTTGTGTTACCCTTAGTAATTCCATACATTATAAGGAGCTCTTGATTTTTTAATTATCATAAACAAAGTATCTTTGACTAATCATCAATAAAAATCTACATTTATGCTGATCATGAAAAATAATTTTGAATAAACGGCTTTCTTTATTCTTGCGTTTTGTTTTTTCTTGATTGAAAGATCACAGAGGTTATTCGATTAGACTGCATTTCACTTGCCAAAAAATAACCGATTTTTGCACTATTAAAATTAAGAGAATGTGACTGATGGAGAGAGCGATTTATATTTTTAGTTATCTCTTTCTTGTTGTCCCTTGTTACAGCGCAGTTTGTGTTCGAAAATAAATATTTGCTATTTGCGTACTCAATCTCCAATTATTTACACATATATGTATGTAGTAGTTTGTGTTGTATATTGGTGGAATAGTATAAATCACTTTAAAATTTATTGTTTTTGAAGAAATTGATAAATGCTACCCAACTCGGGTCACCCAATATTTAAATAAACAAATAAATACCAAACAATTGTGTTCTCGTATAAAATAAGTAAGTTAATGCATAATATGTGTGTGAATCTCAGCTCATTAAGCCATCAAAATTATTAGAAAGCAAACAAGCAAGCTTGAATTGAGAGGGAAGACGGCCAAACCAACCAAGTTTATTGAAGCGATTCTGTTTGCTTTTATTGTTAGCCATTAGTGTTTAATAATGGTCAAGTCAGACATGTATTGAAAATAGGAATTTCCTCGTTTTAAAAATAGAAATGAATTGCTCAACTAGTCAGCATCTTGGAAATAATAAATTTGATAATTTTGTGAATAACCTTGGGTAATATGTGGTTATATGTTTTTGTGTTGTGCGCACTTTGTAAAGAATAATATTTAAAGTGCGCGCGTTTGGGAAAGTGAAAGGCCACAAACTGTGGCGATTGCTCTAAACTACCACTCGCTAAGTAATTTATACAGATATTGATTTGATTTTGTACTTACCGCGAAAATAATTCAATATTGATGAAAACATATTCACCGCTATCGATCTATCGAGCTATCGAATTTGACGTATGGACTGTGGATCGGCGCACATAATGACAACTGCAAATAAACAAAACAAAACAACGAATTGCAAAAATTCAGTTAAACCGCTTTAATAAACTCTTTTATTCTAGCTACTCATTGTCTCTTTTCTTTTTTGTTGGCTTGGCTTACAATTAAAAATAGAATCCAGCCCCCAAGCATCATAATAATAATGATGCTCACTATGGCCTCTTGTCATTAAGAATGTATTCATTTATTTGAAATGCTAACACTTTTTGGTTATTAATGTATGGTAAGGTTCTCTTTTGCGCTTCAAATGCGTCAGTTGCTTTGACGTCAGCAGATAATTTGGGAGCTTATGAGACTGAATGTCGCGTCAGCTTATAAAGCAGTTTACAAAAAATTGTGTCTTGGTTTGACAGCAACACTTCAAACTTTATTGCAAGGAAGAAAAAAAAAATCAAAATTACACTCAATGGAAAATTACGCTAATAATTACATTTACATTTATTTAGCCTATGCAGAGATACAATAAAAAACAAGTAAGAAGATACCCTTAACCCTTGATCATACAGACGGACAGACGGTCGGGCTGACAGACATACATATATGTACGTGGACTACTGGACCAATGATTGATAGCTTCATATCTCCGGTGTTTCTTAACCGATTTTAAAGAAATTTTTACAGAAGCTCATTATTTTATATTATAGTTTCAATCCTCATTTTCAGTTTTTTGAAATTCAAGAATTTTTTGTTATCGATTACATCTGTATATCGTAAACCTGAAAAATTATCGAAAATTTGAGACAAACTTGTCTAGGGATTAGGAGAGCCCATATCCGAAATCTGGAGACTCTAGCTTTTTTAGTTCCTGAGATCGACGCGTTCATACATACGGACAGACGGACAGACAGACATGGGTAAATCGACTCGGCTGTTGATGCAGATCAAGAATATATATACTTTATGGGGTCGGAGAAGCTTCCTTCTGCCTGTTACATACATTTTTTACCCATTTCTTGGGTTAAGGGTGTAACAAGTAAGAAGGCTCTAGAAGATACCCTTAACCCTTGATCATACAGAAGGACAGATGATCGGGCTGACAGACATACTCATATGTACGTGTACCGCTGGACCAATGCTTGATGGTTTCATATCTCCGTCTGAACCAATTTTAATAAAAACAGATGTTCATTATTTTGTTAATAGTTTCAATCCCCATTTTCAAGTTTTCGAAATTCAAGATTTTTTTTTTTTCGATTACTTGTATAAATCGTAAGCCGGAAAAGTTATCGAAAAGTTTAAACAAACTTGCTATGCCTAGGGATTAGGAGAGCTCATATCCATAATCTGGAGTCTCTGCCCTTTGTATGTCTTGAGGTCGACGCGTTCATACATACAGACAGACGGACGAACGAACAGACGGACACGGCTATATCGACTCGGATGCTGATGCTGATCAAGAATATATATACTTTATGGGGTCGGAGAAGCCTCGCTTATTTTTGTTAATTATTGTTTTTTACATTTACTAACTAAAGAAACTAAACAAACATCAAATGCTCATGTTTATACAAAAATTATAAAATATGTCTCTAGACAATTTGGAATTAAAATTTATACCTAACTCCTTGATAAGTTATTTATGGAGGTGCATTAGGGTGGTTCTTTCTTGTAGCGCTCCCGGTAAATCATGCTTTTGGTTAAAAAAAAAACTACTCGGAACATTTATTTGGAATAATAATAATTTTGAGATTTAAAAATTCAATTTATTTTATTATTTATTTTAATAAAAAAAATAATAATAATTATTATTTATTTTAATAAAAAGTTTTAAAATGCCTAAGATCATATCCTAATAATAAATAATAAGATTATTGTGGGGCACGTGTTGCGTGTGTTTTGTTTAACACAAAAAAGCTTCTTAGGGGGTGGCACAAGAAATTTGCAGTTTTAAGGACCACCCCATTCTGCATTAATACAGACATTTATGTAAATAGTTCTGTCAGCCTGTAAATGACACAAAATGCAAATAAATTGCAGCAGCAGATAATATTAAAATTGACATTGAATATATTGATATTTCACATATTATACTTATTTACAATTGCGTGTTTGTTTGTTTTACAAGTGAGAAAAAAACGAATTAATTTTAAAATTCTGTTTGGTTGCGATTTTACAGATTTACTAAAATGCCTTCTGATATATTATATCATTTATGACTCGTGCTGGGTATATACCATTTTACATTTGTATAATTGACAACAATAATAATAAAACAAAGCAATATTTGGACAATTTGCAATGTCAATCAAGTCAATCTGACAAAACCAGACAAACCCTTAAATATTTCTATTTAGTTGGTTCTGTATAAGAGATAAAGCATGGCCAAAGATATCGGTTAGCAACATACTTTAAATATGTTTCAATACTTTATTTAAGCATTAAAAATATAACAATATTAAGATCTTTGATTAATATTGTGTTCAATCAAAAGTCCTTTCTGAAACGTTAACTTGCAAAATGCCAAAATATGTTATATGTCTTATTATATGTCTATGTGTCTTATTGTCAAGCCCTTTTTGAAGAGGGTATCTGCTCTATTGTGCAGTTAGTTCAAAGCTATCAATACATATGTATATTTTGAATGCATAGACATGGGTATGTAACTAGTATACAAATATGTATTAAAGATTATAAATGTTAATGTAAATTTGATTTATTGTATTATTTGTACTGTGTATACAACACATTATTTATTTATTTATTTTTATTATATGCTTCGATTTGTATATTGAATTAATTATCATTATTTATGTATTAAGGAATACATTTTATTGCATGTATCATTGCATGCGTCATATATGAAAAGTTAATGTTATGGGTCACAAAGCAACCCACCTCCCGCCCGTCCGACCGAGGGGTGCACAGCGTAGCGTGCGGTTACGAAGATCGCGAACAAGTGACAAATGAGACAAGACTAGTTTTTTTTATACAGCAAATTGAAATATCACTATGTATTAAATAGGAAAGATCATTATATATATCACATAAGATCCGAAAGGGGTTATGGATAGCATAGTTAGAATAACAGGGTGGAAGAGCTAAAGATACACAATTTCTAGTATACAAAATAAAGCATTAACAGCTTTTAAGTTTTCGGTATTAATAATGTTTTATTAAGTTTTTGACTGGTTAATTAAAACAAGATATACTTGCTAAAAACTTTCCATTAATAAAACCATAAAGTTCTTGCCATGAATGTATATAACATTACTGAAATCTAATCAATAGGAACTGAAAACAGCCAAAATAAGGTTATCAATTTAAAAAATCTATATGAATATAATTACATTCAATTGAAAGAAAATATTAATAACATTTTCATTTGACAAATTATTTCAATATATACTCCGTAAAGATTCCCACTTACTTTTTGTTCGCATTGCAACATTCCGTAGCAGCCCAGTTGATAAACCGATTCCTGTTCGATGGTGGCATGAATGGCAGCCAAGCACAGAAAGCACACAGAATTGCCCTTGATCTTGGCATTCTCGTTCTGATATATCAGGGCTGTGCGTGTCCAATTGTATGTGTTGAGCAGAGCACTAACCATATTACCCAGATTGTTGACCTGAGTACCTTTGAGCCAAGGCAAAGTCGAATAGCTCTGGCCATTGGGTGTAGATCTCAAAGAAACCAAGTTATCCATATGTAGAGGAGCAAAACGAATCCCTGGCTATCAATGTGATGTTAATTTAAACTCCTCCAACGAAGCCCAAACGGTGCACATGAGCAATTCCCAGCTCCAACACAGGTAGCACATTTGGCATGATGCAATCGTTTTTGTTATCCGATTCAACCGATGGTAGCAGTGCCACAAACACCAGTTGACGACGTACCGGATGATGATGATGATGATGCTGCTGCTTGTTTTCTAAGACTGAGAAGCTGGACTGAGAAACTGTCGCACCAACTCTGTTCTTTGTGATTTGTGCGCATTTCTCATATTGGGCTCTGTGGAGCTGTGCACATCCGTAATGGTTCGGATGGACGCCCGCATAGCTGCTGCTGGCGGCCACATCGTAGAACCAGGCATGAACCGGCCCAGGTCCTGCTCTCTGACTAGGTATCAGGATGAGTAGCAACAGCAATAGCAGAAATTCGTTCATTTGATAAAGTAGTTTTTGTGGCTGCCGCACAATGTTACTAGACATTCTGCGACTGCCTTCGACTTAATGTTGTTGTTTTGGTTTCTACCTGTTAATCCTGGTTTGAAATTATTTTTTGGGAGTTGGTTTCATATATAACTTGATTTGTGCCCGAGCTCGATATCATTATTTATTTATTGAATTTTGCAATTTTGTTTGCACAATGCGTATTTAATTGCTTGATTGTTGTTTGTTTTTAAGCCAAACTTCTCGCAACACAAAACTTTGAGAAAACCATAAAAAAAACTGTATTCGGTTTTGCATTCATTATTAACGCAGACATTATTATTTATTCGAGTTAATATACTCAAAAACAAAAGATCTAAAAATAAACCAGCAATGGAGTTTACAATTTTGTTGACCTTTTATTGTGTCGTGTTCAATATATATATATATATATATATATATATATATTTTTTTTTTTTTTTTTTTAATACTTACACGTAGTTAAATGATTTACAGAATGAGCCGAAGCTATCGGATAGGAATTTATAAAATATTTTCGAAAGTGCCTAATAATTTCGGTCGATGTGTGAGTAAATTAGGAGAACTTTTTTAATGAACTTTTTTTACAAATTTAACGACAACTAACAAAGAAAATAGTTGGCAAGATGTACACAAAAGTAGAAAAAAGTGAAGAATGAATTGGCAGAAAGCTTCTTGTTACCCAGAAACGGTTTATTGAACCTCAAATCACTCTGAGCGATAAATGAGTGGAAAGGTGTGGGCATTTAAGGTAACAAAAAAGATCTGAACATAACCGACAAAAAATTTTCTTTCTTTCTTTTTCCGTTTATATTAGTAGAGGATTATCTCTGGCAAAGTCAACAAAGCGCTAAAGTTAAAAATAAACAGAATACCTGAATGACCTTAAGGCATTTGAACTAGCATCAATAAACAAAAGTATTAATAAATGTGATGAAAAAGAGTTGCAATAATAGATAGCTATACGGAAACCTAATGATGCCCCGAAGCAATAAAATTTATAAGTATTTTCACAGCTTACTATAACAAAAAATAAGTTTTTTTTTGCGAATGTTTTTTTTTATACCCTTAACCCATGAAATGTTTTTGTGCAAATGTATGTAACAGGCAGAAGGAGGCTTCTCCGACCCCATAAAGTATATATATTCTTGATTAGCATCAACAGCCGAGTCGATTTAGCCATGTCCGTCTGTCCGTCTGTCTGGATGTATGAGCGCGTCGATCTCAGGAACTACAAAAGCTGGATACTCCAGATTTTGGATATGAGCTCTCCTAATCCCTAGGCATTACAAGTTTGTTTCAAATTTTCGATAACTTATCTGGTTTACGATATACACATGTAATCGAAAACAAAAAAATCTTGAATTTAAAAAAACTGAAAATGAGGATTGAAACTATAAGCAAAATAATGAATTTCTGTAAAAATTTCATTAAAATCGGTTAAGAAACACCGGAGATATGAAACCATCAAGCATTGGTGAATGTGTCTGTCAGCCCGACCGTCTGTCCATCTGTACGATCAAGGGGTTAAGTGTATCTTCTAGTCGAGCTTACTCGACTAGAGCCTTCTTACTTGTTTTATTTTTTGGCTAGTTATGTGTAGCTGTAAGTGCAAATGAACCTTATAGCACAACAAGCAGACAACATAGGTATTTTTATACTCTGATACCAACGGTAGATAGTATTTCAGTCTTGTGCAATTTCCGTCATGGTGTCGGTCGGTCTATCGGTTTTTATTGGCACCCGTTAAGCTAGAGACGTGAAACTTTTACAAGTGTCTGTATCTATGGGCAGGTCAGATATATTGTCAGGCTTGAGGCGTTGCGTCAATTGGGGTGCTGAAAAATCAAAATAGGTGATGAAAGAGAAATCCACATCTTTTCAACATCCGTACTTTATTTAAAGTTAGCTAATATAAGTATTTGTAAAATGATTTAATAGAAAACTTAACGTTAACTTAACTTAAGCTGCATTTTTCACACGTTTCAACGTTGAATGAAAACAAAAGTAAAAGCATCTAACTATTTGTTTACTTAAAATATGAATAATAATTTTGTCATCAAATGTCTAAAGTATATAATGAACGCATAAGCGACGCCATAATGTATATATGTACAAATATTCTTAATCAGCATCGCGAGTTTATATGTTTTATTTTTATACCCATGAAATTGGTAAAAAAAAGGGTATAATGGTTTTGTGCAAAAGTATGTAACAGGCAGAAATAAGCTTCTCCGACCCCATAAAGTATATATAACTAGAAAAGCTAGAGACTTCAAATTTGGGATATGACCTCTCCTAATCCCTAGGCATAGCATGTTTGTTTCAAATTTTCGATAACTTGTCCGGTTTACAATATACATATGTAATCGATAACCAAAAAATCTCGAATTTCAATTTAAAATTTAAAATGAGGATTGAAAATATAAGCAAAATAATGAACATCTGTGAAATTTTTATTAAAATCGGTTAAGAAACACCGGAGATATGAAACCATGATATGTGTATGTCTGTTAGCCCGACCGTCTGTCTGGTCTATATTGCCAAGGGTTAAGGGTATCTTCTATTCGAGCTTACTCGACTAGAGCCTTATTACTTGTTCTCATTACTCATAGTCAGTTTTGAAGCTACTATTTTATGTTCCGAATTTGTCTATTTTTAAATATATAAGCCAGTCACTGCAAATAAGTCGAAACACTTGAGTTCCTCCCCAAGCTTTGTCTGAGCCCCTCGACATGGCAAGATATACAACAGAAAGAATACAGCCAATGATTTTTTTTTCCATTTATGTATATTATTAGCGTATTTATATATTTGCATGTTCGATTTATTACGGTATTGGCCGAGTCTTATTTTGGCCACAGCAGATCTTAACAGTTTACACGTGCCGCGGATTAACAGATCGAACACCGGGCAGCCTCACAGGGGGCGGACAACAAACAGTCAACAGTTATCTCAAGTCAAAAAAGCTAAAGCAATAACAGACAAAAGGCAGAAGTCATTAGTGTTGGCTGGTTTGTGTGCCGTTAGAGCTGCAGACAGCTGAGCTGCGAATAATGTACACATGTATGTTGGTGTTCGCACATTATGAATTATGAGCTTTTAATATATAATTCCCACCTTTCAATCCATCAATAGTTTTATCTATTAATTAATGAAGTTCACACAACATTAATCGGTTGCTCAGTTTACAGTAACCTCTTAACCTCTTAACAGCTTAAACAGCTTAAACAGCTGCTATCTATGTTTATTTCTTGACCAGCCCCCTTTTAATTGAAAAGAAGCCAAAATAAGTTAATATTTCTATATATATATATAGTATAATTTAGTCGATCACATACATCATATTATAGCTATAATTACAAACGTCTACCGTTATTTGAAGACTAGTTAAGTTTTCACAAGTAAGGAAAGCCACCTTTGGCATGCCGAATACTATATACACTTGAAATATAGCCTACTTATTTTGTTGTGAAAGTAAAATCGTGTAAAAGTTCTAACATTTGTATGTTAATTGATATCAATGGATTATTTGATAAGTCTTAAAAAGTAATCTAGTTGCAACAAAAAAAAGACCTTAACCGAAGTTCAAGCCCGATAGCTGTACAGCTATATCGACTCAGCTCGCGATGTTAATCAATAATATATATACTTAATGGTCGGCTATGCTTCCTTTTATGCATTACACATTTGATTACAAAAAATAATACACTTTTGAAGGGTACTAAATTGATTGCATCAAGTTAACTGCTATCTTCTACGATGAATTAGTTTTATTACAAAGCTCTCTGAGTAAATAGTAAATAATAGTAAAAATCCTAGAGACTTTATAAGAGCAATTCTGTATTAACTTTAACATTAAAAAATTCCTTTTAATTAATCGAGTTGAATGCATTGTAATCAACAAATAAGAGAAAAATTCAAAAAAAGCTGTCCAACAGCTATGTCACCAACACAATCAATTACATATGTACATACATTCAATACGTACGCACAAAAACAAAATTTCAAGGTCAACGAGAGACAAAGCGACGCCGTTGTTTGATTTGGAACAGAATTGATCATTCAGAGGCTTTTTTCTTTGCTCTACATAGGCATAGAAAATACGTCAATATTATGATAAAAACCAATTAAGCACGACCGTTTCACCAAATAATATATATTTGAACAAAACTATACGAATTGCCAATACAGAGTACAAAAATATTTTGTTAACAAACAAGTTTTGTGTCGGCAAAATATTTGTTTTAAAAGTCTCTGTCTAATTTTGACATTGATTTTCTTTGCACTTGTGTTGAAATTATATCCAATGTAGGTGTATACATTGATGCTCACATAATATGAAAGAGCGTATTTACAGTTATAAGAATATAAATGTACAAGAAGACAAAAAATACGCCGATCAGTTATTGAGCGTAAGTCGCACTTTTAAATTCATGAGTTTTTCAACCTTCAAATGAAGCACATCGTTTTTGTATTTTAAATAAAGAATATTTTTACTTTTATCTTTTTCATCAACTTGCAAAAAATACAAGTTTCACTTAAACACAGCAATGGCAAATGGAAATTGATTGAAAGCTAAGTCAAATGTAAATCCATAAATATTTGTTATCTGGAGGAACCGTGAAACGTTAACAATAGAATCTTCTTTCTAATTGACTGGACGTAAGTAACTGATAAATCTTTGTCGCACCATCAAAATCAAACGAATTATCATGAATTTAGGTTTGTCAAAAAAGCAACGGTCCGAGTTTTATTTGCATTTGAAGATCAGCTGGCAGTGTGGATTTATTTTATATCGAATTTCGCAGCTTCAGATACAAATTCTGTTGAGATACAAACCCTTTATCTACAGCATTAATGTGAAGTACGTTTGAGGCAGATCAGAACTTAAACGCACTTGGGAATTTGTATCTGATTTATTTTTAATTTCGTTTTTTAGTTAGCACACAGTCGAAGGCTATATATAAAGACTTTTTGCGAAGGTTTCGTTTGTTTACTTTTTTCGTATTACCTCACTTTTATCTAAACACTTTTACCACAGCGATACTGCATAAACAACTCAATAAGTGTTTGTTTTTTGGGTATCAGAAAGCCGACGCATTTTTAAAATAATTATTATTATATTCTTTTTTCGAAAAATTTGATCAACACACGCGCCGTTTTTATTCACCTATGCGTCGAGTCTCG
The DNA here is from genome assembly GCA_035044645.1 of Scaptomyza parva. Classification (NCBI taxonomy): domain Eukaryota; kingdom Metazoa; phylum Arthropoda; class Insecta; order Diptera; family Drosophilidae; genus Scaptomyza; species Scaptomyza parva. The sequence goes on along the minus strand of JAWNNT010000068.1, from coordinate 182,498 downwards.
AGTCGAAAACCGAACTGAACGCACGAACCTATCTCCCAAGCTTACCGGCCAGACGCATCGACGCGTCAGCGACGCCGTCAACGCAGCTAATGTTTTCGATGCCTACTCTGCTGCCGGCGTTAACGTTTACGTTTTTGTTAACGTTGCCGTTGCCGTTGCTGTTTACGTTTACGTTAGCGTCCAGTTTACTTGAATGATATAAATAGCAAGACCGAAATTGTAAAACACAAACTTAAACACCGAATGCAATAATTAAATAAATTAAATAAAATAATATATACATACAAATTGCTGTGAATTGCAAATGCGTTTAAATAAAATCACAAATTCCTCTGCGATGCAAAATTGTACATTAAAACATCTTGAAAAATAATAATAAAAACAAATACTGATATGAAAGATATTAACAAATGTGAAATTATGTAAATTATTCATGACTGCAAACAATAATTATAATACCTTTTTTCAATTATTTTGTATTTAAAGTATTGACAATAACAATTTGTAAGAGTTAAATTAATTTAAAAAAAATATATATATAATTAAAGACATTAAATATTAAATTTGGTCCTTAATTTATACAATTTAAATATATAAAAACATGCCAAAAATTGAATTTCTTACAGATTTAATTATAATACTTTCCTATTTTCGGCAGCATATGAAAAAATTTCAACATTCTAAATGTGATTTATGCAATTGTACTGTAATTTTTAATTTTGCCATCTTCTATGCTATTGCTACTGTCGTTAGCTTATTTGCATTTTGTTGTGCTGCATTTTGAACACAGATATACATATGAGCCTCGTTTCTTCGTTAGCTTGGATTACTTAAACCTAAAAACTCGAATACATGCAGATACATCACACATACGCAATGTGGAACCCGTATGGAACTGTATATTGTTACACAATGTGAGCCCTTGAGTTAATGAAAAAGGCTGGATTTGATTCTGTGCATTGCCTGTGCCCTTGCCTCTAGTTCGTTATTTTGTGTTGCGGCACCGGCCACAGTTGAACTTGTGACGTGTACGACACTGCTGTCGAGGCTATTCGCGGTCTACTATGCGGTTCCGGCCGCGCTCAGGGAAATTGGGGTGGGATCTTAGGAATAGCCATCAATTATTTATTTTTACACGTTGCATAAATCACAAAAATTCGTAGACCGTAAGGGAGATGGGTGGACCAAAGTCAATTGAATTTAAAATAGGTAGATTACGAAGAACTTGGTGAAACTGTTCTTCGTTCGTTACCCTCCCTACCTGTAGAATCGAACAAACTTTCGATTTTCTACCCTACTACTGCTAGTGCGTGTGAATTACTATGGTGCCCAAATTTACAAGATTTTATTTATAATGGATAAACATGTTTTTTAATAATTCAATTGTTTTTGGAAGCCTTCGTGGCTTAATGTACACTTCATTGTTTAGTTATTGCTTAATCTATTTTTTTTACATATTATAAAACTAAACAATTTATAGCAGGGATTTTCTTTTTTGGCTATGCGCGTTTTTGGATTTTTCTTTCTTATTTTTTTGTATGGGGGGGTTTTATTACACTTTACATTACTTTTTATTTCTTTACTTTCTTTGTTGTTAGGCGGCTAGGCCGTACTCACGATTTTCCAACGATGTCAGCAGGCCTGTTGACGACGAAGTGTGTTTGTGTATGTATGTGTATAGGTGTATAGATGTGTAGGTGTTAGATGTGTAGGTGTAACAAAAAAAAACCAAAACGGCATAGCTTGAAAATAAAATCGTACATTTTATAAGCATTAGGTAAATACTATAATTCTAATAAATTTAATTTCACTCTATCCTCTCGATACGCAATATCTGCACCGCTGTGGGCATCGCTCAATCCAAAACAGTAGACGATATCGCAGGTATGGGGGTTAGGGGGTAGGGGAGCATGCGTGTATTTAACACATGCAACCACTTCTACCAGCTGCGTCTGCGTACGCAGGCGTTCGCCTATATTAGGCCTTATTTATCCTCCTACGGGCTCATGAGCCTCGAATTGAGGACTTAAACGCGTCTCTAATCCTTATACAAAGGGTTTATGTGAGAGGTGTGGGGCCGGTAATTCTGGGATGGTGGCTGGAGGTTATGTACAATGCACCCCCGTCAACCACAAGTTTCACTTGTCTTTCAAGAAAAAAGGTGGAAAATTCAAATTCACAACAATCTTGGCTGCAGCAATCGGTGCTGGAACAGCCGGGGTCTTTAGTCGTATTTTTAAACGCGAAATCCACGTTGAATTTGCGATGTGATTGGATTGGAAAATTATACGCGTCTTCTTGGTTGCATATGTGCACCGGAAATGCGTTAAGCTGTCGGCACATATGTCGACAGCGCAGCCGTGCAGGCTTGCATGAGCGTCAGCTGATAGTCGCATGCGTATCAGCTGACGGTTAGGGGATGCCAACTTACATGTTACAACTGACTGTTAAAAATTCAAATTTGAATTCAAATTTGAATTTGAATTTTAATACTAATTAATTGTCCAAGTTCGCATCGAACCCTTACACCACCCCCCACAGGTTGGATCGTTACCCACTGGGTGGAGATAAAACCTGGAAAGACCGAAAAGGGTGACGATGGATCGATTACCACAGGTCCTTTGCATGGAATCGTCCTAACTCCTTCCCGTTTAAGTCTTCGATTAAATAAATCGATTGACCAAGCTTTTCTTTAATGCGCGCCTTAGTCCCTACTGGAGCTAATTTTGCACTATAAGTGGCGGCTGCATTACTCAAAGTAAAATTACGCTTGATGACTTCTTGGCCGACTTCAAATGACCGAGGTCGACAACGTAAGTCATACGTATTCTGATTTTTCGTATAGGCTTTTGTTAAGTTCTTTTCGATGTCTGAACGGATATGATGAAACTCATCCGTTCGACTTAGCTGTTGCGTACCATCGCTAAGCGCCTTGAGGTTCCGCAATAACTTATAGTCTTGGCCATGTGTTATCATGTATTGACCGAATACTATGCGATAAGGTGACATTCCAACCGACTGATGAAGGGAATTGCGTAATGCACAATTGACACTGGGTAAATATATGTCCCATTTTCTCTGATCGGTTCGAATGTAGGCTCTTAGAGCTGCGTTTATAGACCGATTTACCCTTTCCGCTGCGTTTGACTGGGGAGCATAAGCTCCGGTGCGTATGTGCTCAATACTAAATTGTGAAATGAAAGTAGAAAAATCATGGCTTTTAAACTGAGAACCATTATCACTCACAATTATTTCGGGCACTCCAAAACATGTAAAAAGCTCATTTCTCAAGTAATCAATTATCACTTGTGAATTAAATTTCTTTACCGCTTTGAGGAACGTGAATTTTGAAAAATGGTCAAGTACTATGAAAATGCCAATATTTCCTTTTTTCGTGCGTGGAAAAGGTCCGATAAAATCAATATAAAGTCTTTGAAACGGTCTCTCGCTAAACACTTGACTACCCATGGGCGGTTTTAAAGCACAGGTAGGATACTTTGTTGTCTTGCATATATCACAATTGCCTATATAGCTACGTACATCAACTACCATTTTAGGCCAAAAGAATCTTCGCCGAATTCGTTCCAAGCATTTGGCTATGCCACAATGACTGGAGGAAGGCTGATCGTGTGATGTACGGATGACTTGTTCCCGCAGTGATTCTGGAACATATAGTTTCCAACAATCATCGTTACTGTTTTCATACATAATACTACGCCGATAAATAAATTTATCTATGACTTTAACATCAGGGGGATTCACTTCCTGATAGTTGTCTCTCAACTTGCTATACTCTTCCGATTGAAAAGCATCTGAACCTAAATCTATTTCAGGAAAATTGTCGATCTCGAGGGTGGCAATATCGTCCACCTCTTCGTAACACCGTGAAAGCGCATCAGCTACGACATTGTCACTACCTTTTCGATATTCAATATCGAAGGAAAACCCTTGCAATTTAATTGCCCATCGCGCTAATCTGCCACTCAGATCTGCTTGGCTCATTAACCAACGAAGACTTGCATGGTCGGTAATGACTTTGAAAGATTGACCTTCGATGTACATGCGAAACTTTTTAATCGCTAAGACGACTGCTAAACATTCCAATTCTGTGACAGTATAATTACGCTGAGCTTTGTTTAACTTCTTTGACATATATGCTATTGGTCGTTCACATCCTGACTCATCAACTTGAGCTAGTACCGCTCCTACTCCATACAAAGAAGCATCACATTGTAGAATAAAAGGTTTTTCATAATTCGGATGTATTAAGAACGGCGCAGTACACAACTTGCGCTTGATTTCTACGAACGCAGCTTGAGCTTGGTCATTCCATTCGAATGATTTTCCGCGCAACAGTTCGGTAAGCGGAAAAATTGCAGTTGAATACTGAGATATAAAACGCTGATACCATCCTGTCATCCCTAAAAATCTTCTTAACTGCTTGCGCGTTTTTGGCACGGGGAATTCATCCACAGCTTGAATCTTATCAGGGTTAATATGCAAAGTACCTTCTCCAACGACATAGCCAAGATAATCTACTTTAGTTAAGCAAAACTGACTTTTCTTAACGTTTATTGTTAGTCCAGCTTTGCGTAACTGCGTTGAAACAGTACTTAAATGCTTCAAGTGTTCGTCGAAACTTGAGGACATTACTAAAAGATCATCAAGGTATACAAAGACATGGGATTTTAACTGATATGGAATGACTTGGTCCATTAATCGGCACATAGTTTGTGGAGCATTCGTAAGGCCAAACGGCATCCGTTTGAATTGGTATAGGGGTCGATTTGGAATTGTAAACGCTGTTTTTATGCGTGAGTTTACATCTAAACGAATTTGCCAAAAGGCATCTTTTAAATCGATCTTAGATATGCAATGCACTGGAGGAAGTCTACTTATAAGTCCATCAAGACTTGGCATCGGATACGCATCCTTTACAGTAATAGCATTTAATTTTCGCGCATCTAGACAAAATCTAATCTTTCCGGGTTTAACGACGAGTGTGACTGGAGAAGACCATGGGGATGTCGGAGCTTCTTCAATGACGCCTAGTTGTATCATTCGATCAACTTCTTCACATAATAATTTTTCTTTAGCAGGGGACAAAGGATAAAACTTTTGCTTTATTGGTTTGGCATCTGCTGTGTCGATCTCATGCTCAACCAAAAATGTCTCACCAAGACCACTACGTTCCGATGAAGGAAAGTTTTCGATAACCAATTTTAATTGGTCTCTTTGAACTGAATCAAGTTCGTCCTTGCTTGAAATTTCTTCATTGCTGCTTTTGATTTCATTCACCACATATGCAGATTGGATTGAAATGCCAAAGGCTTTCCAGAAATCCATACCGCATATAACATTTTGTTTTATGGACGGTACAATCAAAAATTCAAAATCAATTTTTACAGAATTAAACGCTATAGGTATCCGCACTAAACCTGCCACTACCTGCTTATGACCATCTGCTGTCTGGACCACTCCATTCAATTTCTCGACTTTGATCGGCTCTGAGATAAGGTGTGTAGCCAAGTCTGCGCCAATAACGCTCTTATTAGCACCGCTGTCTAACAGTGCTAAATATGGTTTCCCAAAAACTTCTATCTCAGTAAAGGGTCTAATGTCGCAGGGTTTATTTATAATTGAGGATATTGTGTAGAGATTTAGGCGATGTTTATTACACCAAAAGTTTTTCAGACGCAAGGCAGAACGAGTCTTTTGAACTTTAATATCATCCCCATTTAAGAGGAGTGCTTTGCGCTCTCTATAATCAAGCAAACGAACATGATACGGCTTAAAGATCTGAGATTGATCTGACGTTTCAGATAATTTAATAGGTACGTCAGGTAAATAAGGTACGTCTGGTAAATAAGGTACGTCTGGTAAATTTGTTTTATTATCCAAAGCTATTGTCGGATGTTCGTTTTCGGAGCTCGATGAACATCCTTCAAAGAGTTTTCCGATTTGGCTTTGCAATGGCCACAATTGGGCTTATACATATCTAATAGTCCACATCCATAACAGAAAACTCGACGTGGTTTTAAACAATCATGGTATCTGTGACCTTGCTCTTCACAGTTCCAATATTTTAGTTTCTCGCTTAAGCGAAGTGCACTTATTTCATCAACATTGATATCAGTGTCAGTCAACTCGTCAGTGGCTTCTTCACTCACCACTTCATTGACATAACGCTTCGGCACGTTTGTACGAACGACCGGCTTGGATCGTAAATTTCGAAAGAATTCTTCATGCCTATGACACTCCTTGCGAAGAATTGCAAGACTTGGAGTTTCAACATGAAGAAGTTCATGAATTAAGTCCGGCTTTAAATTATGCCTTACTTCAATTACTAAATCTCTCTCGGACATGGGTTCTCGAAGAGAATCAGCTATTGCTAGCATCGCGTCAAGGAACTCATCAAAAGTTTCACATCCGCCTTGCTTGCGACATCGCAGGACATTTCTGATATCTCGATCCGTTCGTTGGTCTTGGTATCTTTCTCTTAATCGATGGCACAACTCATGCCATCCCATATGACCTACCGTTTTATGTACCCGCCAATAGAATGCAAGGGCTGGGCCTTTAAAAAGTAAATTTCCAAATTGGTTTAAAAGTTCGAAATTGTTCTCAAAATATTGAGAGGTAAGACAATTGACGCGATAGATAAAGTCTTCAATGGGGATGTCATTCGAAGCCCCTGAAAATTGTATTTTCCAATTCGAGATAACATTAGAAATCCTATCCGGACGATCTATCGAATAATTACTGTTGTTATTATTCTCACGAGATGGACCTCGCCTATCTCTCGTGAAGTTTCCTTGCTCACAGCTCATACGTCTCCCACTGATCTGGATGTCATTCTCCCATTCTAGCTGAGGTTCTTCTCGATTCTCTCTAGCCCCAGAAGCCAAGTTTAAACTTTGAATTGCCGAACTAATTTGATCAGCCACAGATGAAGCAATACTACTACGAAAGCTTTCGAAGGAGCTCGTAATAATCTGCTGGATACGACTTTCTGATACTTCTACGTTTTCCACTGCACTATTGCTTGTGTTGACTCCTAGCTGCGAACTGATTGGTTGACGCGAATTTGAAAGGTTACGATTAATGGCTCTCGTAACCGGTCTGCGTGGAACAGAACCTGTTTGATTGGCGGCAAAAGTACGCCCTCTGCCTCTTATGTTACCGGAATTAGTTCTCGGTCGAGCAGTAATGTTTTCTGAACTCTGCGATACAGTGCACGGCTGCTTGCACTTTGGGCAGTCGTTGTGGTTACGTATCCATTGAGATAAACATCGTTTATGAAAACGATGTCCACAACTGGTTTCCGTAACTACCGTCTCGGCACTAGTGTCGTTACATATGACACATGATACGGCCTCGTTAGCGTTACCAACTAGGGCTACCAAATCTTCAGCACTACGGACCACCGCCATGACTACTGAGTTTGGCTACTAACAGAAATACAAAATAAGCGATACGATATATGCGATACGATAAAAGCGATAGGATATGAGCGATAGGCTCTAGGCGGTAAGATATAAGCGATACGATAAAAGCGATACGATATGAGCGATAGGCTCTAAGATATAAGCGATAGGATATAAGCGGTACGATATAAGCGATAAGATATAAGCGATAAGATATAAGCGATAAGATATATGATTTACGATATGATTTGAAAATGAATTATCTGGGACTTATCCATACTAATTCACATGCACTAACATTTATTTTCTACCTATCTTAAACGGGTCTAATTAAACAAAAACTGGGTATGAATATCAAATTCTAAATTGAAGAGGAACATGCCGAAAATATCCAGCATGAGCAATCTCAATTCAATTAAAACAGATTAGCTTATTTTAAATATATATCCTGGAAAAGAATCGACAAAATCAAGACTAATAATCCGAGACATATATATTTAAAATTGAAAACGGAACGCGAAATAAAATTCAACGTGTTACTAACATCCCTTATCTGTTGGTCTGACTCCGAAAATATTCAGACTGTCAGCTATTCCTAACCAGATAAGAAATATTTTCTGAAACTAACTAAAAATTTTGGATCAAGTTTGATTTGGATGGGAAAGGATTTGGAAAGGGGTGTCGGTAACCTCGGCGGTTATTTTATAATTAAAATACCTCGGGCCCCACGTTGGGCGCCATTTTTGGGTTTATGTGACGTGTACGACACTGCTGTCGAGGCTATTCGCGGTCTACTATGCGGTTCCGGCCGCGCTCAGGGAAATTGGGGTGGGATCTTAGGAATAGCCATCAATTATTTATTTTTACACGTTGCATAAATCACAAAAATTCGTAGACCGTAAGGGAGATGGGTGGACCAAAGTCAATTGAATTTAAAATAGGTAGATTACGAAGAACTTGGTGAAACTGTTCTTCGTTCGTTACCCTCCCTACCTGTAGAATCGAACAAACTTTCGATTTTCTACCCTACTACTGCTAGTGCGTGTGAATTACTATGGTGCCCAAATTTACAAGATTTTATTTATAATGGATAAACATGTTTTTTAATAATTCAATTGTTTTTGGAAGCCTTCGTGGCTTAATGTACACTTCATTGTTTAGTTATTGCTTAATCTATTTTTTTTACATATTATAAAACTAAACAATTTATAGCAGGGATTTTCTTTTTTGGCTATGCGCGTTTTTGGATTTTTCTTTCTTATTTTTTTGTATGGGGGGGTTTTATTACACTTTACATTACTTTTTATTTCTTTACTTTCTTTGTTGTTAGGCGGCTAGGCCGTACTCACGATTTTCCAACGATGTCAGCAGGCCTGTTGACGACGAAGTGTGTTTGTGTATGTATGTGTATAGGTGTATAGATGTGTAGGTGTTAGATGTGTAGGTGTAACAAAAAAAAAACCAAAACGGCATAGCTTGAAAATAAAATCGTACATTTTATAAGCATTAGGTAAATACTATAATTCTAATAAATTTAATTTCACTCTATCCTCTCGATACGCAATATCTGCACCGCTGTGGGCATCGCTCAATCCAAAACAGTAGACGATATCGCAGGTATGGGGGTTAGGGGGTAGGGGAGCATGCGTGTATTTAACACATGCAACCACTTCTACCAGCTGCGTCTGCGTACGCAGGCGTTCGCCTATATTAGGCCTTATTTATCCTCCTACGGGCTCATGATGCCTCGAATTGAGGACTTAAACGCGTCTCTAATCCTTATACAAAGGGTTTATGTGAGAGGTGTGGGGCCGGTAATTCTGGGATGGTGGCTGGAGGTTATGTACAATGCACCCCCGTCAACCACAAGTTTCACTTGTCTTTCAAGAAAAAAGGTGGAAAATTCAAATTCACAACAATCTTGGCTGCAGCAATCGGTGCTGGAACAGCCGGGGTCTTTAGTCGTATTTTTAAACGCGAAATCCACGTTGAATTTGCGATGTGATTGGATTGGAAAATTATACGCGTCTTCTTGGTTGCATATGTGCACCGGAAATGCGTTAAGCTGTCGGCACATATGTCGACAGCGCAGCCGTGCAGGCTTGCATGAGCGTCAGCTGATAGTCGCATGCGTATCAGCTGACGGTTAGGGGATGCCAACTTACATGTTACAACTGACTGTTAAAAATTCAAATTTGAATTCAAATTTGAATTTGAATTTTAATACTAATTAATTGTCCAAGTTCGCATCGAACCCTTACAAACTTAATAAATCAAATGGTTGAGAGGAGGAAAGTGTATCCAAATTACTATTTTGTCACATATGGTCTTAGCATTGTGTTTGTGTGTGCATTAAACCTCACTGGTTGCCCATAACATATCGTTCATCTCATCTGTCGCACAATGTGTATCTTTTGTTGTACAAGTTGGGTTTCGGGATTTGTGTGCCATCAATTTGACGATTGCAATTAAGACAATTTTTATTGTAATTCACTATAATTTCACTCACTATTATTTTAATTTCAATATCGAGTATGCACCATAAATTAATAACTTTTCGCTGTCTGCTGGCTGTTTACCGAAATGGGAATATCCTAACACAAAATACAAATCATTGAGTTCGCCACAATGGCTGCCGGATACGGATAAAAGATAGCACCATTCACATATTTGTATTATACTCCAAAGGGTATTGAATGTGTTCGGCAGGTGGAAGATGGACGATGCTTCGCAGGCTGTCACATTTGTCAAATGATGTTGCTTTCTATTGATAAACTAACTCATTCATATTGTGATAAAAATATACAAATCAAATATATAAGTTTCGGTTATTCATTAATACAAAAATAATTAAGCATTATAGCCCACAGGTGTCTTGGCTGGGAACATAAAGTTACGTTTTTACAATAGTAGGCATTTATTACTAAATCATTCTTCTCTTTCTGATCAAACAAAAAAATTTTGAAATTGATTCGTCTGAATTAGTCAGTCGAATTAGTTATGCAGTTTATCCCATTTTCAAACTTTCAAAATTCAAGAATTTATTGTTATATTCCATGTGTTTATCGGAAAATCCGGAAATGTTAACGAAAATTTGAAAGAAACTTTCATACATACAGACGGGCAAATTCTTTCCACACACTTTCAATTATAAAACATTCATATAAAAAACAGTTTTGTTCTTGTGGATTTTCAATTGTCTGTTGTTTTGCACAATTTATTAGCAAATTATAACAAATTAAGTGCCAGCAAACCATTTAAACTGTCAATAAGAGCTTTAATGAGTTGAATTCCATTGTACGCAATGAAATTGAATGTGTCCACACTTAATTTCTGCCTTATTATTCGCACTCTGGCCAATGTTAAAGTCTCGAACGCGTTGACACAACAAATATGTCAAAGCTAAGCGAATTTTCTGAATTGCTAGAGTACAATATGGAAAATTACTAAGTGCATTGAGGCCATACGTTGGCCAGGACAATGACTTACCTTAAGTCCTAAAACAATTTACGTTTTCCACTCTAAAATGCTTTCATCGATTGAATTCGAGGAGTATTAAAAATAAATTATTTACATCCTCTAGCTGCTGAAAGTTTTTAACTTAAATTGAGCTCTTCAAAAATGGTAGGAAAACAAGACAAATTATTTGAATGTATACAAAAATATTGAAATAATTGCCTGAAGGGCTTTGAATAAATGCATAAAAATCACTTGACCAGGATATAGCTATATACTGATGGGAAAAAGCCGCACTTAAATTAAGTTTGGACGTATTGAATTGAATTGAGTATGCACCATTCTAGTAGTGCATTCTTGATTTTAGAACGATATACTTTAAATGATTGTGAAAAGAGTTCAACCAATTAGAGAGTATTTAAAATAAGTATTATCGTAGTTAAATCAATTACAATGATAATTATAATAAGGATATGTTAATTGTTATATGGTATATGTTTTGTTATATGTTCTTAGATCGAGAATCAAAATAACTGTATAAAGTTTTGGTGAAAACTCATTTTTAGTATATAAGAATTAAAATTGTGTTCATATAAATTTGGTATAGCAACTTTATGTAAGTTTAAAGTTAACTAAAATCAAGAAGAAGTAAACTAAATAATTCTTAATTTAATCAAGTACAATTTTATAAAAATACTTATCTTGGCTTACTTCTCTTTTAATAATGTGCTATAATCTCTCGTACCAATTGCAGATAAATCAATCTAGAACGAAACAACAATATAGCATCGTGTTAAAAACTTTTGAAACAAGTTTAACTTTTTGAATGCAAAGTTTTCGCTTATTTTACTTTTTACAGCTTTAAAATTCTTAACTTTAATTTCTGCATATAGCACAGCTTTAAAAGTTCATACAAAGCATTTCAAAACAAAGTTATCATTTGGTTAAGGCAAAAACAAACATAGGCTCTAAAAACTAAAAACTTTTCAGTTCTTAGTTTTACATATATAATTGACCACAAAGTGTTTAAACACTAAAATAAAAACTAAATCAAAGCGAAGCAAGTTTATCTTGCCAATTGTTGAGAACAATTCAGCTTGAACCATTTAAATTGGTTCAGCTGAAGTGACTCCGCTGCGGTTAACACACCAATGTATTCTCATTCCCCACAGCAGATGTCGGTTTTAAAGTCATCTGTACAGCTGTGACTGTGAGTAAGTGTGGGTCTGAGAATCTGTGGATGAATTGAGGATTGTGGCTTGAAGCTGTGTGTTGGTTGCAAAACCAACCCAAGCAAAACCATCAACATCTCTCGGTACTATGCTGCTTCATGATTAAGTTCAAATGTTTCAATATTCTTGAATGCTTTAATGTTTAATGCCTGGTAGTATTATTTGAAGAACAAATAACAATGGATCTAGCTTTGGATCTAGCAGTAATGTACGTTTGTGTTAAACGACAAGATTATTTTAAATATGAATAATATCAATTAATTGATTTCAGTTACATTTTTTTTCTTAATTTTTTTTTTTAATATGTATTTAAGTGCCTTTAGTGCTTGTGTTGCAAAAATTAATAAATATTTGACTATTGACAAATTTTAATTAATGCATTATAAAAAAAAAAAACAATTTTAATGTTCTTATATATTTTTATTTATTTAAACTATGCATTTAAGTGTTTATGGTGGATTAATTAATCTTTTTTGCTTCAAATGATGTTTTTTTTTGCTTACCACACAACTGAGCTTTTGACACAACAGCAACACATTTCCCTACTTTGACACAACAAGTTTTGAGCTTAGAGATTAAGAAGCTCATACCCCACTGATTATGGACGGAATCTAGAGTTAAGCAATGCTGATGAAGCCCAGTTAAATCGACTGTCTGAACTCCATTCGGTTGTCCATCTGTCGCTGTACTGAGTTAAAAGCTTTTTATGACCTCACTCAAATATTTAGTCCCATCTAAAGAAATCAATCAATATGCAAATTTAAAGTGCGTTTTTTAAATGATTATCATTTATCAAAAAAAAAAAAAAAACTGCTTACAAATTAAAACTCATTACACATGTTTTAGTTTTTTTATTAATCCATATACCAAAATTTTTTATTTAAATATTTGCAAACGCTTAAAAAAAGTATTAAATAATTCATTATTTGATTATATATTTTTATAAATATTTATAAATATATAAGTATATCAAAATTAGCAACCATAGAACATTCATTACAACTAACTCACTTTAGAATAAGATGCAATTGAAGTTTAACAAATCAATATGGGTCTTCACAATAAACAAAATATTCAATTGGTTTTTGCTTGGTGCGGAAAGCCAAATGAACAAAACCGAGATGAAAAAAAGTAAGAAGGCTCTAGTTAAGTAAGCTTGACTAGAAGATACCCGTAACCCTTGACCATAGAGATGGACCGACGGTCGGGCTGACAAACATACACATACGTGTGCGGTATTTCTTAACCGATTTTAATAAAAACTTCATAGATTTTCATTATTTTGTTAATACGCTTAGTCCCCATTTTCAAGTTTTCGAAACCTGAAAGTTATCGAAAATTTGAAACAAACTTGTAATGCCTAGAGATTAGGACAGCTCAGACCCAAAGGAGTCTCTAGCTTTTATAGTTCCTGAGATCAACGCGTTCACACATACAGACAGACGGACGGACAGACAGACAGACAGACGGAGTTGGCTATACCTTCTGCCTGTTACATAATTTTGCACAAAACCATTATACCCATTTATCCATGAAATAGGTGCCTTCCCGAATTAATAATGTTTCCAGTACAATATTTGGTAGCTCTAGCTTTAAACATTTGGATTTATCTATTTTAAGGTGGGCGTAGAGCTATCTTGACAATTAAGCTGACTCAGCCATAGGTAAACATATATGCAAACTTTTAAGTCTCTAGCTATACGAAAAAACATTCACTTCATACAGACGAACAGACAACATGACAGACATTAAAGAGATCCAATATAGTTTTTATCTTTTATATCAGAGTATAATAAAAAGATATACTATGCTTCCTTTGTCATTAAAGCACAATGAAGCCAATATCCAACATAAACTAAAAGCATTAAACACATTGTAAAAATCCGTTTTACAAAATCTATTTTAATAATAATGAATTCAAAATTGTTTCCCTGTTTGACGGCGTTAAAAAATTATTTTCCTGCATAAATTTGTTGTGTTTTTATTTTTATTGCAAGTTTATTGTATACAACAATGTTTATGTGCTGTTTTAACAAAGGTTCATTGTGCTTTCAGTAGGAAATATTTTTATTGTGCTTTAAATGACAGTATTTGGAGAATAAATCGGAAGTGTTTTATTTAATTCCAGATAATCGATTATTTCAATACCATTTCAGTTGATTGCATTCGGGCTTGCAATTATCAAAACCCCTTTAGAATCTTTGTGATACCTTGTGTTCAATTCATTGTATTGTATCCAATCAGTTGGAATAATGCATTTTACTCATTACGGACTTTTGCTCTTTTTCAGTTAACATTCAACAGCTTTAATGTAATTAAGTTTAGAAGATAACTTAAAATGTGTTACTGTGAATTTGATTTGCTATCCAGAAAAACCAAATTAATTGAGCGTGCGAGTTTACAAGTTTGTGTAAAGTTCGGGGTGTTCGGTTTAATAAAGTTTTCCACAGCATTGGGGTCTGTGGTCCAACTAGTACTAAGAAAATAATGTATTAGGAAAAAAATCTACTTGATTTTATGTAGTGACTTTTAATAAAGCCAATAAAAAACTACAGCCTTATATATTTATAAATTTGTTTCATTGAAAGAACACTGCGCGGAATTACGTGTTCTTTTTTTCGACTCGAAAAAAAGTCTTTTGTTGTTAAACTGTCAATAAAACGTTATTTGGCACTTTCTATTGCGCATACCAGCATGACACTTCGAATTCGGAAATCAAAGTTAATATGATTGAAATATGGGCTTGATTGAAATAATTATTACATGTGTACTCTGTAATAAATGTAATAAATTTTGTTTTTAAATTTTCAATTATAATTCTCTTTTTTTACAGTTTCCAAACCTAAAGAGAGCCCTTTGCTTAAATCAGAGTATTCAAAAATATGTTTATGTGTTACCCGCAAACAATTTCACGCGAATATGGTGTGAAAATTTGTTTGTAAAAGTAATCAAAAAAACGTTTGTTTCGTTTTATTTTTGTGTGGAAAAAGTTCGAATTTTGTAAACAACTTAATCATTGCGTTTCTGTCAATTTTGTGACTTTACCTAAAAACTCATTTTTACACCTTATTACCCATAAAAATAGTAAGAAAGGCTATAATGGTTTTGTGCATAAGTATGTAACAGGCAGAATAAAGCATCTCCGACCCCATAAGGTACATATATTCTTGAGAAGCATTAACAGCCGAGTCGATTGAGCCATGTACTTCTGTCTGTCCGTCTGAAAGCGCCGATCTCAGGAACTACAAAAGCTAGAGCCTTCAATGTTTGGAAATGTGCTCTCCTAATCCCTAGGCAATACAAGTTTGGTTCAAGGACTTAGAGTATCTTCTTACTTGTTAATTTTGGGATAACGAAGTTCATTTTGTCTGCAAATATTTCATGTAGTTGAATTCTTCAAGCAATAACAATACAAATTCGCTTTTGGTTCAATAATACAAAAATATGCGCTTAAAGCTTTTTCAAATAAATAAAATTAACAAAACACTCGTGACTAGAATTTGTTAAATAATTATGTTGAATGTTTTATTGCATACTTTCCGATCTGTATATTGGCTGTATGGATGTGGCGGGAGGTTTATACAATATTGGGAAGCCAAGGTCAGGTTAAAGAGCCACAAGCAATATAACAATAACAGCATCCGCAGCCAAAAGCAGCGGCAACAGTGACACTTGAATTGAAAACTTAAATATAAATTTAAGTGGCATACAAATTTCACACATTTAACGGACGCCTGCAAACAGAGAAGTGCTTTAAACCACTGGACATGTCCTCCTCGAAGTTAATTAAGTTTGCTCAGTCAAGTATACAGTGGCCATGAATAGAGAAATAACGAAAACGAAATGATGTATTATTATTAAGAAGGGTAAGGACTAAAAATGCAATTATAAAACAATTGGCATTCTTCATTAATGATACTTTGAAAACTGTGCGGTATATGTATATGCAAAAGTGTGTAACAGATCGGAGAAAGCATGTCCGTACACTGACATTTTTGATCTAGCACAACAGATAGTCTGTCTGTATAAGAGGGAATTTATATTTGAAACATGCCATCTCCTTAGCCATAGGAATAACAAATTTCTTTCAAATTATCGATAACTCTCACCGCTGACGATATACACATGTAATTGATAACAATAAAATTCTGAATTTGGAAAATTATAGACAAAATAATGAAAATGTTAGAAATGTATTATTTATTTATTAATTATTATAAACAAGCTTTTACTCGATTACAACCTTCTTGTGCTCTTTTTGTCTTAATTGATATTTTGGCACAGCAAATTTTTGAAGCTTTCAACTAGACCAAAAAAATATATCGATTTAAAAATATATTTCTTCATTCAAACGAATTTAAAACCTTAAGCCTTTGCTATGCATATTTTTTGATTGTTTGAGAGCTGTAAGAAAGTCTATTCTTTGTTGTTATGCATGTGAATAATTATTTTTATTTACATTTCTTTGCTCTACTTCAGCTTACTGAACGTTGAAATATGCTCATATTTTTTGTATTCTTATTCAGGAAATCAACATACGGTTGAACTCATATAAAGATGAATTAAATATTTTAATATATTCGTACAATATATAAAAATATCTTATGGCTCACAGTTGCCCTGACGCAAACAGCAACGGGTCACTAGTTGGAAGAAATTCGTTGACACTGTGCTAACGACTGTTTTGCAGCATGATGTTGAACATAAAACACAAAATAATTAAAATGCATATGTTGACACTCGTAAACAATGCCCGAAAATGGGTTGTACTGGCAATAGTTGGAATTGAAAGCCAAATAGTGTTACCAAAGACATTCATTTCTTTCGGTTGTAATTCCTCTTTGTCTTTTCTATATTTGTATAGCCTCCAACAAGAAATTAACTGAAGTAAGTGGATAGTTTTTAAATATTAGATAAGTAAACAAATCGAGTCATGTAATCAAGTAATTTCAAAGTGCACTTTATTTTTTTTTCACATTGTTGATTACAATTTAATTTAAGGTTGCATAAAAGTGATGGCAAGAAAACTGTGAATAGTAAAGTGATGTAAAAGGTTTTGCCTGAAACAGGAGTTTTAGTAGAAAGCTAGTTAGATAATTAGGCTAGAAGGCACTTGTCGATTAAGCTCGGCAAGAAAATACACAGTACTCTTGACATTATTCATACGGTCACTCTAATGTTTCTCAACTATTTAAACTATTAAACATATTTTTGATTAGACTTTTTTATCCCCATTTGCAAAATTTTCCAAAACAAGTTTTTATTGTTTAAAATTGGAAGTGTATATCGTATCGTAGAAGAGTTTATATTAAAAATAGCTCTTACAATTTGATACACATTTTTTTCCCATTTCATAGGTTACAAGCATAAAAAAGGAAGGTTGATAAGTAATTTAAAATATTTAGAGTATGGTGGAAAGTTCCAAAAACTTCGTTCTTTAAACAGGCCAAAACACATTACCAAACTTTGAATATTTCATTAAAATTTTTGTTCATGTTCACATTTTCAATTAAGCCCACAGGCATGCGAAGCTCATAATGTAACTTCAATGTCCATCCAGTGAAACATGAGTGGTGGGACTCTTGAGATCGCTCATGGTTAATCATAATGAAAATCGAAAAGAGGGCAGGATAATAAATAATTTGAGTAATTTTGGATATAGATATAGATAGATACCAAGAACAAAATTAATCTCACTGGAAAATAAATAACTAACTAAATATTGGTTGCAATTATGCTCAGAATAAACTACAAAACACTCTCACTCACTTTACCGTATCGCCAATTAATGTTTGAGTTAGTTATTAAGTAATTATTATTAAGTTATTATTGTTAAGCTATTCGCTAAGTTCAAACATTTCTGAATTTCTAAATTTTTTACACATGCCTGCAAGAATTTCGGTCTACAGTTAATCCGATGGAAAACATTTTTCGTGTCAACAAATTATACAGAAAATAATGTCAGCTACGTGACTTGCGGACACTTACTCGCATATAGAGTGATATTAAAGAGTGCAACCGAAAGTTGCTTGTAAACATTTCCTTGTGTTGATTTACTGTTGCATAGATTCGGAATTTTTTTTTTTTTTGACACTACGATACGTACATATAAGATACGATAGTTAATATTTGATATATTCTTTGTTGCTCTTGTCATTTCATCAATAATCAAATGACATTTTAGCAGCGCAATCTCTTTTTCCATGTTGGATTTATCTAATGGCACACAAATTTGCATTCGTCAATTCCCCTTACGCAATATTTGACACAAAAAAGGGCGATGGGACAATAACAAATTGAAAAATTGCGATAAATGAATTCACCAAGCTGTTTAAGCTGTGTGCCACCCGTTTTCTGATTCATTTGCTTAGCTTAACTTAATGACGAGTTTACTCGACTAGAGCCTTCTTACTTGTTTTTAAATGAAAAGAAAAAACTTTTACATTTTGGAAAATGTCAATAGCACAAAGAAAAGTTTTTTAGTAAAAGTCAGTAAACAAATAATAATATTAATTTTATTTAATTAAATTTCATAAGCAATTAACAACTGAACGCTGAATTTGCATCAAAGCGTAATTTTCACAAATTGGGTTGTGTTCTTAAGCACCTTCAATGTTCGTGCTGTTGAAACTTAATGTTCAACAAACAAACTGTAAGGTGCAACCGTTAACATAAAGAAAATCTTTTTACAAATGGAAATGCAATTGTTGTCCTCATCCGTATATAGTAACAATGTTTTTACAATATATTAACCGGACTTACTATTCTAAGTAGCATCATTAGTATTAAAAAACATGACTTATGATAATTAGATACATTTATAAAAATGTTATAATTGTCAACAATACTCAACTTGGCATTTTGCATACAACATATTTTGCTTTTGGGGTCTTAAGTTGAAATGTATTAATGACGGTAAATTGAACATTGTTTCGAGTTAAAAAGAGTGTAGTTTTAAGAGTGTTTTTTTTTTTTATTTTCTTGGTCTTCAAGAGTTTCTTAAACAGATTCGTATCCATTATTTGACCACTCACATTGTGTAATCTTTATGCTGCAAGTTCTGACTCAATTGTTTTCTATACTTACATACATACATGCTTAGAATGTAGTTACCACATGTTTTAAATAGTATTTTGTTGGTTTCAGAAAAGGTTACTCCCCATACATGTATGTTCAACTCCTTCCTTGGGTATGACAATCAATTTGCAGGATCAAAGGCAAAATAAACATAAAAACAGGTCAAACCATACTAGTTATGAAGTGGACAATGTTTTGTTACGCTTAGAATTATTCATTTCACTTGAACAAAGCTTATGTAAACTAAAAGGAAAATAACCTCGAACCCTAACTATGACAATTCCATATGGATTTTACAGTTGGTTGTCAGAAGTTACATGTGCTTCATATTCACAGAAAATTGTTGTGGTCGAAAACACATATAACAGTTTTGATTTTGAAAGAAGTTATTTAATTGTTGGAATATTGTTTAAGGATTAGTTTGGTTGGGAATTTCTTTCCAAAAAATTTTACTCTTAGGTTACCGCAAAAAACATAATGATAATTGTACATTGTTGTGGCACTTGCAAGCTATAAATTATTTGCAGCGCTTAAATAGTGTAAAATATAAAAGTAGAACACGCATAAGTTACTGAAAGACGGCAGTTGACGGGCATTTCTGCACTGATGCAGTATAAAATAGCAGTTAAGATTGCGACACTGTAAGCAAAACAATGAAAATACCTCCGAGGGACTATTCGTAATCCCTTTTGCATTACAAAAGCCTAAGGGCAGGTAAACCGGAAATGCAAAATGTGAAGAATGTGTTTTACAATTTAGACAAATGCAAAATTCATGCAAGCGATAAAGCATACCATGAAAGTAGGATAACAAATGCTTTTGCAATATATTATATTTTTTGTTGACACCATATATCAAAGTAGATCTATATGTTGTTACAGTTATTATAAACTTGGAATTGTTTCATATTGAACGATATCAATAACTTGTCTGTTCAATTTATATAAATTATTGTTTATATTTCACTTTAACTGTAATTGTTTAGAAAATTAATTTTTGAACTTTTCGTACATTTTTCTTATTTTCAATTAAAACATGAAACTTTTTCTTCCGGTTAAACAGGTCTACACTTTACGGCTTATCAGCGGCTTCTGGTAGCTTCAGTTAAAAGCATCTCAAAATGTGTTTGCTTTTCGAAATCGAAAGTGTTATTCTATGTGTGAGTGTATGTGTTCATAGTTTGTGTAAATGCAACCGGCTCTTGTGCTAGTTGTATTAGTGAGCGTGAAAAAGCTTAATGTAGGTTATACTTGGGTGGCTTTTGTTTATATTTTGAATAGAGGTTGGTCAGAGAAATTGGAAGATTATAGTACATTTTTTGCTTATTATTTTCATATTTTACAGAGTAATATTTTTAACAGAGTTTCTCTTAGACACTAACCAAAATGCAATTGGTTGCTGTCCTTACTAAGCTACGCATAGTTGAAACTGTTATTAACAGTATTCTGCCATAAAATGACGTAGGAACTGCTCATTTTAATTACATGCTTTGAACTTACTTAAATCTTTGTTGCCAATTTTACGGCGCATTTCCACACACTACGCTGACCATCCCGTTCTCGATTCTACCAAGACGACGCCCAGAAGCATACGGCCTGCCAATTTACAGGCCCGGTCTCCAGACTTAAATGTTATTGAGAATTCGTGGGCTCTACTGGATAATAACATCCGCTGGCACAGCAGATCCAACGAAAAGAAATTACAAAATTTCACAGCAGTTCATTATTGTGTTGATAGTTTCAAACCCCATTTTCAAGATCTAGAAATTCAAGATTTTTTGTTATCAATTCCATGTGTATATCGTAAACCGGAAAAGTTATCGAAAATTAGAAACAAACTTGCTATGCCAACGCATTAGCAGAGCTTATATCCAAAATCGATAGTCTTTAGCTTTTGTAGTTCCTGAGATCTACGCGTTTATACATACAGACAGACGGACGAACAGTCAGATGGACATGGCTATATCGACTTAGCTGTTAATGCTGATCTGAGAAGCTTCCTTCTACCTGTTACATACTTTTGCACAAAACCATTATACCCTTTTCTTGCCCATTTCATGGGTTCAGGGTAAAAAATGAATATAATATAATATATATAATAAAGTATACAAATATTCAATTCAAATTGAACTTATTTAAAACTTGGATTAAAACACACAGAAACTCAATTCAAGTTTAATGTGTACCTAAATGAAAATCAAACGAACTAAAGAAAATGTACTTGAATTCAGGGCTTTTAGTACGAAGTATTTGATTAAATATTTATATAGTGATAGAGATGTTGCGTTGTTAAATTATCATAATTTAACGAGACACTGACATGTGTTGTAAATGGGGCAGCATTTAGCAGGGTGTAAATTCATGTTTTCCAAAAATGTTTTTGCATTTGATTTTGTCAAAGTTTTTGTATAATTTGTAATGTATACTATGAAATAAACCTTAATACTTGTAATTCATTGGAATTTTTTTAATTTAAATAAAACGCACTCCAAAACTAAAATGACCAAATTTATGCATGTCATGCTCATTCTTGGTACTTAAACGCAAACATTGCGCAGTGTTCTTCGCAATAGAAGAAATAAAAGGCGCTGCCTTAAAACTTGCTGAACTTACGTAAACTTGTCGGTTGGAAAGATCAAACGGGTAGAAAATAAGATTTAGCAGCGATGTTAAAGAAATGTTCGTATGGATTGTGTTAGATGATATTTGCCACACTCATACATGTGCATACAAATTGGCTTGTGGGTTAGTCCGGATAGTGTCCATATGGTTGCACATGCTTACCAACACAAGTATGTTTGAATATTGTTCGATCTAAAACATCTAAAACCCCTTCCCTAAAATTTGTCTTTGTTCTTGCTTAGCTTAAGTTTCCAAATATTTGTATTTCTTTGAGTTTGTTTGTTGCTTTTTGACTAGGTATAAATGCTTATATTGATAAGAGCAGAGATGCCAAAAGAGAACGTCACATATTAACGATTATGTATGATTATAATTCTTTAACCTAAGAAAATTACCCTTACGTATAGTAATTGTTTGTTTGTTCTGTTTGTTTGCACCAACTATGAAAATGGTCTTTTTTACTATGAAGTGATCAGAATTATGAAACGTATTTAATTTAATTATAAATCTTATTGAGTCAACTAAAACTATAGTTAACAGCCAAGCGAAAATGAAATATATTTAATTATATATATGTATATACAACGGCTTGCGCCACACTCTGCTGGGTCCATCATTATAGAAAAGCATAATCTTGGATTCGTCACAAAATACTACGTCGTCCCAATATGAATCTGGCTGTCCCACGTGGATCCTGGCAAAAATTAAACGGCTTCTACCGTGCTCCGACGACAACAACGGTTTTTTTCATGCAGCTCGAGATGAAAAGTCGGTTCTTTTAATGGCTTTTCTGACAGTTTCGCGACATGGTTATTCCACATTCCGTCTACATCTCATTGGCAAGCCTTCTGGTCGAAATAGTAGGATTTTGGTTGATCTTTCTGACCATAATTCGCTCTGCCCTTGGAGATATTGCCCGCGGCCGTTTTTAACGCGGTTTAAAATGTTGTATACAGTTTTCCTGCAAATTGCAAACATTTCTGCAATCTCACAGCCCGTTTTCCCGATGGTGGAGTTGTAATACACCAACTGGTTCAAGTCGAACGATAACCGCTTGCCTGGCATTTTAAAACCGTCTAAAACTGTCCCGATTATATATAAATCATATGAAAATATGAAATTTCTTAGAAAATTGCATAGCCAAGAGCTGCGCGTTTTTATTTTTAAAAAAGTAAGTGTAAATTAATTAAAATTATGTGTGTAAACACTTGTATGGCAGTTGAATTTTGTGCCTTGTTAGTATTTTTAATATTTCTTTGTTAATGTTTATGTTTTTTAAGTTTTGTTTAATGTGTTTAAGAGATAATTAACTGAATAACTTATAAAAAATAATAAATAAATTTAAAACAACAGCCAGTATGACCGTATATCTCTAAAGTAAAAATATCAAAAATTTTCACTATGTGTAAACCAATCCTTGACATATATACGCGCACTGATAATATTATATTATCGATTCAATACCACCAAACTTAATTTTAACTTTTTTCATATTAAGCATAAGTTTAATCCCTATTTAAGAGCAGGCATCTAGTTTTCTTCCCGAATCATTTTCATTTTAAATCAGAGCTAAGGCGTTCGATAAATAAACGAGAGTTTTGAACAATTTAATCCAGTCGCCGGTTTTCAGATTTCGCCATCTATAAGTTTGAACTACATAACTACTTGAAGCATTTTAAATTATTTAAATATATGTAATTTAGTAGGCTAGTATTATTTTGTTTTGAGGTATGTTAAAAGTAAAAAAGTTTTATATTCAAATTATATATAAATTATACAATTTACACATGGAATCAATAACAAATAAATCTTGAATATCAAAAATTGTAAAATTGGGATTGAAACTATTATCAAAATAATTAAAATCTGCGAAATTTTATATTCAAATCGGTTAAGAAACTCCGAAAATATATATTGACAAATTATATTGAAGCTTTTATATTTGGTGCAAAATGACATTGGGACTTCTCTTCTCTGGACATTGGCAAACAATTTTCGCTCACACTTATGGTTACAATTCTTTGTTTTGCTGCAGCCCTGAAAAAGGTCCTTTCAGCTGCTCTAGCATATAAATTTTTCGACGAGGAATTTATTAAAAGACATTTTAATTTTTAGTTTTGTGTGTCATTACCGATTTACAAACTTATCTGTGAGATTTTGAAAGGTTATGCTTTTTAAATGATTTCACTCCTTTTTCACCGTACTGTGAATTTTATGATCAAATTTAATAAAATTATAGCCTATTTACCCCAGAATTATTAATATAATAGTAATAAAAATAAAAATATATTTGCTTTCATCAATGTAAATTTGGCAAACATAACGATTATGCAACCAAATAAAATCATTTATAATATTATTGGAGAAAAAATACAAAATATATTCTTCCAAATAGGAGAAATAGTTTCTAAGCTTAAACTAGGGCGATAGAATAAGAATAATCTGTTAATAAATCAATAAAAACGTTTTGAAAACAAAGTAAGAGAGAGAAAACCCAAAAGCTCAAAAATACTAAGGCTAACAATTTGACACATTTTACAGTAAGTGGCACATTATTACCACATTATATATACGCCGTATATTATTTGTCCGAGCATATGTACACTTAAGCAACTGATTCTCTTTCTGCTGCTTAGAGTACGCACAATTAATACCATCTAAACGCCCATCTGCTGCTCTTTTTACAAATGTCTGCAAAAGCATCTGAGAGCCGCTTTTAATGCATACAATTTGGATGTCCTTGCTGTTTCTGTGACTACGATTTTCTTTGTTTGTGTGTTTGAATGGGCCGAGATTTACAGTGTGAACATTGGTTATGTGTTGGTATGTGTGCTGCGGTGGAATAGGAAATGGAATTCAAGTGTGTGCATTTAAATATCCTGGTAGGTTTCACACTTGGCATTTTTGAATTACACTTTATGCAACTAAAAAATTGTGTATCTTTTTTAATTGTTTTGTTAAATTAAAAGCAATAGTAGACATTATATCGGACTAAGAGATAAACACAAAGAAATTGTTTTTAAAGTACAGTAAACTAAGCACAACTGATCAAGATAATGAGTTGTGCGTCGATTGACTCAGTGTACTTAAAGGTTGTAGTTCGAATCTTATAACTTTGATCTCTAAAATTCCATTTTAATCGCCTTCTCGTCTCGTCTGGCTTATTAAGAAATATGTTTTGACTATTGTATTACCAAGAATATATTTCCAAAAAATAATTGTATACCTCAATATTCTCTCTTCAAAAGACATTTTGGTATAAAATCCAAATCTTATTTTCTCTGAACTGCACTAAAAGCTTATTACCGCGCAGACAATATGCTTTTGATTTTGCACAAAATGCCCTTTTATCCTTTATATAATATCAGGGCGTTCATTAATTAATACAAATCAAGGTTTGCAGTTGTATGGCTACAAGCGACCTATTCACTTTATTTGTATTATTATTAAGTGCTTAAGGCTGACAATGGGTTAAAGCTTTACAGAGCAATGTGCGAGTCTGTGTCTATGTGTTCTTCGCTTGTGTCTCCGTGCGTGTGTGTGTATATGTGTTGGACTTGTACTCATAAATACAAAATGAAAGTAGCTAACATTTATCATTAATCATTTACTTAAAGCTACATAAGCCGTGCCTTGCATTACGGGCTGCATGCTACGCTCTCTCCCTCTTGTTCAGCTATCTATCTCTTTTGATTGTGTCTAGATGGCATCGCCGTCATCGTTGATGGCCTTGAAAATTATATCATAGACATGATCGATCAGCTTAGTCCAACTTTCCACTTGACTCTCGTTTAGACTACATGCAGCGGTGAGCACTTCCAGAATAATTTCCTTGAGGTTCTGTCAATCAAATCAAGTAAATTAACAAGTATCCATTATTAGTTTGTTATCGCTTGTTAGCATTTACGTTGTAAGATTCCTTAGATATTTGACGTGGTATGTGGTTAATGGCCACCTTGGTCCAGATTTCTTCCAGCTTCTCCTGATCACCATCCTCGCCGAGCGCCCGAATGGAATCATCGAACACCCGAATTATGCGGCTGGCATGTGCCCGGAAACGTGAATTGGTCTGTGGTTCAGAAATTCAGTTTTTTTTAGTAGATTCAGAGAGTTTCAATTACTTTTACTTACTGGCAACTCGGCCAGGGGCACATCACGGAATGGAAACTTTTCCAGAGAGGACGGATGACGATTGAAGAAAGCTGTTAAGATAGCAGCTCCTGAATCTGTTGGAGTTGCCACGGGGATTTCCCAGGTCTTCTTGATCATTTGCACCTCATCGCTGTTCATGTTTTCGGCTAAAATTCTTCACTGCTGCTGCTCTTCAAATGGTAGCCTCGATTGTTTGGTTTAAAGCTGTAATACAAATAAAAACATATTAATATCATTCGCATTTTTGTTTTCTGTTTTCAAAAACGATATCGGAACATAAACATTATTATCGTTTAAATCTGCGTATTCACTCTTCTTTTCATTGCTATTGTCTCCCACTCTCTGACAATTGAGATTGACAGTTTTACATTGCAATTGTCAGTTGCTATTAGCATTGTTCAGCTCGGCAAACAAAGAGTACGCTCTCGAGAGCTGAACTGAGCTGAGCTGACAACAATTGAAAATCAAAACAACAATAATGTCAGCCACAAACAGTAGTGGGTTATATAAATATGCGCACACCACGTGCTAAAAGTCAATGCCTCTGCCCTGACAGTAACCAAAAAATAACAAAAACAACAATACCATGCGCAAATTAACGTTCACATGTCAATCGACTGAGCGCCAAGGTGGCAACCAAGCCCAAACATTAACCCTCCCCTCCCCTCCCAATCCCATTACCCTTGCGGTAGTAATCAGCCACACAGTAACATCATAATAATCAAAGCTAGAGATGAACGCGTGACAAACGACATGGCACGATATGTAAAAGAAACACGTAAAAGCGTAAATACAAAAAAATTTATGTATATACTTTATACCTCAATATGTGTTTAGGGTATAAAGAAACCTTTTTTTAAAAATATTCGTTTAAGAATATTTATCTTAATCACCTAATCACTTTCACCTAAACAATACTCATTTAGTAGTTTATAGTGCTTAAATCTATATTCCATTGTTATCAAAATAAAAAGTTTCTAATGTTTGGATTCAGTGTTCGTTAGATGTTTTCTTCTTTATTTAAGTAGATAGATAATAGAAATAAATAGATTGATATGATTAATAAGATCAATACAATACCCAATTATACAGCAATTAGTTTTACCTGAGCACATGTCAAAAGGGAAATCATCAAGTTCATTAGCAGCTAAAAGTGTGCAACTCTGCCTTTACCCTTTGTCCCTCTTTGAGCTGAACCCTCCTTTTTTTTAGTGCTTGCTCATCCCAATAAGTAATTTGTGCGGTTTGCTCTGCTCTCGTTTACATAAATTATGAAGGCACTTGATTTGCATTGTGTGTTCCACTCACTTACTCACTCAATTCTCATGTACTCGCCCGAGAATAGAGATTGACAAAGAGAGAGAGAGAGAGAGAGAGAGAGAGGGAGAGTGGACTGATGCCTGATGATGGGCTCAATATGCGGAAAACGGAAATGTAAACAGCAAGAGCAAAAATACATACTAATTTTATGTATATATATGTAAAAATTATAAACACAAAACGATGGGAATCGCAAATGTGTAAGACGATTATTGTTTGATATTGTTTTTAAACTTCATAAGGCATAAGAAATTATTTTATTTCAATAAAAATGCAAATCAAAAATGAAAATGAAATTCTCACAATGCATAAATATTTATAAAGAAATTCAAATAAAAGTGCCACCTATTCATATTTAACAAGTAAGAAGGCTCTAGTCGAGTAAGCTCGACTAGAAGATACCCTTAACCCTTGATCATACAGAGGGATAGACAGATGTGTACCGCTGTACCAATGCTTGATGGTTTCATATCTCCGGTGTTTCTGAACCGATTTTGATACAAATGTTCATTATTTTGCTAATAGTTTCAATCCCCATTTTCAAGTTTTAAATTTTCAAGATTTTTTTGTTATTGATTACATGTGTATATCGTAAGCCAGAAAAGTTATCGAAAATTTGAAACAAACTTGCTATGCCTAGGAATTAGGAGAGCTTATAATAATATAATCTGGAGTCTCGGTTCCTGAGATCGACGCGTTCATACATACAGACGGACAGACAGACGGACATCGACTCGGCTGTTGATGCTGATCAAGAATATATATACTTTATGGGGTCGGAGAAGCCTTCTTCTCTCTGTTACATACATTTGCACAAAACCATTACACCGTTTTTTAACCATTTCATGGGTTAAGGGTATAAAAAGAATCCGATGAATATTAATAACCAAAGAAATTGTACAAACAAAGATCTTTTTGCATTGCAGATGAATTATGCCATTTTATCTCTTGTATATTTTGTATTATTAATTTTATTTTATTTATTTTTTTTTTTTTTTGATTTAATGACAAAACCACTTAAGCCACAAACAACAAATAAGTGCAAAGGAAAATTCAAAACGGCAACAGCAAAAGTAAACTGAAAGTTTATTAAAAATTTACAAGTTGACAGACAAAACCGCAGGCAACAGATTCATACACACACACACACAGACGGAGAGAGAGAGAAAGAGATAGAGAGAAAGAGAGATAGACAGAAAGACATCATGGGGAAAAATAACAAACGGACAGCATAACATTGAAATGGACTCAAGTGCAGCCGCAGCAGGTGGCTTTCATATTTGTTTTCCTATTGCTATTGCTATTGTTGTTGTTGCTTTTGCTGTTATTATTATTGTTGCCGCAACGTGCACAGGAATGGAAATGGGTAAAAAACTATGTTCAAACTACGAGAAAAGTATAAAAATTCACACTTTTGAATGCAGACTCAAAAGATACCCTTTAACAAATTATTACATCATAATAAACAAACAAAAAACTTTAGGCATGTTTGTTTGAAATATATATTAGTTTCTAGATATTTAAATAATAATTTGTTCATGCTATGTTGAAATATTTCAAAAATATTTAAAAGCTTATAAAGAAAATAAATTAACAATACTTTTCTTAAAATGTTTAATGTTATGAAAACATTATGTTTCATAAATTTTAGTCAAAAATGTAAGCATTACTCAAACAGAAGTATTATAATGCTTTTTTATATACTTCATTTATTTGTGTATAATTTTTTGAAAATAACAAAAATATAAGACAGTGTACATTATTAAATTAAAATACATTTAAAAAAAAAAATTAAATTAAATTAATTAAAATGAAAAATCATAAATTTTGTTAAGATTAGATTATAATTTTCCCTTGTCGGTCACACAAAGTTAAAAACCCTTTACAAATTAGTTTCATGTGCAAGGTAATAACAAAATGTGCCATCTCTGGGTAACCTTGTTTTGATGCCCCTTCAGGCACAAAGCGCTGTAACCATCATTATTATTATTGTCATCATCATCATCATCATCATCAGCATCAGCTACAACAACAACAGCACCGAGAGTAAGAAACAGTGTGCATGCGAACATATATAATATCCTTCATGCCAAAATGTGTCCTGTGGCTTTTGTGGTTGATGTCGTTACAGGCCTGTGCCCCACTATACACATACATAAATATACAAACAAATATGTGTATGTGTGTGTGTGTGTGTGTGTGTGTTAGTGTGCTGCAGTCAAGAGTAAAAAAGGCAGCAACAAATCAAGCGTTGCCTCACTTTGCCATTGCTGTACTGTGTGTGTATTTGTATGTATGTATTTGTGAGTCGTCGCCATCGTCGACGTCGACGTCTGTAAGGACATTGAGCGCTTAATTAAATTAAGGCAACTTGATGGACAGCTACTAGACAACGAGACGCAGGCGACGCCATCAGGCATGACAGAGCTACGACCTGACCCGCACATCCTTCCTTCCAACCCTCTCTCTCTGTCTATCTTTTTAGACCACCCCCCTCCCATCATTTCCGATATTAAGCCCAACCAATCATTCAGGTGTTGCTAAAGTGCCGCTCTAGCCTTGACTAAGTGTGTATGTGTGAGTGTGTGTTTGTATGCTGTCACTCAAATGTCGTTTGAGCATTGCAATTTTCCATAAGGAAAAATATATATATTTGTATATCTAAACAAAAACATTATTTACTTTCTATATGTGTATGTACATTAGGGTGGGTCAATTTGTGCGCAAATAAAAAATAGAAAATCTTAACTTTTAGCTTAGAAGTTATAAATTATTTAAGATTAAGGTAAACATTTTATCAAGACATGAGTTTATGTAGCAAGATTCTTTTTATCAAGAATGTTTAAAGAACCTAATTGTTAAGTCATTTCATTTCAAAACAAATAACAATCTTTCCCGCATAGATCTATTCCGTATAAGCAAAGTATGCATTATATTGGACAACATTATTTACAATTTCTCGAAGACACGTTATTTACTTATTTTTGGGTTAATCTTTAGTTAGCACATAAAAACCGATTTGATTGCACAAAACTTGATGAATCAAGGGGAATGCAAACAATGCTATCAAATTTTTAAGTCAAACAATCGTTTTTAAATAGTTTTTTTTTGTGTAAATTACAATAGGTTATATGTGGCTTTCTTATATGGAGAATAGTACAAAATTGCATCGTATTTTCGTTGAAGCGACAAAAAAGTCATTTGTAATAATATGTAGTAATCAAAAAAATTTAGCTGTTTTTTTTAAATTTATTTTGCACCGTAGCTTAAAATTTCTCGCCTATTTGTTTATAGGCTTATGATATTTGTTCCCAAAAATTTAAAAAGGTGATCCACCCTAATGTACACACTTCATGTATACTTAAAAAAAAATCAAATAATATTAAATATATTGTAAGCTTAAAAAATAACAAAAAATTAAAAATCACATTCAATAAACCAACAATTAACCATAAACCACAACTATCTTATTTTCGTGCTCACTTGCACTATTAAAAATCGAAAAAAATCTCTACAGCTCTTAAAACTATAATCGGATTACACAATAATAAAACGAGAAAGTACTAAATTGTTGGGGAAATGTTTAGAATCGCTCTAAAGAGCGATTTTATGCAAACTGAAAACAAACGAAATTGGACTCTCTTGCTGTACAAAATCAAAACCTTTTAAATTAAATGAAACCCCAATCAAGTCAAGTAAATTGAGCGTTAAAAGCTTTTACCTGTTCAGCTAAATCAAGTCAAATGTGAATTCTAAGAGGAGCAATGCCGTAAGACATTTAAGTTTAAAGCTTAGCTGCATACACACAACACAGGCATATGCTCATCGGAAATATTAACGGTAATGACAAGAGCTACAACAACAGCCGCAACAGCAATAGCACCAACAACAACAACAATAGCGAAACAACACTTGTTCGTAAGAACAACCGAGAAATCCATAAATTTAAAGCATGCTTTTGTGCGAGACAGAGCGCAAACAACAATGACAACAAAAGCCAAGCAAAAGAGAAAAGCACGAAACAACTTTAAAACAGCTGTAGCCTGTTGAGCAAGTTGCGGCAAATTTAAAGAATTCTCGCGAAGAAATAAAATAAAACTACGAAAAGTTGGTTTTGAATATAGCTTGCTCATTTTGCAGGTGAAATGTTTTTATAATCGCACCCTATTCTTTCATAATTCCGCAAGCAATGTTTTGCTAAGCGCTTTCCGTGCCGTTACACCTTGTAGTAGTATCTCTCTTTAAGTTGTTTGTTTTTGTTTTCCTTTTTTTTAATATTTATTGTAAGTTTCTTGCCAGCCACCGTCGCCACTTTTGTCGACTTCACTGTGAACCGCACGCGTTGCGTTCAAATCAAACACTGAGCCTGAGTGAGATCTGAGCACGGCGACCCAATCATTCGTTCATTACCTACAGTAAGCAAACGGCGCTCTCAGCCGGCAAATACACTTTTGCACTCTTCTAGTTGTATGCGCGCCAAAAACGTGCATACGTAAAGCGAACCGAACGGTGAGAGAGCGAACGCACAGAGTCGTCGCCAACGGGGATTCGCATATGACTTTGACTTGTACCTTTCAGATTCTAACTACGTCTTAGACGCACATGAGGTTTGTCGCTGGTTGAAAATACTTGCATGTCATACATGCAAAAACCTTAAGAGAATTTTAATAACCCAAGTGCAGGTGCACGAACAGCACTCGGGATTGCTAAACAATTGCTAAGGGCTGCCACCTGTAGAAGGATAACTATTGTGAGAGACAACTGGAAGTTAGACTGCCTGTCACGTAAGCATTCTCTCTCTTTAAAAAGCTTTGATTCGAGCTTTGGCGTTGTTTGGCAAAACAAAATCGGTTACCATTTCAAAGTAACATTCATAAGAAATATAAAAAGAATAATATTTTTTATTCTTTTTACTATGCATTTCATTTACAAAGTATAATTGTGCCTCGTTTGTTAGCGCTCACTTATCACACAAATCGTGTTATCAGCTTGTTGATATATATAAAGAGTACGCCAATAGCTTATCGATAATTAATAACAAAAAACTGTTTTTTTTTTTTTTCAAAATAAAGTGGCAAACAAAGTAAACCTAATCACAGCACTTAACACATTTTATATGTATGTATGTAGTTATTATAAATATAAACCAAATGCACTTAGAACAACAGTGTGCTTAGATATGATATCAAAATTCCATTTCCTATTTTATACAATCGTTATCAAAACAAAAAACTCACTGTTTTTTCACCGCAGTAACAACCACACTCAACGCCGTTAATATTCAAACTAAACAGCATCACTGACACGCGCAGCTATTTAAGCGATTTGCCAAAGCAAACACACACCACAACAAACAAAAACAAAACTCGAAACAAAATATAAGGCGATTAAAAAAAGAAGCAGAGATGAGACGACGTCGACGCTCTCTAATCATTAATTATAGGTGCGTGTGGGGCTATCGAAGTTCGAACATTTCATTGGACAAAGAAGTTATTGCGTGGCTTGGAATGGAAAGTTTCACTCATTTCTATCTTGCTCTCTCTCTCTCTCTCTCTCTCTCGATCGCGTCGAAGAGTTTGTATTTGTATTTTTTTTATCAGTCTCAATAGTGACGATGTCAAAGTTCAAGGCGCCGAATTGTGTGTTAATTAAGAAATTTTCATAAAGTTAATTCTGGCATCTTTAACAAACAAATTTCATATTCAAATTCTATTATGCTCTATTCTTTGATAGTCAAACGAAACTTAAATCATTTTTTTTAACAAATAATAATTGCTTTCACTTAAAATTTGTTGCACCTTTTGGTTCTTGACCTTCTCCTAACTTATAGATTATTTTTGACTGTCACGAACAATACGTATTTCTAATGTATTTTTTGCATGTTTTCCAAATTTGCTCTCACACATAAAAATTTAACAATATTTTGGACAAATTAATGGCTTCATTTTTGCAAATTTATTGTCCCGTTTTATAACTTCTTTTTATTTTTAGATGAGCTAACAAATTCGTCTTAATTTCAGTCACAATAAGCCAATATGTATACATACGTTCATACCTATAACAAGTAAGAATACGAGCTTACTCGACTAGAAGATACCCTTAACCCTTGGCCGTACAGACGGGCAGATGGTCAGGCGACAGACATACACATATGGTGTTTCTCCGGTGTTTCTTAACCGATTTTAATGAAATTTTTACAGAAGTTCATTATTTTGCTTATAGTTTCAATCCTAATTTTCAGTTTTTTGAAATTCAAGAATTTGTTACATGTGTATATCGTAAACCTGAATAGTTATCGAAAATTTGAAACAAACTTGTCATGCCTAGGGATTAAGAGAGCTCATATCCAAAATAGGGAGTCTTTAGCTTTTATAGTTTCTGAGATCGACGCGCTCATACATACGGACAGACAGACAGACGGAATACGAATATATATACTTTACGGGGTCGGAGAAGCTTCCTTCTGCCTGTTACATACTTTTGCACAAATCCATTATACCCTTTTTTTTACCCATTTAATGGGTAATTAAGGGTATAAAAAAACTACATTTGGTTACACAATTATAATACAACAAAATATTTCGGACTCTCTTTTTCTCTGTCTGTCTTTTTGTTACTAATTATTCGTCTAATTCAATTAACATGCAAAGAATATATTACGGCAACCGCCAGAATAATTAATTTTGGTATTCAAACAAAATTTTATGAATTTTTTTATGTATGTACATTAAACTATTGTCTCGTCACCATTTCCTTTGGTTTATGGAGCCAATTGTTTATGCCAAAATTGGCGGTCATTAAAAACCATTCGAGACACAAATACTAATCATAATATACTCTAAAACAGGCAAATTTTAGAGTCTCTAGTTCATAACAGATTTTGTTAGAGTTTAAGTCTAATGCTTCTTGATACTTGACGCCAGTCACGTCGGTCATTCAGGAATTATACAATGCATATGTATATAGTAGTATGCACATATGTATGTATGTAGAAATAAACATACATACAAGTATAAGGCACACCTGCAAGCTAAAGTAAACATTCTACAATTTATTATGTTTGAAATATTTGTTTGGCTTGGACATGTCATTGAATAGCTGGAATTTTATAGCACATGGCAAATATGTATGTATAAACACATATGTACATATACATATGTATGTATATGCAATAAAAAGTACAGAGAACAGTAATAATGCTGTATGGCCAGCTGTAGAGGCAGATAACTTACCACATGTTATTTGTTTAGCGTAATTACCTTTTGTTGAAAATAATTCAATTCCAAATGCAGAGGTGGCAAAAACCACACCACACAAAACAGAAGCAAAATGCAAATGAAATGAGCAAAATATTAAACAAAACACAAAACTGACAGATGGATGCTCCCCAGAGAGCACGTGAGAGCGCTGAATGAATGAAAGAGGCAGAGAGTTTGGATATGAGAGCGACAATATTTAGTCATATTCAGCGCGAGAGTCAGATCGCAGATAAAGCGGAGCGTAACAATTGCTCTCAGTGACCCGTTTTTGACAGTTGATGTTGGCGCGTTGGGATAGCAAGATAAAAGCGTATCTGCGGAGAGTAATCAAAACAAAGAAAACACATAAAAATTGTGCAAAAACAAATGTAATAAGATAATAATGGACACGGAACAGCAACAGAACCAAACACGCAGCATCAGCAACAAATGTGACAGCGACAAGTGCCAGAAAATCAAGAAATTTATAATCATCGGACTGCTGATCACCATTGGCGTTTTGAGTTGGCATTTCTATGGTGTGTAAAAACACTGCAAGCACACACACAAATTAAAATTTTTTGTACAGAGTATTTTCATAGCAAACCGCTTCCAAAGACGCCAGATGATGTGCTGAATTTATCGCAGGCGCTCTTCGCCGAAGAATCCGAAACTAATCCATACCTCTACAAAGTTAACCTTCAGGGCAAAACAAAATCGGGCGCTTACGATGATAAAGCACCCCACCCGTAAGTAGCTGAATTAGTATGTGTTTCACTCTGATATAATAAACATTGATTTTGCCAGTTTGTTTGAGCTGCACAACGATTTACTGATGAAAGATGGCAACTCTACAACGGCTCTATTGCAGCGCCTCTTCAACAACTATGAACTGGATGTGGCAGTGCCGGATCAGGTAACTTCCGAGCATGAACTTGAGCAGTTGGAATTTCTGCGTGCCGTTATGAATTCACGTGTCATGAAACTTTCAATGCGTTTTCTAGCCAAAAGAGGTGAGCCAATAAAACGATTAATGAATGAAGTTTTTTTTTAAGTTTCAGAAGCTAAATTTGCATAATTAATTTAAAATGTTTAAACAAAGTTGAATACAAATACAATTTTAATTAAGGAAACAAATCGACGTAGATAAACATACACCTATAGCCCATATATATTTTTAAACATTTGGGTATGCAATTCATTGTTTATAGACATTTTCATCAATTGTAATGTTTTCATGTGCAAGACGTAAACATCCTAGTTTGTAAACTTTTCTGATACACATATAAGTTTTCTGCTTAGGTTGTTAGCCAAACAATAATTTATGTTTATATAAACTTTCCTTTCTAATTTAAGGCCTTGTCAGTACCAATTATGAAGAGCAACTAAAGTTACTGCAGGAGCTCTGGTTCACACCATATTCCCGAGGCAGAGGCATTGTGGGCAGCTCCAGTTTTGAGCATGTCTTTATGGCGGAGCTGCGGGATCAAAAGGTGCTGGGAATGCACAATTGGTTGTATTTTGCAGAGCAGGAGCAACAAGGTCATGTCGACTACAAGGGCTGGATGAATCGCGTGGACACGGGCAGAGTATGTAGTGAATATATCGGCTAGAAATATAGTTTCAATTTTTTTGAATTTATTTGTAGCACCTTCAATTCGCGCTGGCTTTCCGCATGACATTCTACGGCATTCAAAAGCCATTCAATGGCTTCTTGGTGGGTACGTCACCTGAGCTGGAGATGAGTTTATTCACCGTATGCTTCTTGGCCACACCGGAAAAGGAACCATGCGAAATACAATTGGGCACAGCCAGGCTTTCGATTGTGTCGCATGTCTGGGACTGGAAGGGCAAGCGACTGATAGCTTCCAGTTATATTGAATTACACAATACTTAAGTGAAGGCTGCTCAGCTTAAATTGAATTGAAAGTTCAAAGTTTGCGGCATTTTCTTACTGAAGTTTATAAGAATTTAAAGTCATAGTCAATAATTAGAGTTCATTTTTGTATTTATCAATTGTAAATTTGCTCAGTTACGTCAATGTCAGTGAACGGTCCCATTGTTTCAATGAGTATTGTCTAAAACAAATTAAAGTTATGTTCATTTAAGGCCTGCTGACGGCGAAAGTGCGTGCCAATGTCAATTTGTGGCCCTGTCACTCAGCCAAACTTAGCTCAATTTTAACGTTTTTGACAGCATAGCATGTATTGAGGCGTTTGTTGTCCAATTGTTTTAGTTAGTCTTAACATTTATGTTTATTGATGGATTGCAAAGTAGTCGTTTGACCTCTAGTTGAAGCAACCATACAGAAGCAATTAGTTATAGCCAAATCGAACAAATAGCAATTATTAGCTAAGAATTATTTATAACACTTACACTTGTGACAAACTATTAAGCAAAAAGCAATATAGCAGCAGTACTTCAAATCCTTGATGGTTGATGAAAAATTTGAAATGTTCTTTTTCACATTCTTTGCCATTATTAAATATTTTTAAAACTTGTGAATATATATTTAATAAATATTTGAAATCAGTTCAAGTTATATTTTATTATATATCTT
The DNA here is from genome assembly GCA_035044645.1 of Scaptomyza parva. Lineage (NCBI taxonomy): Eukaryota > Metazoa > Arthropoda > Insecta > Diptera > Drosophilidae > Scaptomyza > Scaptomyza parva. The sequence continues at coordinate 145,415 of JAWNNT010000068.1, read as the reverse complement.
CCCAAATTTAATAAAAGCCACACATCATTTTATTTATATAAGTTATGTTTGATTTTATATTGCGTATTTTGTTAATTTGTTAAGTACAAAAAATGTTAATATCAAACGGTAGTAGTAAAAAGCCCATCCGAGTAGAATAGTAGAATAATAATGAATGATAGCCTCGCTCCCTAATGGAGTAAGTTGAACTAACAATTGGAAATATGTGCTTACAAAACTACAACGCTCAATGATCATCCTGCTCCTTCTCCTGCTCCTGGTCGTTCTGCGGACTGCATTGAATAACAATCGTCTCGTTTAGATTCTGCACCACAGCTGGGGCACTTGATCTTCTCACTGTTATGATGGTGGTGTGTGCAGGGGATAAACTGGCATCCGAATCCCCTCCCACCGCCAGGACATAGGTTTCACTGAGGTCGGTGCAGGATTCATCATTGGAGGCATCACTGGAACGCATCAGACTGGGAGAGCTTATGCTAAATTCCAGCTGCAACGGATCTAGGGGCGTTCGATCAGTGGACTCGGGACTCCAACTACTTCTTGCCGGCAACTGTCGGGGCAGACTGTTGTGGCAGATTGGATCGGCTGTTACCGACTGCAGTTGTTGGCCCCAAAGCTCCGCTGCTCGGGCGCGATTGTGATCGGCTCGCTGTTGAGTTGGCGACGGAAACAGGAGCAACTGTTGCTCCAGCTGCAGCTGTTGCTGGTGTTGCTCCTGTTGTTGGGGACGTTGCGATTGCCGGCGTCGTCGTCGTCGGTGGTGGCGATCGATTGTACTCCGATGCAGCTCTCGCCGTTGACTGATATTGTGGCTGTTGTTGCTGCTGCTGGTTGGCTGCGGTTGATTCTGGCGTGGCATCATACTGATATCCGGACTGTGCATAGTCCGCGGCACTGTAATCATAACCGGCATTTGCATCGTAGCCGTATTGCTGGGCATCGCCATAGGATTGCTGGGCGTAGGCGCTTGGATCGTAGGCACTTGCATCATATTGCTGCTGATCGTAGGCACTGTAATCGGTGTTGTAGTCGGCAAGATTTGCGCTGCCGGCATCAGCAATTGGTTGCTGTTGCTCTGGCTCTGCATTGCTGTAGCGTCTTGATTGTTGCTGCTCCGTTTGCTCGCGTTCCCTTTCACGTTTCTCTCGCTGCTCACGCAACTGTTGCAGCTCCCGATCTCGCTCCTCGCGTTCCCTTTCGCGTTGTCGCTCCCGTTGCTGTTGCTCCTGCTCTTGTTGCTGTTGCTGCTGCTGCTGCTGCTGCTTTTCGCCCATGCCAAGGTTGTCCTTGAGATTTTCGTCATCGTTATCGTTGAGTCCATAGCTGGGCATGTTGCTGCTGCTGCTGTTTCCATTGCTGATGCTGCTCTTGCGCGCTGATGCTGATACTGTTGCTCCAGCAATTGTGTTGCTGTTCTCAATGGCTGTTGCTGCTGCTGCTGGTGTTGTTGCTGCTGCTGCTGCTGCTGTTGTTGCTGAATTGTAGCCATAGTCGTCGACAGCGTTGTTGTGTACTTGTTGTGGGGTGCTTTGTATGGGTTCAATTGTTGTGCCATATGTGGGCGGCTGGTAATCGTATGCGGCTGTAGTAGTTACAGAAATTTTGATTAGTGTTATTGTTGCCAGCCAATTTCAATGCAAGTAATAGTTGTGTAAATGTTGTTGTTAGCGTATGATTGTATGTATTTTGAACTGAGCTAAGCTAAGTTAGTATTGCTGCAGCTTCCGCCGAGTCGCTTGTTGCTGTCACAGCCACTGTCTCTGGGCCAGGCTCAAATGCTATGATGTATCAATAAAGGTTATTAGAGATGCACAGTACACAAATTTTGATAAAAGAAGAAAACATCTTTAAGTAAAAGTTAAATGAAAAAAATTGCTAATGAAACTTTCTTTCTGCATTGTATGTATATGATAACAAGTTCTGGTTCTGTTTATGTACAAATGTGTGTATTCATATGCTTCTGGATGGACTCTGTGTTTTGTTTTCTGTGTAAGATTTACCTTTGCCGGCGCCTAAGCTAGTATAATCATGTGGGGTGGTATCTAATTTACTCAAATGCTCTTCATTGCTCAACATGCGATTAGACAAATACTCTAGATTCGATTGTAAAGCGGATATTTCCTCTCTAATATGATAGACGTAGGATATGCATACAGAAGGAAGAGAGAGGGAGAGAGAGAGAGAGAAAGAGAACAGAAAGAGAGAAAGAAAAAATAGTTCGTTAGTCAAATACAAATTCTTCGATAACAATTACCTGTAAGGTCTCTAATTTGTGCATTTTAGGTGAGAAAATGCGATCATCGTTTGCGGTTGTATCTTCGGAGCTAATCTCATTAACGCTACTGCCATTGTGAACTAATTGTGATTTGTATTTTGACCAAATTTGCCTTAGACGCTCCATAAGCTTTTCATTTGTATCACGTAGTTGTTGTTTGTCTTGACTGTGAAAATTAATAAATGCATTTGAAATAATAAAAAGCAACAGAAAAACATTTTCTCAATTTAGATTTCTCGCCATTCTTTCTTCGTTAGTTTATAGATGTAAGATTTAAATTCTTTAATTGTGAATATATCTGAATTAGTTCTTCAAAATCAAACTCTATGTAAAAAGTTTCGAAGATTACTTTTCAATTACAATTTTTCGACTATTTTACAAAGGATTATTGTGATAAAAGAGTATTAAGATCTTTAGTTTGGATTAAAGAGTTAACCATTTAGTTTATACAAATTGAGTATGATTTATATAATATAAATACAAAATTGCAGTTTAAAGTTTTTTTGACCGAACTCCCTAAAAATAAGAACATAAGATTATATTTAAAAATCATCACAATTACTCAAGTTTACCCGTAAAATTAAAAAAAAAAAACATGTGATGGTGATTTTAACTATTTGATAAAACTTAAGAAAACCTTTTTAATCTTTTGTTTGCAAATTCTTTCATTGTTTTCTGTATTTCTGTATCAGTTTAAAGAATATTTCTCTGAGGAAATTTAATACTAATTGATATATCTGGTTATGTAATTTTTGGTATATTAACATTATCAAAGCTTGGTGGCCTGCTCCTGCTCCTCCTCATCAACGTCATCATCATCATCAGCCACATCCTCAAGTTTCGCCAGTTGCTTATCGATATCTGCCAATTCTGGCGAGGAGTCCTTTACAAATGTTTCGTTTAGGGCATGTGCCACTTCATCCAATTCTTTCACGAATGTTTCATTTAGTTTGTTGACTTTTGGCTTTGACTGTTTGGGCACCAGACGCACATTGACATCCACTTTGACTGGGGGGCGTGGCTTCTTGTGGCAGCCATCGCGTTGCAATAGTTGCTCAAAATAGTGTTTCGGTTTTATGCTGGCATTCAAAGCATTGCTGTTTCGACCCTTACATTTTGTTGTTGCTGATGCTGTTGTTGATGTTGTTGCTATTGTCTCAGCGTCCACCGTCAAATGCGATGTTTGACACGAGGGCTGACAGCTACTGGCACCTCTGTTGTTGCTGCTGCTGCTGCTAATGGTCTGATTCAAAACTAGATGCTGTTGCAACCAAGGCAACAGTTCTGTTTTGCATGGATGACAACAACCTGTTGGTGTTGTGGCTGCTGCTGTTGGTGATGTTCTTGATGATGATGTTGCTGTTGCTGCTGGTGGTGGTGCAGTGCGATGGTGTTGCTTGTGTTGTGTGTCTAGGCTATATGCATGCGTGTGACAATGCATGCTTTTGCTGTGCGTGGTTTGTGTACGCGCTAATGTTGCTGCTGTTGCTTGTTTACTGCTGATGCTGCCGCTGCAACACGTAGTGTTTGTTTCACGTTGACGCATTGCTGGCTTTTTGTAAACATGTTCATGTTCGTGCTTGTGTCTCATAAAACTGGGGCAAAAACATTTTGGACGGGCACCCGTTGATGTGGTTGCTGTTGCTGTCAGAGGTGTTGCTGATTTTGCTGTTGTCTCTGTTCTGTAGTTGTTGGTTCTATGCTTTTTGTAGCTCGTTATTTTTGGCAATGGTGGCATTTTAGCCAATTCCTCTGCCAAACGCGCATTGCTTTTGATTATGTTTTGCAATATCTCATCACTAATGTCATCAGCAACAATATCAGTAACATCAGCCACATCATTATCTAACATGTCCAAATCAGGCAGCAAAGTGAACGCGTTTGCGTTTTCGTTTAATGTTGTTGTTGTGGCTGCTGGGGTGGTGGTTGCTGTTGCTGTTGTTATTGGCATCGGATGTATAGCCATAGGCGCGTTTATTGCTGCTGTTGTTGTTGGTGTTTCGGTTGCTGTTGTTATTGTTGGCATCGCATAATCGCACACTGGGTCTATATATTGAACAAATTTGCAGGCATGCAGACAGGTAGGCAGACAGGTTGGTAGGCAGGGAAAAGGGAGGGGTTTGAAGAAGTACAGCGTGTTAATCCAGTGTGAAAAGCTCGTATAGTTGTTTTGTAATTCTCAAAATATATTAATACTTAAATTGCACTGCGTGTTTTTGGCGAAAAATGTTTTACAAAATAATTCATTAAGGCTGGGCATGATATTTCATATTGCGTTGTGTTGAATTTTTCTTATAGTATGCTGCATTAATATTGAACAGGTTTTTGCGTTGCGCTTAAAGTTAAGTTTGAGTGATTAAATGTACTATAAGGTCGACTACTAATAGTAAGTATTGCCTGAATAACAATTGCACATTTTCTATTATTTTACAGTTTTTGTGCTGTGGAATTACCAAAAAGTTGCTGAAGTTGGATAATGCAGTTGATAATTACTTGTGCTTATAGGTCGTATCCTCTAATTTTCCGGTTAACGTTTTACACTCATTCGTCAGTTTATCCATGAGTTGCTTCTGAGACGTTATCATTTCTTCGAGCTCATTTACCGTTTCCGCTACAAGAAGTAGACAGACAGACAGAATATGATGTGAGGTATTATATTAGAGATGGATGATGCAGGTGTGAATTATAGATTAGTATCATTATGGAAAGGCAACGGCGCTACTAGACAAACTCATGGATAAACTATTGAGGTTTTTTTTTGTTTTTGGTAAGGATATCGGATTGAAAACCAGTTGATTCGGAATATTTAAATTTCAAAATAGATTGCACACACACGCACACAATATGAAAATCAATAGCTTAACCAGAGTTTAGAGAAAGTGAGAAAATAGATCAAAATATAATCAGGTGCTTGAAAAAAGTTGAAGTTAAAGTGTGTTTAAGTGATTATTGATTTAGATATAAAATATATTACGTCTAACATACCATGCTTATCCTGCATCTCTGAAATTCGCTTATCCAAATCTTTTTTGGTGGGGCGTATTTCATTCTTCAATTCCCCATAGGCCAACTGCAAATAAACAAAAATGTATTAAGCCCATTGTGGAGTTCTTATCACATTGAAATGTTATAGGTTTTACCTCCTTCTCCAGATTAGCAATTTCATCGTTCAAACGCAAAACTTCTCGCTTCGAGTGTAATATATCAGCATCTCCACGATCCAGACGCTGACGAAGCGAGTTAATCTCGGCGTTAAGACGCGCTGCCTCTGTTTTGGCTTCACGTGCGGCACGATCCAACTGCAGACGAAGCGATGTAATCTCTTGCTCCAGTGACTGTTTCTCGGCATTGACCTGTGCCATGTCTGCCAGGAAAGTGGTGCGATTTCCACGCAACTCCATCTTCAGCTCCTCAATTTGCGAATTCCGATTGGCCACATCGCGTTTTAGGTCGGTTTCATAACGCTTTTGCCGTTCCAGCTCCAACTGCAGTTTGGCCACTTGCTCCCACTGGCTACTCAGATCGCCGCCCAGCTGATCCACTTGGCTATTGTAACGCCTCTCAGCGGTTGCTCGCTCATCGGCCAAACGACGAGCCATCTCATGCTGAAGTTCCCGCACACGTTCGTGCTGACGGTCCAGTTCATCACGAAGATGACGTACCTCCAGCTGTAATTCAATTATGATTTTTGATATAGTGTTTACCCATAGTTAATAAACTAGGAAATATATAACTAAGATTATATTAAACGTCGATTCGACCGATTGATTGATGATTAACAATCAAGTCAATTATTTGGCTTAAGTATGTATAAAAAATATAACAAACAGAAAACAGGAAAAACAGAAATATCTCTTCCCCATAAAGTATACTATACTATAAGACAGGGATCCCAAAGTGGGATTATGGTGAAGCAAATACCAATGCAATTCAAGAACTACACAAATGAATTCAAAGCAGAAATTTTTATTTCTCAACCTGTGCACTAATAAAAATATATGTAACATATGCTGCAGATCAAAATATTTGTGTATGTTCTTGTATCAAGTTCCACTCAGAAATAACATGTTTGATTTACTCTTTTATTAGATTGTCGTAATACTATATTAAAAAAAAAGAACTTCCTTATATCGGCAAATCGAAAACCGATTTTTACAAGTGCTAACTTGATGCACAACCAACAACAAATTGCATTGATGCCGGCTACCGCAACGATTTATTGAATAACGAATGTTGAAGAATGAGGGAACTTTGGAAAAAAAAATAAAGGAAAAAGGGGAGTAATAGGACTGGAAATCCCTGACGACCTACTGGTTTGAGTTCTCCTTAATGTTAAGTATTTATTTGAGATCGACTTTGTTTTTTAGTTTTGTTGAATTATTGATTAGGTTATGTACGTATAAATAAATCTGTAAACTGGCAATTCCAAACATACCTCAGCCTGAGAGCGTTCCATCTGAACCAAGTCACTAATGTAGCGCTTGGAGTTATTGGCGCTATTGTGATTAAGGGACTTGGCTTCGTCGAGCATACGTTGCAAATGACGCACTGACTCCTCGAGGGCTCCCTTCTCCTGTTGCAAAAGTTCCAGCTGCTTCCTATGAGTATCACAGTTGACACTGCCCAAAATGGCAACGGCACTGAGAGGATCAGTATTTGAGTGTTTTTGCTTAAGTTCTTCATTTTCGATGCGGACACGCTTTAGGTCGATGTTGGCCTGCATCAGCTCCGCTTCCAGTTCACTAATCCTTGCCTCGTAGACAATATTGGGTGCACTGGCATAACGTGGCGATTGCACCTTCATGTTGCTCTTGCGAGGTGTGGTAGGAGTCTTGCGACCAGTATAGAGCAAATGCTCATCACTATCCGACGAGGGACTTGTGGTGTTCTGGACAATTGGCTTCGTTGCTCCACTGCCACCACTACCACCACCACCCAAAGCTGCAAACTCACTGCGAGCGTTCTCAGTTAAATGCTCGTTCTCATTGATCACATCCTTGACCTTGCCGAGCAGGTTGGTCAGCTCGTTGCGACAGTACTTGGACTCTTTCTCCAACTGCTCGATGTAATCCTCCTGCTTCTCAATGAAGCTAAAAATCTCTACCGGAGCATGTACACTATCCGTTGGCAAGGGAGCAACTGGCACACTGCTGGGATACAGAGTAGATGGGTTTGTAGCCAGGTTCTCCTTGGAAGCGGAGAGATAGCCCGAAGTGTAGCTCTTCTTGGGACGATAGGAGCTGATGCGTGACTTCTGACTAGGCGACAAATACTTGGAAATATCCGAAAATACAGGTCGTTCAATAACCTGAAGAGAATAAAAATTTATTCGATCAGTCTATATTATTAAGGATTAGATAACCTACCGATAAATTATCGGAGAAATTATCACCAGAGTCCTCGGTAAAGTTACGCAAATAGGCCGACGAACTGTTCATCATTTTGGGCATGGCCGCATACGAGTTGTCGGCCAGCATAACTTTCAAGCGGCCCACTGCCTCGTTATACGCGTAGTTAGTATAATCCATGGTCTTGCTCTTCTTGCTGATGCCCTTCGAGGACTTCATCGAGAAATTTCTAAAAACAAAAAAAATGACAAACGAAGAAAAACGCGAGAGTTTAGCACTTTAAATATATTTATGATTACATCCTACAAGTTTAGTATTTTCGACTTAGAAACTAAAAAATTAAGTGTATCCCTAGCAAAGCGCGCAGTGTGCGCGAGTTGGCCAGAAACTGAGGCTGTCAGGGTTTTTTTTATTTCATTGGGGTGACAATTGCCGCACTTGTGCCACGGGCTGTGGACTGGTTGCCGGGACAACGATTTGGCCAAAATACAAATATGTTCAGTCCTTTAACCCTGTTGAGAACACAAACATACACACAAATTTATCCTTTTGGACATGTGTACATGCGTCATGGTTCAGTAAATGCGCATACTTTTAATACCCTGAACCCATTAAATGAGTAAGAAATGGGCATAAGGGGTTTTGTGAAAATATTTCCGTCTCTATAAAGTATATAGTCTTGATCAGCATCAAAAGCCATGTCCGTCTGTCTGTATGAACTGATTGATATCAGAATATATAAGTTATAGGGATTTCTTTGAATAGGGATTTGGAACATAATACTATTTTATGCTGGTTAAGGATGCAGGGTATCGTTTTGTCGAGTTTTCTGGACAAAAGCGCTCTTATGTTTTTCTTCGGTTTTTATAATGTTCCGAAATAGGGAGTTTGTCTTTAGTCACAAAAAGTGTTACACATGCTTAAGGCAGAGGACAATATCTTCAAATCTATGCATTTTTATCAAAAGTATAATAATTTATACAATAAGGCATTTTCGATTTTGTTTAAAAATGTTTATTAGTTAAATATTACTTAATCATTCAAATTTATGAAAAAAAAATATTTTTTTTTATATGTACATAAATATATGCCAAAAGTGGTATTCACTAAGACACTTCAGTTATAACAATTTATAGGGTTGTAGCTAAATTTATGCTTTTCAGGAATGTATTTTTACTAAATACATTTAATACTTATTTTGTATCTAATTTCAAATTGATTTTAATGTTTTATTAACCAAAAAAGTAATAATATGAAACTTAATATTTGAAATGTTTTTTTTTTAATTTGGCGACATGTCCTTTGTATGAGAGAAATTTTTTTATTATTGCTCTGCACAAAGTCAAAATTGTATAAATAAAAAAACGTCAGCGCCCCCAAAATAAACTGTAAATATTAATTTACTCTAGCTTTTGTAGTTCCTGAGATCGACGCGTTCATACATACAGACAGACGGACATGGCTATATCGACTCGGCTGTTGATGGTGATCAAGAATATATATACTTTATGGGGTCGGAGAAGGTTCCTTCTGCCTGTTATATATTTCATGGGTTAAGGGTATAAAAATTTCCATTTACATTGATTTCAAGAACGTTAGGAAAGAACAACCTGTATTTGGATATATACTACATACTAAACAAATTAAAATTGCAAGCTATCGATTACAATTATAAATAACTTATTTACCAATGTGAATCAAGAGAATCCAGAAATAAAATTATGCTATAGTTTTATTGCGTTGCATACTTTTAGAGGGATTAAAATTTATATTTTTTATAGCTCCACATTAAAAATCATATCTATTCCAAATCAAAAGTGGATAACAAATCGATCAACTAGATCTTCCCCCAACAAGTCCACGTTGACCTACCTGGAACGCCTCTTGATCCGTCCACCTGCACTGCTGAAGCTGCAGACGCTCTCCCTGTCGGAGTAACCGGAGGGTCGGTGATGAGACAGATTACGCAAATTCTCGCTTGTCAGCAGCGATGTCAAGTTTGTTGGATTGCTGTTGCCGACAGTCTGCGGTTGGACCCGTGAATGAGCGCTAGTACTTTTCAAGTTGTACAAAGGAGCGCCGTACTTGAGGAAATTTTCAGTTTTCATTTTACGCAAAGAGCGGCGAGGCCAACATAGGTTTTAACAAAGGGGAAAACAACACTACCAAATGCAACAACAGCAACAAAAACTTAACTTCTGAAGTGGGGCGAGTCTTGAAAACTTTCGTTGCTTGCGATTTGTGCTTTGCAATTTGACTGGCATGCAAGGATAAGTGGTGGAGGGGGAAAGCACTTGTGGTATGCACTTCCTTCCGTTTTAGCGGTTATGTTTTAATTGTTTCTTTGAGCTGAGCGTCAGGATGCGGAAAAGACGCGACGCGACGCGATTGCAGACAGAACGACAGGACGAAAGGACGACGACGGAACGCGTTGAAGTTTAACTGAAACGTCTGCGTTCACAAGTCAAAGCTTTTATAGACTCGGTTTTAACAACAACCCCAACCAGCTAACACAAAACTTTTCCGGGAGGCTCGGTGTATATATAGTTTAGTGTGCTTTTAATGTGTTTGGTGCCATGACGTGCCCATCCAGCACAGAAATTCCACAGAATAATGTTAACGTATGCAATTTGTACCCAATGGCGTATCATATCCCTTTGCAAGGGGAGCCACCCAAAGTCACTCTAAGCCCCCTTTGCTGTCGACGCCTTTGCTTTGGCAATTTCGCGGTGCGTCTGTTTGATCGATAACTGAAATGAATGACGTTTGTCGCCGCCATCAATGTATTGAAAGCACGCTCTCTCAGATATTTTGTGCCAATATTCGGTATCTACTTTCCCCTATTCGCCCCGTCACCACATACCCCTCTATTACGGTTGTTAACTTATACAGAAAAACGGGGCCAAAAACGTTTTAAGCTGCATATTTTTGAGGTTTATGCGAGTGCCTTATAAACAGCAATTCTGAGTTGCCATTGACAGTTAGACTTTGCCGTTGAATGTTTTCCATTGTATAATCAAAATATTGACAAACCGTTGCTAAACGCTCACAAATTAGTGCCTCCAACTGGGTTTCGCTTTATATTTATGACTATTTTTAATAGCCTGCATTGCAAAGCCTTAACAAATGACAGGAGAAAAAGGCAAGCGAAAAGGCAAAGCGCGATATTAAGTAGAATAAGCATATTGAACAAGGTCAAAGATAACATTTCTTTGGGTTGGGAAGATAATATTGAGAATAAGGACTTTGACTTTGGAACTTAACACATCAGTTTTGTGTGTTAATTGCTACTTGTGAAACAAGGGTTATGGTAAACTTATACTAAAGTATAACAGACTTAGTTTAAGTGTTCCTTTTTTATGTCATCTACCACAATAAAAACTTTACTTTTGTAATTGTCTATTATTAATGCTCTATTACAAAAATAAAATTACGAATATCATATTATTTAGATTTAATTCAAATAACTATTCACTGCAATCTTATTTAACGGCAATAATCGATTATTAAATAGCTTGTATTCACTTAAAGAACCAAAAACGTATAATTTTTTCGTAAAAAAGAAGCTAATTACTTTTCAAAATCATATTCAATGTCGCATTTTCATATAAGTATTATAAAAAATATTAAAAACAAGTAAGAAGGCTCTAGTCGAGTAAGCTCGGACAGACGGTCGGGCGGACAGACCTACACATACGTGTGCTACTGTACCAATTCTTAATCTCCGGTGATTCCTAACCGATTTAAATAAAATTTTTACAGATTTTCATTTTTTTGTTAATAGTTTCAATCCTCATTTTAAAATTTTGTAAATTCTAATTTTTTTTGTTATCGGTTATATATATACATATATATATATCGTATATCGTAAGCCTGAAAGCTATAAAAATAGTAAATCATTTGAAGTGTGATTAGCTGTGCAAAAAGATATTGGCCAGAACTATGTAGGTATGTACATACTTGAGATATTATGCAGTGAAAACAGGGTAAGCATAAGAATAAGAAGCAGCAACCGACACATGTCAAAGCGGGATCGGGATCGGGATCGGTTTTGGCATCGGGATCGGGCTGCCAACAATTGATCTAGAGATCGCAACAGTAACTTATGAGCAAATCACAGACATTTAATAGCTCAAATAACTCAGGCTCTGGAGGCAGCAGCTACACTACTACTACCACAGAGGGTAACTGCAACCGAACCAACTTCAACTTCAACTCCAACTCCAACTTAAGCTCTAAGTGGAAGTTAAAGTCGAGACCCAACTTCTGTGTTTGTGTGTGTGTGCGCGCACACAATCAATCAATGCAATCTCTGTTATCATGAATAATTTCCTAGAGGGCATATTTGGGGCTGTAATTGTGAGTGAGTGTGGAGTGGAAGGAAAAACCCTTTTGCTGTTGTCGGGAATGCTTGCCTGGCTGTTTGCCAGCTTGCAACATTATCAGCTTCTTGCGATTTAATTACCACAAAACCACAATGCCGAGGCAAAAGCCTAGTAAAGTATCAAGAAAACCCTCTAAGATAAGCGCATAATTCTAACCCGTATACCCCGTAGCCCGATGTGAGAATATCTCTGCAATATACAATTCATAAACATAAACAGTGACCAGCAATGTGGAGGCACTCATGTGTGAGCTTAAGTGTGTGTGCGTGCGTGTGTGTGTGTGTAAGTGTTATCGATCGTGGTCAATGTTGTTGGAAACAAAAAGGCAAACGGGCCCGGACTCAAGACCTGGTCCAAGATCCAGGCCCAAGCCCAGGCCCAGGCCCAGTCCCAGTCCAGTTCAGTTCAGTCCAACTCCAAGTGGAAGCCCTCGGGGCGCTCTCAGCAATTTTCATTGCTGCTGCTGCTGCTTCTGCTGCCGTTGCCGTTGCCATTGCCGTTGTTGTCTTGGCCATGGCTCTGTGGTTTTGGCTGTTGCTGTGTCTTAGGCTCTGTATTCTGTATTCCAGTGCCTCTGATCGTTGTCGCAATCTCTTCGGCTGCTGCTGCTGCTGCTAATGCCTTGCCTTGGCTTGGCTCTGACTCTGACTCTGACTTGGTGACTTGCTCTGATTCTGCCTCTGCTTCGTCCAAGACAAAGCCAACAATGTCGAACGTCGTTGCCGTCGTCGTCGTCGTCGTCGTTGTCGCTGCAACTATTTACAACACTGCATTCCTGCGTCGCAGTCATTCAAGAACTCACAGCCAAAAGACGGAGATGGAGATAGAAAGAGAGAGCGAACAGAGTCGAAACTGCGGTTGCAGTCCGAAACCAGCGTTGAACTTGTTTCATGCCACTTTGGCTTATGTGCGTACATGTGTTTCTGTATGTGTGTGTGTGCTCGCGAGTGTGCTGGCTCCTTCAACAACAAATGCTGGCCAAGCTGCCCGCCTGCCTCATAAATGCTGTAATAAGCCCACAACAACAACAATTACAACAACAACAAGATCAACGTTGAATGTGCGCTCGAAACATGTTTATGAAAAGAAAGAAATTCCATTGCAAACAAAAGAGGCAAAAGCAAACTGGCAACGATCGATCGCTTGGGAGAGAAGAGAGGCGTAAGTACGTTGCGCATGCTCGCATGTAATCCAACTTTACTGCGCTCTCTCGCTATTTCTCTCTCCCTTCTCCCTCTCACACGCACGCACACACACACACCAGAGAGAGCTTAGATTTACATATTGGTGCGTGCTCTTTAGCCTCTTTTTTGATTGTTGTTGTTTCATTGTATTGAATACAAACACAATAGCTTTTATGAGTATCTTTTCACACCCGCCTCAACCATTCTCTTATCTCAATGTCTCTCTCTCTCAGTTGCTCGCTCTCTTTGAGTATGGCAGTTTGGGCCGCCTGTGGGCATATTTATTTATGCTATGGTGAAATGTCTTGACCATTGGAATGGTCAGCATAAACGTGCGACCATTGCAAAAGTAGCACAGAATTTTCACCAGGCAACAATCCCCTTCCCATCGTCAGTAAAAGAAGTCGCAGCTTTGCGAAGTTTTTGCAAAGCTGCACATTTTGTGTATTGTGTATTGCACATCATAAACTTTTATTGATAAACATTGGAGATAATCCATTAGGAATATCAATTTACAATTTATTCAAATGTTTATTATTTTATCAATAAGTTAATAATTATTATTGTTTGTACATTTTTCTTAATTTTAATTAGTCACGTAAGATTGTTTATTGTTATCGTTCTTTAACTGCTTCATTAATTATGGTTTCTTTATATTACCTTCAATAAACGAAACAATTAATTTTTAAATTCCGCAAGTTTGTTGTCCAAGTCTTTTATTTTTACTGGCAATGCTGCCCAATAAAGAGTCGCAGCGACCAAGCCAAAGAGAAAAAACGCGCTCTCAGAGAGCAGCACACACATACACACACACACACACACAGTCATGTATTGAGCATGGTCACAACACTCAAAGAGGGAACGGGCAAAACTCAGTGGCTTCAGTTGCCATTTACCTGTTGCCGTGCGCTGTAATTCGTCCAGTGTCGTAGCGGATGAAACTGAATCTTGAGGCGCCGCATTACGTTGCGTGCCTGCCTGCCTGCCTGCGCGTGTGTTTGTGTTTGTGTTTGGAGTGCGTTCGTGTATTAGTGTGGTTGGTGTGCTCAGCTCAGCTCAGCTCAGCAAAGGCAACAAAAAAAAAAAGATAACATAAAGCAAAGTAAAAGAGCCACAGTGAAAGATCAGCGCACACATACCAACAAGCATATGTATGTGCACAAATACAAGCGCAGCTTGCAATAAAAATAAAGTAGAGAAAAGTTGTGTGAAATGAAATAGCAAAAAGGAAATTAAATAAATACATACACAAATCAAATACATATATATCAAATATTGTATTTATAAAACGGAATTTAATGAAGCCGCAAAAACTGCCTAAACAATGAAATATTGTGCGGATGCATAAATGAAAACTGAACGAGTGACGTATTTAAAAACAGCAACAACAAAAAAGGTAGCAACTGCTATTTATTAAATTGCATTCATATTCAGGTTTATTTTTTCACTCTATAGCGAGCGAGTCTCGCTCTATACCTTGTTTTTGTGTGGCTTCAGCAAATGTGAAAAAGAAGAAAAATATATTCTTTGTGTTATTGATTTTTGTATTGTTTTGTACTTCTACGCTCGTTAGGTTGTTAAGAAATACTATTTCGGATATTCTATCTCGTCCTTAACTTGGTTAACTTTATTACACGCATTTTTTTCTGCCACACAGCGTCAGCGTCGCCAGGTTTCAAACCAGTTGCAAAGTTGTCACATTAAAATCACACCTTCGAAGAAATATTTATTTTTGTTGTTTTTGCTGCTGCGCTGTGGTTTCTATACATATACATACATACATACATATAAACACATATGCACCACATTGCCCATAACTCGTTCGCTCTCTTATACTCACACACACACACACACACACAGACACATACAGTTACACCCTCTCTGTGGCCTGCTTGACAATTTTGCATGCAAATTATACGTAAAGGAAGTCAGACCCAGGCCATGCCAGGCCAGGCCAGCAACTGGTTGATCTGCATAGACGCCCATTATAAGTAACATGCTGCATGCTGTTGATATTGTCGTTTTTGCTTTCATAACTGGTACATATACACACATATTGGAATACTTGAACACATATGATACAAGCGAAAAAGTTATAAACATTAAGGCAACCACCAATGCTAGTTAGTATCTCATTATTGGTCATTTAGGTGCAAGAGAAGCGTGCAACGGATATGATTATTTTCCAACCAATTTCCCTTTCTTACAACATGTTATGTTAGAGTATTCACATGTGTGCTTAATATGTGCGCCTTATGTTGGTTTTCTGTGCGTATTTATCATTATTTAAGTGCCTTGGGGGATTCATTGTTGTTGTTAGTTTTTGGTTCAAACACAACACGGAAAACATGTGGCTTTGAGGTTAAATGTTAATAAATTGTTAATTTAATATCTGTCAATGATTTCGACATAACATTATGACATTTTCAGCAAAAGCACTTTCCTTTTGCCAACGTCAAAATGTCCGCGTCAATTGCGCCATTGCTTGCCATTTTGGCCGCTTTCCAAATGTCCATGGCTAAACAAAAGACTTAAGCGACAAACTTGATCACTTCACAACAAATATCATAGGCCAAAACTTATACCCGCCACCGCCACCAACACCGCCACCACCATCGCCACCGACACCGCCGCCGCCAGCCACAGCCATTTTATGCTTCCATCTACCAACAATTTAAAATATTTTTGATACAAAAAAAATGTCAACATATGCGCATTGCAATGACAAGTCAGCTAGGTATCCAAACCGCCAACCACCAACCAGCTAACAGCCGGCTAACAGTTGGCCCAGTCGGCCCAGTCCATTCCAGTCCAGTCAGCCATGGCCCGCAGCCTCAATCAAAGCAATACCCGGCTCAAATCCCCCCCCCCCTCCCCCTTCCCTCTACACTCTATCCACGCACTGGCAATCAAAACCAAAAAGCTTTCAAGCCAAAAGCAGCCGACGATATCGTCAACTGAAGCCGCCACAGACATGGAAAAGCCGCGCGAGAGTCGATTTCATGACATTTCCAATAAAACTTTTTCAATATCTTTTTCGACCGGGTATAATAACTATGTCATTTTGGCTGGCAAAATATGAAAATTCAGAAAAAAACGTTTTAGATTTTTTTTTATCACATAAATGTGTAAAAATTGCTTTACTGCAGTTTACCAAGAACACCAATAAAAAAGTTAATAGTATTAGTGATGAATATAAATTTTGTAACATGAAAATATATTCAGTAAATTTTAAAGAGCCTAACAAAAATGTATTCCTTAAATATTATGGATATTCAATGTTGCAATCTATAAAGTATATATATTAAGTTTAAACATGAAATACAAAAATATCCATTTACAACATTAATTAAACAAATAAAAAGAAGTAAGTCTTTTTGATCTAATTACTACTTTTGGGTATATTACTTATGAAAAAACGATTGAGTCAATCCAGAGACTAATTTGTAAGCTCGTGAATACACCTGCCCCTTGATTGACTTTAAATATGCTCGTAGTTATGGTTCATTACACAAAATGACAAACAAACATTAAAAGTCTGCACTTAAATAGTTAGCTTTAGAGAGTAATTCAAAATTCGTTGTGGGCCCGTCTGTTGGTTTTACCTTTTCTCGATTGCAATTTTTTTGTTGTTGTATGGCTTTTTTATATATGTGTATGTTTTTTCTGTATATATGTATGATTTCATAGAGCAGGCAACGTTGCAATAAGCTAACTAAAATGCAATGCCATGTATATATATTTTTTTATTATATTTTTTTTTTGTTTTTTGCTTCGTTTTTGTTGCTGTTGGCCGAGCGAGTCCGAGCCACAAAGAGTTGTTGCAGTGTGTGTTCAGTTTTGCAATTTTGCAGCTCTCACGGCCACAAGCGACAGTTTTGTATTAGAAACGGCAACTTGTATGCTGCAGCTAGTTACGAGCTTGATGACTAGTGCTATGATCGGTGAGGAGGGGGAGAAAGGGAAGGGTAGCTGGAATGTTGTCGCTGCTAGTTGGCAATGTTGCCTGAAGTGACTGACATAGTTGTTGTTGTTTTTGTTTGTTTGTTGTTCAGATTTTTCGCAGGGCCACTTTTAGAACTGAACTTTAAAATTTAATTTGTTAAAAGCAGAATAGAATTTATGTGTGGCATATTAGACGAAGAAGTGGAAGAAGAAGAAAGAGATTTGTAAAGAAATCGTCAACCAATGTGGGCATTGTAGTTGTTGTTGCATGCGGGCTAAGGCAGCGAAGGCAAGCCCGCAGATATAAAAGATACAAAGATACAGATAACCTGTTGGATGTGTGTTGTTGTTGTTGCAGCAGCAGCAACAGCATCTGAATACGTGTGTGCAACAAGAAGACAAAACGGTTCTTTACATTCGCTTCTCTTCTCTCTTCTCTCACCTCTCTCTCTCTCTCTTTCTTCTCTACTTTTACTCGCTTTACTTGCTTTCTTTTTCGCGCTTTTAATAAAATGTAATTTGAAAAATTGCGCGCGGCAAATTGTTGACTTGTTTGTTTGCAACTCATCGTCGTCGTCGTCGTCGTCGCTCGTCATCATCATGGTTAGAATTTCAAATATTTTGTCTTAATTAAAATTTTGCTGCCAGTCAGCCAAGCATGCAGGCACTTCGTCTAAACTTGTTGTTAGGTGAAAAGTCGGGCAAATTTTTTTCTTTTTTTTAATTTGTAAATAAATTAGCGCTTTCGTTTCGTTTTAGTTCGTCAAGCATTTGTCGCGATTTTGCATTTCGTCGACATTTTTATTGGATTAAGTTTTGGCCTGGATTTATGCCCGCTCTCGCGGATTAGATGCGCCATCATTCACATTGTTGTTGTTGCTGCTGTCGCATAGCATGTAATTTGCGGCAAGTCTGCAGCTTTTGGGCTTGTGTTGTGATTTATTTTTTGTTTTCTGTTGGACATTACATTTTAGGTTAAGTGGCGTTTATGTTGTACACTGTTGTTGTTGACGGCTTTGCCAACAAAAGACTTAGGCAACTAACTGGGTCGTCTGCTGTTTGACTTTGCATCGGAATTTGAATTATTCCTACAGTAACGCAAGCCAAGCCAACGACAAAAGAGATACACAGATAGAGAGAGAGGGTCATAACTATTTTCCTATTTGATTAATGACAGTTAATTTTCATCAATTCGTTTCGCATGGCCCATCTATGTATGTACCTTTAAAGGGCATTCGCCTTAACTTCATGGTTCATTATATAACGCGTTGGTTTAATGAGTTTGGCTAAAAACATAAAAAAAAAAATAAAAATATTTTTCGCAGTTTTTTTAATGAAGTGAATTTAAAGTTAAGCTAATGGCTAAATTCGCATAGAATCATTAAAGAAATATAGGGTATTACTAATTTTGATAGTCCCCGCAGCACACTTTTATAATCATTCTGAGAGAAAGTTGTCCAGATTTTAATTATACAAATTATGTTTTTGATATTTGTGTATTTGATCTCAGAATAGCAATATATACTTGACACATCTGTAACTAATCCGTTCAGCATGATCTTAATTATATTACAAGCATTATTATCCACATACACATACTTTCTCTTCTCACACTTATCATCATCCACCTCTTTAGACCTTCTTCTAATGAGCCCATTCAAAGGCAATCATTTCCCCTCTCCAACAAAATGGTTGTGTTCACAATAAATCAATCAGCATAAACATATACAAATTTTCAATTTGAACACATATGCATATTTCATAAGCTCATTTCACACATTCTAAATTCAGAGCTTTGAGCTGATTTTGGCACTCTTCACCTTCTTCTCTTTCTGGGCATTAATTATGTCAACGTTGCGCGACAACTTTCAATTCTATATATGCCAATTTTCTACATATAACTTGAACCAAGTTCACACTAACCAAAATGAAATGTTTAAGAAATTGAACTTCGTTTTATGTTTCTGTTGCAGAAACTAGTTTATCTCTAACACTTTAATTAATCAAATATATTTACATGTATATGAACTCTTGTATATTTAAAAATCCATCGTAAGCAACAAATTAAGAAGTAATTGCATATTTTAATAGTGAATTAATAAAGTCATATTTTTTTGTTATTTATTTATATATTATATTTCAAAATATTCATAACATTTTTTGATTTTGTTTTATTGTTTTTTTGTTTATTCTTTTGAATTGTGTGTGTTTCCCTCTTAAGTCTCTGATACTATAAGAAAACAAAAGGAACTATCCGATAGCAAACACCTGTTACTTTGTATGTTTGTTTGATCACTTTTGCCGCTCTCCCATTCAATTTCTGTACATGCAGCAATCTCATCAAATAGGTCCATCATTACAAGAATATATATATATATATATGCCTTGTTAAAAAAAATAGAAAGAAAACTTTCTGGGAGTTGCTGAATCCAAGCACGAGGTCCGTTTTACTCCCTCGGATCAGGATTTAGACATAGCCTCAAAAATTAAATTTCAAAAGTCAGACCCGATGGAAAGAAACAGACCTGATTCGGATTTAGCTACCCCAAAAACATGTAAAAGACATAGTATGCCTCTACAATTATTTAAGATACTACATAAATTCATGTTTGTTAAGTTTACTAATTTTGCAAACCACAGCAGTGTATTTAATGTCGGTGACAGGAAAAACCAATATTTCTAAGTTTCTTAGGATATAATATCAAACAAGAGCGAGAGCCGATATTTAAATTATATGTAAAATAATTTCAAATTATTTTCGGGTTAAATTCGAACCATTTTATGTACAAATTGTTTTAGAATTTCGCTTTAATATATTGCCACACCTAACGCCGACATCCTAGTTTGTCCCGTTTGACAGCCTTAGTTATACTAATTTTTGAAAATTCAAATTATTTTGACATTTTTACCAGTTATAATGTGTTCGATTTTGACAACATGCAAATGGCCGATTATCGTTTCCAATATGTGTTGATTATTTTTATACCCTTAACCCATGAAATGGGTAACAAAAAGTGTATAATGATTTTGTGGAAAAATATATAACAGACAGAAGGAAGCTTTTCCAACCCTATAAAGTATCAGCATCAATAGCCGAGTCGAAATAACCATGTCCATCTGTCTGTCTGTATGTATGAACACATCAATCTTAGGAACTACAAAAGCTCTTCTAATTTCTAGGCATGATAAGTTTGTTTCAAATTTTCGATAACTTCTCAGGCTTACGATATACATATGAAATCGATAACAAAAAAAAAACATGTATTTTGAAAACTCAAAAATGGAAATTGAATACATTTACAAAATAATGGAAATCTGTGAAATTTTGATTAATATTGGTTAAGAAACACCGGAGATATGAAACCATCAAGCATTGCACTATGGGGCATTTTGCCGAAAATCGGGCATTTATTAATAACTCGAGAAAAACAAAAGATATTTCGATTCGGTTTTTAGCTAAATATTTTTAAAAATCAAAGAAAGGTTTTTTAGAAAAGAGGCGTGTCACCGCCCCTTTATTCATTATTTTATTGTATGCAACTTTCTTAATTTTGACCGTACTTGAATGAAACTTGGCAATTAAGAGTTTTATAATGATACTAATATCTTGGCAAAAATCAATTAAAATCGGTCAACTATATCCTATAGCTCCAATAGAAGCTATCGGTCTCAATACGGTTTCTCACATAAAAACTTTGTTATTTTTTTAGATATCTTCACGAAACTCAACAAAAATATGTTTTATTAAGCTTTTCGTATTTGTGCAAAATATGAGCAACATCCGATCACTATATCATATGGCTCTCATAGGAACCAATGCATTGGTACAGTAGTACACGTATGTGTATGTCTGTCCGTCTGACCGTCTGTCGTTCTGTATGGTCAAGGGTATCTTCTAGTCAAGCTTATTTTATACTTTGATTAATACGATTCGAAAATCAATTACTTAGCTCAGGAATTGTTTACTATAAGTCTGTGATCTTGGCTAGAAACATGAGTTTTATTAAATTAATGACAATCTTTATGTAGCTAACAAATTTTTTTTGCCCAATTTATTATAGATTGTATATAGAAAATTTGAAAACATTTTACAGCGAAAAAATCTTGTATAAACCAGATATCTATATCCAAAGAAAATTGAACAATTCGATATAAAAGGATGGAAAAGTTTTTTTCTATTTATGATCTATAATATTTATGACAAATTCAAATAATTAATGTCTGACAAATTACAGCACTACCAAATGCATTTTTGAAAATACATATAAATTTACATTGAATATAAAAAAACTATAAAATAAATATGAATATTTAAAAACTCTACACTGTCTATTATAGAACTTTTACATTTGTTTAATTTATGCCATCGATTTGTCATAGTTTGCCCTCGACCGACTATAAACATATGCATATTTAGTATGAATATAAATATTTCTTAGCACTTAGCTAAATAGTAAACTGAGATCAAGTTCTAAAATAAAATTCGCCGTGCCTAACCTCTTACATTAAATCTTATTTATATAATGGAATTCTAACAAATCAAAATACAAAAATAAACTAAAATGACATATCGCTAAATTTATAATACAACAAATTGCATTTTATGAGAGATATAATAAAAAAAAATATCGTTTCGTTGCTTGGCTGGAAGCAGCTGCACCCATTTTGATGTTTGTTGGCTGCAAGAAATATTTCTTGTTTCTCTCTCAAAAAAGTTGTCAGCGCCACCCACTTTCTGTCCACTTCTGCGCTATTGTATGTGTAAGTGTGTGTGTAGGTGTTTTATTTACCTGGGAAACGTCGGGGCGGGGCGCTGACAGAGAGCCGATGCGATATTTGCCAGCCACAAAAGCGGCAACTGCGGCATTTTGCTAAATCAAAATTGACACTATGCAAAAAGCTAACCTACAGAGCGCAAATTGCAACACGGTAGCAAAACACACACACACATGCACACACACAGATACACTCTTAGTGCTGATTGTCGGGGCAGACTGGGGCCAGGCGCTCAGCGTGCCAAGCCATAGCGGCCAAAAGGTGCCCGTTGCCCGATTCCATTGGCATGTGTATGTGCTTGTTGCTGTTGTTGTTGTTGTTGTTTTGTGGCGCCAAGCAATTTCTGTGTTAGCGTTAGATTTCAGCCATGTGCAGACAACAACGAACACCCAAACACACACACACAGACACACACATAAACAGCAAAGCACAGCAGTTATTACTTTTATACCATATACAAACGAACAGTGGTACAGATTGGGTGAAAAAAAAATTACTTTGTTAATTAACAATTTTTTTGTTGTGAGCTCGAATTAAATCGATAATTCGTTGACAAATAATTTAATTGTTTATTCGCGATCAATTTTAATAAATGTCCAAAATTACATTACATAAAATATCATATTTTTTTTAACTATGTATAGTATAAGTATAACTATATATAGGGACACTATTTAAAACTTTGAATTTGGGCTTAATATTTAACAAAAAAATGTGTGATATATTTAAATCCGAAGCAACATCTTAAATAGCTTTTAAACGTATATAAGACGACTCTATTTTAGTTATTTATCTTATTCATATGGAAAAATATTAGCTTATATTTTTTAGGTAGTTTTCCTATTATAAACAAAAAATTTTCATCAAATAAATTTAAGCGTTTCCAAAGAGTGCAAAATTTATTTTAATGAATATGTATTGATTGTATTAAGTGCATTTTTTAAAAAACTGTAAAAACCATAATTTATTAGATGAAGATACATTTATTTTTATGCAATTCCATTCAATTACGGATTAAATTAACAGTTCAACTTGCAAAGTCAACAATTACATAGTAAATTATTATTATTGTAAATCCATAGCAACTGACTCATAATTTATGATTTTTGTTCAATACATACAACCACAGTGCCATATATGATGGCAAAATGATTATGATTCACTTTGGGTGACTGCACCACTGTGGCCACCATCGTGGTGACATTCGTTCATTAAGCATATTAAATAATTAGTACTTGTTGCTGTCATATTTTATGTGCTCGTTTGAGCATGTTGCTTCTTGCTTGTTTGAGGCCCGCTGTGAGGCTTGGCATGTGAATAGACAACACAGCTTTTGCAACATAGAGAAGGACCAGTTTTCAATAGACTTAGCTCAAGTGTTTGGCCTTTTGGCTTTGTTCGAAAAATAGCGTATAAGAAACTGCGCGCTTAAATTGAAAAGCTATTGAAAAATAAGTTATACCCCTCGGGCGGGGCTGAGGGCGTCTTAAAATCATCATCTATAGACATAAATACTTGTGACACACAAATAAAATGAGCAAATTAATGCAAGCCATTGCCTTGGTTAAAACTAAATGAAAACATAAATATAGAGCAAATAGTCTTAAATAATTCAGCTATAAGTAACTGAACAGATTTTTATCAGTCAGTCTGGTTTTTATAGGATTTTGATATAGATAATTATACATACCTCACAGAAAAAAAATAATATAATTAAAAAAAATATTGAATCAAAAAAATACAAGAAGAGTACTATATTGAATTTTTATTGACATATTTATTTGAATTAAAAATGTTCTTAAGTCTTCCTTAGAAATTTTTTTAAGAAATAAAAACTTTTTAAAAGTTTCAAGAACTAAAGTTAGTTCAATTACCAAGGACCTAATTTGCTTTAGACTAAAGCCAGAAACAGACATCTTAGCATCTTGAAAAATGTAATAATAGTTATTGAAAACCAAAAAAACCTCCGACAAATGTTCATTTCTATTTCGTTTGACATGACAAACTCAATGCCAAAGATCTATATATTTACATTCGTATTTAAAATAAACATTTGATGTATGTTCTGTCAAAATGAAGCATATTTGTTTCGCCCCAAAAAGAGTGAAAAGTTTAACATGTGTTAGTTAGATAGATCTTACCCCTTAAAAGCTGTAAGAAAGCATATTTTGTGGTTGCTCCAATATAGTCGTAGCCGTAGCTGAAGTCGGAGTGAGAAATGAGGAGGAGGCCTCTGGGCCATTTTCCTCTTTGCGTTTATTTTGGATACATTTGCGGCGAACCAGTTGAGCGACATTCCATTTGAGGCGCGACAGGCGGCGTCCATTTCGGAGATGCTAAGAGATTAATCAGCTGCCATAAGCCAAATGACAAGACATATTTTTATGTTGTTTTTGGTTTTTTTTTTCGGTTTTTTCTCTGTTTTTGACTTGTTGCCTTTCGAATGTTTTGGCCTGGCTTAGTGTTATTATTGTTATTATGTTTATTTATGGCATAGCTAGGAAAAAAATTAATTTCAAATTTGATTACAATAAAAATAGAGCCACACACACGCACGCACACTCGCAAACACACACACCTTGGTTCGAGCCACTTGTAAGCAGCATTTGATTTACGCGCCCCAAAGTGTGCCCACAACAACAACAACAACAACAGCAACATCTAGGTAGGCAAATGATAGAAAAAGACCCATCCGGCATCTCAGTTTGGTAGGTGTGTTTGTGTTTGTGTATTTTTTACCGTGACGGCCCAACCCAAAATACCAAACAATAATACTAAAGAAGATTTAACCACACACAAAAATTTGGAAATAAATTTATTGTTTTCTATTTAGATAGTTATATGTTTGTATTTATATAGTATGGTATATTGTTTATGGAAATAGCACAAATTATGCAAAGCTGCCAAAGAGAACAAATGTAATAATGGATGAACAAGAGACGCATGTATTTATACATATGTATATTTATGACTGTATGTTGTTCCCTTGTTTTATTTGCCGAATTGGGTTACTTTCAACATCATTTATATATAAAAATATATATATTTTTTTGTTAAGGTCTTAGGTTACACCGACAACAATAACAACAACACAAACAATACCCAGCAGCAGGAAAACGTCGATTTTTTCAGGCCAGGCCAAAGCTACAGATGGCCAATAGACTAACATTAGAACAGCCCACGCTTGGGCTTATGATTAGAGTTACCAACAGACACTTCAATAGAACGGGTTTTAAGCCAAAGCTGAAGTTAAACAAGTAAGAAGGCTCTAGGCGATTTAGCTCGACTAGAAGATACCCTTAACCCTTGTTCATACAGACGGACAGACACGCTGTACACGCTGTACCAATGCTTGATGGTTTCATATCTCCGGTGTTTCTAAGCCGATTTTAATAAAAATTTCACAGATGTTTATTATCTTGCTAAAAGTTACAATCCCCATTTTTTTTCTTGTTTTATCGATTCCATTTGTATATTGTAAGCCGGAAAAGTTATCGAAAATTTTAAACAAACTTGCTATGCCTAGGGATTAGGAGAGCTTATATCCATAATCTGGAGTCTCTGGCCTTTGTTGTTCCTGGGATCGGCGCGTTCATACATACGGACAGACGGACAGGCAGACATGGATATATCGACTCGGCTGTTGATGCTGATCAAGAATATATATACTTTATAGGGTCGGAGAAGCCTTCTTCTCTGTGTTACATACATTTGCACTAAACCATTATACCCTTTTTTACCCATTTCATGGGTTAGGGTATAAAAAAAAACACAAAACAAGTGAATACATTGTTTTCGAACGCAACCGACTGGGAAATACTCTGTTGCCAGTATCAAATCGAGTACGGGGGCGGTTGAGTTGGGCGGGGTATCCAAAATATTGATGCTTTTTTTGAATATATTATAGATATGGGGCATTCATCCGCCTTGCTAAAAATACGGTTGAAGGCGGCAGATGTAGGCGTGACATATTAAATATTATGATGCAGATTTTTAGGTACTGCCACTAGCTATCTTCCCATCAAATTGTATGACTCTAGTTATTAAAATGTAAGAAATATGTGTGTCTTATCGATTTGCATCTCGAGATGTATCGGCTTGTTACCAGCCGCACTGTGGGCGCCCCTATATTGATAGTTTTTCTGATCTACATTTGGACCACCATATTTGCAATGTTTCAAGTCTCTACGGACCAATGTACTCTCTATCTTCGGTATCAGAGTATAAATGTAATCAATAAAAAAATATATATGCCTTTGCCAATGAATGGAGTTGAAGTCAAAGCTGTTTCTCAATAATCGTTGATGGCAATGGAAATATGACAGCATACGTGTGTCCCTAAGAAAACAAACAAAGAAGAAAAATAACGATGTATGCATTCAATATACAATCTCAATACAATACAACATATATACACTTATTAATTGTTAAATTGTGAAAAATTCAAGTTGATTTGTGTTGGTTAGCTATAAATATAACTGGCGCCCAAGTATTTTAACAGCTAATCATGTTCAGCCAAATCTTTGGGCTCCGCTCTGTCATGTGGGCCGAAGGAAATTTCAGGCAAATCGGCTAGAATTTAACTTTGAATTCGCTTTAAAGGTCAAATGCAAAGCGTGGCGCGCCCAGTTTCAAAATACTTGCAAAATATTTATGTACACACATGTGTGTAGGCACATACGCATACCAAAGAAGCAAAAAAAAATATCTCTTTAATTAATAATTGGCAACTGAAGTTGGAGTCGTTGAAAACCTACTTTTGAACAGCCCACACTAACGGTACTCAATCCATTCATTCCCATGGCCAAAAGAGAGGTGGTTGCTGTTAAGGCCTAGACTAAAGACAATTTATAAACATAAATTTTGATTATTATTTATACTTTATTTTACTTTGCTTTATGATTATCATGACCCAAATTCCATTGCGCTACGGACCATCCACAGAGATTATCCACGGCATAACATAGTATTAAATTTTTGAGCTTTGGAGTTTACTTGAATAGAAATTTGTAGTGCTTTAGGCATTACACAACACTTAATAGTTGGCTAAAAATCAACTTTCTTTTTAATTAATTGATAAAACTTTAATTCAAAAGTAATTTAACTTATAGAGGCTTTTGTTTAATATCTAAATGAAATCTATTGCACTTTAGATTGTTTTTGCACAATTTACAGCGTCATAATCTTGACGAAAAATGTAATGCGAATCGTTTTGATTAACATCAAAGTTATCTAGGAAACTCAGCTTATTAATTTAACCTTTGTTTATAAAATTAAATAAAATATTTATGACAGACTATTATTATTTCAGTTGGACTTATTAAAGAAAAAACATTTTATGAAGATTTTAGGAGTGCAATGAATCTAATCAACACATATGTATATTATATACAGTTGGATAACCAAAACTAATCATCCAAGTATTTATTATAGGTAAAACTTTCAATAATTCATATAGTTTTAAATTTTAAAAAATTAACTTACACTTTTGTAACTAGATGCAATCAAATTTATTTCTATACGATTCGTTAATTTGATGGTGATAATTTATTGCTTAAAATGGCTTATTTTCTTAGATTGTTTCTTTTGAGTTTACACCACAAATTGCAAATTTTCAGGATGACATTAAAATTATATTGAATACACAAAAATAAATTACATTAAGTGCTTAGAAACTTCTGATTAAGAGGCGGTTTCAGGGAAAAAAAACTTTGCTGTTTATGTATGGATAATTTTGTTTTGTACATAAATATATAATCAGGTATAATCATATAATATAATATGGAAAGTATAATAGTATAAGTATAATATATATATATGGAAAGCTTAGTTTGTTAGTTAACTTTTCCTAATGCGGTACATGTACCTGACTTATTTGACCCTATCTATATGTGTTTCTCTGATCTGATTTAGGTTTTAAATGTTCCCCTTCAAAATGAAGAAATAGTCAGATTAACAGGAAAAATTTAATATAAAAGTTTCTTCAAATATTTGTATACCCTTAACCCATGAAATGGGTAAAAAAAGGATATAATGGTTTTGTGAAAAAGTATGTAACAGGCAGAAAGAAGCTTCTCCGACTCCATAAAGTATATATATTCTTGATCAGCATCAACAGCCGAGTCGATATAGCCATGTCCGTCTGTCCGTATGTATGAACGCGTCGATCTCAGGAACTACAAAAGTTAGGATTGACAATATTTGCAAAAGAATGAACATCTGAGAAATTGTTATTAAAATCGTTTAAGAAACACTGGAGATATGAAACATTTAAGCATGGGTACAGGCATCTGTCAGCCAGATGGTCGGGCGTGTGTCCGTCAAGGTGGTAAAGGGTTAAGGGTATCTTCTAGTCGAGCTTACTGATACTGATTTTAATTATTTTTTTTTATTTTTATATTTTACAGACTCTGCTTAAGCTCTGCTTAAAATAAAAGAAAACAAAAAACCCCTAAAAAAAATTAAACAACATGTCTCACAAGACGAGTTCACGTCGAGCCACAGATCTAGAGTGTCCACTGGCATCGCTGGGCAGAACAAGCAATGCCGTGCGGGATCAGTTGGCAGCGGCGCATTTTCATCATATGCATCCACTGAGCTCCAGTCCACTGGATCCACAGGCATACAAGATGTCCCGAAAGTCACCAAATCTCAGCCACAATGTGAACGACACTCACGTTGTCAGCAGTGGGGGGGAGCTGTATCCATTGGGTTCGAGGAGCTCAACGCCGCAGCATAGCGCCGAGCAGCAAACGTCATCATCGACAGCGGCGGCAACAACGGCTGCCGTGTTACACATGGTGCAACAGAAGGCAGCCACATTCGAGTTAAGGGGCAGACACACGAGGCACGATCAGTCTAACTATGGGGCCCACTCCACTGCCTCGGTGGGCAGACATGCGCAATCTAAAAAGTCGTCAGAGTTGCAAACGTTGCCGGCGCCAGCGTCGAGGACAACTGCTCCAGTGCCACAGCCCAGGAATTTTTTTACTCTCGACTGGCTGCATGGCAATAGCGCTGACACCGAAGATTCCAGTGACAACAATGCGGGTAGCGCCGCCAATGGTCGTAGACGTGGCCAGGCACAAGGTGGCAGGTGTAGTGTGCCCACTGTGCTGGTTGGCAATGGAGGCGGCAGCAGTGCTCAGTATCTGCTGGACAAAAAGATGGAGTCCCTGTATCTGGGCAATGCGCTGCGTGCTCTTCCCTTGGGTGCGGAGGCGAGCCAGTACCAAAACGAACGCTACTACCTGGAGGACTACAGTAGTGGCAGCGGCAATGAGCGATTACCAGGTAAGCACTGAAGTAATAGGGTAAGCAGTAAATCCTAATTACTAACCTTTAGATACAAGTAAGACATTTGAATTGTCTGTTTTTGATATTATAATAAATTGGCAATATTTTCCTTCGTTTTATAGAACGCTTACATCATCCGCACAACTCCAGTCCGAGTGAAACGAGTGGCTCGGATCGGTATTTGTTGAACCGCAGCACCAATTCGCCCGCCAATGCCTATCAGCTGGATCATCATCACACCAAAGTGCAAAGCTTATCCGATGGTCTGTGTAATATGGGACGCTTCTCGCCGAGCCTCGATCAAGGTTATGCCACTCTAGTGTCGCCTTCACCCACCGGTCATCATCCCAACAGCACTGTGGTCATCAACAACAGCAGTGGCGGCAGCAACAGTAACTGCAACAAAAACAGCAACTCCAGTGTTGTTACTGGAGGCAATGGTGTCCTTGCCAGCAGCACGCCAACAACAACACCAAGAAGAAGTACAACAGTAGGGGGCACAGCAATAGGTCCACCGCCCTGGAATCGTAAGGGACCATTTCGCTGTGGACCGTACTTTGATCGACTGCCGGATGACATTGTGGTGAGAATCTTTAGCTGGCTGGACAGCTGTGAGTTGTGTAATGCGGCGCGAGTCTGTCGGAGATTCGAGCAACTGGCTTGGCGACCAGTGCTCTGGAAGTGCATCACGCTACGAGGTGAACACCTAAATGGCGACAAGACGCTAAAGATGATCTTTCGGCAGTTGTGCGGACAGAGCTGCAATGGTGCCTGTCCGGAGGTGGAGCGGGTAATGCTTGCAGATGGTTGTCGCATCTCGGATAAGGGTTTGCAGTTGCTCACCA
This sequence comes from Scaptomyza parva, assembly GCA_035044645.1. NCBI lineage: Eukaryota > Metazoa > Arthropoda > Insecta > Diptera > Drosophilidae > Scaptomyza > Scaptomyza parva. Next base: position 115,361 of record JAWNNT010000068.1, on the reverse strand, counting down.
GACGATGTCCGGAGCTGACTCATCTCCAGCTGCAAACATGTGTGGGTGTTTCCAATCAAGCGTTAGTCGAAGCCCTTACCAAGTGCAGCAATCTCCAGCATCTGGATGTGACGGGCAAGTTACCCAAACGATCCAAATTTATGTCTGCTAACTTTCATATTCTTTGAACAGGCTGCAGTGAGGTGAGCAGCATCAGTCCTAATCCGCATATGGAGCCCCCGCGTCGTTTGTTGCTGCAATATCTGGATCTGACCGATTGCATGGCCATCGATGATATGGGCCTAAAGATTGTCGTCAAGAACTGTCCACAGCTGGTGTATTTGTACCTGCGACGCTGCATACAAATTACAGGTAAAATATGATGATGAGAATAGGAAAAAGACTTACTAAACATTTTTTTAATACTATATTCCTTGCAGATGCGGGTCTGAAGTTTGTACCCAGTTTTTGTGTCTCACTGAAGGAGCTGAGCGTCTCGGATTGTGTCAACATCACGGACTTTGGCCTCTACGAGCTGGCCAAGTTGGGCGCCGCTCTCCGATATCTCTCCGTGGCCAAGTGTGAGCGTGTCTCCGATGCGGGCCTAAAAGTGATTGCAAGACGCTGCTACAAATTGCGCTACTTGAATGCCCGTGGTTGTGAGGCAGTCAGCGATGATTCAATCACGGTGTTGGCCCGCTCCTGTCCACGGCTGAGAGCCCTGGATATTGGCAAGTGCGATGTGAGTGACGCGGGCCTGAGAGCTCTCGCCGAAAGTTGTCCCAATCTGAAGAAGCTTAGTCTGCGCAATTGTGATATGATAACGGATCGTGGCGTCCAATGCATTGCCTACTATTGTCGCGGGTTGCAGCAGCTCAATATACAAGATTGCCAGATATCCATTGAAGGTTATCGTGCCGTTAAAAAGTACTGCAAACGCTGCATTATCGAACATACAAATCCCGGCTTCTGTTGAGGTGGCAATTGGAAGACTGGTGGAGTGGAAGACGGAAGCTGTAAAGTTCAAGCAAAGAGGCAGGCCATATATGCAAAGATGTTCTAAGCAAACAAAAAAGAATCAAAAACACAAAAAAAGTGTTTAAGTTAGTTAGTTTTTTAGGGTTTTACATTGGTCGCTCGATAATTAGAACAAAACGCTTGAGTATGAAAAAAAGTAATTAAATAAATAATCTAAATACGTGACAATTTTGAAAAGTCTAATTTTGAGTGACCAGCGTATATGTAAATACTTACTTAAGCATCTTGTACATAGAATAGTTGGAGAGGATTAGCATACGTTATGTTTTATAGAGCATTTGCTAGAATTTAAGTAGCTCGGCTTCTAGACTAATTTTTGCATAATAAATTATTTCATATAACCGCATAGCTCTAAACAGTTTTCATACTAATCAATCAATTTGGGTATGTGCTTTTTGATGTAGGTAGAACGCACATTTAAGAATTTATAATGTTTGTGCTTTTTGGTCTTCTTTATATGTTCAATAATGGATTGCATTTCGTAGATATCGCTAATAACTTTTAAGGTCTTTTGATTTAGCTGTTTCATGATACGTTTGTGCTTTTCCAGTCGATGTATTTGATAAATATTCCAGTTGCTTGGAGAAACTGTTGTCTCTAGCAGTTCCATCAGCCAAATGCGATACCTTAGCGAATTGTATGGGAGTTTCAATTCAATTCCCCCCGTATTATCCTTCAGTTGGATTTTCTCATTGTATTTAATCTTCTGTATCATCTGTACAATTTTATGTTTTAATTTTGTCTGACGAACCAAAACTTGATGTAATTGTTTATTAAAGCGTTTAACTTTAACCTGATCAGCGTGGTGTTGCTCGATTAGTTTTTCAATATCTTGATAAAGTTGCTTAATTTTTGTCATAGTAGTATTTTTAAATTAAACATTATTTAAAATTTGGTATTTTTAAAGCCAAAATATAATACTGACAGTCGATATATCGAGTACCTTTTTATCGACCAACTGCCGCAGCAGAATATACTAAACGAAAAGTTTGGTAGAAGTGGTCACACGATTTAAAGTGCTACCCAACGTTTAGCACAACAGCTGATACCGCTTGCTGTGTGCCTAAATGTTTTTGTAGGTTAGATACGTTGTATAATTTCAAGAACGTCAATTTGTTTAAATATTACTTTTAAGTGTACAGAACATTTCACACCGAACAAATAAAATATTCGTATACATAATGGCAAAGTACATCGCACAAATTATTGTACTCGGCGGCCAGGCTATAGGACGCGCCTTCGCCAAAGCGCTGAAACAAGAAATTCACGCTTCACAAGAGGCTGCCAAAAGAGCCGGCGGTGGTAAACAAGGGGATAAAAGTGCCGAGTCGAACATGCGTACAGGTATGCCTTAACCTTACCTCAATGCCAGTCAAAACCATTGTGATTGTTGCATTTGCAGGCATGTCACTGGAGGAGGCTAAACAAATCTTAAACATTGAGGACCTTCAAAGCAAGGACGCAATCATTAAACACTTCGAGCATCTGTACAATGTTAATGATCGTGCGAAGGGTGGTTCTTTTTATTTGCAATCAAAAGTTTTTCGGGCCAAGGAGCGTATCGATCATGAACTGGATGCCCTACACAAAGAACAGAAACCTAAAGACGAACCTCAAGCGGGTGAAGCGCCTCAAAGTCGGGCGAGGCAGCGGCATTGATGACTGTACGTACCTCCGATCGAAATTAGCTTTAGCTGTTAATTGATTTAAATAGATTTTAAGAGCAAGTGCTGCAGTTTTGTGTTGCCTGTAAATAGATAAATAAAAAATCGTTCAATGCATTTCAAGAATTTTTTTATTGTTGCCATATCAACAATCAGCTGTTTTGGGTAATTGACAGCTCTGTCTAATTTCTACGCAAAGTTGGCTGCGCCTAACAGCTGCTGCTGGGCAGCACTGGAAGACATACAAAAGCTGGAGAAAGACAAGGTTAAAGTATTTATCTATACGCAGATGTATTGTTATTACTAAATCTACAATTTGATTTTGTGTACAATCAGACGTGTCAATTGTTTGTTTGACTAGCGACACGGCAACAAGCATTAACGACGCAAAACAGCTGGCACATGCGCGAAAATACACAGAAATTCCAGCACAAAGCAAACGCGAAAATCAACCACCACCAACTAAAACAACGTCAACGACTGTGACTTTCCACACAGAGTGGGTGGCAGTTGGACCATCGTTTTTGGAGCGCTAGCGCTTCTGTTCAAGAGAGAGCACGCATCGCACAACGGTATTTGAGCTGAGAAAATTCCGCTGTTCAGTCAGTTTTCAGAGGACCTTCGACACAGGCAGCCGAAAATTTAAGTTTTGCTCGTTTTATCCGACACCACAAAGAAAAAATAAAAGAAACACATAAAACAGAAACTCAAGCTGAAGTGGTAATTTTAAACATTACGATCTACTTGAAAGTGCCCTGTTTAAAGTCGGATGCGTATAAAGCGTAAACAAATTATCGATTAAACGCGACATTTGTTGCAGTGCCAAACATTTTAAACAATTTCTATTTATTTGCCTATTTATTGATTTTCCATTCGCTTTGCCATTAATTTTTATTGTTTTTTTGTTTTTCATTTACCCAATTTACAGCGTGCTAATATAATTTACTGTAAAAACGCAAAGAATTTACATAACGAACATCGTTGAAAGTGAAACTAAATTGGTGCAAAAAAAAGGAAGAAAGAAAAACCTATTACAAAATTCCTGCCAAGTGTAATAAAAGTTAAGCAGAGGAAGGAGACAGCAGTAGCAGCGACGTTTGCAGAATACAACAAGAGAGTCAGCCACATAACGAAAGAGAAACCCAGTGCGATAGCAAAGAGAGCGTGGGAAAGAGCGCCACTAAAAGTAACAACACACCACAAAACAAACGCGCCCCCTTTTGCGAACGTTTTGCACGTTTCGTCTCCGCGTTCGTGTGGTAATCGTGTATTGTGTATACACGACGACGGCGACGACGACGACGCCAAGCTAATCCTTTCAAGCACAACAACAACAAGAAGAAAAATAAAAGCAACAACAATAAAATAAGCCAAACATGTTTTCGGGTCTAACAAATCAATTCACCTCGCTGGTGGGCGCCGTCAAGGGCGGCGCTGGTGACGAGGATGTGCCAGCGCCCACAGGCGATGCTGCCGCTGGCGCTGCAACCACATCTACTGCCGAGGCGGTGGCCACAACAGCAGAACAGGAAGCTGCTGCTGCAGCCGCTGCCGCTGCCGGCGGCGAACAAGGGCTCGAAGGCGAGGAGGGTGCCAAAAGGTGAGTCAACTTCTTCTATTTTTTTCGTATTCTATCAATCTCAATATAGGCGGTCTGTCTGTCTCTTTTTATGTACATGACCGATAAGCTTTATGCGTGTTTATCACTTGCCAGCTGTCAAACAAGGCCAACTCATTGCCGTTATCTGCTAAAAGTAGTACACGCTTTAGGCGTTCCCATAACCCATTGACATTTAAATTCATGGATTCGCTTCGCATTTTTGTGCCCAGGCTTAGACCCAAACTCCATCAACTCATATAGCGTGCCAATATGACCTTGCTATTTTTTAGCCTTTCCGCCAAAGAAGCAAAAGAAGCCTGCACCTTCCTAACTGTTGGCCTGGTTTAGTGCTTTTAGTGCCATTCTGCTTGTGAATATTTTATTGCAATTCGCTTTTCATGACTGAACATAATTGCTTTAACTGCAAGCGAATGGCTGATAAATTTGTAATACAACTCGTTTGGCGCAAAAATAATGATTTATTGCTTGCACCCGCTTTTCTGATGGCTCCAAATGGCAAATGGTGTTTTTTCTTTCTCACTTTAATTAGAACGTTTAAAAAAATATATTATTCATTTGAATCTATCACGAAACGAAAAAATGGAAAGAAAAAAATATTTATATACTCTGGTTGGGGAATTTTCAATATATTAGTTTTTCTTTCGATTAGAAATTGTTGTAGAGTTTCGAATCGAATACTTTACGAGCTACCAAATATTAAACTTTAATTTAATTTTAAATATTCTGAAGAATCAATTTTCATGCATTGTAAAATTTTTTGCATTAAACTAAACAATTTTTGTATTAAATTTATTATTAAAAATAGTGTTTTCTAAAAATTATCAGATTGTATAGATTCTAATCTACATATTAGATGTTTTACAACCTTAATCGTTATAAGGAATGGTTAAGATGTGCAAACCTGTCTACATATCTTTTACACCCAATTTGAAGAGTATACAGGCTCATTTATTTTTATTTCGACACATAATAAAAGCCAAGTTAAGCCCAAGTGAAAGCCTGTTAATACCACAAGTTGCTTGCCTAATCCTTTCGACAATCGAAAGCATAGCTGAATCAACTTTTGTTGAACTAGGCAAGGAGAGTTGCCTTACACCTCCCCGCGCGACCCTCTAAACGACTCTTACCATCAAATGCCATTTTTCACTTAATTTGGCACATTAATATTTAATTGTGTGTGTGTTTGCGTACGAGATGAAGTTGGCTAGGAAGCCAATTTTGGGCACGTTTTGCTGCCAGTCTTTGCCATCTGCCAACAGCTGCTGTCAGACTTTGAAGTGAGTCTTTAGGTCGATACAACCTTCCTCTTCCTCTTCCTCCTTCTCTTATTTTTTCTTCTTCATCTTTTTGTTGTATTCGATGTATGTTTGTATGTATTCATGCTTTTTGCCTTTCACTATCAACTGACATTGACAAGTTGGACGAGTGTCGCGGCTAACGTTTCCTTTCCCGCTGCTCTCCCGCTCTCTATCTCACTCTCATTTTCTGTCTCGCTCTCTCTGTCACACACACACACATTCACAAAAATTGCACGTGTACATGGCTTGTGCATAACCACAAAATGTTGAGTCATGCTTTAAAACCACTCACTTGCCGCTTCCATTCAACTTTTTTGGTCAGTTTCAGTTGCAAAAATAAAAAACACACTCAAAAAAGAAAAGTCGAAAAATTTAAAATAAAAAACTTGTCAACCAATGTCAGAGACACTTGCTCCATATTGAGCATACAATAGGAGCAGAACATGGTGGTTGCTTTCCAGTTTCCAGTTGACTTTTGTTCGTTTTACGGATCGATACCACATAGAGAGTGTGAATCAGAAAGAGAGAGCGAGTGGAGAGAGAGCATGTACCAGTACTCTCTTTTCCTCTGTTGCGTCTGCAAAACAACGAAATGTGCACATGTGATTTGCCCATACCAAACGTAAGACAAGTGAATCCGAGGACGCTATCGTCGCCTTCAAGCATTTTTGTTGTCGCGCTCTTCTTGTTTTTGTTGTTGTTGTTGTTGTTGTCCTTTTGCCAGCCTATTTAATAATTGTGCATTCAGTAAACGTGGCCAGGCATTAGAAAATCAGACGCCGCCCCACGTAAACAGCAATCAACGTTAAATCTTTATAATTTTCGTTTGAATTAATTTATTTAATTTTGGCTGCCATGCATAAAGGTTGCTCATTAAGCTCCCCAACCAGCATAAACGTTATGACTTTTTGGGGTAAATATACCTTATTCTAGTATAATGTTTGCTGTATTATAAGTCACAAATTGTCGTTATCGGTAATGAAAATTATGTTTGCAATTTGTAAGATCCTGTTATTTTAGTAATTAAAAGATAGGGAAGATAGATTTCTTCAATAATCATTAATGCAAATGGAAACCATTTAAATTGCAACTCGTTCAAAAGAATTTTAAACTTCGCTTACAATTATTCCAAGGCTCCTTTTAAAGTAAGCTAGTTGTGTTTGGTTGAGTGTGTGTTGGTTAAATGCAAGCGAAGAGTGATTTTGAGAATGAGAATGATAGCATTGTTGGCCCCGATATTCGTCCTGCAAAGCCTTCACCTGTATGTGCGTCGCCAGGGCCAACATTTGTTGTTGTTGGCTTTGCCATTTGCGCGCTTTCAAGGACATTTACACTATTTGCAGTTGCTCTCTATGACTGCGTTTGTTTCTCTGTGTGTGTGTTTATATGTTTGTGTGTGCCCTTGCAATTGTTGTTATTTTTGCACTGCGTATTTCTAAATTATGCTAAAAAGAAGGAAAAAACAAATTGCTTCGCAAATAAACAGGACGAATAGCTCTCGCCTAAAAGTGTGCTACGCTTTTTGAAATTCTCTGTGTTACAGTTCTCTATTCATTTATTCATATACACAACGTATGTTTGTTTGCATATTTCCATATGAAAAGTCGTGAAAAGTTTTGATTGCTTGACAAAAAAGCAAAAAAAAAAAAAGCAATGCGAGTTTATTTTTGGGTTCGAATGAAAAGTGAAACTAAAACATTTTTGCATTTGATTACATGTGAAATTGATTCCGATTGCCAATATCCAATTGCCAATCAACCTCCTACACACACGCACACACACACACAATTTATCTGAAATTGAAAAGTTTTTATTATATTTGCATAGGTACGAATATTCTTGTTGTTTGTAGAATACATTTTTATTTTGTATTCTCCAACCGCTGTCATAGAATTTTGTACAATGGCATTTCTCCCAAAGCCAAAAAAATATATATGTTGCAGAGACGACTTTTTATTAACTCAAGTTATTTTCAATTTGATATTTAAACATTAAACAGTTTAACAAGTTTTTTCAATGAAAGATTTAAGAGTTTCTTAGAAATTCTTTTGAATATCAAAGTTGCTTTGATAATATGAATTGCTTTTATATATGTTTTATCTAGTACACATTACACTTTTCTGTCTGTCATTGCCATATATTTATATATATAGTTCTACATAGAGAATACAGTACACATTTAAATCCGTCAACAACTTCAAGGCTCTTCACATGCACTTGTAATGGGGTACCCCACAACATTTTTTCCTTTTGCGGCAGTCGTTTGTATGCAAATCCAAAAAGCGTAGGCGTAGTACTCGGTCTCGGTCTCTTTTACTTTTACTTTGTTGAGTTACCTTTGGCCGCAGTGTCCGCAATTCAAACAGACACACAGCAGGACGGACTGCCGGACGGACAGCCGGATGGACGAGTACTATCAAATCAAAGCGATGACCTCAAAATAAGTGTATAAATAAATAAATAGAGGCAACGCAGAGGAGAGGCAAGGCTGTGGATTTATCGTTGCGGCCAGAAAGACTTTTGTTGGCCAAAAGAAATAAAAATAAAATGTTTATGCATGTTTGTCGATTTGAAATCAAACTCGGACCCACTGAGTTTGTTGACTGACAACTTGAGGCTATTTAAATTTAATTACGATATTAATATTTTATGCCAGGATGAACTGGACACAGGCACCAAGCAATGGCCAATGGGAAATGGGAAATGGGCAACAGGCGAATCCAAGCTAATCAGCGTGGGTGAAAACGAGCCGTCGCGGCCGCCATTTGCCATTTTCGGGCAAATTAACATTGTTGAGGACAATCAACGCCCCTGTTCAGGTCACACAAAACAGCTTCTGCCTCTGGCGACATTATTTTTTGTGTCTCAAGTGCGCGAGCGAAAGATGCGTACACAATTTGATTTTGTTTTCATTCGGCGAGTTGCTCCAAATATCATTTACAGTTTAAGTAGGCAAAATAAATAATAAATGTGAATTGGACCGACCACCTTAACTTTAAGATATTTAATATTAAATTCAAGTTTGCAATTGTCTTTTTGACAGACTTTAACTTAGTTTCATTAGTTTTCATCAAAACTTGTCAAACTTTTTGACTTAAATATTGCACATTTTTAACAGAAGAAATAATATCAAAACATACTTTCGTCATAAAATATATTTGCATTTGATTGAACGTAATCAATCATAGTCACAATGTGAAAATTTTCCAACAGCCTTCATATGTTTTTTATATTTAATCCATTTGAACGTTTTGATTTTGACCTGTCGTTAGCCTACTTTCATTGTTAAACAACACAGCACAGCGTGACAAACTCAATTGTCGGTCAATTATGCCGCAACAGTAAAAAACAAAATCAAGCAACATATCAATTTTGGTATTCAGCCATTTTACTTTTTGGCCAGCTTGTGGCAGCTGTTTTTGACGGCACACGCAAAACCCAACAATGCAATTTTATTTTATGGTCAACTCTACTTTACTAATACATTTTCCTTCAGACAATATAAAACAAGGCCATATCACAAACAAAAAATAAGAATTTTAGCCTGAAATAATAATTTTAATAAATTAAATTTGTGCTTCCTCAAATTGGAAGTTTAAATACTTGATATCGTCACTATTGATAAACATTTGTTTTACTTATATAAATTATTTCAAGTCAATTGTGGTTTTTTTCGGGGTTGAGTTCTTTTCAATCAATTACAATTACAAACTCCAATGACTTTAATGTAGTCAAAAACAAAGAAACATAAAAAACAAGTAAGAAGGCTCTAGTCGAGTACGCTCGACCATTAACCCTTGATCATACAGACGGACAGACGGTCGGGCTGACAGACATACACATATGTACATGTACTACTGGACCAATGCTTGATGGCTTCATATCTCCGGTGTTTCTTAACCGATTTTAATGAAATTTTTACAGAAGTTCATTATTTTTTTGAAATTCAAGAATTTTTTGTTATCGATTACATGTGTATATCGTAAACCTGAATAGTTATCGAAAATTTGAAACAAACTTGTCATGCCTAGGAGTAAAGAGAGCTCATATCCAACACTTTATGGGGTCGGAGAAGCTTCCTTCTGCCTGTTACATACATTTGCACAAAAGCATTATACCCTTTTTTAACCATTTCATGGGTCAAGGGTATAAAAACAAGTTAGTAACTTGAAACTTTCGGCAATAAAGTAAAATAATATCAATAGGTCCGAACATATGGACGATGCTGTACAAACATATGCTAACATATATATAGCGTTTGCCTTTGTGGAAGAGAAAAATAAAGATAAATATATAAACATCACAAAGGGCAAAGTGAACGGAAGTGGTGACGAGCACAGGAAACGGAACAAACTGGCCAAAGTTACTCTTCTCACATATAAACAACTATAATATAGTAATAGTGTCTACTATCTAGTTCAGAACTTAAATGTGAGACTAAAGTAATGCGTATCAAGACATAAATATTAACGCACGGCGGAAGCACCGCAGCCAAAGTAATGCCAACAAATGATGTGAAAGTGAAAAAGAAAGTAGGCTGTATGTGGGTGTTAAGAAAAAGCACACGAATACACACACACACTCACACAAAAGCGCAAAATGTAATATCTGTGTCTACCAAAAATGATACAAAATAGCAAATTATGCCGTATCGTAAAATTGCCTTGGCTACGTGCTTGACTATTTGGCTTTCTTCTGTTACGATTTGGCTTTGTCGCCAAAGTAAGCGACAGTTTGAACAAGTTTAACGAACGACAACGGCATGAATTTTCACCATCTCAAAATAGTCAAAGGCAACGAAATGAAAATATTAGTTGAAGGCATTTGCATTCAACTTGTGCCAAGACACTTAATTTTCACAACATTTTAAGTTAAAGTTAAGCTGTAGTTTGGGGTCTGAATTAAGAGATGTACAATTTTATTTAAATTGTTTTCATCTTTGCCAAATTAAACAAAAATCAGCAATACGACAGGTACACCTTATGCAGAGCAAGATTAAATGTTAAGCTGATTTAAAATTTACTTTTCACAAAATATATTAAATGGATTTTTACTGTCGTCTCTTCAAATTCAACATCGTATAAGCACGCACAACTGAAAACATAATCTTCTCCATAATTCGTTATGGCATTTATCTAACAATGTATAAACGTGACATATTGATGCAAAGCGACAGATATGTAAATGTGTCTATGTCTATGTCTATCGGGCAAATTGTCTCTAATTTTCCATATCTTCATTGTCTATTCAACTAAACAACACTGGCGCTGGAACAATAAACGCTCCCAGCACAATGTTTTATATGTTTTTTGGCAGCACACTCTAACAGCGATATAGAGATATATTGGCTAAATTAATCCCACATCTCCCTGTTTGGCATCTATGGGAAGGCAGCTAGCCAAACGGAATACTTAAAAATTAACATAAAACTCGCACGCTCTATAAAATGCCAAAATGTGTTTGATAAGCGTGCACTCACTAAAAATGTTCAAATTATTATTCACAGGGCGGTTGGCTTTGGGGCTGATTTCGTTTGGGTTTGGAAAATGTTTGGGTTTTTGTTAATGTTTTGGGGTTTTTGGTTTCGTTTCGTTTCATTCTCTATTTGCATAACGTTAATAGCGGCTAGCTGAAAAGTCAGTCACTGTGAATGTGTGTGTGTGTGTGTGAAGTTGGCATAAAAAGGTCATACCGGGTGCAAAACACACAGCCCAAAGCATAAACGTTGGCCATTTGATTACAGCAGCAGCTTTTTTGTTGACTGAGAAAAGCACATGCATATTTTCACATTTTCACACAACACTTAACATGGCGTGGATTTAAAACGTAACAAACACTTTATAAACATTATACAACTCAAAAATCTTAGCTCTTGAAAACAAAGAAAATCATAAACGGCACCCAACATACTATATAATGCAATTCTGTGTAGAGAAAACAGCGCAACGTATTGGCGTTTTGCAAATGTTTTTTTATGGTTAGCATGAAAGAAAATAAACAGGAAAGAAAAAAAAACGAACCACTAACTCAATTCCCAGTTTCAATTGCCTGCGGCAGGCGAAGGCTAGCTGCCACTACTGCTACCGTTAGTGTTCCTGTTTTAGCTTCGGTGCTGCTGCTGCTGCTGCTGCTTTTGCTGTCGGCACGTCGTTTTACAATTTAATTTTCTGGTGCGCGTTTCGTCGCTAACGTGCGCAATTAATTCTGTCAACAGCAGACAGCCCAACAGCCAAATGGCCGGTTGTAGAGAAAAGAAAAACACCTCTACTACTCGTCTCCTTGCCGCAGATACAATTTACAATTTAATGTTTTCGTTTTCGTCACACAAACTTACAATTTCAATGTTACTTAAGATTGCAACTCTTTACTTAACTTTTATTTTGTTTTTGGCCATTTCTTGACGCTCGGTCGTCTAATCTAATTGTTATGGTCTCAATACCACTTTTTAGCGACCCTTTCGGATGTGGTTCGCATAACTTTTAATGAACGTGTGGCTGCTACTTGCTGTATCCTTTTTGCTCTTGTCGATGATTATCAAAGGATTTTTTCAAGATATACATTTTGGCTTAATAGAATTAAACCGTTTTGGGTCAGTGTTTTAAAGTACTAGATTAAAGCCCAGTTATAGCAGAATTCCGTTGGATCAAAAAATAATCCTTGCACCCTTGACTTTGTTTCAATATATATTTAACTTTTTAATAAATCATTAGTCATAAACTAAAATTAGTTTGCTTTGCTACCATCAATGTCTATAATAAGAATACATTACATTAGAAATCACCTAAGGCAAAGTTTCGTGTGCTGCGCTGGCTTCCTTTCTGCGTACAACTACTTAGCTGACAATCTCTTAAATTATTTGTGGCAAACTGTTTGAGCAGCTTCTTTCTTAGTTTAGTGCACTTGACAAGCAATCAAGGAAACTGCTGCAAACCTTTGTCGATATTTTCAACAAACTTATTAAATTTTCATACTCATGCTGGCCAAAAACTGCTTGCGGGGCATTTCATTTCGCTCCGTGCGCCAGACCCAAACGGCATCTTATACGACCTTTGACTTTATCTAAAAATAGATGTCACAGCTCTTCTCTACTCCCCTCTACCTATAACTGCTGGAGTGAATCACATACACACATAGAGCCCTAAAGCAACCCATCCAACTTCACATACGTTGTCTGAGGCACAAAAGCCACCAAACATTTTATCGCCAATACAATTTCCGCCTCAAGCAACTTCCGGACGACTTATGAGGGACCTGGGTCCCATTTGCTTTTGCCAAACAATGTGTGCCTGTGCCTGTGCCGTCTCCTTGTCACTTTATGCATGCCCGGGGAACAAGCGCTAAAATGTTGACTCATAAAAAAATGAGATGTTCACAAAAAGAAACATTGGAAAATGTTTGCCCAACACTTTAAAAATCTCTAATTGCTTGATGGCATTTAGTTGGAACCGAAAAAATATTCAAATAAATGGTTAAGCAAATAGTATTAATAACAACTTTATATATTTTCTCTATATTTATTTTTTGCTTCTCATAATTTTAAATATTAATCAAGTAAAAAGGCTCTAGTCGAGTAGGCTCGACTAGAAGATACCCTTAAACCTTGACCATACAGACGGACAAACAGTCGGACTGACAGACATACAGCTCATATCCAAAATCAGGAGTCGGTACATGGCTATATCGACTTGGCTGTTGATGCTGATCAAGAATATATATACTTTATGGGGTCGGAGAAGTTCCTTCTGCCTGTTACATACTTTTGCACAAAGCATTATACCCTTTTTTTTACCAATTTCACGGGTTAAGGGTATAAAGCGATATGAAACTATCAAGCATTGATACAGAGGTACACGTACATATGTGTATGTATGTCATCCCGACCGTCTGTATGGTCAATGGTTAAGGGTATCTTCTAGTCGAAATTACTCGACAAAAGCCTTCTTACTTGTTTTAAGTTTAGTTTAAGATTCGCTCAGCGCCCAAGAGAACTTGGGTTCTATTTCCCACTAATATCAACAAAAGATTTTGTAAAAATCAAAATTTTGTTATGAACTTCGGTTTGGGTTCTAATTAAATTACAATTTTGTATAATAGCTTCATTTAGACATCAAGATGTAATTTGATTTTATTTAATTTATTCCTGCCCATGCAGAAAAAAAGGAATTTTCTTAATTAAATACTTGATGCTTAGAACTATGTCCTTGAGTCCTTGTGTGAAAAGTCAATCAGATTGCATTATTTCAGGAATTGAATCTTGCATTGAGATGTTTTTCGAATGAAATCGCTTGCACGTGTTGCACACATACTCTCTCTTACACACACACCTCATCTTTTATTGATTATCCATAGCGCAAAGCTCTTTGTGCTCTGAAGGACCTTAGCTGAAGCTGTGTACAGTTTGCTGACTGGATGAGTTCTGATATCTGCCACTCGTTGTTAATTGAAAATTGCAAACGCCAGCTGCTTTAGCATTTGCGAACTGTTTGCTTTGTAATTGAGTAATGAATTATGCGAACAACAGCACAAAGCCAGGCAGACGACTGGCCGTAATAATGTAAGCCAATAAACGCCCTTACAAAGGTCAACTGGCTGCTTGAAGTAGACTTTTAAGCGATCCAAGCCCCAACTTTGTAGAATCGTTCTTAACCTGTCCAGCAGATAAGTAACAGAGCATTGCCTTGAGAAGTACTAGAGCCATCAAAAAAGTTGCTTGAAGAAGTACATTGAATAATTCATTAAAATACCAAGTATAGATCCAAAAAAAAATGCTTCAGAGAAAACAATGGATTAGATTATTCCACTTTAACTTTTGCTTACTTTATTTTTAATTAGATTATTCATTATAAAATTGATAGAACAAAACAATGAAATTCATAGGTTTTTGTATAATGACCTTTTCTTAAATTTAATAAAAAATAGAATTTTTGTTTTATTTTTAAACTTTGTAAATTTTTATTTTTCCATTGTTTATTTAACTAATGAAATTGTTTCGTGTGTGTACTTTAAGTTTAAGGTATATGTGCTCGCACACTCATTTAACTTGTCTGTTTGTTTTTGCATTGATTGGAATTATTCTGCTTCACGCTCTGTAATCCACTTTGCTATTTTCTCGGAATAGACAAACACATTATCACATCGCAACAATATGTTAGTTAGTTCCATATGTTTCTAGTACCCCTAAGTCAATGCTAATGGAAAACGCAGCTCATTGTAAACAACTACAGTAATGGCTTCCATATATAATCCAATCTAGCTCCTAGCTGTACACACATTGCTTACATTAATTAGCATTATAAAGAGCACCACCTTAACGTAGTGAGAGGGCTACTGTGAAAGTTGTCGTTGCGGTTTCAACAAGATTTAAATTCCGCGTCCTTCGTTACAGGCTGTTTAAATAAATAAAAGTTTCTAGTGTTTTGTTTTTTTCCTGCAGTATGCAACAATTTGCATAAATTGTGAATGATCTGCTATCCGTACATCAACATAGAATTTCATTTGCCTGCCTGGCTAGAGATGGATGCATTCGTGTTTTGTTGCAGTGGTTTATCACGGGACGTAAACAAGGACAGGAACGCAGGGCAACAATATGGCTTATGCCTTGGGCCAAGGTCAGCCGGTTTACATTTCAATTTCCAGCTCGATGGCAACTTTTATCCTTTCTCTATTTGCACCTTTGTCTGTGTTTTCCTTTAATTTGATTTTGTTATTCCTGTCAATTGATTGTGAAAACCGAGAGCAAAAAGAAAAGTAGAAAGGAAAAGATAGATACAATGCTAATGTCGTTGGCTGGCAAATTTGTTGCCATACTAGTCGTAAATTGTCTGTCATAACATTCTGGATACTCTTTCAAGAGCATAATAATAAATATCGTTTCATGTTCGCATTAATTTTGATTTATGTCTGTTCTGGCAGCTTGAAAAGATTTATGTCTTGGCCACTTTTGTTGCATTTTAGCATTACTTGAGCTTATTGGCACTCCGACTCCTTAGCTGAACCAGGAGCTGAACCTTCGTCGGTTGCCTTTGGGTTGCGTGTGAACTTTGAACTTTAATGGTGGTGTGCAGAGAACAATCAAGTTCCGCTCACTGGTTTTCATGTTGGTGCGCCGTTTAACATCATTTCGTTCTTTGTAATCATATCTTTCGGGCTTAATTAAAAGGCATTCATTCATTCAAATGGCCCGGTCGGTTCGGTCATTAGGTAATCCTTTCTTCTTGAGCAGCCCAATTTGCCGCCCACTTCTACAACGTTAAAATCTCTAATTAATTTCTTAAAAATTGTAACGATATAAATCTTCATTAATTCAAAAATCTTTGCCTCTTTGCAGGTAACTATGATGGTAAAACCTAAAACTTTGATAGGCTAAACTTAAAGGTCAGAGTTTGTATGAACCTTGGAAGATTTAGTATTCAAGTATGTGTTATTGTTTTTTGTATGCTTAAAGTTGAATTTGCATATTAATAGTTACATGCCAAATTCAAAAGTTTCTTTATTTATATAGTTTATAGAGTTGAAATCATAATACCTTTTATTTTTGTGCTTGTAAGGAGCATTCATAATATCTGATTAATTAGTCAGCTATTTTTATACCCTTAACCCGTGAAATGGGTAAAAAAGGGTATAATGGTTTTGTGCAAAACTATGTAACAGGCAGAAGGAAGCTTCTCCGACCCCATAAAGTATATATATTCTTGATCAGCATCAATAGCCGAGTCGATATAGTCCGTCCATCTGTATGTATGTATGAACGCGTCGATCTCAGGAACTACAAAAGCTAAAAACTCCAGATTTTGGATATAAGCTCTCCTAATCCCTAGGCATAGCAAGTTTATTTCAAATTTTCGATAAATTGTTAGGCTTACGATAGACACATGTAATCGATACCAAAAAAATTTTGAATTTCGAAAACTCGAAAATGGGAATTAAAATTATGAACAAAAAAATTAACATCTGTGAGATATGAGACCATCAAGCATTGGTACAGTAGTACACGTACATATGTGTATGTCTGTCAGCCCGATTATTTGTTCGTCTTTATGGTCAACGTTTAGGGATATCTTCTAATCGAGCTTACGCGACGAGAGCCTTCTTACTTGTTAAGTGTAGTTTTTATGATGTTTGGCTTATGTGATATATGTTAAAATATATGTATAATTTATTTGATTTATGTTATACTACATTTATACAATATTCCATTTAAAAAACATAAGTTCTATATACAAAAAATAAAATAAAAAAAAATTTTAAATTTCAAAATATCTAGATTAGCTTAGATATTGTTATGACTTTTTTATTAATGCTTACTGAATACAGTCCACGAAATTTCAAAATATCCAAATAAAATTAATGTTATCTTATGTATTAAAAAATACTGCAAATCAATTTAAAATATATACCGTGCTTTTATTTAAAAGGAAATTTACTACCATAAATAATATTTTTCCAATAAACTCAAATTATTTTTTTAGTTTTAATTATTTTTTTAAATGTTTATTTCTTTTATTTATTCATTTGATTATTTTTTTTTTCAATCAACCCTATTACATTTTATTTTAGCATGCCCAAATCAGCTTCCCTGGTAGATTCATTAGTCAACGAAGCCACGTAAGTTTTTTCCTTAATTTATCTTTTTATTTTTTATTAGTTTACAAATAATTAATTATCTTTAATTTATAAGATTTGCAATTTCATTTAATGTTTTATCTTAAATATTTTTCGCCTAAAAGACATGTCATACATAAGACTTATAGTTGAAACTGAATTTCTCACATGAACGTTACAAAATGTTATCCACATATTGATTGGTTAAGTATCACTCTCAAACATGGTAGAGTTTTGCGCTTGTTTCGCAGTAGTCATCGTAAAGCAATCAGCACAATAAATGAACTTATAAAAAAGATAACTATCCACCGAATGTTGAGAACCAAAACGAAACAAAATCCAGCTCATAAAAGCAACACGCAGGACACGCCCTCTTAGGCAGGCGCTTAAGCTGTCAAATGGCAAAGGCACAAACACAAGTAGGAAAAAAAAAACTCTCGACACCATAATTGTGCGAAAAAGTCAAATAAAAAAGTTCCTGCGCTGCTGTGGGACTCGCGTCCCGATGGCATTTTGAAACTTTAATTGCGCCAAAGTGCTCGTAAGTGTAGTAACCGCTTTGCCCTTTTTCGCGGCCCACACACACACGCACACAGACATAAACACATTTGAAAAGTTGCGCAACTTAATCGCTAGCCTGGCGGCAGAGGCAGCCTGCAACAAGATTTTATAATGACACTTTTGAAGGTTCGTCGTCGCGACTTCGTAGGCTTTGGGGGCACCATGTCATTTGCGCACAACTGTCAAGGACTTGGGGAGTCCGGGTTTTCCGACCAGCTGCTGTATCTATATATATAAATATAGAGACACCAACAACAACAAAGTCTTGTAAGGAAATGGGATCAGACGTGTCAAAAATAGCGACACAGAGAAAAGCCGTCGGCAGTCCGCCCACGTGTTGAGCATCAAATTACCATTGCCTACTTTTTGGGGTTGTGCTCATATTCATCTGCTGGCTATCCATAACAAGATAATTCATCTCAATGAGCTTAAATATCATGCTAAATATTTCAGTTGCATTCTATGGGCGTGGAATGCCACCTTTAGGATTTTTTTCTTTTGTGTTTTGTGGTCCGGGCTTTCCGTTAATTAATGCGCATAAAATCCTCGACATTGTGCACCTTTTTGCGGGCTTTGCGAGCCTGGTAAAAACACATTCATTCTTGGCTGCTGCTTCTTCTGTTCTGCATTTGATTGAGTGTGTGAGCTGCTTTTGCCATGGCAACAAGCTCAGTCCTGATTGTTTACCATGCAAAGATTTATCATCGGCTCATCGGCATCTCTTTTCACATGTGTATTTTAAGAAGCAACGATAAAGTCTCAATATTTACAATCAACTTTATTATGTAAATAAAATATATATAGAGTGTTACATTTTCTCATTGAAAAAAAACAGTTAAAAACACAAATATTTTATGCTGGGTTAGTCATTTTGTAGTTAGTATTTAGCATTAGTAATCTTAATTTATCATGTTTCCTACCTTTACAGCAGCATCAAATATACTATCATCATATATGTATATCCGATACACTTTCAATCGAAGTAACTAAACTACTTAGCAGTGTATAGACATTTGAATAGACAGGCAAGGGACTTCCGTTCATCACTCTGCTTATTGATATATGTATTTGCACACAAATACACGTACAAATCTCAAAAAAGCTATCAATTCGCCGTTAATGCGATTTATTTGTCGCTGTATAAGTCTCAGTGTGTCTGTAAGAAGTATCTGCTTAGTCCAATGCACTATGGGGCATTTAATCAACTTTCACAAGTGCTGAAATCAAATGACTTTTAATGGAAATATGTTGTAAATATATTAAAGATTATTGTTCCACAACAGTTATGTTAAGTTAACAGACGCCTGTAATGTTATTAACACTCAAAGTCAGCTTTTGCAACCCAAAAGTAGATGCTCTATAAAAGTTGAAAAATTGGGGTTGGACAAAATTCAATAAATATAATAGTTAACGAACAGCATAAGACAAATTGGTGATGGAAGTGAATAATATGGGTTTCTACTATACGTTTTGCATCATTTGATACATATTTTGTTGGATGGGTTGTATTTTTTAGTGTATTTAAAAAGTGCTTTTTACCGGACATTTTTAGAACACAAAATGAACTTTGTATAGAATTATACAAAATGGTTAGCACTTGTTAACAACGAGCTTACCACCAATTTGTAGAGCTATTAATTTATAATCCAGGTTATATAATAATAATGTGCACTTTTTTGTACTTTTTGAGAAATTTAAGTTTTAAGAGTATAACCTCAGTATAAAATTGGCAAAGTTGTTTAAATGTGGCATACACTGAAATACCTAAGTTAAATGATTCGGTTTTTATATAATACACAGAAATATCATAAGAATGTTTATTAATTGTAATAATTTAAACCGAAATTTTGCGATTCGGAACGAGTTTTTCGAAGATTTATTGAAATATTTTTTTAATCGCTTGTTGTTTTTATTTTTCACAAATACGAGAAGCTTAATACATTTTATTTTAACAAAGTTTTTATGTTAGAAACCGTATTGCGACCGATTGATTCTATTGGAACTATAGGATATAGTTGACCGGTGTTAATTGTTTTATGCAACGGTATTAGTATCATTATAAGGCTCCTAACTGCCAAATTTGATTCAAATACGGTATAAATTAAGAAATTTGAATACAATAAAATAATATATAAAAATAATAGGCGATGACACGCCTTTAAAAATATTTAGCAAAAACCAAATCAAAATATTTGCGTTTTTCTCGAATTATTAATAAATTCCCGATTTTCGGCTAAATGTCCCATAGTGCAATGGCACATCATTATATAGCAAAGAGAGAGAGAGAGATCAAAATAAATTACACACAAAATAAATACACACTCACTCATGTGTGTATATTTGTGTGTGTGTGTTTGTATAGCGTGTGTGCGTGCTTTGGTAAATGTCAAAAGTTCTAAGGCATTATACACACACACACACGTTTACACTAGGACATTAGTTAAGGACTCGCACTGGCAATAAAAAAGAAGGACCTCTCAGGGCCTTTTTCTCTTTCGCCTGTCACTGACACGAAACATTTTGCTGCTTTGCTTCCTGATATTTTTAGACATTTGTGCAAATTTTAGTTTTCCATGACAGCCAGCCAGCCCCTTTTTGATAATTATATTTTCTGTGTTTTTGTTTCCACATTCTTTTTTTTTTGTTTGTTTCAACCTCAAACTCTGCGCTGACAGGATATTTTTATGCTCGTTTGGTAAATGTGGCAAACTTGGCCACAGCCGCGACAGACGTAAAGCAATCACATTAAGTGGATTGTGGGTTGGCTGCGGCACCTAAATCACAAAATGAGGCAAGACAGCCAGCAGGCAAGAAGAAGAGGATATGATGCACACTTCAATTATATGTATAAATTCCCTTTGGCCAGGTGACATTGTCGTTTGCAGTTATGTTGTGGATTTTTAGCCATAAAATGCTTAACAGTTGCTGAATGATGAGTGAATGAGCACCTTGGGTAACAACAGCTAAATGACATGTTCATGACTCCGGGACATACAGTTAAGATGCTCATAGCTAGTATGTATATATGTATGTATATGCTAGTTTGTCGTATGTGGCATGCAACATTATGAAGCTGTGAAGCTTAATGGACATAAACATGTCAGGATTAGGCAGCGGCCCATTAAGTTGGCTAAGCAAAAGGTGTTGTTACTATTTTAATGCCGCGCAACAATGTGAAATGAATAAGATTTAATGTATACGAAATATTTAACAATGATAGATGGAAAGATTAAGTATTAAAAGTGTGTATGCAGTTGGAATTTATTCAATTATAATATATTAGAAGGCTGATATTTATTATCTATTTAACCAATGGGTAACTTTATTTAATACATAAACGGTCCCAAAAATATTTTCGGGTTGATATGAAAACCCTTTTTTGAGGGGCATATGTATCTTCATAGCACTATGATTGTTATCGAAGTATTAATTGCCCTCCTTCTGATTTGATTTAAAAATGTTTGAAAAAAAATGAAATTGTTCTTTCAATTCAAAATGTGTTTTCTTAAATTTGCTTATACTTGTTTAAATAACATTTAAAATAATTATATTTAAATCAAGTTTAAATCTGTATAAGCATACTGATGATACTTACCTATATATAAACTTGTAAGTGTAAGCAGCTTTCGCATTCCTTTTTCTTGGAAAAAGTCATAGTAGTCACTTTCCACATTCTCCACGATGCTGCTGAAATGTTATTTTTAATGCATATACTTTACGACAGATGCACATAAAAATAAAATAATTGAAAATAAGTCACATAAAAATGAATTTAAGACTGCCTGCGAAATAAGAGGAATATTATTATGCGAATGCCAAAATAAATGGATGGCATAAAATCTAAATTATAAGCGAAATGCTCGAAACTGAGCATAAGCAAAAATCAGCAAACCCGAAAAGTCAAATGTTAAATGCGGAGCAGAAAGCATAATTCAAACTTATTGGGTTATTGAGAAGGGAGAAGGGAAGAGGGGTACCTATTTGTGCAGGCGTTCAATGTGCCGTTCATATTTTATTAATATCTGGATATATGGTCATAATAATAGACATATGATTGTATGTATGTGAGTGCATATACGTACATACACTCATACAAACTGACAGACACAATCACAACGTCCCTTTTGTTTTAAGCATTGTTTCCATTTTGGGGAGGGGCGCGGCATTCGTAACGGGATCCTCCTATTTACTCGCCATTTCCCTAGCAAAACTTTCTTTTTACCTGCCTGCTGCAGGTAATTTGTCAAATGTGGATTTTGCCATTCTTTTTCATTTTCTTTCGCTGACTGTTGCGCCTTCGCCATGTGTACCTGACATACGAGGGTAGTTTCAAATGTTTTAAAAATGCATAACTAAAGAAGTTTTTATATAAAGGCTATAAGTAAAATTTTCTGTTTAGTTATTTTATTTGTTAAAGTTGTTTAATATGTTAATGTGCATTTTAGAGCTTCAACCACTTTAAGCATTCTACCTTTACTATTTTTATCCTGATATAATCATATTAATATTGTTATAGCAGGATTTATGACAAATTTGAAAATCGGTCTAACAAATTTCTGTAGATAATATTGCCCAAATATTAATCACATGAAATTACTTGTTGTAAGCTTTTTACTTGTCAAACATACAGCTGACAGAAAATAGCTCAAATATTTATAATACCTAAGAACTTTGCAAAGTTTACTTCCCGCCCATTCCAGCGATGCCAGGCTACGTTCTTGGGCAAAGTGCGTCAGCTTTCAGCTACCACCTTCGTGTTATTATTTAGCTTTTTATACGCATTTAGCGTAATTTTTTGCGCGAAGGCAATAAATTTCCTTTAGCATTATCTTTAATAAGTTGCACGTTCTATGTGTGTGTGTATAAGTGTGTGTATGTGCGTGTGTTGGGGGATGTTTGCGTTTTTGTTTGGGCACGTGGATTCATCAGAGGCTTAACGTAGCAACGGGAGGTCGTTGCTATAGATTGCTTGTTTGTTGCTCTTCAGCGTCTGTTTCAGCTTTACTTTACTTTAAAATTGCGTGCGTTTCTTTTTTTCTCGTCTTTGATATGAAAGCTTTTGTGCGAAATCTCAGCTAGCCATTGCAATCCAATTAAAGCACGAGTTTACGCTTGACACTCGTCAACGACACAGAGACTCAATTAAAAATGGCACTTACAACATACTGCATTGACATAAACTCCACATCCGCCCCCATCCCCACATCCCCATATACCCATATACCCATATTACCCACAATTTCTCCACTCGTGTGGCAATCGCCATTTGTTCGCTGCTGCCAGCGCGAAGCCATAAAATGGCGATAAGCAATCAGGCGAAACGCCTGTGCCAAAAAAAAACACAAAAAATCCAACTAAACCACGTTATACAGCGAATGCAATTTGCTCATCTGTGGACACCAGGGATCACTGGCACAAAAAGGAGAAGATGGGAAGCTTTTCACATTGACATATCGTTTCACATTTTTTTTCTACATTTGCCATTCTGCGCAATGCAGTTGCATGTTGCAGCGTGTGTGCACTTCATTTGTGTTTGGGCTTGTTGATCTTATCAAATCAGTTCTTGGTATCCTTATTTTTAAATGTCAAATCAAATTCCAATATAATAACACATTTTGAAAATCACAAAATGGGACAAAAGTAGTTCAAGTTGAATCTGATATTAACTTATATCACATATTTTAATAAGTTTTAAAAATTTTACTTCATTCATGAAAGTTTACTAACATAAAGTCTAAAATGGAAAATTGTTGTTCCATTCAATGAATATATTTTACTTTAAACAGAATGTAGGAGATTTTTAAAAAAATAACAAACAAAAATAAACTGTAAACTAAACTTACCCTTTGCTTCTTCCCAACTTGTTGGTTTTAGGGTTTATCCATTCATTCAAAGTTATTTAAAAGCCATCCTTTCAACACTATTATATATTGGGAATTCGTGTCGAGGACTAAGTTAAAATGAACATAAAATGCATCGAGATGCACTAATGTCTGTCACCATTGCTTTTGTCACAGTATAATTAGTTTTTTCTTTATTTACGTAAAAGATTGAGGACACTACAATATTGTAGTATGAAAACTTACATTATGAAAAAGCATAATGAACTGTTAGCTTTAACATACATCTAAAATACTTCCCTTCACACACTCTTTTCAATAAGCTATTCTTTTCATAGCTTTAAAGCTTTCGTAAACTCATTTGACATTATTGTCTAAATGTCAAGTCTTAATACACACTTGTGCGTGTGTGTGTGTGTAAGAATGTGTGTGTGTATTGGTCTTCTTTCGTGTGTGTAAGTCTATTTCAAATTTTATTCTTGCGGCATGTCTTAATTTTCTGTTTGCTTTTTCTCCGCAGAACGACGCGGCAAAACTTTTATAATTAAAACTTTTGTCTGCAATTCGAGTAAAAAATAAGCGAACACAAAAACAAAACAAAAAAATTGCTGCTGATATTCGTTAGGAAAAAACGCGTGAGATATTCTGCACACAAAGAAAAAAAAACATTTATTTTTGCCACCGGGGAAATTTTCTAAGGGTGCAACCACAAGCAGAAAAACATTTTTAAAAAGGGTAGAAATTGTTTAAATTATTTTCCCCCCATTTTAAAGTAGTTAATAAAATATGTCCGAAGCAGTATTCATTTTTAGCCAATTTGTAATTTTAAAAAGTATGAAACAAGTTTTATTATCAAGTAATAGCAATTTCTTACCTGTCAGTTGTGTGGCCATTTTTACATTGTATAGCCCCAGATGCTGTTGCTGCTTGATCAACTTTAAATGCAGCTCAGCCTCAGAGGGCTGATGTCTTTAAGTATGCCACTTATCAGACTCTGGCCAGTATTATGCGGATACTGGAGACAGTCCTAGGCGGCCCATAAATAAACACTTTTGTCGCCTGTCAGGCGAACAAAATTGCGTAAAAGCCTCGCTCCCCCAAAACGCATAAATCACATCAAAAGTCTTGCCTGTGGCGGGGTGGAAAGAACATTTGGCCTAGATGACATGACTGAAAATGCTAAAGATAGTTATAGGGCTAATAACCACAAAAGAGAGACTGGAAGAGAGAGATCTGGTAACATTTTTGGTAAGTCCTTGAAATATTCTGCAAAAATTAATCCTCTGTTGACTAATTGACCGCAATATATACATATGTGAGGATTTTTCATATTTACAATTATTAATTAAAATGTACCATAAGCCATATAGCACAAAGGGTAATTGCATCAATATCTGGCCACACTTTTCTACGATAGAATACCGTTATCCTTGTCGCTCCACTGAGCTGCAGCTGCTGTTTTGTCCGACGGGGCGTATGCGTGTTTGTATTCTTGCTTGCTGTCGTTGTGAGCAGCGCACAGGCATTATAATAATACAGTCCTTGCTTTTTGGCTGGCTGGCTGGCTTTGGCCTTGCCTTGTCAATATTCGCAAATAGAGCATAATATAAATGGGACGCGTCAGGCTAGGCTGCAAACAAAAAAAAAACGCTTTTGCCTTGTCAATTCTATTTCATTTCTCCTTGCCTTTCACTCCTTATATCCATCCATATCGTCATCCCCGTTTTGATCCATGCATGAGCTGAAAGTGGCGCCGTGGGCGTGCCAACATTACATTCATCGATTCGTATTCGCGATGTATTATCCTCAGGCCAAGCATTCAATATGTTCGTCCTGGCATTGCATGTTTTTCCCCCAGATTCAACTTAAATCGCTTTTCATTGCATTGGATCGAATCGATTGTGTTATTGGTTACTTGGCATGGAGTCAGGAGACGCCTTTAATTTTTATTGTTGGTGTGTGGACAGAGGCTATAATAAGTCAGCCAGACTGCATTCATATGTGGAATTCATGATAATGATAACTGGATAATATTTAAATAATCCCAAATAATGCATTAAAAGAAAAACGTAACTTTATTTTAACAAATTATAAACAAACTACAAAAACCAAAGAAATTAAAATAATAAAAACAATAAAATTTAAGTGACGAATCATTGTGTTAAATACCACAACAACATTTACTTGAGATGATTAGGTAAAGAATACAATTTTTTTGCCAGATCTTCTTTTGCGCTGTACATAAAGGTGAACAGTAAGTAGCAAATTGCAAACAGATAACTACTTACCACATAATATTCAAAGGAAGCGCGACACATGGGGCATGCCTTTTGGGTGCACATTTTGTAGACATTTGTCAGACAGCGTTTGCAAAATGTGTGCTTGCACGGTGTGCTTACTGTACGACGCTTGCGGCACAAACAAATCGCGCAACAATCGTCCGTTTCATCCATTTAATTTTTTGAGTGAATTTTCTTGTAGTTTGTATACTTTTGCACCAGTTTTAGGCCTCTGAAAATGTACGGCAAAAATAATGATACGATTATTATTAAAATTGAAGTTTATTGCAAGGCCAAAGGTATTTGGTTATGAGCTTCACATTTCAACGGCACCTCGATTCACGTAGCAAGTATGTATATTGAGCCTAGCACATTTGTATGCCACGTATTACATAAGCTTGTCAGTGACATTTTATTTATGACAGAGAGCGAGTGCGTTACAAAGAAAGCGACGAGAACAAAAAATCGCTGATTCAATAAATCGCAGTCCTATCAACGTACAAGCACATTTCCACACATGCACACTCAAACGACATTGAGTATGTTATAACGGGACCGTTAGTGTTGGCATTTTTTGTTCTCTAGAGAAGATGTCTTTGCTTTTCCCTTCTTTCCTACTATAATTCGATCCGAAGACGAGCAAAAATTGATTGTTTTAATAAAGTGTGGCAATGAAGACGATTTCCAACAATTTGAGTATTTTTCTTTCACATTTATGTTATATTCATATAATATATAATTATAATTATGATAAATTAAATATGTAGCATATAATACATTTGACACTATTATAGAATGTTATGATCTAAGGATTGTGGCCCCATAACAGAAAGAATTAAAAAGCTTTGATTCAAAAGAAAAAAAGAAACAATTCAACGAATATTTTATATAGTATGTGTAATATATGTATATTATAAATTTAGCTATTGAAATGGGTTTTTAAATAGTAATCAATTTCAAACCTCCAACATACAAATTTAAAATTAATTCTGGCATAGTATAAAAATTTACTTTCTTTGCCTGAATGTTGTTACAGACACCCTGTATACAAAGTATGTACTCATGTGAAGTGCGTATGCTTCACGAGCGTTTGTCAAGTTGACGCGCCTGCTCATTGTTTGACATAATACATTATACATAATACATAGATATTATCGGGGGCTGCTTGTGAGCAGCCATGCAATGAACTTTGTCAAATTACGGCAAAGATTGATTGTCAGTCTGTCAATCAGTCACTCAGTCAGTTAAACGCAGCTAGATTATTGCGTAACAAGTGACAATAAGAATTTTATTTTCACGTTTATTAACCACTGTATTTTGTACTATTCTTTCTTTTATAGTGGCTGGTTGGGCAGCGCCAAGGGCTGGTTGGGCAATGCTTCGATGCCATCGATGCCGGCAATGGCAATGCCATCGATGCCTTCGATGCCAGCAATGCCATCGATACCATCGATTCCCGGACTACGGAAGAGTGGCGCCGCCGATGGAGTTGAGGGTGCCGAAGGTGCTGCAGATGTGAGCGCTACGGGTGCTGTGAGTGGTGGAGATGATGATGACAAGTCGAGGTATATTAGGTATGGGCCCATGCTTAAGAATGACGGAATTATATACGATACAAGCAGTTTCAGTGAAACTAAACTAAAAAAAACACTTATAACAGCGCGTTTGTTCTTTCGTTCGTATAGTTTTTTTGTTATTATTAGTTAGTTAGTTAGTTTTTTCCTTATTTCGGTTTCATTCAAGGTTTTTGTTCAACTTTTTCTTATAACAATGGGGGCACCCTTTTGTCCTTGAAACTTTTTACTCACTTGACGGCTTTTGTAACTGGTAAAAAAGAATTTAGTTACGCCGCAAGAAATAAGGGATTCCTTTTATATTTTAACACATTATTTATAATGTCTTTACATTCGAATGTAGTTCTACTTATAATACCGCATAAACACAAGTTAAATATATTCTACGACTATTGCCAGTTTAGTTTGCTTTTAATATTCACACAAATTTTCCACTTCTATTTAGTTGAAAACAAAAATACTTTTACGCCTCTATTCACTTTACTGATATAAGAAATATGATTATGTTTTAAAGTTTTTTACACAATTCTTTTGCTCACCCAAGTTTCGCCTTTTTATAAACTTTTAATACTGTACAAACAAATACTTAAATACCAATCACATAAAACTCTTTAAACGTTTTTGTATGTATATAAAATAATAAGGGAAATACATAATTAATAATTATTGCCAATTTGATTCTCAAACCGAATTTTGTCCTTTTGCAAAGTGTAAAAAGTTGTATTTCAAAGGTAAGTTTCATAACATTTTGTAAGGGGACACAATTCTTGGCCAGAATGATGAATGATTCTTTAGGAAACGTAAACATAAATAAACCATTTCATAAAGCTCATAATCAAATAATATTATCATAAAATCAATATCGACACCTGTCCCATACAACATTTTACAACCCTTCATCATTATTGATTTCACACTTTGGTTCATTTCATTTTCGTTTTTTGTTTTGTAACGCGTTACAATAATATATAAAGAAATAATTTTTGAATAATTATAGCATTTATAGAAACAGAAAATAAAGTTTTGTTTGACTTTTCAATATATACATATATTTAAATATGTTCAAGAGTATCAGATTCCATCATTATTGAGCGGGCCATCAAACAACCGTGAAGGATTTAACCAAAAAAAAAATTAAAAATCCACACAAATCTGGAACTATTATTCTGTGGCTACGCAGTAGATAAAACCAAAAACTAATTGTTGTTACTAGTTGTTATCATTTCATTTTGGGATATTAGTTTTTCTTCTAACTCCCCAACACCCACCATTATTTCTATGTGTTGTTGTGTTGTAGCTCTCATCCTGTGTCCAATTAATTTTAAACTTTACTTTTTATCTTATTTGTGTACTATGTAGCAACTAGTTTATCATATTCTTCAGCTCTTTGAAAGCTTCTCCAATCTATGCTCTCTAAATGTGCGCGCTCTCCGCAAGAGTTAGTTGTGACTGGGCGAAACTCGGGAAACTTTTAATTTTTCCAATTTAAGTGTGATCTTAAAAATATTAGTGCATGCCTTAGTTTGTTCTCTTTATTTTTAATTTCCTTTTCATGCATTTTATACAATATATTTTTTTTTTATCCTGTGTCCCATTTAATAGCATACATCATTAAACATTCATATTAATTATCGATCTTCAATACATTTGAATCGCAGTCATTATAATTAATTTCAATTTTGATTGTCCTCAACTTAAACGAAGAACAATGCTATGAAAACGTGTAAATATACATAAACGTTAATATGTGTGACTACAAAAACCAAAAAGAAAATTCCAAAAAATACCCAAAAATAATAGAAAATAATAGAAAATAAAAACTAATCACAGACTAATACAAAAAATATCCCCACAATCCGGAAAATCTTAGTTAAATTGCATGCACTAAATGTCATCAATTGTTTAAAAGAGTCCCAGGGGTTTATTGTCCAAATTTATCTGGTATATATCAATGTTGCATGCTGCATGTTGGGTTCAGCTGCAATATCCCCACATCAATTCTCTACTTATATAGTATATATGTACAAAAATTCACGACCGCATCAACTGACACATGTTTATTTCGCTTTCTCCTTTTCTATCTCTTTCGCTCTCTTGTTGCACGCTGACGCAATTTCTAATTACAGTGCTACAGAGGGCGCTGATTCGCATCCAGCATCGGGCGGCGGCACGCCCACTGGCGATGAGGGCCAAATTGGACAGGGTAAGGGCGATGAAGTAAAAAGTACGTGTCACAGTTTCATTGGTAAAAAAAAATAAACTCAACAACATTACAAATGTCAAATGAATGTTAACTTGAAAAAAACTAAAACTTCAATTTGCAAAGAGAAAAAATAATAAAAATGATTGAAAGCGGTGACAGGTTACTAACCAGCTTATTTATTCAATCTATCCGTAGTGATTTTGTTACCAAAAATACTTTTATCACTCAACCTTTTTTTTTAACAACCCTCGCACACACTCACATGTAGATGATAACCCTGACCCACTTAAACAAATGTTTACTTTGTAGACTTTGTAGCGAGTTAGTTAGTTGCAACCACTTTTACTTATGTACACTGCAACTCAATCAAGGCACTTTACTAATTGATAACTATTGCGCTCGCCTACACAGTTACCACAAAAGTAACACAACAGGCCAAACACTTTGGCTCATTCTTGTCATCGGCCATCAGCAAGGCTGGCAGCAAGATCAAGGAAACAGTCAAGGATAATGTGAGTATATAGGCAATACAATACAAAGTTTGCATAATTACTTAAACATTTTTATGTTTTCATTTGCAGACCATTCTTGATTCGTTCAACAAGGAACAGGAGGCGTTCATCAAGGGTCAAGGTGGGGCTGGCAATGGCGCTGCCCCCTGGATCGGACATGCCAATGAGTCAAAGATTAAGGAGGAGATTTTGGGCTTGTCACAGGATCGTCGCAACTTTGTGCGCGCTCCGCCCGCCGGTGTCGACTTTGAGTTCAACTATGATACCGCATATCCCACAGCCATAGCCATTATGGCCGAAGATAAGGCGCTCGAAACGATGCGCTTCGAGTTGGTGCCCAAGATGTAAGTAATAAAACTATTCCAAACAATTTGCAATTTAACGATTTGAATTTATAATTTTTAAAAGCATTACTGAGGAGAACTTCTGGCGAAATTATTTCTATCGCGTCTCACTGATCATTCAGGCCGCCGAGCTGGGCACTTTGGGCGCTGATGGTGTAGGCCAGGCTTCCAGCGGTGAAGATGGTAAGTTGTTTTGTAATCAACAGAGCACCATCAGCTTCTTTCACACCGAAGACCCCTAAAACAGAATACAGACCACAAATGAGTGCCAAGCGTTCAAGAGCGTTCAAGTTTATAATTTTCTTGCGCTTGCCTCTCTTCAGTAACTCTTCTTCTCTACTCTCGCTCTCTCTCTATTTCTCACATAACAACACTCGCTAATCGCGCGTTTATCAATCTCTATTAATCTCTCTATCTCTAACTCTCTCTCTGTCTCCAACTTTAACTCTGTCTAAGTCTAAGTTTCCATATTTGATTTTTGTTAATATTCTTGATTTTCATACACGCGCCTGTTCTCTTATAATTTTCAACTATTTCTCGAGTTTTTTGGGACACGCCTCCAAGTTTTTAGTTTTCTCGTTCTAACTTTCAGCTAGCGTCTGTACTACACCGCCTTAAAAATAGAATGCTCTGAACCTCAATTTTGTGTTATTTCAGTTTGAATTTTTATTTCATATTAGTTTCGATTTTAATTTGTGTATTGTTCTCCACCTGCACCGGCTTCTGTCGCCTGTGCCAAAGATTCGATTTCGATTTTAGTTTCAATAATCATTTTCACTCTTCGCGTTTTCATATAGTCAAATTTTCGATTCGCCCCTCGAACCGTCGCTCACGTTGTAGACCTTATATTATTTTATTTTAAGATGATACAAATATTTATTTTCGTTTTATTTTTTTTATGTTTATTTTTTTTTTTTTTTATTACACGATATTGTAAAACAAATTTGTTCAACTTCAAACTCAACTGTGGTAAATTGAATTGCATAAAAGCAGCTAAACAACTGACAGATAAAGAAAATATTGAGAAAACTGTCAGCCCAGCTAATGCTGAATCGCCAGCTGGAGCAGCATTAGCTAATGCCGCTGTCTCAGATCAACCCAAGCCTGTCATGTTGATTGAGGCCGGTAAAGAAGTTGAGGTCAGCAGCAGCAGCAACAGCAAAAGCAAGAAACATTTGACCCAAAAAATCTCCGAGTCCGAGTTCGTTTCTGACGAATTTCAAACAACCAATGATACCGATTTGGCCGAAATCAAAGATGGCATGCGCAAGTTGGGTATCGATAGCATGACCCAACAGGCGCTTGCCAGCACCGATGGTAAGAGCGGTTCCTAGCTTGCAACATTTAATTATTATTATTTCGGTTAAGTTATTTATAAAAAGAAAATCTATTTTTAACCTTGCGATTTTTTATTTAAAAAAAGAGCAAACAACTCTTGTTATGCCCTTTACAACAAAAGAGATATAAGAATTATCTGTAAATAATTAAATGCCGATTATTCTTCATCTAAGTAAAGGGCATCATAATAAGCAATGTTTGTTCTCTTATTTAAAGTTACTTTAGCTTATTGAGTTCAACATTTTGTACATACATTTTTGGTCCCATGCACTGCCCTTGAAATATGTCACAGTTAAAAAAGGGGTCTATACATTGTGGTTGCATTTAATACGTACATACATACATACATACATACATACATACATACATACATACATACATACATACATACATACATACATACATACATACATACATACATACATACATACATACATACATACATACATACATACATACATACATACATACATACATACATACATACATACATACATACATACATACATACATACATACATACATTACATAATAAGTAGAACATTGAATGAGCATTCTCATGTAGGTTGCCATTGTTCGCATAAATTAAAATCTATAAATAGTAGTACAATGGGAAGGGCTGTTGACTCAAAGATAACAAATTGTTGTAGGTCACTAGCTTGCGTAATTGCACAGATTATAGCCCTCAAATTACACCAAACATGTACAAGTAATTAAAAATTTAACCAATTATGTAATCTGTAAAACTTCCATTCATGTATATTTAATTTAAATCCATTCTGTGAGTCCGTTACAGCTTTGAGTCCTGATTGTCTCATTTAAAGAATAAATTTCATTATTGCTTCCATTGTTTCCCAAAAAGTACATTACATGCCATCAGTTTAAATCACATTTTATTAACTGTTTGGCTGAACTGAAATTTTTTGTTGCATTTCTTAACATTCATAAACAAAAAAAAAACTTTAATTCAATACTTACCGTCAAATGTTGATTTTCGTTTTTAAATCCCAACAAACAAGTGATTATATACATATTATTATTAAAAATGAAAACTGCTAACGAAAAATGTGTGTACAAAACAAAGTGTAAAAAGCAAACAATTCTCTTTTTCTCCTCTGCTCTGTTTCTTTCTTTTGTGTAAATTAAATTTTTTTATCAAATCTTCAATTCTTTATTGTCGAAATACTAACAACAACAATCCAAAGCTCTGGCATTTAATTATTAAACATCAACAACAAGAAAATATATCAATTGAAATAAAAGCAACACAACCCCATAAAACAAAAACAATAATAAAAATACCAAAAACAATGGCGACTTTTGGATAATTAAGTCATAAATTATATAAATTATATAATGATCAATATAAATATAAATATATTCAATAACAAAAATGGACAACTTATGTCTAATTTTATTGTGTTGTTGCCACCATTCTTTTCTAACTAG
This sequence comes from Scaptomyza parva, assembly GCA_035044645.1. Lineage (NCBI taxonomy): Eukaryota > Metazoa > Arthropoda > Insecta > Diptera > Drosophilidae > Scaptomyza > Scaptomyza parva. Next base: position 82,060 of record JAWNNT010000068.1, on the reverse strand, counting down.
CATACAAAATAAAAATATATATTAAAATCCAATAATTTCCACTTAAGTATCTACTACATACCTATAAAGAACTATAACAACCATAACAAGATCAAATCTTAATAACTAGCCACAAATCAATTTCGAACAAGTTGAGTATGACCAAAATGATACAAATTCTTATCTATTGATTATAAAAAATACTATTTACCTTACTCTTTGCAATCTCGTGCTTTGTTTTATTCAATTTGCAATTCTACATTTAATTTTCAATAATTCGCTATTTCAATTTGTCCAATATTTATGTTATATTTTAAATTTTTGGTATTTGGTATTTTTCTTTTATATTTTCTACATAATCTTTCATAATATTTACAAACTTATATGTACCTATAACTCCAACTATTTCGGCCTGATTTACACAAAATTATATATATTAGTCTTTAATACCCTAACAAATCGCGTTTTCCTCTATGACACAAACACAACCGACACAGAAAGAACACCCAAAAAATTAATTAATTATATATATAAAAGATATGCAAAATTCTTAGCATTAGACACGAAATGAATTATATATTGAAACATTTAACAAACATTTAATTTTCTTCATGTATTTCTTAATTTATTCTCGAATCATCTTGCAGAAGATTGAATGGATAAACGCTAAATTCAAAACTAACAAAATATACTATAAATAAAACAAAAAACCCAAACGCAAAGCAAAATTGCCCACATGACAGAAAAAACCAAAAAGAAAACCAAAAAACAAAATGTTAAGCGATATACAAAAAAAAACCAAATGCAACAATCCAAATTATATACATATATAAAATATTCACTTGACAACAAATAATTAAAACGCATTATTTATATAAACCAAAAAAAAAACGAAAGAAAAAATAATACAAAAATGTTACTTAAAAAACTGAAACAAAATTTTGTGTGGTAAGTTAGAAATTGTTGGTTAACAAAATCACCTATACAAAAAAAAAAAAAAAATCAAAAAAAATATGAAAAAAATCATTAAATTTTTCAATGTTTCGTTGTTGATTTTCAATTGCATACTTAATTGTGTTCAGCAAAATAGTTGCCACGAATATTCAAATTTTATTTATTATTGCTGTTGTCAATGTGTCAATATACATACGTATAATAATATTGTCTGTCTCTGTGTTTGTTTGTATTCCTATATTCGTATTTCTATTCAGTTTCGTTCGTTCCTTTCGTATACTTTTCCAAAAAAAAAAATACCATATATATTTAAACCTATATAGTATGTTGCCGCCATTTAGTTTCTTACTTAAAGTACATGCAAAAATTCAACACCTTACAAATATATATTTATCAAAATTGAAACAAAAAAATCTGAAACTTGGGACAGCAATTTATTGTCAGCCCAAGATATTAAAGCTTTTTAATTGCACAAAACAACAGAATTAAATTCGAATCTATCTAATTATAAATGCGTATTTGAATATTAAATAATTAATAGAACCAACTCACCACACAAAATCCAAAGAAAGAATAGTTACAAACGATTTTAGTCAGTTTGGCCACGTACAAAAATGAAAGAAAACACGTTCTTAAATTTACAAACCTCTCAGTTATTAGTTTTAGCAGTAATTTTTGTAAATCTTGAATAGCTTCTAGTTATATTTGGCGAGCTTTGTATTAGTAATTTTTTTTTTCGGTTGTATAAAGCAAATATTTAGCTTGCCTTTAAGTTTTTTAATGTTGAATATGCTGTAAATACACCCAACATTTTATTGATTTCATATTTACATATATATTTTTATATTATTATTATTATGTATAATGTATTACAATATTCGGTGTCATCTTTGGCACTTGATTTTATATTAGGACAACAAGCAAGTCATGGCAAAGAACTTCTCAATACTCTCTCTTTTTCTTGGTGCTCGGATTTTGCACGCAATTTGTTAATTAAGTCAGGTTACGGGTTGCATTGGCATAATTACCATATTAAAAGAAAATATTTCCAACTTTTGTAGACGATTACTTTGCAGTTACGTTGCGCATACCTAAACGAATAACAATCTGTGAAAACCTATGCCTTAGTTATGAGCCACGCGATTCTTTACGAAGGTAAAAATGAAATAAACCGTGTACTTGCTTGGGTGGTCTCTAAATTCCAATACTTCAATGCTTGCTAGACACTTTAATACTCAATATATTTATATACAAATATATATATATACATATATATATATATATATATATATATATATCTATATATATATATAACATGATATGCAACAACGTGTATGCTATATTACCTAACTAAACTAAACAAAAATACTTTCTATATGTGAAACTACATATAACCGATCTAAACTGTTTTAAAGAACTTGTTATAAGCCACGCACATAGTAATCGTCAGTTTAATACATCTTTCTCAGAGGAACAATGGGAAAAGGACTTGGAAGCTGAACTTAAAGACTACGAGGTTGTCGACGATGGAGGCACAGGCGGTGGTCGTAGAAAACATGTCGATGGTGATGGGGAGGAGGAGGAGGAAGAGGCACCGACAATATCAAATTTGCGCACACGTTCGACTAACAACGATTGGGAGGAGTATGCCGATTTAATTGAGGATACCGATGATTTAAAGTAATTAAGAGCTTATATCGTAGTTTCTTCTAAGTTGATTCTAAGTTTATAACTTAACGTTTCCTTTCTTTCCTTTCTACTCCTTGTTTCTACTTTACCACTTACTTACTTAACTATCAAACTACTTACTTTTCTGTATTAAAACCAATCCACAACCAACCAATCAATGCCGCATCAACAGAACTTTGAAGTGCCTAAAACGCACCATGTTGGGCTACCTATGAGACGAGGCATTCTTTACGCTCCTTCTCTAGTGTTGGTGGTGTAAATCTATCGTAAAAGTTTTTGATATAAATAGAGTTTGCCTCGGATCCTATTGCAAAAGTTGGTTGAGAACTGGCATTGGCCATTGGCAGTGCAGCAAATGCAAAATAATACACAATTTTATTCAGTTACCTTAAAAGATGATATAAGACACTAAACCCGAGTACTTTTTACATATATATATATATATATATTAATTAAAACCTTATGGCAAAATTTTCAATCAATCCGATGCGACAAATTATCCTATTCTTTCGTTCTATTTTTTTCATTTGGTCACATTCCAAATGACAACAGAAAACTCGTTAAAGCTTAACGGAAACCTTTCGCCAATTGTTTAGCACACGAAAAATGGCAAACAGTTAACTATGAATACATATAAATACATACATACATGCATACAATACATACATACACAACAATTTCAAACTGGTTAAACTAAAATTAATAAAAAATAAATAAATAAATATATATATAAAAATTCAATATATAAAAATGGTACATTAAATCAAATAAAGCTTCAAAGGGAAACATTTTGTTATTTATATTTATAAAAAAAAAATATATATATATATATATATATATACATACATACAGATAAATTAATGCATTTGAATTTAATGTGTAAAAAATTATTATTATTATAAATACATACATAGATATATATATAATATGTATACATATATACATATGTATTATGTAAAAATATTAATATCAACAAAAATAATAAAAAATAGAGCAAATTATATTACCACATTATTAGTTTCTTTATTTCAAAAAAAATTTTTTTTTATTACAAAAAAAAGTACTTAATAAATTAGTTTAGAGCAAAAATAGTTTGACATTTCTTTTTTTTTTCAATTAAAAACTGTTTCTGTTGACTTACAATTATCATTTGTTCTTTTTTTTTAACTCTTTAGCTGATTTTAAAAACTATCACAAAAAAAAAACACAAAAATTATCCTTTGAAAATATATGCCAAAAAAGAAAAAAAATCAACTACAATAATCGGAAAATGTTAAGAAAATTTCATGAAAAAAGGCAATTAACAAAAAATGAATACAAATAACAAAATCGCAATTATAAACAATAAGCAGTTCAAAACCTTTAAAAGTATATATATATATATTTACATATATATTTCACTAGACAAATTTTTATGCATATAAATAAAAAGAAGGCAAAAAAAAAACTAAAACTAAAACAAACAATCTATATTATCAATGTTTTTGCTCTAAATGTCTAACTTACTGTTAAAAAAATGGAAAGCAAATTATTTTCAGCAGGCAAAACATGTTAATTGAAATATGCTATAAATGTGTAATTATTTGTTAGCAATGGAAAAAATATATAGTAATACTACTTGAAGCTATAAAGTTAAATACACGTTACGACATTTAACTGATATTGTATATTGTACATTATACTTTAAAACAAGTGGAAATTAGTTACAACAACAGCAACAAAAGCATGTGTTAACCTAAACAAATATATATTTTAAATTTGAAAATAAATTGTTTGTTTCTCAACAAAAGCTGGCATAAATTAAACAAAAGCGTATTCAAAATGAACAAGGAAAGACAAATATTAAGTTGTTGAGAACATGTTTTACCATATATCAAACTTCATAAAAAAAAATCTAAGCATTCAAAATAAAATACAAAGAAAAAAGAAAATATTTTATTGTCTGCATTAAAAATTAAAGTGCTTATTATTAAACGAAAGGTTAACTAAAAAGGTAATGGGCAAAGTTTGTTGAAGCATTTGCATAAAAAAGAAAAAAATAAAATAAACATACACACGCATGCATACACACAGTTATTTCCATTAATATGAAATCGCAATGTAATAAAAGAAAAAAATAATATGTACATTTGTCACCACAAATATATAATTTAGTTGACTAATAATAAAACTGAATATGATTTATTAAAACATACCGACCGACAAAGTTAGACGTGAAAAAACGTTATTAAAACTCTCAAAAAATGCCATAGAAAAAGTCGAGAACATAATATTTAGTTAATGCGCATACTAAAAGGAGTACCAGTACACAAAAGCGAACCCCTTGCAAAAGAAGTTTTGGAAAACACACAAAAAAGTCAACCACAAATCAACTAAACACAATGCAAAAAAAAAAAAAGAATGATGTAAGAATTGTGTAAGATTTAGTGACAAAAACCGACAAATTATACTAGTCTACAAATATAGATACATTAATATATATATGACAAAAATTTAATAAGAATAACATCAAGTAAAGTAAATAAAATGAAAGTGTATAACTATTAAAACTATACAAAAATATTATATGTTTTACCTATTTTTGTTAAAGAAAACACTTTTTTACTCTGGTAATAATATTTATTCACAGAGAAATTATTTATATTTTACTAAACATTAGTCTAAAAATTTGAAAAGTTAAATTTTGCAAAACAATACACATTGAATTAATATTTAAAATTAATAAGCATGTGATTGTTTAAATTACATACAATATCGAAATAATTGGCCATTATTTGCAATGCTTAAATATTTAGAAATCTCATTTATAAAAATGTTTGCCATACCAAACATCAAGGAAATTCAATTTGCAACTTTAACTTTAATTCTAGTAACACAATTTGAAAAGTATAAACAATGCCCCCAAACCCTAGCCCAAATCACTAAATGCACACATGCAACACAAAACAAATTTAGACAACATTCATAATTTGGTTACTAATCTATTTGCGATTACCTATAATTTAACGAATCGTAGCGGGGAGTGCGTCGATGAGGCTCTGATCTCTCGTAGGTGATGCTCTTGAAACGATTGCTTGCTGGCAGAGGCTGACCAGGCGTCGAGCCACCGCGATTTACCACTAAATCTTTCCAAATCATCGTTAGGATAATAAAAAATGCTCCAAAGATCTTGTTGACAAACTCAATCAGTTTAAAGACGATTGGAGTGGCGGTGTGCGTAAAACGACTGAGCTCGAAAAGGAAACGGACAGCGAAGATGCCCATAAAACGAAGTGCAACAACAGCGCCGCCTAATATGGAAAAGATCAGCAGACCCAGAAATCGTATGGTGCCCATTATATTGCGCTTATTCACATCGTTGGCCATAAAGTCGTAGGTCGTGTTTACAACAGATTGGCGCCACTGCTGCAGCACTTCCAGAAAGTCTGCAAGTCCGATTTTAGGTGCCTCCTCCTGCTCTTCGGTAACAGTGTCGGCAGCCACATCCTCGTTATCGCCAGAGGTTATTACGCGTTGCGGGCTAACTTTTTTTACATTCAAAGAGTGGCGTGGTGTTGACAACGCTTCTGGCTCCACAGCGCGAACCATTTTTAGTTTAAGCTGCACCTCCTGATTTCGAAAGCGTAAAGTCTTAATGCTGAACCAGTATTCACCAAAAGCCAAATCGTGAAGCTCTGTCCACAAGCAGGTATCCAGCTGTGCCGGATGTGTGATGTGCTTGTAGTGATCAACGCTGCCTTTGGTTATGCCCACCCACATGTTGGGCACGAAACGTTGATAAAACAATTGCAATTTGGCTGCACTATTAATCAGTAGCTTCTCTAGATCCCGTTCACTACGCTGAAGAGCAATTACATCACGATATGTGCCGAGCTGCTCGACAAAGCAGCGCTCCAAGTAAATGCCTCGGAAGAGTCGCGATTTATATAGCTGTTTGGTGAGCGACTGCATGGCCAGCTCCTCGGGCGGCATGAAGCGAGTACCAGCTGGAACAGCTGGTTGTGCCATAACCACCGTAGAATCTGCTTCGGCCATTGCTTAGAACTGCATCAAGATGTGCACAATTGAATTTATTGCTTGAGTAATAAAAATTCAGATCGTATTACCTTGATTTATCTTGTTGCAATTGTCTTTGGACTTCAGCTTTCGCCTCTTAGTCACCAAAATGGTGTTGTTATTGTTTTGGCCTACTGTTTGTACAATCTCATATAAGCACAACTGTATGGCTGCCTGGTAGACAGACGCGCAATACGATTCAGTTACTCTTGCCAACTAATGCGTTATGCAGTAACAATGCATATTTCTACGCCAGCAAGTCTGTACTCAGTTGTTTCAAAACTATTTACAAATAACTAATATTGTGGTGTTATCGACTTTAGCAATCGAGTTAAATATATGGGTAGTATTATAAATGCATTACTGCTCTGGTCACACTATGTAGGAAAATATATATACAAATATAAAGTCAGTAGGTACTTTAATGCTCGCATTTAAAAACAAAAGTTTTAAAAAGCTGCCAACACTTCTTACATTAGTATACTATTCAAAAATGTTGTAACTAAATGTTGAATATCTGTTTTCCGTAAATAAATCGAATACAGTACTATTCAGTATTTCATGCCTTCCCATTTGCGGTCACACAGTCTGAGACAACAAAACAAAAATAAAAGTATCAAAAAACGTTTTAGCATCTGCCATTTCCCATTTCCTTTTTTTCTTGAAAACTACTTTGCACAAGTAGCCGTCAAAATTGGCTCAAAGCACCGTCTTAGAGAATATTACCTAAGGATGACTTTGGTTGGCTTGGCAGCGCGAAAGCTAGCACAAAAGCAGCGGTAAGTTACACTAAAAACAAAGCTTAAAATATTATAACTAAAAAACAATTCATGCGCAGCACTGCAAAATTAGCCGCCGCCTTTCCAAATGGCATACGCTGTCAGAAGTGCCTTAATCTGGGACACTGGAGCTATGAATGCAAGGAAAAACGCAAATATGTTCATCGCAGTTCGCGCACAAAGCAACTGAGTAAACATTTGGCAGAAAAAAGCGCCAACGGCGCCGAGTCAGTGCCGGCAAATCAGACACGCTCTCTCGATGCTGGCTCCGAAGCTCGTCGCGATGGGGAGAAGGAGAAGCGCCTGAAGCGAAAGCGAAAACGCAGCAAAAGCTCCTCATCGTCAAGTTCGTCGGATAGCTCGAACAGCAGTTCGGATTCCTCGAGCTCAGACACAAGCAGTAGCGGAGATTCTGATAGCTCCAGTTCGGATGATGATGACAGCTCAGCTTCAGCTGACGAATCAGGTTCCTCTAGTGGAACTGACACCGAAGGCGGTTCGAGTTCTAGTAGCGAAAGTGCCGACGAAAATGATACTGCTTCACCTAAGAAGAAAAAAAGACGCGAGAGTTCAGCGGAGTCATCCGATGCAAATAATGTGTAAATCAGCTCTATTATACGGAGTAATATTGTTTTTAACCATATTATGCATATAATATATATACACATACATAGCTTTAGTAGTTTAGTTAACTTTGATAAATGGGTGCTATGTCCCCAGAACCACGATGATTTATAAGGTTTTATTATTTAATTGATTGGTTAATTAAGTATATTGTGTAATTTTGCTTTCGAAAAAATTTTAAATTAGCTAAATTTGTATCAATAAATATAACAGTGTATCAGTGGAAATTCAGTTTAATCGGAATCGTTTTCAACATCTATAGCGTAACTGATATCCAAGTTTATTTCTTGCTGGTTTATTTGCTCGTCAAGTGTGACTACGCTTTGGGTAAGGTTCTCATCAATAACTGAACTGAATGGAACTGTTTGTTTAGACAATGCCTGTTGCACCAACTGTGATTTAAGATGCAGTTCCTCCACCTGCAATAGTTAATGTTGACTGTAGTTTATTTATATAATCACGTCTGACCTCTAACCTTAAGGGAATTTAACGCTTCTTGTATGTTGGGTAGCGCCGTGAGCAGCTTTTTTTCTATAGCACATAGCTCGACTTGTTCTCTTAATAGCATAGAATTTGTCTTCAGCATTTTTACTGATTTTTCGTCAAACGCAAAGCATTTTAGAGTGCCCAGATCATTAAAATTGTTGAAAACCATAACCATCTAACCTATTACAAACACCATGTACAAATTCATTACAGAAATGAAAGAATTCAATCAAACCGGGTTATCTATTATGATATCCTAACTCCTAACAAATATTATAAGAACAGTTCATTTTTAACTTATCTTACGCTAGCGTCTATGAATTAATATCACTGCAGGTATTTTAAAGTTGTACCTTAATATGAAGCAACTTGGTAACACTATCTGTCTGTACATATTATTGATCTAATAGAGTTCCGACAGAGTGTTACATTTAAATATATATTTTCTAAATCAGGTTTTAGAGCTTTGAATATACTTTTTTTTTTGAATAATCATTACATGTTAACTATTTGAAAAATTTGACATCAGTGTACGTTTGGTAGCAACACACACAGTATGACCAAACTCTATTTACCGCGCTGCATCGCATTTGATATTCGCGCCGAGAATTAGATAAAATTAATCATTTTGGAAAAATATTTAATATCTCGAGGTAATGATTTTGTGATAAAAGCTTGGGCTTTTTTTAAGAGCAAGGTTCGGTTTTAATTATTAATAATAGCTGGCACAAAATGAATGCGGACATTTCTTTGATCCTTGAGGGCTTCGTGGCAAACTGTCAGAACTTACAAATCGACTCAAAATTCTGGCAAAATGCGCTCAAAAGATTTCGCCAATTAAACTCAGATGGTTATTTAACCAATGAGGCCGACGACTGGCTGTGTTGCGCTATTTACAGTGAGCTGCAGATGGCCAAACTGAAGGACATGCGGCAGGAAGTAGACGAATACCAGGACCCAAAGGCGGAAGAGAAGAAGCCACAGACCAATAGTTGGAATATTTCTTTGACAAAACTGCTGCGCAGCTTAAACATCAATATTAAGAATTTCTTTAAACGAATAGAGCACTGGAATTGGCTGGCCCAGACTTTGCCGGTCTTTCAAAAAGAGATTAATGATCTTAAACGTCGCTTCGGCATATCTCTAATTCTTCTGAATCATTACAATCGCATTTTTATGCACCTGTATATTCTACCCAAGTCGTCGGAAAGTCGCTCTTATTATCAAATGGTTTACGAATTTGGCTGGCTTTTATTTCTTGTGGCACGTAATAGCATGCCTGCATTTTCCATTAACAGTCTGGTCATTGGTTGCCAAGTGCTCGTCTGTGCCTTGGAATTGGTATACGTGAATGCACTTGAGGTGCCAAAATCGGATATAATCAACCCCAAGTTCAAGGGTGTACCTTCCAAATGGAACAGTGACTATTTCGATATTGATCAACTGCGCGATTACAATGCGTTGAAATCCATCTGTGAACTCATTCCAGAGCTACCGGTTAGAGGTGCGGGAATCATGAAAAGCTCCTTCTTTTACAAGGCTGTGATGGGAATGTTTATGGATCAGCGGCTGCTTGGCAACGATAATGAGATGCGCGATCTAATCAAAGATGGCATACTGGAGGTCAATCTGACTTTGCTAAATTGCAGCTATGCGATTTACGTATCGGACATTAGTGAAATTGACGAGCGCCTTCTCCTAAAACACTCTCTGCACCTATCCTCTGACAATCCGTATGCACTGAAACACAAGCAAGGCCCTAAAACACGTGTACCAAAAACAACAAACCTAGAAGGCAAACTTCTACAAACGTTGCCGGTCTACATAACCGGGTCGCTGGGCATGGATAATGCTAACCGTTTGGAGAACTCGCTTTTGGAAATGTACCACAAATTTGACACTGCTGCCGGTTTGAACAAGTTAACCGTCGAGCATCGCCTTGATCTAGTCAAGGGTTTGTATTTCTCACTGCTGGACAAGATTCTTGCCGCCGAGCTGCGTCGTCGACCAAACATGAAGGTTGCCCAACTGCTCATGCAACGGCCGCGTTTTAATAACACACTTATTGCCTGCTGTATGCAATTAATGCTACATATGTTTCAATCGCCGCTGCAGCTTTCAAAGCTTCTCAAGTTATTTCTAATCGATCCCTACGAGTTTCTAAAGATTATTGCATTGGTTGTAAGTCATGGAAGCCATTTGCTTACGTTCGATTTCATTCAGCATTTGTATAAGCTGGAGACCCAGTGCTTGGAATCGCTCATCTGGCAAAAGAACTCACAGCTGTGGCACATTAATGACAGTTTAGCGTTACCGCGATGCCAGGATGTACAATTGGGTATGGGTAAAGAGAATGTTTCTGATTCCGGTTCAGTCAGTATTTGCCTGCGTAAGTTCTACCAATTGGCCAACCAGCGACTAGCTTTCCTCTGCAAGGGTCTATCGCTCCTTGATCGCTACACTCAAATCTGGCACGTTTTTGAGCACTCGATTATTGTGCAATCTCTATTGCAGCAGCGACATCTTGACCAGCTGCTCATGTGTGCCATATACCTATGTGTTCGCAAGTCAAAGCTACGCATCAGCTTTAGCGATATCATCTGGCAGTATCGACGCCAGCCGCATGCCCAAAAGTCCATCTATCGCGCCGTGCATGAGGCGCATGGACAACCAACTACGGACATTATTACCTTCTACAATAGAATATATGTTACGCACATGGTCGACTATGTGCGCAGCATGCATTGTGCAGAAGCCAACAATGGTAACAAGGAGTGTCAACAGGCAATTATCAATAATGATCAGAGTCTCAAGACCAGCGGTCACAATACAAATGTTTTTCTATCCGAGATCATGCCCAAGATTTGTATGGCAACCTATTGCAATGCCAAAATTATCACTGAGGCAGCGACGCCACATAACTTAAAGCGATCACGTTCCAACGGCGAGCTGGGTCTATACAGCAAACGGCCAAACATTCTCAGGCGACGTCCAACCATACAGTAAAGCAATCTCTCAGCCTTAGGCATAATACTAAATATAAATATTATGAATGCTATATATATATAGAGTTTAATAAGCATGACAAATGAAATGTACGTCCTACAAAAAATGCAATCATGTAACTCAACAGATTTTTATACATGTCTAATAATATTGCTGTATATCTGATATTGGATATCGATTTACGACACTGAAGTTATTCAAGTAACGAAATGTATATCATATTATCGTTTTAAGATTCAACTTGAGTAAAATAAACAATTTTATACATATGAATAGTTTATTGTAATGCAATTTTTTTTTTGGGTTTGAAACTTAGTTCAAAGCTGTTTAAATATTTGGGCGCATAGTCGTCATGTCATCATGTTTGAGAATGCGCAACCCGAGGACTACAACAAAATACATAAGTACACTAAATGAAATTATTTCCAAGCCGGGGTACAGACAATAAGGTTACGGGGAAGAGAAGAAGAGTGTATACAGAACATACTGAGAGCGTGCAACTTATAATATAAAAAATAAAAAGTATTTTTTTTTAGTAACTTTAAGATGAAGGAGGAGGATTAGCAGCAGTAGTAACGCTTGCCGCCGGAATGCTTGGAGGAGGCGCAACGCTGGGCGCAACTGCTGGCATGCTTGCCACTTCTGCAACAGGTGGTGCACTTGCTGGTGGTGTTGTGTCTACAAAGATAATAAAATCAGCTGAGCATTTTTAGTTAAGTTGTCATTTTTGCTTACCCATTGGTGTGGGTGGCTGAACTTGAGCAACAGCTGCTGGGATTTCGGCTGTTGGTGCTGGCGGCACAACAACCACTGGAGGCACAACTGGCGGCGCTGTAAATGGTGCACCATTGGGCGGTGCACCTACAGCCATGTGCGGTGGCAACGGCTGATGCTGCGCCGAAGGTGCTCCCAGAGGTGGCTGTTGCTGCTGCTGCTGTAGCGGATGTGCCTGTTGTGGCAGCGGCTGTTGCTGCTGGTGATGATGGGGTGGTGGAGGCGGTAGTGATTGTTGCTGATGTCCCTGTTGCGGTGGCAATATCATGCTACCAGCAGCAGGTGCACCTGGCTGTCCCTGTTGCTGAAGCTCCTGTTGCAGGCGATGATGCGCCTGTTGGCGTGCTCGAAACTCAGCTGCCTTGAGTTGCTCCAAATGAAACTGCTGACGCTCAGTGATGAGCTGCTGTCGCTGGTATTCGAGGCCTTCACGCTCACGCTCCATGGTGGCCTCCAGCTCCTCAAAGTGTCTCAGTTTAATTTCCAGTTTCTTCATTTGCGTCTCCACGAGCAAAGCGACCAGAGACTTGATCTTGCGTTCCTCCAGCGCCGCCAAATGTTTAGCTTTGACTGCAGCCGAGGCCAAAGCAGCAGCGGCTGCCGTTTGCATATTGTTCTCGCTGAAGGCTCCTCCATCTTTGGCTGAAGCGCTTGTGCTGCTGGTATCATTGCTGCCATCTTTGGTGGTCTCGCCATCGCCACTGTTTTCCTCCGTTTTGATCTCCAAATCGTTGTTGATGCCAGTCTCTGTGGGTGAGGAGTTCGAAGCCGTTTTGTTTGAGGCGTTGTTCGATTTGTTGTTGTCGTTTTTGTTGTTGGCTTTGTCGCCACACAAATCTTTCGATTTTTTTAGATCTGTATTATTTGTTGTGGGTGTGTTGCTTGTTATTGTAGCTGTTGTTGTAGTTGTTGTTGATGTGGTTGTAGTTGATGATGTGGAACTTGAGTCTGTGTTTGTATTAAGCTTATCCGATTTCGTTTTGTCTTTTGACTTGGCATCGTCTGTGGCTTTTTGTGTTTCGTTAATAAACGCAAAAGCAATAATGCAATACAAAATAGGCCAAATTCACATCAAGTTTGAAAAATTTTGAAATGAATAAAAGAAATGTCAATGAAAAAACAAACAATAAATGTATATAGGACGAGGGAAAACCAAATATTTTTCGGCATGCCGACACATTTTCCATACCTTTGTAAATAAATATCACAAATTTTGATACTAAATTAATTTTTTTATGACACAATTTAAACATGCTTAAGAATATGATATAAAATTGATGACCAAGCCATAGAGCTGAAATCGGGTTTTTGATTTAAGTGTTTTCCTACTTAAACTCTTTGATCTTTAAACAATTGGACGGAATATTTGGTTAAGATAAAATAACTTAAAAAATTTTGATTCGTTGCGACATTTTACATTGGTATGAATAATTTTCCTACAATTATATACAACTTACCGTCTTTCTTGCTAAGATCCTTTATTTCCTCATCATTGGCCGCTGCCGAGGAGCTGCTGTTATTGCCTTCCTTTGATTCGTCATCGTCCTTATCATTGCCGGTACCCGCAATGCCGCTGTTAGCCAGACCAAAGTTGGGATTGAATTTGCCGCCAGCTGAAGCCTTCTCCACATTCTTCATATGGTTATCCATAATGGTGGCTGGTACCTCATCCTGCACGCACACAAGCAAATGTTATTCATTTACTAAACGTGAATATTCATAATCACCAACCTTAATAGCTGCAAATTCCTCCATGGCAGCTTTGGCAGCAGCTGCTGCAACGCGAGGATCTACAACGGATGCCAAAAATGCAACTGTCGACATGATTGGATTGCCAGATTTGCTAAATGGAATAGGCTGGCAGCCAAGCGGTCCCAGGAAGCCGCCATCATCTTCAAGATAGGGATCCTCGATGGGCAGCCGCAAAAAGTGCAGAATACACTCATCTTGAGTACGTGTGCCCACATGCTCGCACACCTTGTTCCAGTCATCCTTGTGCATCTCGAGGCCTTCGAGTAGCAGCAGTGTCTCTTGATCCGTCCATTCTCGCGACATGCTTGCCGCCGTACGATTCCGCATAGCCGCCGGCTTCTTGGCATATTGGTCCAGTTTCAGGCCAAACTGACTGACCCCTGAGGTCAAGCCGCTGGAGGCGCCATTCTCCAGCGTCTCAGTCTTGATACCCAGGCCTCCTGCGGTCTTATCGCACTCTACGCTACCCTCCTTTCCCAACGGCTTCTTGTCGAGATCGAGCAGTGTCTTGGCGGCCGACGGCTGCTGCGTCTTTTGAGGATTGATTGCTTGCAAGCCAGATGGCGTGTCCGACAGTATGTGAAAGTGAGAGGTGGGCGGTGGGCCCATGGGCGTGGGACGCAAATCTGCATCGATCTGATAATTAATCAAGCCCCACTGCTCCAGGAAAGCGTGCACGCGCATTATAGCGCACACATCACCCGCCAAATTGCGACGACAAGCAGTACTTGTCAAGTACTCTGTCGGATTTAACCTGCAAGCAAAAAATTTACATTTATTTTATAAAAAATAAATCTGAATAGCGATGTTTGTCGTACCTGTAAGTGTCAATCATAAAGTTGCGATAGGCCATATAAATCTCTGGCGTTTTAGATTTGTTCTTGCTGTTGAAGAACTCGGGCATAGCGCGCTTTTCAATGACATGAATTGAGTTGTAGTCGAACCAGGCCGAGTACGAGGGTACAATGATATGATGTGTCTGCTCGGTCACGTTGTCTTCCATATCCTCCTTGGCCGAGGATGAGAATTCTTGGGTATTACTGTTATCGCTAGTCTTGCCAGTTTGCGAATTGTCACCGTCGCCAGTGGACAGAGCTTGAGCTCCACTACCGCCTGTCATTTCATCATCCAGATCGGTCATGGTGCCACCTGGGTGCATACAAAGTGATGAAGTTGAACTAAAGTAAATTTCGGAGCGTTTTATCACTTACCTTTGATGGGCATCATGTCGTTGTCACCACGAGATTTGCCACCTGGAGCTGGGCTAGCTGTCGATTGTAGCGCTGAGTGCGTTGTCTTGTGCACTTCCTGAATGTTGGGCTCAGCTGGGGGATCATCCAGATCGCGGGTGAGATCCTCATCGTCGTCGTCGTTGCGTGACTTCTTATGTATGACAGCGGGTGAACGCTTTCGCTTGCCCGGCTTCGATGTAGATGTGGAGGTTGTTGGAGAAGGCGAACGGCGTCGCTTCTGTTTACCAGTTCCACTACTGGTGGTGGGCTTCTTTTTGTCATCGCCAAAGGACATGATGTCATCAATGGACATGCGTTGCTTGTGCGTCTTCTTTTTGCCTTGCTCATCCACCTCGTAGTCCTCCTCAGCCATCCACTCATTATACTGCTCCAGGTCCAATATCCACGATGCAGACACTCGCCAACGCTCTGCTGGTGATTCTGGGTTCTCGGGTATATTCTCCGGCAAATCGAAACTGTTCAGAGTCCACGAGTCATAGGACTCAGGAAAGTAGTACCAGTGAAGCATGACATGATTTCCGCGCTTAAAAATTGGTCGAGCGTATTCATCAGGATGAGGATCTACCACAGGATACACAATGTGCGTGGCATCCTCCTCATCGGTGACAATCTCTACTCGTCGATTGTCAAGAATTTCACGCAGACGCGACTCAAAGCTCTTTTCAATTTCCGGTCTAATGTAAATGTAGGGTATGCGATAAAGATCTGCCTCCACGAGTGCTTGCTCGATCTCGATTAATAACTGAATGTTGGGATCCTTGCGTGTGGGATTCTTACCAATGGAAAAGTCAAACTTCTTCCCGCGTTGCTCGGCCCGAAAGCGAAACATCGTTGAGAAAATAATACAGAGACCACCACCGTTCTTAAAATCCAGAAAACAGCGCATCTAAAATTTCAAAAGGTGTAAATTATAAGGGTAATATAAAACTAGTATAGACCCTAGTACATCATTTTTATTTATGTTCGTTTTATTATATTGTATTTTAGAATTTTTTTAAAATTGAATTTTGCAAATATAAACATATTTTAATAATCGTGATTATGTTTGTAAATTAGTATTTTGTCGCGTAATCAAAGCATGCGCGTATCTCTATCGCGCGTGTACACACAAAACATTTCGTACAGCCAAAAGACCCTGTTCCCCCTGCAGGCACTTACCGGGATTCTTGTTGCCGGTGGTTCAGCCGACGTTTTGCCCAATTTCGCCTCCACATATTGCAGAAATAGTATAAGTAGTTGTGCAAGTGATTCCTTTGTGATTGGCTCCGAGCTGTGCGCCAAGTACTGTAAATGCAGGTTTATAGTTGAGTGTTTTCAATTTACGAGAAGCGCCATTTTTGTTTTCGCTTACGGTGGCGGCGGTGTCGTTATACTCACCTTTTTACAATTCTTTTGTAGCCATTGTCGTATCGACTCAAAGCCTTGCAGCGTCTCTGGCGATTGAAAAAAGTCAATGTTGGGACTTCCGTCCTTTTTAGGACCGAGTGTATTCATTGTGCAACACTTTTTTGATGTTTTTAGTTTATTTAGTGCACAGTTTCACGCCGAAAACGAATAATGAAAATGCTGCAACCGCAATAGACGCACACAATTGGGGTTGCGGAGTATCGATACCGTCATGGTACTTGTATTTTTTCTATCGATATAAAGCTATCGATATCCAGCAAGCACTATGTTCCGCTCTAACTAGAGGTGGGCTTAGTTCAAATGAAAAAGACTATCTATATACCAAACCTGAATTTCCAATCGACTTAGAAAAGAAACTATAATTATTGTTTCTATTACTTAAATACAATATTGTCTGTTTATTTATTTGATGTATTATAACAGCTGCAATAATCGGTTCATTTGTGTTAGTTCCAAGCGAAAAATTGCATCTCTAAATATAAGTAGTGTTGTCGCTTATACGGAGCGCACGCTTTGGTCAATTCTAATGTAATAAAAATATTATTCCAAATTTATACATCTTTGCAGTGTATTTTATAATTTAGCAAAAAATGTTAAGTGCGTTTTCTTCTATTGTAAGAGCATTTTTCAGACCGCCAACGGGTCAAAGCAATTGTTAAATGATCAGTGACAACCCTATTTGAATTTTATTTCATGCGCCAGTCGAGCACCGCACAGTATAAATGTGACTTGACCGCCGCGAACATGGCTTTCCCTGGTAATGTTAATTTCCGAAAATTTGAGAATGTCGGGCGTACCGAGTGCATTTGTGTATGTGTAAAACCAAATGTTAAAATAAAACATTGACTTTTACGGCTAAACGACATTTGCGATACGAAATAATTACCGCTGCGCCCTTCCCGCCTACACACCGGTGTACCTCTGCGTTCGTGAAAATCAATGGATCGTGCGAGTGAATAAGAACAATTTTGTGACGCTTGCAAAAAAAAAATTAAGTGAACGCGTAGAAGAGCAGCGCTGTAGCAGAGCACAACGCACACATATATACATATAATAACTTGCCAAAGTGAACAGTTAAAAATATTGCAATAAACAAAACATATAAGCAATTTTTTACATAAATCATAAGCTTGCGGTGAAAAGTAGAGAAAAATGCATGAACCAAAGCAGCGCGCATGAGTTGAAGAGACAGAAGCAGTCGCAGCGCTGCCGCAGCAGACGCCGCCAAAGGTATGCTGCTACAGTAAGCATTGCTAGCTCAGCACGCCGCGACAGCACCAACCGACGAAACGTAACATTTGCCAAAGGTAAGTGGCATGTAATGTGGTAATGCGTGCGTATGCGTATGCATATCAACTAATTACATTAGTACTGATATTCAACATAGTGTGAAGATGCAACCCTCGTCTATTTATAGGGAGCGCACGCTTTGGTCAATTCTAATGTAACAAAAATATTATTCCAAATTTATACATCTTTGCAGTGTATTTTATAATTTAGCAAAAAATGTTAAGTGCGTTTTCTTCTATTGTAAAAGCATTTTTCCGACCGCCAACGGGTCAAAGCAATTGTTAAATTGTGTCGAGACGCAACCCTCGTCTGCTTATCGCTGTGTCGACTGTGCTGCTTTGCCTTGGCTCTCTGTCGACGCAGCGGGTCTTTCTTCCGTTGCAGTTTGTTATGTGTGCGTGTGCTTGCTTGTGTGCGAGAGTGATTGCTCTGCCACTGATACTTTTCTTGCTGTGTCAGTGTGCGGAAGGTGGGGCAACGGGGGCATGCCATGCGATGATAAGCTAACATTTAAAAAAAATGTATGTGTACAAAAGCGCGTGTATAAGCATGAGTATATAAGAGCGTTTGTAAATGTGCATACGTAAATCGTATTTATATATACATGCACAAAAATGCGTGTTTAGACAAAGTATAGTATATATGGACATACATACATAAGTACTTTCCTTCTTTCTTTAAAAATTTGTATTGCTTTGTTACTTATGTGGAGTTTTTCTGTGCTCTTTGGCAGTACTTGAAAAGCACCCTTTATTATATTTTTAGTCTCAACCATGTTCCAATACTTTTTCTTGGTCTTGTGTTTTGGCACATTTATTTGTTTTTCGGCTTTTTCGCTATTTGCGTCTGCCAATGGTCAAGACTGCTATCTCCCTTTACCACCACTGTTCATTCACTCACTCACTTTTGGGCGACCGAACAAAGCAATTGTAGAAATAACGGTGCAAAGCGCGGTTTGCGTTACTGCCTAACGTTTAAGTGGCTTTGATTGTCGCTGTTTTGTTGAGCTTTCAGTCAACATGTGGCGCAGCAGCTGGCAGCATATACATATATTTATTTATGGTCTGCTACCGTAATCGACATTCGAAGCATTCGCTGCTCAATTTCTGTCTCACCCCTCTTTTCATACATACATGTATGCATTTATGTATGTACAAACTATTGCCTATTAGTGGGGTAGGGCACTTGAACTAGTTTCTTAACCGAACATATATACATGTTCATATACATGCGTGCAAATGTATTTACATAAGTATTTTGGTTTAACTATACATTTTTGCGATTTGTTTTCGATTTTATATTTTTGGGCTGCACTCAAAGTGATGTAGATAAGTAAATTGGCTCGTTTTGATATTTGACTAATCGATTTTTCTTATCTTAGCAAAAATAATCGCAGTATGATAAAAAACAAATCCAATATAAACAAGTAAGAAGGTTCTAGTCGAGTAAGCTCGACTAGAGGACACTCTTAACCCTTGACCATACAGACGGACAGACGGTCGGGCTAACAGACATACACATATTGCTGTGTACTTCTGTACCAATGCTGGTTGATGGTTTCATATCTCCGGTGTTACTTAACCGATTTTAATAAAAATGTATAGTTAATTAATTAAATAAATATAACAATATAGCTAGCTGGATTGGTAAGATGAAAAAAAAATCTAACAAATCTAGTTAAACGGCCATTTATAAATAATGAGACATTTAAATTTTAGAAATTTCTTGATGGCTTGGCAAAAAATTCTTCATTGATACATTTGTTATCCATTTCAATTTGATCGAACAAGATTTCAAGTCTAATTTAGCTTTTAAACTAGTTTTAACTCCATTTTATGTTCAGTGCTAAAAAAATGTAGCTTTTTAATAATGAGCCATTAATTATACCCTTAACCAATGAAAAAAAGGGTATAATGGTTTTGTGCAAAAGTATGTAACAAGCAGAAGGAAGCTTCTCCGACCCCATAAAGTATATATATTCTTGATCAGCATCAACAGCCGAGTCGATATAACCATGTACGTCTGTCCTATGTATGAGCGCGTCGATCTCAACTACAAAAGCTAGAGACTCCAGATTTTGAGTATGAGCTCTCCTAATCCTTAGGCATAGCAAGTTTGTTTTAAAGTTTCGATAGCTTTTCAGGTTTACGATATAAATCTTGAATATCAAAAAACTGAAAATGAGGATTGAAAATTTAAGCAAAATAATGAACTACTGTTCATTAAAATCGGGCAAGAAACACCGGAGATATGAAACCATCAAGCATTGGTACAGAAGTACACAGCCATATGTGTGTGTCTGTTAGCCCGACCGTCTATCCGTCTGTATGGTCGAGGGTTAAGGGTATCTTCTAGTCGAGCTTACTCGACTAAAGCCTTCTTACTTGTTTTAAATAAGTGGTTTTATTTAATTTTTACGCGCAATGTGCAATGAAATATTCAACAACAGCTGTTGTAATATTTGTTAAATATTGCTGTTGCCATTGTGTATTTGCAAATATTGAATTGTTTAATATTCAAACACATTTGTGTTTTCATTTTGTGCAAAATTCACAAACATGAAATAAAGAACACTTTTGTTAACTTAGTTCAGTGGACGACGTTATCTGTATATATACATAAATATATTCCGTTGAATGTTTGAGTATTTGGCTGTTTTTGGCCGCTTTTTGGAGAACTTTGCAACCCTGAATTATAATTTGTGAAATTGATTCAAGTGTGTAACAGAATAGGAATAATTCCCAAGTATTCCGCACTCTCGAGTGTATTTGCATGTGCACTTGTGTACAGTTTTTTATCAGAATAGAATGGCCGTTAATATGAGAGAGAATATATAATGAAAGCATGAGGGAGTTTTCCCTGAATTTCTACATATGCTTTCTATCATTGTCAACAATTAGACAAACAATTCGCTGTAAAACTTTGAGTGAAAAATGATGATTTATTACCCAAATGTTGTTATCTATTACATGCCATCGAATAAAAATAGCCAAAATCCAATAAAGCGAAGCTATTTTAGTCATTGAAAAATAAAACTCAACTGTTTCAGGGGTTCCACTCTTGCCAAAGATAAGAATCATTCGTTGAACCAATAAATTGACTGTCAAATAATGTTTTAATACTGTGGTTACCATTTGTTAGATATACAATATAATCAAGATTAGACAATAATAAATACAGAGACTTTCGAAAAGAGCTCTAACAACGTGGATTTAAAGTATTTGACGCAATTCAAAATTTTTTCCCAGAATTTGTAAAAGTTTAAAGTTCAACGCTTTAAAAAATCAATGAATTTAAATACCACAACGTACACGTATTAATGAATGCAGCCACAGTAAATCAGCTTTTAAAATAGTTCTTACATTTTTTTGTTATAATATATTTTACAATCTTTTTTCCCATTCAATACCTAATTTACACTATTTAAAATTAAAAATATCACTTTTTCTAATGGCGCTGTAGGTTCTGCTTCTTCTCTTAATAAATAAATCTCTCTATAAATAAAATACCGTTAGTATTTGCTGCTTTTATCGACATAAATATATATTTTATTTATAGCTGTCAATTGATGGTCAGACAATCCTCCATGTCATATAAATGTTTTCATTATAACTTTAACGACAATTATTATATATGTACGTATGTATGTAATCTGTAATTTTTATTGCCTTGATGATTTGCTGGATAAAGCTCAATTCATCTATGCTTCATTCTTTGTCAATTGAATTGTGCATTAAGTAAAGTTTTGTTTTATTATGAATTTACTGCTAGAGTCTCAGCCCCATGAATGTTATCACAATATATTTTTTGGGGTTAGTGACCCCCTCTAAACCGCTTCTTTCTATATTGCTTACTTGTATTTTTATTATGTTATCTTTATTAAGAAAGTTCTACAATGCTTATCTTTTATACTTTTCGATTGTATGTGTACAGAAAATATCTTAAAGATAAATCAAGGGAATGTAAGTTGCTCCGAAACAATTTTTGATAATTTCCACAATTTGTAAATGTTATAAATATATTCCACTTGATATCCATTTTGTATATATATATATAATAAAATGTTTTGCTTTGTTTCGTACAAAGTCATCGTCATTTTCACATAGCTCTTGCAACATTTTGTTTTCAATATAAAATTTGCTATCGAACCTCAAAATAAATACGTAGCTTTCATGAATTACAGCAATTGTCACTCATCCCTTACAAAAATATGACGAATCAAGAAGAGTGAGTAATCTAGCAACTTTATCCAATCTATTGACTCATTTATTTGATTCCACATAAATTGATAAAACATATATGCAATTAAATATACTATGTGCAAATTGATATAGCTTGGTATATTACCAGCCAGCGTAACATGAATATTTATGCTAAGTATTAAACTTAAATTATTATTCAAATACTAAAAGTATTTTTTGTACGACGAAGTAATATATCACTTTATGCATACATAATTCTTATTTCAGACAACAACCTACCTATTATTGTTACAGTTGTTTAGTCGACACTCCCCCTCGTCGAATCCACCCCCTAATATTTCAAATCATATGTTGTGTCTGGCTGCATGTAATCAAATCATTTTCAATACATTTTATTCTGCCGAAACGACTTGTAGCTGTCGCTTGTTTTGTTTGTTTGTTGTTGCGTGTTTCACGAACTCGACCCAAAAAAAAAAAAACACAAAAAACTGAAACAACTGAAACAACAAGTAAGAAGGCTCTAGTCGAGTAAGCTCGACTAGAAGATACCCTTAACCCTTGACCATACCAATACAGACGGACGGACCGTCGGGCTAACAAACATACACATATGGCTGTGTACTTCTGTAATAATGCTTGATAGTTTCATATATCCGGTGTTTCTTAACCGATTTTAATAAAAATTTCACAGATGTTCATTATTTTGTTTATAGTTTTAATCTTCATTTTCAGTTTTATGAAATTTAAGATTTTTTTGTTATATATTTCATATGTATATTGTAAACCTGAAAAGTTATCGAAAATTGTAAACAAACTTGCTATGCTTAGGGATTAGGAGAGCTCATATCCAAAATCTGGAGACTAGCTTTTTAGTTCCTGAGATCGACGCGTTCATATATGCAGAAGACGGACATGGTTAGATCGACTCGACTTTTGATGCTGATCAAGAATATATATACTTTATGGGGTCGAATAAGCTTCCTTCTGCCTGTTACATACTTTTGCACAAAACCATTATACCCTTTTTTACCCATTTCATGGGTTAAGGGTATAAAAATGCTGAATGCGCCAAAAAAGTCGTAATAATGTGTTTCGTTTTCAACGCGCTTGCTATAATAATAATAATACATCAACAAACACACACACACACACACACTGTGATATGTATGTATAGAAATACTTGATTAATATTCAAGGTTGCCCCCGACTTTTAAGCTTCCTTATACCACACCAAAAAAGAAGAAAGAGAAACATATTCAAAGAAACAAACACTTTTGATTTTAACTCGTATCACACAAGTTTATTGTTTTTTTTTTTTTGTTTCATTATTTTTTTTTTTTCATTTTTGTTGCCGGGTCAAATATACGATCTAAAGAGTTTCGAACTGGCCCAGTTTATATGTCAATTGGTTTTTATTTTTTGCAACTTCATTCTCTTCTTGCCATTCCCTTAAATAATTGGTGTTATGTTTGGTTTGAAATCGGGCAGAATAGAATGCCACGAATATGTAGACTTTTGTACTATGAATGTATATGAACATTTATTTTTTTCCCTTTGGACAATTGACGTTTTCATGGCATTCAAATATTGAAGATGATACCTCCAATAATTTGCTGTCATATTGTGTTATACAAAGCCATTATATATATGTATAATAATGTAAAATATAAATTATATTATAAAATAAACTCGTTCAGTAATGCATTTTATTCGAATTTTTATTTTTTAGATACCTTCTACTTTGAACAATAGCCTACTTTTCACATTCAAACGATTAAATTATAATGTATCAACTTTTGAATACCGAATTTTTGAATCAATATGTTGCTATGAAATTTCATTCAACAAGTTTTTTTCGTTAGTCATAATTATAAAACAAGAAAATAAACATTTACTAGTTTTTTTTTTAAATTAGAATGCGTTGCATGAATTGAAAAGAAAAGTCACAGAAACAATTTTCCATCACTTATTGTTTTCATTTCTTTTTTTACTTGCAGATTAAATACTTCTAGTAATTAGAGACCAGTTTGGAGTTCGATCGAAACGTATACAAATCTCAACTGAAGAATGACATCCCGGTAAGTAATGCTTGAACATATCTTAAAACCCACTTGTTAACTTCCTAACAACTTGCAGACTTGATCGTCTTTTCATTTTACTCGAGTCTGGGTCTACAGCGGCTACCCGCCATGCAGCCGCCAAACAGATTGGTGAGGTGCAAAAGCTATATCCACATGAACTTCATACGCTGCTCAACCGACTTGTGGGCTATTTGCACAGTGCATCGTGGGAGACGCGCATTGCGGCGGCGCAATCGGTTGAGGCAATATTGAAGCAGGTGCCCCCTTGGCAGCCTGAACTGCAGTTAGACATTATTAAGTTGAAGAAGGAACGAACGGCTAGCGATGCCACTGAGGAGGATAGCTGCCAATCGAATGCTTCTTCGTCCACTACAACAACGACGACGACAACAATGCATTGCAATGAACGATTGCTGAGCTTTGACGAGTTTAATCTGCAGCAGATTTTGCAGAAGGGCGCACGTTTAATTGGATCCGAGGGCAATGAATTCGATGTCCAGGAGGAGCAGCCTGCCAGTGGCGGTGGCGCTGAGGATCAGAATGTCGCCACACGTCTAAGTCGCCAGCGTGCATTGCTTAACGACAAGCTAGGACTAACCACTGCCGCCAAGTTGGGCGTTAATCTAACTGACATGATTACCGATGAGGATGTGGCTCTGGCCCAATCGGGCACCAGCTATAATATCAATGCTGAGAAACTGCCGGTGGAGCACATACTCAACATTAAGCCGGCCAATGGAGGTGGAGCTTGTTCCATTGCTGTTACTGGTGGTCAAAAACTCAGCTGTCGTGAAATCAATCGTGCCAAACGTAAAGCGCGTCAAGGCAGCTCAACTGCTGTTGCTGTTACGCCCACCTGCAGTCGACGCAACTCAACAGCTGGCATTGGCACCGGCAGCAATAGCAGCAGCAGCAGCTGCAGCAACAACAACAATAATAATGGGAACAACGCCACCAACACCATCGCCAGCACTGATGAGCCAGAGAAGAAGAAACTGAAGGCAAACGACCGACATGAGATTTTTTACAGCTTGAATTGTAAGTAAAGAGCTTTAAAAGAAACATGGAAAGCACTTGGTTGCTCTTTCTTACACATAAGTGGCGCTAATTGTTTTTTTGACATTATAAAAAATATATTAGGTTCAAATTTATTAGAAACTTTTGCAGTTTTCATTTGTATTTAAGCCACTTGTTAATGTGTGCTATGTTACATTAAATGTTAATTGTTGTAGAGTTTGTAGAATTACATCATTTTATATATATTTACTCATGTAACAAGATTTATGAGATAATATTAAATTAACAGTTGAACTGCAAATAGTGTTAATTTGCTATGCCTAATAGTTAATACTCAGTGTGCGTCACACTGTAGTTAATTAGAGCTTCCTTTAATTAAAGTTTTTAATTAAAAAATGTTTGCCTTTGTTTACAGCTGCTGTGCCAGATGCGACGGGCACTTGGGTCGATGCTGTGTCATGGCCCCTGGAGAACTTTTGTTCGCGCCTCTTCATTGATCTCTTTCACGCCAAATGGGAGGTGCGTCACGGAGCGGCCACAGCGCTGCGCCAACTCATCAATCTGCACGGAAAGGGGGCAGGCAAATGTGTGCAACAGAGTCAGGAGCAAATGCATGAGGCTCACGGTCGCTGGCTAGAGGATGCAGCATTGCGTCTGCTCTGTGTGTTATGCTTGGATCGATTTGGAGACTTTGTGTCCGATCAGGTGGTGGCGCCAGTGCGCGAGACCTGTGCCCAAGTGCTGGGCACCATTGTAAAGGCAATTGATGAGCCGAAAGTGCATCGCATCGTCGACATCTTGCTGCAGTTGATACGCCATAAGAACGAATGGGAGGTGCGACATGGTGGACTGCTGGGCCTAAAGTATGTGTTTGTGGTGCGCGAGGAATTGCTGCCCATTTACCTGCCCAAATCTATATCAGACATCTTGCTGGGTCTTCTCGATGCCGTTGATGATGTAGGTGCCGTAGCGGCAGCAACTCTTATACCCGTTGCCGTGTGGCTGCCCAAGCTGTTGAATGCCACGCAGGTCTCGTCGATTGTGAAAATGTTGTGGGATTTGCTGCTCGATCAAGATGAACTGACTTCGGCGTGTAACAGTTTTATGGGCTTATTGGCAGCAATACTGTGTCTGCCACATGCGGCCAGCTGGATTCAAATGGAGCCGATGGGCACATTAGTGCCACGCCTCTTTCCCTTCCTTTCGCACAGCACCAGCTCAGTGCGTCGCTCTACACTCAAGACGCTGATAACTTTAACAAGCAGCGGCGAGCAAAGCGAGACCAGACTGGACAAGGATCCCGCAACAGACACAAATGGTACGCAAGTCGCATTGAAGATTAACTTTGGAGTTGTTGACTGGAACTGGCAACTTTTGCAGCAGGCATTGCGTCATATCTATCAGCGAATACTAGTTGAGCCGCAAGCAGATATTCAAACGTTGGCGCATCGCGTCTGGACCAATCTAATTGAGCATGCCGATTTGGGTGCACTGCTGCATGCAGCTTGTCCGTTTGTCTCCTCCTGGATATGCCTAGCCATGCAGCCGCCACGTCTTTCCTTTGACCCGACCGTGCTAATCCGAGCCGCCGCTGGCGGTGCTGATGCACTTTCCTCGTCTCCAGCAAGTGCGCGACGTCGTCCGCAGCGCATTGGTGATGATTTGGGCGGAGTTGCATTGGCCCACACGAATGGCATGCAGAAGTTGTACTTGGGCGGCAGTGAGGCGACTCCACTGGATGTGCGCGAAGCAAATTTTGTGCGCGCCCGGATCACAGCATCCAGAGCGTTGGGTGCGCTCTCGCACTATCTGGTGCAGCCAGCGCCCGGAGTGCTGTATACCCACCAAGTGGAGAGTCCCACGGACTGTTATACCAAAGTGCTACTGGGCCATTTAAATGCCCATTCGGCAGTGCAGCGTATTGTGTGCGGCCTGATCATTGCTTTCTGGGCGCTAAATGATGAGCCAGTGCGCCCGGGTCCGCCCAATCTGCAGGAGAAGCTGCATCAGTGTGTGTCAGAGTATTTCTACTATGATGAGGTGGCCATGTCGTTGACACGACTGCTGCAGGAGGCGCAAGATTTTATTGCCACATTGAAGCAGAACAAAATACCCATCAATGACTTTAACAACGCCAAGATTTTAACGCTCGACCAGATCAAGGCGGTGGCCCACAATCTCAGCGACAATCTGCGCAGCTATGTTCTCAAGCCAAAGGTCATTGACACTCTCCTCGAACGAAGACGCAGCCTACAAGCATCGTATCAACAGACGACCAGTGAACAGGCCGCCTACCATGTCAGCGCCCAGGCGGCTCTAGCTGGTGCTATTTGTGCTTTACACTGCCTGCCCGACAAACTGAATCCCGTTGTCAAGCCACTCATGGAGTCAATTAAGCGCGAACAGTGTGTGCCATTGCAACAGCTGTCCGCTGACTTCTTGGTGCATCTCATGGACCAAGTCTGTGATAGAAATCCTAGTCCCAATAGCAAAATCTTGAACAATCTGTGCACCCTGCTGCGCAGTGATTCGAATTACACACCCAAGCTGGTAAGTGTGAATGGGAATCGAAGATCAAGGAGAACAACTTTATTAATTAAGGTTATAAGCTTAGAACTTTCCAATTTACTTTATTTGTATTTCTTTTAAATTCTTTGTTAGAACTCTCTAATATAACAGGAAGTGGATTTCCGCTTAGTAACCTCGAAAACAGCTTTAGCTTCTTATCCATATGCAAGCGGAAACATGGTTATATTTCCGCTTGTAACAAAACTTTAATTCTTATTGGATTTAAGCAACCATTTAACCAACTAAATTTTTTTTTTGCTTTTAAATTTTGAATCTTATCAAGTTTTTCCTCTTCACTATTTACAGGTGATGCCTGTGCACACATTGTTGGAGACACGTGCAAGTGCCAATGTTGGTGGCAACGATCTTTGCGACTACTATGGCATTCTAACGCTCAAGCAGCAGCAGGTGGCAAGCAATGCACCCAACAACAACAGCAGCAGTGGCAACTGCAACAATGTGCGAGCCAACACAATCCAGGTGACATCATCACCGC
Source organism: Scaptomyza parva (assembly GCA_035044645.1). Taxonomy (NCBI): domain Eukaryota; kingdom Metazoa; phylum Arthropoda; class Insecta; order Diptera; family Drosophilidae; genus Scaptomyza; species Scaptomyza parva. The sequence continues at coordinate 53,647 of JAWNNT010000068.1, read as the reverse complement.
GAGGACCTGGTAGACCGCCAGCCAGTGAAATATTGGCAGCTGCAGCAGCTGCTGCAGCTAGTGTTGAGATTAGCTCACAGCAGGCCAAAGAGGCAGAGGCGCGTCAGTGTCGGATTCAACGATTGGGCTCAGGCTGTGCAATTGCCAAATTGTGCAGTACATTTGGCGACAGAATTGTGGAGAAAGTGCCCATCTTCCAGCAGCTAATGTTTGGCAAACTGGAACAGTTTGTGGCCAGCACAGATACACAAAGGTTGGCCAGTACACTGCCCGAGCTGTCGGCCTGCAATGAGCTGATTATTTCGATGCAGTTGATCGAAACGGCAGCACCGCATCTGCATGGGGCGTTGCATGACCAGCTTTTTGCGCTGCTGCCACATTTGGGATTTGTTGTTCGGCATCCCTTAAAGGTATTACGACACATGGCAGCTCGTTGCATTGCTGCTCTGGCTGAAATTGATCCGTGCCGCACCATGCAGTTTGTGGTACCTGAGCTGTTGGCGCTGCTGCTCAAAATTGAGCAACCCATCGAACGTCAGGGCGCCGTGGAGACCATTGAGCGTGTGGTGAATCGTTTACAAATCCGAGTTGTGCCATATATTGTGCTACTGGTGGTGCCCCTATTGGGAGCCATGAGTGATGCTGATGAGTCTGTGCGGCTGCAAGCCACACACTCCTTTGCCACACTTATTCAACTGATGCCGCTTGACAACGGTAGTGCCAAAACTACTGCGCCTCAGATCAAGAGTGAGCCATTGGAGGAGCAAAAGACGCGAGATCGCGAGTTTCTTGACTATCTGTTTGCTCCAAAGACCATACCGGACTATCAGGTGCCCGTGCCGCTCAGTGTGGAGCTACGTGGCTATCAGCAGTCGGGCATTAATTGGCTGTGGTTTCTCAACAAGTACAATCTGCATGGCATACTCTGCGACGACATGGGTCTTGGCAAGACACTGCAGACTATTTGTATTCTGGCCGGCGATCATGTGCAGCGCCAAGATGCGAAATTGGCGACACTGCCCAGCCTAGTCATCTGTCCGCCGACGCTTACGGGTCACTGGGTGTACGAGGTAGAGAAGTTCTTGGCCCAGTCGCCGGTGTTGCGACCATTGCACTATTTTGGCTTCCCCGTGGGACGCGAAAAGTTGCGCAGTCAAATTGGCAGTACTTGCAATCTGGTTGTTGCTTCATATGACACCATACGAAAGGACATTGATTTCTTTAGTAGCATTCACTTTAACTATTGTGTACTGGACGAGGGCCACATCATCAAGAACGGCAAGACAAAGAGCTCCAAGGCCATTAAACAGCTGAAGGCCAATCATAGACTAATCCTTTCCGGCACGCCCATACAAAACAATGTGCTGGAGCTATGGTCGCTGTTTGATTTCCTAATGCCTGGCTTCCTGGGCACCGAAAAGCAATTCATTCAACGCTATTCGCGTCCCATACTGGCATCACGTGATGGCAAGAGCTCGCCGAAGGATCAGGAAGCCGGTGTGTTGGCAATGGAGGCACTGCATCGGCAGGTGTTGCCATTCCTTTTGCGTCGCGTCAAGGAGGACGTGCTCACAGATCTGCCTCCAAAAATCACACAGGACCTGCTGTGCGAACTGAGTCCGCTTCAATTGCGCCTTTACGAAGACTTTAGCAATAAACACCTGAAAGACTGTTTGGATAAGTTGGATGATACGGAGAATCTCGGCACAAAGACGCACATATTCCAGGCTCTACGCTATCTACAAAACGTGTGCAATCATCCAAAGTTGGTGCTGCGTCAATCTGGCGATGATCTCAGCAATGTCGCCGCTCAGCTGGCACTTAACGGTAGTACTCTGGATGATATAGAGCACTCGGCTAAGTTGCCGGCGTTAAAGTAAGTCAACGATGGAATTATTTATACAAGGGCGATATAACCTAATTCTTCATTTTACAGACAACTACTTTTGGATTGCGGCATCGGTGTGCAGACGGAGTCAGTCAGCCAGCATCGGGCGCTTATCTTCTGTCAACTGAAGGCTATGCTGGATATTGTGGAGCACGATTTATTGCGCAAACATTTGCCAAGCGTTACGTATCTCCGCCTGGATGGCAGTGTGCCAGCATCCTTGCGGCAGGATATTGTGAACAACTTCAACAGCGATCCCAGCATTGATGTACTGCTGCTAACCACATTGGTAAGTTTTAAGTGGCTATATCTAGTTTGCAATATATTTTGAATGCTTAAATTTTCGTCGTTTAGGTTGGCGGTCTAGGTCTGAATTTAACCGGCGCCGATACTGTAATTTTTGTGGAACACGACTGGAATCCCATGAAAGATCTGCAGGCAATGGATCGCGCACATCGTATTGGACAAAAGAAAGTTGTCAACGTCTATCGCTTGATCACACGCAATTCGCTCGAGGAGAAGATTATGAGCCTGCAAAAGTTTAAGATCCTCACTGCCAATACGGTCGTGAGTGCCGACAATGCCTCACTTCAGACCATGGGCACATCGCAGATCTTTGATTTGTTCAACGGCGCCAACAACAAGCCGCAAGCTGGTAACAATGGACCTACAGTTGGTGGAAGCGGTGGCATGTCCATGAGTACAATTATTGAAAATTTGCCTGAACTGTGGTCTGAGCACCAGTATGAGGAGGAGTACGATATGGGGAATTTTGTGCAGGCGCTGAAGAAGTAAAGCTGCCAAATCTCTTTCTTCCAAAAACACATAACATATACACACTCACAAATTACATTTATAGATGCACTCACTTTACTACGTTGATGATGAGTCAGCTTTCTTTTAATAAATTAAGTGAAATCTTTAATTTTTTTATATATATAATTGCTTTTGTTCCTTTGAAGTAGTTGCAAGCAAAATACCCTGAAGCTCATAATAAAAAGAAAATCACATTTTAAGTCAAAATTAACTTAAAGTAGTGTTTTAATAATTCGAATCTTTCTAATTTCTTTGTCTATTGAGTACTCAACAGGTTGATAAGAATTTAAGTTTAACTTGACGATTTCAAATAGTAAATTACGAAATCCTTTTCAATTTTTGAATTGTGCCCGTATTTAAATATTTGTAGACACTAGGTTTATAGCCCTCAATATTGTTTAGAAAACTATTGGAACACATCCAAAATCTAATAAAATCGATGAAAAGGCGACTGGAAGCGGTTATGAAAGCCAACGGTGGACATACAAAATATTAATTATAGTTTAAAACCAAAAACTGATAGAAAGATTAACATTGCGGAAACACTTTATGGGCAGTTGAATTATGTGCATTTGTTAGTATTTTTAATGTTTCTTTGCTTATGTTTACGTTTATTAAGTTTTGTTTAATGGGTTTAAGAGATAATTAACTGAAAAACTTATAAAAAATAAAAAATTTTAAATAATAGTGTGACCCTATATCTCTAAAGTGAAAATATAAAAATTTTTCACTATGGGGAAACAGTTCCTGGGCAAATTGTATCTTTTTGTGTGCCGTCGTCTAGGGTAATGCTCGATGATTCTCATTCGTTCTAATTGCTGTATCCAACTCTATAGCATTTCATGATCGATGTAAAAATATCGAGCTATGAAAGAGTTTTATGAAGAACAAGGACAAGGTATGCTTTATTAAATCTTTAGATATTTAACTTATTATTACTCTATGTATTAAGTCAACTTTCTCATTAGTTCGTTTTTAACTAAATATTAAATTATAATTTTTAGTAATGGCTTCTATTATATATATGTACATATATTTACATGAGTGTCAACAAGAATCTGTTTAGTAAAAACTTCTATCTTGTTTTGTTTCTACAGCTCGACTTCTTGTGTTCACTATCTACGTATGTATACATATATAATTTTTGTTTTTTTTTATTTGTTCTTATTGGACGTAGATGTACTAACGGTCAGTACATTAAAGTGGCCCAACGATACCAAGCACCGGCTTGACAACGCGCGGACCCTAGCACAAAGCAACCCACCTCCCGCACGACCGAGGGGCGCACCGCGTAGCGTGCGGTTATGAAGATCGCGAACAAGTAGACAAATAACACACTACTAGCTTTTTAAGAGAGTTGTATTAAATAGGAAAGATCGTTATATGTAGCACATAAGATCCGAAAGGGGTTATGGATAGCATAGTTAATGTAACAAGATTGAAGATATATATGTACAAAATTTCTAGTATTTCTAATAGGAACAGCAAAGTTAACTTAGTTGAGGAAGAATCAATTTCACCATTTATTAATTTGTGGAAAAAGGTTATTGCTAGCATTGTTCTACTGTTAGAAAGAGCGGGAAGATTTATTATCCCAATTAAGACTCCGAAGAGCAAAGAGCAGAAATTGTTTTTGCACCGATTCTATTCTATCCTGAAGAATCCTGTATTTGGGATACCATATACAAGATCCATATTCGAGAATCGGTCGCAGAAGAGACACATACATATAAGGTTTTTGTTTTTGGTTAGGTTGGGGTCGACGAATTTCTTCGACCCTGATGCACGATTTTCCATATATGCTTGTCAAACTTCAGCTTTGGGTGCATTAAGATACCGAAATCCTCAACCCATTCAATCCGATCAAGTGGTTGGTTATCCATAAGATATGTATTGAAACAGTGCATTCGTCAATAAAAAGACATAACTTTACATTTAGTGCAATTGAGATGCAATAAATTTATTCTGCACCAAGTTTGAAAATTGTCTAAGTCATTTTGCAGTTTATGACCAGACAAGAGATACAGCCGACATGCATAATTTTATATCATCAGCATACATCAACACTCGAGAGCGATTTATTACGGACGGAAGGTCGTTTATGAAAAGTGTAAATAATATCGGTCCAAGATGACTACCATGAGGAACGCCAGAACTGACCTGAAACACTTTAGAAAGTGGGTTATTAAAAAATACCCTCTGAATTCTAGAGGTTAAATAATCTTTAATCCAAAGAATTATTAGTAAGAATTATTGGGAAAGCCCAAAAGTTGAAGTTTATAAATTAAAAGGTTATTATACTGAAATCAGTGTAAATAAAATCAGTTTGCATTTTTTCTTCGAAGCCTTTGATAACAAATGATGTGAATTCTAGCATGTTAGTAGTGGTAGATCTATGTTTTACGAATCCGTGCTGGCACGGTGAAATCATAAATTTACAAAGATGTTGAAGATGAGAGGTTATCAGTTTTTTTAAAAGTCTTAGGGATAGCAGAAAACTTGAAGATACCTCTATAGTTTTCAGCATTAGATTTGTTTCCTTTTGTATGCAATGGAATAATATATGACTGAAATAGATCGGCAATGACCTGATCTAAGTTGGCTTTCATTTCCTCGATGGACCTATCGATTAAACAATATTTTTAATATCGAGCTTCCACAATGTTTCCAACCATTTTTATATTTGCGTGCCATCAGAAAAATGTGGAGGATGTATATATATATACATATATGTATGTACATACATACGTATTGAGATAAGAAACGCTTGCAGTTTTCATTGTCTTATTTTATAATCTGTGAATTTTATACTGCATTTACATTGAAAACCTTAAAAACGATTTAGTGATTTAATTAATTAATTTGCTAACATTGGTAAAGATTTATTAAATCAACCCTTGAAATGGGTATAAAGATATATGAAACCATTAAGCTTTGGTACAGAATTACACAGCCATATGTGTATGTCAGTCAGCCCGATCGTCTGTCCGTCTGTATTGTCAAGGGTTAAGGGTATCTTCTAGTCGAGCTTACACGACTTGAGCCTTCATAATTGTTTAATTTATAAATATTTGGGTATAAGACTTAAGAAAATGTTAAAGGCATGCATAAAATTATAGTAGTTAGTATATTACTTATGTATCTCAGGAACAAGTGCCAGAATAGCTTCTTTTATTCTTGCTCCATTTTCGCATAATTCAATACTATTGTTTTTTACTCGAAATTATTGCTTGATTATCCTTCTGACTGTCTTGCCTGCACCGTTCCTCTCGATTGCCTAAGTAAAAATTCGATTAAAAATTATAATATTGGGTTTAATATTATGCAACATACTAAATGAAAATGTTAAACGTTTACTAATATCCTCTGTAAAGTTTTCCTTTGCTTGGGTGAGCGTTTTGATCTCGGCAGTTATACAATTGAACATATTAATTTGTTGGTTTTTTGTCAATCCTGCAAATAAGTTTAAACTTGGGTCCCAGAAATATAAGAGCTTACAATCACATCCATGCATTCGCACACTATCTGCCAGCTCTTCAAACATCTAAAAAAAAAGATCAGTTAAATTATAAGCTTAAACTGTATCTTAAACTCAACTTACATCAATTAATATGTGATTTAGAGGACTAGTCTTCCAATACATTGCTGGCCTGGCATCAATTTGCCATAGCAATAATGTCTTTATATAATAACTCTTCAAAATACTCATATTTTGTTTTGAATCTCGAAATTTCTTTATAAATTTTATAACATTCTTTAACTTTTGTTTATCTTTTAGCATACCATATTCGGCCTCAAAGTACGATGCCCTAAATGATACGTTATTTGGCTCAAATGGCTTTAGAGGTTTCGGAATCGCATCCCAATAATGAATATTCTTAAAATACTTTACTTTTTCCCCAACTATTACGCTTTGATTCTTATTTAGCCTAATGGCAGGCACAAAATCCACAGAGTATTTAAATTCTTCGTCATCAATAAATATAGTATGTGCCGGACCACATCGTTTGTAAGTCAGTTTCGTAATTTTTCCATCCACTTCAATTTGGTTTTTTATTTTATTTAAAGCACGTGTCACAGCTCCGTTTATCAAATTCTGAAGTTTATCCTCCAAAAGCAAGTTCCTATCCGTTACCAACTTTTTCAGACTTGTAAATGTTACTTTGTTATGACATTGAGTATGCAAGACATTAAGCATCTTCGTCATGTCTAAAGTCACATTACCAGGGTTTCTGTAATCTTTTTTCACAACAATCCTGTCGTTCTCGGGAAACTTTAGATAAATAACCAAATCAAATTCATCCGGTTGCGTTACTTTTAAATTATCTGCATAACTCCCTACACATTTTTAAAAGACATACAAATCAGTCTATGATTTTTTTTTTTAATTTACAGACCACTTACCCACTATTCTATGTCCGCATAACCATTTTCCCAACGGCTGCTCCTCCTTTAACTTAGAATATAGCACATCGCGTAACTTTCCATAGTGATTTGTGTAAACTTCTCTGTTGCCTTCGATTTTTATAAATCTTGCGCTTGTTAATTGTAAATGTTCTTCCAGATTTGACATAACTATGCGCTTCTGCTTAAATTTTTTAGCTTTACTTGAACAACGTAAAAAGCATACTGGCTCAACAGAATAACAGAATTACACTCTCAATTGAATGAATATCACATACATATGTATGTGTGTTTGGTCGTTGTATGTTCCACATACATGCTTGTATACTTTTTACAAACATTGGCACAACTTTTTATACCCTTCACCCATGAAATGGGGGAAAAGGGTATACTGGTTTTGTGCAAAAGTTCGTAAAAGGCAGAAGGAAACTTTTTCGACCTCATAAACAGCATCAACAGCCGAGTCAATATAGCTATGTCTGTCTATTAGTATAAACGCTTCGATCTCAGGAACTACAAAAGTTGGAGACTCTACATTTTGGAAATGAGCTCTCCTAATCCCTAGGCATAGCAAGTTTGTTTTAAATTTTCGATAACTTTGCCGGTTTACGATAATACGATACGTAAATTTCGAAAACTTTAAAATGGGGATTTAAAGTATTAATAAAACAATGAACATCTGTCAAATTTTTATTAAAATCAGTTAAGAAACATCGGATATATGAAGCCATCAAACATTGGTACAGTAGTACACGTACATATGTATGTGATTGTCTGTCAGCCCGACCGTCTGTCCGTTTGTATGGTCAAGGGTTAAGGGTATCTTCTAATCGAGCTTACTCGACTAGAGCCTTCTTGTTTTATATTTACATAAGTATGTCAGCATTTGTTTCAGTTTTCTGCTCGCTGAGCTTCGATTCGATTTTTTTATTTCTTACTCCAATCGCTGCATATGAATATGTGTGTATAGTATATCGGTGGTTACATTTTGTAGAGACAAAGCAATTGTGCGTCAGGAAGGCAAAAAAATATTTGAAGCCCAGAAAATAGTAAACTTTTCAAATAAGTTTCAGTGCCGAACATGCATGAAAAGAAAGATGCACACACAGCCATTTCCAGAGTCGGGAAATCGCGCAGGGCGCCTGTATGGAACTTATACATACAGTATGTGAGTCATTTGAGAAAAGATTACTTGGCGGGTCAGCATATTTTTGTACATTCATCGATGACATGACTCGGCGTGGTGAAATTACATCTTATATGAGTGTATACATTGATAGGAAAGAGCGTATTTACAGTTATAAGAATATAAATGTATAAGACGACAAAAAATACGCTGATAAGTTATTGAGCGTATGTCGCATTTTTGAGATCATGTGTTGGAAGCACATTGTTTATATATTTTAAATAAAGAATATTATTACTCTAAAACCGAATTCGTTGAAGACCCCTTATAATCTTTTTCATCAGATTACGACCGTATCGATTACGACGATTATATCATCCGAACTTAAACTTTTAAATATACGTAATATATATATAAATCAGTTTGGCTATACTACATTCAAATATTCTTTATTTTCACTGTATTCACAATATTTTTTATTTTAATTATGCATTTGTTTGACGTTCATTCGGTATTCGCTTGTCTTAGTTACGATCGATATCGTATAATAACGTTACATCAAATTAAATATTGATATTATGATTGTTATTCAATACATCGATTAATTTAACCGAACACATTAATATTATCATTGATTACAAATTATAACGAACAAACTTAAATTTCTGCTTAGGACTGACGCCACACATAAAACCGTCCGATCGAGCCATACTCGTCTGTAATAATGAATGTGTTTTAGGACTCCAAATCCTTGTCCAAGTAAGTTTTTGCAAACTTAACCCATTTCATCCTGCACCTGTTGAGCCAGTTTTGGAGCAAATAGCTTCGGGTTCTCCCTTGTATTCATGATGATCCTGCGCTCATCCTGTTCGGGTAAAAATTTATTTTGGTACCATTCTGCCCTTGTCCCCATTTGATTTTCGAGGATGAAGCGCCAAATCATGTGGTACACAGTTGAGGGGCTTAAATTGACCATTTCAGGGCGTCCGTTTTTGAAGTGTTCCAGGATGAATTTTAGCTGTTCAATGGTAGTCTGTTTGCCCATAGTCTTTTTTGGCATGTTGCAACCCAGATGCCGAAAAACCGGAACTGGCTACGAAGGATTTTATCTATTTATACCGTAAATATTCAACTTAAGGTACAAAATCAGTGTCTTGTCGCACCTAAGTGTCCATAATGTAATATTCAAAATAAGCCTTGACCGGAAATTAGGGTACTTTTTTACATAACCCGCACTAGCAAGTAGGGAAACCCTAGTTTATTGCGGTTAAATATTAATTTTGGTGGTTAATATACATACATATGTACCTAACATGCGTCTTTGGAATTTTTGAAAAATAATGCATAATTATTTTATGGCAGGAAACTGAAATTGTTGCTAAGCACCGCTCAAAATAAGGGTGTCTCACTTTACATCGCTGAAAATCCAATCATAATTTAATAAATGCACATTCAATCCAATAAATGTAAGACTGTGCATAATATAATCACTTAAAAAGTATTTATGTATTTGTATTTCTTCATGAAATGTGTAAGGCATAAAATGAAGCTTTTCCGACCCTATAAATGATATACATATATTATTGATCAGAATCGCAAGCTCAGTTAATATAGACATGTCAGTTTTGGTCAAATCTTCTTTTTCTTTCAGTTAATCGGTCAACTATTTTATATAGCTGCCATACATTTGCAAGGTTTACCAGATTTTTGATTTCTCTTTGTTGTGGGACATACTGAAGATGAGTTTTTTAACGACTACCACTTTCGCTCACCTAAGGTCGACACATTTATCTTTTTGTAAATTAAATACTTGCAATATTTTATATTTTGATACAATATTTTAAAATGGTTGAATGACTCTTATTAAGTGTAGAATGACATTCAGATTAATATTATTATAATGAGTCAGTAAAATTAACTGAGATACATAGCTAAATTTGGGCATCGACTAGAAATTGAGAATTTTTTGATACCGATAAGCATATGAGTAAATAAACAGATGTAGTCGCTAGATTATATATTCAGTGATTAGCCAAAAGCTAATATTATTATCAGAAGCAATATAATGAACTCCAGCCAAGTGTTTTTGCAATTGTTATTTATTTATTTATCTACAAATCTATGGTACACGGTTAAAATTCTTTGCATACTGTTTGCATGTGGCTGACATTTTTATGAGATCTTTTACAATGGCTATTAGAGATGTTTATCCGTGTTCTATGCGGATTTAGACACTCAAACGCAATTGCAGTTCACCGATGAAAAAGCAAATTAATGTGATTGTTTATTTTTGTTGATAAAATTATCAAATTGATAACATTCACATTCAATGGCATCTGAAGAGTCGTCGTAAAACTCTTCAGCCGATAATCAAAATCCAGATAATGCGTGGGGCTGGGAAATATAAAGCCTGTGCCAGCATAGCGGCAGGCATAGTGAAAGTGAAATTGCTAAAACCATGAAGTACCTACTCAGTTTAGCCATCATTCTGGCCATTGGCCATTATGAGGTCGATGCGCACGGCATGATGTTAAATCCACCAAGTCGATCCTCGCGTTGGCGCTACGATTCCTCAGCACCACAGAACTACAACGACAATGAGCTCTTCTGTGGTGGTTTGTATGTAAGTGTTAGTGAGCTGACGTAAGGTGTATATAAAATACATATACATACATATGTATATCCAAATGGTTTTTGGAACTACAATTTTGTAAACAAATGCAATCGCTCTTAACGAGAAATCTCATTAAGAAACAATTTTTGGTATTGGTTTAAAACACATGTTGGCCATTTTTTAAAAATGATAACTTTCACTTTAAAAAAAAAAGCATAAAAAAGCGGTTCGAAATAAAAGCTCCCGTTCTTTTTGAAACAAATATTCTTAGCCAACTTTTGATCAATAATCAAACTTTCGATTATTATAATTTTAAACCTTCTTGCGTTCAATTAAATTAACTCACATATAAAGGCCATACAATTAAATATTTGTGAAACGTTAACAACAAAAGAAAATAGCTTTGAAAAGTACCAAGTCAGTAATCAGGTTAAGGCTTATATATGTTGTAGTTAGATCATTTTCTGTCTTACAATGGCCTTACAATGTTTAAGTATGAAAACAAAACAAATAGGCATGGCTTGAAGTGTATATAATATGCGACATGGAGAAGGCTCCTTGATTGTTTTTATACCCTTAACCCATGAAATGGATAAAAAAGGGTATAATGGTTTTGTTCAAAAGAACGTAACAGGCAGAAGAATGAACGCGTCGATCTCAGGTTCTACAAAAGCTAGAGATTTTGGATATGAGCTCTCCTAATCCCTAGGTATAACAAGTTTGTTTTCAATTTTTAATAATGTTTTAGGTTTACGATGTACACATGTAATCGAAACTCGAATTTTACAAATTTGAAAATGGGGATTAAAACTATTAACTAACTAAAATAATGAAAATTAGTGAGATTTTTATTAAAATCGGTTTAGAAACACCGGAGATATCAAGCATTCACGCATTGGTACAGTTGTACACGTACATATCTGTCATGTCTGTCAGCCCGACCGACTTGTTTTAAAAAATAATTATTCTGGTCTGAAGGTCTTACAATGTATACAAAATGTTCTTGGGGTCGCCGAATCAGAATCCATGATCAGTGTCGTTTTCTATCCTAACTTTAAATTTGAGTTCAGTTACCCCAAAAAATATGCTAAGCATGATCAGATGCCCGATGTGTAATCTTTATATCACATAAAGTTTAGTGTTAATTTTAATTTTCCAATTTAAACTGCAAGCTAAAATGTAAAATTGAATCCATTTCAGACTCAGGCCAACAACGGTGGCCAGTGCGGTTTGTGTGGCGACAACTTTTCGACGGCCCGCCCTCGTCCGAACGAGATTGGAGGCCACATTGGAGGCAGTGGTGTCATCACCACAACCTATGCAGCTTCAAATGCTATAACTGTTAGAGTAAAAATCACCACTAATCATTTGGGTCACTTTGAGTTCAATCTGTGCAACTTGGATACATTTGGTGGCGAGTCTGAGGAGTGTTTTAATCAGCATCGCCTGCGCTTCCCCGATGGTAACGACAGGCTTAACATTGGCACCCAAAGAGACGAATTCGATGTGACAGTCATGTTGCCCCAGGGAGTCACCTGTCAACACTGCGTTCTACGTTGGACCTATGTGGGCGGTAAGTCAACTTATTTGTATGCATTGCAATATAATATTGAATGAATATGTGTTCTTAGCCAACAACTGGGGCATGTGTGACAATAATACCGGTGCTTTGGGCTGCGGTCCTCAGGAGACTTTTAAGAACTGCGCTGATGTCAGCATTTTCTGGGGCCGTAACATGATTAAGGAGCTCGCTAACGGAGCTGTTGACAAGCCAGTTGTGCCCGAGGTGGCTCGGTAGTTGTTTCTGACAGTGAACATATTAAAATGAAATACAGCCAAATATTTAATAAAGCCAAAACAATAAAAGTTTACTAATCTTGGATATAAAATAACTTTGTTTGTGACTTGTTGCTGCTGTTGCCGTACTTTTCTTTTGGTTTTATAAGCCATGATTTTCCAAAGTGCATTATTGCGGAGCAAACATCAACGCAATTAAAGAAGTACACAAAACCATTTAAAGCGGTAATTTTTATACCCTTAATCCATGCAATGAGTAACAATAAGGGTATAATTGTTTTGTGTAAAAGTATGTAACAGGCAGAAGGAAGCATCTTCGACCCCATAAACTATATATATTCTTGATCAGCATCAACAGTCGAGTCGATATAACCATGTCCGTCTGTCTGTATGTATAAACCCGACGACCTCAGGAACTACCGAAGCTAGACTCTAGATTTTTGATATGAGATCTTCTAACCCTAGGCAGGACAAGTTTGTTTCAAATTTTCGATAACTTTTCAGGTTTACGATATACACTGTAATAGATACAAAAAATCTTGTATTTAAAAAACTTAGAATGGGGATTGAAACTATTAACAAAATAATAATCATCTGTGAAAATTTTATTAAAATCGATTAAAAAAAACACCAGAGTCGAGCTTACTCGAGGCTCTAGCCTTCTTACTTGTTATTTCTCAACCTATGCTCAGAATAAAATTTAAGATGCATTTGCACCAAAGAATAAAATTTAAGATGCATTTGCACCAACAATTTTTACAGCGTTTGCGCTTTTAAATACAGATCTATGAAGCAGTTGTCCGATTTTGACAAAGGGTGAAACTGCAACAAAAAGTAGACCTTGCCCTAAGTTTTAGCTCGATAGCTCAAAAACTGACTTGTTTGCATATTAATTGACAAGCAGACGGACATCTCTATATAGAATCAGCTCTCGATTCTGCTTAAGAATATACCTTATAGGGTCGAATGCATTCTTCTATAGTTATCAGTGTATGAAAATATTGAAGCTCAAAATACTATGCAATTGTGCTCATGCTATCGTTTTCGTTCAGCAAAGAATGTTTCCATAGATATATACATAAATGTTTATGTACGTATGTATTTATGTTCATTGAAAAGAGAAGATAACGCTCTCACTTAAACATTTTATCGTTATTGATACCGACTGTTGCAACATTCACAGCCAAGTCAGGGCTGATTCAAGCTTGCATGAATCAGATGTGAATTGAGTGCGGTCACTCCAAGTCAGTATTGAATTGCTTGTCGACAGAAAAGGTTGTGTGTGGCCAAATTTTTGTTTTTTTTTATTTGTTTATTATTTACATTTATTCAAACTGGAATTGCTTTATGCCTCTCACTCGCGCTTGTTGCTTAAATACAAAAGTGAACATTTGTCACCACGAGAGCACCTAATAGTTATTTTATCATTTATTGTATATGTACATATATCTATATGTATAAAATAATTTAATTTTGATGTCACAGTGTCTACACGTTTGAACTACGTTTGCATGAATCAGACCTGAATTTGAAGCGAATACCAAACCGGTTGAAGATGTCGAAGTATGAGAGCGGCACACGCTCTTCTTAGAAATACTTGTTATACTCTCACACCGAAGAAAACAAGTGTATTGGTTTTGTTAATGTCTGTTATGGCGTCTGTCTCCCTGTCTGCATGACTGCAAGTTTTTTCGTCTTTGTTTGAGACCTTAAACTTTGCATAAATCTTAGTTTATTTTTTCGTCAAACAAAGTTTTATGAGGCACTTTTCCCAACCAAGCCAACCCCATAATCAATATCAGAGTATTCCGCAATCGGTTGCGTCCGACTGCAACGCTTTTATTAGTTACATATTTTCTTTCCTTTTTGTTCGGCTTTAAAACAGTCCACACGTTCGTTTGTTTAATTTAATTATGTATAATTTTTTTGTAATATTAATTATATTTAAATTAAATAAGTATTTGTTTTGGTAAATTTTTGCATAATTGTTGTTATATTATTGTTGAATTTGGCCAATTTTAGGTTGTGAAAGCGAAATATAAAAATAAACAATCAAAGTGAGTGGCATAGCGCGGTTTTACTATGATTAATTCATTATTAGCTCTTTTAAAGATTTAATTATCAGATTAGTAAGTTGGAAGTAGTAGTTAGTGAGAAAGAGTAACCTTAGCCTTAAAAAAAACATATGCATCTTTTTTAGTGTTCAAGAATGGCGTCTTCCAAAAAGAAATGCAAACTTTCGTTATCATCAACAGGTAAGAAAACATGAAAATACTATAATCCAAACTGATTAAACAAACTTTTTTAATACAGCCAGTGGGTCATCTGATGGGAATAAGGAATTTCTTGATCTCATTAAAGGTATGTATTAGTATTTCTCATTAATATATATAAGATTGTTCCGTGTTAAGAAATTTAACAATTTTAGAGACCATCAGAGAGGAAATGCAAGTTGTTATTGGTAAATATGAATATTTGGTTTTAATTTGTCTATTCCAAAAATTATTTATTATTATTTTTATGTTTTATATATTATTTACATTTATATATAGATGCAGTACATCTCGAAAACAAGGTTGTCATTGGTGTGTATTTCAAAGAGTTTCATAGTGAATCAAGAACATTTTAATTTGTTTATATATTTACAGATCAAATTTATGAAGAAAATAATGTTTTACGAGGTGACTTATCTTTATTAAAATCTCTGAACTACAATCTTATTGAGTGTTTTATATATTTTTAAGGTGAAATAAAGGTATTAATTAATGCCATGGCAGAGCAAAAAGGTATTCTAAAACGTCTACAGAGCCAACAAGTTGGTGACGATAGCCTTCGAAAAACATTTCCATTGCAATGTACTGAGGACATTGACGTATTAGAAGAATTGATAAACGAGACAAATATGAACTCCTATGTGATTTTATTTTTTTACTATACTTATATATAATTTAATTGTAATTCATTTAAATATTAATTTGTTTTCTACAGATAAGGATCATTCGCAGCCTTCTCTCTTCTGATAGCCTGAACAGAAGTTTACGGAAAGTGTTAGGCGACGACGTCATAATGGCATGTAATGTTGATGGTGTTCAGGGGAAGAAGCCGTTGAAGGCATTTAAACAATTTTTTGACGCGCTAATTGGTCAGTTTACATTTCAGTTATTTAGAAATGGTTATTCGTAAAAACTTATATTTCAGAAAGCATTCCAGTCAGTGCCGAATTTGAAAATCCAGAGAAACAACTAAGGATGGCATTAAAACAGCAAAAAAACAGGATATGCAAGGCACAAGGCCCGAGTAATAAGTTTATTTCAAGTATGAAAAGAAAATAAAGCTTACAATTGAATAAGAATGTTTCGATTGTTATAAAAAATAAATATTGAAATACAGTTCTTCGTCCAAA
Organism: Scaptomyza parva; assembly: GCA_035044645.1. NCBI lineage: Eukaryota > Metazoa > Arthropoda > Insecta > Diptera > Drosophilidae > Scaptomyza > Scaptomyza parva. The sequence continues at coordinate 37,599 of JAWNNT010000068.1, read as the reverse complement.
TAGCAACTAAAATTTAATTGAGTCGAACCTCCAAATAAAGCCACAGTATTAACAAGATGTGTTTAGGGTGATTCCTTCTAAACGACGAATTTTAATTTTTGTTAAAATATGCAATTAAGCTAAGTATGACAACTAATCAAATAATTGAACAAAGGTCTCAACCAGAACATCAATCTTGCATCCTCTCATACTTATCATGGCTAGATCCCCACAAATAACAAAGAAAGAGCGGATTCCAGAAAACATACATATACATATTAATCCAACAATTGTCAACATATTATCATTATTATTATATTATAAAATATATTTACTTTTATTAATGTTAACAAGTAAGATAGCTCTAGTCGAGTTAGCTCGGCTAGAAGATACCCTTAACCATTGACCATATCTACGGACAGACGGTCGGGCTGACAGACAAACAGATATGTACGTGTACTACTGTACCAATGCGTGATTGCTTGATATCTCCGGTGTTTCTTAACTGATTTTAATAAAAATTTCTCCGATGTTCATTATTTTGTTAATAGTTTCAATCCCCATTTTCAAGTTTTCGAAAATAAGATTTTTTTTGTTATCGATTCCATGTGTATATCGTACACCGGAAAGGTTATCGAAAATTTGAAACAAACTTGCTATGCCTAGGTACTAGGAGAGCTCATATCCATAATCTGGAGTCTCTGGCCTTTGTAGGTCCTGAGATCGACGCGTTTATACATACAAACAGACGGACGGACGGACAGACAGACAGACAAACAAACGGAAATAGCTAAATCGACTCGGCTGTTGATGCTGATCATTATGGGGTTGAAGAAGCTTCCTTCTGCCTGCTACATGCTTTTGCACAAAACCATTACACCCATTTTTACCCATTTCATGGGTTAAGGGTATAATAAGGAAACAGCAAACTAAAAAAAACAAACGCAGCGCACGCAATGACTAAAATCCGAGACACATCAAAGACAAAAATTAAGAGCAATCCTCATATGCACCGCTCCTATTTCTGAAAAAAAAAATCTCTCATGGGGTCTAGAGTAGTTGTATTGTCTTTGTGTAATGTAATATTAAAATTCACAACCGGTTCTAACTTTGTGAGTATGACATGTCGCCAATGAATATTGTTGCTCGACAATTAATGAAATAAGCTGTCTACATATGTACACGAACGTTGGTTATCGCTGCATCGAAGTTTACAAACGTTGCCGATTAATACAATTTAAATTAACATAAATACTTACAATGCTTGTCATATTGATAGGATTTCTTAAAATAAATTAAGTGGCGTTCAGCTGCCACTTCTGTGTACATACAAATATGGTTGCTGTGCGCCAAGAAGAAATTCAGTAATCTGATTGGCATATATTTGCGCAAAATTTAATGAATCAACAAAATATAAGGAATTAAATTAATATCATTTATATTTTGAATAAAATATATATGGACCAAAACTTATCTTTTATTGTTTTAATGTTTGTTGACCTAGAGGTCCAGCTATTTCCATTATTTCCGTGCAAAATCACGCGCAAATAAAAATAAAAATTATGGAAAAAATTGAATACAATTAAAGAGTACTTAATTGCACTATAGCCTTGCTTAAAGATTTGATATCATCATGTTAAGTCTAACTAGTTCAGGTTCTTGGAAAATACAGGACATATTTACTCAAAATTAAACAAAAATTATTAATAATATTAATGATAGACAGAAGTACGCTAGACTTCATCGGACGGTTTTAAAAGATTGGCACACTCCTTGCAGTCATATTTTCTCAATAGCTTACATATATGCTTGCTTATCTAACTATGCTATCCATAACCCTTTTCGAATCTTATGTTCTTTATATAACGATTTTTCCCCCCTCTTAACTAGTACCACTTCTGCATGCTCTCTAAAAAAAATTGTGTTATGTCATTTGTCTACATGTTCGCGATCTTCGTAACCGCAGGGCGGGAGGTGGGTCGCTTTATGCTTGGGTCCGCGCGTTAACAAGCCGGTGCTTGGTATCGTTGGGCCACTTGATTGTACTGTCCGTTAGTACATCTACGTCCAATAATAATATAATAAATATCCCGAAAAAAATGCAATGCATTCTCATTAAATGCGTCTTCAAACATTAACTCATCATCATCAACATTACTTCGATATGACTTGATTGCAATTTTATGTAAATTTAAACTTTTAAATCATGACATATGTGTATATATATATATATGTACAGAAGTATAAAAATTATGTATAAATATTATTCAACCTTAGAACTCGATACCTTTTAAAAAGTCATATAGATGTTGAGGCAGGTCACAACAATTCCAGTTGAATTGTCGTCCATACGTTCAAATTTCATTTTTGTTTTGTCTTTAATCGCTTTCAGCAGATTTAAATGATATTTATCAACATGGATTCATCATCCGGAGCACAGTTCCCAGATACTACTGTTGAAGTTAGAACTTTTATTAATAGCATTTTTTTAAATTATTGCATTAAATTCGTACATCGTACGGCTATTATTTGTAGCGCCGCGAGATCTAATGAAATAAAAGAAATTTTCTAATGGATCTTGGTTTAATTTTGAAGTCGCAATGAAAAATGCTCCTCCACATTCATTTAAAACCGTATTTGCTAATGAAAGCACTGATGTTATTGTTAAAACTATTCCATTCATACAATAAACTTCATTTGAATATCTGACTGCCTTAAGTTCCATAAGCGTTTTATGAACAACATTTTGTTGCTGGATAGCACATCTATATGGGTTTTTATCATATAGAACATAACTATTAAGGCAGTCAAATAACCGGTTGATTTTCTCAATAAGCCCTATTGTAGCCCTTGCTTTTTCCCTGCAACTTATGAAGCCCACAGAGTCTAGCATTGTTTTAAGTGCAGTAGCTACGCTATGGCTAAAAATTTTCGTAGCATACTTCATTTTCATCTTTTCGAAATTGTTTGGACTTATGTGCTGTGATGTTAGTTTCGGACAAAGCCGTGTTGAGATTTTGGAATCTGCCTCAAATAACTCGTATATAATTTGACATGACACAATTCCGTCAGGTGTATACAAATTATTTTTCATCAAAATGTTCCTTACTCCACTCCGAATCTTTTGAGAACAGCTCTACTATTTGAGCCCTGGTCACAAATAGCTGCTCTTATATTAAGGCCTATTGCTTGGGCCTGTTCAATATTTGCCGTCACTTCCTTTAGAAGGGCATCGTGCTTTATACCGTTTGCTGAAATGGTATAGCTTAAAACATATTTCCAATTTTCGAAAAGACCAATAACCTTAAAAACACTCACTTGTTGCCCTAACATGCGCTTTGTACTGTGACCATCGTTCTCATAGCCTTGTATTTCATCTAATGTACTATTATACTGATGCCCCTTCTTAATATTTATATCATCATACAGAATGACTGCATCTCCCTTAGCACTCATCTTGCTTACAATTTTCTGCAAATTCATAAGCAAATCCGGGTTATGTTTATTTGTTATGTTTATTGCAGCGCTACAATATGGCTCTATCGGTGCGTATTCTTCATCTAAAAAGTCATAGTTTTCATTATATAAGAATTATATAAGAACAAACTCAAAATAATGAAGCAATTGTAGTAGGCAATAAATGATGGTGTTGACTCAATCTAATTCTTTGTTTAATATCACATCTATTCATATCCACGATCATCCCAAGACTGACTGCCCTGAGCGCGTCAGTCTTGACATGTAATCCGTTCTCTTTCTTTACAGTTCTTAATGAGTCTAACATTACAGAGTCCTAGAGTATAACATTACAGAGTCTTAGAGTATAACATTATAGAGCTTAGTGTGTTAGTGTTGGCCTGCTACATGTGTTAGTGGTGGCCTGCTACAACTCGGCCATCCTGACGTTTTGGATCTCCTGATCACGCTTAATATTAAATTACAATTTTAATTTTGTATTCTAAACTTATCCTAATTAATACTATTTTATTTCTGTTAACAATATATATAATTTTAGTGGGAGTTTTTCTTTTTACCCAGCCAGTGTCTTATATTTTGCGCGCTCCACACACCTTGATAAGGGTTACGGGAGACCTGAAAACCTTCAACGTCCTTTAATAAAAATCGATAATTCCTGAAAATCTTCGCTATCATATAAGATCCTTTGTCCTTTGGTATTAATTTTCTGGATGCCCCAATTGTGCTGTCGAAATTTTTAACCATAACGTAGTCACCTTTTTTATAGGCTTTCGGCTTCTTTCTCTTAGAATCATATTTGTTCTTATTGTAAGCTTGGACTTGTATTTGTTTCTCCGTTGCCTTAGCTCTGATCTCTTCTAAACTTTCTTTTATTGTTGTGACAACTATTTCCTCTAACTTTTCCTTTAGCTCGTCTCTTAAAATTCCCCTTTGTCCTACTCCGAACAACATGGTACTTGGCAATTGGTTAATACTCCTATGTTGTGTGTTGTTAATTGCATATTCTACTTCTTCTAAAACTATCGGCGAAGCGTATTCTGAACTACTAGGTTGTATAATTCCGTTTTTTAAATATTCATCTAAAAGATTTTGCAGTTTGTCCTTTTCTGTGTAAGAAAGTCGCCTAGGAGCACAGCTAAAGGGTTTTGATTTTTCTAAATTTAACTTTATCTCGCATTTGACAACTGGTTTGTCTGGGTTTACTGCTCTTGTGTAAAAGTTGTCTAATAATTGCTTGAATTTACAGTGTGTCGTATAGCTAACTTCGTCTCCGATATCGTATTCAGTCATTTTATCATTTGCGAGATCGATATTAAATATTTCGTTGTGAAAATTTTCGTGAAAAATATCGGTGCTGTTTGTTCTAATAATATTCTCCACTTTTTCTTTACTGTTGTTTGTTGTTTGGTTGGTCGTCAGATCGTCAGTATCATTTGCTTCATTGAAAATTGAACAAACTGTTGTTTTTGCTGTTGAGTCAATTGTAACATTGGGACTATGTATTTCATTATCTTCGTCACTAGCTTTTGGCATAATTGTTCGATTAGCTCCTCTACTAAATATTGGCATAACTGTCTGATCAGATTCTTTCTTCACTGTTGGCATAACTAATTGTTAAACTTTTTTACTGAATGTTGGCATCGTTGTTTGACTCTTCATATGATAACTTGGTTCAGTATTGCTATGAGGTTCCAAACCTCCAGGTTCTGAATCAATTCCCTCCACCGTAACCATCCTCAAGGTGCTTAAATCTAAACTTAGGTCGCATGCGTACATGAAATCCCTTCCAAGAACTACATCATGACTCATAGACTCGTTTGTAACAATATTTAAATGAAAATAACATTTTTCCGATTTATTTTTTAAAATGTAACAAATTGCTTTTCTAAAAATTTTTAATTGGGTATGATTTAGGCCGAAAAAAGAACTTAATACTGGTTGTAGCGCTAATTCATTTGGTATGCGATGTATTTTTATAATAGATATGGGACTTCCTGAGTCTATGAGGCATTCTGCAATTAATGGGGATATAACGGAGTTCGCAAAATATATTTTAAATTTTCTTACATAAATATTTGTAATGTTGTTCTTCCTTTCGGGGCATTGTCCCACGAAGTGTCCAAATCCTCCAAATGCGTAGCATTCCCCAGACTCACGCTTTGGTTTGCGGCAGACCCGGGCAATGTGGCCCTTCGAGTTGCAATTCAGACAACGTATCTTCTTAAAATCCTCTTCCTTAGCCGGTTTGCGCGCCGCTTTGAAGACTTTTCCTTGCGGTAGATGAATGTCGGCGAATGCCTTCAACATCTGGGTTGGATCATTGAAGCATTGAATGCGTGCCTGGTTACGCAAAATGGGTGAAGGAATGCCTTCTATGATGCTCCCCAGTAGTTCCTCCTTGTCAACGTTGATGTTGCTAGCCAATAATATTTTGTTTTCAAAATATGATTCGAAGCTTTCTTTGTATTGCCATTGACGTTTTTGGAAGTTGTCTCTGGCTTCCAGTTTTGAAGTCTTAACGCTGAATGCCACGATTAGCTGATCCAACAGTTGCTCAGCTGGTTGCAAGATTCGTGTTTCGTTTACGTGCAACCATTGTTGTGCTTTGCCTTTCAGTTTTGCCAGAATTAGCAAATGACAGGAAGTAGCGTTTAAATCATAAATACGCGAAATATTTTTGATCTGTTTGACCCAATTTCTAGCGCATGATTCACCATCGTAATCGAGTGTTATCTCTCTTGCTAAATTGAACGCTGTTAGGTCCGCTCTGCCAAACTTGCTTACATCTGTGGCCTGGTGTTGCATAGCGTAGCCTTGGTTGTCAGTTATTGAACTATCACTGTTACCTATTCTGCTGTCTCCGTTGTTGCTGTTGCCGGCACCGTTATTGGCACCGTTTCTTTCATAACTGTTGTTTCTACTGTCGCCTGTGTCGTTGTTGTTGCTGCCGTTGCCTTGTTTTGCGTTGTAGCATTTGTCGTTGTTGTTGCTGCCATCGCAGCCTTTGCCGTTGTTGTTGCTACCGTTGCCTTGTTTTGCGTTGTAGCCTTTGTCGTTGTTGTTGCTGCCGTCGCAGCCTTTGCCGTTGTTGTTGCAAAAAAACTCTAGAGCGATTTGTCCAATCTAGAGTAGTTCAATTGTCTTTGAAACAACACACTGATCACAAGCAAACGCAACGAATGCGATGAGTGAAACCGAAGCTCAGCAAAATCAAAAGCAATGGTGAAGTCTTCTGCACCTATTTCTGAAAAAAAAAAACTCAAGCGCGATTTGTTCAGTCTAGAGTAGTTGGATTGTCTTTGGCTTGCGTCGGTACGTTTTGTTATGTCTTGTAAGTAGCCATTGTTGTGTAGTCAACTTGTAAACAGCTAGTTTAGAGTGGACCCAACCTTTTTCTATTTTCATAAAAGCTATTTTAATTTAAAATTTTTCAATTTCTAAAACTTTCTGCTGTTGTTATCTCATCACAATTATTTAATTAACTATATTATTTTAAAAGCTCATTTTCGATTGTCTTGAGTGGCTTTGTTGGCCATGCTTGGAACGAAAAAAGGATATTGCGGGTTTTACGAAGTCTCAACCGGGCTTTGATGGAATTTTCGGACAGCTTAAAAAACTGTGTGAAAATGTCTCAGCGGTTGAGAAGAATCTCAATGGAAAAAATCTCACGCATGAATCTCCCAAACGCAAAAGACCCAATGTTGTGCTGTCGTTGGATCTAAATATGTCTGAACAAGTTCCAAGCAAAGTTCATCCAATAAATATAAGTAACTTAAAATCACCTTCGGTGCTTCCTCCAAATTCGGTCGAGATGCAAAGTGAAAATAAAACTTCTCCCATGGAAGTTGTAAGTTCTAATCCCGATCATTTGGTTTCTGCGGAGGTTAGTAGTGTTGAGTTAATTCAACAACACAAACCTGACATACGAACAGAACCTAACATTCAATATCCGCGGCTGATCCAATTTCGGAATCAGTGTAGGTATTATAAAAAAAATTTGTCGCAGTCTCACTGAAAAAACAAATCTTTGTTTCAAGGCTTCCCCCTAACTTAACATCAGAGGATGTCAAGGTCTACATCAAGGCCAAATCAAAAGCAAATTTCATGGTGGAAGTATTCAAATTCCCGTATGATCGAAATATCTCGTCCTTTAAAATCAGTGTTTCGAGCCAAGATTTTAGTACTATATGTTGTGAAGAGTTTTGGCCAGAGCATATAATAGTGAAAGAATACACTGCCAGAAAGAGAAAAATCTGTCTCCGATTGTACCTCCCCCCAGTAGTAGTTTTTACAGCTCTTCCAGTTTCTGATAGTACAAAAAAACTAAAAAGCTATCAGAATGTAAGAGGTCTACGTAGTAAAATCAGTACTTTATTCCTTAATAGGCATTATTTTCCTTATCATGTCATTGCATGTACCGAAACTTCGTTAAGGCAATTCTTCGTTGTGAAGTTCTATCTAACAGATACTATATCTATAGAAAAGACCGTACTCTTTGAAATGGTGGAGGGGTGCTTATTGCTGTAGAAGTAGAATATTCTTCGGATACAGTTATAGTAGGTGGTCTATAGATATAGAATTTGTTGCTGTAAACTTGATTACTTGCTCTTCTTTTAATAACTCTATTTACAATGCTCATTTGTCAGCTATATTGTCTGTTTCTTGCATGCTTTCTGATCGTTATTTTGAATATTGCAGAAGTCACGTGGATTTCTTGTCCCAACTCTGGCGCCCTGACCCCCACGACTCAAAATGAATTTTTGATTAATTTACTTGGGGTTTCATTGAGTCAAATCAATGATATTCCAAACTCTCTTAATAAAATTCTTGACCTGGTTTTTGTTTTGGATCCATCTTATCCAGAAGATTTATACCACCCAACGTAGGAGATGTCGATCACTTTACCTTGCCGGGTAATATGCCCTAGTAGAAAACCTTTAACCGAGTTCGACAATTTGGGAAAACCTATTTGGCAAAACTTTCTACGCTATTATTATTCCTGACGAACTGGTTTCTCCTCTGCGGGTCTGACAATTTGGATGTGGCTATCCGTATTTTTTATAACATTTTAAATTAATTATTAGATGTATGTGTCAGTTATTTAAAGCCAAAAAGGTCAAATAAACCTGTGTGGTTTACCAGAGAGTTGACAATTCTTAAAGATCGAAAATCGAAGCTCTACAAGAGTATTAAAAAATCAAGCTTACCGTCAGCATGTTCTGCATACTTGATTGCTCGATCCAATTTTTCAGTCCTAAATAACCAATGTTAAAGGAATTACCTGACTAGATATAGAAAACAGTTTCAGCAGGATCCCAAACGCAAGTCATCAACACTTCCATCTAACATATTCTTCGAGGAAATGAACGCCAACTTAGATCAGGTCATTGTCAATCTATTTGCTAAATTTTTTCAAACGACTTGCAGCCCTTATTTTCAACCAGTCATCATGCTTTACCTCTATCAGCTTAATGGCTCTAATTGCATTTTTATACAGAAAATCACAAAGACTGCACTACATTATGAACTTCAGGTTATTAAGCTTATATTTTCGCCAGGACCTGATGGAGTACCATGCTGTGTGCTTAGGTACTGTGCTCACGGTCTTTTAAAACCATTGCATAAACTGTTTAGTTTGTCCGTGAAGTTATGCTCTTTCCCAAAAATAAAAAAGGAAACAAATCTAATGCTGAAAACTATAGAGGTATCTTCAAGTTGTCTGCTATCTCTATGATTTTTGAGAAACTGATAACCTGTCTTCAACATCTTTGTAAATCTATGATTTCACCGTGCCAGCACGGATTCATGAAACATAGATCTACCACTACTAACTTGCTAGAATTCACATCATTTGCTATCAAAGGCTTTGAAGAAAAATTGCAAACTGATGTTATTTACACTGATTTCAGTAAGGCTTTTGACACTGTAATCCATAACCTTTTAATTTATAAACTTCAGCTTTTGGGCTTTCCCAATAATCTTATTCTTTGGATTAAAGATTATTAAATCTTTAGAATTCAGAGGGTATTTTTTAATGACACACTTTCTAAAGCGTTTCAGGTTACTTCTGGCGTTCCTCAAGGTAGTCACCTTGGACCGTTATTATTTACACTTTTCATAAACGACCTTCCGTCCGTAATAAATCACTCTCGGGTGTTGATGTATGCTGATGATGTAAAATTATGCATGTCGGCTGTATCTCATCTGTCTGGTCATAAACTGCAAAGTGACTTAGACAAATTGCAGTAAATGTAAAGTTATGTCTTTTTATAGACGAATGCCCTGTTTCAATACTTATCTTCTGGATAACCAACCACTTGATCGTAATGAACCCAAAGCTGAAGTTTGACAAGCATATATGTATCCTCAATTGCAAATTGTGCATCAGGTGCCTTGGGGTTCATTAAGCGCTGGTCGAAGGAATTCGACGACACCTACTTAACAAAAACCTTGTATGTGTCTCTTGTGCGACCGATTCTGGAATATGGAAATTGTATATGGTATCCCAAATACAGGATTCATCAGGGTAGGATAGAATCGGTGCAAAAACAATTTCTGTTCTTTGCTCTTCGGGTAATTGGGATAATACAATTAACTTACATTCCTACTATAGTAGACTGTTACTAATAAATCTTCCCTCTTTTTCTCACCGTAGAACAAAGCAGGCAATAACCTTTTTCCATAAATTAATAAATGGTGAAATAGATTCTTCAATATTAATCAACCAAATTAACTTTGCAGTACCTATTAGATATACTAGAAATTTTGTACCTTTAGCTCTTCCACTCTGTTACTGTAACTATGCTTTCCATAACCCCTTTCGGATCTTATGTGCTACATATAACGATCTTTCCTATTTACGGTCGGCTGCGGTACAAAAAAGGGAGACTCCTATATGGCTCCTCACAACATAGAGTTCGGCCATAACACAAATTGATTTTGCTTTAAAAAATATTTTTTAATTTGCTCATAATATGAATATTACTGAAATAACATCGTATCGAGTATCGTTTAGTTGCTGGTCAGCTTGGAGCAGCTCTTAATATTGGCAGGGAATTGGGTGTAGTAGTTGGTGAGGGTGGTTGTGGCGTTGCATACGCAGGTGACGGCATTTGGGCCAGTTTGGGGAATCTTCTTGGCCAGGGCAATGGCACTCTTCACCTGTTTGTACAGGCTATAGATCTGAGCCAATGTCTTGACTTTGCAACTCTTTGCAATGCTTGGATTTTCGGAATCATCGGTGCTGGCACAAATGGTTGATTTGAAATTGATGATGTTGTTGGCGGTGGTGATAATTTTAACGTTTGCGTTTATCAGATTGGTCACATCCTTGGTTGCGGTAATGCCGCATAGAATGATATCGCTATTGTACTGCAGAGCACTTTCCTTGATACCTATAACCCACTTGATAAGGCAGTTAAAACCCTTAACGGTACGTAGACCTGATCTTATGGCCCACCAAGTGGCTGAAAAGATGCTTAACACCTCTGGATCGAAGGCCTCTTCATCGTCAACAGCGATACCGATTTCCTCGTATGGCAATAAGGTCTCCGGTTCCTTCACTTGTTGCAGAGTGCCAGCACTGACCTGGTTTGTAAAGATACTTAAAACATTTGCAGGAAATATTCCTTCTGCTGTAGACTAATTACTTACACTGAGCACGAAGAATGCCGCGAGCAGAGCGAATAATGTGAACTTCATGTTGTGGTGTTTAAATTTTTTTTTCTGTGGACAACACCGATAATTGCTCCGTTTTATAGTCTTTACCTGTACCGTAGGGATGAGGGGGCTATCAATTTCTCACATTCCGATAATGTCCAGAACGTAATTTGCTAAGCCAAATTAATTTTTTTGTTTGGTCTGTCCATTTCGAAAGTCTACAACTTTACCAATACAATAACAAGCGCTTGGCAAAGCCCGAGAACCTGCGGGTATCTTTGGGGCATTAGCACCAGCTATCTTCGAGACTACTTCGCGTATCGGGTAATGGGAATTGATAACAGTCCAATAAATCACAGTTGGACAAACACGTTGCAATTAAGGTGTTTATTGATCCACATTTAAAATTGATGTACATATGTATATATTAATTTCAGCATTGGGGAAATGTGCAAAATTCCGATACACAGCCTAGATTAGTTAATTTACACTTGGGGCGGATATAAATTTTCATCACAATGCTTTTAAACTATCTGTAGCGCTGTCCATATTGTTACTTAAGCACAAAATTATGCCAATAAAACTATATTATTTTTACAAATATATTATCAAACTAACTATAAGCAAGGGGTATCCAACTGTCATCTGTCAGTTCAATTTATTAGTAGCGAAGTTCGTTGCTTGTTTTCAACTTGAATTGCTTTTGATTTTGTTAGAACACATATACAAAAATATACAAAGCGCGCAAAAGTTTTTTTAGAAGAACGGTGCAATATTTAGTGCCGACTACTGATTTTCATAAGCCTTGCCACAAATTACAGAAATAGCACAGAAGAAAGTCCAGTGAAGTTATTTTAATTTTTAGCGAATGTTTTAAATTTTAATAAATGGGTGGAAGCGTGCGATTTGAATGGCAAAGATGTAAGTAAAAAGTCGTCTCGTATTTGCGACAAGCACTTTGAAGCCAAATATTTAGGCAGTGTTAAATTAAAGTCTGGTGCAATACCTTCATTGAACTTGAGCAAAATACTTGACTGAATGATGAATTGCCTTTAAAATCTGTGAACTTTTAGACAAAATAGATAACGCACCGATAGAGCCATATTTAAGCGCTGTGAAAGACAATTTTGGACGAATATTCGGAATGTTGCGAAAACTGCATAAAAAAGAACAAAACGAGGAATACTATAAAACAAAATGATTTAAAGTGCAGACAGATTTAAAGGAAAAAAGAGGACTTTAATAAGCTAAATAAGAGCAGTGGAATTATAAAAAAAATTACAAAATGTGCTTTCATGTATTGTCTGTATGACCCATGGCTCAGAAGAGGACAAAGCTATATGTTCAACGATATTAAGAAAAACAAGTAAGAAGGCTCTAGTCGAGTAAGCTCGACTAGAAGATACCCATAACCCTTGATCATACAGACGGACAGACGGTCGGGCTGACAGACATACTCATATGAACATGTACTACTGGACTTGATGGCTTCATATCTCCGGTGTTTCTTAACCGATTTTAATAAAATTTTCACAGAAGTTAATTATTTTGCTTGTTTTTTGATAAAAATATGGGCATATTATATATATATTATTTGTAGCAAACAGTTACAATATTAATGGCAGGTTGATTTTGACTTCACGACGATCATGTCTGGGAAAGTTTATCAAAAAAAAAGGTTGCGGTGCTAAAAAAGGTTGATAATTAGTTTTCTTCGAACGGTTCTGTTAAAAACTATTTACTGTGCGTGTTAATTGTTCGTTCACAAAAAAGTCTTAAACCTAATTCTTAGTGAAGTTTTTTTTTGGTTTTTTTTATATAAATACATAAATAAATACAAATATGCCAACAAAGAAAAGTGGGTCCAGGTGCATTATTAAATCATGCTTGCGAAGCTACAAAAAAAGTTTCAATCGTTTTCCAGTGCGTCTGTTTAGATTTCCAAAAGACAATAATGTTAGCTGTCTATGGTTAAATAATTGTTATATACAAGGCGATATAAATATTATAAATACGATATAAATATTAAAAATGTGAAAATTTGCTATGCACATTTTGAAAGTAAATATATTGGAATAAGATTTTTTAAATCTGATGCAATTCCAACTCTGAAATTAAGCGAAAATGCCCAGTGTGCCGACAACTATGACGTCTATTCGTTTTGCGAGTAAACTGATGCACCTGTTATGGAAAGGGAACCTCCAGAAAGTATAAATGTTTTACACGAAGAAGACAGGGTGAGTCAATCTTCTGTTGAATTGGGGGACTTATTATATTTTAATGATCCAATTAAAAGAAAATCTTGGGAAGATGTAAGCATTTTAAAAACAAGGGATTGCCATTTATTGGTTTCAAACGAAACCCGTAACGACAATGAATTTTGCTCTAACTGTCTGAAGAAGGAGCAAAATGAATTGTATTACAAAAATAAGTATTGGGAAATGTCTCAACTACTTAAAATTCAGAAAAAAAAGGTTGCCAATTTTGCAAGACAGATTAACTCACTTCGCAGTGCATTAAGATTTAATAAAAAACAAAAGACGATGTATTTGCAGAAATGTAGGGAGCGTAGCAACATATTTAAATTTATAGATAGACAACAGTACTTATCAAATAATTCCAAATCTGTTTGCAAAATGTTGCTAAGAAGTAAGAATTCTTGGCAAGAAGAGGAGAGAGTAATTGCTCAAAGCATTAATTTCTATTCTGCAAAAACATATGACTTCATGAGGTATAGTTTGGGGTTAAATTTTCCGTCAAAAACGTCATTGAGAAGGTGGGCTCCTATTAAATATTTGGTTCCGGGGTTCAATGATATTCTGTCAAACACATTGCTTTCAATTTTTTCAAAAAGAGATGAAAGAAGTAGGCAAGCCGTTTTATTATTTGATGAAGTTTCAATTAGAAGGGGCTTGCACTACAATTCATCACGGGACGAAGTGGAAGGGTTTGTTGATGATGGTGTCGAAAAAACACCGGAGATATGCAAGCAAATTTGTGTTTTTATGCTAAGGGGGTTGTATGATAGCTGGAAGTTTGTTTTAAGCTATTTTGCAACTTCCAACGGTATGTCCGCAATAAAATTAAAGGAAAAAATTGAAGAAAATATAAGAACAGCTGAAGGGTTGGGGGTAAATATTAGAGCAATTACATGCGACCAAGGCCCAAATAATAGAGGAGCTTTCAGAAAATTAGGGGTGAGCAAAGAAATCCCATATTTTTCCGTTAATGGAAAAAAAATCTTCGGCATCTATGATGTTCCACACCTTTTTAAATCAATTAGAAATATGTTATTACGTCATACTATAGAAACCCCTGACGGTACAGTTTCTTGGAAAATAGTTGTCAAACTATTTGAAATAGATAATAAAAACTCTTCTGTTAGATTATGTCCGAAGTTAACAAAAAAAAAATATATATATTTCCGAACTCATGTGAAAAAATGAAAGTGAAATATGCAACAAAAGTCTTCAGTCACATTGTTTCATCTGCAATAGAAACTTTAATTGATAATGGCAAAATCCCCTAAATATCACTACCAGCCAGAACATCCTGAGTCTCCCGTACCTTCATCGATTGACCGGACGCAACTTGAAGACTATTCAGGGATTCAAGGAGGAGCTCGTTACAAACCGCACACTTAGTGTAATCCTAATCATAGGCTTAGTACTTATGGCATTTGCTGGGATCAGCATCGTATTTTGGTGGTTCAATAAGGTGAGAAAAAATGCAGAAGGACTAAAACAGTCTATTGTCGAATTTTAACCGGCCAAGAGCGGCCTTAAGCTTGAAGGGGGGGTAGTTAACTAATGTCAATTTCATGTTAACCATAAAGTAAAATATGACACCACGTCACAGTATTGTATGTTTTGGCTGGTTGTTATATAGCTGGCAGACAGAAGTTGTCCAGCCGTTAAAAGTAAACATGCGGAACCCAGACGTGCGTTTTCATCAATAGCAGGAAATCGTACGCTGCAGATATCGCAGGTACACAAGTAAGCAGATGCACCCGAGCCATGTTTATGATTAGAAATCTGTCGAGCGGCCTGCAGTTAGCAGATAGTAGCACAGGCAGCGTCATAAATAAGATTAGATGAAGACATGATATCCGTATACGCATAGATAATAAATAACATAACTAGTCTTAAGCAAACATTATCATCTAAGAATTCGGTATATAAGTCATGTATTTTTGTCCAATAATTTAGTCTAAAATAATCTTGCAATAAAGTAAGACCTACGGTCTACCTTATAAAGAATAAAGAATAAACGAGTCCGGCCTTTCGCCGACTCAAACAATAACCAAAGACCTATCGACCTATCGTCAGCATCCTAACTAAATAGCATTTGTCAATGCTACTAATAAAATAATAATTAAATTAAAATTGTATCAGACGTATCGTCGATATAATAACAAAACAGCATTTCTAAATACTAATAATAAAATAAATAATTGGCGCGCTTTCACATATTTGCACATTCACTTGTATATGTGTATTTACATTTCCCGCCAGAATAAGAATAGGAAATAAGACAAAGATTAGTTGACAGCAAACTTTTTAAGCGAGCGATGCACCGAGCGATTAACGTAAGTTTCTGCAACTTTTCATTTTAAGAACACTCGGTTTTTAAACTGAAATTAACATTTGTGCTTTTAGAGATCGTGTTGATAGGCTTAATTATAAATATACATATATATAAATATAAATATAAATATGGGAGAAAATGTGGCTTCAGGTGCGTGATTAAATCATGCCTCTCTAGCTACAGAAATTGTTCAGACGATTTCAAAGTGCGTCTGTTCAAATTTTCAACGGATGAACATACTTGCCGCTTATGGATAGCAAAGTGCAATCTGCAAGGCGATGTTGACATCAAAAATTTGCGACGCTTATTTTGAAAAGAAATATTTTGGCACAACATTTTTAAAGTCAGGTGCAATTCGAACGCTTTACCAAATGTTCAAATGGTTGCCGACAATAGTAACGCGTTCAATTTTTCTGAAGATAATGACCCATTTGAAACCTTTAGGGAATTTAGAAACAAACAGATTGCAGCAAATAATAATATTACACACGAAGAGGATCTAGAAAGTCAAGATTCCTTTGATGTGGGGGATTTGGTCCATTTTAAGGACCAAAACAAAAGCCAAAGTTGGCACGATATTAATCACTGTGCAAGTCCTCCCAACGCAAGTGATAATTCGTTATTCGTTTCTAGTGAAACAATTGAAAACATTGAATTTTGCACCAACTGTTTAAAGAAGGAGCAAACTGAATTGTTTTATAAAAATAAGTATTGGGAAATGTCTCAAGAACTTAAAACTTACAAAAGAAAAGTCCAATATTTTAGGAAAAAATTACATACGCTGCAAACTACAGTAAGATATGAAAAAAAGCAAAAATTTAGGTATCTTAAGGAGTGTAAAAATCGCAGCAACATATTTGAGATGATTGATAGGAAGCAACACCTGTCTAAAAATTCAAATTATGTTTGCAAAATGTTGTTAAAAAACAAGAAATCGTGGCAAGAAGAAGAGAAATTAATTGCGCAAAGCATAAATTTCTATTCTTCGAAAGCATATAATTTTATGCGAGATGGGCTGGGGTTAAATATTCCGTCAAAGTCGTCCTTGTGTAGATGGGCACCAATCAAACACATGGTCCCAGGGCTAAACGAGAATTTGTCGAACGCATTGCTGAAAATATTTTCAAAAATGGAGGAAAAAAGTAAGCATGCTGTACTATTTGACGAAATCTCGATTAAAAGGGGTCTGCATTATAATTCGACTCTCGATGAAGTGAAAGGGTTTGTAGATGACGGTGTAGAGAAGACATCTATGTTGTGCAAGCAAATTTCGGTTTTTATGGTGAGGGGCTTGTATGACAACTGGAAATTTGTTTTAAGCTATTTTGCTACGTCGACTGGTCTGTCCGCTTTAAAACTAAAGCAAACAATTGAAGATAATATTACAGCCGCTCAATTTTCGGGCCTCAATATTCGAGCAATTGTAGGCGACCAAGGCTCAAATAACCGGGGGCCTTTAATAAATATGGAGGTAGCAGGGAAACTCCATTTTTTACAGCCGATGGTAAAAAAAATCTTCGGCATATATGATATTCCGCACTTAATAAAATCATTAAGAAATATATTAATGCGAAATTTTATTGAAACTCCAGACGGTAGTGTCATGGCAAATAGTGGTTAAACTATTTGAAATTGACAATAATAACTCTTCCACCCGCTTATGTCCGAAGTTAACAAAAAAAACATGTATACCCAAATTCATTTGAAAAAATGAAAGTAAAATATGCTACACAAATCTTTAGCCACACCGTTTCCTCTGCAATTAAATCTTTAGTTGACAATGGCAATTTTGTTGATTGCAGAGAAGTAGCACTTTCTACCGCCGCTTTTTTCGAAAAGGTTAATAAACTGTTTGATTGCCTTAATAGCAATAACATAACAGATAAAAATCCTTTTAAGTCGGCCTTAAGGAATAATAATCATATCGAAAAATGTATTACGGAAATGAAAGAGTATTTCATGAAATGTCGCTACCCCTGCGTAGTATAGTATTGTATTGATGGACTCATTCTTTCAATGAATTCAATATTAATGCTCTCGCAATACATTTGGAGGGAAAACTCAAATATATATTTTTTGATACTTTCTCGACTGAACCAAGATGCATTGGAAAACCTTTTTTACCTCATAAGAAGTAGAGGTGGTACCAACAGTAACCCAATGCTCTTCGAGTTCAACGCAATAATTTCAAAGATGTTGTCGATGAAAGTTATCACATCAAAAACAACTAATGGTAATTGTGAGCCAGATGATGACCACATGCTCCTTAACGTTATTGATGAGGCAAGATGGGAATTGCAAACTGATGCCTTACAGCAATGTGAAGACCAAATTGCCTGCCAAGAGTTTAGCTGCGAAAACTCAACTGATAACTGATAACTTTAATAAAAATTTCCATAGCATTAATAACAATCTTAAGCTTAAAGCCCCCCAGGACGAATTCTATGATTTGATTAACACTCACTACCAAATATTCCATTCCTTCTTTCAAAAAAGTCCGCATGCTAGAAATATTAAAGAAACAATTGTTAACCAATGTATTTTACATACTGCAAGCGATGTAATATTCCACAATTGGTATTCCGATTCTCATGAATGCTTTCAACACAGAAAGTATATTCTGAACTACTTTCTATTGGTTCTTGTCCGTAAAAATAGTATTTGGCTTTCAGATAAATTATGTGGGGCATCTGAGGGCCATAGTTCACGTAAGCTACAATTATTGAAATCTTAGATGAGTCCAATAAAATTTTAATATTACAGCTTTCATATTCAACAAAGACAATTGAACTTCTCTAGACTGGACAAATCGCTCTTGAGTGTTTTTTTTTTTTCAGAAATAGATGCAGGCGACTTCACCATTGCTTTTGATTTTGCTTTGTTTTGCTGAGCTTCGGTTTCACTCATTGCATTTGTTCCGTACGTTGCGTTCGTTGCGTTTGCTTGTGATCAGAGTGTGGTCTCCTTCTTTTCGTGTGTTGTCCCCTTCTTTTCGTGTACAGAGCAAAACAAGTGTAGACAGCTATTGCTCTACTTCACTTCTGTGTAAAGGGCCACACAAGGCCATTAGCTGTTGCCGTACTTCACTTCTCTCGTTGTTTGTTGCAGAATTTCATTTTGGCAATTTTTGACTATTGCTTTAATCTGCTTGCAAGCGCCTATCATGGGAGGGTAGTTTGTTCTCATGCAAACTTTGCACAATTAACTAACAAAATGCGAGAACATTTTAATTTGATATTCTTAATTTAAACTAACTATTATTTTATCAATATGCAAATGCATATGCATAGTTAATTAAGCACTTTATATATACTTATTTAAAAATTTATAATAAAAGAATTTAAATACTTAACATAAATTAACCTTTTATTCAATTTATACATAACTTATTTTACTGGCAATAACTTCATATTGGGATACAGGATATTAAAAGTGTGCAGCATTTTTAAGTTTGTCTCGTTTTGCTTCTAACAGCATTTGCTTAGAGATCCCGTTATGATTTTGTCGATATCTTATGCCACTTCTGCATCGAAACCAAACCATATTCTGTATACTATACGTGTGTTGGGTATATTGGTTTGCGGAAATGTATGTTAAAGACAAAACGAAGAATTTCCAACCTCATAAAGTATACGTATCAGCATCATTAGACGAGTGAATTTGGCTATGTCTGTATGCATTATGTTTATGGCCTAGGGTATCTCTAGTCGAGCTCTATTCTTATTCATTTGATTTGATTTTATTTGACATTTATACAACACCTTGCATGTGTACACAAAATTAAGTTGCAAGTTGAGTTGAGCCTGTGAAAAGAAAGTCTGTGAAGAATTTATTTTTATTAAATAAATTAATTAAATATTAAAATATTATTAGTGAACGGTTGTGTTGGTGGAGAGAACATTAAATATTTTGCATTTCCGGATTGCGAAATTGCGTTTTGGTGTAATAATTTAAAAATTTCGCTATCCTGCATAAAGCCGAGCACATTAATATGTGCTAGGCATTTTGATAGCTCCTGTTTTGGGGAAAGGAAGCTCAAAATGGGATCAGTCCCCACTGAAAATTTAGGTAAATATATTATTTCTATTATTTCTGCCGTAGTATACTATAGAAAATTTTGATTTTCTATAGGCCACGACGAAGAAATAGAACATTTTCCCATTTTTTCCGAGGGAAAAGATCCGTTGCGCAATATAAGGAAATGCTGTGTGGAGAAGTGCACATCTACTTCTCCACCAGGGACATTGTTCTCATTTCCCAAAGTGCCACAAAGGCACGATGACTGGACAGAGCTTTGTAACATCAGCGAATCCGCAAAATCATTGAAAGTGCTAAGAATTTGTGGAAAGCACTTCGATGCGAGTGACATTGGATTGAGGAAAATAAAGAATACTGCCAATCCAAAGCACTTTCTGGGATATTCGGTAAGTCCGGAAGAAGTGGTAGATAATGTAAGCGTGCCAAATGTGGAGAGTGTGGATAGTGTAAATATGTGTGGCAATTGCTTAAAGTTTGCTCAGCTTTCTGATTTTCACCGCAAAGAGGCGAAGAAAGTTAAAGAGCAATATAATGAACTTAGCAATAAGTACAATGAGCTTGTAAACAAATACGAACAGCAGTTAAGTAGATCAGAAACAGAAATCGCCCTGTGGAAAAGCCGTGCCGAATATGATCCACGCAATACCAGCCAAGACAGTTGCGGCACACTCTTTGCAAGCATAGTCAAAAATGAAGCACGAGTAAAATACACGGAGCAGCAGAAAAATTTGCTTCAGAATATTAACTATGTTTCCAGCAAAGCTTATGAGTATATGCGCAACTGTCTTGGTTTCAGTTTACCGTCACCGCGAACCCTTCATCGATGGAGTCCTATAAAAGGCTTGACACAGGAATAAACTCCATACTTGTGTTAAATTTGAAGAAGGCCGTGTCGCAAATGAGCGAACGCAATAAAAACTGCGTTCTGTTATTGGACGAAGTCAGCGGACGGAGGGAGTTGGAGTATAACTCCAGCACAGACAAAATTGATGGGTTCGCAGACCTTGGCAACGGTCAACGGACAGCAGCTGTGGCAAGTAGATTTCTGTTTCTGATGGTACGAGGATTGTTTGAGCCATGGAAGTATGTAGTAAGCTTCTACTTCACACAAAATAGTATTAATGCCACACATATGAAAGAAATTGTTCTAGAAAATTTAAAATGCCTGTCTGATTGTGGTCTTAAAGTAAAAGCAATAGTCTCAGACCAAGGCAGCAATAACGCACTGTGCTTCAGAATGCTGCAAAGTCCTGAACAGCCCTATATCATGTATAACAATGGCGCAAAGATTTATTTAATATTTGACTATGTGCATCTTTTTAAAAGTATATGAAACACACTGCTCTCCACTAAAATTATGACTCCGTTTGGCACGGCAAGCTGGGCGGTATTAAAAGAATTCCACGATATTAATAAAGGAAGCACAGTGCGACTAGCGCCAAAATTAACGGATAACCACATTGCTCCCGGCCTGTATGGTAAAATGCGCGTCAGTCTCGCTATGCAGGTATTTAGCAATACTGTTGCTCAAGGCATTGCTACCTGCATAGAGTTGCATAAATTTTGAAAATGGAGACATCATATGTGCAGAAGCCACCAAATCCTTTGTTTCGGCAATCAACAAAGGATTTGATTTATGCAACGGGCAGTCGTTCCAGTCGAAAAATCCAAACGCGCACCCAGTTACAAGGACAAACGGCAAATTGGAACAACTGGAAAAATTTGCAGAGTTTGTCGCCAAGCTGCATCCGACCCGGAAAAACAGAGTGAAATGTTTGGATGGACTCAAGTGGACGGTTCAGAGCATGATCAGCCTTTGCAATGAGCTTTTTGCAGACGCTGACATTGAATACATCATGCTAGGCCGGCTGAACCAGGACCCACTGGAGAACTATTTCGCGACACTGCGTTCTAAGCTGGGGAACAACACCAACCCGTCAGCACGCGAAGTTCAATATTTGACGGCGAGGATCGCGTCGATGAAAATGTTAACTCAAAATTTTGCGCACAACAAAAATTGCGAGGATGACAAGGACTTGAACTTAGATTGGAACTATGCCACCGAGACTGATGCTGATGCATATTGCCAAAATTCCATACAGGAACTGATTCCAACAGTAGTAGATGACTTGGAAGATACTACGGCAGATGTAGATCCAAGTGCAGCAGCTGCAAGATATTTCGTAGGCTACGGCATAAAGTCCCAGCTTGAGAAAAAAATAAAGTGCCAAAGCTGCGAAAATATAATGATTAAATATGAGAGCCTAAGTCTGCAATCGGAAGAGTTTATTAACCTGAAAAACTATAGCGCCACCACTTTATTTTTGAAGAATCCTTCCGATTATTTTTTCGAAGTATGCCAGAGCCACTTCGCCGTATTTGCTGCATTTTTAAATAAATATGCATATGTAAAAGATATACGGCGAAGAATAGTGGAGGAATGCATTTTGCATACAAATGAAAAGTATCCGCAGTGGTTTGATAAAGATTCTCCCTGCTCTGAGCACAAAATGATAATGTTAAATCATTTGATTTGCGTGCTACTTCGGAAATCTGCTAAATGGCTACTGGAATCAGAATTGGGAGATAAGGAAAGGAAAAGAAAAATAGATGCACATAATAAGCATGATCCGCAGCAAAAAAAGAATAATAAATTGTACATATAGGGCTGTTCGTGGTTTTTATGGTGAATATACCTCAAGGGGAAACCAGCCAATAAATGGTTAATGCGCCTTATGTAGTACCTCTATGGTGGTGTGGAAATCTACATTTAATATATTATTTATTTTCAGGAAAATACAAGACTCACAATTATACAACATATTATAAATTCTTATTATTATTATATTATACAACATATTATTGCAAATGTAACTACAATACAATGTAACAATCTGTCAACCCTGTGAAAGTAATATAACGATCTGGCATGTATCGTATGTCAATATTAATTTCACAATAGCATGTAATACACACTTCGTTTTAGACCGCCGAATTAGTCGCGTCGTTTTGTTTCATTAAAACTCAATCCAACATAACCTACAAAATGTCGTCGTCTTATTCATTAACGCTGAAGAACTAAACGCGTAAAAAATTACAACAGGTTATGGGCCCAGTGATAAGTGAATAAGAAGACGTGGATAATAAATTTCGAAGCTGTGAACAATGGCAGGCGCATTTATTAAGATTGAGCCATTATGTGCAGAGAACTACGACACGTGGAAACTGCAGATGCGTGCAATATTAGTGAAAAACGAACTATGACAGTATGTAAATGGAACGAAGATTTGCCCAGAAAATGCGGCAGATCAAGCTGTATGGAAAACATACGACGAGAAGGCGCATGAGGCGCATGTTGTCGATTAGCCCATCGGAGTTGGCTATAATCGAAGAATGTAATTCGGCAAAGGAATGTTGGTTGAAATTGCAGGAGACATTTCCATCAAAAGGGCCAGTGTGAAAAGCAAGCCTGCTAAAACGAGTGGCATTGTCACGAATGAATGAAGGCGCTTGTGTGCGCCAACATGTAAATAATTTTTTCGACGCAGTGAAAAAATTGAAAGAAATTGGTGTCGCGATTGGAAATGATTTGTTAGTAATTTTATTGCTATACAGCTTGCCTGACTCTTATGACATGTTCAGATGTGCGATAGAAGCACGAGATGACTTGCCCCACCCCGATGTGCTTCGCGTCAAAATTCTGGAAGAGTCAGAAGCGCGTAAAAATAAAGAGGATCGCGAAAAACAAAATGCAATGTTCGCTAATCGTCGGAAAGACGTTAAGAGAAATAGCAAAGTAGAAAGAAGTGATAAAGTGCAGCGCGAAATAAGAACATGCTCACCGATATTGCAAAAGTCGAAAAGACTTTGCATTTGGCAAACAATAAGACAATAAGAATCCGAAAGGTAGGACATTGGGTGCCATATAAATTGAAGCCAAGAGACGTCGAACGCCGTTTTTTCACGTGCGAACAACTGCTCCAACGGCACAAAAGAAAAAGTTTTTTGCATCGAATTGTGACTGGCGATGAAAAGTGGGTCCGTTACGATAATCCAAAACGTCGGGCAACGTATGGATACCCCGGCCATACCTCATCATCGACGGCCGCGCAGAATATTCACGGCCAGAAGGTTATGCTGTGTATTTGGTGGGACCAGCTGGGTGTGGTGTACTATGAGCTACTAAAACCGAACAACACGATCACTGGCGAGGTCTACCGACGACAACTGATGCGTTTGAGCCGAGCATTGAAGGAAAAACGGCCGGAAACGGTCGCAAGACACGATAAAGTTATTTTACTGCACGACAATGCTCGGCCACATGTTGCACAGCCGGTCAAAACATACTTAGAAACGCTGAAATGGGAAATTCTACCCCACCCGCCGTATAGCCCAGACATTGCCCCGTCGGATTACTATCTCTTCCGATCGATGCAACACGGCCTGGCTGACCAGCACTTCTCCAATTATGATGAAGTCCAAAATTGGATCGATTCGTGGATTGGCGCCAAGCCGGTTGACTTTTTTCGAGATGGTATCCGTCAATTGCCAGAAAGATGGGAAAAAGTTGTGGTCAACGATGGGCAATACTTTGCATATTAAATTTGTAATCATTTTTTCGCAATAAAGCATTGATTTTCGAAAAAAAAACCGCACGAATTAACCGGTACACCTAATACAACATATTATACAATAAAAATAAACATTAAAAAATAAATAAATAAATAAAAAAATGATAAAAATGTGTGCAATTTTATTTTTATTAAAATCGGTTGAGAAACACCGAGCATTTGGAAGATTGAAGTAAATCAAAAAGCATTCGTTTACTAGTGCAACTCGTTGAAAATACTCAACTTTTTGTTTTGCATTTAATTTTCATTCAGAATACACTCCAGCTTTTGGAAGGCTCAGCCCTTTATTAGAGCGTGAAAGACAAAGATAGAGGTACATGGGTCTATAGAGGTATAGGCCGTCTCATACACACAAATATATTTTCTGTATTTGTTTTTTGTAAATTCTCGACTTTACCTAAGCTACGTCGCCAAATATTGTATACATGCATTTTCGTTCGTAAGCTAGGCTAGCGATTGGCTAGGCTACGCTAGGCACGACGTCACAAAAACTCAAGTTCTGTATTGTGTTGGTCATTTTGCCTGCATCTAATTTTTTAAGTGCGTTCGTCAGCTTACGAACGCTTAACTGGGCTAGGCTAACACACGACCAGACACAAAGGCAAGTGCTCAATTTTCGGGCATCTCGCCTGCATATATTTTTCTTTGCAAAAACACTCAAGAGCGATTTGTCCAGTCTAGAGTAGTTTAATTGTCTTTGCCCGAAGTGAGAGGAACTGGGGTCGTGTGGCCCAATTCGTACAGAGGGTTCTGAGAGCAAAAAAAGCCGACCTGGACCGTGAACAAAGTGAATAAGAGTCCGACATGAGGGAGTAAGAAGAAGAGGCATTTAGGTCGACCATTGAGGACCAAGGAGAAGGGTTTTAGCCGGTATACCTGCTGTTAAAGCAGAGGAGCCCGGCACACGGGTTGCTATACGGGCACGCAATCTACGGCACGCAAAGTATTTCCCCTCTCCAGCATATGCCCCTAAAAAAAAAAAAAAAATTGTTGTCCGTCTGGACTGTGAGGTAGTACCTCATGCGTTGTTTACGTTAGAAATGAATTTATTAACAACGTTTCACATTGTTGTGGTAATATAAAAATATATGGATCTGTCTATAAGTTTCATTATTGTTTATAAAAGACCCTCCTTTGAGGATATATTTCAGCAGTATTCGTTTTTAGATAGTAATTGTATAATATTGAGGAAGTTTAATTTATGTTTAAGTAAATTCGATAAATGTTATCCTATTTACAACGAACTTCTCAAGAAAGGATTTAGATGCTTGCTAAATTTGAAAACGTCCACTACCATTTGTGACTCACATTGATTGGGCCTTTTAAAATATTGTGCGTGAGAAAATAAGCGCCAGGACTTTTGAGACAGTTTATAGATACCACAACGGGATTTCTGTCAGCGTTGATGATTGTGACAATTAACTTTTTACATATTTATTTAGATTATATATTATATGTAAGTAGATTAAATGCAAACTTTAGTTATGTAATATAAATTTAAATAAATTCTTCTGTTTATAATTAATATTAATAACAATATACTATTAGCTAAAAAATATATTAAAGAAAATAAATTTACACATAATAACAAAAAATTTTGTTATATTTTAATTTAAAATATATTGATTTATATATTTATTCCAACTTTAAGGGTATCTTCTAGTCGGGCTCTCCCGACTAGAGCTTTTTACTTGTTTTTGTATAATTTTGAGTAAATATGTGTTGTATTTTCCCAAGAGCCTGAACTAGTTGGACTTAACAGGATGATATCAAATCTAAAAGCATGGCTGCAGTGCAGTCAGGTACGCTTAAATTGTATTCAATTTTTTCCATAATATTAATTTAATTAATTTTTATTAACGCGTGACTTTGCACGGAAATAATGAAAACAGCTAGACCTCAAGGTCAACAAACATTAAAACAATAAAATATATATATATATTTTTTTTTTCAAAATATAAATATGTTATTAATCTAATTCTATATATTTTGGCGATTCATTAATTTTTGCGCAAATAGTGTCAGCTGAACGCCGCTTAATTCAATTTATAAAATTCTATCAATATAACAAGCATTGTAAAAACTTGTGTTATTTTAAATTGTATTTATTGGCAACACTTGTAAAATTTTATGCAGCGACAACCAACGTAGTAGTTCGTGTACATATGTACACAGCTTATTTCATTCAATGTCGAGCAACAATATTCATTGTGCGACATGTCATACTCACAAAGTTAGAACCGGTTGTGAATTTTAATATCACATTACACAAAGACAATACAATTACTCTAGACCCCATGAGGGTTGTTTTTTCAGAAATAGGCGCGACGGATATGAGGATCACTTTTGATTTTTGTCTTTGCTGTGTCTCGTATCTTAGTCATTGCGTGCGCTGCGTATGTTTTTTTTTTCAGTTTGCTGTTTCCTTTTTTTTGTGTAAAGGCGACACAAGTGTACGCAGTTGTCGTAATGCATTTCTCTTATTGTTGTAGCAGAATTTGATTGTGGAAATTTCTAACTTTTGCTTCTGCTGGCAAGTTCCTATCATAGGAGGGAAGTTTGGTCTTATACAAACATACATACATATGTATTATAGGTCGGTGATATAACTCATTTTAAATTATGTAAATAACACTAAATAAATAGTATATCATAATTTATTTCACTGGCTATAAATTATATTGAGGCATAGAGTACTTCAAGTGTGCAGTTGTTTTATGTTTGGCTCTTTCGTTTCTTTCAGCAGTTGCTTAGCGATCCTACTGTTTCATTTTAGATTTTGTCGATTTCTAATCCTAACCAAAGCATATTCGTCTTACTATATATGTATTGGGTATATTGGCTTTTGAAAATGTAAAAGCAATAGTCTCAGGCTAAGCAGCAACGATATACACATGTAATCGACAAAATCTCAATTTTCGAAAACTTAACAAGTAAGAAGACTCTAGTCGAGTAAGCTCGACTAGATGATACCCTTAACCCTTGACCACACAGACGGACAGATGGTCGGGCTAACAGACATACACATATGGCTGTGTAGTTCTGTACCAATACTTTATGTTTTCATATCTCCGGTGTTTCTCAAGAGAGCTCATATCCAATATTTGGAGTCTCTAGCTTTTGTAGTTTCTGAGATCCACGCGTTCATACATACAGACGGACGGACGGACAGACGAACGGACGGACAGACAGACGGACATGGCTAAATCGACTCGGCTGTTGATGCTGATCAAGAATATATATACTTTATGGGGTCGGAGAAGCTTCCCTGTTACATACATTTGCACAAACCCATTATACCCTTTTTGTTACCCATTTCATGGGTTAAGGGTATAAAAAAAGGAACTGTATATTTGTGCATAAGTTAATCCCTTAAGTGTAGAGAAAAGTGCCCAAAAAGGGCATTTTGCGAAATATTGAACAAAAAAGGAAGGCCACAAAGAAAGAAACTTTAACAAATAAGAGAGAAATAGCATGTACGGTGAAAAACAGTCGTTCGTTTGCAGGAATTGCTATGAACCGAAAATTGAACGGCGATGTTTGGTGCGTCGACAGTGGCGGCACGTCACACATGTGTGCGCGACGCGAATTGTTCGATGAACTCGAACAATACATAGAGAACATCGAACTGGCGGGAAAAAGCTTTATATCGGCGAAAGGCCGTGGTAATGTGGTTGTGCGCAGCCTGTGGGGCTACACAATTACACTGCGAGGTGTTTTATATGTGCCAGAATTACAATGTAATTTTATATCGGTTGGGAAAGCAGCAGTAAATGGTCTCTCAGTAAAGCTTAGCACTGAAGGTGCTAAGGTGCGATATTTAACAATAAAAAATGACTAATACTATCGGCCAAAAAGGTCAGCGGATTGTTTCTGTGTGAAGCTAAGGGCAACGAAATATTGTGTATGTCACAAGCTAAGAATGATTTGTTTAAATGGCATGAGCGCTATGGTCATTTAAATGTGCAAAGTCTGCGTGAACTTAAAAATAAGGATATGGTTCGAGGTCTGAGATTTGATTCCACAGTTCGACTTGTGGATTGCATAAACTGCATAAAGAATAAGTGTCAAGTGAAGCCATTCGAAAAGTCGCACACAAGGGCAACTGAGTTATTGGATTTGTTACATAGTGATGTGTCTGGGCCTATAAGTACAGCATCAATTGGCGGCAGCAGATACTTTCTCACTGTAATATATGAGAAGAGTCGGTATGTACATGTGTATTTTATAAAGCACAAATCAGAGATGAGCAAATTATTATAATATTACATTGTAATGCTGGAGCGTAAGACACGCTTCAAAGTGAAGTGTATCAGAAGCGATAACGGTACTGAGTACATAAATAAAGATTTTGATGAGTATCTTAGATCTGCAGGTATAAAGCGGCAGCTGTCGGTTCTATACACTCCACAACAAAATGGGGTAGCTGCACGCTTTAGTAGAACCCTAGTTGAAATGGCAAGAACAATGATAAATGCAGCAGGCTTAAATAAAAGTTTCTGGGCGGGGGCTGTATGATGTGCAGCGTACTTAAGAAACCGATCGCCCACAAGGGCAATTGATGGCAAAACGCCATTCGAGTTGTTTACTGGACACAAGCCAGTAGTAAAACACTTGAAAGTGTTTGGGTGCATAGCAATTGCACTAGATAAAGGCCCAACGAAAACACTTTAAGAGAAGGACATAGAGTATGTACTGGTCGGATACTCGAATACCTGATAAGCGTATCGTTTGTATGATAAAAGCACAAGTGATGTAAAAATCAGCAGAGATGTATATTTCATAGAGAGTGAGTCGCATGAAATAGCTGATAACACGAGACTGATCGAAGAGACTTAACAGTAGGCAAATGAGGAACATACAGATCAAAACGATCCGGATAGCGATACTGAAAAGATGGAAAGCGAAAGTAAACAATACAACGTGGTGAGTATGATGTTCAACAAATACGTTGAGATACCTGTAACAGTGCAACAAGCGCTACAGAGTCTCAGGCTGATCACTGGGAATCGGCGATGCAGAACCAATACGACGCTTTATTACGTAACAAGACGTGGGAGCTAGGGAAATTACCAGTTGGTAAAAGACCGATTGGATGCAAATGGGTGTTTACGCTCAAAAATAACTAAGCAGGGAAAATCGAGCGCTACAAGGCGCGCTTGGTGGCGAAAGGGTGCTGGATGTGTCGACTGCAAATCTAAATGGCGATCACGAGGAGCAGATCTTCATTAAACAACCGGAGCACTATGACGACAAGTCTGGAGATGTGCTCAAGCTGAAAAAATCGCTATATGGCTTAAAACAAGATCTTGCTTCTGAATTTCAGATTGTCAATAACGGCTCAGTGGAACATTTCCTTGGTCTGGAAGTGAAACGAGAAGACGAAACTGGTGCGTTTCGTGTTAGCCAGATGAAGCATATCATGGGACTGCATGGGCATGGACATTTGTCGCACGACGTCAACGCCATTGGAAGCCAATTTCTAAGTCAACTGTAAAATTGAGATGTGTAAGCGTGTTGATGTGACAGAGTATTAATCTGTCATTGGATCTCTAATGTATATAGCGCTGTGCACTCGTCCTGACATTTTGCACTCGGTGTGCAAACTATCCCACAGGAACTCGGATCCTCACAGGGAGCATCTGTCAAAGCAGGTGCTACGATATCTGGCGTTAGTCTATAAGAGAACCAACGAGGCGATTGCGGGCTACGCGGACGCAGATTGGACAGGAAGTCCTACACAGGCTACGCATACGAGTGGGGCAGTTCTGTATTTTCGTGGACATCAAAGAAGCAGAAGTCAGTTGCACTCAGCAGTACGGAGGCAGTATACATGGCCCTTTCCGATGCAACAAAGGAAGCTATTTACTTTAGCAAAATAGTAAATGAAATGAATTTGTTCTTCAAACTAAAATGTGTAACTGTACATGGCGATAATGTTAGCGTTTTAATCCCTGTAAAAAATCCTGTTTATCACGCTAGAAGCAAACATATTGATGTTAAATACCACCATGTAAGAAATAGTTATGAAGAAAATGTAATTGACTTAAAGTACTGTACAACTCAAGAAATGATTGCCGATATACTAACTAAAAACTTGTCAAAGGTAAATCATGTAAAATGTATTGCGTTGCTCGCCCTAAAATAATTGTGTACATTTATGATTTGAGAAGGAGTGTTAAGTTGGCAATCCCAAAAATGTATGATGTATATCGATGTAGTCGATAAACTGTTTAGGCTACCGCTTGATAAAATAAATTAGTTTCTCCCGAACAACTAAACGTTGTGGATGTCTTTTGTTCTTCAGCGCACTTGCCAACACAAACACATTGATTTCAATTTTTTCAAAAAGTGATGAAAAAGTAAGCAAGCCGTTTTATTATTTGATGAAGTTTCAATTAGAAGGGGCTTGCACTACAATTCATCACGGGACGAAGTGGAAGGGTTTGTTGATGATGGTGTCGAAAAAACACCGGAGATATGCAAGCAAATTTGTGTTTTTATGCTAAGGGGGTTGTATGATAGCTGGAAGTTTGTTTTAAGCTATTTTGCAACTTCCAACGGTATGTCCGCAATAAAATTAAAGGAAAAAATTGAAGAAAATATAAGAACAGCTGAAGGGTTGGGGGTAAATATTAGAGCAATTACATGCGACCAAGGCCCAAATAATAGAGGAGCTTTCAGAAAATTAGGGGTGAGCAAAGAAATCCCATATTTTTCCGTTAATGGAAAAAAAATCTTCGGCATCTATGATGTTCCACACCTTTTTAAATCAATTAGAAATATGTTATTACGTCATACTATAGAAACCCCTGACGGTACAGTTTCTTGGAAAATAGTTGTCAAACTATTTGAAATAGATAATAAAAACTCTTCTGTTAGATTATGTCCGAAGTTAACAAAAAAACATATATTTCCGAACTCATTTGAAAAAATGAAAGTGAAATATGCAACACAGGTCTTTAGTCACACTGTTTCATCTGCAATCAAAACTTTAATTGATAATGGGAGTTTTGTTGATTGCAGAGATATTGCACAATCCACAGCCACTTTCTTTGATAGGTTAAATAAACTTTTCGATTGTCTTAATAGCCGTAGTTTGACAGATAAAAATTATTTTAAGTGGGCTTTGCGAAAAAACAACCATATTGAACAATTTATTCTTGAAATGAAAGAATATTTTGAAAAATGTCGTTATTCCAGCAGGATATATTGTGTTGATGGACTAATTCTATCCATGAATTCAATATTAATGCTGTCACGTGACATTTGGAGTGAAAACTCAAATGTGCACTACCTAATGCTATCGCGGTTGAACCAAGATGCATTGGAAAACATTTTCTATTTAGTAAGAAACAGAGGGGGTAGTAATAATAATCCATTGCTTTTTGAATTTAATGTCATTGTTTCAAAAATGTTGTCGATGAAGGTAGTAACGTTGAAAACAACAACTGGTAATTGCGAGCCCGACGATGACCAAATCCTCATTAATGTTATTGAAGAGGCATCGCGTGAAATGGAAAGTGATGCTGCACAGCAAAATGAGGAGCTTTTACATAGTCAAGAGTTAAGGAAGGAAGACTTGATTTTGACTGTAGAAATCCCTTCTGACGACATTCCTTCCACTTCGATTGCTTCATCTAGTGAAAATGCATTGCGCTACTTTGTGGGATTTGTCTTGCACATAAGTCCCGGCAAAAGTTTAATTGTGACAACTGCGAAGGCCCCATTGAAAGATGACATTGCAAATTGTGAAACATCGGAGCTATTTCTTGTTCAACAACAATTTTAAGCACCGTAAATAACAGTTTGCTGCTCAAGGCCCCAGAGGACAGACCTTTTCACCTTTTTTAAATTTTTTACAACATTTTTCATACATTCTTTCAGAATAACGCACATGCTAGAAATATCAAGGAAACAATTTATAAACAATGCATTGTGTACGCCGAAAGTGATGGAGAAATTGGGGAGTGGTTTTCCGAGTCAAACGACTGCCATGAACACAGAAAATATCTTTTGAATTACTCTCTTCTGGTTCTGCTTCGTAAAAATAGTATGTCAGATAAATTATGTGGGGCATCTGAGGGTCAAACTTCCCGTAAATTACAAATATTAAAATCTTAAACATATATTAAAGAAAATTGTTTAGGTTCATAGAAGTAAAACACTCATTTAAATCATAAGCCATTTATCGTACGCTGCAGATAACGAAGATACACAGCAAACAAGATGCACCCAATCCATGGTTTGAGATTAGAACATGTTTTTCACACCATCTGTCGAGAGGCCTGCAGTTAGCGTCATAAATAACACAACATTAAGTCACGCATAGATAACTTCTGTATGTTCAGGTCAAATTATAGACAGCCGAACTAGTAATAAGCAAACATTATCATCTAAGAATTCTGTATATAAGGCATGCATTTGTATTCAATAAAGTCAGTGTTCTAGAGTCTTAGCAAAGATATACAAGTCTATTCACTCATCTCCATCATCGCATTTACTGTGCGCATCGAATGACCTCCCTCTCCGTAAGTCCAACTAGTTACAAGTGCTAGTTGCGACGCCTTTTAGTAGTCAGTTTATGTACTGAATACTTCCCTTACTATACGCGCAAACAAAAATAAATAATTAAAATAAAAAACAAAACAAGCATTTCTTAATATTTTAGATATTCGTTTAGCACCGCAACCTTTTTTATTGACAAACTTTCCCAGAAAGGATCGCCGTGATGACAAAATCAACCTGCCATTAATAAGGTAACGGGTAAAAAGGGGGTGTTGCCAAAATGTTTATAAAAAAAACAGGCTTCGGCTTTTTTGGCACGCGTTTGTCACAGGCCAGGCTTAAATAATTTGGGTTTGTGTCTATGAATGAAAAGTTGCCTTTTTACCTACAGATTGCACACAAACTTTCCTGTCCTAGTTTTAGTGACCTTTTTATACCTGTGCAAGCTTTCCGTGATCTTAAATGCTTGAACACTCAAACAAAAGCGTTCCAACAAAAGCATTTGCTACCTACAGAATACACACAAGCAATCATGATATCGACATAATTGCACTTTGAATACTCTTTCTTTCGGAGTTCACGTTTTTGTCATTTGTCTGGCATATGCATTTACAAAATTGTTGGAGAGAGTCTTAAAAGAGTATTCGTAGTTGACCATAATAATTGATTGTGGGAAAATGAAACCCTACATGAACGCAAACAAGCAATAATGATCGCGACGCAATTGCACTTTGAATACCCTTTTGCAGTTCATGTGTTTCTTTACACATCTGTATGGCAGCTGCGTTGACAAAATTGTTTGCTAGTGTCCATAGAATCAAAAGTGAAGAGAGTATGTATGACCAGAAATAGCAAAACTGAAATTTGGCTGGTTTGGATATTTGTCTTTTTCTAGGCTCTTGCAGAAATTGATATGCGACACAAATATTATTCAAAATATGATTATAGTTTTTTCTGCGATTTAAATAAATAATTTAATTAAAATATGATTATAATTTAATATGAATATATATAGATAGATATAGATATAAATTATTTTAATGTATTTTGAAAATGATTTTAAAATAATATATCATCATCATAATAGTTGAGGCAGTCAATGAATATCCAGACAAGTGCTATGCGCACTTTTTAATGTGTATACATACATATGTACATGCACTTGCAGCGATTAGAGTAAGAAATAAAAAATCGGAATCGGAAAAACTGGAACAAATGCTGACAGACATATGTACTTACATATATATATACATACGCATATACATACATCTGGTGGTTTTTGCTACTGTTGAGCATGGCGAAGACAGCGCCAAGCACAAGCAGAATGTGTCGGTATACATACGCTCTGGTGAATTTCCTCTGTTGCTGCGCTCCCTCACCCACAAGACGCGGACCACTGAAGGCAAGCCGCACACAGAAGCACACATGCATGCGTCTACGAGTTACCAGATCACTGGCACACTAGCGCATACATACAAAAGGGTTGGTTGCCTGTAGTCTTACGGATCAAGTGGCTGCTAAAACTACGACAGAATGACTTGCATTTTTTTAGTGACACGCAAGGCCTGCAAAAAAGCTTGACGCTTTGCGTTCGGGTGGCGGTATTCACCACACGAAGCCTAAAGATCGCCAGGTGGTGGATTAGGGTATAGCCTATCGGTGGTAAAACTTAATCACATTGCATTTAATTTGCATTAACTGCAACCTCTCTATCAACGCAATTAAATAATGTTAGTTACGCTGAGCTTGAACGCGTTTTTTGTTAACTTTAAAATTTTTAAGTTATGGAGAAAGGTTATTGCTAGCATTGTTCTACGATTGTTAGAAAGTGAAGGAAGATTTATTAGTGCGACATGCATAATTTTACATCATCAGCATCAGTGACTTCCTTGAGGAACACCAGAAGTGACCTGAACCACTTGAGAAAGTGAGCCATTGAATAATACCCTCTGAAATCTAGAGGTTAAATAATCTTTATGCGTACACAATTTTAGCTACTTCAATTGTACCGTTGTTACTACCACTAAGCAAACTATCGATAAGCACTAAGCAAACTATCTCACATAG
This sequence comes from Scaptomyza parva, assembly GCA_035044645.1. Taxonomy (NCBI): domain Eukaryota; kingdom Metazoa; phylum Arthropoda; class Insecta; order Diptera; family Drosophilidae; genus Scaptomyza; species Scaptomyza parva. The sequence continues at coordinate 2,653 of JAWNNT010000068.1, read as the reverse complement.
TACATCGAGCTCATATCATCGCATGCCTAACATAAAAAAGAGAGCGCGAGAGCGGTTTTCAGCGCTCATTATGCTCTCCGAGTATGAACAAAAAATAATAAGAACATTAAAGAAAATAAATGATTTCATAATAACAAAAATCTTTGTTTTATATTGATTATAAATTTATTACATCTGCTGGAGTGTATCTTCTAGTCGTACATTTATTACATAGTCGCCAGACTCGTTCTGCTTTAGCCTTACGCGTACATATGTAAAACTCACAAGGCCCACCAGAACTCGATATATGTACATAATAATAATTTTGTTTAAAAACTGGTCGCATGTTCCCCGATTATACTTTAACTCGGTATCCTGCAATTTAATTTAATACTTGTTTTTAATTATTATTCGGACTCTTGTCCTTACACCAGGGGTTGGCGAACCGGGGTAAATTACCCCAAATGGGGTAAAAGTGAAATTTCTGGGGGTAATTGTCATGATTCTGAAATATATATTTTGAATTTTCTATTCACAACATCATGGGGTAATGGGACAACAATATTTCGGGGTAATGGCAACTTCCACAATAATATTATGCAGGCCACCACTAACAAATATCGGAAATAGGCCACCACTAGCACTGTAAGTACCGATCTTATACTCGATAAGGTCTGTTAAGAGTAAACGATACATGTTAAGAACAGCTGGCCACTTTTAACATAATCGTGAGTGCGTGAGAGTAAAGTTTGATTCAAGTACTTTACAACCATTATTTTCTGCCTACCTTAAAATGCCACCAAATAGAAAAAGAACATTCCAAGACGAATTCCTTAATTACGGTTTTACACAAATAGAAGACAATGGTAAAATGAAACCACAGAGTGTTGTATGTATGAAGGTACTGACTTCAGAATCTTTCAAAAGATTGAACAACACCTTGTTTGGTACATTTGATCAGCGTTTAGCATCAAGGGCTATCTTTGAAGTAGCCTGGTTGATTGCTCGAAATAAGAAACCATACACTATTGGCGAAGATTTGGTTAAACCAGCTGCTGGCAGAGAATATGTGTGGTCAAAAAGAAGCGGAGAAACTAAATTCAGTGCCCTTGTCTGCGAAAATTGAGAAAAACCGAATTTCTATATTAGCAGAAAATGTGAACGAACAGGTTATTCTCGCATTAAAACATGCTAAATATTCACAATTCACAGCAAATGGTATTTGTTCGCAACAAAGGTGCAGATAATTTTGAAGAGGAATTGCTGTTTTGCTCACCGCTCGAGTTGAGATCTCGTGGAATTGATGTCTACAATAAAGTAAATGAATACTTCAATGCGCAAAGTTTAAAATGGGAAAACTGTATTTCTGTTTCTTTGGATGGAGCTCCAGCTATGCTGAGTCATATTAATGGTTTTTCGACTTTTGTAAAAAAAAGTAACCCAAATATTGAAGTTACTCACTGTATGATCCATCGCCAGGCCCTTATGGTTAAATGTTCAGCCGTCATGCGTGATGTCATCAAGATTGTAAATTTTATCAAGGGTCGTGCACTAAACACGCGTCTATTTCGTGAATTATGTCAGGACTGAGATGCTGAATATACGGACCTACTTTATTTTACAGAAGTAAGGTGGCCCTCTCGCGGAAATGTATTAAATCGAGTATGGACTCTCAAAACTGAAGTCGAAATTTTTATGATTGATCAAAAAAATATTCTCGCAGATAAGTTTAAAAACTGTTCCTGGATTGCATATCTTGCATATTTAGCGGATATTTTTGAGAGTATAAATATATTAAACAAAGAATTGCAAGGAAAGAATATTAATATCATTTCAGCGAGAGAAAGAGTGTCAGCGTTTGGATTAAAGCTGCAATACTAGAGACAGAAAGTAGAACAGAACAAGATAGCTTCTTTTCCAAGGTTATCTTTGTTTTTGGAAGATTGCGAAAATATTACTTTTGCTGACATTAAGGACACAATTGTAAGACATCTTATTAAACTCAAAAAGTGGTTTTCAGATAAATTTCCAGAACTTGACACACGTACTGTCAGCTGGATTGTAGATCCATTGTAATGTGAAACTGATATGATACCAGAAGAACCTTCAGGTATGGCAGAAGCAATTCTTGAACTTTGATCTAATACGGAAGCACGTATTCAATTTGATAATAAACCAAATCTGTCGTCTTTTTGGATGTCAAAAAGTGCAAAGGCTTTTAAAATTGCACATGAAGAGGCGGTGAAAAAATTGTTGCCATTTGGAACAACATATTTGTGCGAACAAGGCTTTACCACTCTAATGAACATAAAAACGAAGAACAGAAATCGATTGAACGCCGAAGACAGTATTCAAATCGCCCTTACAACAAAGAGTCCCAATTTTGATGCGATTGTGTCGAACATGAAACAACATCATTTCTCCACAACGTGAAGGAAGAATGGGAATTTGTTTTGAATTCAAATTACGGGGTTAACGTCAAGTTTGAGAAAAAAATTTGGGGTAATGATTCAAAAAGTTCGCCGACCCCTGCCTTACACTTATGTTACCTTTCGCACCGGCTGTAATTCCGTTTCGCGTTGTTCACTATAAAATCTCTGCCCTCTCTCTCAGACACGTACCTTTGCGCTGACATACTGTGCCAGAGCGAGACAGCGCGAATTCTCCGCGATTC